>OY728585.1:9903393-12303393 GCA_963422195.1 Carabus problematicus | reverse complement strand
ACAGATTTCAATATGTAAAAGACACTCTACTGCATTCAGCACAAAAAAATGAAAGTATAAACATTTACTATGTTTACTCTATTTATCACTATATGTTCTAAAAATAAATGATTGCAATATCTCTTTCATTTTAGTATTTTTTTTTACATTTCTACACATTTCAACTGTGTGTATTTTTTTTACCATTGAAATAAAAGTTTATGATGTCGAGAGTAGACGTATCAGTTCCATAAATGTACTTACTTGAGCGTTGATTTTTAATGAAGTAGAGCTGTAGACGTTCCTTAAAAGTGTTTTCATTGACGTAGTATTCAACTCGGACTCTGTAACAAGAGGAAATCAATGCATCAATTTATGTTTTCTGCTTACATTTTATACAAAAGATATGTTGCGATGAATAAAATCAAGTTTCATACATTTTTCTATAAACGTTATTTTAAACTAACTTTACAATCATATTGTTATGAAACTAAATATACTGCTCATAGTTTATAAACAAATTAATATTTCGATATTTCGCCAATAAAAAAAACAGCAAGTAAATAATGAGTTGTAAAATGTTTATAGATTTACAGTATTTACAAACTTACAGACGAAAAAAATGGCGGGTACAGACACAAGGGCGTGTTTAGTTTAACATTATAAAGTTCCAGTAGATACGATAACTGTTATTTGTTTCCGCACTGAATTAGTATAGATTTGATAGGTGAATGAGGGTGGTTTGTTTTTTTTTTGCTCGTAAATATTCTTATATATTTGTTAATTATTGTACATATTTAAATTACATTTCTCTTCAAATATTAGTTTAGGTTATATTCATTTATAAAATAGAAAATTCACATCTTATTGCGTATCGATTTAGCATTATATAGATCAGTATTTCCCAATTTTTTTGCTGTCATGGATATTTACAATACGTGCAAAATTCCGGGATTTTTGTACGTATAATCAGATTTATACTATGGCTTGTTGTAAATGTAAATTTATTATTGTATACTAAAACCATAACACTTAAATTCATGGGTCCCCAGTTAAACACTGAAATATACATAAAAACAATGTAGCGTCAGTATCTTTGTAATAGTTTTGTGAACGTAATTACCGCGGATATATGACTTAATTAATAATTATTGCGTGATTATTTAATACACAAACTTATTTTTATATGCGTGTTCATAAAGTACTATGAAATGCGATTATGTTTCAGATATAGTTTAATGTTATAGAGATTCAAGCAGCTATTTTAAAAACATTGAAATGTTCTATATGAGACAATTATTTATCTTGCGCACCTATACCGGGTGTTAATTAAAATACGGGGTATAGGTTTTTAATTTGGGAAAACAGTTTTTTCTTGTACAAAAGATCTCAAATTATTTTATACAAAAATACTTCAAATAAATATTGTAGAATGTAGAGAATTAAATTCTGATAAGATAGCAATGAAATTTAATTTTTTCAAATTTTCAGTTTTTTGAAAACATATATTTCATACAAAATAGTCGTTTCATTAATTTGGTAATAGTCTACATTTGTCAGTTTGTTATACACGTATATTTGTTCAATATATGAAACACGTTGTAATGGAATATTTATTTCAAAATTAGTAGTAGAATGAAGTAATATTTTGTAATTAAATTATATACTTTAGCCATGGAATTGAAACAAAATTACAAACTGCAAAACACTGTAAGTGTCAAAAAAAGTTTTGCGTAATTAGTTTTGAGAATATAATGTAGATTAACGTTTTAATCTCGCATTATAAGTTAGCTGATTCAAAATTTAGGATTTTTTTAGAATTGAGGCTGTAGTATAACTAAATACATGCGGTATATATTTATTTTTTAGAATTAACAATGAGTATGATTGAGAAAAATCTATGAGCATTGCCTGATTTTTATATGAAACACATAATCCCTCATCAAAACGGAAATTTTAGAATCAATTGGTTATTTTTAAGAATAAATTCGAAAAATCTCACGCCAAATGGAGACAAAATATGTGACCGATGCAAAATTGCTGATGAAGAGAAACACTTCTTTGTGCGTATGAACGATTGGCGTCATTTTCATGCATCTACAGAGAAGCAGGTTGCATGACAGAGCTGCAAATGGCAGTCCTAAAGTAGCATGAAACATGCTTTGAGTTTCGTGAACTAAACTATCCTTTACTTTCATCTGGAATTTGCCCTTGGGTTGATTCACGAACCGAATTATGAGAATATTATGGCATCCACATATTATAACATATAATATAAAGCCTATTTATGAAATGAATATGTTAATCTGTGTTTTTGGTCAATTATTTCTCGTCCAAGTAAAAAGTAATATATCAACTGCTAAATTGTACCACTGAGTGCGTTATATACGTAATCCTGAGTTGGCAAATAATTATAAATTCAATTTTTAAATAAGTGATTAAAGAAAATTTACGGTTCCATGATAATAAATTGTTTAATTTGTAAGTAAAGGTTAATAATCAGAATTTGAAACATTAGGAGGACAAAATGTTAGCATTAGATGCAATAGGTATGAAGTATGACGGCATTGGAAGTTTTTTAAATAATGTAAATCCACCTATCATACACAAAACTATTTACAACACCAAAATGCTATTTTATTATAACATTGAGTTGAATGTGAATAAAATAATAAAAGAATTATAAAATAAAAATAATCATATAATCAAAATTTTCTTGGGGATTTCTTCTGTTATTTTCAGTAGCCCTTATATTATTGTTGTGAGTCGGCCGAGAAATGTCCGGGGTATGCAGTTTACACAAAATTAGATGAATACGTGTTTTGCTTGTTGTGCGAGTACAATTTGTTAGTATCTTGTTCAATGAATAATTATTATAATGAAAACGTTGAAGGTTCTATACGTAATCCAAGCAGCGTTACCAGACAGAGAATATATTTTGTACCAACATTAACAAAAAATAGTACCAGATTTTAAACCAAAGTACCAACTTTAAAAAAGTGAAAAATTTGAAATATGTGAAAAAAGACAATTCAAGTTCTTCTTCTCTGAAGATATTCGAATGGAGTTAACCAATGTTAATGAAAATAATCAAGAAAATACTTTTTAGTTATTTATTATTATCTATTTATTTGTAAAACATAAAAAAAAAACTTAAAAATAAAGTAAATTAAAATTCTCAAAATATGACAAATAATACAATAACAAATAATAATAATACAATACGTTTTAATGACTAGTTATTCAAACGTATTTTGGCTTCAGTTTTAGAAGCCTGGCTGAAGTTTCATTGTCCTGTCTTTCCTTGTTTTTAAGATAATGAACATACAGACGCACATCCGCACTCATAGACGTTATTGTGAAAGTAGTCAAAACGTATTCAGCAGACCTCAAAACATGTCGTTTCCGAAGCGTCTCTTACGTTACAATTCTCATTTGTTACAATTCTCATTTGTTACAATTTCTCATTTGTTGCAATTCTCATTTCTTACAATGCATCCCCACTCCAAATACGCTTGTATCAGTTGTTGCAATTCTCATTTCTTACAATTCTCATTTGTTGCAATTCTCATTTGTTACAAGTCTCATTTGTTGCAAGGCACCGCCCACTTTTCTCGATGTCAAGCGAATCTAAAGTCGCCCAGTTGTTATATGTATAACTATGACCAGGTAATAATTTTCTATATTTTGTTATTGAAAATTCGCGGTTAACGAATAGTTTTATAATTAATAAAGTAAAATGTTGCTGTATATATTACATCATATGTAATTGTATTGGTGTATATATTTTGTACCAAAATACACTAAGAAATTATTGCCTAGTTATAGTTATATAATAACTGGGCGACTATAGACTCGCCTGACATTGAGAAAAGTGGGCGGTGCCTTGCAACAAATGAGACTTGTAACAAATGAGAATTGCAACAAATGAGAATTGTAAGAAATGAGAATTGCAACAACTGATACAAGCGTATTTGGAGTGGGGATGCATTGTAAGAAATGAGAATTGCAACAAATGAGAAATTGTAACAAATGAGAATTGTAACAAATGAGAATTGCAACGTAAGAGACGCACTCGTATTTCCATCCAAATGTTGCAATCGAAATTTTTCATGATTCCTACACTTCCCTTATACTACGTATACGAAAGTAAAAATAGGAGTACTTAAATAATTTGAACCTATTGATTTTATAATTTTTCAAAAAATGTAAAAAGTACCAAATCAGTTACAGTAGTACCAATGTACTTTTTACAAGTGAAAAGTACCAAATCTGATACAATTGTACCACCTCTGGCACCACTGAATCCAAGTGCTGGTTCAGCGTTCTAGCTGGGATTCCCCGCTTTACGCTTGGCATGATCAGTGGCGAAGGATATATTATTTTATTACAAATGTAATTGTAGTTTTCCGACTACCGTTCTTGTGTATATGTGGGTATTGGGAAAAACCTCAATTTCCGAATAAATCTTACATTTAGCCAGTGTCCGCTCGTTATTTATACAGTTAAGTCAATTACATAAGATATTTATGCATAGAAAAGCTAATCGTTAGTATTGTAGAAGCATGTCTATACGCGATTTAAAAAATGTACCGTATAGAAAAGCAGATACGTAAAATACAATATGCATGTATGTACAGTCAAACTCCCACACCTCTAACGTCTATAACTCGAAATGAATCGAGTGGTACCACCGTTCAGAAAGCAAATTATATGCAATTTTTGTTCTGTAACTCGAATTTCTCCATAATTCGAATAGAATAATAGGCCCGCGCATGCAATAACACGAATTTTTAAGGGAAATACCTGTTTGCGGAGGAAGATTTTTATGCGAGCATGTTTTTTTGTTTGTTTAATTTTATTCGGGGAATCCTTTTTCGCTTGCCTAGAGTAGTTGTTACACTTGAATGTAAACTAAAAAAGTGGAGAGTGAGAGTGGAAGATCAATCACGCATAAAAACAGAGTTTTGTTGTGATTTTTTCGAAAAGGTGGTACCTACACATTTTGGAGTAAAAATGTATACGAGGAAAACAACTGGTTAATAGCAACACTCACTCACACAAAAACACGCTCTTACCTTAAACTGCTGTTTTTTCGCAGTGAGTTTTTAACTGTTCGGAGAAGGCCCTATTTGTAAAACGAATACATACACATTTATTCCTCATCTGAGCACGGACAGGAACGAGGCAAATTACTGAATATTTTAACAGAAATTAATATGTACTCGTAGTATACGATTTGGATTCAATGTGTAATTAAACAACTGTAACGTCTTTAAACAAATTTTCTAGTTTTAACGAACATTTCTATAACTTGAAGTGTCCATAAGTGGAATTTTTTTGTGGATAATGGTGATTCGAGTTATAGAAGTTTGACTATATCCTTTCCAGCGAGACAACCGATTTACGTCATTAACACAATATCACTAGAAATAATGACGTCGTGTTCGATTATGTTTACATAAGTTGTAAAACAGATTTAAAAATATATTCTACCACACGAAAACACATTTACAGTATAATATAAATATGTAGGTACAGGCAGTGCTCGCTTAACGTACACAATGCGTGCACAAATTTCGGTACGGTAAGTGAGCGTACGTTAAATGGACGGTGTATTTTGCGTGTAATTCCGACGGATTTGTGCCAGTTTGTGAAATGTTCCAAATGTAACAATTATTTATCGCGTGTGCCTATAATGGCACTGGCAAATGCGGACAATATGGGTGGCCGATGTGAAATTTCGTGTGAAAAGAAACACCTGGCTGTTTGTATGGACGGGCATAAACGTTTGGCGTCCATGATGTCATTTCCATGGATGGATGACAAAGCTACAAATGGCAGACGTAGAGAAGCATGAAGCATTCTGCAAGTTCCAAAAATTAAAATGTCCATCTGAAAATTGTACCTGGATAGATTCAAAAATCAAGCTATTAGAACACTGCAATGAAAAACATTCTGAATTTATTCTAAAGCACTCGTGTATTGTAAAACGTAGTTATGAATTGAATATGTTAACTCATTTTACTGATCAGATATTTCTCGTCCAACTAAAATGCAATAAAACAACCGATAAACTGCATCAGTGTGTGCGTTATATATGTAGGTAATGCTGAATGTGCAAAGAATTGTAAATATAATATTGAAATAATTAGCAGTAAAAGAAATTTACTTAATACATGTCAGGTTCTGGCAACAGACAATTTTCAAATTAAGGAAGATTCAAATAATGAAATTAATATACGTGCTATATTGAATTTACCTGGAAAGGAAGGAGATGTAAAGTTTCCAGTTACAATTGAATATTCTGTTCCCAAAATTCTATCAATACAATGCAATAATTTTCTCAACGGTTGTATGTACACAGATGATTCTTATCTGATATTGAAAAACACAAGCTTGATTCTGCAATAAACAAGAGTACAAATGACGTATTGTCATTTTAATTTTGGTATAACAAATATTTTACTGTAATGTTGGTATGTGTTTGCACCTCTTATTGACAAACACGTGGACATAATCAGCCCGATTCTGTAAAAAGTATCTAACAAAGTTAATATTATAGTTGGTATCGTCTTTACGAAGTTACTTTGATAGCAACTATTGTAGTAATTGAATATACATTGTGATTATGTTTTTAGTAACGTTTCTATCAGAGTAACTAAAATAACTGAGTTACTAAGTGCCAGTGAAGTGAGTAACCAGAATAGTTGTGCGCATGCGTATTACTCTTTTACCTGACTTATTGAGAGTTGTCAAAAAAATATTATTTTAGCGTGTTGTACTTTGCTGTTGTGTATAATACAATATTTAAAATGTGTCAGCTAATAAAAGCAGAAATGTAACAAACGAACAGTTGGAAATTATAATAATTTTTTTTTTGGAACAATACGCTCGTATTTTTATTTCATTTGTTTATTTATTTATTTCATTTTGTACATAACTTAATTTTAAATAAATTAGTACAGTTGTTGATCTCACTGAAGGTCGCAATAGTGGAATTAGTTCTTCAATGAGATTTTGGACTATTACTTTAGGCAATTTAAACAATTTTTTAAATTTTGCATCCGCAATTGGGAAGAGGTTGCTGCTATCCCTCAATAATCTGTTTTCTAACCTGTTTATTCTTCTGAGAAATATTGAGATAAATTTATAAAATTAATTGATCATTTAAACAATAATTGCATACTGCAAACACTCGATGAAACTCAAAATTTATCCAAATTCCAGCCATTTTGACAAGTTACTACGACTAAGATACTAGATTTAGGTAGTGTCTAACGTAGTAACTATTTTAACAACAAAGTATCTAACGTTGTAATGACTCTGCCGTAGAGTCTTTGCGCTTACAGAATACAAAAGTAGTACAAGTTACTACAGTAGTAACTGAGCAACCTTTAACGACTTTTTTTAGCAACTTTTTTTGTAGTAACTCCCTTACAGAATCGGGGTGAATATCTTATTTGAATCCTCCATAGTACAATTAGGTTCACTGTACCATTCGAACATTATGTAATAGCGATATGTTCACTCATTTATTGGATTCACATTACAATACCTATTTTCAAGCGACAATGGAGTATCTGAAACGGACTAGTATCGTAAAACAGCAGTTCATTGTAAATTTGTATATGAAATAATTGAAAGAGAACATACATTGTCTCTTAGAATATTTGGGCACTTTCATGGATGTATGTATTCTACATATGCGAATATTGGTAATGATTGGTTTATATTATAGACCAGTGATTCCTAATCTTTATACTCTTTAGTTGGCTTACAACGTATGTGAGGTAAAAATAATACTTTCAACAGATTTTATCATGTATACATACGATTCATTTGATATTTGTGTATTACCTTGGAATCTTGTCGTAACTATCCCAACTAGTTAAACAGTTATATGAACTGTATCGACTTGATGCCGCCATCTTGACTTATTACCACACTTGTGAAACGAAAAGTAACTGTCACTATTAATTTTTATCACTAACAGACGCATTAGATGCATATGTTAAACTGTTGCGATTTATAAAAAATGTATTTATAATTTCTATTAATTTACGTTATGTACATGTATATAAATGTATATTGGACCACTTGCATTTATTATTATAATTGTGTTAATAACTTGTAATTATATTATCACTGTAAAAACCCAAGGAGATGCATTTTGAATATGGTATCTTATTGATAACAATATCCAAAATCCAACTAGGCTCAAAATAAAATTTAAGATCTGAAATGTGTATTATTTGCTCTAATAGTGTATCACCATTGGTGTACTAATAATTTTATATGTTGTTTAAGCTATGTATTATTTATATATGTAGATGATGGACCAGCTACCAGGTCCATGCACCCATATTAACGTTGGTTAATCTATATTGTTAACAAATTAACTAATATAATTAGTAATCAAAACTAAATTCGTACAATTAAAAAAGTATTTCATTGAGTAAATATATGAATAAAATAAATAAATGGTACGTTCATGAAGTGAAGTTTTGCGATAATATGACAGATAATGGTAGTATTTGGGAACAATAACAGAATATATTTATGATAAAATATATTTGGTAGTTGCCTAAAAGAATGTAGCTACATTAAAAAAAAATTGGAAAAGTAAATTTTAAATTAAGTAAATTTATGGTCATATAATATATCGTGAAATTTCAAGAAAATATCAATGTACTGTTTACTGGATAAATATCTTAAATATGTAATAACTATAAAATTAAATATAAACTACAAATAAATAAACGATCATAACATACATTTTATGATTACTTAAAGTGAATAAAAATTTTAAATGATATACATGCTTTAAATTGGTAATAAATTGATATAAATATGCACAACATTTTAACAGTAGTTTGTTCAACTGATTCAATATATTATACTTATTGAATTTTTTTTAATATAATCATATTTACTATTATATAATTAATTGATAATTAAAATTATGTTTATTGTTAGTCGATAAAAATAGTATTGTAGTGATCAATATTTTTGTAACAGCAATTAATAAAGTAATTAATTAATAAATGCGTGTTTTATGAGATAAAAATAGAATTTGTTATGGGGTAACAAAGAATATTGTGGATAATATATGAGTTCGCGTGTTTGTTTACAGTGAATGTTTTTTCTTTTTAATTTTTAAATAGAGAGAAAATATATTATATACAGCATGTTTTGTTTCCTGATAACGCATGTCATTTTCGTTAATTGACTTTTATAATCTTGTTCGTTTTTATTTATTGAAAATCAAACTATAATACTAAAAAGAATAACAATGAATTTAAATTTTTGTTTTTCTAATTGATTTCATAAAAATAGAAATACTGAAAACCTGTAAATAATAAATGCTATATTTAAATTATAAAACGTATATTTTACAGTGTTATTTAATGTAGCACTACTAATTTTAATAAATGCTTCTACCTTCTTTTTAAAAATGTATTTATTGCACTTTAAAACATTTTCAACAACATTGCGAAATAAAATAGATAAACAAATGGATATCACTGCGATGTCAATCACATCACCATAACCACACTTTCCGCGGTTGTACATAACCTCACAAAAGTTTCATACTGTCAGTGGAAATGATTCGCCGGTAGTGTATCGCGACACGCGGACGGTTGTATGTACCGTTACGACTGGCATGTTCGGTTGCCACTGGTGAACACTACTCGAGCGTCGCGATACCGAGCGTCGGTACTTCCACGCACAGGGTTCGTCTACCGCCGCGCCTTGCCGCTGTGAATCGTCACGCTACTTCGGACGCGCGTCCGTCCAGTCGATAACTCATAAACCGACGAAAACAATAGAATAACGTGGTTTGGAAATGCGAGAATTAAATACGACGCAGCGACGAGTGTGAGAACAAATGGTTAGACTGACGAATAGTGATGGATGGCGTCCACTTTATGTTAACAAAAGACAGACCCCCATACGTATTGAATTACTCATTTTTTTTAAGCGTTATGAATTGATTTACTAATTATTGTTTTTAGAACCTACGCAATTTCTTGTTTTTAATTGAGTTTATTTAACCTTTAATAGTGAAGTACTATTTATAAAAACGATAGACGATATAAGTGTTCGGCTTAGGCCGAATTAGGTATTTTCCACCAATTAGCGCCAAACTTCAATTCAATAACATTTAGAAACGATAAGGATTCAGCAAATATGTAAATACAATTTATTCTATTGTGTTTTAGTACATTAATTGATGATTTTGCTGATGCACAAAAATAATACATATTTTTACACGTCCGGGAGTAGAAGTCGGTTTCTATGGCGTCAAACGCGGGACAGAAATGAAACATTTGCGCCCTAGGGACGAAAACACTTTACGTAAGGGAGTTTTTATTATAACAAAGGTTTTTATAAATAAATGTCTGTTGTCATGGTACGCGTTGCATGGAAACATTTCCAAAGGCTTCTGAATATTGCAATTTCGCTCCGATTATAATTCATCATTTATGAAATTAAGTGTTTCTACTCCCGAACGTGGAAAAAATAGTATATACACCTCGGGAGAGACCACCATTTTTCCCTCGATGTATTTGTATTTCAAATTACACCTCAGTAAAAATACGACGTTTCTCACCTTTGGTGTAATTTACTTTTATTTACATTCATAGACTGTTTATAACGCGGTGTTCATATTAGTGCGTTAGATTATGTTTTAAATAAAAAATAGACATAATTATATTTGGAGTATTCTAGAACAAGAAATATACTATAATATAGTGCATGATTCCTTTAATTCACACGCGTGTAATGGAATACTAGGGATTAAATTTTAATATCGGTTATTTGGGTTAATGCATATTCCATGATTACATTTTTAATGTAGTCCGTACCAAGAAATGTCAACGTTGTGAAAAGGTATGAAAGCATGGAACACACAAAGCTGAAAAGGATGAACGCTAGTGTGATTCGTTACAGTAAAAATTGCAGACATACAAAAGTTTAAAGAAACGTAATTCAACGCGACATTTTCCAGGACACAGTTTCGAAAGGAAATTGTTTGACTTTCCTAGACTTTTCTCGTTAAATATTTCATACCGCTCAGTTTTCAAAGCAATGTCCCAAACATACATTTGTTTTACGAATTACATGACATGCTTAAGTTTTATTGCTAGTATGAAGAATGCAGGATTATATAGAATAAATATAATTATTAAAAAATATCTAGGGTAACTATATATTTTAACGATAACAAAAACAAAAAAAAATACTACAAAAACGTGTCTGTAGTAGGTAATTCTATTTTGAATCACTTATCTATATGTATGAGTACATAAAAATAAACACATAACTTTCTTTTCACATATTAGGTTAACACTGAAAGATATGTAGGATAACATAATCTATATAAAAAAGAACAGTAAATGTTGAAAAACAAATACCATATTCTAGAAATACACACGTGTGTCGAACACGAATTGTTGTTTGCATATCAATTGAAATAAATGTTTCACACCCCTAGTTCAGGTCGAGTTTATTTTGCGGTCGCCAGCAACATATTCGTTCCGTGTATAAATACCTATAACTAAACATACATCGCTGAAACGTCAAAAACATGGAACGATACATGTACAAGCCGGCATGTACATACGTGTACACTAACATTCATATGTAGCATAAAACATTAGGGTGTATTTGTTTGTCATACTCTCTCTCTCTCTCACACACACACACACACATGTACATACGTAGTTACAGTTTACAGTACACCATGCAACATGTTTATACTCAATCCATCAGAATATAACCAAACATTATTGCTTGCAAAACAAAGGGAACGATATTATCTGTCGGCACGTAACTTTGAATACGGAACCTAGTAGAATTTTTACTGCAAATTGATTTTCAAATGTAATGAGTTGCATGGTAGCTACTACTGTTGCATTCTATGTGTGAAATAAAATTTAATCAATAATGTTTCATTTATTCACTAAGGAAGAACATAATTTTAATAATAATAATAATCAGTTTTTTTTTCTGAGTAAGTATTAATATTGTTAGAAACGAACTAATATTTTATTTAGTTCTTTGTCATATGTAGATTTTAGCTTTCAATGTACAAAATATAGTATTTTTTCCTTGTTTCAACAGTTTGTCATGTCGCATCACGAAACAAACGTCGTTTGAATAAATAAAAACGCTTCAATCTTGTATACATATTTTCTGGCATTGTGTTTTTATTGAAATTCAGATATCAGGAATTCTTATAAATTCCTTGTTCTTCGACATGGCTTCTTGGCGTTTAAGAATGACATTTACATATGTTTATAGCTGTAGGTACATCCTGTTCGTATTTTACATGATGAATTTCATAACAGAATATGAGTAATAATGTGAACTATAAACACCTTATATTTTAAAGTCAACAGCAGGTCACGTTAAAAATATCCCAACAGAAGGACAAAAAAAAACTAATTAAAACTAAGCATTTATACCTTAGAGAAATATAAACTTGATGAAAGAAGAATAAGAAAAAGTCTGCAATATAAAGTCATGCAAACAGTGAAACGTGAATAAAGATTAATATTTCGTTATGAAAATTCGTGTTAGACGCATTTCGGTCGTAGTATTGTGAATTACTTGCACATTGTTTGAAGGTGGCGCGGCGTGGTAAGCAAGTATATTCGTGACAATAGAAACGTTTAATTTGTAAACTGACTTCCCTGTGTGAACACAACATCGATTATGACGCATTTAATCTATTTTCCAATGGAAAAATGAAGTTCGACTCCGCGAGACCCGTACAGCCCATCACTCGGTGTAACTATATAGTAAGTCTATTCATTTTTATGTTTAATTACACCGAAAAATATACTTATGAAAATATATATAGTATGTTACAGTACAAGATTTATAAAGCATGAAATGTGGTGACAATATTTTTTTTGTTAATAATTCACTTGTTAATATCACAAGTAACACAAAAAAGCTAAAGAACATTAAAATAAACATCAGAGCTGAAAACGAAGTGAACAGAATTGTTTTTCTTGCGAAAGCTTAGTGTTTTATAATCTCTTGTGCCTGCAGAAATTCATCTAGGCGTGGTGACCAGATTTTGAAATCGTAATATTTGCCCTGCTATCAATACAAATATATGACAAAAACACAATTTAAATAAATAATTTTTTATAAATATATACCATCTTCCAGAGGCGGCATCTGAACCTTTAATTCAAAATACGTATATGCATATACATATTATAAATACTTATTGAAATTTAGTAATTATTTAATAAATGAACTCAGAAATACATATATCGAATTATAATACAGTGAAAATACGTAGGTGTATTTGTATGATTAGTGTGATATTCTATATTTACTAGTGTAATGTATCTAGGATATCCAGTGAACCGTTTCTTAACACTGTGTTACCAATACGCTGCATTTATACAACCGGTTACAAACGAGCTACAGCTCGATGAGATAAGGTGGTTCGGTAAGTTCGTGGATCTTGAATCGGTTAATTCGATTATCTCCGGTGGGTACAAAACGTTGCTGGAAACTGGGCCGATCTATTGAGGCACCATTTTAATCGTGTTAGAACTTCAGTTTCTTGAAACCATGGAAACCGCAATTGAATAATTTTGTTTTCCCGCCAGAACCATTCGCTTGTTTATAAATGCAAGCTAAAGAATTGAATAAAACAATCAAATTGTCTTATTTGTGCAAGATATATCGTATGTTAAAATTCCAAAATTCCTGGTGACAAGCAAAATGTATAGTTTTTACTCTTTGAACACAAGAGTTGTTTTCAACGAATCCATTGTCAGTATTGTTGACGCGTCATTACTGGAAGAATACTAGGGCGGTTTATATACAGTATGTCTCAGTGACTACCAGACATAGTAAATTTACCATTGGGAAATTATGTAAGGATCAACTATTGCTGTGCCTGTATTTAAAAATGTGATTGTGAGAAATGAAACAATAGGTAGTTGAATTAATCAAATTTACATTACTGTCTGATTAGTGTTATTTTTAGAATTTGCTGACACAATACAACTATCACCATTTAATTATCAATATTATTGCAAATAAACAGTATTTAGGGATAAAAAATATGATTATATTTATTATTTTACAATAAAGTTTTTGTACAAACAATTTTGGATGATTTTCAGTAAAACATGCAACAGAAAGCTTAAGAGTTTGCATTTTGTAATGGAAAACAAAGAGGAACACAACATATAAGCACTAAAAATTCAATAACACCAGCAAGTACTAATTAATTAAATGTTCAAACCACGACCTTCTAGATTTATAGTACACTTTTAATCGAGAAGGTATTGGTTCAAACGTACGAAAGTAAGCTGCATGAAAAAAATCTTATCTTAAATTGGTGCATAGTTCGACTTAATATTGCAAGATTTGCTTGATAATGAATGGAAATCAGTGCAAGGCATTAATAATTATAAATAATCCTCTCTAATGACGTGATAATTTGTTACCAGATATATTTAAAGACTCATTATATTATAAGGGTTGCACAGGAATTATAAGGAATTGATCACGTGCAGATTTAAGATTTTAATTTGGTATTCAGTACTTGTAACCGCATACTTAAGGTTCAAGAACAGTTTATCGACATACGAGTATAGCAGAAACATTTCGTTTATATCTAAATATGCTGATGGCATGTTTGCATACAAATTGCATACATTTACATTTGGCCTACATCGAAGACTAGCTTACAGTCCCATGGTGGAATATGTAAAATAGACGACACATTTCTTCTCTTTACTGTCTTTTAAGATTTTACTGTTCTACATAATATAATAATCATAATCAGAAAGAAAAAACACTGTTTCAAAAGTTTTATTACAATTTACTCTTAAATAAATTACAATTTGTCAAACCTAAACTTATCATACGTTGGATATGTTTGAATTTGTGAATACAAATTGTAATGTTATAGAAAGCTAATCAATAATAGATAGGATAAATCTACTTGCTACAATCATAATTTTATCTTATAACTGTATTTTTGCTTCTAAAAATAAAAATATAGGAAAAGAAACAGTTAAGTCATTTTATTTTTTAGAAATTATTGTCTCTCAAGTTTTCATTTTACAGGCATCTAAACAAATTTGAAACACATTTGACAAATAGCGACAAATTTTGAATATAAACAACAAAGAAATTCAAATGATTACAATTTCCGTTTAAAAAAAAAAACAGATAAAGATATCTTTAGAAAATTCACAATGCAAATTTTGTTATCTCTGTCATAACCTTGTCTGTGTTTGTTCTACAATGAACCATTGCAGAATTTGCGCGGAAAAATAATATTCAAATGAAACGGTAATTTACATATTAAAATTTTCAATTGGTTCAAACATGTTTACTTTAAAGTTTTTTGCTTTTGTTGTCAAATAACTTTTTGTGACTATTTAATCTGATTCTATGTGTGAGTACTAAGTACGTATATGAAGTTATTTATAATAAGCGATAATTTATTATTGATTTTATCATATTGAGATATTTGATAAAATTTACTGATTTAAGAAATTTTATAAATAACATTATTTAATTAAATTGACAAGTATAATTACAAAAATGCACTGAATCGAAATAAACTAAATAAACAAATTTTACATAAATTATCTGTTACAAACAACATAAAATAACATTTAGTTTACAAATGTAAGAAACATATACGAAAAAAAAAGTATACGTAGTGAATGCATACGTACTATAGTATACAGGGCGTCCTATTAAAGTATAAAACGAAAATAATGGTAAATATTTATTATTTGTTGGTTTGAATTGATATATAAAAATACTTGAACACGGAAGATAGCACCATATTAACCAGTCTTTAATCCTTAACTACTTTTTTAATTTACACTTTTGCTTAAAAATGTATTGGAATGAACTAATCACATTTTTTTTTATTTACATGTTAATATCCCAGATTTCATAAGACACCCGGTATGTTATGAATAGTACGTTTAAATTTCGAGTTGCTTTTTTAATGATGAAAATGAAATTGTTTTATTTTATGCGAATTTTATAAATCTAATTGAAAATGAAAATATCCTTTTATGTTTCACTATGATTAGTACAGAAAGTACACATTGTTATTTTATTTATACATTGCACCGCACATATAGATAACACAACAGCTGGATGTTTCACAGTTCTGTTTCCATTTTTAATATATCCAGCTCTAGAACTTGTGAAGTAGTTTCAAGTGAAAATTGCACAAACCAGTCTCTTTCACTTGAAGTCGTATCGTCATTCATTCGTTTATGTATTAGTGCATTATACAATGCAACAATTTTAAAGTTACGTAATTGTTCTTTAGGTAATTCGGACACGACATTAACTTCAACTGCATCAGTGTATTTCTTTATACTGCAGAAAAAATACGTATTATGAATCATAATTAAAAGTGCTGAAAATTTGTCTAAATATCCACTTGACATTCGTTTGTCATTTTTCAAAACACTTTTGCAATTCTTAAAATGTTCCAATCTACTTTTGTCTGACACAGCTTCAAAACACAATGTACATTCGAAAGAACTGTAGTTACAACACCAAGTTTCATGTTTAATCAAGTTTACTTTACTCTCATTCATATATTTGCAACCGACATCTTGATTTTTACAAAACAACTGATCGGCCAATGCTTTATTTTCACATTCTTCACAATTCTTTATATCGAAAAAGTCTACGTTCAATGAGTGGTTTAAATCCATTGCCAGTTTTTTTCCACAACTGATACATTTTATCGGCTTTGCATTTAATGATACGGTGAAAAGAGTATTATCGAATCCTTTCAGAATCTCCAGTAAACTACTCAGACTTATTTCTATACAGCTAGTTACATTAACGGCTGTTGCATTGTAAGGTAGCGCTGTGTTATCGTATTCAACTTTGAAAGATTTTCTCGTTACTCGCAAACAATATTCAAAGTACGAGGCGATAGTTTGATTGCCAATGAGTTGTGAGCTGCACCAGATTTTCGTTTCGGCCAGTGCGTATCTTATCTGTATAATGAAAAGAAATCCAAACACCGGTAATAAATAGTTCTTATCACAATCTTTCGTGATGTCTAGCGCAAACTGAAACGGATTTTCTACTACAAGTTCTTCATGTTCATCCTGATAATGTCTTAACAACTTTGCCTTATTTCCTGACCAGTTACAACATTCACTGGGGCACTCGTATTCTCTGTACTTGCATTCATCCTCGTGATATTTCACTTTGTTCCATGGCAGCTGCTTATCACATCCCAAGTTCTTGTAGCTGCACGGGAAAGTCATCATCTTCGCGAGATTTTCGTAAACTACGTTCCGGTACACTGGATGTGTTGAACTTTCCTGACGAACTGTACATCGACCACAAAAATTATCGCCATTTCTAATCAACACTGGCGAACACGACAAGTATTTCTTACATTCGGTGCATTTTAGTTTTTCCACTAAATCTTCGCGAACTTCGACCATTTTGATGTGAACTCGTCTGTGTAAACTATGTAACTGCCATTTATCATAAAACCAGAGCGTCTGTACTGATATGATAACACACATTTGATAAGATAGACACTTTCACATTCATATGTGATGAATTGTTGTGCGCGTAATATTTTTTTGTTTACATAACCATGTGAATTACTTGACAAATATGTACTTCTGACATGAAATTACAAATAATTACATAGATAATAAATTTCTTATTAAGTTTTGTATTGATAAGAATTACTTTCCGGTTTTTCCTTAATACTATAAAATAATCATGCATCGTATAATTAATTAATTTCGAATATGTTGCAGAATTGATATTACTAGAAATGTTAAAGGGTAGAAAATGTATACATTTACTAATTTTATAATACCATAACCTATGGTATTCTCTACTCTTCCCACCAAAAACCTACTCTATTAGGAAGGCACATTTTTACTAGTTATTGAATGCATTGACTGAATTGATGCTTTTACCGTTATACATATTATTATATATATATATATATATATATATATATATATATATATATATATATATATATATATATATATATATATAATCAATTTCTGTCTGTTCCTTATACAATTCTACGCCCGTCGACCGATCGGGATAAAAATTTGCAGAGATACCCTCTAGGACCATACGGGTGTCATGGGAACCCCGATATCTACTGCAAAATGTAGAAAGAAGGACATAAAATTAAATTTGACGTATGCACATAATTAACTGTCACCGGTACAATATCATTTTTTTATTCGCACATGTAAAGCCGACTATACCACTCACATAGTATATTGTAAGTCACTTCAGATATATTTACTTGCGCGGCAACGGTACTGCGATTCAATCTGAATTTAATAAATGTACATAATACTATTAATGTTACGTCATAATTTAACATTTATTACGTAAATAATTATACATGTAAATAATTGTAATATTTCAGTGCAAAATTAATAAATCGTACTCCAAGAAATTTATTCATATTCGGATTGGATTGAAAAAACAAAAAAAATATTGTTTATCAAAAAGCTTTAGAATAATAGCTAGTTGAAGAGCACCGAGCGACGCAAGGTACTTTTAGCTAGTAAATAATAAATGACAATATAAAGTGAAATATATTCGAAATTATTTATCGTTATTGGTCAATACATTCCCATAATAATGTACAACTTATTCTCATATTATTAGATCTCGTTTAAAGCAATATCAATATTCAATATGTGAGAATAATTATTTTACAAATGTACTAGAATGTTCTAGAATATAGGACGGATGAATAATTCAGTATTTGTCGGAATATATACATATGTATGAATTATCTGCGATTAAATTTAAATCAAACTTTCATGTCCATGATTAAACAAAGTACATATAGTTGAATCCACTTAGAGTGAACTCGCATATAGCGGAAAATTACTTATAATGAAGGCCCGAGTCTGAAGTCTGAGTCCCGACTAAATACATATGTCACCTAATGTTAACCAATTCGCATAAAGTGAACTCGCATATACCATACTTTCGGATATAATGGACTAAATTTACTCTTTAAGTTCACTCTATGCGAAAACGGGTAGGTTGCCAATGAATTAATTTTATGTATATTGCCAACTTTAGGTACGACACACTTTAATATCGATAAACATATTTTTAATGTGTATAATATATAATAAATAAATAATATCATATTGGCATGAGATAAACCATACAAAATTTTAACGATAGGGAAGCGGTAATTTTTTTTATAAAGGTTCCTTGTAGACTAATTCCTGAAAAATTCAAATTTTTAGGCCTGTAAATAATCCCGCAATAAAATAGTAACTGCAAAGATTGCAAAACCCCATGTATTTTAAATGGTCTGGTGGACAAGGGTTAAATGTTAAAATAAAAAATTTAAATAATTACCGGATTTTTATTTATTTATTTGGAGCCGATTTGGGGGCGGCCTGATTAAAAATTCGTTCAAACCCGATTTAACGACCACCCTATTATACATATATACAGTGGAATCAGATTATAGTGAATCTGAAGGGACTAGGAATTTGGTTCACTATAAGCAGGTGTTCCGATAATGAAGGTTCGCATTTTTTTTTAAATAGTTTTTATTAGTATAAGTATATTTTTACACGTCCGGGAGTAGAAGTCGGTTTCTATGGCGTCAAACGCGGGACAGAAATGAAGCATTTACTCCCTAGGGACGAAAACACTTTTCATAAGGGAGTTTTTATTATAACAAAGGTTTTTGTAAATAAATGTGTGTTGTCATGGTACGCGTTGCATGGAAACATTTCCAAAGGCTTCTAAATATTGCAATTTCGTTCCGATTTATTATAATTCATTATTTATGAAATTAAGTGTTTCTACTCCCGAACGTGGAAAAAATAGTATATACACCTCGGGAGAGACCACCATTTTTCCCTCGATGTATTTGTAGCCCTCTGGCTTCGCCCTCGGGCTTCAAACTACACCTCAGGAAAAATAAGTGGTTTCTCTCCCTTGGTGTATAATGTACTATTTACTCCTACATGCATGTTTATGAATACACAAACTAAAATTATTCATTTTTTAACTACGGTGGTCGTTAAATGGGGTTTGAACGAATTTTCATCGGGCCGCACCCCAAATCGGCCCCAAATAAATAAATACAATTCTGTAATTATATTAATTTTTAATTTAACATTTAACTCTTGACTGCAAGAATTTTTCGTTTAAAATACATGGGGTTTTGCGATCTTTGCCGTTAGTATTTTATTGCAGAATTATTTATGGGCCTAAAAATAAGAATTTTTCAGGAATTATCCTACAAGGAAGTTTTATGAAAAAAATTGCCGCCCCCCTATCGTTAAAATTTTGTATGGATTATCTCATACCACTATGATATTTATTTATTTATTATATTGTTGCTCAAGAAACATTGAAAATATGTTTATCGATATTAAAGTTTAACATCATGAGGAAGTATGTATCTCATGTGTCGTGCCTAAAGTTGGCTACATACTTTAAATTCATTCATTGACTACCTACTCGAGTTCGCATACAGTGAACTTAAAGAGCAAATTTGGTCCATTCTATCCGAAAAGTCACTATATGCGAGTTCACTTTATCCGAATTGATTAATATTAGATGGCATATGTTTTTAGTCGGAACTCAGAGATGCGTTCATTAAAAACGAGTTTCCACTATACGCGTGTTCACTATAAGTGGATTTCACTGTATTTATAAAAATTTTGATAATCTAGTATTTTTAAAAAATGAATATTTTGTTTATTTATAAAAATGCATGTATGAGTAGAATATATGCTAATAAAAACAAGAAATAAAAAAATATGTATATATGTAAATTCGTTATAATGAACACTCGCTTATAGTGAACTAAATTTCTGGTCCTTTCAAGTATAAGCGGATTCTACTGTATTAACTTTATAAAATAGTAAAAAAATATTGTTCTCGTCGTATGTATGGAAATTCTAGAATTGAAATGTAGGTAAGGTATACTCATCTATCTATCTAGATATTTTGCTAGTGGAATTAAAAAGTTTTTCGCATTCAAGTTCATTTCACACCGCCAGATGGCACTGACATGTCAACATGCCAATATCGATGTGTATAAACAAGGCAATATTATCGGCTGAACTCGTAACGTACAGTCAGTACGAGTCAGTGGCGTAGCTACCGTAGAGCAAACGTGTGCAATGCATAGGGGCCCACGAGTGTAGGGGGCCCTACCTTGGATAAGTGAACTGAGAAAAAAATACGTAGTATCATCAAGATAAAAGAAAATAAAAATATAAGAAAAAATTAACAAGGAAAATATATATTTTGTATTTTTTACAAATTATGACCAACATGGGAGGCGGGCCCTCCGACCATGCTTGCATAGGGGCCCAAAATTTCTAGCTACGCCACTGGTACGAGTATTTCCGATTTCATATTACTAGATCATTGTCTGCATAGAGATATACGATACAATGATTCATAACACTACAACTACAATTCAATAAATACCTTACCTACGCATAGGATTTGATATAAGAGTAAAAGTACAATTTTCCCTTGGATTTACAGATGGCAGAAGAAAATGCACATACCCGTATCAATATGACAACCGTCAGACAAAATGATTGCTGGCGTGCTGGGTCATCTTCGATTCACATCAATATGACTCATGAGAATTGAAAAATATTAGATCCAAGAACCCATCTCAAGTTCAGCCAATTCACTTGGATTACGCGATGAGTACGAATGAAATTTGACAGCAAGCCATGAGCGTATAGAAATATATTTTCAATGATCAAAATAAATAGACAATGACATTGTATCAATTATATGTTCTTATAAAAAATGAAATATATAGATACCGAGTTGACAATTTTTAAATATAATACGAGTATTTAAATACATAAATGCAAGAATCTTTGTATTGATTTTTCTATCACGCTATATTCTAGTCATCTTTATATCTGTACCTTGAAACAAGAACAACCAATGTCAATATTTCTCTAAAATGAGATTATATGGTACTTTGGTACTTGTACTTGAACTTTATGTATTAAAAGAACAACCAATGTCAAAATCCTTGTAAATATTAAGTTACCGCAATAATAATAATAATAATAATATCATATGGAGCAATTGTTTGCTCCATTCTTTCGTGCCATTTATCTACAAATTAACAATATTGACATTGGTTGTTCTTGTTTCAAGGTACAGATATATTGCTATACATATTTATAAAATCATGATATTTAAAAATACACATATTAATTTTTGACAATTACTAAAGTAATATCTTAATTAACATGTGATTATCATGCTAGCGGTAATCCAAGGATGATATGCGTTCAAATTATTGAATTACGTGTGTGCGTGTCCTTGATTCCAGTAATTTTACATAATGCTTGGTCCTATGTATGCGGCTTACAGGACCTGAAAGTCTCATCCAATTTGAATGTGTTATGATGCAGTTAATCGAGACCTGGGCTGAATTTGTATAATTCTAGAGAATTGTATAGTCTTTTGTGTGACGTTCATGAATAACGTATGATCTTTGCACTAGTACTTAGATTACTGCCATGTATAAATTAGTAGTTTACTCCTGTGCCTTAGTCAAGGATATTCCTTACAATATGAATTTCTCCATATCAAAGTATAACATTTCCTATTGTTACCTTTCGTTAAATATGAAATAATAATACATAATCCCCCAGTACCGACTAGTAGGCGGATGTGGTCTCTATACCTTTATTAGAAATATACAAAAATAACCTGAAATTATTGTTTAGTGTGTACACCTGCTTACAATATACATTTCTTTATTTAGAGTCAAACAAAAAAATTCAATATGCTAAATAATTCAGAAGAATAGATTGTAATGTTTGCCATATAGAAAATATTGGTTTTGCACAGCAACTTATTTAAACAAATAAAAAAGATATTACCTTGTATTTACTAGATGAAGGCAGTTGCCGATGCCTTTAAGTCAAAGGAACTTGAGTTCGTTTCAATAATTTTAGTTTTTGAAATATATATTTTTCACGTAAAAAAAAATACAAAACAAACCGTGTTCATCACAAGCTTTTGGGATTCTGAAATCTTAGAGAAGAAAGGAATACATTTCAAATATAAGATTGACATTACCACAAAGAAAAAAAAAATGGAATATGATGTGATGCTTGCGTTTGATTTGGATGTGTCAGAAACAAACTAGGCATATTGACAGAAAATCATTTTGCATGAGCGTGTTTCGAAAATATAATAAAAAATAAATATTTGTGGTTATACTCGTACATCAAAGTCAAATAATATTTCCAGAAAATGATAGTTACGATTAAACAAAATCAGAGTATGGTTTCCATAATTTAATAGGAAGAAATAGTCAAACAATGTTTATAATGTTTTCCATTTTTTTTAATCGATAGAATCTTTATAGTTTACATGTTTTTCAAATAAGGTATTATTTAAGTAAATGAAATACAAATGTTACGATTATTTCCGATAAAATTTATGAACCTATGACATTAAATTATTTATTTTGTCGCATAATATAATGATGATCACCGGTTTTCTGCAGTTGAAAGTTACAGTTACTATGAATTAAAAATAATATTTTAAAATTTTATGTCGATTATTATGATTGGCCACGTGTACAGGTGCGTGTGCGTGTTATGGTCACGCACATCTGGGGGGAATTACCGTTACATATATTGGTTGCAAAAACAAAATTTGTATGTCTATTTTTAACAGTTTCATTAACTATTAACGATCTTACGATGCCATGTAATGGAATAAATGTTGTTTACTAGTTGCGCCATAATAAACTTTCATTTATAATTCAATAATCAACAACATTAATAATTTTTGTCTGTTTACGTAGCATTAACAAGTTTCACAGTAGTTCTAATTACTATAAAACAGCATACAAAGTATAAAAGTCATTATAATGAATTTATATTGTAATTTTGTACAATGTATGAAGTGTCATTATGATATAATCTGAATGTTACATTTTCCGAATTAGTGTCAAGTATAAGATCTTATTGCATACATATTTTATGGATTTCAAAGTTTTAAATGTCAGAATAGTTATCAAAGCAATTAAAGGAAGCAGAAAAGCATTAATATATAATACGAACTGTCAGTTTCAAGAAGGAATGTTGAGAAAATACCAATATGTAAATTGGAGATTATATTATTTGGAGTATCCGTAAATAATATTGAATTGCAGGAAGTGAAGAATGAAATAAATAAATAATATACATATTACTAAGTAGTCTAAAGTATTTCTTAACTGTTCTAAATGTTTCATTCAATACTGAAAATATATTTTTTACACAATGAGGACTGGAATTTTATATTAACCAGTGAATTTAATGTGAGCAAGTACAAATATAGTGAATTAATTAATATCAGTTGAGTGAGCAGAATTTAAATGTACGAGTAGAAGTCACCAATAAGGCTAGAATATTTGTTTTGATACATGCACTTAGAAAAAGAACGCTGTATGATGACAGTTTGAGGAAGAATATGAGTAAAGTGAACTAAAAACATGCACTCAACATCATGATGAAGAATAGAAATAGAAGTAAAAGAAAACAAAACAGAATCGGATATTTTAGAAGCTGGTGGTACCTAAAACACTGAACATAGATGGCACCTGGGTATCTGTAGAGCGACCTCGTCCAAACTGTCGCTCGGTGTCAGTGGCGTACGTTCGAATAGCCTGCTGGGGGCAAGTGTCAATGCGTTCGGTATTCGGCATCGTTTTCCCTTCTTCTTTTTCTTCTCCTCCTGCTCGCGTCGGAGGTTGTGCAGACGGAAGAAGAACATAGACATCTTCCACTACGACGGGGAAAGCGGAATGAAAATGTATTGTTAGAAATGATAGTGTCACGTATTCTGATTTCGCATTTGAATAACTGAAGCTGATTTACATGGCCTTTGTGATTTACTTTTAGACATATTCAGATAATGATCTGGTCTAGAATTTATGCAATTGTCAGGTTTACTCAGACATATTGAAACAACTTAACTTTAAACAATCAATAAATATAGACAGCAAAAGCACAAGCTGAGTTAACTATTAATTTTCTCTAAAAAACAATGTCAGAATACTGACTTATATGTACTGAAGGTAGTGTAATTTATTAAGTACGTTTTACATTTACCAAACTTAAAAACATTGATCAAATTATTTAAATTAGTCAATAATGGCAAAAAAAAACAAACAATGTATCAAACGTCCCGGCTCCGCCCATTCTCGTCGAGCCTGATGAACATGATATATTTCTCTATTAATTAAAACAATATGTATATATTTTAGATAACATTATTTTTGTACATATTTTAAAGATTATTTATGTAATGTGAAAGTTTTTGTAATTCGAGTAATTACATAATATGTACCGTTACAAATTACACTAACTACATACTGATAGTATTGTGCCAACACCTTATGTAAATGGTAAGCAATATGTGATACGTGCTCATCATGCATGCAGGTTCATGAACATCACACAAACACATGGACAGGTTACGTCATATTTCTATTCCATACACACGCATGCATTAACGCACAAACATACGTATTTAATGACATGGACTGCAATGTAACTAGCAAAATTAACAACGTATCTAAATTATATTCAGTGAATAATATATGTACAACTAATGCATATAAGATTGGAATATTATATTTGATATACCAATATAGTATACGTATATGTATTATTACATTGTATTTTTCTATCAAACTAATATTAAGCTGATACATGTATTGATATCAGAACTTATTTGAGACGGAACAAAACATAATGGTTTATATGTATATCTATGTTATACATCTAATTTCTAGTCCCATACTACTAACATTTATCTATACAAATAATATCGATTTCAATATAATATGTAGAACACCGTACGCTAAGTAACGCATACTTTTCTTTTGGTGTATGTGAAATTATTAAACAGTAATATTAACGTCATTATTTACAAACATAGAAAGTTAATTAAATAGGTAAAGATGTTCAATATTTTCCATTACTTCAATAGTTTAGAAAAATAACAACAAAAGAGCAAATTATTTCTGAGATACATACGTATATCAGTTCTTTGACTTTCTTACTTGTTAATAAAAATAAATACTATTGTTTCAATAACAAGGTTCAACAAATCTTGAGAGAAAATCATTTACCACTCGTAAGTTGCCTGAAGTTCACTTTTCGGCAAGCACGTGAAAAATGTGATGGTAGAGCACTGAATCATTCGAGTATCCGAGATGACAAGCACGCAATCCGATTTTCACAGCTGCAATACTGGTTGCCTGCGTAGGATTATGCCATTAGCAGTTGTCGTATATGTTAAATCTGTGCTTACATTTGTCTATTTCAGTTATCGTTTGACAAGTAAAAACAAACGTTTACTGCATCGTCAAACAAATAAGAAAAATGTCTAGTGCCAGAAAAATATTTGTAAAAAGATTTATGCAAAATAAATTAGATCGAAATCTTCAGATTGTCAATTTCCGTATTCGGATATGTATATTAAAATAAAGCTTCATTATGCAGGTATAAACTATAAACCCGTAACTACTGTTCTATGCTAACTTCTGTGCATAAGAGAATAGACCGTTGATAAATTTAGTTAGGGTGTATGCACTTAGTGTGAGTTACTCAGGGTAATTAAATTTACGTGTAATTGCGGTTATACGAATTTTACTTGATAGTTTGACAGAAATTATTCCCATAATTGTATTCCATTTTGAATAAGCAATGTTCTATAAATATTTATTTCATTTATCCGTCATTCATTGGATTTTTGAATAACTAAATAATGAGAAAATGTCTGTGTAGTATATTAGGACGTAACAAATAATACATAATTTCTATATCTAGAAAGTAATTTGTATTTAAATTTAACAAATAAAATAAAAATTCACTGCAGTAGCTCATAAATTCTTGGATATTTACTAAATATTATTTAGAAGGATAACAAATAAGTAATACGTCTATCATGTTCTAATTTGCTAATATGTACTCAGAAAGAGTAGTTAATTAAAATGTTGGTATGACGAAAATTTGCACAATTCCACGTATTTAGTTGGCAGCAAAATGAAGTAAATGTATGGCATTTCGTTTTAATAAAACGGAATGACTGGCATTCATTATCAGACAATGGAGCATCGCACGTCAGACCTAAAAAACTCAGTAATTTCGAATAAAGTACATTTCGGAGTAAAGATATGATGCAAAACGGGAAAAAAAAAAAACTTATAATTCTTGCAATTCGAACAGTTCAATTTTACCAATGGTTTCATTGAATTTTCATTTAGCTTATTGAAAATAATACTGTTAATACATATTTCGCATTAGTATTAAAGCTTTTATTCGTTGTATTAATTACCTGTAACATCTACAGTTTACCGAAATTTATAAAACTGGAACACACATAACTCTTGTTAACTTTTTAAATTAGCATTTATGATTGTATTATAATTGGCGGTAATTTTCTGTAGAAATGTAAGTACACCTTAAATATGAATATGTAAATGCCATTAAAACTATAGCATTACAATGTTTTGCTTTTAATACAAAACTGTTGTAGTTGTTCTTATCATACAATCAGTATACTTTGTATTATGTATGACATAATGCTATCATTTCAATATTGAATTACCATTCGTAACAAAATGTTAGTGTTATTTTTCTAAGTTCGTTTATAAATTTTTATTAGTAAATATATTCATACATTTATATACGAAAACGAACGGCTGCTATAATGGATCTTAAAAAGGTGTTCTCCTATAGATATCCATGTATGTATATATTTGAATATACGTATGGTAGAACACACAGATACTATAACGATTGAGGTTCAAGAA
Organism: Carabus problematicus; assembly: GCA_963422195.1. NCBI lineage: Eukaryota > Metazoa > Arthropoda > Insecta > Coleoptera > Carabidae > Carabus > Carabus problematicus. The sequence continues at coordinate 12,275,525 of OY728585.1, read as the reverse complement.
CTAATTTCGTTTATTTTAGCATACCGGACTGTACCAAACCACCTTGTTTTTAGAATTAAAATATTTCATAATCAGTAAATTATTTACAGATGAACTTATATTTTTTTTTAATTTCTCAATTTATTCTTAACATTTTAACAACATATGAATAATAACGAACCTACAAAATATCTGAGTTTAAAGAATTTCACAAAAAACCTTAGAAACACGAACGTTTTTACATACAAAAGAAATTAAATCAATAAAATGTTGTTTTGTACAACAACGTATGTAGCAATTGAATGAAACACGGACAAAAATTAAAATGTTATATGAGTGTACTATGCAGTACCATTAATTAAAAATGCAGACATGCATAGAAAAAATAAAATAATTTCTTCGTCGGAAATAAAATCAGAAAAACGTTAATTAAATTACTGCGAATTGAAAGATTTGCTAGAAACTTAAGCAAGAGTATTTTGCTCACTATCACAATTTGGTAAAGTGATGTGTCATCTATTGTTAGTATGTTCATTAGCAAACCTCCACTAGGCATGTGCTTCGTCCGTTAATATGATGGAAGTAAATTACCGGCAATTATATCCGTAAGGAGTATAAAGGATCTTGACGTTTTGCAAATGAAAGCATGCACCATGGCTCCTAAACGTTATAATTCATATTACTCATTCGCCAGTCAAGAGCCATTGAGATTTAATTTTTCTCAAAGGTACGTCGTCGTCGGCGTCTAGCGAGCAAAGGATGTTGCGCACTATGCTCAATATAATTTTATTAACTACGTTACGGTACGAACGAATAAAAAGTATAAGAGAAGCTGTCGACGAAGTCTTGAACTAGTTAGATGCAGATTAACTATGTTTATTTTGTCGTTCTAGCATTTAAAATGCAAGTGCACTATAATATATGGATGGTTTAACCAAACACTTGGCAAGTTCCGACATGCTGGTTTTACTATGTTAATAACTACCTTTACTAGGTATTTATATAATGAAAAATATACAGGTTTATGCAAGAATAAGCAAACAATAGAATTTTTTTTAAGCGAATATTTTTTCCAATGAATTTTAGAGGAAAAGTATATAGGATGTTATTTATATTTTTTTAAATACCTTGGGAATAAATAATACTTTACATGTTATGACTTAATTTAAAGAATAATACCTTGCATAAATGCTTTATTCCAGTTATTACTTAAAATGCTGTTGGAATTGGAAATATAAAACACTTTCGACTTTGAAAAAATCCAGTGCTTGTAACAGCGCGGTGTACTGCAGCTTACAAAAGCTTTGGTAATTGTTTTCTACTCTCTGTTATGTGAATTCCCATTTCACTTATAATAATACATTACCACATTGAAAATTCAATACATATTTCATACTATTTCACACAGGTTTTACCTTTAGCGTATTCTTTTTCTTTGTATGCCTATTTTAGTTAAAATTCCAAGTGTATGTATGTGTTCATCATGTCAACTATTGCTAATAATGGCGTAAAGACATAATTATGGTCGCACATTCTAAGTTTAGGTAATTGAACAGTTAGTATAACGTAATTATTTACACGGTACACCGTAATAGTTTAATATGAAATTTCAAATATTTTCCAAGAACAATAAGTAACATTCAAATGTGGAACACAAATTCGAGTTATAAGAACTGTATATGTTAGCCTGCAACTATAACTCTATCATTAGATTACTGGGTACCCTGTAGTTGACATTTGCCATTTTGGAATACGATTGTATGAACACACTGCTCTTTTATGTGTTCCCATGGTTACTTAAGAAGTTTTACAGCCATATATGTTTATCTTTATGGCTATGCCGTCATGAAATAAACCAAAATAAATAGTTGTTTCTGTTACAGTACCTACGTACGTACCTATATGTGTCTGCGAAGAATATACGGCCCGTATAAAAGTAATATAATCTTAGCGTCTTACGTATGTAGTACAGTGGCGTATCATACAGTTTGATCGTAAGCCTAGGGGGGCGCGACATAAATAGTGACTGTGTTAAGAACGTTTGTCGAGAACGTAGAATGCGAGTACTGTAATTTTCCCTGTATAATGTCAGTCTATAAATGAGTGTGAGGCCGCCATTTGTCCAACTAACATTGTGTCCGAACGACGCCTTCAGTGCCGTTATTTATACGTCCCGAGGTATCCACTTCCGGTGCACTCACCTCCAATATATTGCCAGTCTGACCGACGGCCAATAAAGCGTCCGTTCTCATTACTCGGAAGTTAGTTACCCTTGCACGACTACAGTAGCTATATTTCTCTTATTTTGTGAATTTTTCTGCACCGTTATTCGTTAAACAAAATGTCAATTAAATTCTTCTTTCCGTGGGAAATTTGCCGTTCATTCAATCACGTAAATTATTGAAAAAAGATAAAAAGAGAGTTCACACTTTCATCTTCAGTCGATTTATTATTAAATTAAGATTAGTTTGTGCACTCTCATTCTTTCTTCATTGATTGCAATCTTCATTAGAATAATTTGAATAAAAAGCAGGCGCTTCGTCCATTTGTAGTGTAACGTTTGTCCAATGGTAGCGTAGCCTGTACGCATTCAATTCGTCATACTAATTAAAATGTAATCTTGCCAATTTCCCAGCCATCTCCCAGCCTCTAATGCTCGTATTGTGCTTTCGCAGTACTAAGGATTTCAATTTGGTCCTTTAATACATTAAATCTGCGACTGTGTGGTCAAATGTTTGGTTTCCACGTTTCCCGTATTTATGTATACAATGGGTTTCGAGGTAAGCCCCAAAAATTCCCAGCCTGACTATGAAAGAAACAGCGTAGAGTCATAATTAAATTTTATTTTTTAATATAATCTCTCCTGACAGTAATGCACTTATTACAACGTTTCAGAAACATTGAAATACCTCTAAAAATATTCCTTCTCTTTGTCTTCAAGATGTGCCAAAACTGCTGCCTTCACCTCTTCGTCATCTCTGAAAAGACACCCGCGAATGTCCTTTTTCAAATTTCCAAACAGGTAATAGTCACTGGGGGGTCATATCTGGACTATACGTAGAGTAGTCGATTTGTTAGAAGCCGCACTCACGAATTGCGACTTGTTCAATTCCAGCAGTATGCGCGGGTGCATTGTCATGCATGAAGCGCACGCCTCTGGTCACTTTCCCACATTTTTTCTCCCGTATATTTTGTTGTAATTTATGCAGTAGTGCTGCATAATATGCCCAGTTAACTGTAGTGTTGCGTTCTTTCAAATCTATAATAACACCCTCACAATCCCTCGATGAATGTCAGACCGGGAAATTTTGCCGCTTACCTCGTATGTGTCTCCCATGATTTTATTTTCTATCACTATTATTGAAATACGGCATCCACAAGTAATGCTGTAGTTCATATTATAAATAAAAATCACCTCTGTCCTACACATTCATCGTATCAGATTCTAATAATTTAAGACTGAAGGTTATATTGTAAAGAAGGTCTTTAAACTTTAATTTCATTGGTTATAAACAAACCATTACATTATTATTACTGTATGGCCAGGGTCCGTTATTTATTAATAGATATCAATATATAAATATTCATTTGCTTTTAATTCTAGTCGTTTTTCCAAAGCAGCATAATTTTCGTGCTGGCGAATATTAATTTGTTTTCTATATTTTAAGAAATAGTCTACTGCACTGCTGTGAATCTAATAATATATTCAACAGCCATTCTTATGGTTACTTTTGGATGTTCAAAACATACACGGATCACAAAACGTAAGATGTTACAACGAATAGTTGTTTTCAATAAACTTTAGATGCAACAATGAACCGTAAAGAGGTGTTCTACTGTTGGAATAAACTGTTCAACGTTAAATATATTCATATATTTGCATGTAGAACGAACAAATGTTATAACTACGTTCGTTCTGGTATATCCGACTGTAAAGTTTTCAGCAATAAAAATTAAGTACATAAATATTGATTATTCTACATATCATTCGATGGGTGGTCGCGTACCATTGGTGGTACGTGGATCACACTTTGAGAAACATTGGCCTAAATCACTGATGCACAATCTTTCATGTATAAAAGGCAGCATATAACTTCGTTTTTGAGTCGGAGGCCGCGTGTTGTGCATCACTGGCCTGGAGGGTAAGATTATATACCTGTATTGGATCACGAAAATATGGCAGTAAAATGGTCCTTTCTCTAAAAATTTTCATGCATATTGAGTATATGTATGTTATACACCATTAAAAGTTCCATTTCTACAGTTTGGTCAGGTTCAAATTCAACGAGTGTGTCCAGCAATGCTGATCACAAACTGATATACATATTCCGACACGGTCGAGAAGCAATCGTGAAAACAGCGGTAATCCGCCGTTTCCAACCTTTACACGACTTCTAATTGCACACTTCTATTCGCGTTCGCGTCCGCCATTTAACATGCACAATTACATGGAAGTAACATTGCTGAAAGCTTATCGCATAGAAAGTAACATTATTTTTTTTTAGAGTAGATCAAATTAAATCAATGCAGTCATTAGCAACGCACGAAACGAAATGTCAGGCTGAGATAAAAAAGTAGAAATAATCATTGGAAATTGTATAACGTATTATTTACTGTCCATACATTATTAAAATTTTAGTTTTACAATAATTTCAAATTTGATAAAATGATTATTTTATGTTTCATCTAAATATTACATAAAATAATATTGTTGTTAATGAAATGCTTTACCCATGTAGGCTTTGATATCGTGTTACATTAATTAGTCTTTGATTTATTTTAGGACGTGTTGTTTATGTAATGCATAAAACATATCCCTTTATCGTCTTTATTTTCCTATTATGCGTGAAATTAAATTTTTACACGTCCGGGAGTAGAAGTCGGTTTCTATGGCGTCAAAATCGGGACAGAAGTGAAGCATTTACTCCCTAGGGACGAAAACGCTTTCCGTAAGGGAGTTTTTATTATAACAAAGGTTTTTGTAAATAAATGTCTGTTGTCATGGTACGTGTTGCATGGAAACATTTCCAAAGGCTTCTAAATATTGCAATTTCGCTCCGATTTATTATAATTCATTATTTATGAAATTAAGTGTTTCTACTCCCGAACGTGGGAAAAATAGTATATACACCTCGGGGAGACCACCATTTTCCCCTCGATGTATTTGTAGCCCTCTGGTTTCGCCCTCGGGCTTCAAACTACACAAAAATAAGTGGTTTCTCTCCATATATATACATAACATACTTAGATGCAGTTGTTTTATACCAAATTTTCATGGCACACTACAAAAATCATTCATTTTATCTTACTTTTTAGTTTTTCTTCGAAACTAAAAAATATATTTAGGTAAGCAAATACATCATTGTAAAGAGAAAAAATAGCACTTTTGAACTGGATTAAAATTAACTATGGTTCCCATTTAAAAAATTAAAGTTGCAGGCTGTAACTTCGGCAATATCGAGTCAAAAAACATTTCATATGATTCATCAAAAGGCTTATTAGTTATACTAAAATATTTATTTGAAGCTTTTTTCAATATTTCCAATACCTTCTGACTTATAAAGTAAAATAAAAATTCGAGAAAATCACAATTTTGTCATTATCTAGTGAGCCATGCAATATTTTCAAAATACAAAATCGCCATCAACATCGGCCTATAAATGCGCAACTTTTGTCTAATTTAACCGACTTTGTATCTCTTATAGTTTCGGAGATTCCAATGGTGAGCATTCACAGATGGGTCACCCTATATATATATATATATATATATATATATATATATATATATATATATATATAATATATATATATATATATAATATATATATATATATATATATATATATATATATATATATATATATATATGAGAAAAAAAAAGAAAGAAGTAAAATATAAACGACCAAGTAGTAATGTTGTTAATAATACCATACAATAGTGAAAAGAGTTTCATTTTAACGAACGTTAAAGATTTGCATGAATTTTGTTTCAGGAAAATATGAAAACGAAAACGGGGTCGAAACGTTTTACTTAAACGAGTGAGCACATTTGAAACTCGGGGCACGGCTTTCTTTGGGCTTTTCTCGACAATAATTAGTGTCGAGCCTAGCAAAAGAGTTATAAATCAGTGTTACCAACGAACAGTAAATGAAAGATTTATTGTCGGAAACCTCAACCGGTTCACCATAGAAGTCGTATTATACGTATGTTCTGTAACAAATGACGTTCAAAAGGCGAAATAAGATCACATATTATATCTTAGGTGTAGATAAAAAATATTACAAACATGTTATAAACTTATAAAATGTAACTCACATTATGACTTTTATGCTAATACGTTCCTATTTGTACTCATTGCTTTTAATATGATTACATATTTTTTAGAAATGTTTAAAAAGATGATGAAATGACTCATTTAAAAAGAAAACCAGTTAAAGAGAAACCTTTTAGGAAGATGAACACTTGAAAGAAATATAAAAACAGCATTTTGAAAAAATAAATCATTGCGACTAAATATTCATAGGTTTTGAAGCGAATAATTTGATTCAGTTACATTTGAGTGAAATATTTTCTTTTCGTAAGAAGTATATACGATTTGAAAAGAAACCACGAACAATTTTGTGATATCAAAGGCATAAACGTAGGTTTAAATTTAGCATATTAAATATACAAAAATTAATTAATTTGTTGTGTAATAGGATTACATAAGAATATAATAAATACTGGGATATTCTCAACAGAATTATGTTCAACGAGATAAAAGTCATGATACTAGAAACCAGATGGATGCACTAATTTCTCGGATAACGAAAATTTTTTATGTCGTAATTATATTTAATATTAAGCACAAGTATACTATTTTTTTATTCTAGCCGAGTTTCTAGGACCATGTTAAATTTAAATCTCGAATAAAACTCAACAATATCACAGCAAAACTAGGATATTTGCCTATTAAATAATATTAAATCTTATATTGTCAGTTCCGAAGTTCATCGTCAATATTATTAATAAGAAGTTATATGTTTTATGAACTCGTTAATTTTAGTTAAGATTACGACGCATTTCGAACTTTCGTTCATTATCAAGCGATAAGGTGCGGTGTTATGTAGTGATTTATATACCTGCCGTGTTTTTGGTGTGTGACTGTTTAGTGATGCATGTTTTTCGTGTAATATCTTGATAATAAGGCGTTGGATTGGAAGTTTATTTGTATGTTTATTATGGGTTGTTTGAGTTTTTCTTTATATATGCTGCGTGTTTATTATCAAGTAACTGGGCCGCGTAGTTGGAGTCGATAGAAAACATACAGGTAAAATATCTCAGACGGATATTAGGGCTGGAAGTACATACACCGAAGTACATAGTATTAGAAGAGACAAAAAGAAGCAAATTGAGAGTGGAAGCAGGGAAGAGGGCGATGAAGTATGAGGAGAAAATAAGAAGCAATTGCAATAAAGAAATATTATTCGACAGCTGGCACAACATTGCAAAAGGTGATATTCAACAGAGCAAATGGGGAAAAAAGACGGGCCAAATTCTATGAGAGACACGGATACGCCACAAGAGATATAGAAAATAGGAGAAGACTTGGGAAAAATATTATAGAAGAAATATTAAATAGAGACGCAGACATACAAAGACAGGAACAAATCACAAAAATAGATAACGCCAGATACAACATCCGGTACAAATATTTAATAACGATAGGGCTACCACGATACATGAATAAGGAACAGAAGAGCGAGGGGATTAAAACCATAGCAAGATTTAGATGTGGAAATGAGAAAAACGCAAACATGTACTGGAAGAAAGAAGAAGACAGAAAATGCAGGTTATGCAAGGAAATACAGGAAACCATAGAATACTTACTTACCGAATGTCAGAAGAAAAGCGAAGGAACTTAGAAGGTAGAGGATGGACTAGACGACTCGGACAAAGGACTGGTGTGAACGAAAGAAATATTAGTAGATAGGAATAAAACAATTGCACATAATCATGACATGTCAATTAGGTACAAATTTTTATGTAGATTTAAACACCGAAAGGTAACAAATAAATTGTTACTACTATACTATACTACATTTGACTTCACATTTTTTTTAGATTTAGAGATAGAGATAAAGGAAAACTGAAGTTAAATTATCCTTGGGAATATATGCAAGTACAAACATAGTTCAAGATGTACCTATGTTGATAGAACGATAAAATCTTTAGGATGTAACACGTTACGGAAAAAATCAATGTTACGTCCACGTTTTTTTTTTTTCTGAATACGGTTAATAGCACACCTTTGCAGAATTTAAAATCAAATACTTCCAATCAAAGTTCGCTTCTTGCTGCTCGGTAATCTCGTTAGTGATCGTATATTTTAATTCAAATAATCTTGAAGCCGAAAAACCATTCATCGAGAAGCGGAAACGAGATTTTCGTGCACTTTTTACGTCGTACTACAAGCATAGAATGAATATTTGTCGAATTCTTAGCAATCCTTGGGTGAATGTGCTTTTCGATTTTTATTGATTTCCTTTAGATTCCTATACGATTTACGACTTGAGCCATATGCGAATGAGATACGTGACCGGACGAAATGTGATATTTAGGCCGTGTACGAGTCGTTAAAAATGTTATAACCAGTCGACTTTTTCGCATACTGGACAAAAAAAACGGAAAATACATTAAATAATTTTGAGATATGTAGCTTGAATATTATGAAAAGTGTTTATGCTGGAATAATCATGTTTCGTAGAAATTACAAACATATAACAAGGAAAATTCATAATCAAATAGATGTAAACTTATTCAGTCAAATATCACTGTGAGAAGTTCAACAAAACTTGTGTTAAAGTTGTGATCGAATAGTACGTTTTGTGGCAATGCAATTTGGAGGAATAATAAGGTTTATTGTGTTAGATAAGACAACGTCAAGTATACTTTACATTATTCCCGTTTCAAACAAACTTTAATACCGTCCAATTAGAGAATAATTCTCAGTGTATAATTGTGATAGATATAACATTGGATCTACCTGTTCGGTCCTGACAGGTAGTGTTCGTTCGCGAAGTAAACATGATTAGACACAGGCAGGAACGTTGCTGCTCTACACGATATTTAAATGTCAGAGGTGAACATTTTCAAACAGAAAAAAAAACAACGTACGTATGTACGTAGAAAGAAAATTACATTTTTTTTTTATTATATGCATTTATTGCAAACTTGCGTGTCCTAGATTTGTATTCTTGTTATTCATTTCCAATTTTGCCCATTTCTTTTTCCTGTTAATGAGAAATGGAAACTTTTTTATAGTTCCGGTTCTGATTCTTTATGGGGTAAAATACAAACATCTTGTGCACGATTCAGTGATTAGCGATATAATAATTACATAGTAAATTATATTTCTCATTATGTAGGACTTAAAGAAAGTAGAATAAAAAGCAAAACCAATTCCTATATGTAACAATATTTCAAGAATAATCGTGCTTTGTATTTGATATAAAGAAACGTATGCAATTTTATATATTTTTCGATGAATGTCACTTTGTATGAGTTGACGACAGGAATCAACGTGTAACATGTTACATGTTTACCAACTGTGTTTGAAAGATTCGTTGAATGATGCATAAAATATACATTAGTGACTTTTGACTTGGTAGAAAGATAGAATCGACTAAAAATTATATTAATGTCATTGAATATTTATATTTTAGTAAAAAAATACCTTTAAATAACATTTTTTCCGTTTTTTTTTTCAGCAGAATAAGGTTTCTGCTAGTTTCTAGATAAATGCACTATAGAATGTATATATCTAGAATCAATATTCTCTAGAACGTAACTCTAAATTAAAGTAACTCAATTACGGTGGAATCGGCTTCTGGTGAACTTGAAGGAACCAGAAATCTCGTTTACCTTAATGAGTGTACTCTGTAACGAAAGTATTTATTTGGGACTCAGTTATACGGTCATTATAAGTGAGTTTCCACTACATGCGCGTTCATTATATGCGGATTTCACTGTATGTTCCATTTATCACAAATGGCGTGAAGTTTGTTAGTTGGCACGCAATATGCTCGAGAACCTGAGAACTTCACATTGTAGTTTCCTGGGATGCAGAATAATGCACGTACCGTTGAGAATACATAGTTAATTTAGCAACAGTTTGACTTCAGGCGAAAAATACAGACACACACGTAAATATGTATGGTTGGGAAACGAATCCATGGTCTTCGTTGTGCGTCATTTAACGGAATGGAAACTTCAATATTTGTTCGCAGTAATTGACATTGAGAAGTGGATTTCATATAACTCGAGGGGCCGTTCAACAAAAGGGTTCACACAAATTACGCTTAATTATTAATTGTCATCACGTAAGGTTTCCCAGACATCCGGGAATACAACAGATTGTATCTGTAAACTTTACGGCTGGTGAAATGTCGCTGGAGGTGTTAGGGAATTGTGTCGGCAAAGCCACGTATAAATATGTACGTCATTTCACTTTAGACAATTGTGATTACAGAAATGTGTCCACAAACCACAATGAATACGAAATTCCTATTAAAATTACATAAGAACTTAAGTTGTCAAAGTTGACACATGTGTACACAACCCATTTGTCTAAAGCAGTGATGCACAACCTGCGGTTCGCGGGACGCTTGGGCATTTTTTACAATAGAATAAACTAAAAACAAGAAAAATCTCAGCCAAAAATTAATAAAATAGGGCCCTCGACCCTAAAACGGAGTTATATGCGGCCCCCGACTCAAAATCGATGTTGTATGCGGCCCATTATACATAAAAAGTTGTGCATCACTGGTCTAAAGTCTCAGGAATTATTTCTTTGTTCTCATAAGAAAAAATTAATTACTGAATACACGTTAATACGTCAAGTTTCTATACTTTCATATAAATTCACAAAGTATATTTAATATGCACTAAATATTTTATAGCTAATTAGTCTTGGGCGTTTTCATTGTAACTAAACAAAGTTTTCAGTAATGTCTTACAACTTTTGAACGAATTATCTCTTGTATAATACAACAGTAGTCCAGGCTGATTAACAAGGAATGTCTATTAAGATATTAAAAAAACAGTAGTTTCGTTTTACGTTCAGGAGCTTGAAAAGATATATGTATAACCATATTAAGTTGTAAGGTGGGTAACATAAAATATAGAACGTGTACGTCAATTTAGATTTCCTTGCAAGTAGCAATATAATGCTACCAGCTGACATCTAATGCACAACTATATACAGAATAAAACAGCATACTTGTTTATTTTTACAGATCCGTATATACGTGCTATGACTCTTTGATTCCTTTATCTTCCTGCATTCAGAATCAAAAGTAGCTATGTATTCTTCAATATTAATATGATACAGAAGTAGGTAAGAAAATAATTTGCATGTGTAACTATGGATTGCAAAAATAACTACGTTTATTAACGGATAGATCTGAGGTTACAGTTTTTCTGGCTTTGGAAGAAAATAATTGACGCATCTATACATGCAAAAGTCTTTAATTTTCATAAAATGTTGCATGTTACTTTAATTCATTTAGCTCTTAAAAATAGTTTCATGGTGAATTAAGTGAATGCAAGCATTCAGATGATAACTGGTAACCGGTAATATAAAACTGTCATGGCAACAGTTTGAAATCAACATTTTAAGTGCATTTCGCTGTAGACATCAGCAATCGATATGACTGAATGCATAATTCAACTTACCGGACCATAGTCAATATTTATGCTATACCCTTATCAAAAACGTCTAATTTTTTTTTGTAAGTAAATATCTAATAAATTGTTACTAAAAATATAACATTGTAATTTAGTAAATGTTTTGAAAATTCTTTTCATTTACGTATAAAGGTGCCCACAGAGTTTACATAGCATAGCATAGCATAGCATGGAATAGAGCTGCATAACCCACGTTTGCAGGTTTCACAGTTTACATACCATAATACTAGAATAATAAGAAGTTTGGATCGTTCAATAACAACAACCTACTTTGTTTTGAAATATAAATTTTGTGTATTGTTATTATGGTTCGTAGTATCGTAATTTAAAGATAATGATTATTATCATTAAAACAATATGTATATTAAAATTATATATAAATAAATTTATAACTCATTTGGTTAACCGGTAGAGTAAACCAAATGGATTTTATACAGAATATTTTATTAAATTGAAAGAAAATGACCTGGAACAATTTTCTGAATACACAACCAATTCCAAACGCCATAAGACCCAAAAGCTAATGTCGGAGAATATGCTGCAGATAGAACACAAACATAATTGATATTAAAATAATATTTCTTAAAATGTAAATTGTATGTATACAATGTTATAAAAAGAAATAAAGAACTAAAATAACAGCAGTATTTAATAGAGTACAATAATAGTACTTAAACGGATTAGGGATGAAACATCTGTCGTCGGTATCATTATTGAAGAAGTGTAAAATGCACATTTTAAACTGCCAAATGCAGTTATAGAATAGTGCCAATACGTTAGCAATATAAATTGTATAAGATAAAAAAAAATTCAATTACATTATTGAAGTATGTTCGATGAACCGCAGTAAAATTATTTAAACATAGCTTGAATGTTTCCAATACAGACGAAATAGAATTTAAATTTCCGACTTAGAATTACACGATTTATTCTGATTGAGTACGATGTCGTCCGATGCATAGCCGCATAGCATAGCGAAATAAAATAAAACCATTTCCTATGCTATGTTAATTTGAGTTATGTATAGTTATGCCGCTTACGTAAACTCTGAAGTGGTATACGGATATCTGTACATTGATATTTGCCTATGCTATGCTATGTTATGCTGTGCTATGTAAACTCTGTGGGCACCTTTAGTATTTCAACTTCAATATAAACTCTTTTATATTATGTTTCACTTTCTACAAACTTCATAACAATATGTAAACCTTGTTAGTCGCTGCCTTTAAAACACGTTCAGAAGGTATATTGAATACTTTATAATTAAATTTAACGATAATCGTGGCGGAAATGTAATTTAGTTACGTGGGCTGCAAAAAGGAAACGTTAAACGTTCCAGGATTAAAATCAATATGACGAGGTGCTTGGTGTTTGTTATCTTTTACATCTAACGACTCAAAGTACACCATTTAGATATTAATTATACGTCGCTAATCAAATTGTACATCATAAACATATCACTACGATTTTACAGTCATACAAATGTGAATTTTTAGAAACTAATTACAAATTTTCCTCATATCATACATTTTTGCACCAAAAAGTATAGGTACCATCTTTTTGAAAATCAAAAAACTGAACTGTATTTTTATGCGTGTTTGATCTTTCACTCTCACTCTAATTTTTTGTATTGAAACGCAACAGCAACTCGTGACAAGCGATACGGGATTCTCTGAATAAAAAAAAAAAAGAAAACAAAAACAACCAAGCACACACAAAAAATTCCTCCACAAACAGGGATTTCTCTTAAAAATTCGACTTATGGAATGCACGTGCCAATAATTTTATTCGAGTTATGGAGAAATTCTATTCTCTCTATTCTCTAACGTTATTGTCACTCGATTCATTTCGAGCGATGGAAGTTTGACTGTATTTGTTACGGTTTACCAGAAGATATAATTTCTCGTATTTTAACCAATTTTTGTTTGTCACTATTAACTTGAACGTGAACAATTTTTAACTAAAAATATTAAAATTACACTTATTATTTTGTATGTGTTTTTTCTGTCTTTCTTCTATTTTAAGTTATTAATAGAGTATTATTTACAATGTAATTTTGATTCGGTGTTTTTAAAGTGCTCAATTAATTGCGTTCCGGTAAGACGTTTTTTCTACTTTCACCCCTATAGGTATTATAAAAAGCTTTACAACAAATCCAAACGAATATCATAACGGTATGTCATAACCAATGATATTGGAGTTAGGGGAAGGGTAAGCGGAATGATATTAATGCCAGATAAAGCCCATTGTTGTCAAACGCAGGATTCTATTGATGGTAAACTGCTCTATACGTTCATTACCTATCTCCCTATCTGGTAAAGGTCAATGGTGAGTGGATTATACTCGACTAGCAGATAAGAGTAATGGAAAACCATAAAAATTCAAACTTTCCCGGTGAATAACGAATTTTTATAAAATATTTGACATTTCCGAAAAATACAGGTCTTGTTGGGTAAGTCAAAGATTCTTTAATTTTATATATACATGAGTAAAAGATTTATGGACAGTTTAGAATTATTCCACTAACGTAACAACATACTTACTTATGTTTTCTGATATAAATATAAAATTATAATACGATTATTATTGTAGCTCTGATATAAGAGAAACTAATATATTTCTTAAATTCAACCAACATGAAAGATTTTGCAATAAACTTAAATTAGAAGTTTGAAAATACACTTATTTATCATTATGTTTTTTTAACTTTCATTTGTTTCTTTTAGGCAAGATAAATTAATAATTGTTACAAAGCTTCCGGAGTCCACACTATACATTTGATTCTCTGAACATATACAGTTTGCAGTATGAGAGTATGACATATTTTTTATTTGATGTAAACGCACGGGAATTTTTTCTGTTCAATTTTGAAAGTACCTTTATTTTCCCTAGGTTGCATATTTGTAATTACGTTGATTGTACGATTCCCGAACCGTGTATCAAAATTGTTTATCGTAAAGAGATTACGTGTATGTTCGTCAGATGTCACGACTAGTTTAATTGGATTCCATTTATAATCTAGTTCAGTTACAGATCTGGATTTACGGAAATGTCAAAGCATATATGTATGCACAAATTGATTTTACTCTACTAGCAAAAATAAATACATAATGATTCTGAACATTTTATAATCATGTTCCTCAAATATATCGAAGATGTGGATACTACAATATGTTTCACTATTTATTAAATTCGCTTATTAGAGGAGGTTAAATCTAAACTAGATACATATTTTACTTAATAATGAAGGAGTTGGAATAAAATAAAGGAATACAATTTCATTTTAATTATATTGTATTATTATTTATGCATTATTTGTGATTTTCTACATACATTTATAATTTTATACGTTTAACAAACCAAGGTTTATTTAGCTGAAATTTAATTTACCACATCATGCCATCAGTGGTTTTCATTGTTCACTGAAATTACCTATTATAGTATAAAGGCCTAGTGACATAATGAATATTTGTCAACTGGAAACAAAACCTATTTTCCATGTATTCAGTATGTATGCATGATGGAAACTGTCCACATTGTACTCTGAATACAATGCCACTTATCATCTTGTCATTGTCATGTCATTACTGTGCTACATGTTATTGTCATTACTACATATCAGGGTATGTATGATTTTAATTACGTGATTTAAAGAGATATAACGTGTTCAGCTAGCCACATACGTTCGGTTTTAAGTATAGCATTGGTAAGAGTAGTACTAACCAAGAAACGTATAGTTTGTGTATATTCCCTGCAAGAAGTATAGTCTGTTCAACTATCATATTCCTGACTTGTTGACTTGTAATAATTATTTTAGAGGGGGGTGGGGGTTGCTATATCCTAACAATACTAATTCTTTGAAACATTTCAATAGATAATTAGACCTAAACAAATTTTAACCCTGTTCACTTCTCAAGAATGAATCCTAATAGCCGTACCGAGCGGGCCGTATTCCACTATATAGCTACGGTGTTATTATTATATAAATAAATAATAAAATAGAATTGCGTTCCAAAGTTATCCTAAATGTAGGCAACCAAATGAACGTTCGTGTACAACTGGATAACTGCATATGATTCGATCCAACGAGACCATTTTTTAGAGCAAAAGTGGTGGGGCCCATTATAAATACTGATATATTCTGTCCAGCGAACCAGTGAGACATCTGGAGACATCGTACCAGCGAGATTTCGTACCACAGAGAATTTGGGCTAGCGATACGCATTCCACCTGAATTTTAAAAAATGCTATCGCGCCACAGTTTCTTCTAGACTTAATTGTCATTGCTTGATAGGCATGATTTCGTCGCTTTACAAATGTATGCAATGGAAATGATTTTAGGAAATATGTTTTTTTTTAATGGTTACCAAGAAGAACAAGGGGTTTGCAAATCATAGAATAATTTAACCAAGTGCTCGTTCGAACCCCCGCAAGCCCCCGACAGCCCCGCACTGTGTATGTCAGATCGTTTGTTAGTTTGTTTCAAGTTAGAATTTCTAGTTTGATAGTGACTGACAGTTAATTTAAATACTGTTAGTAACTGCTGTACATTAAATATGAGTTTGTTCTAATACCAACTACATACCTAAAACCTACACATAGTTGAACATGAAAAATTCGTCTAGACATAACACCATTAGTCGTTTGTGATTTTGAAGCCAATGCATGTGAATAAGCGCAGTATTGAGAGAACAGTTGGCGATACTGCTGTTAGAGTTCACCGAGAATATGTGCATCCCAGTGGCGTCGCCTGCCAAACAATTCACTAACTAAATTCAACCATACACATAGACGCGCGAACTCTAGCTAAAATTAATTACCGGCGGAGCCGATGAACGAATACTCGGTCGCTGGGTCGATATCAATCGTGTAACGAACACTGACACTCTGATTAGATTTGCAGTGTAAATGTATAAACACTGTACCAGCTCTAGAACGTAGGTAGTACAAACGAATTGACTTCTTGATATATGTATGTATTTACAATCTTCAAGACTTAATTATACACACTGAAAAAACTATGTTTTAGTACTATGTGATACGAAACGAATTTTCATGCTTTTTTTGTTACCTATTCATTAAAAATATGAATATTAATTGTTAAGCATTTTCGAATTAACTTCTCTACATTATACAAAATTCATTATTCTTAATTTCTCTCGCTTTATTTTTCTCATAATTAATTATCATTTTCATTTCCTTAATGGTTCGCATAGAGATTACTTTTGGTGCCTATGGAATTTCTCGAAATTAATCTCCCGCATGTCATTTACAAAATAAAATGCAATTATTCTTAGGACAGAAATATTGGAAACACTTTCGCAGAATAAATTGCAAACAACAAGCGATGATATCGGATAAATTAGTACTGATTTTCTTAATTAGAAAGGTCTAAAAATATATACAGCAATAATAAAATCATACTTGACATTTGAAATTAAATTAGATCATATCTCAAATATACTTATTCAGGAAAAAAATTATAAAATAGATTGGTTTAATCTAAATGAGTATTGATTATGAAAGTAATCAAAATCAAATACGTACTTAAATTTAGAGAATTATAATACGGTTATTGCTAATGAGTTTGAACGGTATCTACAGGCAATAATGTAACAAATTTCCTCGGTTTATAATATTTCAACGCTCGAGGATTCATACTAGATAATGTTATGTCTCGACCTAGTTCAGTTGCGTAGCAATACTCAAAATAAATATTCTCAGACGACAAAGTGATTGTTTCAATGTTGAAGAATGGAGAATAGAACACATCCTCAAAGTATAAAACAATAGAGATACGCCATATACATTTTGTACATGTGAATAAACAATTGTTCAACAGCCTTTATGCCATTTTCACGTAACACGAACATAAATAACAAAAAGGTTGACAATTTTTCTGATGGATGAAGCGTGAATTCAACAATGGTTTATGCATGACTTTTACATTCCGTACGTCTACACTGCAACGTGCAATTTTCAGGATAAATTAGGTGCATCGATGCATGAACTTATATATAGATGTCACAACTGTCACCGTTTACGAGCTACACTTTATGATGGTAATTTTTTTTTTAGTGGTGATTACATATTTTTATAGGTTATAGTAAATATACAAAAGTGGTCCATGAGAATGCTTGGTAGCAATTTTGAAACTGGGGTTTTAGTTTACGATCAAAAGAAATTACATTTTAAATGTGGAGTAAAATTGTATGAGCTTACAAAATTGACAACAATGTTTTATTCTGTTTAGTGTTCGTAAATTATAATTAATACTAATTAAGTGAATATAGTCAACGTTGAACTAATCAGTTGAGTATCTTTTGGAAATATTAGTTTAGCACATAAATGCAGCCTGTCAATTATCTATTTAAACAAAGTTCATGAAAGCTTGATTCACAGGACAAAACGTTTGGCTACGGGCAACGCCCGCTAACTAATTGCCACAAGTTTCGGTTCCGGTCGTCGGTGTACCGAGTGCAGCCGAATTAAAATGTTAATGCATACGATGGTTGAGCGTAGTGGCGCTGCTGCACGCTTGAATATTTATGATGTCGAAGTAAGGGTACTGTACCGCAAGCCAGGAAAAGGTCAGGGAACTGTGAAGCATTGGCACACTTCAAAATCTGCGCGCCCAAGACGAGTGGAATACTCGACTTCCTTGCACAATGCAAGTTGCATATTGCTGACAAAAGAACTGTTGTTTTCTGTGGTTTGAGATTCTATTTTTTAATGAAGCAGTTAAGAGTTGTTCGTTGTTGTCCGGTAGGTGCTGTAGAATACTTTTGCGGACAATTCAAAAAAAGATCATACAACAGCAGGTTCTTACATTAATAACTATGTGTTACAATTCGTTACGTAATTTTATTAAAATAAATATGTATATTTTCGGACAGATCATATTCATCATTGTACCTGAAAAATATTTGTGAACACGTTGAATAAATATGAATTTTTTTCATTGAATATTCAAATAATAATGCATACTAGTATTTCTATACACGTACTTTGATTACAAAGTGATTTCTATTTATTTATGATTCATTGTCAACAACCTTTATTTTGTTTCACTTTGTGCATTGTGCACGAAATACAATCATTAGTATTTTCGATTTCCGATATGAGAGGAAATCAGTTTAAAATATAACTAGACGATGTCAATTAACGATATAAAACCAACAAAAAGTTCCACGTATGCATATAGCATGCAACTCATTACCCGCAAGCGTCGAAATTTCGTTTTGTAAATGTATGTGGCCGGTGTACTATATTGATCGGCATGATTAGTGATAAATATTCAATAAAGCACGTGCACGAGGTAGCAGACGGTGTATCTCGAGTTCAGTTGCCAAGTGTCAGGTATTTATTGGACACTAGAATATGCACATACAATTTTCAGAAAATAAAATAAACGATGTATACCAGAATACAGAACAAACTACAGTATTTAATGAAATATATTCAATATTTAAAATTCCGAAGTCCTTGAACGAAGATTTGTAGTACACGTGTACATAATTATTGGGTTGTATTGCAAATTCTCATTTGGAGGAAGCTCGTTTCACGGTACAATTCATAGGGTGACGGAATGATGACGAAATTATATGGAAAAGCAGAAATGAGAGAACGTGTTCGTCTACTGGGATTAGATATGTAATATTAATATGCATGTGACTGGCGTATAATGCATAGATAATGGGCACATGTACACTACAAATTCAGTACTACTACAATGATGACTCGTGCACGTGTATATAGAAGTGAAGGAATTATTCATAATTATTTTTGTGTAAGTGTAACTGAAACGAAAATTGCTGAGGGAACATTTCTGCATGTGTATAAAATATGAGGGTTGTGTCTCGTGTATGACTTATGACACTATGTTAACTGAAGCAAATTACTTCCGGGAAATACATGGCTTGCTAGATTTAATGAACGAGATACAACACAGACTATTCATTTTAAAATAATTAAATCTGTTTATAAGTACCCTGTAGGCGTGTAAGGATATGCTCCTAAATCAAATTTGGTATCACTCGTTATATAACATAATTTGACTTTTAATAAATTGGAATAATATAAAACAATATTGTAACTTTTTATGAATTGAAAAGTATTCCTCATTTTATATTGTTAGTAATTTTCTGTTAGACAATTTTTAACTTTAATTGCAATACGAACATTTTATTCTTTGTTGAAGGCACTAAAACAAATAGGAACAATTTTTCCATTTTCTCAATATTTATCTTCAATATTATAGAATCAATATCATCAAAAAAATAAGAAATCGCTTTCTACAGTAAGTTTTTCAACGAAAAGAAAATAAAATTTTCCAATTTAACAAGCAACAAATGTTTAGCCGATAAATTCAAAGAGTGTTCAATTTATCAAATTATGTTTGTCACTTAAAATGAGCAGATGTTTTCCATTGAGCACAGAAAATATAAAATACCCGCAGAATGAAAGAAAAATAAACACACAGATTTAGCAATAAATAAAATTTTTCAAGTATCAATTTAACATGGAAATGATGTTTCTATGTGTAAATTTAATTGAATCGCAATACACGCTATAAACCAGAATACAAAATATAAAATATTGTTCCAAAAAAAAAAAGAAATTGCTTTAACTTCGAGATTTAAAGATAAATTTGGTTCGCATACGGTTATAATTTTAGTAGCGAAAGCAAGTTTACCTTATGTAGGTACTGGTTTTTCTGATAAGGATTGTTACGAGTTTACAGCATCTAAACATTGATATTTATGTAAACTTTAATGAAAATTATATTTTACTTAAAATTAAATTTGGGTATTCTGTATAACTAAACTAGTAATACAAATCGATAATATATTATATTATTTCGTCAAAGAAATATAACTCCCGTATGCCTAAATTAAAAAATGAAATAATATTTAGAAGATTAGTATCGTTTTCTGAAGATTATACAATGTTAATATATTAATGCTTCAAACCTTTGCAAAGGAATGTCCAGTTGTTTGAAGTATAGTAAGCAAGTTTCAATCAGTATACACATATGCATCAACACAAATATACATCAGTGCCGGGATAATTACACAAAAATAGATCAACATCCGCGAAATGGAATACTTAGAAGTTGACATTTGTTTATTTGAGTTTAATATGAGATGGTAGTATTATATCGAAGATAAACAATTACTTCTAATTGCAGAAGTCAATCAATTGTCTTATAAATAAGGACGAGCAGAGCGTATTGATATTCTAAAATCTAAACAATTGAGTATAATCTATATTTTTTCTACGTCCGGGAGTAGAAGTCGGTTTCTGTGGCGTTAAAATCGTGACAGAAGTAAATAATTTACTCCCTACGGACGAAATAAAACAACAATTTCCCTAGGGAAGTTTTTATTATAACAAAGATTTTTGTATACAAATGTATGTTGTCATGGTACACTTTGCATGGAAACATTCCCAAAGGCTTCTAAATATTGCAATTTAGCACCGATTTATTATAATTCTTTATTTATGCAATTAAGTGTTTCTACTCTTGATCGTGGAAAAAATAATATATACGTCTCGGGAGAAACCACCAGTTTTCCCTCGATGTATTTGTATTTCAAATTACACCTCATGAAAAATACAACGTTTCTCACCCTTGGTGTATAATGTACTATTATGTACAATATTTAATACATATATTTTTTTAATGTTACAAATGAAAAAATAACGTAAAATATGTGAAGAATAATATTATTAAAATAATATGCAAATATTACAAAATGTAGTATGCAATTTTAAAAACAACTATTAATAATATGTTTTTGTGTATTTATTTCGAAAAATAACATTTGTATGTTACTAATTTTAGCGTTTTGATTAGAAAATATTCAGAATGAATGACTACCGTTTCTTTAGGCAATTTTAGATGTTACATTTACATGGATATATGTATTTCAAATACATTATTGCAAGGATACAAAAAATGCTATTAAATTATATTGATAATGAGTTAAAAATATTTAATTGACCAATCAGTTATAAAGACCAAAGGAAGAATAAAATATTAAGACTTCAATGAGTTAACATTTCAACCGTGGTAGGCCAAGAAATATTCAATGATTTTATGAAAAAAGTGTCATATGCTAAGGATAAAAGTTTTTAGAATATAACGGACCGGCCCCTGTCGACATTGTTTTTCTGCTTTCAATATAAATCAACAGTTTCATTTTCCAACAATAGCCAGCACATAGCGAATTACAAACACCTCGTTACTTTCCCGCAGTTTTCCACCAGGGACATTAAGTTTTTTCGTTGTCTAAACTTTTCAAAGTTTAGATCAAGAAAACCAACAGCTGCACCGCCCGGTTTCAAAAAATCCTTGAATATATATCCAAAAAGTTCGAATGTGTGCCGTGTTCGAAACGTTTATGAACGAAACCAACTTCTTGATCCTAGATTTACAGCAATCGTAACGCGAGTCGTTCTTTTTTTTATCGAGATTATTTTATGCAGAGAATTATTGGCCTTGGATGAAATATTATGGTGATATTTTTATGATGCAAAAGAAATAAAATATGATATTACCGATCATAACGGTCACATTTGATGTAGTCGACAATAAATAATCCAGGAAACAAGAAGGAATGTGAGGATTTTTATTGGAAAGAGATCGTATATAAAAATACGTGGATATTGTGGAAAATTCTTGTGGTAATGATGTGTGTCAGTATGTAATGAAGTAGATATGTTGTATATAATCTTGCCCTTTCATTAGTTAACACGATGGTTGCGTCAATTACAATGTGCCTGCATGTACACACAGCAGGTCATATTGTGCTAATGACACGGAACATGTACTCAGAGTTACATAACGTCGCTGAGCACAGTAGGCCCTACTAATTGCATGTAGTAAGCTACCTATTTCCTTCTAATTAACATGACAAGTAACATTCTTGTACAACCCCCGCATCACAAACACTTGCATTATGATCTGAAAGCTTTGCAAATACACCAGACGGATATACGTGTTGCGTTGACATGTGGAACACTACGTTACATGTCTATTTAATCATAGTATATTCACTACACTAGAAAATACGTACGCGAGCATAGTTGCAACTGATTCTATTCATTTCCGTAAACAGTAATACGATTCCAAATTACAGATCATATTCAAATCGTCCAAAACTGATATAACTATATATAATATTGTGATATTAAAACAAAGTAAATAAATATGTTACTAGATGTTTATGCCCATCGGGCGATATCATTCCTTCGGACTGGAACATCGTCGCCCTCCTTGCATAATCATCGTCATAACACCCTTGGTACATAAATAACTATTATATTGGATAAAACTATATACATATTAAATTTTAAAAACTGGTCAAATACTACATCTTGCTTTGTTTGAATATCCCGTATAGTATTAAGTCTTAAAAATGGGTATTTCGTATATTTATTGTAATATGGATTATAATACATATTGGCATAACATAAATACAATTTTAAATGCAGTACTCGTATATGTGTCTATGTGGGCTAGTTAATTTAGTAATGGTATTTTAAGGAATATAATAAATAATAAAGTTTTTATCAACGAAATAAAGATAAATATGACCATCCAAGTGTGCATTTTTACCATAGTTAACGATATATAATAATAAATCCAAATATGTACTGTTTGATTTTCAGAAAAAGTATCACCCGGATCCATAAGAATACTTAAAGTAACTTTACAAAATCAACAAAGCTGTGTTTACTTACATCAGTGAAATTTGAGTTACGTAAGAATTAATTTCAGCATGCATATTTTCTTCATTTAGCTCAACTAATTTTACTCTCTTCCCTGCTGTGATGAATTCAGGAGAGGAAATGAAATACCCCACCCCGAAAAAGTCAGTCCAAAGATTACCCCCCCCCTCGGAATTTTCATATTCCCCCACTGGAGTAAACACTCTGGATTTATCGCTGCTTCACTGTAATATTTTGCACCTCAACAACAATTACATTTTGTTTAGAAATGATATGATCATTATAAAACATTCGAGGTCATTATAGATTTAAAATTATTATCATTAAATAATTTAATAATATACATTAAATATGTATATATATATATATATATATATATATATATATATATATCCCTCAGATAAGAAAAATAGCCAGTAGCAAGTTTGCACAATGCATGTACTTAAAGTGTTACTGATTATTTACGCATATTTATCAACTGCGTATACAAAAGTAATGAAACATACATGTATATTCGTATAAAACTTGTGATTTAAATATTGACATACGATTGCGATTTTTAGGATGCATACAGAATTACAGTGAAGAGAATAGAATTTGTAGAAATGAACCAGGAAAATGTTTATGCTAAAATCACTATGACAAGAATAAACAGATATACAGTAGCATTCAATTTATATTATTACATAAAAAAAGATATACCACTTCACTATCAAGTAGGTAACTATTTACTTATAGTAAACACATGTACTATCATCGACTGTATAAAACGGACTTTTATAGGTGAATTTAAGAGCTTACGAGTTTTTAAATAATGAATACCGGCCATTTGCAATAAATCTTAAAAGAACCCTTTGCAGTTTTTTGGAAATGGAATACAAGGCATTTCTTTATCCTGATATGATTAGAGTTGGTGCACATATGCCTAAACCAAAATGTCCTGTTTTGAAGGTTTGAATTTTGTAATTTCAAATAGAAACACGTGTTTGAAAAATGATATGTGCATCGGAATTGTTTAGGGCAATTATTCACTGGAGAATTACACATTGAGTACAGAGTATTTTCCTAAGACATTACCATTCCATAACGGGTTAGTAGAACTGAGGATAATGAATGGTACAACGGTAGACCTAAATATCCAAGCATACTTCATTGTGGATCGAGACGTAATTATCCGAGAACAATATTCCTAATGTTGTTTTATTATATTATATTATTATGCGTATGTACTGGAAATGAAACATACTGTAATATTCTTTTATGAATACAGAATATTTATAAAATTTGAAATAAACGTATACAGGTATGTATATCTCTAATAGGCAATTTGCACATTTTTTTTCTGAATTTGTGTACCTTAAAACAAATTCCGTTTTTTCCCAAATTCTCTATATTTTTGGAGTTATTTATTTATTGAACTTAACCAAGTAAACCGCGGTTTTAATTGTGGTAAAGTCTTATTGTTAATTAGAGTGTGGTAACTGAAAACAGATTTATATTTCGGAATGCCCTGCTCATGACAGTCGGTAAAGAAAAGAATTAAACTGTCATTCCGTAGATTGTTATGGATTAGTAACTCATTACGGTATAAGGTTATATTATTCTTTATTCCTATAGTCATTTATAACTATGGAATATTGGCAGCTTTTTAACGAATTTATATTAATTGATGATAGTGATAGTTCCGATGATGATTTGTATATGTACATCAAAAATGAACATTCGTTCCTTGAGATAAGAAATTACTTATGCGCAGTAATGGCAGAATAAATAAATATACTTGTATTGTGTAGAATATTTTTAACATTTTTTGTAGAGATGCACCGAAGCTTCGGTTTCGCTTCGTTATTCGGCTGATTCGGCGTATTTTTTTAATATTCGGCTTCGGCCGAAGCAGTAGCAAGATTCGGTATTCGGCCTGCCGAAGCGAAAAAACGTATTGCTGACATACGGACAGACTACCAGCTACTAAGGTATATTTATTTTATTTATTTATTTATTTAACCATGGCAAAGTTCAGCTTAGAGCTGTTTTACACTTAACCATTTTAAAAATATACACAGTCATAGTACATAGAAAAGTACATAGAAAACAAGTAATAATATACGGAAAATAGAAATAAATGAAAAACAAAACGATTGAAAATATGAGTAATCGTAATATAACTAGTATATAGTGAAAGAGTTTTTTCAGAGGCTGGAAATATTTATGACGAGAAGAGAATACCGAACAATTACTTTTCATACATCATAATTTAGCAAAACTTGATTTCAAATATTAAATTTAATATAATTATTTTTTATTATAAGGTATTCTATGTTGTTTTATTTGGATGAAATAATTATATTTTTTAATGTAATTTTCTTTGGTTAAAATGAGGATTTTTTTTTAAATTTTCTTGGTTAAAATAAATATAATTTATATATAATTTTCTTTGGTTAAAATAAATATATTTTTGAACAAATTGTCCAGACTTTAAATTTTAATGCTTAACCTACAAAAAGTTATATGTTTCGGCCGAATATTCGGCGCTTCGGCGAAAATGTAGGCCGAATATTCGGTATTCGATTATTCGGCCAAACTATTGGCAAGCAAACTGTTTTCTACTAAATATTTTTCATTTCATCTTTCACTGCATAAATATGTACATCATTAGATTAATTTTAAAATATTATTCAACACCCAATAACTAATGATTTTAATAAATACTAATTGAAGCTGGTTATACATAATCAAATTGTTTACAATGTGCGCGTTACAGATTCAGAAAAAAAAAGAGATTGAGATACACATTTTTAAAATTTTAACTATTATTAGCTATTCATAAGTTCCTTATCGCATTTCATTAAAAATGTTGTTTTATAATAATAACATATTAGAACAATCATGTATATGTATATATGCAAAAACGTATAGATTTATATAGATTGTTAGTAATGACGATGAATAAATAAAAAATAGCACAAATAAAAATTATATTTGACCTTCGTTAATATTTATTCCGAGAAATTAATTGCGCATTCGGAAGCACTAACGTTTGGCATAAAAATATTTTAATAATTTTTGTCACGCTGAGTGTGAAGTTGGGCATGCCGCAACAAACGTTGAATATCTTCGAAACTATTGTTTATAATGAATTCAAATCTGAAACACTAACAAAATACTAATGAAAAAAAAAATATAATTTGTGGTATCAGTGGTATGCTAACGTAACGCCCCTTCAAGAAACTTCAACAAAAAGTTTATTGAAAAGCCTCAGGTGAAACACGAATTCTTATTTGGGTTCATTAGTAAGAGAATTTATAATGCTGGGTTTATAAGACGAGGTTCAACTTAAATCTTGAAACAAAATTAACAATAACGAATTTGTATAGTAGTATTAATGTTATGTAGTACCTAGTATTAATGCAATGTAGTTTTCAATATTGATATTGTTTGTCTTTATTCTCGGATTTAAGTTGAATCAAAACTTAGAAATCCGCCATATAAATATACTAAGTACACAAATTTAACTGTTAAATCATAATTTTGACGTTCAAATTGCTTCCAAATTTACACCTATACACAATAAATAGTCTTCAATATATATATATATATATATATATATATATATATATATATATATATATATAAACTATTGATAATTAACCAAATTACAGGAGAAGACTAATCAAACAGAACATGGAATGGATTAGTTTTTACAAATGCGTATTAACGACAGTCTATGTTAATTGAAGTACGTGTATATAAACAAATTGACTGCGCAATCCTTCTACTATAATTATTATTGATTATTCTGTTTGTAAGTTTGTTGTGTCTATAATCGAAAATCGATCATGTTTGTCAGAGTAGTTACTACTCTTATGTCATTATAATGGCAGATATCATTAAACAGACATAAATATCGATAATGTGTTATCAGTAAACAATCAATGAGGAATCATTTCAGTAGCTAACGCATTACTGATGTTTGCGTTCATAGCGTACATGAATTATTTTATTGCATTGTATAGGTTCTAAATTATACAGCAGATTTGTTGATATAAAATGCTTTGTTCTTAGAAAAATTGTAACGTAAAAACGTAAACGTAAAAACGTACATATTTTTTCTGCACAAAGTATTTAAAGTTATAAATAAAATACTTTAAAATTAGTTTTATATTTTTGACTTAATCGAATCTTAAATAGTAATAAACACTAAAATTATATTTAAGAATGGTAATAAATAGCACACAGTAAAGATAAGATATACATGTATGCATGTTCCGATTCCAGGTGACCTTTATAAACAATTCTACCGTTCTGTGCCACTAGGCATGGAATGAAGAAATATGTGCGAGGAAAACAATTCGTGAAACTAAACTGGTGGTGCGTGGTGTGAAAAGTTTTCAGACGTACAATTTACACAACTGTGTAAAATATAAACACGGAACATTTGCTGTGTTAACAAGATTCCTTTTTTGTTTACGACATTACTTTTGTTTACTCTGTGTTAAAAAGTTTATAATTATTACTTTATACCACAATTCCATAAAGTAGTTTTGCATGTGATGATATTGAATTTTTCAACTGTCAAGTAACTGAACATTGCACGTATGATTTATATTGCTAAAATGCAGTTTGCTAGAAACTAAGAACGAAGGAAGTGGAACACAGCATCGTGTCTTGTTACTTATCGCATGCACGTCTTATTAAATTTACCCAGTGCGGCAGACAGGCTCTCTGCTTGAGTGCTGCGTTTCAGGTCAAGTGTCTGCAGCATATGATCGTGGCGTGATATACACGGACAATTGCATGTATGTTATGTGCAAGAAGATTCCAAAAGCCCTCAGATTACTGCCACAGAAAAATGTATCATTCATCTTCTTTTTATTATTTCATTCTATTTAGATTTTATTATTACGAAAGATCAAAAGTTATTTTGAAAGAGGCGAAAATTGTAACTAGAAGGATGCGTGACAAGATGTGTAGGTTCAAAGGACGAGATAGAGAGAGATTTGCAAAGATAAATATGAATGAGGAGTGATTATGAGACTAGGCATGATGAGTAATCAGTAAACTACTAAAGTCGACTCGCACCAACTTGCACGAGGTACTGCAAATAATATATAAAATTAAAACATATTGAAAAACATTGTTTGCATTAGTACATTGTCTATTATTTAACATGAAATGAAATGAAAATTAATATCAAAAAGGGTAAGCATGATTATAAAGCATTATTATAACTCCTTTCAGCTTTTGTTTTATTCGTTAACTCAGCAGGTAGCAGAAGGTAAAAAAATGTATATTTTTATTTGTTTTTTCTATAACTACAAATCCTTTGAGTACTTTCGTTTGCTTTTATTTTTCAGCAGTATTTTTCATGTGTAAGCTCATTGTAAGTTGTAAGCCGGCGGTTTTTAGCATTTGAGTTTATTGCGAATTAACGTGAACAAGCCATTCAACAGTTTTACGTTTGTGATAGAAATAAAAATTATCTGACAATGCAAATTAGCGCACGTTTACCGTCATAGATGTGGAGATAAAAGGAAATAAAAATGAAAGGCTTACTGAGTGTAACTGTTTGTACTGGCTGAATTGAACAGAAGTAATAAATGTAATTCAATAAACACACTACAATTTGTTATTAAAGAAACTGATCATGATTACACATAAAACAACCTTCAATTACAGTAGAGCGTCGATTATCCGAACTAATTGCAACCAAGGGTAGTTCGAATAAACAATTTTTTTCGGATAATCGATCTGATAGAAAAAACAAGTACATACATATGTTTCATCGCTTACATAAATTATTCTGCCTCGTTAACATCCTGACCTAATTATTTTGTAAATTAATCACTTGATCACTTTGTATCAGTTTTTGTCCTCTTTTCTGTACAGCCATAAGTACAAGTTTGGCTACGATATAAAGATCGTCACGTCATAGGTTCCTGAACCAAGAATATTCATCCTTTTCTAACTACTGGGGAAAAAAGAGAAAGAGATATTGCTTGTCAAGGACGAAGCTGTCAGATTCAGATTACAATTCAACACTGGATCAGAACTATCGCTGTTTATAATAATAAAATTTATTTGTTTCTGATCAATACATTGATATAAACACGTCAGTGCCTCACATTTCTAAAACAATGGTACTCATTCCAACAAAAGAAATGCAATACCAGAAGAATAAATTTGAAAATAATTTATATAACAAGAGTAAAATGATACCAGGCGACATTTTCATGTTTTTGTAATGCAATTAATTTTATATTAATTTTTATTCTCTTTTATTTTTTTGTTCATCGGGGCTAATTGAGAACCGCAAACATTTTATGACGTCACAAGATCTTCAATAGAAATTTTCTCCACCATCGACTTTTTAATCCATACACTTTATATTAATATCTAATATATAATATAATAATAATATTATATCGTAGCCAAACTGTAGTTGATACGTTGGCATTAGCGACATTCCCGTTAATCGACGTACGGATAATCGACGATCGACTGTATTTATAACTCTATAAAATAATAAATCTTTAGCATTTTTTTTATTATTTAATATGAAGAGGAACGAATTTTTAAAATGAAAAATAAATACGAAAAAACTTTGGAAAACCTATTGCAGCTTATCGCAGAAAAAATATAAATATTAAATAGAAAATGAAATGTGATGGAACAACGTTATACTACATTCGAAAATAGATGTAAAGTTGATATTGTTTTTTGGAAAATAAAGAGAGAAAATATGATTTTCCTCTATACAATTTTGCAAGTTTAAATTTTCTCACGAATGAAAAACAGAATTTTTATAAAACCAAAATCTGTTGATCCACTTTTCAAATGTACATGTGATGAAGTTAATAATCTGGAAATGTTATCTTATTGTAAACTAGGTTAATGCAGAATTAATAGCATATATGTATTGCGATTGTATTATATGAAATGTAATACCAGAATTTTGCAGATGAGTGTCAGATATTTTTATATCGAAGCAGGATATTTCAACATATTGTTAAACATTTTTTATTGTATTCAATCGATTTTATGAATATGTATAATTATGATATTGCACACGCGATATCGCAATTGAGTATATACAATTACATACAATAAAAAGGTAATATGAAATGAATACTTTTATAACGTCGCATTGTTATATTAAAAATGATGTACAATGTATTGTATTGTGAATGGATAAAGGGAAAATTTCTATTCAATACACATAAATCATTCGATAATACATTATCAGTTACGTACCTTAATTCAGTTCAAAAATAAATTTAATTTTAATAGAATCAAGTTAGAAATTTACTGTAATCGATTAAAAAATATAGATTTTTTTTTCCAATATTTATTGCCGAAAAAATATACATATAGCAGCAAATTGGATCTTCAAATATTTTATTACGCTATATTGCTTTAACGATCGAATAACTATTAATTTTACAACTTCAATGTTCAATTTAAATGCTTAGTTAGAGTGAAGATATTACATTTTTATCGACAATAAATGTGATGATGTTTATAAATATTTTCACACATTATTCTTATTTTAGTGTTAGCGAATAAGCTAAACGATCTATTTCAGTACGAATACGAGTATGATATACTACTACATTTTATGAGTTCTGAATGTAAAAAATAAAATAGGAATAAAATAGGAGGAAAATAGGTATAAATGCTAAATTGAGTGGTTTAACTGAATATAGTGCAAGTTAGAACTGATAGACATATAATTAACTAGGAATGAATACAGACACCCATGCCTGCAGCTCATCGACGTATGTCCAAGTCTGAATACAGTGTACGCCGCTTATTGGAATCACGGATAATGTTATCAATCGGTTATTATTATCACTTTCGCAAAGAACGGGCCGGACGTATCCAACTATATTAAACAAATTTCGGTTATAGTAATCACAACATCGGTTTATGTTATCAATTTTTTCTTAGGAATATTTTTGTCCCGAGCAATTTTCAAAGCATCAGTACAATAAAGTAGTTTTTACAAAGAACTTTATAGAAATTGTGTTGTCTAGTTTATTGAATTATGCAGAGCTGGTTGTCAGTAAACACCGATAAATTCGAACAATGCGTTTGTATTGTCTAAACTGAACTAATGTGTGCAGTACAGGTCATTTGATTTTTCAGACGGAACACGCGTATGAAATTTTTATTAATAATTTGCTCCGCTTTAAACGTTAATTTTTCATTGCTAATAAACGCACATACATATGTATATGTACACAATAATTACATATATGTATGTACTACATAGATATCTACATATTTTCAAATTTAAATGCAAAAATGTTATGTTTATTTTTAATTTTTAGTTAATTTCATACTTTATGTATTGTTACATATTTATTTTAAATTAATTAATAAAATTTTGTTTTTCTGTGCTTTTCGGATATTGTTATCAATCGGTTATTGTTATCAAAAACCTCGAGTCCCGATGTGATCACATTAAGCGGCGTGCACTGTATATCACAAATTATTATTTATCTAGATACACTTTTAAAATCTTAGGTGCCTAGGTCGCAAATAAAACAACAAATTTAAAGTGTGAATACATTTTCTTCTCTCGACAAAATCAAAGCAAACTAAGCCGACTATAAATGCATTGATCTTCTATTGTTAAATTTTTAATTAAAAAATATTTTTTCTCCAATGGTTCCAAATTTGGAAAAAATATTGTTCCATTTCCTGCATATTCAAGAAAATTTTGAATACAATTGAATAGAAAATAACGCAGAAAATATTATTTTTTCTCAAGTACGAAGGAAAATTTTGAAAATAAAAGGTACCATGCACAACTAGACCATAATGCGTATCTGCAGAAAATTTCATAAAAATCGGTTGGGTAGTTTAGGAGATCTGAGTGGAACAAAAAATCTTGTAAAAGCGAGCGAACGAGCGACATGCATACGGACATATGTTGTAATAGTCATTTCGTGATCCAGGGGGTCTGTCCCGGATTTCTATGCAAAAATTTTGAAATCAGAAGATGCTACAGACACTGTGCCGAACACTATAGCTCTTCGACAGGAGGTCGATGAGCTAAAAATTATACAGAAATATGTAAATATTTACTGTTTCATTTTAATAGAACAGGAAAAATTGCGGCATGTATAAAAATTACAACGATAGTGTAACGTAATGATGTACAGATGTTTTTGAAGAGATATTAATATTGTCCATTCTAAAAATACACTTTCTTTTCTTCAGTCGTTGAGTAACAATGTCCTATACAATTATTCTGATAACAGATGGCCTGACGTCAAGATACTAACAAGAAATACATTTGAAATAGATAGTGTGAAAAATATCTATTATGTATGTACATTTATGCTTTTATAACGAAATATTAATTCCTTATTAAATACATTTTTGAAGTTTTAATTTTCTCGTAACAATTCAATGTTCTGAAATAAATTTTTATTACAGATTCTGACAAATTAAAAATATATTACTTTGATTTTTAAATGTTATACTATAGCTATACTATGTTATATTATAGCTCTATAATATAATGCATGACAAAACAAGCATTGTTTTCTCAAAATAGTTACAAAAATTATATACACGTACATACTAAATAACAAAAACTACGTTAATTTTGTACGTAAAAGTAGCGTTTAATTTCTTTATTTAAATTCGAAACAGAAATTACAAACCTTATAATTTCATGTTCAGTAAATGAAATAGTTCGATGATTGGAAAACTTTTGCTCCTAAAATTGCAGAAATACTAAAGCGATTTGTTTCGTTTAGTAATCCAGTCCCAGTACGGCAGAAAGTCAGGAAGCGGGATAATATTGCATTAATAAATAAATACGTTACTTCCCGTGGTTAGTTGGTTAGCGTAATTACACGTAGATAGGGCAGTTTTAAATATTTTATAAGTATGTTCTACAGATGACTCCAAATGCTCATAACAAATGTATTCAAACCACTCAACCAGCAGCTGGCTTATTTAATTCATTTACAATTCACATTTTGGATATAAGCAAGAAAAAACAACTGTTTGTTTTATATTTAAAATCGCAGTCTTTAAAAATTTATGAAGTCACAGAGACATATTGAATGTGACAATTTAAATATGCATTAAATCGAACATTTTAATCATTAAAATACTAACTACTTGACATTCAATAAATACATACTATGTATTTTGAATAAAAATATTACATTGAGCAATATTTTAAAATACATTACTTTCAGGGTAGAGTAGGATTGGGTAGAGTATAGTATTTTTCATTTAAAATAAAAATATTTGTTTAATGTGCATTGTGTAATATTTTAATGCACAAAAAATTGTTTAAGCACACGCTACAAAAAATTGCTAACATAATATTTAAAATAGATATATTTATGTATTATTTTAATGCATAAATTATTCGTTTGAATGCATAAAATATTCGATTTAATAATTTTTAAATAGCTCTCTACTCAATATTTAATCTGGATTTTAAAGATTTGAAATATTTTTAATGTTCATGCATAAGTACAGTTTGAAAAAAAAGTATAAAGTATACCACATTTATATTCAAGCAGTACAGCATTTAAATTAATTCATAATATAAATTCATCTGCTTAAAAAAAAATCATCGAAAAACTAATATTATTTTTAGTTGATTTAACTGGCAGTACTCTGTATCGTCCTCACAATTGGAAAGAAAGTAATTTTTATCAAATAAAATACGAATCGAAAAAAAAAACGTTGATAAAACGACAGCCAGACTTGCTACAACGTATTCCACTCAAATTGAACAGTAAGTACAGCGTATCCATTCAAAATCCATTTCCCAATTGAATATACACATATATCCGTACTTTCCTTTAGTAATTGCGCTGTTCCTTTTTCAAACTTCAATCCTTCGTACTGAATGATGGAATATATACATTCCATCATCAAGTACAAAAAAATTCGAAATAGATATTCGTAAATGTAAATAAATTCTATTATATGTAGTTGCATAAAAAAAGTTAGATAATTCTTATATGATAGATCTTTATCCTGGAAAATCTAAGAATGATTAATCAATTCAAGATTATAGTGGTCACGCGAAGAAGATTTTGTAATTTAAATACTGATTGTTATTTGACTAGTTAGTAACTAATTACATTTGATAGTAACTAGTAGTCACTATTAATGATAATTATTCACAAAACTACGATTTTTACAATAATACCCGCCATGACTGGCTATTCATACAATATTCATGTGACAGGTAAATTACATGTTGCCTAGCTGAGAATCTAGGCACAAAACAAAAAACAAATCAATTCTAAACTGATAAAGTCACACACCCACTAGCCATAAGACAGTAGCAATCAGTATAAAAGCGTCTTACGAATGAGACAGGTTTAACGGTCTGTCGACTACAGTAAACAATAAAACACACACACCAATTTCAAATAAGGTTATGTTGTACGTACGCGAGTACTTCAATTTTATTCACGATAAAATAAAAGTTGTACATCGTAGCAAGTTTGATTTTCGCTGTAAACATTTTTACACTGTTGTCGTAATAGAAAGTTTGCAAAATTTGCGAAAATTAAAATACACCAGCGGGATACCGAAGCTTAAAAGGCTGACGTGACAATTTTCACCTGATGTTTTGTAGCGGAAATGTCATCAACAAATGACGCTGCGAGTATGCTAAACAGGCGTTCTCAAAATTTGGGACATTTTATTTTATATAGAAATATCTTCTGCATATTCAGTAACATTTCTATTATAAAATAAAAATACACGGAAAATATTTAATTCGAAATGATGATTTTGTAAAGCAAGACTTGCACTTTTCATTTGACGATTACTTGTCAACATTTATTTTCGTTATCTACTGGAAAAGACAAGACCAATCTTTAGTTTTTTGAAGTGCTGCTCTATGTATAATAATTAATATCAATAATAAATTGGACTAGATTTGGAAGGGAATGTTCTTAAATTACAATGAATTGTTTCTGTCAACCAAAAATTTATTACGTAGCCCGTGAACAGCCATTTGTTCTTGACTATCAGCCTAACTGTATTTTGTGATTCATTTGCCGTGTCGATATTAGAGTCTTTTGTGCGAGATATTTTTGTAACTAAAATAGAGAAAAATTGGTTAATATTCGTTGTAGGTATATAGGCGAATATCAGATTGCGTGCTCACCAAATAATATTTAACTGATCATCGGAATGAACAAGTTTTAGGACCGCTTCATTTCCACTATAATGACATGACAGTAGATTAAACGAAAAATAATTAAATTGTCATATTTGATCTATCATCGGATTTCGATAGTAACTAAACGTTTACTATTATTATTTCGATGACACAATATGAAAATAGTTGTGAAATTTAAAATCTCAGGAACATTTGGGCTTGAATTAAAAAAAAAATTAATTACGCATCATTGAAATATATAAATTCGATTAAAATAATTTTTTTGATTAATTATACATACGTATAGAAGCCCTATTGGGCGATGGTGAAATGACCCGGGCCGCGGTCCTCGCTATATGTGGGCCGTCTAATAAGGGCCCACAACACCATAACTGACTCGGGCTCTATTTCTCTTTTCGGAGGTCCTGCTCGTATATATAAAATAATTTACACAAAGGCACGTGAAATGTTCTCATCACATACAGGTACTTAGGTGGTATGCAGTATTCAAATCCACATAGGAGTGACGTCACATCAGATAAGTTTAATTCACGACGTAAACAAAACAAGCTATCTCTTTCTTACACATTTGACTCGTATAAATCTATACGCACATCGTATTGCCATAATTGCTCAATAATTAGTTTGGTTTTTTTATGCCGTCACTCCTATATGGTTTGAATACTCCATAATAGAAAATGAATGTATTAATTATCCAGCAACGAAGTTCAAATCCGTGTTCTAGTCAGAAAGTAGAAACTTGTGAAAGAATGTATTAATCCCAGCGGCTGAGACGCTGTTGACGTAAAGCCGATAAATCGACAAGACCTTTTATTACAAAGTCACACAGAAAGTTTACACTGGACGTCGTACACCTTCCAAAGGTGAGTAGGAAATTTCCCGAATTGAGCAGTAACGCTGAACTTTAACGTAACGTACTTGACAAACTCCTACAATAAAAGGAAATATATAGCAAAGTTGAAAAAAATATATTGTTTATAGCAATGAAAAATGTACAAATAAAACTTTTTACATTGCCTTATTCGCATTTCAGCTCTAAACAATAAACTTAACAATACGGTTCCGATTTTGTTGTTGTTGTTTTATTTTCTTTTATTATTTTGACCTTCAGACATTGTCACGTGAAGATATAACAATGTAAGTAGGTATTTGGCATTTGAGCTTAAATCCATTTCATGGTATTCAGCAGAGTATACTGTGATTGTCCTTTTTGTTTCATTGGAACGTTGATGATATTAGTGCGTGTGTATGTACACTAAACATTTACCTAATTATTTGCGTCACTGTAGCAACACACGCCACTCTATTCACTGCAGTAGCAAGTACCCGAGAACAAGATGGCGGAAACAAACAAGCAGGTACGAACCGGTGTAACCCATAGGCCAGATGTTGGGTACAAATTGATGTGGGTTTCCGAGTCCTGTAAGGACCTTTCTGTATGCCGCAGTCAGCCGTGACGGGTTAATTCCGGAGATATTAATGCTTTAATCTATGCCATGTGCATGGCTCCGGACAGATATTTGTTTACGCAAACGGCATCTCTACTTGTGGAGATACTGACCTTTATTTTAATGAACAATTTAATTTTCATATATGTACGTATCAGTAATGGAATTTGCGCTAGCTCTCTAGGATATTAAACAAATTCTTTATGTATCAAACAACTAAGCTACCGTTATGTTTTATGATTAGTTTTTATTTTACAAAAAATAAAACAACGATATATTCGAGTTACCCGGAGTATCATAATTATGCAGTTTTATCGCACAGATTCCCATTTAACGTTACTTCGATTAAAGCTGATTCCATGAATGTGGTGTTTTTTTTTAACTTCAAAAATATGCCAAATTTACAATGATTCGTTATAACGCGGTTCAAGAAGACGGTAATTCTGAAAAATGAGGAGAGCACGGAAAAGTGCTAACCGAGGTATTATTGTACTTCAGAAAAGTTGCCAACTCACACCGGGACGGCAAATGTAGATGATTGTGGAATAATGATAACTTGTTTTATAAAACGTAGTATAAACTACATTGGCTGGCAACAAAGGTCTGGACAGATTTCCCCTTGACTTATGTGACATCTATATTGCAAGATGTGGGAGGAACCTATGTAATATGTGGTATATCCCCAGCGAAATGAAGATATTTTATATTAATATCAGGGCAGCCGTCAATTTCCCACGGCCAGTACAAAGACATTGTACATTTGGCGCGCTGCGCACTCTTGTAATGAGTCTATAAATTCATAATATCAACGGCATGGGGTTATTTTCATGCAACCAAGAATAAACCAATATTAATCCAATAAATTTGTCCTCTGAGCCGTTCGTAGCTAAGTACCTCATCAGCAGTATAGCACACTGTGTAGCCTAAGAATAGAATCCGTCGATCAATAACGACACCAAATACCAACTTATCCGACGCACCACCTAACAACTGAATGGCGATAACAATATACTTGATTGTCCATCTGTTGGGTTCTTTTTCTTTCTTCGTGTTATTTCCGCTCACATATTTCAGACGTTTCCTTTATATATTTAATACTGAAAGTTATATGATCCAAAGGTTGATAGAATTTTATCTAAACCTATTTGGAATACGAAAATATAACACCCTTCAATATATCTGACAAAAAAAAATTAATAATTCAGTTCTTTTGAAAAAGAAGCAAGAATTTCCAAGCATACCAAAAACGTTCATTCAGTGGCGCCATCAGAACATATATTAACGCAACTACGGTTCTAAATATGTTCCCTTAAAACTGATTCAACGATAAGCAAACATTCTTGTATTGAAATATTTCCTAACAATGTAACGTTTGGAAATATGTCATTACATATTTACATTCAATCTGGAAAGTGAAATGCAAATGTATTTGTTCAATGTAACAACGTTTACTGAATGCTGCTCAACAGGTGGTTCAATATTTTGCTAACAGTTAAGTTACTCGGTCATAACATTCAAAGTTTGCGCTTGCCAGATTTATGTTCGCGATACCCCGTGGCAGTGCACGCGATCCTCAACGTTTCCACTCAGGAAAGTAACGTCACTAGTTGACATGTTTCCGACAAAGTATAAGTGATATGATTTTATTAACAAAACGCACGCACTGGAAAATGATATGAGAAATTATTTTCCATTAGCACACCCACATTCTGTTTGACTACGTAAGAAAAAGTTAATGTAGATCACATATTCATGCAGCAGAAATAGTGTATAAGAATGTAAGTTCTATGCATATATTACTAGGTCAATGACGCATTTGAAATTTGTATGATAATTGTTCTGTAATCTATATTTATTATTCATAGTTAAATTCGAAAGTGTCCATATGTGGAAAATTAGGTACCATATTAATTTTTAACGCAATATTATACAGAAGTATATAATTTTAAAATTAGCCCAATTATTGTAATAAATAACTAATTTATATATTTAGTACCACATATGCATTGACTGAAATATACATAAAATAATAACTCCTGTGACAATTCATGTTAAGCTCGGTACTGACTAGAGCATTCGTGCGCGCGTAAAATTGCTCAAGTCAGTACAGGGTGAATTTGGTATTCGCGCACGGTCGTGCGCGCACGAACGCTATCCATCGCTTGTCGGTTTCTTCGAAAACATCAGAGAACCTGTGTGCTCAATCTGGACGGGGTTTAGTTGTTGTACATCTTTTAATGTGCCCGATGAACATAAATTAATGATAACAAATAATTTTTATAAATAGTTAAATTTAATTATTTGTATAATTTAACTTTACAAATTGTAGATATACGTATCATTTACACCTTTTTATTATTTAAAAATGTATACATTTAAATTTTGAAAGTTACCACTGGTTTCTTGAATTTTTAAATCGGATAGCAATTTTGTCTCTTATATGTTTCTCTACTCCGATATAGTTGTGTCATCCACTACCGTTTTTTCTTTTTTTTTTTTCATTATTATGTGCATTACTATATATGCAGCACTTGTCAAAGCAACATTATTTTCCGCCATTTTGTACACTACTAATGTGCGCGCACAATTTACACATACAGC
Organism: Carabus problematicus; assembly: GCA_963422195.1. Lineage (NCBI taxonomy): Eukaryota > Metazoa > Arthropoda > Insecta > Coleoptera > Carabidae > Carabus > Carabus problematicus. The sequence continues at coordinate 12,235,856 of OY728585.1, read as the reverse complement.
TGGAACGGGAAATTACGCGCACGAACAAGAAAGTTTCGCGTACAACAATTGTGACTCGCACGAACGTTCGTGCGTGTAAATCTTTCGTGCGCGCACGAATGCTCTAGTCAGTACCGAGTTTTAAATTAATTTATCGCTATTGTTTTATCGCTAAAGTATGATTGTGCAATGAATGTACGTATATTAGTTTTATTATGCATAACATAGATTTAAAAAATAAAACAAGTGCAAAGAAAATGCAAATTTATTTTCTTTTTAGTTATCATGTATTTAACAAATGAACTTACAATATTTCAGAAATGTAGTCACGCAAATATATACCAGGTGAATAATATAATAATAATATAACTCTAATACTATAATAATTTGAACCTACCAGAACTGATATGCATGTTCAAGAATATATTATTACGGTTTTTATCGAAGTTAAAGCTCGTTAGCATGTGAAGAAAATGAGATTTGAATTACCAACAAAAAAATCAAAGTACGGCATAATTATATTTGTCCGCAACCTGTACAGCTGCAAGTTGAGATTGGTTGCTGTAAGATTGTACAACAAAAATGTATACATATATGAATATATATAACTTCAGTGAACAATAATATTTTACTCATACGGTAATAAATATGTATGTGCAGTGAATAATAAAATTATTGCATCTATTTTATGCTTTATTTTAATTATGATAGCTTTTCACAATTAAATCCATTTGGTTAATTTTAAATAATATTTGCACACATCTGTAAAGCATTATTTTATGGAAATTGCGATTATAATTAATAATATAATTGTTAAAATACGAGTACAATTTGAATTTAATTATAATGCAATATAAATGTTCACCACTAAAATTATAAACTAAAAGAGCAAGTTTATATTTTGAAATATCCGTACTGTTAATGTATGAATCCAATTAGTAGAGTTAAATTTGGAACTAATTAATTAACACTTCTGAATTAATAAAGTTCGCCGACGGAATGTCATGGACTATCTTTCGTATTTAATCTTTCATCTTCAACTGATTTGATCGCAACTTACGTCAGCACGAAGTTTCACCCTTCAATGCTGAGAAGTCATCCTTGATATCGATTTAGTATTTGCCGTACACTATTTTCCTACAAGTTTAATTTAGTTTTAAAATCTGACAATTTAATTTATAAGATGTTATTATTAATTCTGTAAATTATGTTATAATTTTAAATTGTCAATAATAGATCGGCCAATTTGCGTATTCTATTATGATATTACATTTTTATTAAGAAACATTTCCCATATATTCCATTCTAATTCGCTTATTTGCTGTATTGCACATTCGCAATAGCATCTTCCACTTTCATCGATTCAGTAGTTTTTTGAGGTTGTTTTTAAAGTAGCTAAATTTTTTTCCTTCCCTTAGCAAACCGTTAAATCCAACCAATTCAACAACAAACAGAAGTCAAGTGTGAGTAAACTTTTTCACTCTCACTGACATAAAATGTTTGAACTTTTTTCTGGGTCACGAATAATCAAACTTATTCCACGCATGACGACATACAGATAAATTCAAGTGATATCCCCTAAATCGAATGATAATTTCCCTGCGAATTTATTCACATGCTAAAATAATAAAAACAACAGCTGCAAATGCATACACACATATATGTAGGTTATCTGTGTGAACGGTGAATTTTTTGAAGCACAAAATGCGATTTTCTCATACTAGACCTTCCGACTCCCTGGAGAACAACTTGTTTATCGTGACTCCTATGTCGTGGAATAACGTATTTCGTATTTTTTTTTTTCTTCACTTGGTAACGCTTTGCATGCAAACGTGTCTGTTTCGAATTTAAAATTTATTAGAGCAGCTTCATTTGATTTTCACACTTTGCCATTTGTATTCATGGTTTAGATACAGTGTTTAAGCCCTAGACTCCGTAGAGTAAAACATGAGTTGAATTCTGATCATCTACTTCGTACATTGCATCAACAGTTATTTAAATTCGCACAATATTAATAATAATAATATGACTATCTTCTTGCTACAACTAAATATATTAAATTTATTGATATTTAAGATTATTGTTAATATTAAGTATGTTGTTTACAATCAAAGAAGCTTTAATTTCATGAAGAACATTTTACATACTGATACAAAAAAGCAAGGTCGTAACTACGTAAAAATTATATGTAAAAGCATCTAAGCTGACATTAATTTCAACCTGGGAAATATACATTGACACAGCTCCGAGCTACATCAGGAGTGGGGGAACAGAACACTTTGAAGAGAACATCCTGTCAACTATGATGACAGGAAATCGTACGGGATTTGTCACCGTGAGCCTAGATGGCAGTCTCATCGATCATAATATCACAAAGGAATAAAAAAAGCTTACATACATGTATGTCGAGAATCAGTATTGGAATATTTCACTCGTATGTTTGTATGAGATTTCCACTCTTTTTTACTGCTCTGCAAATAACCATCCATTATTGTATAAATCTGATATGTGTTCCATATTGTGTTATTCTGCTTGAAATAAACATAGTATGCTGCAGTTTTTATAAATAAAAAGTTATTTTTAGGATCTAGAAAAAACTGCATTTACACTTTATACTGGAACATTTTTGAATTTAATTTATATTCAATAATAGTATTCTACCATATTACTGTTACGGATAATATTTAAACAATGAAACAAAATATTTGTAAAAATACTGGAGGTAAAAAGATTCCTTTGAGAATTTATATTTTATTATACATTGAATGTATACGTTTGCTTGATAGGAGATTCTGAGATTTCCGCTTACTCCTGCCGGTCGCTAGACTGTTGTTGAACCCCCGTTTGTCCAAGTTAGTTATGCATACGGCACTGACTACATTACAAGTATAAAGCGTAGTTTCAAGAAAGTCTATAAAATACAGTTGTATTTATAATGTCTGAACAACTGAAACAACAACACAAATACGTATAACGAAAGAAAAATAAATGCTTGATTTCAATGTGATTTAATTAGTGAGCATGAAATGAGAATAGATCTGAGAAGCTCAAAGTAAACAGTGAAAAACTTGCGTAAACCAGAAGTCTATTAAGTAATTATCGAGTGTATGTTGGCAGATCTAATTTTGACATCGGCTCTCTAGATTGCGAAGTTACTTGCTACGTTCGACTAGTACAAACACGTTACACACATCCAACACAATTACTACTGTACACTGATTTTATCATCATACTCTCCACCTTCCAAGTAATTACTAAACTTCTCTGGGTTTCCTTCAAGAACAGATCTACCCTTAAATTAGGCCACTAAGTTTGTTAACTATGTTCCGAAACACAATAAAAAGAAATTCATTTATGTTTGAAATGAAGTGTGTAACAATAACTGACATTGTCCCCAATGGAATTATGGATCAGAGTGAAAGGTAAATAAATAAGGTACAGGATTTGAATGTAGTATATAGTACACTGCGAAGATAACAGATATTTGATATGACAGGATAAAATGTTTGTCATGGGTTCTCTCAAGTAGAAAATAATTCGAATTCCCAGAAAGGACGTTGGAAATGTATTGAGTTTCCAGTTGTTTGAAATGAATTCCGCAGAGATCAATTACGATTCTCTTCCCATTTTATAGTTCGAGATATGTTTACAAACAGGCCAGTTGCGAATTCCCGCTAGTATGAAAAGTTATGTTATTTTTTTTTTGCAATGCTCACCGGACAGGATATCCTCAGGTAGGAAAGAAGAAGCAATATGAAATGTGATAAAAAAAATATAGGAGTATATTATTTACACGTTTAAATATATAACTCAAGTGCTCTATCATTTTCGAGTATTTTTTATTTGAAAAGGACTAGCTTTCAACAAGTTTTCAACATTTCAATTATTTATGCGTATTTCATCCGTTTCAATTCCGCATTATTAATTAATAATGTAATAGGCATTTAATTTAACACATTAATAAATATGTACTAGATAATTTGTAGTATCAATTATATCACGCAAATAATTGACTTATTATGGTTACAGAGTGTTAACCAATAAACCACCAACCAGTTCTAGTTGGCGGTTATAATATGCATCATATCACCAGGAAACAGGCCGGTTGTATTCAGTAAATAAATCGGGCTTTTGCAAACCAACCTAGCGCAATCGTACCTATTCAAACAGCAAGGCTGTTGCTGCACGTTGCAGACAAAAGCACAATTTCCGCTTCCACGGGTTTTATTCATGATTACCCTGTGTGTGTACATTCGAAACGGGATAGAGACAACATAACTATTGAGCTGGGAAATATTCAGGGTATATAGAAATATTCCACAACGATAGTTTCACACGTATGTAGTTCAACCTTGTATTTGAAGAAATCTCGACAATTTCATTATGCATACATGTACGTATGGGCTATATTGTACCTAGTACTTTTTTTTTTCACACGTTGACATGATTTGCTCATGTGAGTAACTTTGTGATGTGTTTGATAATATTTTTGTCTTGTTCTCAATTTGATTTTCTCTGGTACAAAGATTTCCCTAGACAGTACTTCAAGGTTATGTACAGGTTATTTGTATTCATAATAAATACTTTGTTCTTCAATCTTATTACAATACAACTTTACATCAAACTCAAATGGGACTTTTTAAAGCATATCTTGATACTAAAATTTTATATACATATTTAAAAAGGGGAAATTAATCCCTATTTCTTTGTTCTTTGTAGAAGAACAAACATCAAAGTAATAAAATTGCTTGTCTTAAAGGTTTAATTTAAAATGTTTTTAATAACTTTTTATGTCGAATATAAGATGTTCTATATTAAAAATATATTTACCTGAAAAAAAAACACACAAAAAATAATTTGCAAATAATTCATCCTCGTTTATGTCCGATAAATAATTCATGAGGTGTTACTGGGGCATCTGGATACAAATTGCATTTAGAATGTATTTGTTACGTATTTACATAATACCTAGAATACAAGAATTAATGTGCATTTTACATAATATATACAAATTAATGGATTTTATTCAATTTCATGTTTATTTACCTTACCTATTAAATTTAACATTTTTACATGAACGATTATTCGGCGATAAGCCTCCCCCGAAAGGTAAACTAGACACTTGTCGGACGATTGCACTACATGATTAGTAACAATAGTTGCTCACGGCCTGAATGAGATAATTAATTTTCTTTCGTAGCTTCGCGGTAATAAACCCAGGTTCGAATCCCGGCAAAGGACATTAATTTTCTCATACAGATAAAATTGTTCGTTAATATTAAATTTAACGAAAGGTATTTAGATATAAACATCTGTGTTGGTTATCTAAAAGTGTGTTGCATTTAATTAATAAAATATTATTCAACCCCTAATTGCACATGTACATTTGATCAATGCACTTTACCAAAGTAATAGAAAGTATATTTATTTGTTAGATGTGTACAGTTACAAAGTGCATTTGCCAAAACTAACGCATATTACAGAACATTTACAAGTGTACCATAATTTAGTGTAATATTGATATTGCCTCATTAAATTACGGAGCAATATTAAATTGTATACCAACGTAATTCAAATTGATTTACCTCAGGCAAATAGCATTAAGGTGAAATAAGGTCTGTCAAGTGTAAATTGCAGTATTTGTGTACATTTTGATATGATTTATATTGCAAAATAGTCAATTGTACTGATTATAAGTAAATCAAGCAACAATTTTGCGTATGTATCTACGTATAAGATTAATATTTATTTATTAAATCGACATACAGAAGGGTAAGTAAACATTTTGTAATTAAATGGTATTAAATAACATATGGAATAAATAAAATTAATTCTAAATTGGGCTATTTTAAATTTCATTGGGTCAAAATGTATTTGAATATCATACTATGTAAACTCGAATCTGTGACTGTTTTAAAATAACAATTCTATAAGATTTTAATATTAATCTTCCGTGAATTTAAATCAATAACAAGTACATTACAGTAGAGTCGCGATTTAGTGAACTAATTCCGGCCAAGCCTGTTCACTCTATAGGGGTGTTTACATTTTCGGGGTTCTGGTCTTACTCAGATATTTTGAGAAACAACTTTTATTCTAGGTACCTAAATCAACAAAATTATGTATGTATATGTAAAATAATAAAAGAGAAGGAAAAATATTGAATCCAAAATGGTTAGTTCAAGGTAATGTGAACTGTTCGTTTCAAAACGAAAATGACCAAAAACCATCTGGTCGAAACGTCACATATCTGTTATCATCTTGAACTATAGTCATTTATTCCAATCATTTTGGATTCAATATTTCTTCTTCTCAAGATCTACAATTGACAAAAGAAAATCTACAATAAAATAATAAAAAAAAAAAACAAAAAATACATGTACCTATTACATAATATTATGTATACGTGTATTATGTAATGGGAAGATACATATAAAAGGTTATTTATTGCAGAAGCGAAAAAAATTAAGTAATGTTGGATTGTTTATGCTTTTTGTTCAGGTTAATTTGTACTAATTTTTGTCGCAAATCATGTAACACAAGCAAACTGCAATATTCTACTAGCAAACACGGTCACACATTTTCTTTTACCCAAACATTTAAGTATTTAATTTTTTTGTTTTAAATTCAAGTATTTTCGTTTACGTGCAATCTAGATTCATATTTAGTGGGATCCCTCAGAGAAGTATCGCAAATACCATAGTTTACTGTATCGGGGTTTACAGCTGTTCACTATATCGGGACGCAATGCTAAAATTTAAGTGTTCACTCTATCGGGTTGTTCATTTAATCGAGAGTTCACTAAATCGCGACTTTACTGTATATTATATAGCTACTATATCGGGTTTAGAATTGGTTCTATGCAATATAGGTAATACAATGGTAATTTTTTACTTGACCATATTACGTCCCCTATCGTATTTAAAGCAAAAGTTGTATTATCAATGTTAAGCAGAATCATCAACTGCGTCTATTGAGCCCGTATTTGTATTTTGAAGACAAAAGGAAAATAATTTTAACATTTTCATGAAATATTAGCTCGCCGTGTCAAACAAAATAACAATTATTGCTTTGTTGTTCTTTTGCGGGAAACCAAACAACAATTATTTTACGCTCCATAGCTATCTACAAGTAATACATTGTGAAAATGTCAAAATTTATTAAATGTTTCCTCCTGATTAAAATATAAAAAACTTGTGCTTATTTGATGCAGTTTGTGATTCCGTACAACATTTATTTTATCACTTTTAAGTTAAATATTATAGGGAACTTGATACCGCCAATTAAAAAAAAAATTAACATTTTATTTCCTGTGTTGAACCGATTAATTCTACAATCCGGTTTAACGTTATATTAAAAAAGTATAAAAGTACCGTCCGTGTATTTTTCAATAGCTGCTGATGTCAGACCCTTGAATATACAGTAGGTCCTTGTCCTATGCTCACTTAAACGTGTAACCCTTCTCAGAAATTCTATTTTCAACGTATAGTAATTTACTTTACGCTGGCAAACTTTGTATTAAAATATACATATTACATTTAATCATATAAGTAAGAAACTAGGCTGTACGTAAAATGTACATATTACTCAAAGTTAAATTCAATTTGAGTAGTGACCCACATCGCTTAACTCTAATTAAAGATTAAGCTTTGAGAAGTGTAAAATTAATCTGGATTTTGAAAATTAATTAGCATTTGTGGAAATTAAAATAAAAATGTTTTATAGATAATTAATATTTCAACACTATTAATTAAAATACATATCAGATGCTATATTGAATTAAAAATAATAACATAAATATTAGGTTACATGTATTTGTAAACTTGTACGTGTTAATAAAATTCCATTGAAAAAATAGGTTTTTTTAAGCAAAGTGTATTTACATTTGTCAATAAATACTGTTTAATTACAAACCATCATTGCACTGGTCAATTTGGGGGATTTAAAGCAGAAATCAATAACATTCACACAACAAAAACATGTTTCATAATTTTTATGGCTAATGGTTGATTTTACAAATCATGATTACATATTGCGTACATTGTTTTTTGAGAAATACTGTATCATTTAAACATTTTTATGATCTTGCATAAGTTTTTAATTAGATTTTTATAGGCTTAATTAAAAAATGTGTCCCACATCAAATTTGAATTTGAATTGAATGCAGTCAGCAGTTAAACATAGTATGAAACTTAAATGAAACAACGATGAATAGTGGAATCTGGTTGGAAACTACGCAATCCATATTTATTCATTTCGTTCAATTAATGTGTTGTCCAGACTACATAGTATAATCTGGAGAGGGCTTCATTTAATAACTTCGAAACAAAGCACAATTCTAGAGCAAAATAATTTTGCGAAGCCGTAAAATGCGTAGTAATTCAACACTGCAACGCGTAATTATTTTAATTAAATCGTGAACCTCCCTTTACCGTCCATGTATGTATGGTATGTTCGAGGTAACGATGCAGTGTAATTCACATTTATAGCGAACGGATATTTATTATTTATATAGTTGCATCATTGCGAAAAGTAAGTCGCTTATATTCGTATATTTATATTTAATTTTAGTAGTTAAAATACGGAGTAACTATCATTTATTAAAACTTGCTATTTATTATGAAATTTAATAGTCTTCCTATTTGATTAAATATATCCGAAGAACAAAGCGAGGTTTTTTTCAATTAACTAGTAACGACATCAATAAACAAGTGCATGTATTTACGTGAATACACACATTATATAAGCTGTTCTACTTTGCAGTGTAAATATAATTCTTGCAAAGGACGAATTTAATTATATAAGTTCACTGAACTAACTGTAACTATACGGAAAGTTATAATTGGCAAAGATTACAATTTACTGACTTTTATTTTGTCATGCAGCTTACATAAAACGCAGATTTTTATGCAAATATATAAAAAAGTTTAATCTTTACATAGTATTAATACTGCGCGGTATATTTCAAAACCCGAAGCTTTGAAGCTGTGCTTTTTTCTATATTACTTAATAGATTACGATCTGGATTTTAAAAACACATCGAAAAAGTTTTGATTTATCTTTAATCTGATCCTTGGCCCGACGAAACCATTATTCATGTCCTTGAGTCAATAATTTGTTTGTGCTTTGGCATCAAACTTCAGATAATTCCGATCCTATCATAAATACTTTATTCTATGTATAATGGTGTCATTTTCATTCGATATTTGTTATGAATCACTCTCTGTTCATATTGTACTATGAATTGGTAAATATTATTTTTTGTGTAGATATGATCTATAATTGGAATACGTTTATGTTCAGGTCAATATCTAGATGGCCTACTGGATAAACGATATATAATTGTGTATGATTGTATCGTGTTCAGTAGAAATAAAAATTCGTAATATAGTTTCCATAACCTTTTATAATTACAACAGTATTATTAATAATCAACTTTATGATTAGTTCGTACTAAATCTATGTTACCTAATTGTTTGACCAGCTAATTTATTTTAATAACACACATAAATGAAGCATACAGATTTTTAGTTCATTATTAATTCTATTCGTACAACGAATTATCATTTGTTTCTAAACTTTAAGAAATATGTCATATTGCACTATCGAAATTGTCAATAAATTTTACAGAAAACATGTGAAAATGTTTGTTTTATAATTGATATTGGCAAAATACTTTGTAGTACTTTTTTTCAGTTAGTGCACTACGTATAATTGCGATCTTTCCACTATTTTAAAATATTTTGCATCCAAATATTTCCCGCTAGAATGAAGTACAGATCTACATCGAAAAATGAAGTTACCGACTGAAGTTCCTGTACCGAAAGAGTTTATTTCAATGCAGTGACATTAAACCGACCTTTTGATATTGAATTTTTTATTTGGAGAGGTAGCGTTTCCGATAGTCGTAAATATCAGTATTTCAGGAAAAAATAAAATAAAGACAAACATATGTAGCGGAAAAATATCACGACATGGGATCGGGATATATTATTCCATTCATATGAAAATATCGATATAAAAATTAATAATTATGATAAGTAATTAAGTTAATAGTATTTGATCATTTAATTCCAATAATTCAAAAACTGTAAAAAATAGTTAATTATTTGTTTTTACATGTAATTTAATAGACTGTGTTTTAGTAGTAATTTGTATTTTTTTCTAGTATATTATTTTGTACTAAAATAAGCTTTTATTACGTTAAATGATGAGGAGAATGAATAAGACATAAAAAATAGACACCAGTTATGAAAGAGTAGTTACTTTTATGTCATCATAAATTATAAATAGAAAGTGTACATGAATTTTATATGAATATTTATTGTGGATGATACGTAGTGAAGGAATGTTATGTTGCTTAAATAGTAAATAAATTTGCGTACTTGCAAATAGGATTAGAAATTGAGAATAGTGACATGAATATTGCACGAGCAGTTTAGGATTTTCAAATAAAAATTTATTTTAAACAATCACATGTAATATCACATTATTTGGTAAAATTCACACTAAAAAATATTACTTTTTCGGAAGTACAAATTTAACGCAAAGGTAATTTTCAGAAATATACAGATTATATACTTTAATTGCCACGTTGAGCAGGTGTTATTTATGTGTTGTTTACAAAGCCATATAACTGCACAGTATAATATAGTTTAAGAATGTACCATAATTATGATAAAATTGTCAAAACAAAAATTCCAACTATAGCATTCAGATATGAATTCAATTGTTTCATTGAAATTTTCAGTTTTGTCACAAACTCGTAAATTTACAGTGACTAATTTCGAATAGTTCATTTGAAATATTGTCCCCAAGCGCAACGCAGTAAAAAATATATAGCTCTGCTTCATTCGGATACTATTCAGGGGAAACAAAGGTATTTAATGACAGATTTCACTGGTTATAAACACATTTCAAAAAGGATGAATGTATTAGTAATATCAGAACGCAAATGCAAAAAATTAATCATTTTATATTTTGCATTTATTAAATTTATAGTTTCTGAAACTGCACAGGATCGCTTAATAATATTTATTTGCATTAATTTAATAAAATAATTTCTGTGAATACGCTGTACTTTTGTTAAAATATTTTTATTGTTTTTTATGTGAAATGTAAGACTGATTAATTTAAGGATCTGGTGCGATTAACAATTGTATATTATTAAATAAATAAAAGTTAATAGAATGATTATTGTTAATTTTGTTTTTACTTTTAAATGTTACTGAATATTGTATTTTTTATTTCGTGAAATTATCATGACATACGTATATATCGAACTACTCCATGTACTTTAGAACTAAATTACACTGTTAAACTTCATAGCCTATTAAATGCTTCAACAAATAGTAAATGCGGTTAATCTGTTTCCGTACTTACAGTTTACAGATAATGAGTCTGTAAAATGACCTTGCTTAACACCGTATGACACGTTGAATACACTGATTTTAGAGGACAGTGTAGCTATTATTGCATCTGTAAAATTATTATATTGCATATTTTTATTTTATAGATCTATGTTACATCTTCAACTTGGCACATATTGTACAAACATTATGTAACGAATCAAGTTAGTCAATGCAGAATAATCAAATAAAACGACAGAAAAACAAAAACATGTTTTCATGTGACCGACGCTGTCCCATCAATTCTAATTAGGTTAATGTAATGACAACGTGAAAAGTATATAGTGGAAAACAAGAAATAATATTACAAAATATCACAGGTCAAACTAGGTTTGCAAAGTTCAGTTGACATATGGACAAGTAATAAATTTATACTTGACTCTGACAAGTATTGATTAGTATCATAGGGATTATTATTAAATATTAACAGTTAAATTAAACATTGAAATCATCGTGAAATGTCATTGTTATAAATTGCAATTGTGTTAACAATACATAGTAGAATAAATAATACAATTATATTTATATACTTTATAATAAGCGCAATATTTATTTAATTAATAGAACGTGTTTCGACAACATTATGTCATTTTCAACTGTAAACAAAATATAAGTATGCATTTAAATTAAATACAGATTAACAAAAGCTGATCATTGAATAATTAATAATATCTTTAAATTGTTGATATGTTTTATATAACGGTTATTAGCCAGAACACGTATATTGAAAAATCAAAAAACAACATAACAAGCATTTATTCGATACTTAAATCTAATTTTTTACATTGCAAACTTCTGCACTGATAAATATTCTCACAAAATATATTTCATATTACTCACCATTCCAATTTCATACGTTCTATGTGTTGTAATCATTATTTTTAAACACGTAAATTATTTCTTATTCAATTATTAGTAACAAGTAATGAGAACTCTCAATACAGTGTGTAATTAATATAAACTTGACCTACATTATGATTTATGTAATATACCTACATCTGTTTAGAATATAACGAGAAATACAAATTGATGTTTGGGTTTCATATTTGATAAAGTAGTATTGACAATTTATATAGATTTTTTTTCCTTGTTCCGCATTTTATCCATTATATTATATTCCGCAAATCTATTTTTATTTTATTTCTGTAATCATATACATATCCAGTCAAGCAAAATTATTTGCATTTCAATAAAATTCATCTTTTTAAAATAAATATATTTATTGAACCTACATGATGCTTGACTTCAGGTATATTTGTGAATTAAATAAACTTAAAATAACTTCAATTCTGGACTGCATCATCAACACTTTGGTATAAAATATACAACTCGCATGAACATGTTACATCTGGATTACGTGATTAAATACAAAAATATTTTCAATACCATGGCTAAAAAAATCCATACTTCACTTGATGTTTTTATTTCAGGTATTAATCGCAAATATTTCATGTTGTTTTAATTGCAATTATCAAAATAATTACGTGGGTGTGTAATGTAGTAAGTATCTTTATTAATTTGTATTTTAACTTAGTATCAATATACAGTATTCATTACGTATATGAAAGCATAATCATATTATTCAATATTTTATTCATGCCTGAGTAATCATAAATACATTATTATTTACCATTCATAAAAATACATACTAACCAATTTTATGATAGCATATAAAAACAAACACGTAACTAATCTAAATATATAATAATCTATTTTTCATAAGTTACACTCTGGTAAGTCAACTTTGCAATACATATGCAAAATTCAATTTAATTAGATTTTGGTTATAAATATTCTAATCACGTAACTGTACGTTCAAACAGTGAAAATTGATTTAAATTCATTAAATGTATATTTGTACGTTGGAAAAATATAAACTGTTGCAAATATACCTAATACTGCAATTAAAATTCACGCTTACTTTCGCATTTCCGGTTAGAGTTATAATTTGATTATCTCCTTTTATTATCCGCATTTGGATAATAAAAATTGTCACAGAAAATGAGATTATAATTACCCGTTTTATTAATTTATTTAAATATAATTTAAAATTGTATAAAGCAATATTAAAACATTAAACAATTAATCTACAAGTAGACATGTATGCAAATTACACGTATTTTTTATTTATCTAAAAGTTTGCTAGTTACTCATGCAATTTAAATCAAACATACTGTAATGAACATCGCTCCATGCATATCAAAATAGATAAAAATAAATGAAAAATAAACATACCTTAAAATAAAATTAAACGCGCACAATCCTAAATTCCCGCATACATCACAAACAGCTGATTTACACTTGGCACGGTTCACAAAAACAGTCACTCCACGAAGCACAATCGGCAAAGTTTCAAGGTGTACTGTCTGTCAAACAAAAGTTAATACAACATAACCTAAGTGCGTTACACCGCTCGCATATACAGTGCACAATTACGAAAGTAGCAGGAAGGAAATATCGAGAAACTATGAAAATAATCTGTCAGTTGTGTGATTAATCGATGTAAAGAACGAACCGAGTTGTAATGCACGTGTATTTCGACAGCGGTGATGTTTTCAAGTGAAAATCATGCAACGCCAGCGACCGAGTACGATGCGCGTGCGTCTTGCATTCGTCGTCTATATCCTCCCTCTCTAACTCTCTTAGTCCACGACCTACTGAGGACTTTATAAGGAAGTCTTCTATCAGCTGAGGGGTTGCAAAGTGCCACGTGCTTCACATCACGCCAATTTTCTCTGATAAATTAATAGATACATTTTTGGACAATTCACAACCAATTAATCATGTTGCACTGATTCGGAAACTTATGTTACGGTAGATTATCTTTTTGTCAGGATCATTAGCGTTTTGTTATTACTGGCTGAGTTCATATTTTAATATAAATGTATTTCAGTAGTTCATGAAACTCGTCATATTATAAAGAAAAATGAAGTAACTATATAATATATAACATAATTCTAAAACACATCGAAACTTAAAAGTATACTGCCACGAATATTATAAATATAACATTATAGTTTGCATATAATAAAAATACACCTTACTTAAATTAAATTTTACATGGCAATTTCCAACCTTTTAATATTTATTCACGCATTTATATTAAATCTCGTTTCACTTTTCCACATTTTATTAATTAATTCATTATTTACTCGATAATTTCATATCAAATAATCCGAACGTCTGTTAAAATATTGACATACTGGATGCCCTAATGAAACCTTATCTAAAATTCTACACATAGATATCATATTATTGTATTTAAAAAAACGCACTCACACACACACACACATCTTGATAACCAAGATCATAAATAGTGTAGTGCACCAAGCCGGAATGTCTACATGTTACAGTGAGTGTTAAAAATATATACGTTGAAATATAACTTGCATTCTATTGTGAATTTATATTGGATATTTTTAAATGGGTACCATCCTTAGGGAAACATAACGTGTTACTGTGTTACAAGATGACATTTATGACTCCAGGGGTTAAAATTACATTTATAATTTACATGTACTGTTTCTAAACAAACTAGCGGAAGAAACGGCATCTATTCTTACCATGAATTATATTTATGACAGGAAGGAATTATAGCTGACGGATAGAGACTCACAAACAAAACGGTTTCTATTCTGAACATATGTTAGAGGTTTATAGGTAGAACAAGAGTTTCAGGAATGGTACATCTATTATTGTTAACCATATATATGAGACAGTTTTTTGGCATACGTAGGGTAAGGTATGGTGTAGTGTATTGTACCTACTGACAGAGGCTGCCTTTTTTTTTGCTAATATTCATTCGGCTGAATTCACTCAAAAAAGTGTGTATAAAATATCACTTAATAATATATACATTTCATATGTAATAGAGTATATTATTGAAAAATAGTACATTATACACCAAGGGAGAGAAACCACTTATTTTTCCCGAGGGAAAAATGGTGGTCTCTCTCGAGGTGTATATACTATTTTTTCCACGTTCGGGAGTAGAAACATCTAATTTCATAAATAATGAATTATAATAAATCGGAACGAAATTGCAATATTTAGAAGCCTTTGGAAATGTTTCCATGCAACGCGTACCATGACAACACACATTTATTTACAAAAACCTTTGTTATAATAAAAACTCCCTTATGAAAAGTGTTTTCGTCCCTAAGGAGTAAATGCTTCATTTCTGTCCCGCGTTTGACGCCATAGAAACCGACTTCTACTCCCGGACGTGTAAAAAAGTATATATTTATTAATAATAACGAGAAAGCCTAGAAATATTCATTTTTTCTATTACTAAAATACGAAAATATTTGAGGTTTTTTGTTTTATTTTGACGAATGAACCGAGCCAGTATTGACTGACTTCTGACTATTGTTCCATGGGACGATTCTGAACTCCTTCGTAAACGGAATAAAACATATTGAAGTTTTCTTGTTTATCTTAAAAAAGTTGAACTGTGATAACATAAGTCATATCAGGAGCCATTTTGATAAATTATAGAGCAAATGATCTGGATAATCTTAGATTGATTCGATATGGGAATACATTACAGATACATAGTTCGTAATCGCATAATATCAGGGGATAAATCATTATGATGTATGGTAGTAATCGTCGCTAGAACTATGCTTTGAATTAATGATCTTTGCTTATTATTTATAGATATGTATGCTGTATGAGTGTTTTAAAAAAATTTAGAAAGATTATAATTAAAAAAAAGTGTAAAATATATTTATTTTCAACATAATAGTATACCGAAGTTTGAATGCTCACCATTGGGATCTCTGAAACTGTAAGATGTACAAGGTCGGTTAAATTGGACAAAAGTTGTACATTTACGGGCCGATGTTGATGGCGATTTCATATTTTGAAAATATTGCATGGCTCACTAGAAAATCACCAAAGTGTGATATTCTTGAATTTTTATTTTTCTTTATAAATCAGAAGGTATAGAAATATTGAAAAAAAGCTTCTAATCAATAATTTAGTATACCTAACAAGCTTTTCGGTGAATCAGATTTTTGACTAGATATTGCTGATTTGCTGCCCTAGGGCATAATGAACTTGTTTTCGTATTTCGCATCCAAGGTGAAAAACGTTAATAATTTTTTAGTTTTGAAACCTATTTTCACTGCATAGAGTTTATGAAAGATGAATTAGGAATTTTTTTCCAAATCAGAAAGATCAGATTTTATAAAGTTCTAATTGTAAACCCAAGATTTATTTAAGAAACCTCATCCACATTGGAAGAAATATAGTGGTACTTTTCCATTACGGTCTAAACTCTTATTCCAGTGTAGAGATACATATATGGTTCTACATATTATGTTTTTAACATTATTTACTTTTCTTATAGCATTTATCAACTATATTAACAACAAATTCGCTCTGGGTATCTCTAAATTAAATTATTTAACTTAAATTAAATACTGTATGATTTTGTACGGAATAATTCTTACATTAAGGATATATATATATATATATATATATATATATATATATATATATATATATATATATTTCATATTTTTTAAATATTGCATGGCTCACTATATAATGACAAATTTGTGATTTTTTCGAATTTTAATTTTCCTTTATAACTCGGAAGGTACTCAAAATATTGAAAAATGCTTCAAATAAATATTTTAGTATAGAGAACAGGCTTTTCGATGAATTAGATGAAATTTTTTTAGTATATATTTGTGGAGATACAGCTTGCAAGTTTAATTTTTTTTTAATAGGAACCATAGTTAATTTCAATCTTTTTTAAAACTGCCCATTAAAAAAAAATCAACTTACGAGCCCAACGTCACATGAGTTCGCCCAAATCGATTTTTTCATTTATTGCTTTACAAAAGTTTAAATAAAAGCCAAAATACGAATGTTATGTAATTTATCTTATATTTACAACATTCTACAAATAATTACTAACATTTTAACCTAAATTTAACAGTAAATAGGACTTATAAAATAAAATATACCGCTAGTAAACTTTTTAGTGAAATTAGATTATTTCGCTCTTATTAAAAATAATGAGTTTACCACTGTGTAACTCCACCTTTATTTTTTAAAACTGGTTACATTGCGTTCAATTGTTTTTTATAAACAATAGTATTGTCTTCTGACAGTTACAGTTAATAATGGCTCGTGGAAAGGCATTATCTGAAGATTTGCGTAAAGTGTTAATTAATTTATCTAAATCGGGAAAATCTGCGTGCAAAATTGCGAAAGAATTAAATTTATCACGATACACAGTTCGAGATATTATACGTGTATACAAGGAAACTAATTCCATTAATATAAAACCTCGAATTGGCAGAATTTCAACGATAAGTCCTGCAGAGTTAAGAATTTTGGGTCGAATATTAAAGAAAAATCGCTACAAAAATTGTTCTGCCATAGTTCTTTTATGGAATGATGCAATTGGTAAACAATATTCGACATCGACTTGTCGAAGGGCAATGAAAAAAATTGGCTACAATTTTTATAAGGTAATTCATGCATAGCATTTAAAAATTTCATTATCTAACAGTCATATTGTTGTTATGGTTAGTCTAAAGAAAAACCTTTATTGACTAAAATGCAAGAAAAAAGACGAAAATTATGGGCAAATAATCATAAAAATTGGGAACAGAGACAATGGAACTCAGTTATATGGAGCGACGAATCCAGATTTGAACTCTGTGTCGGAGAGTCACGAAGTAGGGTGATCCGACAAAAATCGGAAACATATCACAGAGATTGTCTTCGAAAGAAAGTCAAGTTTCCCGCCTCAATTATGGTATGGGGGTGTATGTCCGCTAAAGGTGTAGGGAAATTACACATTGTAGAAGGCATAGTTAATGCCCAAAAGTATAAGAATATTCTGGATCAGTATCTTCTTCCGTCAATTGAGGCTCTGGAGTCAACGGGTGGCGAATATATTTTCCAACAAGATGGTGCCCCGTGCCATACAGCAAAATGTATTAAATCGTGGATGTTCGAAAATAAAATTCCACTGTTGGAATGGCCTTCTAGCAGCCCCGATCTATCACCAATAGAAACATTGTGGAACCAGATGAAAAAGAAATTGAGAAATCGGCCACCAAAAACAATTCAAGAATTACGAACGAGACTAAATGAAATTTGGGATTCCTTTTCTAGAGAAGAATGTCAGAAACTTGTAGAAACTATGCCACGACGCATTGACGCAGTTTTAAAAAATAAAGGTGGAGTTACACAGTGGTAAACTCATTATTTTTAATAAGAGCGAAATAATCTAATTTCACTAAAAAGTTTACTAGCGGTATATTTTATTTTATAAGTCCTATTTACTGTTAAATTTAGGTTAAAATGTTAGTAATTATTTGTAGAATGTTGTAAATATAAGATAAATTACATAACATTCGTATTTTGGCTTTTATTTAAACTTTTGTAAAGCAATAAATGAAAAAATCGATTTGGGCGAACTCATGTGACGTTGGGCTCGTACATGTTGTATATCCAGAAACATTCAATAAAAAAATTCATCAAATTCACCCAATAGCTTCTTAGGTATGCTAAAATATTTTATATGAAGCTTTTTTCAATATTTCCGGTACCTTCTGAGTTATAAAAGATAATTAAAAATTGACAAAATTAAACTTTTGTCATTATCTAGTGAGCCATGCAAAATTTTCAAAATACGAAGTCACCACCAACATCGGCCCATAAATTTATCAAATTAGTTATAATGGAAAATTAAAATTCGAAAAAAATCACAATTTTGTCATTATCTAGTGAGCCATGGAATATTTCCAAAATATGAAATCGCCATTAACATTGGCCCATAAATGTGCAACTTTTGTCTAATTATAATATATAGTGTATATAATATAACTTGGAAGGTACTGAAAAGATTGAAAAATGTTTCAGATAAATATTTTAGCATAGACAACAGGATTTTGGAAGATTTTGATGAATTTTTTTTTTACTTTATTATTCTGGAGATACACCATGCAAGTTCAATTTTTTAAATAGGAATCATATTTAATTTTGGTTTAGTTAAAAAGAGCTACTTTTCCTCTTTACAATGATGTATTTGTTTACATAAATATCTTTTTTAGTTTTGAAGAAAAACTAAAAAGTAAGATAAACAGAATGATCTTCGTAATGTGCCATGAAAATTTGATATGAAACAATTGCATGTAAACATGTTTAGTACATGCAAAACAAATGAAATTCAATAACATTTAATAAACGAAACAAAATTCGTTATGTAAACTGAAAACTATTACACAGATTTTCGTATGACCTACATACATTATTTTTTTGTCTGTATTCTTTTGTTTACCAAATATTATTGAATTTCAATTGTTTTGCATGTACATAACACATTTAGATGCAATTGTTTTATTCCAAATTTTAATGGCACACTACGAAGATCATTCGATTTGACGTATTTTTTAATTTTTCTTCAAAACTAAAAATTATATTTATATAAACGAAACATTACTGTAAACAGAAAAAATAGCGCTTTCTAGCTAGAGAAAAATTATCTATGATTTCCATTTAAAAAATTCAACTTGCATGCTATATCCCCAGAAATATCTATTAAAATTTTTTTTCATCGAATTCATCGAAAAGATTCTTATGTGTGATAAAATATTTATTTGAAGCTTTTTTCAATATTTTGTATACTTTGTGAATATAGAGAAAAATTAAATTTCGAAAGAATCACACTTTTGTCATTATCTAGTAAGCCATGCAATATTTTGAAAAAACTAAATCGCCATTATCATCGGCCCATAAATGCGCAACTTTTGTCTAATTTAACCGACCTTGTATCTCATAGTTTTCGAGATCCCTGGAGTTGCCCGTTTAAATAGGACAGCTTATACATATACTCGTATATAAAAAACGACAGCTCTATGTGAAAAATACAATAAGGTCAATAGGAAGGAACATCAAAAATATATCAGAGAGAAAACAAACAGAAATCCTGGGTCAATTCGGAAATATGCGTTCTATTTATGATACAGCATCTGCACACAAAATAAAATATTGAAAGAACCAGAGGTGGCTCGTAAGAATTTGTAGTGGTGGGACTGTAACAATAATAGTAAATAATGAAACGTTAATTTGTGTTTTTCTTGCTTATGAAGTAGTAATGTATATTGTGCTGCAATGCTTCCAGCTCAAACTATAATTAAATTACACGTTACTTCTACTAGGTTATTCCGATTAGGTCGCCATCTTTGGATTGTGCACGACACATTTACTATTGCTAGAAAATGAATTATGTATATAAAATACTAGCGAATGGTATTATATTATAACTTTCATATTATACTTGAGCGAGTATTGCATTGGAGTCCTTATAGTCGAGCCGCTACTGGAAAGAACCTAAATGTAAGGGAAAAAAGGTAAGGTTTAGGAACTAAATTATTAACACTTTTCGTGTTTAAAATGTTAAGCACTTCTAAAAGTTTATACCGCCGTAACGGAAAGCTGACAGAAATTTAAGGTGTTAATGTAATATTTCTAAAGGAATTTTATATGACGTCTGACGTGTCAAATGGATTCACGCGAACTTTGTAAAATATAATCCGATATATTCATGAAATGGTTCGTTAAATAAAGCTGTTTGAAAAGAATGATAAAGAAACAGTTATTTATGTACCAAGGGTGTTATGACGAGAATTATGCACGGAGGGTGACGATGATGTCATATAGTAACACCTAGTGCTCTAGGGCATAATGAGCTTGTTTTAATATTTCATATCCAGGGTGAAAAAAGCTAATATTATGAAAGTGTAATATAAAATATGTTTTCATTACAGAAAATAAAAAAAAATCATCTTTCTTATGAACCATAAGAGGGAATAGGGATTATGATAATAATAAAAGGGTATTATTATAGTCATGATAGTAAAATGAATAGCTGAATTCGTGAAGTTATAGCTCGTTTATAAGATGCTAAAAATGAATAGTTGTCGTTAAATTCTAAAGTGTTTTTCATGTTAACATTCATTCACGAATAAAACTGGAACATGTTAACGTGCATGTTTTATCTCAGAGAAGATTCAGATTTTGAAGTAGACTACTTTACTTTATTATTTAATCAACTTTCGTCGTGTAATCTGTTATAACTTGATTTTTTGTATACTTGTAAAATATTACCAATTGCAGTTTATAAACTTTGATTATTATTAATTATGCAAATAGTATATGTATATTTGACAGAATTTTTGCTAAATAACGAATTTTGAACATTGATTTTATGATATAGGTAATGAAATCATATTACCATACCAAACGATTTAAATATATATGTTTTTTCAGTTATTTTTGTTGTAGTTCATTTTGCAATTAATATGAAACAGTTTGTTAATACATACAAACATTATATTAAAAGTAGAATAATACCTATTTAATAGGGAAGCGATTTACTAAAAAAACAAGTGGACAGTTGACTGATTGTGTTGCAGGGACACAAGTTAATTAAACTTTATAACATTTGCAGACAATTTTGCTAATTGGCTACGGCCTGTTGTAAATCATTTTAGTTCTCGCTAGTTGCCAACACCTTGACAGAGACAACAAGCACGGTGTTAATTAAATTTCCAAAAATACATATATTCCTAATTGTAATGTTTTAATGAATATTTAGATATTTTTTATTTGATATTGAACTGTTGAAATTGTAAAATTGTTTCAACTTTATATGTTATTTTTTTGACGAATTATTACTAATTATTGCAGAATTGATGCAGAATATATATATATATATATATATATATATATATATATATATATATATATATATATATACCGGGTGTCCCAAGAAATCTGGGACATAGGGAATTAACATGTCAAATTGAAAAAGTTACGATTACTTCTGTATTATATATTTTAGAGCTCTGAAATTTGGTACAGGTGTAGGGATAGGTTATTCGCATTGCTTGGTATTAATTAAAATAATATTAATGCTCACATTTCTAATAAAAATGCTTTTAAAAAGTAATAATTAACAGATGTATCTTAAATATCATTTTTGCAAAAAATTATTTATAGCGTTGCTAGCACAACGGTAAGATGCTTATTTGGTAATTTAAATAATTTATAAATGTTATGGTTCGAATCTCCAATATATTTTAGAGTTTTTTTTTAATTTTTAAAATAATTTCTCCTATTTTTAAATAAATAAAATTCTATGTAAATTATTTTAAAATTTAAAAAAACCTCTAAAGTATAATGGAGATTCGAACCATAACATTAATAAATTATTTAAATTACCAAATAAGCTTCTTACCGTTGTGCTAGCAACGCCGTAAATAAATTTTTGCAAAAATGTTATATAAGCTACATATCTTAATTATTACTTTTTAAAAGCATTTTTATTAGAAATGTGAGCCTTAATATTATTTTAATTAATACCAAGCAATGCGAATAACCTATCCCTACACCTGTACCAAATTTCAGAGCTCTAAAATATATAATACAGAAGTAATCGCAACTTTTTCAATTTTACATGTTAATTGCCTATGTCCCAGATTTCTTGGGACACCCGGTATATATATATATATATATATATATATATATATATATATATATATATATATATATATGTATATATAAAAGCATTGTTCACAGCAATGCCATGAATCAGATGAAGTTTTACGAGTTTTTTACTTTCTCCGGTAATCATATATATTTACTATCGAATCTTTTTTATCATTCTGAAAGTTATCAAATTATTATTCCATTGATGTACCCTCTATATTGCTATCCTCTAGTTATGTTAATACGGTTTCTCACAAAAAATTAGCAAATGCTATGAGAAATCGGACAATTTCTTTTGAAGGTCTTTGATTTTAATGTAAATCTTTTGTATGTGCAAAGAATGTTAAGCGAGTTAAAGAATAAAACTTTTTTTAAGATAATGAAATATTTTAAATCAAAATAGTTCAACAATATTCAATAAAAAAATTCTTTTCATATTATTGACAATATTTATTTATTAAAAAAATTAAAACGATTGTATATACAAAATAGAGTTAATTTGATTTTTAATATGCTTTTCTGTTTAGCAATATCTGCTTTTAATATCTAATATGAAAAGCAATTTTTGTATAATTGCATATGAAGGACTTTAGTTCGTTAAATCTGTACTCTACAAATGTGTATTATACACCAACAATATTGAGGCACCAATTAACTCGGTTTACCAATAAAAAAATTCAGTACTGTGTTGCGTCTCCTTTGTCTATATAAATCGATATACTCGTTAGTCTAGTAAAGGAATCCTTGAAATAATTACATGCTTCAAACAAACCAATTACAAGTTCGACAAAATTATACAGGGAAAAAGAAGAAGCAAAACGCATTGAACATGCTAGCAACGTAAAAGACTTAACAGTAGCTACGCCGTACCTAAAACGAATGTAAAACAATTACTTGTGCTGCGAACTTGACAATTTATCTTCATTTGTAATTTATTCAGATTCAGTGCGCCGAGCATATGCAAATAGGTTGAATGTTCAACATTTCAATTAATCGAACAATTAGTTTGTAACGGGGCTCCAATTAAAAAATGTCTAACATTTTACTTGGTAATATGTAATATTACGAAAGAGAACATTCATCTTTGTGCCTTGAATTACATATAGATACATATGGAACGAAACACATACGAGTATGTGAATTTACTTAATATTTTATTATTTTAAAAATACAATTTTATAATTCTGCAAATTTTAATGTAGACATACGTTCATTATAAGCGAGTTCATTATCAGTGGAATCCACTTTATTTTTAATTTTCGCTCTAGTATACCATAAATACAATATAAAATATTTTTTAATTACATTCTAAAATTTAAAGAGCTATAATTTTACCACCAAATTAAACTTGATTGTTCTCAATCTCAACGATAAAATTTTTTATAAAATAATATATTTTGCAAAACTATATTTATTAATGACATATTTGTATTTTAATTTAACTTTCTATAGATTGATCGTACACGAAAACATGTATAACGCTGGTATTGACAATGTACCAAAATCGACTCCCCTAGAATGTAAACTATGATAGTAACAAACTAGACCTACACGTACAAAAACAAAATCTAATTCAGGCGAAATTCTATTTTGAACCTATGTTAAACACAACAAAGATATATTTGTTAGCTGCAAGATTCTGTGGATAACTTATTTAGTGTTTTCGGGAATAGAAAACAAACTTGAAATTCCGGCTATGAGGTTATGGTCTGTCAACGAATCGATAACTGATTTTTATAACCTTTCTTGATATAGCACAAACGTCAACATTATATTAACCTTGAATTATGTTCATAATCAAATATTTTACAAGAATATGAAAATAATAATTAAAACAAATACTCAAGTACGTATTAAACTTTTTAAATAGTTTTAGGATTAGGACATTTTCAAGGTAATCCTGATTTATTTGCGTAGCAATGTTATCTATTAATATTATTCGTCTTTGTAAATATTCGAATCCGAACAAATGTTTCATTAGGGATATTATATAAATAGTATTAAGTACTAAATAAATTATAATTATATATAATTCATTTACAGTCAAACCATATCCAACAAGTACAGCCAACTCGCATTTTCGAATTTTCTATAAGTCGAAATGAATCGAGTGACAACAGCTTTTAGAAAGTAAATTACATGCAATTGTTCTTCTATAACTCGAATTTCCCCATAACTCGAATAAAATAATTGACACAAGCATTCAATAAGTAAATTTTTTAAGGAAAATCCCTGTTTGTGGAGGAAACATTTTGAGTGTGCTTGATTTTTTTGTTTTACAATTAGTTTTATTCAGGGAATCCTTTTTCGCCTGGTACGAGTTGTTGTTGCATTTCAATGCAAAAAAAAGAGTGAGAGCGGAAGATCAATCACGTATAAAAACATTGTTTTGTTGTGGTTTTCTCGAAAAGGATGTACACTTTTTGGTGTAGAAATATATGATGTGAGGAAAATAACTGCTTTATAGCAACACTTACTCACAGAAAAAACACGCTCTTGCCTCAAACTGCGTTTTTCCGTATTGTGTTTTTAATTATTCGAGGAGGTCCTTATTTCTAAAACGGATACATACACATTTATTCCTTATAATAAGTTTACTGAGCACGAACGGGAACGAGACAAATGAGTGAATATTAATTTTTATTATTTTTTTTTGTGTGGATAATGGTGATTCGAGTTATGGAAGTTTGACTGTACTCTCATATTTAGGCACTGTGATGAAGTGGTGCAGCAAATAGGGGGATTTAATATCAAAGAGGCGCTAAATACCATACACAAAATTAATATAATACATAATACCAAAATTTAGTATAGCTATAATTTATTATAAGTTTTTTACTTTATATCGAAATAGGTATACAAAATGTATAAAATACTTCCATAATACTAGAATTGAAAAACAATGTTTGGATACGTATGTTACATATAGTGACGTTTTTCACATATTTCAATATTTTTAGTGAGATAAACCAAATAAAAATCTTATCATATTACATACCTCCCAAACATAGGTGATATTGGGTGATATATTGCAAAATTTTCCATGATACTCAATATTTTTTTTTATAATATTCAAAACTGCATATGAGTCTGTAATGTTATATTTTCAAATAAGCTGGTGGTATGTGCAACACTATATATGTACATGTATGTATACATATTGTAAGTTTCAGTACAGAGGTTGAAAATAATTCAACTTGACATTAATTTCTCTAAAATGTATTTAACAAGAATTACAATTTATGTAATAGCCAACAAGAGAAGTTTTGAATTTTACAAGCCCGAACAATAGACAAAACTTAATACGTTAACCAAAAGTTGTAGTATTTTCAACTTTTGTTTTGTAAACGATTTAATTGCTCAAAGAAAACCTATTGTATTCCATAATTGAATTTAAGATAACTTTTAAAGCGACGAAAATGTTAAAACGGACAATGGCATTAGAGAACTGTTTAGAACTTGGTTAATGTGTATAAACAGAATTAATTATTGGCAGCCGATTTCTTTACGAGAACAATGATTCGTTGTATAAGATTCTTTGAGAATTGAAGAGATTCTGCAAATATTTATTTAACATAACACAAATAAAACAAAAAAGAAAATATGTACGTTATTTCGGAAAAAAATATTAGAGTAGTTATTTTGCATGAGAGCAGGCAACGCAGTTGTATTTTTCAATATTGTCATTGCGTTCCGGCATGATTCGAATAGACCATTAACTTAATTTAGCTACTCTTGTTTTCGTCCTGACATTTGTTGCTAATTAGAAAGGAACACTATACGTGATTACTCTAATTGCATAATTGAACGAAACGCATAACAATGTAGAATGGTGGTCAGTACTGTATAAACGGAAATTAGTTTAGGTGACCATTGTATCAGTGCTTACAGCCTCGAGGATAAAGGTATCGAGACCACTGTAACTTGAGACAAAGGCGACAACACAGCACTGCTTGCATGTAACAATGTAACATCATCCACGAAGCAACTTAATGCGACCTGTGCATCAGCAATTACATGATAGTTTAACACTTACACGAAAAAGTAACCAGCATTTGGGAGTAATTCCGAGATCTACAATTTTATACTTAATCGTAACGTGTCCCAGTTGAATCAATGCATACTATTACTTGTAAATATACCCATTCCTAGTGGGGTAAGTTATTGGAGGGTAGGGATAAGGTACGGTAAGTTGGTAAATGTAAACATTTACTCCACTTTAAACTTTACGATAACATATACTTATACAGGGTGATAAAAAAAGGGTAAAAAAATTTTAAGGTATATACATTTCGATGTGCTGATTCACAATCAAAAAGGACTTTTCAAAATTCGCAAAATTACGGGCATGCTTCTAGAAGAGAACATTTCTAGTGCCACTGGTGACAGTACATTATTACAAAACGTCAGCATAAAATTAATTCATTTGTTATTCAACATCAGTTACGTGATACAAAATTTATGTTGAATACCCGTACTCATTTGTTTATTACCAGTGGTACTAAAAATGAACTAGTCTAGAAGCATGTCCATAATTTTGCGAATTTTGAAAAAAATTCTTTTTGATTGTGAATCAGCACATCGAAGTGTATATATCATGAAATTGTTTTACCCTTTTTTTAACACCCTGTATACTGTGCAAATAAATTATTTAATATCTCACTAAATTAATATTAACTTCAAAAACTGTACAAACGCAAATTGTGTGCTTCATAAAAATGAGTCTTTTGCTTTTAGCAAATAAAAATAAAATTTCAATTAAACAGTATATAGTTCTTATAGAATATGATACTATAAATATATTTTTACAATTTCAGAGACATGAAATCCTCTAATTTCTACAATCTGCAGAAAAGTAAGCAATATTAATATGCTTAAATTGAAATTATAGGGAGACTCTGAACACAATTATTGTAAAGAACAAATGTCAAATTTATCTTGTTATTACATAAGGTTGATACGCCTACGTTTCATAAGATAGAAATGATGGGAATTACACTTTTGCAGACGACATGTTGTCGATAACGAAAGGAAACGTGTCAGAGACGAACAACAAAACGATTTCTTTTTCTTTATCGTTGCAAATGACAATTTTCCAAATATATACCAGTATATTGTGAAGTACATATGTATCGATGAACGGTTTCAATATAATTTTTATACAACAATGTAGCAACAAATGTGGCTATATTTGTTCAGAAAAATAGCAATAATCAGACAGGATGTAGTTTTATATGCAACCCGTATAACACATGTGTAAGTTTGGTTGTCATTAGAAATAATATGATTTAATTCCTAATGGAATGCAAATAACTATTATTATTTTTCCATTATTTATAATAACAATTGCACTAATTTATAATTAGAAATGCACCGAAGCTTCGGTTTCGCTTTGTTATTCGGCTGATTCGGCGTATTTTTTTAATATTCGGCTTCGGCCGAAGCAGTAGCAAGATTCGGTATTCTGCCGGCCGAAGCGAAAAAACGTATTGCTGGTATACAGGCAGGCTACCAGCTACCAGCGTATATAGTGAAAGAGTTTTTTCAGAGGCTGGAAATATTTATGAAGAGGAGAGAAGTAGGTTGCTCTCAAAGAATACCGAACAATTACTTTTCATACATCGTAATTTAGCAAAACTTGATTTCAATTATTAAATTTACTATAATTATTATTCTTTATTATAAGGTATGTCATGTCGTTTTATTTCGATAAAATAATTATAGTTTATGTAATTTTCTTTGGTTAAAATAAGTACTTTATTTTAATTTTCTCTGGTAAAAATAAATATATTTTGTATATAATTTTCTTTGATTAAAATAAATATATTTTCGAGCAAATTGTCCGGACTTTAAATTTTAATGTTTTAGTCTACAAAATGTTATATGCTTCGGCCGAATATTCGTCGCTTCGGCGAAAATGTAGGCCGAATATTCGGTATTCGATTATTCGGCCAAACCATGCTTCGGTGCATCTTTATTTATAATGCAGATATACCTAGAATTCAGTCTATTTTAATATCGTAACACTTCATTCAATTATATTGTAATTTGATCGTATTTCTTTTTCATTAAAAATATTTGTTAGCAACAATGGTTATGGTAATATGTATGTACACACGCAATATTATAATTCGTTGTAATACATAATTGAAGCGTGTGTAATTTGAGTAATAATATTTATTTCATATGTAACAGAAAATATGATTTGGGCAATCATAAACCTTTTACTATTAGCTTATCAGATAATAACAACTCTACTACGTAAAATGTCAAATAAGCACATACAATAAATAATGAAAAAGTATATTTTACTGAACTTTTGATGTAGCAGGTAAAATTTCGTTATTTTTTATATAGATGTATCACTAATAATTTACTTTTATGTACGTATTGAAAAAAAAAGCATACTAATTACGTATTGATAAATTAATATTTGTATGAATTATAACTGAAGTTACTAATAACAAACTAGAACATTTGTTTATGATTACTTTGCAGATAGAGAATATACATATTGTTGCCAAAACACGTAGTTTCAAATATGTTGACTCACGTCGGTAAGTCGGTATGTAAGGTATTTGCAATAACTTACTGGTGCCTGGATTATCCCCGCAATAATACAGATGTTTGCTGTTTTACCTGGAACAAAAAAAAAACTTGTTAGATATATATTACATAATAGGTGTATTCTTTTTACAGTTCGGCTGACTGAGTTAAGAACTAAGCTAAGCCAAGCTAAGCTGCGTTGACTGTATGTAAAAAGAACAAGATTTTTTATTTTTCTCGGTTAATTTATTGGCATGACAGTGGAATATGGTTCAGCTGTCAAATTGTAAGAAATACAAATTGACAGAGCAGCAATTTTACACTGAAGTTATATTGCACATTATTTAATACCGTCGTATCATTAAATTGTCAACTTTTTATTGTATGTATTTATGTATCAAAAGTATTTTTACAGAACTATTTCGTTTGCCATGTTTTCGTTCATAAATACAATAATAGCATCTTTTACATATTCAAAATTATCCATTTTTAAACAAAAAACAACAAAATAACTTGAAAATAACCTCACTGTTACTCTTTATATCAAACATTCGCGCGTACAAATGCCGCATAGTTCTTCCAAGCCTGTGCTGCGGGTAGTGCGTCATCGGTAAGGGGAGAGGTTGATAAACTTAGATAAACTGAGCTACGACTTGTAAAAAGTACACGCAAATAACTAAGCCGCTGTGAAATAACCGAGCACTTAAGCCAGCTTAGGTAAAAAGAATACACCTATTATAGAATAGAGAAATAAAACAGACGATACATGGCTGTAATACCCATTTGATAACAAAACTATACTAATATAAGTATTATAGCCTATACATGTTTGATGAAAATAATTGAGAAATATTCACAGTATTTATATTATTAGATATGTGGATTATTTTTTAATAGATTTTATAAAATAATTGTTGAAATAATTAACACTGTATTACTATTTTTGAATTGATATTGAGTTATTCTGAGATTTTGCTAATAACAAATGTTGCAGTCAACAAAAATAACTACATTGCAGTTCACAAAACACATTGTTCTGACATAAAGTTCCTAAAAGTGCCAATAAAACTCGTAAACCGGAAGTAATCTGGTCTACGCACTGACCTGGAAAACATCTATCCATTTACAACAGAGCAGCG
The DNA here is from genome assembly GCA_963422195.1 of Carabus problematicus. Lineage (NCBI taxonomy): Eukaryota > Metazoa > Arthropoda > Insecta > Coleoptera > Carabidae > Carabus > Carabus problematicus. The sequence continues at coordinate 12,205,264 of OY728585.1, read as the reverse complement.
GCATCCTCTATAATGGAATGGAATGGACTGGACAGTCATGGAAATAGCGCGTGAATAATTTTTGACGAGCGGAATAATGTTATATCTGTAGAAGAATTGACTGTAATGGATGACGGATGAGTGTGAACTTTTATGATATATTCACTTGCGACTTATTTTTTAAATCACTTTTTCAGGAATTTTGTTGGTGGAAGAAATATACAAAGAAGATCTTGTATATATAGTGCACGCCGCTTATTGGAATCACGGATAATGTTATCAATCATTAAGCAAAATGCCATAATTACTAGAATACATTTGCATTTGGAATGTTTTCATTCGAATTAGTGTAACATACTGGAGAAATATGTAGATAACGATTTGTAGGTAATTTATTGCGGCTTCTTTGCAAGATTGTCTATTATATTATCTTTGGCCTATTCATACTACAAAAAAAGTTTCAAATAAATTGAGTGAAGTTTATTATACAAGTTTTGAGTACATTAATTCTTATTTATAATAAAACAATGCACAGATCTGTTGATTAAATTAAAATTTGTCTTTTGTTTTGATTTGTAAGCGTGCCACAGTTTACTCGTGAACAATAACGTAATATTTGCTGTTTCCTTATGAGAGAAATGCGGGCAGATAATTTGTTATTCTGGAAACATAATTACAAGGAAAATGAATGGAAATTTCAGGATTCAAATGTCAATTTTATAAATTACAAGCATGAAATGATTGATTAAATTACACTAGGTAAGAACTTGTACGAGAAATGTTCATCATTTTGAACAAAGTTTCATTACTAATATTGTATATTAACGAAATGTTTAATATACTCATATACTCATCATGTCAACTAAACTTTTTTAACGAACTTTTATCGATTAACTAATTGTATTTCTGAATCAATAGTGTGGTGGGAATAGACTTTCTGGAATCATTAATACAAGTGAGAATTGTGTTTACAACAACTTTTAATTGGTAAAGTTTGCGAATTAAAAATGTAAATGGAATGAGGAATTGAAGCACTACCAGCGATCCGGTGATGTGTTTCGAAACGAATACTGTTCATTTTAATAGTTCATACGTATCTAACATGGATTACATTGCTATTTTATTATGCACAGACCACAATTTTCGTTATACCTAGTACACTGTATAATAGATGAGTTCTTTCTCCACATCGGAAATAAAACGGAAACGAAAAAAAAAAAAAAAACATACGCTTTTATTAAAATCGAATAAAAAAAATAATAATTCAGAACTCCATTGTGTATTCTCATATTTATAAGTTTTATTTAATGATATAAGAAATTAGAATATTTTCTGTAATGTTAAGTGCAATTTTTGAAGTAAAATTTATACATCGATGTAACAAAGGTGCACTTGAATATAATGTTGTAAGCGACGAGTGAGTATGGAAAAGGGCTGTAATTGCTCAAGCTTATCTCTTCTTCATATGCCACAACATTTGTCGTTTTTGAAAGGCATTTAAAAAAAATTACATTATATGTTATTTTGTTTTTAATTCTACCTCTTTTAGAAGTTACCTTTTGTTCAATATTATTATATGAAAATAATACTCCTATAATATATTTTGCACTATAGGCAAATATCTCTACAAACATATGATCGAACAAACGAATTATTGTTTTTTAAAAATAAAAGTTCGGCTTTAACTGATGGCTATAAAAGTTTAATTAGCAAAATGTGGTGCAATTTTTACCTGAAATCATTGTTCTAAATCAGTGGTTCTCAATTGCCGGCATCGGCAAATATTTACATTGCAATATGACAGGAGTACTTTGTTTTTCTGAAAATAATATGACAGATTCTATTTAAAATATTGAATTAACTATATCAGATAACAACATTTAATTGATAAATACTGTATTTTCAATACTGTAACTAATACCGTACATATATTTTCGTAAGTCACTTTGCATGCATAAAAGTATTTTATGCATTATGCAAGAGTAGAAATATAGTTGTATGACTACGAACAATGTCAATTATAAAATCGCAGCAATGAAATCGGTTAGTTATTTGTTTGTATTCACTTCTTGCAGTTATTATTTTAACTGTAAGGAACGATCAACTAATCGGGCTAAAAATATTAAGTTATTTCTTCAGGTAAATTTCTGTTTCATTTTAATGATAAAATCAGTAAAAAAGTTGTACCGGACCGCGACAATCATTTAGATATTTTCCTGGTCCCCGGTGTGGTATGAGTTGAGAGATACTGTCTATATGGCATACGAAAAATTAACACTAATCCATACTAATAGATATTTCATTTTGCTCTAATAGCATTGGATACTATTAATCACACTTGTAATTACTTTATTTAGAACACCCAAAACACTCACAGCCCTTTGGTTAAATTTTTGCTGAGCAATTAAAACTTCTGTAAATTTACGATGAATTTTCATCCGGCAGTTCTTATTTCCGTTGGCACAACAAATCATTTTCCAATGTCAAAACATATGTTCATCTACGTAGAGCCTCTAAATGTTCTGGAACAATTCTACACCCATCGTGCTAACATGCGGTAGCAAATAACACCATCCGACCTGTGACCATTTTTCATCACGCACGTTCAAACATGAGCGCAACGAACCGCAATCTCAATTTGGCAGGATCAAATGGCTCGTTAGTTGCCAGCACCACGCTTTGCTTGTTTTATGAACTATAATATCATAGGTGAAATGACCGTGCTGACAACAGCCTTTATGGAAGTGATGCGACTTGCACAATTAGCCATTAATGTAAGTAGAATTTAGATTATGTTATTATTCTGTAGGATGATGTAATAAATTCATATTTAATTGAATAAATAATCTTATAAATATGTGTAATATTGAAGTACATACTTGATAAAATAGAAGCACACAAATGGAAATTTGTTTTATATTGAATGATACTTGACGAACAAAATAGAATCTATTTAATAAGAAATAAAATATCAAAATTTAGTAATAGTAATCGTTACAAATTTAAGACAGATTTGCATATATAAAGGAAAGGAATAAAAACTACTGTTTCATTAAAGCAGAGACTTTATTAATTAAATATAATATACATACTCGTATTATAGAGACTAGGCACACTTTAACCCTTGTGTCCGCGACAGACCACCCGTGTGGTATTTTCGTTTTCAATGAAACAATTCGACATATTATTGTTAATATTAATGAATGAGCTTTTGTGACATCCAAGAACTATTCAAGAAGAACATATTAGGCCAAAAAAAATGTTAAAAATGTTATTAGAAAGTTAAAAAAATTAAGTCTACATTTAAACGAACGTAAGTCTGTGAAGAAGCACCCGGGTGATCCAGTATATTTTGTATGGGAATTAATGTGGATATCGGCTCTATCGCAAAAAAATCAATAAGTATTATATCTGGGGTAAGGTATATTATAAATACCTAGTATTTTATATATAAAAAATATTTATAATAATAGTACAATCTAACGAAATGCAAATAAAACACGTAAGTATACATATATCTATTATAATTATAAAACGGAATTATAGCAAACAAAAACCAAATAATAATAAAACAAAAAATTAAGCAATGAGGTATAATAAATGTTATTAGAATGCGAAACATTTAGGAATTGTTTCTGTGTGCACAATATATATTGATTTATTGCATATACAACACGACTTTTCAGTGTTACGCTTCCTGCCGTCTAATGACCGACATAAATAGTAGGTGCCAATGATTTCCCGATGTCCAGTCGAATCCTTTGGTCCACTTCCTGAAGCTTCTGGTTATTGGAGTGTTAGAGAGTGTCCGAGCATACATTCAATACCAGATTTTATTGTATCTGCTGCCCATAATTCATTTTGAGAGAAAACAAGATTTTTGAAAAACATGCCAAACATATCACAAAAATGATATTACCTTCTAAATTCACAGGGGAAACATTGTCTTTCGTCATCAGACATCTCGTACAACAAGTCAAATAATCACAAACAACCGTTTGCTTCAGTGCAACACTTGAAACTAAAGTGTATTGGCTACTATTCGACATAATTCTATAGTTACATAAGCATACATCAATACATTCACGTGTGCATATTTATGCATATATACATATATACACAGAGAAACAATGGGTGATACAGAAATCATTAATTCTATACATATTGAGTCGAATAAAACATGTGTTTCTCGTGTTTTGTCCTAAAAATGTATACATTTCTATACAAACTATATGGGATCACCCGGGTGGGTTCTTCGCAGACTTACGTAATACTTTTTCTTCGCGGACACAAGGGTTAAACTGTGATTATTATAATATGTTTGAACAGGTATTTGGTTGATCTGGAGACATTAGAATAGAATCCTAACTTTACTTTGTCCTCCAGGTGCCATAGGATGTAGATATAGTACTAAATAGTAACGTTAGTGGCGCTATTTGACATAAAATGATCAAAGCGCAAAGAAAATTGACGCGTTCATGCGTTAACCAGGTCATTACACATTCTTTGAGGCGGTTTCGCATTTATTGTAATATTCAAATCTCATATAATAGACTAGATTTTAGCCTAATAATATAGTATCTAACAAGCTGTTAACACGCGTGATAAAATACGTAATTATTACAAATTGTGTGCACGGAGATAATAAGATTACATGTGCGTTCAAGAACAACTCGGCAACCTTCACTATTTGGTGGTTAAGATTTAAGATTAGGTGAGCTATATACGTAACCTAACAGCTGTCTAATGTAGATAACTAAGCGCGTCTACTATGAAATATTAGGTGTATTCTTTTTACAATTTGGCTGACTGAGTTAAGAACTAAGCTAAGCCAGGCTAAGCTGACTTGACTGTATCTAAAAAGAACAAGATTTTTAATTTTTCTCAGTTAGTTCCCTGGCATGTAAGAAATACAAATTGGCAGAGCAGTAATTTTACACTGTGGTTATATTGCATACTAATTAATACCATCGTATCATTAAATTTTCAACTATTTATTCTATGTATTTCTTTATTTAATGCGTTTGTTACGTTTTCGTTCATAATTATAATAGTAGCATCGTTTGTATATTCGAAATTATCAATTGTTAAACAAAAACCAACAAAATAACTTGAGAATAACATCACTATTACTCTTTATACCAAACTTTCGCGCGTACAAATGCCGCATAGTTCTTCTAAGCCTGTGTTGCGGGTAGTGCATCATCGGTAAGGGGGAGTTTGATAAACTTAGATAAACTGAGCTACGACTTGTAAAAAGAACATGCAAATAACTAAGTCGCTGTGAAATAACCGAGCACTTAAGCCAGCTTAGGGAAAAAGAATACACCTAATGTGAATACAAAACTCAAGTAACATTGCTGAAATTGCAAAATAAAATGTTATTAATGGTTTATCCAATAGTTAACTACAATTAAATTCATTCTCCGAATATTCCTGCATTAATTAATTTATTAACAAAGTTCGTTTAAAGTTTTGTTAACATTCTTGGTCATAATGTTCATTATAATTATTAGTGCATTAACGAATAATTAGATGGTACGGAAATTACGAAACTTTTTAATAGCTAGTTCATTAAAATATAACTCGTGCTTCTTATTTACACATAAATTATATTTACATATTACAATTAATGTGTAATTATACTAGAACATTTTGTTCGACATTAATGTTATTAAAGTGTGTATATTAGTGTAAATGAACAAATCTCCGGTTAATTTGATCTTACGTAAACAATGTTTGGCATATGATAACACGTGATCATATAGCATCAGTAATTTTTCTGTAAAATTAAACTTTTCATACGTATTTCATTTTAATTACACAAACGTACATATCTACATAGGTGAAGTACAAGTAAATTAATTTAATTATTTTTTTTTCCACAAATGCATTCGTAAAATTTTTTTATATAATAATCATTGGTTGCTAATTTTGGTGAAATAAGGACGCCTAGTGTTTCACAAATCTGTAAAAAATGCGTTTTATTTTCCCCATTTGATATAAAGAAATACAAATCTGAATTATTATATTTTTTTCCTTTCTACGATGTGGATTTTTTTTGAAGCTTAAAGGTGTTCTTTGTACGTTATTTCTTCAGGTGTGGGCGTGTATTGATCGAAGTGGGCATGTAAGACGATACTTGAGTTACGATACTTGGTAAGAAATGAGGTTATTTCTGACGACAAATATTTATTCGCTCGATAGGCGATACGGACTATAATGTAATGTAATGACATTAGGCTAGGATAAAGTACAATATCTTATGAAATTCATTCCAGAGTAGGTGTTACATTACTCGAGCTTAAATTCAGTTTTTATTGTAGCTATAAAAGGTTTCCATTTTAATTAAATCAGTATTTGACACCATTAATATATTTAATTACAGATGTAAAAACTGAGGATAGAATTTATAGATAATTAAATGTTTAATAGAAAATACGAAATAATGTTCGTATCATGTCTATTCACAGGTATAAAATGTCGAGAGGATATTAAAGCAAGCATTTTTATTCGCATTCTTAATTATAAGAAATAAACAAATAATTGCAATAATAAATAAAGTGTTTAAACAATATACGTTATTATTTAAATTCTATATAAAACTATTACTCCTTTTTTAACGTAATATATATGTAATACAATTTATATTGTAGAATTAAAAAAAAATTATTCCTCATGTAATCTAGGAAGAAACATCGAGGGCAATTTTTACTATTTTATATAATGCCTACATCCAAAAAAACCAATATCATTGTGCAGTACTCTGACACTATGCTAATATTACACAAAAAAAATATCAATTCCATTTTATTTAAACGGCAAAACAATGAACAAATATTTTCTTTCGCAATTTATCGACGATTGTTACAGAAGAAAAAACAACGATAAAAAAACGAAGTGTATCTATTGAATATCGCAATTTTTTTAACGTCTGGATATTTCTTTATCCGATAAATCGAACGTTGTGTTATTTAGGCCAAGTTGTGAGTAATATAAGTCAAATGTATGTTGCAGGATAAGTTTTATCTGCAACTGATCGTAAAAATATAGGTTACAATAACGCGTAAAAATTATCTTCTGCCATTTTGTGGTGAATATATGATATGTTACTGTTGACGTTGCTATAATATAACTGATTTATTTTTGCGAATCTTATCTAAACGTACATTCTGTTAGACGTTGTCGAAATTTGATAAAACATTTACAACGTAAGATAGGATTTGTACACGTCTTATACAATAATATTGTTAAAATATTTTAAGTTTAGTTATACAGAATAATTGAGTGTGAATAGACATTACACGGTCAATTATTTTGAATCACCTGTATATGATAAGGTTTGAGGAAAATCATTTAGAATCACTGTTATAATTAATAAACATTACATGAAGTACGAATTTCAACCTCAGTAATTCATATTAACAAAAGCTAAAAGTCTTAAGTTCTGAGCTGTAGTATTTCCGAAGAAAAGAAAAATTTTGTGCGAAATTTCCCAGGTGTAAAGTCGAGTTCAAATGTTAAGAAATCACACAAAAAGTTATTCGTTTTAGATTGCTTTTTTTTTCGAGTAAAAATTAAAGGTTTTTTATTTTATAGCAGAAAAAATACGAATAAAAAGTATTATAAGATGAAAATGTTTGAGTCAATGGTGGAATAATTTGAATTATGCCATTTTCTTATGTTACGAGTTTCCGTGAAATCACATCTGTTACTTGGTATTCTGCAATGTTCCGAATCTTGCAAATATATCATGTATGTAAGTCAAAGTTACAGAAGTAATTTGTAATAAACTCTAGTGTAACTTCAAAAGTTACATGAGTTACATGCTACTGTCTAGTCGACACTTGCAATGAGGAATATACGTATCACGTTTACTCACTTGACCTTTTTCGCGGTAGATGTCGACTTGTGCGCTCTTCAATTATACAAAAACCACGAGAACCGTTGGTTTCGAGTTACTCAGTATTCAGAGTGTTTCAAGCGTTACGATCCCTTCAAACAAGGGGAATGAAAGATGAGCGATAGAGCTTTGCTGTCTTTTCACTTTATTTTGTCAAAACGTATTCCGTTTGAGATAAAGCAACGGAAAATGAAGAAAGTTATGATTGAAATGAAGAAATTCAATGTGGTCTTAGTGACAGAGAAGATGATGAATCGGTCTCCAAGCACCGAAGAAAAATCACATAAAATTGTTTTTCGTTGTCTTGATTTTAGACTCTTTATATAACAGTCTAAATGCGTAATGTTTCAAATAAGAAAACAAAAATAGAAGTTAAGCAGTTAGAAATACAGGCTACAGAAAATCAAGAAGAACTATTTAAATATATGCTTAGCATATTATGCTGTGAAACATACTGGTATGGTATATATTCGTAAAATTAATAGTACAGGAAGTCCGTAGTAGGGACTTGCTGTACTATTAATTTTTTTTCTGGTTTATATCATATACACAGATTTTATCTCATAAAAATGTTAATATTGATCAGATTATCTGATTGTATTTTATTCTGCAATACTTTTGTGTACTAATTCCTAAATCAATAATCATACATTACCAACGCGCATTAATAATTTATCTAAATGATCGTTTTATGTACACAAGCATAAAATTATTGTTTACCTTATCGACGCAAAGCATTACAAAGGAAGCTGAAAATACAACTGAAATGATATATGTATAACTTTTTACGTTACTGTAGAAATGTATGTTTCAAAACAAAATTAAATTGCAAATTTTATATTTAAGATGAATTTAAGTGTAGCTATTACAGACTATACATTTTCTCATACATTGTACAGGTACTTCACATAACTTGTTTCAGTACAGATTGCTTGCATAATAAATACTCATATATGATTTATTCTTATCGCTAATTGACTGCTTTATGTAATGCATTAATTTCCGTTAGTAGAACTGGTTCATTGCCGGCATTTAAATCAGCGGCATTAATCACATTGTTATGATGAAATCCGGTATAACAACTTAATCATCACATAATCCGCTTTAATCTGGCTTAATCTAGTTTTGGCGATCGCTTAGCTTAGCCTGTTGCTTTCTTGAGTGTGTTTTTCATTGCGTTGAATTCAGCTCAATTTAGATTCTGATGTCGATATCTTTCCAGGAATAAATGAACACTTCCTATAAATGAAACTTAGATTAATGTGCTAAATGATTGACAACCGATTGCTTACACTAATATACATTTCGAAAAATTAAGATCATATTTAATTTCAGTTTGAACAATGTCGTGATAAATTTATCTAGTTAAAATTTAGCTTTCACGGAAACTATTTCATCAATTATTCATGAATTCTATATAATATGTATGTCTAGTGAAATACATTTTTACCAGTTAGATATAAAGCATTTTCTTCAGTAAACCGTTACCACATATAATATGTGTAACAAATTTAAAGGAGCACCTATAGTTAAATTAGTATAAATGAATTTTAAAAGAATTATCCCTACCACGTTCTTATCTATAATACTTTTTAATTGTTTCGGTCGTTGTTACATACACCTACGCAATTGAATTATTAATTTCGATTGCAAATGATTCACCAATCTAGTTGGCCTGTATTTGCACTGCGGAACGTAAACAATACCAAAATGGAAACGTTTCATTTTCGTCAGTGAATTGTGGATGTTGTTGTGCGTGTCCTGAATTGTATTTGCAAAGAATTACACATGCTCTGATTATTGTTTTGTTCCATCCGCGAATTGTTCTGTCTAATGATCGATTTATCTCTTTGCATAGAAACGAGGCCGTGCTGAATGTAATGTGTAAAACGGAATATATTTTAACTTTTATGGAAGGGAAACGTTGTACACTTCTAGAAAACTCTTAATACGTATTCATCCAGAAATGAGATTATTTAGTTTTATTAACTGAATTTTTGGACATCTTGTGTAAACTGAAATAAAACAGTTAATATATAAAGTAATTCCAAGAAAAAATATGCAATTCTAATGCAATATTGTTACAATAAATGTGATATTTGTTTAATAAATTAGAAATTTATATAACAAATACAATTATATAAGTAAAAATAAAATTTATTTCTACTATAGACGACATACATTTTTTAATTCCACAAAATAACTTTTCCGTCTACGTTTTGTACACAAAAACGAGAATTGATGTTTTAATCTATTTTAGAAACTGCAAATGTGCAATATATTTCTTAACGTTCCAATCATTCGATCTGTCAAATTCTGTTAAAAAATAAAACGAAAAAATAAAAATTAATGAAACTTTCCGGGAATGAAATGTGTGAAGTTGACGATTGCAACACCAGATGGAGACGGCGGTCTTGGCAATCAGGTCGTTCCTCGTAAACTTTAATTTGTTTTATTTGCGCACCGTTTTGTGCACAATCAGAGCTAATCAAGATCTGTGCGCGGCCCACAAGCAGTCAACCTAACACAAAGTTTAATTTTGATTAAGGTTTGGGTAGGTGTGTCGAACCACAAATAAGTTTGACAAAGAACTACTTTCCAAATGTACACTGGTCTAATGAAGGAACAACAGAAGGATACCAGTTTATGATAACGTACGTGGTATAAAATCTATTGATCGTGAACTGAACAAATCCAATTCAAACTGTGTAATATTTTCATTGGCAAATTTTACAAAATAAAACTTTATTTCATTATTGGCGGGTTTAAAGGATTTGGTTCAATTTAAATGTCGGATGAAAATCAACAGCTTAACAACATTAATGTTGCTAGATAGATTGGATATTGTTTGTTTTGATTTGAGATTTAAGTTGACCTAATTCTGGAAACTCGGCGTAAGTAGATTCAGATGTCTAGTTCTAAACAACGTAAATATAAACGACAGTGCACCAGTAAGGGAACTTGCAAACACATACTGGAGATATTCAATAACTAATTCCAAGTTGTGATTTACATGATAGTAATATGCAACTACAAAAAATCACTATATTTTTAGAAACCTGTTGCCATTTGTTATTTAGGTACCGGATGCTAACACAGTACTTCTTAAATTCATTTTGAAGCAAAAGGATAAATAAACAAATTGGATAATAAATGCAACATCCAGTACTTAGATATTTTTTTTACATATAGATTAAATCAATTTTGAAACATAACATTTTTGTGATGGAACAAAAATAGCATATTTTTCGTTAATTAAAACAACATATGAAAATATAATGTTCATTGCCAACTATGACATCAAAATACAGTATTTTAATATTGATAAAAATATTTGAACCTTGAATATAACACCATATTGTGCGGTTTTTCTAAACAACTTTTTTATTCGCGGTTTTGCTCTAAAATGTATTGATAAGAAGTAATTACAGTTATTCTATGTTAATTCAGTACGCGGTTTATCGAATGTTGCCAGATGCCATATCCAACAAGTATATTAGAAATGCAATATTTTAATGGATAAATTGGAACATATACAACTTTTATTTTACCACAAATGTTAGACTGTAAGGTACAAGTATAATAAATTATTCATAGAAGAATTTTAAAATTAAACCCCGTTAGATAGATACTTTGACATTGATTTTCATTTAACAACGGAAATGTACCCCGTAATGGAGTTGGCAACAGTGACAGTCAGGACGTGACCCAGACGCTATCCATGTACAAATGTATAAGTTATTTGCGGAACCATCAATGTCCATAATTCGTGAATATAAATTATACATACACAAGATGTACTTAGACATATCTACTTATTACCATCTACAAATTTGACAAAAACAGAATACATAATTACATGAATTTATATTATCGATAATGATTCCTAGAGATTTTTAAAAACTAATTAAACTATTCGTTCATCGATGAACGAATGAAATATTATTTCATGTATATTTGCTGGAATGTATTGTAGTTATAACAAATCTAATACATTCCAATATTAATTTTGAACATTACTAAATACAGTGCACGCCGCTTATTAGAATCACGGATAATGTTATCAATCGCTTATTGTTATCACTTTCGCAAAGAACGGCCCGGACGTATACAACTACATTAAAAAAATTTCGGTTATAGTAATCATGACATCGGTTTATGTTATCAATTTTTTCTTAGGATTGTTTTCTTCCCGAGCAATTTTAAAAGCAACAGTACAATAAAGTAGTTTTTACAAAGAATCTTATAGAAACTTGATTGTCTAGTTTATTGTAAACACAAATAAACTCGGACAATGCGTTTGTATGGTCTTAACTACTAAAACAAATTCAGTTTAATTCTAACCGTTTGCAATGGCTGACGTAAAAAAGAGACGTGATCTTAGCTTAAAAGAAAAACATTTTAGAACAATGATAAATTGCCGAAAATGAGTCAGTGGAATGCGGCAGTACAATTATCATAATTTATTTACTGTTTAATATTGTTTCACATATGCATTTTTAATTAATTGATAAAATTTTGTGTTTATATTTTCTTCGTTTATTGTTATCAATCGGTTATTGTTATCAAAAACCTCGAGTCCCGATGTGATCACATTAAGCGGCGTGCACTGTATATCTAGATATTTGAGTATTATTTTAACAAATGCTGAAAAGGCTTCGCTAAATGTTAAACAATTCTAGTACATATATGCAAAACAACTCTTCATTGAAATTGTAATTTCAACAGTGTCCATTGTTCGGAAAGGATCTCTGTATCACTCTGTACATTGACTGTCTGCTGATATGAATTTATCAGTTAGCGTGCGTGATTCCAATAGAACTAACTGGATTACATACGTATACAAAGAGCATAACACAAACAATTAGTTTATGGTTCTAGCCAGGATTACACAGACTACTTCTACGATAATACCATGACCATGTGCTCCATTTATTTAAGGTTTGCTAGTTAAATATTTCGTATATGTTCCTTTCATCATTATAATCAAATCAAAGTATCGCAGTAAATAAAATCTATCAAAACAGAAGGAAAAGTAGACTGATTGGCACATGCTACTCAGGCAAATACGTCGATAATGTTATGAAGAGTTCAGGCACGCGGGTTGCGAATACCACAGCATGATATTGATCCTGTGTGAATGAAGGTTGTAATTACTAAATATTGCATAGTAACTCAACACGTTTCGCTCTAATCATCCACTTCAAATACACAAAATCGAACCGGATACGTCAGCGATATTAATGATCCAACTTCATTATCAGCTTTAACAAAACTAATTGAATATGACAAAATTAATTAAAAGTAAATTCAGATGTTAATTTTTGTGATCATTGATTTATAGCATGTGTGCAAAATTATTTAATAATGACTAACATTACAGGATAGCAACACTGATTCTATTTGATTCGAAGTTTTAATTAATTAAAACTTTTCTTATTTTGAAAGTTTCTTGAACGTTAAAAATAAAGCCATGAAAGATCTGCAGAAAGTTCCTAACAAATACTAATTAAAGAAGAATAAATAATATATATATATATATATATATATATATATATATATATATATATATATATATATATACAGGGTGATTCACGAAGAGCGGAAAAAATTTTAACACGATGTTGGGGAGGTCATTTTGAGTAAAAAATGTCATATGAACATGGGTCCTATTTCATTTGGTTAGGTAACTAGAGGAGATTAAAGTTTGATGAATTCAAATGCTAAACAGCATATTACCATTAAGATATCTTAGAAACTATAAGAGATATGAAGTTGGTTAAATTAGACAAAAGTTGCGCATTTATAAGTTAAAGTTAGTGAAAATTTACAATTTGAAAAATTTGCATGGCTTACTAATAATCTAATAAATCTGATTGCTCACTTAGATGCAGAATTTAATTCTCTACAACTTTTATTTAAAGTATTTTTCTCTAAAGTAATTTGGTAACTAATGCAGGAGGAAAAACTGATTTTACATGTTAAACGCCTATGGCCAGTTTTTTAATTAACACCCGGTATATATACAGGTGATATGGGCCACTACAGGGATCTCGGAAACTATAAGTGATACATACAGTGATGCAAAGTCGGTTAAATTAGACAAAAGGGTGCACATTTGATGTTGATGGCGATTTCATATTTTGGAAATATGTACATATTGCATAGTTCACTAGATAATGACAAAAATGTGACTTTTTTCGGCTTTTAATTATCGTTTATAACTCGGAAGGTACTGAAAATATTGAAAAAAAGCTTCAAATAAATATATCTTATCTGTCATTAAAATGTAATATTTCCGAAATAGATTAATTCGTTTTAAACATATCTGAGCATTAAATAAGGCATCATATTATGCAGTTTTTAATTCTCAACAACTTTTATATTTACACTTTTACTCTAAATTGTATTGTTCGGAAGGAATCACAATTTTTCTATAATTACATGTAAATTCCCTATGTCCCAGATTTCTTGGGACACCCGGTATATATATATATATATATATATATATATATATATATATATATATATATATATATATATATATATATATATACAGGGTGTTAATACTAAGTTGTAACACCCGAAAATGGCAGTTAGAACTCTTTGAAAGAAACAACTTCTCTTAGTTAAAATTTTTTATTTAGAGCCCCAGTTCATAGTTATTGGCGTTTCTTTGTTTTTCGAAAATTCGTCATTACTCCCTTATTTGAAGGAAGATTCAAAAAATAAAAAAACTCACAACATTTGCTTTCGGTTCTCTAAAATATTTGTACATATTTACAATTGTTTTCTATTTTATCAAATAACAAAATGGCGACCGATCAAAAATTTAAAAATAAAATATTTTGAAAACCATTCGATCGATTTTTGAAAATAAAACATTTATTAAATCCTTAAACTATCTACATAACATTTTGTATGAAACATTTTTTTTCGATCTGTCAAAAAAAAGCTTCTATTTGAATTGAATTACAAGATAGATTTTAACAAACTGCAACAATCATTTAAAACAAAGTAGGCCTGCTGCCATTAAACAAGAAAAATAAAACAATAATGAACAATGAAACAACAAGAGAGGGACTAAAATTGTCTGATGTACTAGGTCCTTTTGGCGTCAGCACATTGCTTTTTTTGCGCGCTTTTCATGCTTGGTATGTATCCTGGAAGACCTTTTCTGGAACTCCGTGAAAGACCCTCATCGAAGCTTTTATTACCTTATCCACATTTTTAGAATAGCATTCTTTTGAACAATGTAATTACCGGCTATGAGAGCTGGGTTTTTGAATACGATCCAGATACAAAACCTCAAAGTTCAGAATTGCACGCGCCGGCTTTGTCCAGCCCCCAAAAGGCACCTATGAGCAAGTCAAGAGCGAAAGCCATGTGCATTGTGAGTTCTGCCAGCAAAGGGTTGATTCACCAAGAGTTTCTCCCACGGGGCAGTCCGCTAAAGATTCTTCTTACGTGGAAGTGCTCAAAATACTAAAATAAAAGGTTAACCGCATGAGAAAAGAAATTATCGTCAACTAATTGCTTTACCACGTCACCGCGCCAGCCACACACTTGCGTGCTGTCCGCGAATATTTCGCCAAAAACAACGTTTTCTCAATCCCCGTACAGTCCTGACCTGTCTCCTGCCGATTTCTGTTTGTTTCCCAGAATTTTCACCGAATCAAAAATGTGCTCAAATGATGTCATTTTGAAGGTGTGAATAATGTAAAATAAGTACTTGCGAATCAAGTTAGATTAACTTGCATATAAATTAATTGGTATAATTGGTTTCAACTGGACAAGAGCGGAGAGTGTGGCTAAGGCTTGCATACACACAATGCATTTTATTGCATTCCTGTTCTGTCCTAGTAATAGATTAATTTCATTTTGTAGAATGCGTTAACGAACGGACGCTTGCAGCAGATTGAAGTTTGTTGCTAAGACCACCAGCGTAAATGGATTAATCAAGAAACTTTCAGTATAATAAGATAAATGCTGAAGGGATATATTACCGTAACTAGGATTTTATTAGATAGAGAATGCCCGGTTGCTCAGACTAGGTTTCATTCGAGAATCAAATAAACCTAGCGCCAGTTTTATAGGTATCACCGGTTCGGGGCTTGATTTTAGAAAATGCGTGAAATAGAAATACATGTATATTACGATGGTTGAAGACGGACTGTTTCATCTTGAGAGCAAGTGGGTTTTACTTAGCCTCGGTAAAGCAAAAGGAAAGCTTACTACCTGATTTTAATGGAAATGTACAGCAAGAAGCAAGTGTATTGTTGTTGCCACATTATACGAAAAGTTAATTAATTAACCGTGAGAAATGTAACTTATGCGTAATTTAAAGCACGTGCATGAAACAAGACAGAAATGACTTTAGATAGAAATGAGGAAAATGGTATAACACTAGATTTGTTTTGATTCTAGGTGCTGATTTTATTGATTTTCTGTGATGCGTTGAAACCCAAATAATTGACAACCAATAATCGCTCGTCTGAGCAACCGGGCATTAATGAATTATCATTACATATTATATAATCTATTGTGTAAAATTCACATGTAAACAATCATAGTCAGTATTAAACTGTAAAATAAACTAATATTGATATAATTGTTATGTTGCCAATGAGGTACAGTCAATGAACAATTAAATATGCAAAGCTTACAATGCAATTAATAATCAACATTACACAAATAAATTTAACGGCAACACATTAGCGTTTCATGATAAATTTGTGTGAATTATTTAATTACATATTAATTCATAACGTTAGTTTTTATGTTATTAGTAGTTATGTTACATATTAATACACGGATATATTATCAATTTATGGGCTAATCTATTTCATTTATATTTCCTTTGAACAATATTATTACAAATAATTTAAATAATACATTATTATAATTATAAATAAATTAAACGTCCATTTTTATCTGATATTATAAAATATACAACTAATAGTAAAAGTAGAATAGCACCAAATTGATATACATATATTATTTGTATATATGTACATATACGAAAATATTTAAACGTGCTACCTTAGACAACTGGAATATAGCGTATTGATGTATTTATCTGCATGACTGACCAAATTTAAATATTCGGGATGTATAAATTTTCTAATTAAAATTATATCTCGCCTTAACCAAGTTAACTTAAGTTTTAAGTAAACTGCAATGTTATTAAAAGGTAAAATCCATGCTATAAAAGTGCACGAAATAAAATTCAGAATTTTTACGCTCAACTTACCATGAAAATTAATTATAATATTAAAACTAAGACTAGAAAGTTTTACGTTTATCCTTTATAATCAGTTAACAAATTTTGTACTAAACCGGAAAATATTAAACAAGTTTTTATGTATGGCTGAATATTTAATTTTAAACTTCTTTTATGTGCCTTTTGTGTTCACGGTTAAGGGAATACTAATGTAAACTGATAATTATTAAATTTCAGGTTCAAGATCGTATCTATTGTGTCACCATGGCAACTTTGGACTTATTATTATAATTAGTATTAACAGGCATGTGCAATAATCATGTTATAAATACATGGTCGTTTATAAAATGAAGATGTTACATGATATCTCCTTCAGCAACAATTAGAGGCAAATTATTAACGAAAAGTTACACGCTAAGATACCTGTCATTATCTGTATGTGACGATATGTAAGGCTCAATAATATCGGTTTTCATCATTTGAATGACACAAACACTTAAGCGTGAGTTAGGTGGTACTGATCAGAAACACACTGACAACAGGAAACTAAGAAGTACTGTCTAACAAATGATGTTGAGTATTACACATGTGTTAAAATTTTAATACAACATGAAATGTGTGTGTGTGTGTTAATAAAAATGACTTAAGGGATTTAGCGTGCAGTTAATGAATGCTGGCACTTAAAATATAAATAAAGATACCGAAGACGTTTACGTACATACATGTCACTATGTACTCGCTGTCCTAACAAATTAAAAACTGCATAATACAATATCATATACAATGCTAAAATATGTTTATATTACACATGCCTATTATTAGATTTTTTCACCTTGGATGCAAAATATAAGGAAATTTACTGAAGATCAAAATCAAACAATGCGAATTATTGGAGAAAATAAAAGTTATAGGAAACAATAATCTTAAGAAAAAATGTCCTATGCATTTTTGTTCTATCTTTATCCAATTTTGAGTAAAATGTATTTATAGATTGGCATGTATTTAAAATATCATATATGTTATATGAAAACAAAACAAAGACAAAATATTTACAGAAATACGCATTTGAAATGTCAAATATGAATATGCCAATTTAAATTGAGTATAAGAAAGTCGTGTGGTGACCACACCAGATTTATCTATATTTACATGTTAATTCCCTATGTCCCAGTTTTCTTGAGACACCCGATATTGTATTTATGATTATAACTGTAAGGTGAAAGTTAAGGCGAAAAAATATAAAACTTTGTATGATTTATTCTGAAATCGAGATAACATCATTACTGTATTTCGTTATGGATTTTGATAAAACAGAATAAAAGATTTCAATCTTTAATGCAGTACAAACCAAATGAATAAAAACGGGTACTATGACTATTTATCTGTTTAAAATAAATAGAATTAACATAAACAATTAATAGAAATAAAAAATCTAACATACATATTTCATATACACAACTCTTTAAAAATCGAATAACAATTGTATAAGATGATTACAAAGCTTTTATTTTATTTTGAAAAAATAAAATAAACGACACTTTTGACAGGAAACTTCCTTATCAGAGCTTTTTAACAGAGGTGCTAACTAACGACTAGCCGGTACACTACCATAATATTCCGGTTGCACCTTTATCCATCTAACGGGAAGCAGGTGAACTATGTACATCAATACTCTGCAGCGAAGCGCGCTTGTGTCGTGTAGACGAACTAAGAATATGACCGATGATAAAACAGGCAGCTATCATGTAATACAATCGATTTTTGGCGGGAAAATTACTGCGCTTTAATATACCACTTCACGGTATGCATTATTGTTAAATATATCACTGTTATACAACTGTTATAAAACAGAAAATTATAATATATATAATATAATAATCATAGTCATCATATAATAATCATAGTCATCATATAATAATCATAGTCATCATATAATAATCATAGTCATAAAATTATATTAAATCTTTCAACCTATATTCAATATTTTCAATCGAACTATAATCAAAACATTTTCTTTAGATTACTATAGATTCCTTGATATAAGTGTTATATAAAACTCATAGAATATCAAATTCCATATAGACATTAAATTATATTTCGGTATGTTTTCAATATTAATAATAATAATTAAAATTTAATTTTTAAACAAAAAAATATTTCTGTAATCCTTTACAAATAAAATTCGATACAACTATAAAATTATATTGCAGGATGCATTTAGTTCAATGCAAAAACTGCAAAGTGTGAAGTCGTGTTTTATGATTACTGGAATAAAAAGGAAGGGAAACAACAAATATAAATTTAAGTACCTACTTGCTTATTCCTGCAGGAAAGCATGACATAATTTTGTTGCAGTACGTAGTATGAAATAGGACTGACGTTTTATTTAAGTTGGCCCCAGAAAATGTACACGTGGCATCATGAACATTAACGAAAAATATTTGAATAGTAAAAAGTATACGTGATATTCGTTAGATAATAATGACAAAAAGTGCATTTAGAGTAAATATAAGTATTACATACATTACCTAAAGATATTTTATTAATGAAAGGGATGTTGACATACCTGAAAATAAGTATAATCAAATTAGAATAATACCAGTGATTAAGTCTAAGTTAATAACATTAGTCAGTAATACAGAAATATATTAATTACGTTTTTCATGAACATTATACTGCAACCATAATTCTTCGGAAGATATTCCCAATTTCGAGTAAATTATCTTGTATTCAGCCGAATCAAAATGGTATCCCATTCGTGAAGCATCTGTATACCATACTATAGATCAAGATTAACACGACCACAGGACTATGAAAGCAAATCTGCTACTAATTTCAGTGACAACTTTGTCAAGCTACATTAATCCGATATTATGTTACTAAGATTATCCCAAAATCTACCCAGCGGAACTGTTTGTTTGGATTCGTAATTTAGTTAAGCATCTACAAGGTGAAATGACATGTATGTAGAATAATACATTGTAGTCCGTGAACAAATTTCGTAATCATTAAATAATGATTAATGATAATACGATTGTTTGTTACATATTTTAATTGTCAATAGTATTGGAAAAAATCCAATATATCCCCGGCTTGTAAACATACTATATCAATTATTATTTATGAACAATTAACAATATTATCAAATTTAACACAATTGAAATCTTTATCGGTGGTATTGTTGTTATTTTGCAATTGTGATTAAATTTTTATCATATATGCAAAAATAAATTTTTTCCATACTTTCTTGATGTCACGATTGTGTTATTACCGACCTCTTACCAATAATACACACACACAATCTAATGATCAAGGTGATCACTGCCACGACCACGGCACAGACAAGTTTGTTGCAATAGTTATCTACGCTATTCCACAGGAATATTTCAGTCTTCAGTATTTGTACGAAACCAGTTTGTAAAAGTTTAACAAAATGGTTGACATTAGTGAAGAAATGTTAACAACATTAAAATGTAGCGAATGTGGTAATTATTTATCGTGTTCACCAGTTATGCTTAAAGAAAATGGGGACAGCATATGTGGAAGATGTCCAGTATTGAAGGTATCGAAGCATGCTTTAATAAGAAATAAAACTTACGAGAATCTTGCAAAGGTTGTTAAATTTCCATGTCGATTCCATAAAGAAGGATGTGCGAAGAAACTGTCAATAGAAGAAATGATGGATCACGAAGAAGACTGCGAGTACAGAAAGTTGTACAAAAACATTACACAAATTAACGGATTTTAATAATACATATGATTGGCGTGAGAAATTTAATGTAAATAATACTGGCCCTTGCAACATTGAATACATATTAAGAAAAATAAGTAAATCACTATTATAAGAATATTTATAAAATATATATTACATATAACAATGGGTATTAATATCAGTCGTATCAAGCATTTTATTTTAAATCACAATTGACATACCATTGTATTTTTAATTAGATAAAATATGCCAATGTACCAATGTATATTGTTTGTATATTATCGTAAATTTAATATAATGTTATCTTATCGAAAGTTATATTATGTATACCGTTATTATAATATTTAACCATATCTTATTGTAAATAATGATATGAACAATAAATAAATATTAAATAATTTTCTGTATTTTTTTTTGTAAAAAATACTTTTAAAAATGTATTAATACATACTTGCTCCCTTTACTATTTTATATTTTCAAGGAGATTGCTATTGAGGCAGTAACACATTTCACAATTTATTTATGCCTGGCATATTTTCAAAAATAATTTAACTTGAAACTAATTAACTCTTGTTCAACTGGATGACTTGAAAAAGAACTAATATTTTAATTTGCATTCAAGTGATAAAGTAAATTACATAACACAATATTGATTTAAAAAAATACGCTTATTTTGCAGTATTACGTACCTAATTTAAATTCTAAATTTCGACTCCTACTTGCTTTAGTCAAATATCGATTTTGATTAAGTCTAAAAACAACAACGTTATTAATTTAGATAAAAATAGTTTAAAACGAAACTATCGTTCTTTTTTATAGATAAAATACATCACTGTAAGTTAAAAGGATTCTTTATTATATTAAAAGCGAGGTAATGACAAAATTCCGCAAAATACGACTTCCTTGATTCAACTAATGGATCAAGGTGTCATTGCAACAATTCAAACTTATTATTTTTTTGTATATGTAGAATATCTCGATTAATGCGGATTCAAATAGTGCGGCATATTGGCGGAATCGATTAACCGTACTATGCGGGGTATTACTGTATATAACATACTACATTTTTATTATAATAATATATATTAAAAAAATTTATTTTTATTATTAACGAGGCCTAGAGGCAAGAACCCAGGTATACTAAAGTTGGACTTAAAAATATTATGTTTGTGTTTTACGGAGTTATATTCATTGTGACAAACACCTTCCTGCGATAACTGAAGTGTTAGAATAAGACAGTGAAACACACATTTTATAGTGTGATGTGGACTTTGCCATACATAGGTGAACGCACGCGACAGAGAACTACAATGAAGTACAACGGAAGAGACTATGATATGGTTTTATGATATTCTGCATTTTCCATCCTGAGTGCCGAGTTCTGATATATTTTCTGGTTGACTGCAAGTGACGTACTCAATTTCTAAAATATAGCAGTTAAATAAAATTTTGTTATAATTGTAAATTCTCCAATTGTCAATAATTTTGGAAAAAAATACTTAAATATTCCCTAGTTTTAAAAACACTACATTAATCACCATTGATAAACAATAGACAATATTATCAAATTCAACACAATTGAAAACATTATCTTTGCTATTGTTGTTATTTTGCAAGCGTTATTTATTCTTGGAATTGTTATGGAATTTATACATTATTATCTTATATCTAAATTCAAATAATCCATTTCACAGCTAAGAATATATGAAAAAATGAAATCAACGTGTTATCAATATTTTTAGATTAACTGATTATAATAGTTATATATGGATCGTTTTTAGTTGAATATTTTAGTGTACAATATAAATTTGTTCGATATTAGCCAGTTTGGAAAATTTTAACAAAATGGTCGACCTAGGTGAAGAAGTGTTAACAACGTTAAAATGTAGCGAGTGTGGTAATTATTTATCGTGTTCACCAATTATGGTTAAAGAAAATGGAGACAGCATATGTGGAAGATGTCCAATACTGCAGGTATCCGATCATTCTTTAATAAGAAATAAAGCTTACGAAAATCTTGCAAAGATAATCAAATTTCCATGTCGATTCCATAAAGAAGGATGTACGAAGAAACTGTCAATAGAAGAAATAATGGATCACGAAGAAGATTGCGAGTACAGAAAGTGGATTTGTCCAGTTCTTCCAGTTGGAAGTTGCAATTGGACTGGACCACGATCCGAGATATATCAACATTTTAAGGCAAAGCATGTGAATTTAATAGCCAGAGCCATAGATCAACCGTCTCAGTTCAGATATGAGAACAATAATGACATGGAAAAGAATATACTTACTGTTGTGTTTGGTTTCATTTTTCTGGTACAAGTTCGTACAAGTCTAAGTCACATTTGGCAATGTGTTCGATTAATTGGCCCCTCAAAGTTCGCTTCTCAATTTAAGTATCTTTTAACCGTCACAAAAAACGAATACAAGTTTATGGCAGAGAAAACTGTTAGTCAGCAGAGGAAATATAATGAAAATGGTGAAAATTTCGTTGAATTAAGTGTGGACGGTTTAAAATACTTATTCGGAAACTTGGAAGGAATGATGTTTTCGTTGATAATTACTAGAAATGAAATAAAATGTATGAAATGCAATGGCACAATTATACAGTCGACTAAATACGATTGCCTGGAAGAAGCAAAGTATTGCGACAACTGTCATCCAGACGATATAGAAAACGAATTTCCGATAGAAAAGGGATTGTACTGCCCCTACAGAAATGAAGGATGTAAGTTTGAAGGCAACGAAATTGAACTGAAGAAACATTCGTATTGGTTCTGCTGTTTCGGCGTTAATAAATGCCAATTTTGTAACGAAGATTTTAAATATAATACAAGAGTTGGTCATTTTAAAAAATGTGAGAAACTAACAATACAACTTTCAAATACTGCTATTACCGAAATTACAGGCACTGAATGTAACTTTCTTGAAGTACAAATTCACAATGAAGTATTCTATTGTACTTTCTATGTGAAGGGTAAATGTCTGTGGATATCTGTTTTTTCACAATGCATTACAGAGAAATTGGATAAATTTGAGATAGAACTAACTATGGAATTAGATAAAATAAAGTACAAAAGGCATAAATTAACTAAATTTACAGATTTTGATAATACTTATGACTGGCGTGAGAAATTTAATGTAAATAATAATGGTCCCTACAACATTCAATTTCATATTAAGAAAAATAAGTAAATCACTATTACAAGAATATTTATATTCAATTCTATTTCTAACAATGTATATTAATATCAGTCTATCAAGTATTTTATTTTAAATCACAATTGACATACCATTGTATTTTTAATTAGATAAAATATGCTTCTGTAATCATTTATATTGTATATTATCGTAAATGTAGTATATTTTTATTTTATCGAAAATTATATTATGTATGCCGTTATTATAATATTTAACAATATCTTATTGTAAATAATGATATGAAAATTAAGTAATTTTCTGTAACTTTTTTTAAAAAAATACGTTTAAAAATGTAATAATACATACTTGCTCCCTTTACTATTTTATATTTGTAAGTAACAGTAGACACATTTCACAATTGATTTATGCCTGGCATATTTTCAAAATAATTTAACTTGAAACTAATTAAATTGTCAGTTTCTTTTGTTGAACTGGATGACCTGAAAAGATAATATTTTAATTTGAATTTAAATGATAATGTAAATTATATAACACAATATTGTTTAAAAAATTACGCTTATTTTACAGTATTATATAATTAATTTAAATTCTAATTTTCGACTCCTACTTGCTTTAGTCTAATACCGATTTTGATAAACACTAAAAAACACAATGTCACTCATTTAAATAAAAGTACTGTACGTTAAAAGGGAATTTTTTACTACAGTCAAACTTCCATAACTCGAATCACCATTATCCACAAAAAAAGTTCGACTTATGGAGACTTCGAGTTATAGAAATTTCGGTTAAAATAATCAGTAATTTACCTCGTTCCCGTTAACATATAAGGAAGAAATGTGTAAGTATTCGTTTTACAAATAGGAACTTCCTGTACAATTAAAAACACAACACATAAAAATTCAGTTTGAGGTAAGAGCCTGTTTTTGTGTGAGTGTTGCTATCAACCAGTTATTTTTCTCATATCATACATTTTTGCACCAAAAAGTGTATCACTTTTTCGAAACAGAACTTTGTTTTTACGTGTGATTGATCTTCCGCTCTCACTCTAACTTGTTTACATTGAAACGCAATAACAACTCGTGACAAGCGAAAAGAGAATCCCAGAGTAAAAAAAAAAAAACCAAAAAGTTTTCTCCACAAACTGGGAATTTTCTTAAAAATTCGACTTATGGAATGTACATGCCAATCATTTTATTCCAGTTAATGAGAAATTCGAGTTATAGAAGTAAAATTGCATGTAATTTGCTCCTTAAACGCTATTGCTACTTGACTCATTTCGACTTAAAGAAGTTCGAGTTTTAGAAGTTTGAGTGTATATTAAAAGCAAAGTTATAACAAAATTATGTAATAAAAACATCAGGAGATTATGTACCTTGATTCATATCCTAAGAAAACGGTGAGGATGCATATACATAGTACTTTAATAAAATTTTAATGAACACAATGTTGGCACCATTTACAAAAGCTTTTTGTATAAGAACATAAAGCTTACAAGATGAAAGAAATGATAAAAAGTTAGGTATAGGTACACAAATTATACAGGGATAGTCAAACGTTCCGAAACATTTAAATAATTCTCCATGTTCCATGTTGTTCTCCCGTACAAAAGTTTTTTGTTGTAAACAAGCTACCGTTTAAATATTTTTTTACTATACCGGGTGGTCATTTGATAGTGGAAATTAGGTAAACTTTCCTTTTTCAAATGGAACATCTGTATATCTTTACATTTTTCTAGGATTCTAAGATTAATTCTAAGTATTTGTTGTAGGACTTATTTTTTTTTTTTTTGTATACAATTCATCATTTCAAGTTATAAGCAATTAATCCAAACTCTTGAACTTCAAATTAAGAATATTTTCCCACATACATAATATTTATTTTAACCGAACGGATAAAAAAATGTAGCAAAATAAGAAAATTAACATCAATTTAATAGAATTAAAGTAAATGTAAATTAAAGTAAATGAGCCTGATTGATAATGCTCCAATCTCTCCACAACCCCATGAAACAATTAACAAATTGTCATTTAAATGACATTTAAACGACAGATTAATAGTATACATACTTACAAACCATTATAATGAACCTTGGATCGTTTAAAAAGAAAATTTAACAAAAGAAAACAACGCGATACTTACATTTACTTGTGTTAAAACAATGACGATGCGTAACGTTCCTCGCTTCTTTATTAAAAAAAAATAGAAATTCGGTTAAATGATAATAGAACTTTCACTTTTCCCAGTGATTAATATTGCATTAAACGTGTTTAAAACTGCTTATGATTTCAGTTAGATTAGTAGATATTTACATATGCATTTGCAAAGTTTTTCAGTTAAAATAATATGTTTAATAAATTATACAGTGTGTCTCAGTGATTACCAGACATAGCAAAATTAACATTGGCGAATTATATAAGGATCCACTATTGCCTTAAGCTATATTTATATTCTTTCTGAATAGCCAAAACAAAAGATTTAAAACCAAACAGAAATTTACTTCTGTCAAATAATTTTTATATTAAATAATTATTAGAAAATGTATTTAAAATAATAAATTGTGTGTCAATAGCCTTTGCAAAAATTAATAGAAACGAAAACCAGTATGTTAACAACGAAGTAGATATTTATACATATATAATTTTACTTACTATGACTTTTTTATTTGTTCAATATTTAGTGTTTAATTTGTGCCTATTTGTTGTGCCATTAATCTTAAAAGTAAAATTCGTTTTTGAATTATTAACAAAAAAATGATCTATTCGCCAAGTTCACACTAGCACTAAATGTTTTTAAAAAATATTAATATTTTTATGTTATATATATTTTTTGGGCCCAATTTGTGCCTATTTGTGCCCTGGTAATTTTATTAATTTTGGCTCAACTAGGCCTGGAGGCAGGAACCCAGATATAAGGAATAATAAAGTTGGAAATTATTACACTTAAAAATATTATGTTTGTGTTTTACGGAGTTATATTCATTTTGGCAAACATCTTCCTGCAATAACTGAAGTGTTAGAATAGGACAGTAAATTTTCCAATTGTCAATAATTTTGTTTTTAAAAATACTGCATTAATCATCTTTGATAAACAATAGACAATATTATCAAATTCAACATAATTAAAAACTTTATCTCTATAATTGTTATTTTGAAACCGTTATTTATTCTTAGAATTGTTATTAAATTTATACATTATTATCATATATCTAAATTCAAATAATCAATTTTACACATAAAATATATGAAATAATGAACGTGTTATCAATATTTTTAGATGTAACTGATTATAATAGTTATATATGGATCGTTTTAGTTGAATATTTTAGTGTTCAATATTTGTTCGATACCTACTAGTTTTAACAAAATGGTCGACATAAGCGAAGAAGTGTTAACAACGTTAAAATGTAGCGAATGTGGTAACTATCTATCATGTTCACCAGTTATGGTTAAAGAAAATGGAGAAAGCATATGTGGAAGATGTCCAATAGTAAAGGTATCCGAGTATTGCTTAATAAGAAATAAGGCTTACGAAAATCTTGCAAAGATTGTGAAATTTCCATGTCAATTCCATAGCCAAGGGTGTGCAAAGAAACTATCAATGGAAGAAATAATGGATCACGAAGAAGACTGTGAGTACAGAAAATATTTTTGTCCAGTTATCCCAACTGGAAGTTGTAATTGGATAGGTACACGATCCGAGATCTATCAGCATTTTAAGGTAAAGCATGTGGATCTTATATCCAGAGTAACGGATCAACCGTTACAGCTCAAATATGACTATAACAAGGATGTAGAGAAGAATATACTTGCTGTAGTGTTTGGTTTCATTTTCCTCTTGCAAATTCGTACAAATGCGAGCAAAATTTTTCAAAGTGTTCTATTTATTGGTCCTGCAAAATTCGCTTCTCAATTCAAATACCTTTTGACTATAACGAAAAAACAATACAAGCTAATGGTGGAGGAAATTGTTAGTCAACAGAAGAATTACAATGTAAACAATTTCATTGACCTGAGCGTCATTGGGCTAAAAACCATATTCGGCAACTTAGAAGATACAATGTTTTCGCTGTCAATTATCAGAAGTGAAATAAAATGTATGAAATGTAATGACATAATTACGCAGTCGACTAAATACGATTGTCTCCAAGAAGCAAAGTATTGCGATAACTGTCATTCAGATGAAACAGACAACGAATTTCAAATAGAAAAGGGAAATTTTTGTTCTTACAGAAAGGAAGGATGCAAATTTGAAGGCAACGAAATTGATTTGAAGAAACATTCTTATTGGTTCTGTAATTACGAAACTAATATGTGTCAATTTTGCAACCAATATTTAAAACCTGATACGAGAGTTCATCATTTTAAAAATTGTGAAAAACTAGCATGCCAATATTCAAATGCGGCTGTTAGCGAAATTGCATGCACCGAAACTAATTTTCTTCAAGTAGAAATTCACGATGAAGTGTTCTATTGTACTTTCAGTGTGAAGGGTAAATATCTGTGGATATACGTTGTTTCACAATGCCCTACAGAGAAATTGGATAAATTTGAGATAGAACTAACTATGGAATTAGATAAAATAAAGTACAAGAAACATAAATTAACAAAATTAACAGATATTGACAATAAATATGATTGGCGTGAGAAATTTAATGTAAATAATAATGGCCCTTACAACATTGGATTTCATATTAAGAAAAATTAATAAATTACTGTTATTATATTTATATTCTATTCTATTTCTGACAATGTGTATTAATGTCAGTCTTATCAAATATTTTATTCTAAAATACAATTGAAATACCATATAATTTTTTAATAGATAAAATATATAAAAGTATAATTTATGATATGCCGCTATATTAATGTATAACGTTTGTTTATTATCGTAAATATATTGTTATCTTATCGAAAATTATATTGTGCATACCTATAATATAATATTCAACAATATCTAATTGTAAATAATAATATGAAAAATAAAAAAAAATAATTAAGTAATTTTTCTGTTTATATTATTTTTATAAAAATGCAATTATATTTTACGCCTCTACTATGTTTACTTTTTGTTTATGTCGATATAGTAACATATTTTACAATTTATTTGTGTCTCGTATATTTTCAAAGCAAATTTAACCTGAAACTAATTAAATTATCTGTTATTCTTGTTGAACTAGATGGATTGGAAAAAAGATATTTTGATTTGTTTTAAGTGAATATTGCTATCTGGATGTTATATATTACACAATACAACATTAATACAAAATGAAAAGATATTTTTACTGTTTCACGAAATTTCATATCTATATTGGCATAATAACAACTTCACAAACAACTTCACAATTTACTGTTTTACGTAACTAATGTAAATTACATATATAAAGGAACGTTTAATTGTGATAAAATTAACTACAAAAACAAATTATAAAGCAATGTAAATTAGACTTACTGTAATTAGCATATTTTGGGCCCAAAATCAATACTTTATTTATTCTAGAAATTTGCTGAAACATCTACCAGTATATGTAAAAAATATATAGTGTTTAAATTAGCTAATTTTGAATTCTTACTTATTTTAGTATATACGCGGTAGTGATTAAATTTAAAAATAGCGATGCCATTATTTAATTTAAAATGGTTTAAAACACCGTTCTTTTTAGTAAGTTAAAAGAAATTTCTTATTATATGGAAAACGAAGTAATGACAAAATCCCACTTAATTAAGAAATTTCATTCAAAAGTATAAAAAGATCACGATAAAATGTACTGTGATTCATATTCTAAGAAAAAAAGTAAGGATGTATATAATACTTTACAAATTGATAAAATCTAATGAATACGAAGCTTTTTGTGCAGAAACAAAGTTTAACAAGGCGATAGACGTGATAAAAAGTTTGCTACAACAAATTTTATACTTACAAATTATTAAATTTAACTTCGGATCATCTAAAAATTAAACAATGCGATACTTGCATTATACAGGCTGATCCAATTATGATGAACAAGACATTAAACATATTTAAAACTGTTTATTATTTCAGTTATATTAGTATTCATAAATGCATTTGGAAAGTTTCTCAGTTAAACTTATATGTTTAACTTAAACTGGATGTAGATATAGTATACATGGTTCAACAATATTATGTTTGTGTTTTGCGGAGTTATATTTATTTTGGCAGACACCTTGCTGTAATAACTTGCAAAGTGTTAGAATAAGACAGTAAATTTTCACCCCTAAAATCAGGGTTTCTCCACATATTAAGCGTTACAATTTTGCTCGTTAGAGTCGGTAAACAGCTGGGAACCCGCAGGAAATGTAGTAAATTATCACTTCGTAGATTTATGTTTTACCCTTCGATTTCCCGGTGGGATTATGTGCAACGTATAAGAGGATATATTGTCATTGTGACCAGATGTCAGATACTCTGAAACAAAATATCGCACTGCGGTCACTTGATACAAGGTCTTAGGCCGATAGTCCTACATAAGTTTCAAAAAACATTAATCAATTTTGACAGCTAAAGTATACGCATTTTCTCAATGGACGGAATCATTGTGAAAGTAAGTTGAAGATAAAAGGAAGTAAAAACTGATATTCGTCTGCAAAGAAAAAGAAGCCACATGTAATAGATGTGTTTGTTAAAGCGAATAATTTCTGTTTTCAAACTTGAAAACAGTAATAAGTATGATCTTTAATTAGATAGATCTGTCCATATATTTTTCACGCTCCATGTACATATTTTGAAAATCGACCAGCTGTTAATTGTCAATGGCAATTTTAATTTGCAACATTATGGACTAAACTGGATACCAATTTGAGTTTATTTGATCTGAACTTTTTTCAGTGATATTTTTTGCATTACTTGGAATAGTACTTTAGAATGTAAAAAGAAAAAAAGCGGACAATATTAAAGATGCTATATGGTCATTTCGAAGTACATGTAGGTATATCAATGTAAGCCTCAACATTTAGAAATTCAAATAAAAATTGTTCACTGTTTGATATCACACAATAAAAACATTAAAATGAAAAATTGGTATTTCGTCATTGTTTTATTTCATGTGTTCCCAACACTTCAGTTCAAATGTTGTTTTGTACGCCGTTGGCAATTGTAGTACAATTGTTGGAGAATAATACGGCGCACCAATTATTTTTGACACATGGGAAAACTAATTGGAAAGTACTACTGTGGAATGAAGAAGACAAAGAAAGCACGTTTACGTGAATTCACAACACGATCCACAACGCAAAATAACCATGCAAACAAATCAACGAGATTTCGTAAATATCATGTTATTCAGGTCCACTTACAAGAATATAATACTCATTTTCACAACAAAACTTGAATTACAAAAGTTTTCTTCGGCAAGAATTCATACAAATTGTAAGTAAAATTTACACAAGTAGAAATATATACAACTTGTTTGTAGTTTTAAAAGAAATTGATTTTCATATAAAGTTAATGTTAAATACTGTTGAAAGTTGCATGTGTTTATCCGTTAAATATTCCATAGGGAACCATAAAAAAAGTTTCATGTATCAGAATAACTTTGTACAGTACAAATTGTGTTACTGAAAGTTGTCGTTAGTACGCTACTTGAATACGATTAGTGAGAAGCACTCAAAAATAAAAATTCCTTTTCTTTGCACTCTACTAGATTTAGCTACAAAATAAATTATGTCATATAATTTCGTATGCGAAAATTGTATAGTATTAAATTTTTCGTATTAACTTTTGTATTAACTGGTGGCTGGATTATACATGCGCAGACACAAAAATTATTAATAGGAAGGGTTAATAGTGTACTCTTTATCGCTATTTTTGTATTGCATCCCTAGTATGATTTATACTTTCTAAGATAAAGAGTACAATCGGTGTAGAAAACTTTATTAGTAAATATTTTAATATGATACTGTTATTCCTTTAAAACTTTAACTTCAGACTGTACTTCTGGTTCCTAATTCCTGTCTAAGTAACAACTACTTGCGTAACTCCGGCCGGCATGGCGCCAGTTCTTGTCGTACGGCCTGTATTGAATATTTATCTGTTTGTTCATGAAGGACACGTCCATTTAAACTTTCACTTCAGAAATGTCTGGCTTCAAAAGTACTACGGCAGTTGTAACATATTTGTGTACAGTATCATGCACAAGGATTATAATAATTGATCTAATTGTTAGATAAGCTGATATTGAATCTGTCCTTAAGGGTTAATATGCAATATTATATATAATATCACAGGTTTATAGGTGAAACTGGGCAAATGTACCTTAATAATATTGACTTTGATCTTACATTAAATATGATCTTTCTTCGTGTTAGATATTTGATAACATATATTTTCTACAATACTCTATTACAAGATTAATGAAATGTGATTGTTTCTGGTATCGAGTTAGCATATTTACCCAAATACATGGCAGGTTTCTTTTAAAAAAATATTTCTTCTCAGAAAAAATGGACGTCGTCTTACATACATCTGTTAGAGAAACAATGGATAATATTAATCAAGTTGCTGAGTGTTCAAACACTGGAATTGTCAACAGTCATTCGCATACGTTTAACAATTTGTTCAAGGATTTAACAATCTAACAGAAAACTTCGTCGTAACACTAAGAAAACAAGGGTGGAAAATTTACGCTAACATTTATCTGATAAGACAGCAACTGTAATCTCTAGTCGTATAATTTCTCGCTTAAAACTTCTCATGAAAATTTCATACTTCATTTGATGAGAAAACCACAAAAAAAAAACAAGAAAGAAAAGAAGATGGAAGTGATATATAATCCCAAAGATGAAAGCAAAAAGAATATGAGAATAGAAATTCATAGCAAATTGATTGTGAAAATGTTTTCAAGCGTTACTGTTTCAATCTTCAACTAAAAAAAAAAAATATTTGTCGAAATTGGGTAAAAAAATTAAATGAAAAATTTGCATATGAAAAAACGAAGAAAAATTATATGGATATGGTATTATACCTACGTGTGAATCAATAATTTGAAATAGTTAAATAACTAACATAATTATTATTTACTAACCAATTTTAAAAAAAGATTCGGCATTTACTGTTATGACGCATAAAATGGATTTAAATTTTAAAAATAGAAATCTGATAGCATCAACATCGCATTATTGTGTGCTTAAATTCAATAAAGTTTATTAACAATTACTTTTGATCGTTTGCCGATTACTTAACGCAACGGGTATTTAAATGATATAATTTGAATTTACTAACGCAGATATCAATAGCGCAAATTAAAGATCAACATATACAGAATATGTATTCTAATGCAAGATATAATTTATCACGTATTGTATGTAAAATTGATAGACGTTAACTAATACGTGTTCGGGTTAACTTTTAATTACCATTGAATTCTATACATTATTATTAACGCCGTACATGTTAAAATTAATTTCTCCGTAGATACTTGTTACATGATTCAAATGGTCTTAACCTTATTGGATCATCTTTTTCTATTACTACATTCTAGTTTTCTCTTGCCTATTAAGAAATACTTTCAAAAGAAAGTTCTCCAAAATATAAAGATAATTCAACTTACTTCTTCCCTACTCTATACAAAATAAAATTCTGGCAAAGTGTTTAAATTCACGTTTTTCTCTATTTTACAAAACACGTACAATGTTTTTTTAAACGTTTTTTGAGCAAATGCATCATCAAATGAACGTTTGTGCCTAAACGATGTGTGGTAACAGGTGCTTAGATAAACGCAGCAAGACAAAATAAGGAAAGGATCAATAATGGTTAAGAAGAAAAACGTATTTCAAATATACTCTCCCATTTCCAACATCTGAGATTACAGATTATGCAGGGAAAAAAGCGAATGCTGTCTAGACTATAGTAAAATATAAATGGGTTGTATCTTCTGGCGCGTTTTGTACATTTGTCGTTATTGTAGACAATGTTTTATACATTTTTTGTAGAGCTTGCACACAGATAGTTCTCTACTCTGCTCGTTTTTATCCACAGAGTTCCATGATCATTACTGACAAACTCCCTCGGGATAGGTTAAACTTATCCATGGATATATTTACTGCGTATAATGTTGTACAACGTTAAAGTTCTGTTGATATTTTCTACAAAACTATAAAGCAGATTATGCTTAAATGCATAGGTAAGTAATATTAGAACATGTTTGTACAACATTATAATAGTTTACTTATCTGTGAATTCTAAACTTAAAGAAAATACAGTTAGGATATTATACGTTGAATTTGCCTGATGTAAATTAGTTACAGGTTGCCGAAAATCGTGTTTTCATGACTTTTGACCTAAAACAGTCAGGTTGCAGAACGTTAATATTGTTATCAAAACTTTTCTAATAATATAAAAAATCGTTTTTCCCCTTTGCATGAAATTACCTGTTTAAAATTCTCAAAATACCCTTTGTATTAGATTCTATAACTTTATATAATAAGCACGTTTAGTGTTTAGATATATACATGTATATTCTATCCTCACATAGTCATTTCTTATAGGTATATAATTCATCTTAGTCAAACTGCCATATTTCATGTCATCTTCGACAGTAAAGTCATTAGTTTTCGGAGTTTACCAGCCAATGGAATGCCTTTGAACAGTCCATTAATGATGAACGTGTTGTGTACATCTTTCTAGTTAACTTATCAAATAGATCATCATGATGCTTGATATCTAATTTACTATGTTATATACCGACATTTGAATAGTTCATTGAGTTGCGTATATCTTGCTAAACTCCGGAATTACAGAACTGTGAAACTAACAGCAAGGTATAAATTCTCACCTGTCACGTGATATTTCATTTGGCATATACCTACGTGGGGTGTCATGGCTTCCTCCGTAGTTAGAATGTTTATTCGTGTTCAGAGTTATTATAGTAACATGCGTTGCCTCTTTTTTCCAATTTATCTAAATACAAGAAAATCCGCTTATAGTGAACTTGATGGGACTATGAATTTGGTTCATTATAAGCGAGATTCTACTAAATGCGAGTTCACTATATGTGGACTCCACTGTGCTAAGTTTTCGAAACGAGGTTTAATTTAAATCGATAATTTAAATTCGATATTGTTAGATTTTAATCGATATTTAAGCTGAACCTTGTTCGAGAAACCCGGAATAAATAATCTTACGTTCCAGTTTCAAAACAATGCATCACCTTTAAAAATTTCAGATTTGACATTCAATATTCCAAATTCCATTTCTCGTTTGGCGTATTGATATTGATATAGAAATCAGCCAAATCAGCACAGACTCAAAGTTCGCTCATTAAAAGCTCCGTTAGTTTACACCGTTTTATTAAAACGAAATGTATATTACTGAATTTTAATTATTCCAATAAAAAAGCGGCATACGGCAAGTGTAACTGACGCACCCTTTCATCCGAATGTTTAATATTCTTCGGGAATAACGAAAAATGAGAAAATTCTGTCCAAGTTAAGAGTTCGGCCGAGAAAAACCATCCACTCGGATGGGCTTTTATTGAGAAATTTCTCGTTTGTCAAGCGTGGTAAGAATATTTAATCTGGACAGAAACCAGTATTTGTTATTCCACACACAGCATATGCTGTAATGTTAGACGATACATACGCGACAGTGTCACCTTAATGTTCAACACAAATTCTACAATCCACGTAAAATGTGCGGACTTCAGAGGAAAGATAGACGAAAATAAGTGAATTTCTTATTTCTTGGAAATACCTACAATATTCACTGTCATATTTCATGCTACTTGAAATTTCTATCAAAATTAAATTTATCGACTGTATGAATGTTTGGAAAAAATGTCTCTTCCAGTTTTTGTTGACATTTCTTCATATTAAATTTACCTGACTTCAGCTCTCCCGTAAGTAAATTTTAACGTTTTTTTTTTACAGATATACTCGTATAAATTATTTCTTTTCTGATTTTAATATTCATAATTATTTCCATCGAAAGTATGAAATTTAGTTTTATTTAACAATTATGTAAAGGCTTATATTTTCGCCCTGCTATGTTTTTAATCCGTTTTACGATGTAATTTAGAGTTAATAGTTAATTTTATGTTTAATTTAAGTTTTAACACGCCTGTAAATTTCTTGTTAAATCGCTTTCTGTATCATTATTGAAGGTAGTTTTTAGTAATCAGCGATCTCGGTACCTATAAACCTTTAATCTTTACGATCGCCGCACTTTTAGATTTTGTGGTACATGCTCACCGTGTAGTGTGGAATATTTTATCACTGAGTGTACTTAAGAAAGACTCGAATCACCAAAGTGTAATATATTTTTGACCGTTACATTTTGATCGTCCCCATGTAGTGCGAATGTTTACCTTCATACGAGAAGTGTATCAGACGTCGACAAAACAAGGACTTTTACAACATTTTACAAAATATACTCTACGTTTAATTCATCTTAGGAAACTCCAGAAAAGCAGAATAAACATCTAATGCGATGTATTACAGATAAGTAATAACAATATTGATATCTATTGTCCCTATTTTTTTCATCATTTTTAAATGAATATTAACAACATTTATATTTGTTATATTTTATAGTAATTTGTAAATAACAATTCTATATATTTCTACTTTCTTTAATAATTTGAACAAACAAAACAAATTACTTGGCATTTCCTTTTTTATTCGAGTGGAATTTTACCGATTCAAATAAATCTGATGCAAGTGGACGACATTCATTGTTCTGTAACAATGCACCAGCAAAGCAATGATTCTAGAATACAAAGTTTTAAGCTTTTACAGAGCAATATAAAATTTAGCGTCGAGTTTCACAAAACCGTTTCCCACTCAACGTTTTTCAGGCCTCCAGAAGTACATCTAAGATGTGTAGGTGGTATGCGATGCTCGTTCAAGCAGGAAAATGTGTTTGTTCATTGTGACATAATTTACCCTACTCGGCCGTATTGTATGCATATACATTAGATTCACATGAAAAGATACATATAAATTATATGATACTTTTCATTTATTTTTTGCGTTATTATATTACTGGAATTAAGCGTCATAATATATTTATGAATTATACCCTGGGCCATTTTTGGGGAGGAACATAGGTAAGATGAATCAGAATATTATGAAAATTTCTTATTTGCATTAAGTGTTGCTTGGAGTAGTTGAAGATAATACTGCGTAACACGTGGAGATTTGTTTAACCAAGTTTTTTAATATACATATTAATGTTGATACTCAATGAATATTCTATATTATGTGATAATTGTTACTTAGCCTAGGCAGTTGTTATGACATTGTCATGAATCTTTGCACTGATATGTGCAACAAGGGAAACACTAATCAGACTAGCACTAACCTGTCATCCAGTCTCCAGCTGCTCCTGCTGATGTCACTCCACGCGCTCATACTTCGCGCCCGACTCCGCGGCAAGAACACTTGTTTGCTGTGCCTACGTTCAGTTGCCTCCGGCGGAAAGTTTACTCGCATAATTGGCACAGTCCTAGGTAACATTTGCTG
Organism: Carabus problematicus; assembly: GCA_963422195.1. Classification (NCBI taxonomy): domain Eukaryota; kingdom Metazoa; phylum Arthropoda; class Insecta; order Coleoptera; family Carabidae; genus Carabus; species Carabus problematicus. The sequence goes on along the minus strand of OY728585.1, from coordinate 12,167,813 downwards.
AGGTTCATCATTGTCCACGGACGATTCCTCTAAAGGTTCCACCAGGATAGGAGGAGATTCGTCCGCAAAGTCACTTTGGGAGTCAGGCGCAAGCATTTCATAGCACCACCGTTGCTGGCCCGGTGGCCTTGAATATAATCTTGTTCCCGCCAGACTGGCAGATTTACCACCACTACCTTCCACTGAACTAGAACCAATCAGCTCGCTAGTAGAATGGACGAGTCCATTTTCGTTAGAAGCCAGCGTGAAAAATGTAGTAGTTAAAACTGTATCACCGAGAACATTATAATTATTATATAGTTCTATTGTGAATATTTGATTAGCGAATAATTTGGATAAGATTGTTACACCTCAGATTTAATTTTCTGAAATAAATTATTCCACTTTCAGGGAAGGTAGCTATGTAAAATAATATGATATATTTTGTTGCACTTCACTAGCACACAAACGAATTATATTTTTAAAGTGTGGCACTTTTTCGATGCACAAATTCACGTTTAATAATTGCTTAGTTCTGAATATTTTTATTGAATGTAGTAGTAGTTATTGTTGCATATACACAGAATATTATACTTAATATAATTGGTAGTTGTTTGCAAATGTTTTAATTTATATATGCTTTTAGAACGGTTAGTATGTTTCAAGGAAAACGCGAGCAGTATTAAGTCGAGATGGGCAATCCCATTTTCGGGGGCGGTCGATATTTTCCGCAGCTTTAGAGCAGATTATGTTTTCCACATTGCTAATATGTTGGTTTCGGATGCATTGCAATAAATGTATCACACAACTAGAAACTAATTAATGTTGGTATTAATTATTGATACAGTAAATTATTGTTAATAATATTTTTGGTCAACAATTAAAGATTTCGTTTTAAAATGATATGAAGGGGTCTAATCAATGTGATCTTTTGTTTTGTTTAATATCTATTAATTTATATAATTATCACTAAAATTATCAGATAGGCAAACTTTAGCCACTGATTTATTTATTATTATCTTAAACATATATAAGATTAAAATGTCAAAATCAAGAGATATCTTATATTCTGTTCAATATAAGAAACTGTCCACAATTCAATTTCATAAATATATGTATTTAAATACATTCGAGATAAAATTAGTATCTTCACTTTCAACCCAGCACAAACTAAAACTTTTTGATTTTATTTTCAAAAAAATTCAATTCGGCGTTTCAGTGAAACAAACTCAAACATGAAAACATATCCATTAACGTCTACAGAAAGAGCCAATGATAAATTAGTAATTCGAAAGTGTTTATGCGAACAAAAGAACTGTACTGCATCCTGATTGGTCGATGCGAGCTAGGCGTATACGAATCACGTTCCGGAAAGCTCGTGTCGCCGAAATTCGTAAATACTGGCAACGGGCCAAGTGCGGATTGATACTTCTGTCGTACAACAGAAGTGGACCTGGTAAACTGCTGCTAAAAACTTTTCCTTCAGTGTAGCAGTACCTGGGTTGCGTCACTTGCACATGGTGGATCCGCCTGCATAGCCACTGGTGCAGGTAGTAAATTGTTTCGTAATTTCCAGACTAGAGAAATTGTTTTTAATTATAAGCGTCACGAAGCTTTTTTGTCTAGTGTACTTAATGACGCGTGATTCAGATAAAACGCATTTGGAATATTACGTGATGACTAGGCGATTTAATTTACCGAGGATTATTTCGGTCGATGGAATTATTGTAATGTTTGTGGTGTATTTAATGACGTATGAAAAGGAATTTAAGACGTTCGTTATTTAATTTTCTGCAACGATAAGTATCGGGGATAATGATGATTTCCTGATTCGACCATGAAACTCTTTCCTGTTACATAATTCAGGATAAATTGAAGTTTCCTAAACTATTTTAGAGGCGTCGAAAATGTAAACAAACTTGGTGCCAAGTGAAATTCTGGCTGAAGTGAAATCCTCCGATACTTGACGTGAAATCCCTGAATAGTTAGAAATTCATTTCAAGAGCCGCTGCTCTACATGGGAAAAGACATAAACGAATTCCGGAAATGTCATAAGTTGAATATATGAAAAAAACCTGATTGATTTTTGCTTATCTCACCTGGAAGCATTAAAGTTTTTGAACTGAAAAGTATACATGAAAAGGAATAACTGTAGTACTAGAAATGTTTGACAAAATTTGAACATGAAAATACATAGTAGAATAGGATGGCTCCGGTTGTAAATTCAAATACGTTATTTGAAACAAAATTTATCTCTATGCTTGGACAAATTTTATAAATGATTTGTGTCTATAATTACGGGCCTTCGACCTAAAATAGTACTTGGTTGAAAAAGCACTGACTTTTTTCTTTATCGCAGGGTAAATACAGGCTAACTAAAATAATGTAAAGAGCCTACTCATTAATTTCTCTTATCTTTTTATTATCTAGAACTAATCTGGCTGAGTTTAACCTTTCAATGCAATCAGAATAAAAATTCATCGAATAAAATAAATTTGGTTCGTTCTGTAAATCAGGTATAAAATAATCGACAATTTGCCGCCGTGCCAGATAACTTAGTTCAGTTCATTAGTTAAGAAGAATCCCACAGGATATTCGCTATATTTTTCTCGATAGTAGATATATCAGATTGTGCGATTTATAGAAATTAGATTGGTAACCAACCACCAGGGAATATAACAGGTCGTTAGAAATTGCCTTCAGGGAATTCGTAATGCCTTATTCCTTCACTGGAACTAAAAGCAAACTCCACTAACTAAATACGTATTGCACTATCGGTTAGAATACAAATGACATGGATGCATCTAAGTTCGAAGTACACAAAGCTTTCTCACTGATTACAATTGGAACTAGACTGTCTAGTGTAGGTGTGAACTGTCTCAGATCACATTCATGTGGCCTGATTTGAATAAAATATTACCTTAGAGGATATTCAATATAACAGACGCTGTTTAAACAGGTGAAAGTAATGAATATTAATTATAAAATAATACAGCAGTATTACCTTTTCAGTTTTCCATACCAAAACGAAAGTAAGAGTGGTTTTATGTTATTTTTAATAATGGATAAAAAAGTATGCATTATTTTTTTACGGTATAGTAGATTGTTACAATTTATATTGGTGTACATTAAACATAGTCATCGTAAAACACGAAGTATATAATATAAAAAATTGATATTTGTCATGTAAAAAAAATCGTAAGTTCATAACAAGAATAATGTTCATTAAAATTCGAATGAAATAAAATCGTAAAACGGAAAGTAAATGAAATTGTCTGAATGGTAATATTATAAAATTGTATTCCAGTAGAAAAATTTAATAATCAGTAACATAAAAATATCTACTTATAGTTTTGAAATACGATGGATGCACATATAGATACCTGTTTCCCAAGTTTATTACATATAAAACGACTAAGTTGGTAAGATAAATTTGACCAGGCTCTGGATTATTGGATTTGTAGTTCTTATTGAACCAACATTCTCTACAAGTATATTTTGTAAAATATGTCTTGTATTTCATCTTTTCAAAATAGAACTTGATCATTTTAAACATATGAAGCACGTGTCTTTTTTTAAAAAAGGTTTTGATTGAAAAGATGAGTATTCTTTAATATAACTTTTTTCGCTTCAATTCGAAAAATTAACTTTTATTTTCATCTTGAAGTTATATCTTATATCTAAGATGCTATGTATTTTTTTCATTTGTATTTCATTTTCCGTCACTCATAACGAGAAAATTGCAATGTCAGTGCGACAATGATTAATTTTTCGAAAAATGTCAACCCAGCTCATAAATAGACACCCCACATTTCATACGTATGAATCAAAGTGTAAAACTAGGAGTTCCCTTGTAATTTATCACTGCAAATACATGAATTGTCCATCAATAGGATTAAATGCTTGATCCGTGGAAAATCAATGTAACGGCACATTTTTAACCGCCTGTAATTTGTATTGATTCTGTAATGATTGAAACGATTTCACTACTGAAATATAAATATGCATGCATAATGTTATTAATAATTTTGTAAATACCTTGGCCAACAAATAATTTTATTAACCCACGAGTATTTAGTTTAAATTCCACACATATTTTTATTAGCTCAATGAAAATAGATGAGGGATTATCATTTTTTCACTCTTGTACTCGTCATCAATCATCATACATCATTATGTACACACAATTTTTATTGTACAAAACAGGGAATATATATTTAAATAAAATATAAAAACCACACAAAAAATAAATAAATTATAAATGTTATATACTTATGTGTTTTATTACATTTTACACCAATTCAAAAACCGCAAATTTAATGAATAAGTTTATGACAAAAATACATGAGATAATATTATAATTATCTGGAAATAGTGTGCTTCATAAACGTTATTTTCTTTTTATCTGCAATCATGAAACCGAAGAAGTACAAAAAAAGATGAATAAGAAAACAGCTTAATTTACTTTCATGCCATAAAAAGAATTACACACAGAAACAAAGTAATATAATATCGGAAGATTTTTCTTTTTAAAAAATTCATGATCTTAAGAGATAACCCGAAAAAAGCTAAATAAATTAAAGAAAAGCACTGTACAAAACGCTAAAATTACTTTTGAACTAAAATTTAAAAATAATGTTATTTCTATTATATCAATAGTTACTGGGCTAACTAATTTCCAGACTGGATGCACATATAAGTTATGCTGATTGTTTCTTTTTTTTATCGAGATAATACAATAAAATTAGTATACTCTCGATTATCCGCACACGGTTTAACCGCTTTGCGGCTCAATCGCGGCGATGTATATTTTTAAAGAATTTTTTTTCAGTGAGTCAATGTTAGTTTACTATAATTTTTAGAGGACTGTATCCTCTACTTAGTGTACAGTTATAGTTGCATCACGAAAGTATATTTGCCTTGTATATGTGTACTTTGTTTATCCGCTGTTTTTGATTATCCGCGCCAATTCTCCCTACCATTACCGGGGACAATAAAAAGTCTACTGTGCATTTGTTTTAAATATGTAGAATAATCAATGATCTTCTTTGCGAGGAAGAATTTTTCAATTAGTATTTAAATTTTATAATTTGCATACATATTAAACCAAACCTTTTAACAAAATTGTACCCAATATGTACTGAATCAAGTTAATCAATACCATTACTTTCTTTTCATTTAATATTCTATAACAGATATATAATAGCGATTATTACATTCGAAATATGTATATAGCAGTTAATTAAACTAGAATGTCCGATGAATATTCCGTTGAACTAAACCAATGTTAAATATCCCAGATAACTCTGAAGTCTCGAAAATCCAACAAGTTTAAGGGATAAATGTTACGCTGTCAGTCAGTAAGAAGACGTTTGTAATGCAAAATAGTACGCATCGCATGTTTGACCAGAGTGTGGACATTATAATTTATGTAAGCTTAAATTTCAGTATTGCTGCCAATAGATCTATATAGATTATAGTGATAAGTACAGATTACCTATAGATTCAAGCACGCAATTTTCCTAAATCCTACACAATGTTGCCCTTTTATCCTTGCGGAAATTTTCTGAATTTTATTGGCAAAATGATGTAGTCATTAAAATAAATGTTATCAGGCTTGAAATCTGAAACGCTAAATAATGTTTACAATAACTGTTAACAACCAGAAAATAGCACAAGTTTGTGTTTTTTGGGGGATAAAAGTACTATATTTGAGATCCTATTTCCTATTCCTATGATTCTTCCCGGCATTTATTTTATTTTTTACACGTTTACAAGCATTTACTCCCTAGGGACGAAAACGCTTTTCGTAAGGGACTTTTTATTATAACAAAGGTTTTTGTAAATAAATGTCTGTTGTCATGGTACGCGTTGCATGCAAAAGCTTCTAAATAATGTAATTTCGTTCCGATTTATTATAATTCTTTATTTATGAAATTAAGTGTTTCTACTCCCGAACGTGGAAAAAATAGTATATACACCTCGAGAAAGACCATCATTTTCCCTCGAAATTACACCTCAGGAAAAATAAGTAGTTTCTCTCCCTTGGTGTATAATGTACCATTCTAACTTCATTAAAAAAATCTGATATTCTATTTAAAAATAGAAATGCGCCACATATTGCTGATAAAAATAGAATACAATCACGAAAAAACATGATCTAGTAAATTTTATGCGTGGAAATGAGATACATTGAAATTCCGAATTCACATAGTAAATAAGATGAAGATACATGTATATATCAAGGAAAAACACATTTCTCAGTCAATTATTTCACGTCAACCAAAAAGTATATTTCTATTTTTAGAATATTGATTTATTTAGCAACCCAATATCATATTTTCATTTGTCAAAATTATTATCACGATTAATAGACTTTGTATAATCTTATATAATTAATTGGTAAACGCAATTATGCAGCCTTCTGTTGCGAAGTGTGTTTCAGTAGATATTTTGCTTATTAAATGCGATGTTCAAATATTTTCCTCACAATGCACTGTGAATGAAATTCTTCAGCAACTCGGGAAATTTTACATAAATTCTTGAATGGATCTATAAATATGTTTATGTTTATATTTAGAAGTTATGAATTTAAATGCTCTATAAATATTGTCATTAGCTTTTAATATTATTGTAAAATTATAGAGGTAGCAGGAAAATATTTTATTACTGTAATGTTCTGACCATTCGCAGATCTATTGTAATGTATTTGATGCTTAGGTTTCAGGATCCTGGAATTGAAAGGGGTTTGTTGATAAATAAAAACATGAATCACTTGTAATTTAGCATAATTCTACTGTACCTAGGTAATTAATTATTTTTAAACTGCACACTTTACAGTGATAAATAAGTTTAGACTTGTAATGGACAGTACATTTTAAATAGGTACCTATTAACTTATCCAATTGTTATAAATATTAAACTGTACAATCAGGAATGATATACTCAGTGAAATTACTTTTATAAAAATATGGTAAATGAAAACTGTTAACAACACACATTTCATACATACCTAATTGTCTGGCAAAATGAAAAGCTTGACGTAGCGGACCTTGGAGCGAAAGCTTGATATTACGGTGTACCACACATACGTGTCAGGGTAAATAATTTAGCAGGTCTGACAGTGTCTCTAAATTTTGTAATACTAATAAACCTTAACAGTATAATCATATACCATCGGGTACACCCTACGCTTATGAATAAATTTTGCTTCTTTTATAACAATACAGTTATTCTCACACAAACAAATGGAGTTTCATTCTGTTTTTCTATCCCCATGACTGTGTATGTCCAACTTTCCCACAAATTAAACAACAAGGAGTCAAAACTAACTTCTCTCAAGAATGGAGTTTAATTTGTACTCGTATGTTCATGTCACAGTAAATGCAATTACAAGGAAAAGTATACATTCTTAGAAGGGTATGTTTTTAGAGAATGACGTAGGATTGCGTAGATAAGTGGTAGGGTACGGTAATGTAAAGTTAAGAGATGTATACTGACTTTAAGAAGTGTATACAGCGACTACGTTTTAAGTTTTTACTGTAACATATGTAACAATTATCTTATTATTATTTTTCAGATGTAGAATGTGTTATACCTGTATTAAGTCAGCTAAAATCGCGGTTCAAAAATATCTACCAACAGTTTTAACGTATATATGAAGTACAATGCTGCATATACTCATTAGTCATGCAAGTTAATTCAATCGGATATGATGTTCCGTCTGTATGATTGATATGGAAATATAGACTACATTAATAGAACGGTGTAATAACGCTAAAATGTTGCATTTAATTATTTGTTCCATGTAGCAGCTAAATGGAACAATTCGAACTATATATTAACTCAAACACAGAATACATATAAATCTCCTTCCATAAAAATTTATTTTCGTATTCGTTTTTTTTTTGTGTCGGCATATTTTATTTTTATAAAATTCAAGTATACATGTATTTACTTATTTTACGTTTGGAAATATTTGCATATTTCACTAGATATATAGAAGATAAAAAAAGTAAACATCTTTTCTGAATTTCTATCCGGAGTAAATTCCAATTGAAATATGTTATGCAGTATTCCGGTATGCAATTCCACTTTTTATTTTATGAAGGCAAATATTTTATTTAATATGTACTATATTTTACATCCTATCATATAACTGGAGCATCAACGTGTATACAGATTTATATATTATTATTAAACTTTATGAGTACAATTGTACATTTTACTTTTCCAGATCTATGAAATATTTTTATACAGTATGAACATTTATGGCTCCAGTGAAATAAGAGTTTAATATACCTGTATGTCTTGCTAGCGGAAGGCAATGCATTGATACTCAATAGAGGCGTATCAAATCGCACCGCGTTTATATGTAAATATTTAAACTGCGCCATTCAGCAAACACACAAAATCGGTTGAAATTTGTATACATTGGGTACTGGTATTAAAATAGTTCACTTCATTTCCTTCATAGTTTCATAATACGCATATTTAAGAGACAATCTCGTTTTTCAATTATTCGACAATGAAAAAAAGGACCAAATTCAGTTAATATAATAAAGGTAATAATGTAATAAGGTTAATATATAAATATTATTCCAGTACATTTTCTATAAATCAGTGCCCAGGACCTATTGATAGGCGCCGCCCCGCCCGGTAGATTTTACTGATTGCCCAGGTAAAACTTAAAATATTCGCCAAAATCCGTTTAATTTCGCTGCTCTGGGTCCAATTTTAAAGGAAGTAGTTTTATCTAATTAAAAAAATTATAGCCTTATCTTTCATATACAATATGAAAAAGAATTACATTGATATGCTCTTTTATAAAGGCTGGAGAGAAGCGCGCGATTTGCTCATTTAGACTAAAAAACGGATGGGTATGGAATTACCATAAACTGCATTTATAAATAACAGAACATTTTATTACTTTAAATTAATTAACGAAGGTAAATATTAGAAAGTAATATAATAATTAAGGGTATATAACAATGGAAGAATGTCAATGAAGTTATTATTAAAAATAATAATATAATAATCCGTTTATTTGTCAAATTTTATAATTCAACATTATAGGGCTCTTGACTCTATGCAATTAAGCATTCACAGAAATGAAATTATCTTCCTTATTAATAAAACACCTCGGTAGACTACTCACTTAAAGTTGGTCTATTTAATTAAATTTAAAACAAAAGAGTCATAGAGGTATTTAATATAAATTTAATTATACCCAATAGAAACTTTTACAAGCAAAAATAAAATCATCTGAACCGCAAAATTAATTTACATCATATAGATAATTTTAATCTGTATATGAAATTATCAGTAAGTGTTGAATGTAATTAAAAAAAATTGTAGCGAATATTTGCTATCCATTCAGATACAATTAAAACTGGAATAATATTACCATTCAAGTTATAATTGAAATATTCAGATAGTAATGTTACTCTCTAGTACTTACTCATAAATAGTTATTTCATTGTTGACCAAATATTATTAACAATAAAAACATTCATCTGAAAAATTCAAATTATTTAAACTAAATTAAATACACGCATTATTGTTACCGAACATATTTTAAATTAATGAGAACAATTTGAAATTCAACGTGTATTATAAGAGTATATTATGTTACTCAGAAAATGTTACTGTAGTTTAACTAACGCACAATAAATCTGATCAAAATCAAATTGATAAATCGCACAAATCTTACAAGAATCAAACCTTAGTAATATCGTGGAGTACCGAAGAAACAAATCCGGCGGTCTTAATTTGACGGAACACTCATGTGGAAAACGAGCTACTGCACACCGCACTAGCGTATTGTTTACAACAACAGAACTGGTGAAGAACACAGGACACCACTATTAAAGGACACCACCAGCACCAGCAGTAACATAACAAGTAGCACAAAACTGACACTTGGGCACTTTTACGACTGACGTTGTTCAACACCGCCAAGCCAAGGTGGATGTCAAGCGCATATACTCACACTTCCATGCATTCACCCATACACCGATGCACAGTACACTGCTCAGACGTAACGTGCGGACTGTTTAACAGTTGGTTTAGTTTGACACATTGGATCAAACAAGCACTTACGGTACTTATACACAATGAAGTAGTAATTGATAGATATTTTATAGAATAAAACACGGTTAACGAATACTAGGCGAAGACGGGCTGGGACCGATCCGGCATACTGTTTGGGATACTGATGTTTCAGTGTATCATCCCCCCTTCACCCTTTGCTAGAGGCCACCCCCACTAACGTTGTCCCCCACTTCTCTTTCAGTGTTACGGTAGCAGCGGCTTCAGTGGCGTACGTGAGCTTTTTCATTGATGTTTATCACTCATTGCTCTGATTTGACAGAACTAGGATACGTTCGCGGGGATGAAAAATTGTTCCCAAAAGTATTGGTAATGGAATTCTATAAAGATTGGTAATATGTGCCAAGAATTCTTAGATACTTAGATAAGAATGAAGAAAAAATTAAACATCTATTATATACAATGTTTTCTTAGAGTAACAATACATATATTATAAAGATGAAGGTTTCTTTTTAGTTGTAAATATGTTTCATGTTGCCATATCATATTACATCATATTTATAGAATTTACAGATTCCAATTTCTAAAGTATCATTTGCATTTGCACATAATGTTTTCTACAAAATATTGTATCTAAGGACTAAAATGAAAACAAAAACGATTTTCTAGAACAATTATATATTTTACCACTGTACAAAGTTCGTAACATTTACTAAAATTATTCATTGGAGTTTCCATATGCGCATATGAAATAAAGCTGATTCGCCCCCTTGATTTCAAGCTCGATTTAATTACAAAACTTTACTGTCGAAATTACCGTGGTGTCGACTTTATAATCACGTTAGGTAATTAAGCAAATGAACAATAATCTGAAATAGAGTATATATGAATAAGAATACTACTCCGATGTAACAATATTAGCAAAGTATTCTTTGATTCTCTAACAATATACTAATGAATGAAGAAAAATATATGGCACCAAAGAATATTTTGAACAGAATAATAATAGAATTATTATACCTGTGTGAGATAAAATGTTATTTCTGTGCTGAAAATATTAAAAATTAAATTCTACAAACGTTCAGCTCTCTGTGGTGCTCCGTAATCTGATTTCTCTGGAGAAGTGATAATACATATATTAATAACGTCCGAGTTAAACTAGCAGAAAATTTAAGTGAGATTAATTTTATCTTTAAAAAAGACAATGATAAATTATTTTTACTTCTAGATAGTTTCTTCTTTTTTAATTACATTTCAAAGTATCGTTAATCTCGCGACAGTAATCTAGCACGAAACTGAGTTTGCTAATAAAATTTACGTCCAAATTAGATTTATTGCAACAGAAGCACTTTTTAAATAATCAAAATAAATTGGAATCCCGAATTAAATAATGTTTTGTGTCTATCTTCATCTAGTTTATTTTAAGTTTTTAATTTCAAAAATATTTCTTAAATTTCATAAAGCTCATTCACAAAAAGGATTAAACTATTTTTAATGACAGATTAATAAATCTGCTAGTTATTGTTTATATGCACATTTAACAGAGATTATTTTTAAAACTAAATAGCAATGTGCCAGTTATAATTTATTTTAAATTATTACAAAAAATACATACATGAATATGATTTTAAATGTGATGCGTAATGCATCAATCATTATTTGATAAATTAATTAATATAAATATTTGCTGATATCCTGATAGTGATATGACATGCCAACCGGAATAATTTAATATGAAATGAATAAAATAATCAATAAATATGAATAGATTGAGTCCTATAAAACTATCAAAATAAACTTCATAGATTATTATATGAATTTTAATATTACCTAATTTTAGTAAAAAAGCAAATATTCTACGTTTTACGAATTCCTCTTTGTTATCTAATTAAGCAACTTCCACACTAATCTGCGTTTGTTTATAAACATTTCATTAGATGAAGAAGCAACATATGGTTCTTAAAACTGAGAACCCGTCTGCAGATAACGCCCTACTTGACAATACCCTATAGGTATTTTAAAACACTAGCAGTTGTACATTTCAAGAACATCCAATCTAACTTTATCATGAAACCGAGCCTACAACTACAATTTGTATATGCAGATGCTTACTATAAGCTTGTACCCTGTGACAATATAACCAACCAGTGACACTGTGCCCCCTGTGGCCCGCCTGCTGAACGCCCCTGATTGCGAGGTGGAAGCGGGGGATCGATCGCGCGAACCCCGCCGCGTATAGCGCGTGGCGGGAAAGCTCGAGCCCGGCTCTGTACTGCGGTATGCGTTACGTCACTTCACTAGGTCAACTCATCCGCCGAAGTGCTGGAAGGTCTTCTCTTCCAACACCCAAAGTGTGTACAACTGATCTGCAACCAGCTAGAGCACAGCAAAAGATATTCCTGTGTCTACTTGTGCGTTATACTTCTTCTTTAAGGTGATGACTACGTCCTTTATCGAATATCCCTTACCAAGCAAGATCCAGTAGGCTTTGTCATGGCTACCTTCATTAATTCGGAGAAAATCGTCTTTACGATAACCTCCGGCGAATTCCAAACGGATCCTGTCGAGTAGAAGATGTCAGCTGTGGATGATTGGAAATGTAAGTGCTACCGGATATCGGCCAACAATTATGTATTGAAAAGGTAACAGACGGATGCGAAATCCAACTGTATGTTTTTATATTCTGTTTGTTCACGAGAGATTTTTCGATAATAAATAAAATTTCTGCTTGTGTTCACAAAATGTGATTCTTTGGACTGTGTAAAAATGATAAGGATTTGCTGATTCATTCTTTTGGTATTTAATTCCATTTCGTACTACTATATAGCAAGTAAAATCATATTTTTATAAAATATATATGATAATATTTCATGCAGCTTACATGAAAATATCAAAAAAATGTAAATTTTCTTAAATAGGTCATAAAAGAATGTATAAAAAAAAATCATAAATATACATTTAACTCTAGGTTTAGGATGATGTATTTTTCAAGTAACCTTTTATGATGACATTTAGTTAATGCACTATTTATTGTTAAACCACGAAATATATAAGTGTGTAAGTAAATGTTACTATAATTTAAATATCTTTTAATCAAAATGATACAAGTTTACCTAAGTTTTGAGATTTTGGAGAATTCACATTTATAACTTTATAGAATGTGAAGCTGAATTTTATTTGAAATTGAATTAAGTAGATTGACTAACTAAATTCCAGTGTGTTGATAATTGTGTCAGTCTTCTGCTCATTTTAGTTATTAATAAATTTTAACTGTGTTTGACACTTCAAATTATCTTGTAAGAATGTAGCCTTAAAATTATGTGAAGTTGCTCCTGTAAAGGAAACTATCAAAGCATAGTATGTATATTGTAATCAATTACCTCTATGAAGAAAATAATGCAGGATGGAGTAGGAAAATGGACGAATATAAATGATCCGTAAATGCATATTGTTATATTTGTATTAAAAATATGCCATCATCCATAATATGCCATTTACGATGGAGATGGTATCTTCCAGATAATCCCTGTTTCTGCATACAGATTCTGCTTCTCGTGGTATTCATTTTGAGATCATGTTATACCTAGTTGTACGATATTCATTGACTCCAAGGCGATATGAAACATCTTGTTGAAATTATCAGGTCTTGTAGAGAATACCTCTTGTTTAGTTCGCGAATAATGAAAATTATAATGACGATGTTTTCATCCATTATCATCTTCAAAGAAATATGGGCCATAAAATGTAATGGGTAATCAATGACATAAAGAAGAATATGTCGACGGTCATAATACTCCCCATCATATCAATCCCACGAGAAATTAGACGTTTTTCTCACCCATCACCTATTTATATCACGTTTTTACACTTATAATGTAGCTGAAAAATAGAAGTTTAGATTTTCTGCAATTAAATAACACGAAACAAAATGGAATTTAAATATACATCCTGTGACTGACAAATAATGAAATTCCATGAATACACAACGTCAATTAAACTGTGATTTCTGCAGCATATTTTTACAAGCCTACAAACATGAATTGATGGTGGCTGGAATAATTAGAACAAAGTACTCGTACAATTATAATTGTGTACAAAATGACAAATTGTCATTTGACCCACTGAAAATGAAAAATGGATGAATATATTAAATTTATTTGAAATTAGGTTACATTTTTTAAAAAATAAAATTACATAATTTATATTTTAATTTCATTAATTTCATTAACTTTACATTCATGTTCAATACATTTTATAACATTGCATAACTTTCGTATATTTTTTTTAAATCATACATAATACATACTAGAATTTTACATTTAAATTGTATTTACTTTTTGAAATTTGGAGTCCCACGTAACGCCTGAACGATAGTAGCAAAAGAGCGGGCTTTATGAAACGTAAAGTTTAAATTTCTAAATGAGCCATGCGTACAAGTGGCGAGTGAAGAAGTGAAGCATTAACCAACTTTGCTGTGAAATAAATGGGACGGAAGTGCGGATACGAGCAAAAATAAATGGCGTTGTTACGTTTGAAGAGCACTTGCTGAGTATATACAGTTTATGTTACGGAATAAAATAGTGTGGTTAGCATAATACACTGTATTACACTGAATTTGTAAAACTAGCATAATAAAATTATTTATTTATTTTATCTGTTAATTACCCTGAATACATTTGAATAATTTGAATCCTCACTAATATTTAGGATTAACAAAGAGCAAAATAAACATCAAAAGCTTGAAACCCTTTGGTATGCATCAAATGCTTGTATCTGTAAATCCGTTGAGAAGTTTCTTTGATTGTACAAAAAAAGGTAATTTAATATGCGGGTTGTATGCCCTACGTAGGGTGCAGAATTTATCTACTAGCGAAATGAGTGAGGTTAGCATGCCTGAGATAGATTGCTTTCACTTTCGGTTTTACGAAGCTGATGAAGACGGCTTTGTTCGAAATAAATGATTTCTCCCCTCTTAACCTGAGCTGCTACGCTTGACTTCGGACGTGTTTGTCCTCTTTAACATGTACATGCGGGTAGATTTCTCCAAATAATGAGATACGAACAACGTTTTATTTTAACGTTTTCAGTGGAGCATCAAACAAAACAAAAATTCATCATAGAAGCAGCATAGTACAATATTTTCAAAGCTTTACAGCATGTTATATTTATAAAGCATGTTCTTTTTTCAATTTTTGACGTATCATTTTACACTAACAGTAAATATATGAATACATGGATTTATATCTAATCTCATCTGAATATTCTATTCTATATGAATTTAAAATAAACTAAAGCGAAATATATTCTGCAAAATTCTTTAGTACTTAATATATTAAATCCTGAACCATGTAACACAATACTGTGAATAGTAAAAGATTTATTGTTGTAGTATTCTACAATTTAATAAAAAAATATAAAAAATCCTGAACCACTAATATATTGTGTTAAGATGTTATAATATTTTCCTTTTTTTTTCTCTCTCAAATAAAAAACAGTCCATTACCACAGGTGACAGAACATGGCAATAAAAAAAGAACAAAAGGTAACATAATTACATCCAATGCTACGAAAATTATTTAATGGACAATGTGTGTAGAGCTCACAAATTAGGTTATACCACTATATTCTTCATGAATGTCATACAAAAATGCGGTACAGAAATAACAAGAAATAAAGGAGAATTTCATATGTTATCTTTATAAAAAGAAATAAGCCTACTTCTTCAGGGTATATTCTGAAATTGAAAACGTACACATTACGATTCATATTTATTTATTCTCGTTCTTGTAAAAAGTACCCATGTGAATTCACAAACATATAATACATTTTTATTATGAAACATGTTGTATTCTATTTGAATAAAACATGTATCTAAAAATAAGTTTATCGTTGTAATATATTGTTTGCAATTACGTTTGGATTAAAGTTTTTTTCTTTGATTCATTGCTGAGAGAATAATTATCTTATAATTAATCTGGCGTAACAGAAACCATGCCGGTCGTGACAAAGGAAGCTACAGGCATTAATGAGACCGGTGAACCGTAATGAAGAATAGAAAGAGAATGATATCTACATGGTAGGCATTAGAGTCGAAGACTAATGGTGACACTTTCATTTGAAATGCTAATACACCATTTATCAAACGAGTTTTACCTTTGTAACAAGTGTCCGAATTGACTTATTTGAATTTAAATTGCGTTCATTTAATGCAATGGATAGAGAGTGAAGTTCAATTGGCCACGCTCCTTATTTTTGTAGAAACATTTGTGAAACACTGCGGATGCAAGTATATAGTTCTAAAGTTACACTACACTTATTTTTACAAAAAATGTACTAGTAAGTATGAAATAAAAATGACTCATACTCAGTGTTTTATTTTCAAGGTTTTTTGTTATATCAAATCCAGAAAACGTACCTAGTTTTCAACACTATATGTCTAGAAATCATGATAAATTCTAACAAAGTCAATTTACACGTTTCCTATTTTCGCGTCAAAATGGTGTCCATTTTATAACCTACAAATTCGCGCGAACGACTCACGGACACGTCACCGTCATATCGTTGGTGCCAAATAAAAAAGAAAATGTGTCGTAGAACGAAACGAATTCATTCCAAGCAATGGCACGGTAACGAAACTGTAAAAATGGTGTGACTTCCACTAGAATAAAGTGCTTGATGTTGAAACTACACAAGCGCACGAAGAGAATAAGAAACGTTAGGGTGTCTAAAATTAATTGTAAACAAGTTTAGCCAACTGAATCGTGCTAGGAATGTCTGCACTACCGGAGTTTCGCTCTATTTAACTAACAAAACTTTATACTCGAGCTAATAATACTTGTAATTATACAGACAGAGTGTTGTATTTGATATACTCAATGTGGATTCAGTAAAGTTATAATTCGTATTGCAGTTAACAGTTAATAAAAAATTGCACAAATGTCAAAATTCGTATTCACAAGTGTATGCAGGGAGAATTTGTTACTAAAAGTTAGGACCAAAGTTTGAGAAAGTAATTTTCGTGACTGTAAAATAATTTACTTCGTGGAAATTTCATGATACGCGTATGACACAATATTACATATTCATATGTTAGGTGAGATAGAACACAGTACTAGACCTATGTACTTCAGGTCACGAAATACTCTATATTTCAAATTCCTACAACGTAATGAAATACCATGCAAATATTTCAATAACTATTCCTATTATAAACTTCGGAACAATGGTATTTTCGAAATTACGTATACATATATATGTTCCCGTGAAAACGTTTAATTTCGGTATTCCATATTATTTCATATTATATAAAATATATATATATATATATATATATATATATATATATATATAAATATCCGGTAATTTCCACGATGTGAATATATTTTAGATATTAATCTAATTATCAACCACCTGAGTTGCATGTCAGATCTCCATGAAATTTATGATATCAACGTAGAACACGTTTCTAAACAGGTTTAGTATAATTAGTGCTATATTTATGTTATTACGATAATATATTTTTTGTAATTTGTAAGTTTGAAGGTAATTTATCCTTATCGGTACCATACGTTGTAAACATTATTAATAAATCTACGCATTTCATGTGCAAATTTATAATTCTTATAATGTTTGGTAACGTTTCTATGTGACTAATTTATTTTATGACATTGTGTAACAGTGAATACCTTATGACTAATACGGAGTAATAATGTACATAAATAAAACAGCATAACATTTATCTATTTTCAGATAAATGTATATATTATATAGCAGAACACGTTATCTGATTTTAATATACGCAATTTCATAGATACAATTCACTATTTAAATTTATTTTACATTTTATTGTGCAAAATATAGTTACGCATTATAAAATAAATGTTAATGCAAGCTATATTTGTTTTCGAATTAAATTAAATTTGCGTTTTTTACACTTTAATATTTTATTTTTTAAATAACAAAATAGTTGCATACTTACTAACATATTTATATCATGAAATACGGTTTCCCACAATAGCAGAAATGAAAATCAAGTAGCCTTACCTGAAAAAAAGAAAACTTGTATGAGCCAATATAGTACATAATATATCGATTGAAATAATTTTTACATATTACAATTTATTCTTATAGTGAAAATATTATAGAATTTACAATTTAGCAAAATACATAAAATATATCATAAGATATTCTACTGAACATTTTACCGATTCTTCAATTTGCCATAAATATTGCAAATTAAGTTAATGGGTATACCGGTACATCTGTTAGTGGTAAAAACTGTATAGAAATTTAATTATGTTTGTATTTTTAAAGCATAAAAATACTTGAAAGATAAATTATTTATACATAAAACATTACTATTTTGCAAAAATAAAAGACATCAACCACCCGTTTCACAGATGACAAATTGATACAGTTTTATTCGGAAATATTTTCTCCGCTAACAAGATATAAGCGAGAAGACCGAAGACAAATTGTCCGAGTGAGTTTATCCACTCAATTTGTTAGCTCTATTTTAAATGAGCGCACCAAAGTGTTAAACAAGATTGTATGAGGATTCGTGTAAACAAAGTGGGTTAACTCTAATATCAGATACTGCAGATGTAATACAATTACGGAAATTAAGCTTTCAAGATGTTAGTGTTTTGATGGTATCAACCAATTACATTTATCATAGTTAGGAGGCCACTGTGTTTGTTATTACAGTAATACTGAATCTCATCCTGGAAAATACGGGTACCATGCTAAAATAACATATTTTTGTCTCTCGTTTTGACAAGAACGCAAATATTTTCCAAACATACAGACAGTTGTTGATCAATTGGGCTCAAGTCAAAAGACAATGGTCGGGAGTGTATTAATAAATTGGTTATTCGTAAATGTTGCTTTTTCAAACAAAAATGTGCACTGTCATTAAAACATATTATTCAATACACATTTCTAGAAAATTTAACGGTAAAAACATAAATTTTGATAAGACCCTCATCGTAATTTATATTTTTTATCGGTACTAATGCGTAAACATAATAATTCTAAAATTAAACCAGAAATAATTCGTCACCTATTCACTGATTCGCGCCAGTTTATCGTAATTAATAATAATATTAAACAATTATTTATTAAAGACATGTCTAACAAAAATAATGAACTAATTGCAGTAGCGACGTGTTAAACGTTAAATCACATTACTATTAAATAAAATTTAATGTTTATTCAACCGTAGGAATGTTCAGTGGAGTTCAGTACATACGAGTATAAACGCGAGTTTAGAATTTAGGAATTCTAGATCCCAATACCAGTTGAATTGGTGATTTTTCACTATCTTATTTCCGACTCTAGTCTACAATTTCATTTCCGGTGCTTTCTTGCACAGAACTGGGATAAGTACGTCTTTGAAAGTCATATGTCCTCACTGCTCTATATTGGACTTACGAATAATTCAATAGTGAATCTTTCTACACATTTTCTTAAACATAAGAACATAGCAAATAATAACAAAATCATCTCTTCTAATTGGGATATAGCTCGATGGCTAATTCTCATTGCAAGAGTAAAAGAATATTAAAAACTAATTGTTGCAGCTTGTTGAAAAAAAGTCGTACTATAAAATATTTGGAATGACTTTTCGTTTTGTGATTTATCATATTCATTTTCCGCATAAATAAGTTTGTGTAAGAAACTGTCGAAAATAATTTTATTTATGGCCAGTACCAAACAATATTTCAAAGGAAATCTGTTACGATATTTTTGAACTACAAGAAATATAGTATATTTATTGAATATACTATATTTCTTGTATAAAATACAATCTGAGTGCCACAGAGGTATTAAAAATTATTAGTATTTATTTAAACCAGAAGTAATAATTTAGTTTGTTCATATTACACAGGTATCTCAAATCTCAATATTTTAAGTATGATTAGTACGTAATATAATTGTAGTGTAGATATCATTTATTATGGTAATAGTAAAACATGTTCTATCTTAAATAGAAAACACAGTAGACTCTCAATTATCCGCACGCGGTTTAACCGCGGCAATTCTGAAGCAACAAAGCAATTTTCTCTGCATTCCGATAAATTAATGCTCCGCAGATTGAGAGCAACCATAAGCAAGAAAGAAGTCATGTCATTGAAACACAAGTCAATAAAAGACTACTTTTCCTAAACATACGTAGTTTTTGTTGTTCATTTATTTATATTCCACTATTTAGTGTACAGTTATACAATTTATACCAGAATATCTGGTTTGTATATGTGTACTTTATTTATCCGCTGTTTTTTTTATAATCTGCGCCAATTCTCCCCACCATTACCGCTGATAATCAAAAGTCTACTGTACTTACAGTCTATTAAATTGAGCTTTGGATAATTTAAAACGCAAACAACGCGATACTTGCATTTTACAGGATGAGAAAATTATGATTAACAAGGCATTAAACATATTTAAAACTGTTCATTATTTTATTGGTCATTGCTAAATGTCAACCATATAATTGTTCTGCTACCTATAATATAACTATTCAACTTCGTACATATAATTAATTCCAATTCAACGTGTATTAAGTGAATCTATGTTTTACTCAGTTCACCGTTAAATTACCGCTTGTGTATGTAAACAATTATCCTGTGTACGATATTAATTGCATTATCTCTAATTTGACACTACTCAGCTAAACCGCTCATAGATAGTGTGCATGAACTGATTTATCATGGAAGAACATGCCACTGATTACAAGATACCTAATCAAAATCTGATTATTCGACCATACCCTTTATCATTAAACATACACTGATTAAAATCTGTTTAATTATTACCTACTGTTATAAATTTGTTTCTAATGCACATTTATTTCAAAATTTATGTAATCAATAACATAAAACTTAAAAGACATTAAACATAAAAGCTGAAATGAAGAAATTGTAATCCTATCCTTACACCATTATTTTGTAATGAATCTCCTTCATTTTCGTTGTAGGCTTAGTTATAAGATTTGACGACGGAACGTCAGCAGAAGATCCCGGAAGATATGGCACGGTCGAGATGACGAAATCCCGGAAGAATTATCTCAGTCTATTAGCTGAGCAGTTATAATACGGAAATTTTATTTGCACTGCAGAAGTTCTTACTTGTACAAATTAGTTGACCTAGTCATAATAGAATTGTATTAATTTAAGCAAGATCAAATATTAAAAAAAATGCCGAATCATTTTAACTCACTTTTTTCTAACATGTCTTGAAATATAAGTTACCGTATTTTTAATTATACATTAGTTATTTATACAATACAAGAAAGAATAATTACTTAACTCACACTGAATTTCATGTACTGAATAGATAGACATAGATGTAAGTTTCTGCGCACATTGAATAGAAACAGGTCTAATATCGCAAGTTTGCAACCGCAAAGACCCTAACTTTGTAAGGGTGTGCTTTGGCTATATTGGCCAAATAGTTTCAGAATCAAGTTCTTTCAATATGTCACGCTATATTATAATTGATTTTAAATTAATTACTTAAATATCAGGGTTGTACATTAATCAGCAAGCCTTATGACAGATCAAGCTACGAATTATAATTTCACGCTCATATATTTGTGCAAATTGTTTGGCGAATAATTTAGCGAACTGTCACTAGTATAAAGGACACTAATTTATCAAGGGTAACGTTCTCAGGCTAGGTGTATTTAATGGACAAAGCTTTACACGCGTTTACATTGTGCTGGCTGTGCAAATATTTGCAATGCAATACATACTGTACAGTTGGGGAACAGCACTGACCAGCACTGACATTCAAATCAGCAAAACTTGTTAAAATAGAGTTCGAAAACAGCAATTAAACTATTGCTATTGAAATACATTGTAATTCACGCACAAATTATCAAACGACGAAATGATTAAGAAATAACGATAACAAAATGAAAAATATAAAATATCAGTTATGCCGAAATATACGTCCGTGGCGTAACATAATTTACTAGAATATATCCAGATAAAATATTCTGATCTTCTGATTTGTCTGTTGAATTTACATAATTTATTTCATATTTCCTGAATAACAATTAAATATATTTAATTGCATCAGAGAAATAATTCAATTTTGTGATTGTTTAAATACTATAGTACTTTTTTCACTTCATTATAGAGATAAAGTTCAAGGGTAATCAAGACGCACAGGGCTGCATCCTTGCAATCCACATTTCGATGAACGTGGCAGGCGAGCTGTTTCTTCTTTAATAATCTTTTTATTGTTTTCTTTGTTTAAAGCAGGGCTTCTCAAAGTGTGGGTCGTGACCCCATATGGGGTTGCGTAACTAAATTTTAATCGTATACCTTTATGCCCGGAGTCGCGAAATTATTTACTCGGGTAAAAGGGGTCGCAAGTGGAAGAAGTTTGAGAAACCCTGATCTAGATAATCTAAAATCAAAGATGCATCGGCCGGGAATCGAACCCGGGCCGCCCGCGTGGCAGGCGAGCATTCTACCACTGAACCACCGATGCTTATACAAGAGATGAAGAGTGCTACAAATCTGCGAATCTGTCCTTGAGATCTACATCTAGATAACCCAAAATCAAAGATGCATCGGCCGGGAATCGAACCCGGGCCGCCCGCGTGGCAGGCGAGCATTCTACCACTGAACGAGGGGCTGGCCACTCTTGAATTACGGTGTACAAAATGTCTGGAATTACTTGAATTACCTATGAATTACCCGTGAATTACCCGTGAATTACTTGAATTACTTGTGAATTACCTATGAATTACTTGAATTACCTAAGAATTACTTGAATTACTTGTGAAATGCGTTTAAAATTTATAAGAATAACACAAATATACAGAACGGAGTACAAAGAAATCCATTACTTAGCAAGATATTAATACCCAGTTGCACCTGAGTGCGTTGTAACACGAAAAGTGCGAAAATTTATACGAGTACTGACACGTTTAAAACTGTTGCAATAATTCTCGGCGGCTCGGGTTCGATTCCCGCGCGGCGCATCTTTTTTTTTACTAAATACATTTTTTGACTAAATACATTTTACTTTACCTTTAGAATAATCGCAATGACAATATGTCTCATGCACATTTAAAAAAAAATATAAGTACCTATGTTATTTATATTTTCAAAATTATTTATTCTTATTTTCATTAAAAACATTAGAAAATGAAAATTAATTATATTTTTACTGTTCTGATTTATTTAAACATTTAATGCAATTCAAAACTACACAAAACGAAGAAAAAAAAAAGGATCTTGAAAAGGGTCTGCCAAAAGAGTTTGTTATGCAAACAAAATGTGACTGATTTATAGTTGTATGATATTTTTTTTCCTACTATGTTTAGAATAAAACATCTAACTAAATCAATTGTAGAAGTTCATTGCAAATCAACAGTTGTATGTTGTGTTTCAGTGCAATAGTTTAGTTTTTTCGTATATTTGTGACAAGCGTATCAGGATTTCTTTATAAAGTGATCACAGAATTACTTGTGAATTACTTGAATTACTAAAGAATTACTTGAATTACCCATGAATTACTTGAATTACCGACGAATTACTTGTGAATTACTTGAATTACTAGAGAATTACTTGAATTACCGACGAATTACTTGTGAATTACTTGAATTGCCTGTGAATTAGAATTACGGTGTACACAATTTTTGTAAGTGGCCAGCCCCTCGCCACTGAACCACCGATGCTTATACAAGAGATGAAGAGTGCTGCAAATCTGCGAGTCTATCCTTGAGATCTACATCTAGATAACCCAAAATCAAAGATGCATCGGCCGGGAATCGAACCCGGGCCGCCCGCGTGGCAGGCGAGCATTCTACCACTGAACCACCGATGCTTATACAAGAGATGAAGAGTGCTACAAATCTACGAATCTATCCTTGAGATCTACATCTAGATAACCCAAAATCAAAGATGCATCGGCCGGGAATCGAACCCGGGCCGCCCGCGTGGCAGGCGAGCATTCTACCACTGAACCACCGATGCTTATACAAGAGATGAAGAGTGCTACAAATCTACGAATCTGTCCTTGAGATCTACATCTAGATAACCCAAAATCAAAGATGCATGGGCCGGGAATCGAACCCGGGCCGCCCGCGTGGCAGGCGAGCATTCTACCACTGAACCACCGATGCTTATACAAGAGATGAAGAGTGCTACAAATCTGCGAGTCTGTCCTGAAGATCTATATCTAGATAATCTAAAATCAAAGATGCATCGGCCGGGAATCGAACCCGGGCCGCCCGCGTGGCAGGCGAGCGAGGGGCTGGCCACTTACAAAAATTGTGTACACCATAATTCTAATTCACAGGCAATTCAAGTAATTCACAAGTAATTCGTCGGTAATTCAAGTAATTCTCTAGTAATTCAAGTAATTCACAAGTAATTTGTCGGTAATTCAAGTAATTCATGGGTAATTCAAGTAATTCTCTAGTAATTCAAGTAATTCACAAGTAATTCTGTGATCACTTTATAAAGAAATCCTGATACGCTTGTCACAAATATACGAAAAAACTAAACTATTGCACTGAAACACAACACACAACTGTTGATTTGCAATGAACTTCTACAATAGATTCAGTTAGATGTTCTATTCTAAACATATCTAGGAAAAAAAAAATATCATACAACTATAAATCAGTCACATTTTGTTTGCATAACAAACTCTTTTGGCAGAACCTTTTCAAGATCCTGCCTTTTGTTTTCTTCGTTTTGTGTAGTTTTGAATTGCAATAAATGTTTAAATAAATCAGAACAGTAAAAATATAAATATAATTAATTTTCATTTTCTAATGTTTTTAATGAAAATAAGAATAAATAATTTTGAAAATATAAATAACATACTTATATTTTTTTTAAAAGTGCATGAGACATATTGTCATTGCGATTATTCTAAAGGTAAAGTAAAATGTATTTAGTCAAAAAATGTATTTAGTAAAAAAAAGAAATGCATCGCGCGGGAATCGAACCCGGGCCGCCGAGAATTTTTACAACAGTTTTAAACGTGTCAGAACTCGTATAAATTTTCGCACTTTTCGTGTTACAACGCATTCAGGTGCAACTGGGTATTAATATCTTGCTAAGTAATGGATTTCCTTGTACTGCGTTCTGTATATTTGTGTTATTCTTATAAATTTTAAACACATTTCACAAGTAATTCAAGTAATTCCTAGGTAATTCAAGTAATTCATAGGTAATTCACAAGTAATTCAAGTAATTCACGGGTAATTCATAGGTAATTCAAGTAATTCCAGACATTTTGTACACCGTAATTCAAGAGTGGCCAGCCCCTCGCAGGCGAGCATTCTACCACTGAACCACCGATGCTTGTAATAATTATTTACGGTATATTGGCATTTCCATATCTTATTTTGAAAGTGATTTAAAAAATATTCTATATTTTAGCTCAGAACAGTACTCATTACGGAAGAATGTATAGTGTGTACAAAGGTATTTGGAATTGACATGACTTCATAATAGGTAGGATGGAACCCTGCACAGCAGGGGAGGCCATTACCAACTAGTAGTGGCGGTATTCAGGCATAATTTTAATTTGATAAACACTCTTACCGGAAAGATATATGAGATATATTTGTTTTTGTTATGATATTAATATTTACCGTAATAACAACAGTCTATTCAGGTTGTGTTTTATTATTTCGAAGTGTAGGAAATAAACAGCAATGCAAATAAAAATTTATGAATACATGTATTTTTGGCATTTTCTGCCTGGTATAATTCGGGATAATCCTCTGTTAATACCATGCTGCGTTAATAATCCTCCAGGAATCAATTCCAAAATCTTGGCATACACTATATGCGTCAACCACAATTTATCGGATTGCGCAACTAATAATAGGGGACATCCACAAAGCACAATTATATTTAGAATAATTGTTGTTCGGTCGCGACTTCAAATTTGTCATTTTTACATAAAATATATCATTGACATAAGACATTACGGATAGTCACAGTCATAACGTTGTTACGATGCATGAAGCTACCGAATATATCATATAGATAAACACATACATATATAAACAAAATTTCTGTTATTTTCGCACAGTCAACTGTAACTCCCCATTTGAAAATGTTTACAACTTTACTTGTTCTATTTTTCTTCAGCAGTTCAGCTTGTAAGTAATAGTGTATGCATTATTAAAATATTCGCACATTGGCATTGCTTTTATCTATAACTATCATGTTTTATATTGGATACAAACATATTACAACAATTCTTTTTTCTCAATTTCTACCACTTCATGTAAAATACAATTTTCCTTTAACTAACGATTAGCTATTGTAACAGATTGAAATCCCAGTATTTCAAGTTGAACTTTAAAATTTCTATTGCAATTTATATTTACTATACGTTTCGAATATGATTATTTCAGAAATTGCACTTATAAATCCGGTACAGTTTCCTACAATAAATATATGGCTAAGAAAATAAAAATATTTATTATTTAATTTACTGCATTTTGCATACATAAATAAATATAATTTTAAATTGTAAATAATCTTTTTGTTTTTTCAGATGCTGAAACAGCTATAGCATGTGATGGATCTAATTTGAATATAACTTGTCCGGATAATGAAAATGTTCGTATTGCTGATGCCAATTATGGTAGAACTTCGTTAGATATTTGCTCTACAAATGTAACACAACAAGCAACAAATTGTACCGATAGAAATGCTACAATCATCGCAGCTAGAAGGTGACACCAATGTTAAAATATATTCACTACACTAATATATTTCACCAATCACAATTAAACTAAACAATTTAAATGAGCAATGATAGTTCGAAACAGTGATTGTTATATTTTTGAACATAAGAATTTTTATTTAAAGTGCACATTTGTTACATAATAAATGGTAACACTAAGATTATTAATAATAATGATTCTTTAAAATTTCTTGCAACCCTAAAATATAATCAAAGATGGGTTATAATGTAATTTTTTTTCAGATGCAATAATCTGCAAAATTGTACTATTCCAGTTAATAGTACCCTTCTCGGAGATCCCTGTCCTGGAACTTCAAAATATTTATCAGTGAACTATACCTGTGTCACTGCATCGGAACCTCCATGTAATATTACCATTGCAATATACCATATACAACATAACAGTCAATTACAATACATTCTAAATTAATACATTCTACGAAACTTGCAAAATTAATTGTCAAATTATTAATCGCTGGGATTGTAACATCATCATGATATTTGAATTATTGAACAGAATGATATCGAATGATTTTCCCAACATACCTTATTACATATTACGTATGACTGTTTCAGTTTTCTGTGAAATAAACGAACATCACACACGGTGTGGATCAAACTGTGAAGAGACTTGTACTGACAGTTCTCCACAATTCTGTGATGACACAGCATGTATTGTCAACAAGTGTGTTTGTAACGACGGATACGTCAGAGATCCTGCTACTAATACATGCATCTTACAAGACTACTGTCCCTTGCCAGGTAAACAAATCTTCAATCATGAACTAAGGCGTGAATGGTTTATTGATTTCTTGCAAATTTATATGTACAAAATAAAAAATAATATTCAATAATATGAATGGAAATTTAAAACAAAAGTTTCTGTTTGGCATTACGTTTTGAAAATACATATTTATAAATTACATTTAATTGCAAAATTTAATCTATTTTGCATTTGATTCCAGGGAATGACACTCACGAAATTTTTACCTCTTGTGGTGTACATTGTGAGGCAACATGTAGACATCGCAGACACGGTTTCGTGTGCACCCTATTATCTGGTTGTCAACCAGGTTACATCTGTGAAAAAGGATATCTACGTGATGATAAAACCAGTCAATGCGTGCTACCGGCTGAGTGTCCACGCAGCAACAGAAGATTTTGGCCTTGGAATAATTAAACAATTTGATATATACTACTGTTCTTGTATATCATGTATTATGTATTGGAAATTATTATATGAATAAATAAAGCATTGCAATATGTTTAGCTTCATTAAATATTACAAAATCATATGCTTTGATAATATCGTTATACTGGCAGAAATACTAATATTTGTGGAATAAATAACAATTTCGTTAATATTGTTTATTCGCTATAGTATTTAAAATAAGCTGTATTAATGAATCGTGTATTATTATATAAATATCAATTAAAACGTCTTTCAATATAATACGAAAACTACTCATTTATTTACCTGCAGCTCAGATGAATTCTGTAACAAAACCATTCGCTTAAAATAAGTAATTAATATTCATATAATTTTACAAAATACATCAGCAACGATCAGAGCCGCCGAGAGCTGGCCCGGGCCACGTGAAAAACGCCTGAAAGGGGCCCTTACATATGTTCGGCTGAAGCTTTTTTTAACTAATTTCCATATTCCAGACCTGAGCCCCTGCAAACTGCCCATAAATTTATCCCCTCTTTGTCGTCGGGCCTGATGACAACATTTCTATAACATTGTCCTAAATCAATCAACGACATTCAGTGACCAATGGAAATACGATTAAATAGTTTCAGCATTGGGTATATCAATAATTGGCAGCAATCAAAATCTAACTTTCAACCATAGCAATCTATATTATCACATCATATTAATAAATATTTCTTCATGCTACTGATGAAATATAGAGTAATGAAATTTCTAAATTATTATCAAAGGCTTCGTTTTTTCCAACATTCTTGTCTAGTGAGAGATAACAAATACATCACGCATATTTTGCATGATACAAGTTATCAATATTATTGTCAAGATTAGTTGAACGTTCAAAAACTATAATAGTAAAAAATTAATACTAATGACATAAATAGCAAACATTCGCCAATTATATAATCACATTGCAATGCAATA
The DNA here is from genome assembly GCA_963422195.1 of Carabus problematicus. Taxonomy (NCBI): domain Eukaryota; kingdom Metazoa; phylum Arthropoda; class Insecta; order Coleoptera; family Carabidae; genus Carabus; species Carabus problematicus. The sequence goes on along the minus strand of OY728585.1, from coordinate 12,138,913 downwards.
TATAGAAAGTTTACTAATAAATCAAATATATAACGCAATTTAAAGGTGATTATATGTGATAATAAATTAAAATATATTTTTTTCTGTATAATCTAAAAGGTACTTGGATAATTTGGAAACAAGCAAGGACGAAAACAAGTTAGTCATTTTTATGTATGGAGACCTATTACAAAAACAATAATTCATTTTGATAAAGGTTGAACTACGCTTAACGAGCAGCAAGCAATAATAGTACTATACTTCAGTTAGCTGCAATACAACCAGTTTTTACAAAATGTTGTTCCTCATTTTCGCTTTATTCTTTTGTTCTACCGATGCAACAAGTAAGTAATAAAAATCTCCACATGTTTAGTCATATTAATTCATATTCTTCTATACTTCCTGTAATAAATATTTTCAATCTTTTATTCGCTATTTTTCAACCTTACGAAATTAATACGAACTCAATTTTCCTACAAGAATACTAAGCAAAAGTACTCCATAATAATCTTATTATGTGGTAAACATTTGTCAAACTTATTTTATCTGTATATTTAATTCAATACGTAATTAGTCTACAAATTCATATGAATGATATTTGGAAAATATATACATACATAAACTACATTTAATTAATTCATTGCAGTAATTCATGTAATTCCTTGACCGTTAAGTCATATTGTAAAAAGAAGAAAGGAAGAACAAATGTACTTATTTTCTTACAGATAGCTCTGATCCACTTCAGTATTCATGCGAAAATTCCACGCTTTATTTAAGGTGTTCTACAGATCTTGTTTTAAATATACAAGGGGCATTTTATGGTAAAAGTCAGGAAAATATTTGTCCAACACCAGGCAATGGAACAAGCAATTGTACAATAGAAAATGCTACATCAGTTGTAGCAGATATGTACGTAATCTTCTAATGAAATTCTTAGTTGTAAGGAACGAACCAGATGTGCGTAATGCATAATGCAATTTATTGCAGATGTGACGAGAAACGGAATTGCAATATTGAAGTCACAAACAGCTTGTTCGGTAATCCATGTCCAGGGGTGTCTAAATATTTAACAGTCAATTACACCTGTGTTAATGCTACTGGCAGTATTAAAAGTAATTATAATTCATTGGGAAAACATATACCTATACTTAGTGTCATATTAATTATTTTAGTTGCCGATCAATGTGGACCCAATGAACATAGTGCTTCCGATGTATGCATGTGTGACGATCGTTGTTCTACACGTGGATTTGTTTGTCCAACGCTGTGTGTTTCAAAGGGATGTGTATGCAATACTGGATATCAACGGGACCCAATTACAAACTGGTGTATACTGAGGGAGTACTGTCCTATATCAGGTTTGTACAGCATATACACGTGTATATAATCTTATTGCAAAATAGATTAAATTCCCGTCATACGACGGAAAAATATTAATTACGGATATGTAAAAAAACCTTGAGTAACGTAATCCATTTGAAATATTTATTAATTTTTTTTGTTTATATTTTATATCTTTGATATGATTTCAATGCAGATCACTTCATAAATACTTTAAATATCAAATTTGCAACTTTCATGCCTTTAAATATATCGTTACACTTTTAATAAAACTCTATTAATTAAATGTCAATTCGTTCGACGACAATAACAGAAAACAGTGATTTGACGGATAAACAAAACATCACCACTTGCGATTTATGGTCGGCTTAGTCTCTTTTACTTTTGTCAACAACAAAAGCCCAATGAAAATGTTTGCAGGCGCGGAGCAGCAGCAGCAGACCTTAGCGCTTTATATAATAAGATAACATTTCATATGATAATATTAATACAATATCTTAGATATTTATAATCATTACGTTTTTTTATTTAAGTATAATTGTATAAATACATTTTTTCTATTTCTAACTGCCCCATAAAATAGAAACCCAAATTGATATTAAATTTCTTACATTTCGCACTTTTCATACATATATATTTTACAAAATACAATTTTTGTTTGTTTTATCCAATCTTTCTTTAATACGCAAACAAAGATTAAGGCTGTGTTCGAATTCAAGATAGTATTTTAGTCAACGAAATTAAGGAGATTTTAGGATCAATTTAGTGTATGCAATTCAGGGCGTACTGTACTTTTACAAATCCTAATGTCTATTTATAAAATCCTAACGTCATTTAGTGCACCATTTAGGATATAAAACCAGTCACGTGGTACATTAATGCACTAAATTGTCCAATTCGGACGGAGCCTTAGTAAAAGAATATATCGTGTAAAAGGCATTAACAATTATGATAATAACCTTAAAATTAGGCGTTAGGACATATAAGAATAGCGTAATCACACATTGTTACTAATGGTATGCATACTGGCTTTACCCTTCATGTAATAAAACCATCCGATAATTTCCAAACCTAAGGTCTTCACTCCATTAGAATGTTTCAGGCATTACAAAATCAAAACTACAAGCGGATATTTCTGTGAAATGACTACATCAATTAACTAAATTACAATGGTATATTAGCAAAACCCACCGTTTGTTTTTATTAAGCGATAATAATATGAAATCGAGAACAAAAGAACAATGTGTAATCTACTTGACGTTTTCAGCGAACCTGAATTCAACCCATGAAGTTTACAGCGATTGTGCTAATTGCCAACTAACTTGCAGGCACATCTTTCGTAATGAAACTGGATGTGAATCTGACAAAAAATGTGAACCAGGTTATGCTTGTCACGACGGTTATGTGCGGGAAATGATCATAGGACAATGCGTTCGCAAGGGAGAATGTTTCAGGGGATTTCCTCGAGAAAATGGAAAATAGCAAACAAATGCATAAGTACATTTCTTTTGGGAAATTTATCTAGTACGCTTACAGTTACGTATTTTAATACGTAGGGGATATGTATTATACAATAAATAAAAATTCACTGTTTATTATTCGCAGGCTTTAAGTATATTCCTTAAAGTAATTTGTTCCAATAAATATTGTTCGTCCTATTAGAATTAACAGGATATTCTAAGTTAAAATGTCTTTAATTAATAAAAACAATAAAAATTTTTCCACAAAATATGTTAACAAAATTGTTGCCTAAAGCAATAATCGACACCAACGTTATATTCTGGCATATAAAATCCTTTTGACAATCCAAAATCCCTTAAATTCCCGTTGTCCTTGATGTTATTGATTCACAACACAGCGCACAGAAGACAACACAATTTCATTCATGCTCTGTACAGGACGAGCGTGCAACGAAATTGGATTTTACTTTCCTTCATTATTTTTAACAATATTGTCTTGAAAACACCGTTAAACACCCACAAACCCCTTGTATCATCAAAGGATTGAAATTTACAATGTACAGAGTCGTAAACATGAAAAATGATCTAGTAGAACAAGTCAAAACGGAATTCATAACCTACAAAAAAATGTACAACGCGATACTGATCTAACCTGGAAATGGTCTATTTCGCTTTATTTCTTTCTAGGAACATTTTAATTCAACGAATTTGAATATTGCAATAGACAAATACATAATGGAAAACACCTGGGTATTTACAAATTCGAATTTCAAGTGAAAACTTTTATCTGTAGGGAAATGGCGAAAGAGTAACAGTAAAATTTCATGCACTATCTTACGATGTTGGCAAGAGCGTATTCTATTTTGTATTTGATAATGAAATTATCGTAGAAATAAATTTAGGTTCTCATAACTTTAGATGAAATATATAGGTTATAGAGATATAAATTTTTTAGTGCAAATTCGATATTTTCATCAGAGATATAAAATCTTCAAGTGGCTATATGTGGTAGTTAGATCAATAAAGATGTATCATAAAATGTTTGTAAAGGTTGCTCCGTGTCAGCATCAGTGGCATCTTTTGATACTTAGGTCTCAGCGTCCCGTGAAAACTTTGGAGTTCAAGAGCTCCAGGTTCAGGAAAACTATTCATTGTTTATTAATAAATTCTAAAATATTTTACACTCAAAAGATTACGAAATCATGGATCCGCTACTGGACAACAAATGCAGTTTAGTTTTAATAACGTATATATTCTAATCATATTACTAAAGGAAAAATAATCAATTCTAACAAACGAATTTAACTTCTTATATATTTAACATTTGATTATCACAAAACGAAAATGAAGAATAAGAATTAAATGTTGACGATTGAATCAGCACCTGCAGTCTACCGTTCAATTAAATTTCCTCTTCAAGGTATCGAGAAATTCTTACAAACTTTGAAGAATATTTAAATTCAATTTAAATTAACTTCGTCAACCAATGGTGCTGACAATTACCTGCCACGCTTTTGTAACCATAATACTAAACTTAGATTCAAAAGTAAAAATAGTAATAGGTCCACCTGCATGCCATAGAAGAGAGAATTGTTTGCCATTTTACATGCGAAAGACATTACTAACTAGGCCTCATTCCGTTGCAGTATACTATTTCACACAGCCTGCATAATTATCAAAAGCTCAGCACAAGCATTCTGAAATGTATTAGTCGGCTCTAAGGCCCACAGTCTGAGCTACCCTGTGTAACTATGATCCTTTATTGCAGCAAACTGGTGTCCAAAATTTGTAATAGAAACATTAATACATTAAAGACCAGAATTGAAAACGGCGTCAGCTGTCTTTTACCATGTTCAACTGTATAGCGTTAATTTCGCCATCTGCTAGTTATTCTACGGAACAGACTTTTCCAAGTACTAATCGGAAATTTTTGTTACATTCCGTAAATATCAGAGAAAACTTCTACATTGTTAACCTTCAGTAACAAACACATTCACGATACACAGTGCTTTACACTAAATTCTTTTATTTGAATTCAGTCGTAAATCACAAAGTTACGTCGTTACCACCATAAACAAACACATATTTTATCAGGTCAGACCATACTGCGCTCTGCATAGAGAAATGAAACGACGGAATTGTATTTCTAGTAAACGTTATTAAAATCGAGTCCTGATGAGCGTTTGCATTTCTAGCATTTAAAGTAAAAGTAATTAAACTCAGTTTAATTAGTAACTTAATTTTGATAAATTGTAATTAAAGGCTTATTAATTATGTAGAGGTAATTCTACTGCAGATATTACAAAGATCTGGTTTGTATAATAATGCAAATAACTATATAAAGTGGATTTGTATTTTTAACAATTTTAAATTATCTTGTAAATCACATGTAAAATAATGCATAATATACCATGATAAACTTCATACTGATATGATATGCAATAATGCTTTTATTGAATAGTGCTTTTAAAAAAATCCATTTGTATAGATCAGTTTTTTGCCTGAAAATAGGAAATAAATTACCATTTATATCTGAGTCACAGAAAAGTCTTTCATATGTAAATTTATACTGCATGAAAGCGGTACATTTATTCAAAAGAATAAAGTATCATTTATATCGTTCTTTCTTTTGCGTATGTCGTCCTGTTTCCTACTGAGTAAATAATGTCGCCAGATATAACGCAGTACCATAAAACGATGCTTCGGACATTTTCCAATCATGTGAAATGATACCTTATGAAGTCCATATCTCATATGAATCTTTAATAATAACTCATTATTTAATGCCAATATCATAAACATCTTAAATTAAAGTAATCTCTGTACCTATACACATACAAACAACTCATTTTATTTTGAGATTAATTATCTATATGTCACATTAAAATATTTTATTGTCAGAAATAAGTGGCCATTTATTAAATAAAAAGAGTAGTTTTCTGAGAAACATAATTTGTCATTGGCGATTACTCAAAATTAATAATATGCATTTTATATTTTGAAAGTAAATACAGCTAATATATATATATATATATATATATATATATATATATATATATATATATATATATATATATATATATATATATTCTTCAATAACAAAACCCTTACCACATATTTGGAAAGTTTCAGACAAATTTTTATTCTGTCAAACTCATGAATTCGTGTTCATTTAACCGAATGGCAAAACGGATGGTATAAAGGCTGCTTCAAAAGAAAAAGTAACTGTTTTCTTCGTGTAAAAGAAAGAACAAATATTTTCAAACAACATGTAATTATTTCCGATTATTAACTTTTTCTTTGAGGCAGTTTGAAACACTGCTCATTTGGCTCCTTTCAAATAATTTACTTTTATCCTTTTTCCTTTCATTCTGTCGTTTCCTGTATGCGATTTAATACATATTCCATAATATGTTTTGTAATATACCGGGTGTCCCAAAAAATCTGACAAGAAGACAGGGAATTATCATGTAAATAGAGAAAAATTGTGATTACTTCTGAACAATACATTTTAGCGCAAAAGTGTAAACAAAAAAATTATTCAAAATAAAAAACTACTGAACAATTTTTGCTCTAAAATGCATTGTTCAAATGTAATCACAATTTTTATATATTTACATATTAATTCCTTATGTCCCAGATTTAATAAAAAACTTAGAGATTAGACCATGCAACCAAGGCGTTTGTAGAGTTATTAGTTACCTATTGTTTTATGTAAATAATGTTTGTTTCGTCATATTAATCAAGATCGCTTTCATCAAAAGACAGTCACTAGATAAACTGCATCTTTTCATGACAGCAACGTTGTACTCGAACGATATTATAATCTGCTCCTTAATAGCTACAGTTAAATATACATATATTGAACACTAACAACCTTAATATTCGCGGCGGTGTTGTGCGAAGATGACGAGAGGTGTTAGGAACTTGACAGACAGTGCGGGTAAAAAGAGGCAATTCTAGGTAGAATGTACGCACGTAATTCTTTAATTTGGCGGCGTTTTCACTGCTCACAGCACAGTACACTCAACACGATTAGTTAATTGTGGTTCTCACGCTCCCCGTAATTACTAAAGGGTAATTACTCACTCACATAATCGTGATTAATTGCAATTAATCAACTGGTTACGCGAGATTTTTATTAATAACATCTGTTAAATCTGTCTAGGTACAAGGGCACTAACTTACTATTAAACAGGTTTATGAAATAAAATTTGATCCGAACTTTATTAATTGCTGTTACTATAGAAAAATCGTCTATGATCCATAATGACAGTATTGTAATCTACAATTTATATCGAATTGCTAATTTGTATGCATGTTCATAGACTGTAAACTAACCTACGAACATAACAATATAATATTATTCAAGCAGTATGCATTTCGTGGCATTTTAGTATCGTTGAGTGTCAACGACGGTACACAATGGATTTCTAGCGAAGGCTTCTGTAGGTATTACATGCGAAGGCAATGCGACGTACAAGTGCCAGCGAAATGTACAATTACGATTTTGCGGTTGAAACTTCAGATTCACGCTGTGCAGTGCAAATAAATTTGGTTCACGGACCAACTATTTTCCAGCACCTAATGGCTTTTTACTCTGCTCCAGTTTTTATAATGATGACTAGCTGTGATCTAGTGGCTTATTTATTAATTCCCATACTTTCTGTAACATTTTCCGTTTTTCTTAAATGAAATTAACAGAGATAGTTTTTACTCCGATCAAACGAAACATTTTGGCCTTTGTAGGAAAAGAAGACATTTTATGTATGACAGACAATTTTTGGAGTTTACTTTTGATAAAATAGAATTCTAATTAATCTGTCTGCGAACAGACACATCAACGGTTAACCACGCAACTGCCGTAGATTTGTTAAAGATTACTTATTTTCCTAAACAACCGGGCAATTTGTACACTCAATAGCAACCGTATTTCCGCTACACGAATCCAAGGAAATTGCTTGAAGAAAATTGGTACTTTTGTGTGCGAGAAACAGTTCTATAAATGTTGACCCACGTGTATCTTTATAGCGTGAATGCGGGTTTCACATTGAATTGACCATGTCTTGCATCTGTGTGAGCGGCACCAATTGTGTTATCTTTTTTTAAATTTTAGTGACCTTTACTTTCCCGTTCGGAAATTAGGTTACATTCACGAACATTCAAAAACGTCATAGTAAACAGAAAAATGTAGTAACTAGTTTAGATTAATAAAGTAATGCAAACCAGGTCAGAAAAAAATGCTAACCGTATTTTCATTCATTTATTAAAAACAAACAAATATGTGATAGAGCAGAATTTGTTCGATTATATTTTACATTTAAAAATTGGCCTCTAATAAATGATTTGGTTAATAATTCATATTTGATATCAAATGACAATTAAAAGTCGCTGTTCCATCAAAGTTTATTGAAAACAAAATTAAATATGTATTGTATATACAGTGAACTTCGCTTATAACGAACCAATCTATAAAGTACGAACTAAAGTATCATTAAACGTGTGTTATTTTTTTCGCATATAACGATCCCGTTTATAACGAACTTTCGGGTATAACGAACCTTAATTTTTGTTATAATCGCAAAAGTTTTCGGTTATAACGAACTTAAAATGGCATTTTACCAAATAATCAGGGGATTCCTCGAAATCTGTCAGCTCCGCATATGTAGGGTCGCCGTAACAGTTCTTGCGGTTCTTGTGTATATGTGGCAAATTGTATGAAAAAAAATTATCGGACCTTCTCGCGATTGGAACGCCCCATGCGGAAATTTCAGCATGCTCCACATGGGCTGTCCGCCCCTGTTCACTGTATTTAATGTGTTAAAGAAGTACAATTATGAGTTACTCAATTTCGGAGAAAACAAGTAAAGCTCTTACTTGAAATAAATAAAAATAATATAAAATAATAATAAGTATAAAAAAAGTAAAATAAACGATTTTTTCAAATAATATCTAACTCAATTTTGAACAAATCTGGATTTGTCTAGTTTTGCAAAACAGTTCTTCATATCATGTGCCTACTTGAAACATGTACATATGCATTAATAAAATTCATGAATTTCTGATGTTAATCGTTTATTACGAACTTCGCTTATAGCGAACTATTTTCGTCGGTCCCTTGAGGTTCGTTATAAGCGAAGTTCACTGTATATATATATATATATATATATATATATATATATATATATATATATATATACAGTGAATTTCGCTTATAACGAACCCGCTTATTGCGAACTTTCGCTTATAACGAACCAATCTGTAAAGTACGAACTAAAGTATCATTAAACGTGTGTTATTTTTTTCGGATATAACGAACCCGTTTATAACGAACTTTCGGGTATAACGAACCTTAATTTTTGTTATAATCGCAAAAGTTTTCGGTTATAACGAACTTCAAACGGCATTTTACCAAATAATCTGGGGATTCCTCGAAATCTTTCAACTCCACATATGTAGGGTCGCCGTAACAGTTTTTGCGGTTCTTGTGTATATGTGGTTAATTGTATGAAAAAAAAATTATCGGACCTTCTCGCGATTGGAACGGATCATGCGGAAATTTCAGCATGCTCCACATGTCCTGTCTGCCCCTGTTCACTGTATTTAATGTGTTAAAGAAGTACAATTATGAGTTACGCAATTTCGAAGAAAACACAAATAATATAAAATAATAATAAGTATAAACAAAAGTAAAATAAACGATTTTTTCAAATAAGATTCATAAAAACTATTGTTAGTGTACAATGTATATGTATTACAAAACAATATCTAACTAAATTTTGAACAAATCTGGATTTGTCTAGTTTTGCAAAACAGTTCTTCATATTATGTACCTACTTGAAACATGTACCTATGCCTTCAAAAAAAAAATGAATTTCTGATGTTTATCGTTTATTACGAACTTCGCTTATAGCGAACTATTTTCGTCGGTCCCTTGAGGTTCGTTATAAGCGAAGTTCACTGTATATATATATATATATATATATATATATATATATATATATATATATATATATATATATATATATATATATATATATATATATATATATATATATACATATACTTGTATTTATGTTATTTAATATTCATTTTATACTAGCATTAATATTTTACTTTAAATATTAAATGATTATATTTTTATTCAATAATGCATGTTCTAAAATATATAATATATCAGGTAACCAAAAAAGTTCGTGCGGTTTTTCTAATATAGATTGCCGTGGATATTTTCTTAGTTATTTATTGATAGCACTTATTTACATACGGTCATTTACTTTCGTATGCATTCCTCTTTCATTTGATGCATACAAATTTTGTGACAATTGTTTAATTCCTATTATAAATAAATAATAATAATAATTTAAAATGGCCACGAACAAAACGTTAATTCGAAGTTGTTTACTCTATGAGTACAAACTTGGCACCTTTTGAAATTTGAACCTTTTCTTGATCGGTAGTTAACTTCCGACGAAAAGTGGATACTGTACTCCAATTCTAAACGATCTTATCATTGGTTGTCACCAACTAATGCAATATCAAACACTCCAGAGAGTTGATGTTATAGATGCAGTCCGCCAATTTTTTTATTCCAAATCCGTAGATTTTACAATACCGGCATACAAAAATTGGTGTCACGTAGGCACAAGGTCATTGAGTGCGATGGTGATTACTTCGCTGAATAATAGTTTATTACAAATTTGTAAATTTTTTTATATTTTTTCATCAAAAACCGCACGAACTTTTTTGGTTACCTGATATATTCAATAGTTATTACATTTACAATTTAAATCGGAACAAACTCTAGATAATTTAAGTGTACATTGTTATTTTAATATTAAACCCATAAACTATAGACTATATTTTATACAGGTCCATATTTGTCAACGGGGATATTAATTCAGCTTAAACTGAAATGCACACTGGAAAATTGTGGACATAACTGCGAATGTGCATTAAAGCGTAATTAAATTATACGCGTTATAAACAAATAGTGGTAAATCAGTTAAAACTAAACGATACACGCGCTCTGCAAAATATAAACCAACATTGTATCCGCAATTGTGAATAAAATATAAATTGTTGCACGTTGTTAATCATTATTATTAATTAAATATAGACGTGCAATGTGGCTGTGTTTTATGCGTTCCCGAAGATCTCTGCAATAATTTTATACATTGTATTACACTGAAAGTGTAATTATTTTGTACAGGAACATGTGTTAGGAAGCACTGTTCTAGGTAACGGTTAACCACGCAACCGAACGCAGGAAACGTCTAGTTAACGTGTAGGAAAGAAAACTGGTATGGTTTATAATATCGATTTTATACTATATGTTCATTACACCGTTATGCAAACAGGGTAATGCATATTAAACAGCTACAAAAAGAAGGATTAAAATATGAACGGGAAATTTACGCTTCATGCTTTGGTAATCCTGATCATATTTCGCTCTGAGCGAAGGATTTATATCGTAGCCTGTCAAAATATAATTGATTGATACAATTTCTATATGTATATTTATAGCAATCAGGAATATGAAAAAGAAGTTTTTAAAATCGTGTGAATTGTACCGTATTAAATAAAAACATATTTTAATCCTACCTGTTAAAAATTTTGCTTATCTTGTTATACATTAATCTGTATAATAATATGTTGTTAACAGTAATTTATATTCAAACTGTTGGTGAATTTTGCAAATCCATTTATCGTACATTTCAATCGGATTGTTATTCCATTAAAAGATAAAACTAAACTTGTTACAGAATTTAAAATATAAAAAATAATGTTGACCGTAAAAAATAACATGTAATCCAAGTAAAACATTCGGTATCTACTTTTATTTGAATCAAGGGACTAGTTTTGTCCAAACTATCAACAGAATTGTAGAATAAAATGGTGAGGAGATACGGAAACTATTATTGCCTACAATGGAAATGAACAAACTAAATCCGCAAAGATGTTTCACGTAAACTAAAATGTGCAATTTCTAGTGCAATAAAAAACTAGGAATGTATACAGACATACATACCTGCAGCTCATCGACGTATGTCCAAGTCTGAATATATCGCAAATTATTATTTATCTAGATTCACACCAAAATCCTAGGTGCCTAGGTCGCAAATAAAACAAAAAATTTGAAACAATTGTGAATACATTTTCTTCTCTTAACAAAAGCAAAGCAAACTAAGCCGACTATAAATACATTGATATTCTTTTGTTCGATTTTTAATTTAAAAAAAATTTTTTCTCCAATGGTCTTTCATAATTTTTCAAAATAAAAAATATAGAAAAATATTGTTCCATTTCCTGCATATGCAAGAAAATTTTGAATACAATTGAATAGAAAATAACGTAGAAAAAAAATAAAAACTGAAAAAAAATTGAAAAATATTTTTTTCTCAAGTACGAAGGAAAATTTGGAAAAATAAAATGTACCTTGCACAACTAGACCATAACACGTATCTGCAAAAAAAAATTCATAAAAACCCGTTGGGTAGTTTAGGAGATCTGAGTGGAACAAAAAATCTCGTACGAGCGAGCGGACGAGCGACATACAGTAGTTTAAATGACAGAAGTCCCTTGAAGGTCATTGAAGGACAGTACGAGTTTAGATTTTAACCACGCCCATTTTCTCATATTCAGTAGCGTCGTTTATCTAATTTTTAATGGGGCATATAAGATACTGTAATTTCCGATGGTGAGGGGTTAGCAGATGACGGGGAGATATAAACAAAAGAAGAACAATGCATGCATTAGTATATACCAGATATAAAGTTTTCGGTGAATAGTCGGCTTAGCACCGGTAACAACAGAAATACGATGTTTTGACAGTTCATTACGTTAATCATTTGTGTCTCACATTTTGAATTACAACAACGATTTAGATTATGATATAATATCAGTGATTGCAATAAAAGTGATTTATTATAACTGTGTTTGTGTTAGTGCATAATACTGGTGTTAATTAGTGGTAAATAAGACAAATTGACAGAAAATGCAGCAAAATGACACTACACGCCTATGCGACAGCTAGTAGTGTAGGGAATAAGAAATCAACGTACGTTATTGCAATAGTATCGAGTACAACGAGCCTCATTTTGTTTTGCTTGTCGTAGTATTATTCGGACATTCTAAAGACAAACGCGTTATATCCATCCTTGTCGCACGTGCTGTTTGACAATTGAAATGAGAGAGATAGATATATAACTATACGTTAATTCGTATATGATACAGATAACCTTCATGGGACTTCTTTCATTTAAATTTCTGTACATACGGACATATGTTGTAATAGTCATTTCGTGGTCCAGGGGGTCTGTCCGGGATTTCTGTGCAAAAATTTTTAAAATCGGAAGATGCTACAGACATCGTACCGAACACTATAGCTCTTCGACAGGAGGTCGATGAGCTAAAACTACAGACAGCATCATGATTCAGATAGTACTAAAGTGTATTCAAATCCATATAGGAGTAACGTCATAAAAAAAAAAAACGAATTATAGAGAAGCCCCACCCCTTATGGCAATACGATGTGCGTATAGTCAAATGTGTAAGAAAGAGATAGCTTATTTTGTTTATGTTGTGAATAAAATTTATCTGATGTGACGTCACTCCTAAATGGATTTCAATACACCATATTCGCTTTCTTCTTTAATACAATTCCATTGCCATTTTGAATATATGTACTTAAATGAAACAGACAGATATCCGGATCAATAGATTTTGTTCCTTCATCTTTTAACTCTAATCTCAAGGATTTGAAAAACGAGAATCAATGAAAAAATTGGTGTCATTTGTTTCCATTTGGCACCATTTGCGCTTTATTCAAATCCATATATCTTGGCAATTCAAACTTTATATACTTTACTGTTTAAAGTATCCCTAATGTTGGATTTCTAGGATGAGGTTCAACTTTATTATTGATTCAGAATGAATAATACAGAAGTGAAAATACGCAATGCTTACCTGTTAAATAACATTAATGACTAGACCAATTCTTAGTTTTTATTTCAAATTTAAATTAAACCGCAACCTGGAAAAGCGGCAGAATCATCTTTAAAATAACCTGCAAATATGTATATAATTAAATATGTAAAAATCAATATGCTACAATTGGTTCCGTAAATGATTTATTACGTAGTTGTTGAAATGCATTGTTTTTCATTATTATTATCCCTTTGCTTGTAGATATTTACAATTATTGTCACTTTTAGCTAATTCCTACATATACGTATAGCAATCAATTTATCGAGTAAGGTCCATTCCCCTAGACAACGCAAATTGTCGAAGAGGCAAATTGTCGACAATCCAGATCCACGTAGAGACAAAATGTAGAAATTAACCCCCCCCCCCCCCCCCATTGGACCACATTGGTGCAATTCGCCGACAATCACAGATGGTTTAAAATGTCGACAACCGATATTACACAACTAAAATTATAAATATTGCAAGCATAGTTCACTATTTTCACCACAGATGCCACTAGAATGAATTAAATTAATCTAATTGGCATATGGCAGCAGAAATAAAATTAAAAGGAAATATTTGTTTAATTATTCATTCTAATTTTGGTACTATACGAAAAGAATAAGTTCCTTTCACAATTATTATGGTAGTATACAATAATGTGTTTGATTACATAATAGAAATGTTTTATTATGCTTAAATACAACATACAATGGTTTAAATTATATTTATTATAATATGTTACATACGCACCGAATTTATCCTATCGTTGTTTATAAAATTAAATCATTTACGTTCGAATTATTACAAAATATATCAACAATCAAATATAAAAAATATAAGGAACCGGTAACACTCAAAACTGTTCATATATACATGCGCTATCTCTGATCACTATATCTCCTTTAAAGCTTGCAAAGCTCAACAGGGAAGCACTCTAGCGGTAGTTTTCGATACGAAACATTTTCAGCGTGTCACTTGTGCACTCTGTCGGACAGCTGATGAAACAACCAACGTTCAGAATCAATAATAAAAGAGGTACGTTCTATTTTAAGGTCACGTGGCTTGTAGCATCAACGATGACGCTGTAATTAACTGAGTTGATTGTTGTCACCTGAATAACGGTGACAGCTATCCGATCACAAGACATTGAGTGCTGTTGCCTGTTCTCTATCACGTGTCATGCCAGAGATGAATAGATTGTGAATATCAGTACTTTAAAGAAACAATAATACCTGCTTCAAGATAATTCCGTTAACATAGCATGATACTCATTTCAATACAAGTATACATATTTTTAATTAAATTTTCCATATAGGTTTTCATTTTTTATAGTTGAATATTTCCGTTTTCACTTCGCCCAGAGGAAATAAACTTTATAATTCACAGCATTTAATTTAAATAGCAAAAGTTACGAAATGTATTTTTATTAAACTTGAACGACAGTCTTTTTTGTTAGATGAAATCATATATCAAGCAATAATATTAAAAACAAGTAATATGCCCGTATTATGAACTCGTCAAATTTAGTTAAGATCACGACGCGTTTCGAACTCTCGTTCATTATCAAGTGATAAGGTGTGGTGTAATGTTGTGGCTTATATACCTGCCGTGTTCATGAGATGTAGATGACATATTGTGTATCACCGACTGCGAAAACACCACCGATATACTAAATTACATAAATAATATACACACCAATATAAAATTCACAATAGAAGAAGAAGTTAACAACAAAATAAATTACCTCGACATAACAATAACTAAAAATTGCACAAGCTTAAAATATAACATATACCGTAAACCAACACAAACTGACAACATCATACACGCAAAATCAGAACACCCGAAACAACATAAATTAGCAGCCTTTAGAAGCCTAATACACCGACTAGAAACCATACCAATGAATAAAGGCGATTATAACAAAGAACTAAACATTATTAAACAAATAGCCACCAACAATGGATATAACATTAATACTGTAAATAAAATACAACAAAATATTAAAAGAAACCACAAAAACAAAGACATTAACAATACTCAAGAACCTAAACAATGGGCCACATTTACCTTCATAGGAAAACAAACTTACAGAATAACTAAACTTTTTAAGAAACACAACATAAACATAGCATACAAAACTACAGACAACCTCAAAAGTCAAATTAATAATAACATAGAAAACATAGATAAATACAACCAAAGCGGAATATACAAATTAAAATGCAACACTTGTAATCTAAACTACATAGGCCAAACCGGTAGAAAATTTAAAGACAGGTATAAAGAACACATAAACTCCTTTAAAAAACTCAAAATCGACTCCAACTACGCAGCCCACCTACTTGATAATAAACACGCAGCAGGCGACATAAAAGACATAATGAAAATAATCAAAAAACACCCCAAAGGTAGAAAACTAAACATCATCGAAAACCTTGAGATATATAAAGAAAAACTAAAACAACCTATAATAAACATACAAATAAACAGCCAATCTAATGCCATATTCACACCACTCAAACTATTACACAAAAAACACGCATCATTGAACAGTCACACACCAATGAACACGGCAGGTATATAAGCCACAACATTACACCACACCTTATCACTTGATAATGAACGAGAGTTCGAAACGCGTCGTGATCTTAACTAAATTTGACGAGTTCATAATACGGACATATTACTTGTTTTTAATAATATTGACGATGAACTTCGGAACTGAAAATATAATATTCATCAAGCAATAACTTGATAAAAAATAATTTATACGAAAGGATTTTTAAATAAAGAAAAACATTCATTTAATTTTGTGAGAGAAACAAATTCATTTACCTGGTCTGCCACAAAAAAAACAAGCTTTCATATGTTTTCTTGCTCGCTTTTCCAGAAATAAATGCGCCAATAGTCATTCATTTCAATTGAAAGTTTCCAAATGTCAACTTTTCACTGTTGCAAATGTTATTTATTAAAATGCAAATAACAAATAATTGATTCCGTATTTAGAAGATAAATTCGGCTGATGGATTGTTTTCATTCCTATCCAAAATTGATTGTTATAATTGAATAATTAGTCAGAAAGCAATAAACGGATTTTGTGGAGATTTGGAATTAAAATTAAAATTGTGTGATTTATTTTCCACGCTAAATGGGAGAACGATAAGCAATGTTACATTTTTGTTTCATATAGGTATGTATATTCCAATAACTCAAATTGTTACTATGTATATATTTCAACTTTTGCAGTAATGTTTTATTTGTTAAACTTTTGTGGCCGATGTCACGTATTCGTGATTTCGTGAGCCATCGGTTATCAGCCGCTGTCTCGTTGATATGATTTTGTGATCCAGCGGTTATTAGACGCTGTCACATCGACGTGATTTTATGATCCAGCGGTTATCAGCCGCTGTCACGTTGATGTGATCTTGCGAACCACCGACTATTAGCCGCTGTCACATTGATGTGATTTTGTGATTCAGCGGTTGACGTGATATCACGAATCTAGCGGTTGTACGAATATGCTTGAAGCATATATAATAAGAGTTGCTAAATATGACATCCCGAACAGATTATCAGCAAACATAAGATCACAAAAAAATCTAAGGGTGTAAAATATTGCCAAAAAAGAAGTTCTGCAGAAATGATATCGCTTCTAATAAAATTTCCTGGGTTTAATTTTTGAAAAATTCTATATAAAATTTTGAATTCGAAAAAAAATACCGGCGGTAAGCGATAGGACTCACATTAGAAACACCGGCCACAAGTGACAGTCTTTGAACGAAATGTGCGGCTATCAAAGTTTTAAAGCGATTGCCACTAAGCTGGAGCATCCACCCTATATGCTAAACCTTAGTATCAGTTTTTCCTGTTACCAAAAACTTAATCCGAGTTCAAAAGAAGTGTACGTTATCCAAGTGAAAAAAAAACGAACGCAAAAACATGTATGTGTTGAAATACTCATCCACTCCTACTAAACGAAGTGATCGAGTTGAAACTTGTCACACTGTGGACAGGACAGAACTAGATCATTAATCGTCTTTTGTTTTTATCACTATCACTCTTTCCTGAATTAAAGGGGCAGTGTCAATATTTCTGTATAGGTCCCAGTAAAGAACTAGAAACAGAAGTGTTTTTCTGCGATTTCTCCGCAATGATACAAAACAAGTCACGAATTCACTGGATATGGAGTTATGACCTTGTAAATACATTATTTTATTGAGTTACAAAAAAATCTTCCGTACATGTAAATAGAAAAAAAAAGTGAGTGATCATACTTAGAACAAATTGTGTGTCATTATATATGTGATCTGACTGAAACATTCACATAAATTTTATTTTACGGTTTCTCTAAATAAGCGTTGCAGACCATTACACGGAACATAAATTTTACATCCCTATTAAAACGATGTCTATCCCTTTTATAGGTATTTACAAATATGTTACAGTAACTTGATGGATTGCTGTAAATGTTGCAATGAACTAGAGTGACCACGTTTTTCTGCTAGCTTCAGCAAAAAAATGTTCTATCCTGCTTTAACAGCAGTTACAAAAATACTCAATTCATCAAAAGTTGACACAAAAACGAGCAATGGGACTTGAGACCACAAAACAATTTATTCGAAGCGATCTAGTCAAACTAAAACGATTTAAAGAACCATCAAGATCTCATATGATTGAATTAATCATATTTAATGCATGACTACAGTTTTTTTTCTTTAGCCCGAGCAGAAAATAATATTTATTTTCAAACATTCTCTACGTCAAACGATAAAATAATATACTTATAAACCTGACAGTTTTATTATATGTGTACAATGTACATATTTTCATTTTGATATCTGTAAGATAAGTATTATGTTCAAATGACTACAGCGAAGTACTTACATAAATACTACTGAAAGTTTAAGATTTTCAGAACATGATGAGTTCTTAAAATTCTCAACAAACAGGCAAGCATAAAAAGAGCAATATCTGTTCTTCCGAAGAATTACTGTGTTCGCTTCGTTAGACATTTTGTGGCTGATGTTCTTACGTCAGTACACGTC
This sequence comes from Carabus problematicus, assembly GCA_963422195.1. Taxonomy (NCBI): domain Eukaryota; kingdom Metazoa; phylum Arthropoda; class Insecta; order Coleoptera; family Carabidae; genus Carabus; species Carabus problematicus. The sequence continues at coordinate 12,120,114 of OY728585.1, read as the reverse complement.
AGAACAATTATGAACGGGCTGTGATTCAGCGCTGAGTACTCTTTAATGTCTTCCATTGATGGGGGAGTTGAAGTTTCGCCAAACAAAACAAGCTTTACGAGAAATGAAATAAAGTAGAAGTCGTCATTAGCAAGTGGGTTTTTTTTCATCATTTGAATTTACAAAATCTCGTAAATTATGTTGCTATTACATTTCGGGTAAAAAAGTATTTATATTGTCACATACACTTTTGTTAATTTTTAATTAATTTTATTTTGATTTTCTGCTTTATTTGCTAAACTCTATCACTAACACACAATATTAACTATTCTATGAGAGTATGTATATTAATTATACATTTACTCTTTATATATTATATACAGTATCCATTATTATCATGACTAGACATTATTTCCTGTAATTAAAGATAACGTAACTACTGTTTCTGCAGAAATAAACATGTTTCTATTACATCAGTTAACTGAAATATGTATGAACATTTTATTAATTTGTCAAACTTACTTTGAATTAGAAGAGTAATTTATCATTCTTTCAACACTAATCTATCATCATGTGCAATGTCCACATAATTCTATAATCTAACTGCATTGTGTTACCAACCTCATATATGACGGTATGAAATATTACTAGAGATAGAAACTAGTTCTGGGACATATAACTCATGTTTTTTAACGTGCTATTATCTTTTTAATTTATCATTCAATTCGCAAGAGAAATAGTCACTCCACGGCATATTTTGCAGAAGCCAGCATATGCAACACATTAAATTTGTAGTATCTTCTTTGAAATACAGTGTTCTAGCCAGTTAAAAAGTAGCTATCTGATAAATCAGTTACTGTTGCACATAAATGGAATAAGTATTAAATTACACGTGCTACAATGTCCAAAGACAAAATGAATCTAAATGTATTTGATGTATATACGTACGTATAGTTTTATTAATCGGTACTATATTAACTAAAGATAAACACCGCTATGCAATTACTATACATGCACGTGCTACTTTGATTAAATCTCAAACAAAATTACCAATAGAACTAATGTTTCAATTTCTACTAGAATTGAGCATTTCCATTTGTCGTTCATTCATTACTTTTTCATAACTGAATAAGTAATCGTGTACCGAGTATAATGTGTACTGCTATACGTATATAGTACCCTCAATAAACTATTTATTACAAGTCAAGTAGTCAAGAATATGAAGATGAAACGTACTATACCTGATATTGTTGACAGAATCCAAAATATAATGAACTTACACGAACTGGGATTGTAATACGTGTTAAACATCACCCAAATATGTATATAGATGTACATACATATATGTATTTGAGTATTTGAGGTGTTACGTAATAGACTATTTTTTTATTTACTTGTAAGATATTATTTAGATTAACTTTCTTTAATATAGACATTGACATTTATTTTCGTATTTTATATCATGTTTAAATCTTTTTCAATTTCTGTTCAATTTTATAACGTCAAATGAATTTATGTTTGTTTTGAACTTTATAAATACATAAATGTTAATATTACTTATAGAGATGAATTATTCATGCACATATTTTAATTGACATATCAAATCAGGTCACAGACCATTATATAAAACGACTAAAATGGTCTGCCCGAGACTGAGGTCCATGAAATATTTAATTGGAGAGCAGTTTGACGTTCCATTTTTGGTTGACATCTGAAACGATGATAATTTATTCAGCAGCAGTTTCAATGTACGTCATCTGCAAGATCAATGAAAAATCTAAGTTATATATATACTCATATATCAAAAATTTAAATTTAAGTTATGAAACAAAAACTTACTGCTCAATATCACGAAACATATTAATGATGTACACATAAATGGAACATATACTTCTATGTATGTAAAACAAGAAACTAAAAAGGACTAATATTATTTTCAACTTTAATAATAATCTCAATTAAGTCCAACACAAGATATTTTAGAATCTAAATATCTACACTGTTTGAGAATCACTGGTTGTCACTAACAAGATAGTAAGTACTGTTACTTTGTACAGGATGTAACTAGGAAGTTTTTGTATGGACGAATAGGAAAGGGCATGTTGAAAGGATCAATATTAGATGTGACAAAAAAAAGAAGTTCCGTAGTTCTAATTCCTTAGCTCAACAATAGGCAGCTCTACAAAGGAACATTGAGAAACAATACATGCTACACATGCCAGAACAAGCAGTCAGAACAATAGGTTAAAGTTCACAGGTGTCTTGGACGAGATTAAATCGAAATACGTGGTACATTCATATATATGCCGGGTTTCTTCGATGAGATTCAACTTAAATCTCTAATTAAAATAAACAATATCGAAAGGAAACTACGTAGCTTATCTGCTTTAGTGCCATTAGACAGATTTGACAGTGTTCGTTTTGATTTGGGATTTAAGTTGAACCATAGCTTGCATGTGTAATGTAATACAGTTTGTATAATTAACTGAGCAGATATCTCAGATGTAATTCAAACTGACAGGTAACCAGAATGTATAAACTAAATAAGCAAGAATAATTTCATATCAGTAACTAAAAGTACAGTCAGCGCTCACTTAACGTACATAATGCGTGCACAAATTTCGGTACGGTAAGTGAACGTACGTTAAGCGGACGGGGTATTTTGGGTATATTTCCGACGGGTTTGTGCGATAATGATTATTTAGTACGGACAGAGAGTCGTAAATAATCATGTACGTATTATCGAACGTATATTAAAAGGACGTACGTTAAGTGAGCGCTGACTGTACACACTAGTTTATATCATGGCCGTCCGTAGAGGCTGGCAAACGGGGTACAAAGCGCTTAAAAACTCAATTAAAAATTTATTGCAGTAATTATTTGTCAGCAAATTTTCTGCTGGTGCCCATGTCCAGACTAATATACTTTCATCCCTAAATAGAATACATCCTATGAAATATACTGCACATATTATAAAATAAATTACTGTACTTTAATATCGCATATGAAAACCCGTGACAGTTTTCAATTATGTGTTCATAAACATGAGTACCTGCCTTTCCGTGACATTTCAAGCAACAACAGTGTGCCGACGATATGAACCTTGTGTCTAGTTTAACTACAGAAGTTGAGATGCGACTCTAATTAATATTTAACACTAACAAGCTCGTGACTAATTAATAGTTGGCGTGCGATATGCCGCGAAGCAGTCAGAATCAAATGTGGTACAACAAACGAAGTGTACATTGTATAAACTCGTTTTATATAATAGAATAAATAAGTAATATGTATGGTATGTATTATAATAACACTGTTATTATATTTCATAATTATATATATATATATATATATATATATATATATATATATATATATATATATATATTATGGATGCTAAATATTTAACATACATAATGGTTCTTATCTATGTTCCGAGTTTCTTGTGTTATGTTCAAAAAATCTATACCAGCATTATTTGACACAAATTTGTTGTCATTGTTTGCCAAAAAAATAACTTCTAAGTATTTTTAGGTCGCAATCAGTTCAAGAGGCGTTATTTTCGTTCGGTTTATTTACTTTTACTTTCGCTTCGCTTCTGCTGTATTTTATTCCTGGCAAACATTAAACCAATATTACCTGAACTAAAAAGATTCCCGTGAGGCACTCAGCCAGGCAATAAATGAGCTTTTTATTCTACACAATTATATATAGTGTTTAGTGTGATTTTCTGTAATAAACTGTATTAGATGACAGTAGATGATATATCCCCAGGTATTATGAAGAAAATATCTGTCTAGTTGTTGATAATTATGATTTCATATCCTAGCTTTCTTGTTAACGATTTATAAAAATTCAAACAATACTTATTCCTGCGTGTTTAAATAAATTACCTTACATTTAAATTCTTATAATTGACTTTATTCTATTCATCATGTCAATTTTATTCGGTTCCAGATAAATAATTTTATATTTTTCGACGAATTTTGGTTAGAACTCCAATTATTTCTGTACTGTCACGTTCTGTCTGGTGGTCCAATGCTGACCTCGGGAAATAGAATAGACTGCTACATTTTGCAATTTGCACCGATCATAAGCAATTTGCAAGCGAATACATTCATTTGCATTTTAATGTTAAGTATTTTTGGTTGTTCAGTTATAATTAAGCCATACCAGCCAACGAAAACACCAAAATACACTTAAGCACTGTCGAACAGTAGGGTTGCATGCTTGGTATATAACAATCATTTAATTCAACCGTATACTCTAAAATATATACATATTTATTTGACCATTTAAATTTTATTCAGTAATTTCACAAATATAGTATGATACTAAATAATTAAGAGAGACTTACCACTACAGCTATTAAAGTTATAAATAAAATAGCGGCATCATTCATTTAGTCACGCTTGGTCAATATTATACGAATAAAATTACTTTATAATTATACTTTACATTTTTTGCACGTAAATATGCCATTTGATTTAGTTTAAAGTTTTTAATATGTATAATTAAATTTACCGTAGACTCTAATTAAGACATTTAGTGACCCTAAATAGTACCTGTAATTATTTATAAATCCGAATTTTCAGCAATTTATTAATAATAGATTTATTTAAGTCGAAATATAATATGAAAGGATTTATCCCCAAAGGGTTGGAATGATGACTTCAACTTCAGATGTAAAGAAGTTTATTCAAAGTTCATGTAAAAACTTATGCCGACGTTTCGACCTTGAGGTCGAAACGTCGGCATAAGTTTTTACATGAACTTTGAATAAACTTCTTTACATCTGAAGTTGAAGTCATCATTCCAACCCTTTGGGGATAAATCCTTTCATAGCAATTTATTAACAAACATCTATGTTATATCAACATATTAATCAGCAAACAATGTTTATTACTTATTAAAACGCTAGATTAAATGTAATGACGTCATATTATGTAAAAAAAGTTTCATGACTTTGTTTAAATTCATCCGAAACTTTTGTATAAGTATATTGTATAATATATATATATTGATTTAATATTCAATTTCATCTTTTTTTCAGAATGCCCTCAAATTATGAAATAACAAAGATCTATATAAGATTCTTAGTTTGCCATTTGATATTTTGACAATGTTCATTTTCCAAATTTAAAATTATAGGTTATTTAACTCTTACGTTATGCATAACAATAAACTGAAGTTTCCTCTAGCTTAAAAAATATAATCACACTCTTTCAAAATAGTAACCAGCATTTATTGTTATCGCATACCATTTTTTCTCGCGTTCTATTATACCAATCATTATGTAAAATTATTTAAGATTAATTTTACAGATTGTTCAAGTCAAATAAGCCAAGAACGTATAATGCACACGTGACACCAATTCATGTGTATGGTATAATAAATTTGCATAATTCACGTATGTTAATTTTAAGTTACATAGCACATATAAGTATATGTTTTTTAGATAAGCTACTTTTCATATAAATTATATTTTCTTCAGATATAAAAAGTAAGCTCACACACATATTAAAATATGCATTCAGCTTAAAGTGGAAAATAAAAGATAATATATCACAATACTGTTCTACATATTCCATTTTAATGCAACGAATAACATGCATCAGACTGGATTTCATTAATTCCGCAACATTATTATGGAATTAATTAATTTACAAACTGTATTAAATTTATGAGCGCCGAATAACAAAGCCATTAAAAATGTAATATGCTAAACTGTACATTTTAACTTAATTTACGAGCAGTGGTCCAGCAGTGCTATTTGTTATAATTACTTGTTCATGTTTACTGCAAAACCAGAACAGAAACATTTAATCAAATAATATTCACCAGTCCTGGGACAGCAGTATTTAATTTGTAAATAATCATGTTTAACGCACGATATAATTAATTAGACACAATCGTCAGTGTTACATATTATGAAATCCTTGTGCAAGATCTCATACAAATTCTTTGCATTTTAGCACCTAATTTGTTTTCTGAATGCGTAGTATACAGCTGTAGGTTTCATTGTTTACAGACGCTGTGATACTTGGAATATAAATGAAAACTGAGAAAACATAGTACTGGGTTTGCAAGACAACGGGAGAGTAGATGACTCAATGCTAAATTTGAAACCACAAGTTTCACATAAAATCTTTATAACAGTAACAGATGAAAGTAAACAAGTTAATTACAAGAAACATTCTTAATGTTGTTCAGACTTATTTTAAAAAGGTGAAGATTAGTCTGAACTAGGAATGATAGTAGAAAAAAATGTCTTTGCGAAACGCAATTGGCTGAGTGCTTAACTTTTTTGTTGTTTTAAACTAAAAATAAATTATTATCTCCTTTCTTACCAGGTGATATTAAACCGGAACTGCGTTCTGACCCTAAAATTTTTCCCGGTACGCCGTTCCTGAGAGTTCCGGTACAATTTCAGCTCTGGTCTGAACAATGTTAAATTAAAAATATGAACTAAATGAAACATGCATATATTCGAGTTTTATCCGATATTTACATGTATGGAAAAAAATGTGGAATGCAATGCAGACGAATATTAAAAAGTAGAGCGCGTGAAGTTATTCTCTCTTCATGTTTAAATACCATTGGAATGTAATGTAATAATAAATTTTTATTTTTAAGATACAGTAGTTTCCAGACTTATTGAATTTGTTTTCGAAAGAGTCTCTTTTATTTCGAAAACATTTCACAAAGCATCTCATCTAATAATGTTAGTCTAAAGTCTGTCAATTTGTAATTCAAATCTCAAGTGAGAATTTTTGTAATGGAAAATTAAATAGAATGGAAATTTCACGTTATTATAAACCTTGAATAAGCCATTGTCATTTTATATTAATTCAGAATGGAATTATTAAAAATTGAGTTTCGTAGACGACGCGAAATTAAATAAAATATTAAGTACTGACAAATAAAATTAATATTTATTCAGGTTTTTTTGCTATTATATCTATAAAACATATAATTTGTTGGTTTATCTAATTTTACGATATTGTCGTTATTATTAACGTTCTACAGAGGTCGCTTAATTAACACTTTATAAAATAGATTGGAAATCTAGTTTTTCTTGTTTACTTTTAATGAGCAGCACTATATAAGATAACGAACCCAAAACAAATTTAAAATTTTGAAAAATATATGCATGCCTGTACTAAATTTAAATAAAAAAATAATTTATCACAATTTTTTAACTCTACATTTGAAGAAAAAAGATTTATTCATTTTTTTTTCAGTATTGAGAAAGAGCATGTGAAAAAGCAGGTAGTTTTATATTTGTATTTCACCCATGAGAGTACGCTATTTGATCTATCTACAACTTCGGAGGAAATCCGATACTATTTCAAATATCAGGTTAGCACAAAAACTAATACAAGCGAACCATCCGTTTTCTCATGTTACTACCGGCATCTAGGGAATCTAACCTAGTACAAAATCGAAAAAAACGTATTGGCGAACAGTTTTTACCAGTTTTTACCGTCATAAAACAAGTGTCGATAAAAAATTGTCAGGAAGATATTATTAAGTGTGCTTTCATGGTTTAGTGATAGAATGAGAATTTTGTTTACAAAAGTTGTCCAAGTTAAGAATACCACAACATTCATTACCTTTCTTTTGGCAAATGTTAAATTGGCATGATATAAAATAGTTGAACGAGTTATAAATCATCCCTGAATTGGTGAAAATAACTTTCATTTGTATGTTTTTTTTCTTTTCTTGTCATTTGCGATATATCGTCACTTTGTTGACGAGCTAACTACTGACTAAAAAAATGTTACTTATGTTTGCACCCAATTGTTAAAAGCACGCGAAATTGAACATATTGCATAAAAAAAATTCTGTTTCATTTCCACATAAATTCTCTGTAATATAAATCAACATGTCAGGAAATTTATCGAAGCCCGTTTCCTAATCTTATAGTAGGAAAGCGAGAATGTTCAAGGTGGGTAGTAGGAGATATCAATGTCAATCTGATTTACACTGCTGCCGTGTTGGAATATGAAATATTTATATAAGTGATCGAACCTCTCCTATAATAGACTCTAAAGGAAAATAGAAAATACTAATAAAACAGGTACGTTAAAATATAAATTGTTATTGACAATAAAATGACTGGCTGGCGTAAATAGACGTTGCCTACATACAATACGTTATAGAAACGAAAACCATTAAAGCATATTGAATTAATTCATGAACGGAACTTTGTACAATATATAACCGCATGGTTTTGGGTGGACTACAGATTCTAAGATGAGGGTATTCGATATCAGCTTAATTAGTTTTGACCCGAACAAACTGAATACTGAATCACTGATTTCGACATAGGTATGATCGGAGATCAGATAAAAGGATAATGACTATCATATAGGTACTGATAACCGAACTATTAATAGAATTAGGAATTATTTCATTTATGTTATACATGTACATTTACTCTATATTAGTACGTACATATATTATTTCATACATTTTTTCGAAGATATCAATTTGGATATTATTAAAGATAACATATATTACAATATATAGGAAAATTTAAAGTACCTGCTAATCAAACTGCTCAATGACTGTAACGATGACATCGACATGGTGGGGAAAAATATCTGAATTACTATGGATTCACACAATTTTAAACCAATAAACACAAAAACAATTGTTATTTGTTTTCCGTGTTGCCACTAACTGCAGATCATTCTGGATTATACTGAAGAACAAGGACACGGTAGTTTGAATATATCCACTTTAGTTTTGGCAACACTAGCATCGTTTCAACGCAATAATTATTTGGAATGTTTTGAAAACTGCACTGACCCAGAATTTAAAAATAACAGTTTGTGAATATTTTAATTTCGTGAGATATAAAGACGTTTACGAAATTGCATTTTATAGGTCATAAGAAAGATATAAGATGGGAATACTCGTATTTAAATTTACGTTATTATAACCTGTTTTGTAATTAAGCAATAAATCGTATAATATACTTTTTCCTTCTGACCTACGTACTATTACCAGAATTTATGAAGTATTAATGATGATTTTTTTTTAAATTTGATTTGCATTAACACTATTATTGAATTAATTTTTTGTTGAATATTAAATAATAATACAAATATAATATTAAACATTACTAAATTATTTATCAGATATGTAAGATTAAATATTATAAGTATTTATGAATATGACTTGCGACAAGAAATTTAAATGTAGGATAATATATTTCACATTGCAGACTGTTCAATATATTTTATGCAAATAAGAAACTTGACATTTTTGTTCTATTTTATTTAGTATTCAAATAGCAATATCTCCGCTATAAACTAGTATATAAAATAATGTTTACCTCCGTACCCATATTGCGTTTCTTCAACTTGACTAGTATAATCGTAAAATACAATTTCTTATATCTGGAATTCCAGTCCTTTTACACATGACAGTATCTTTCTCGTTTTATTTGATTTTCTGATTCAACATAGAATCCGACGTAATTTCAATATATTTATTCAACAAAATTCAATCAGAACTGAATTGTCAACAAACATTCAGTACAAATTTGGACAAGATAAATATTTACACTAATATTACTCTTCAACTTCATGCAATGCCAGGCTTCTTGAGAAAAAGGTTGACATATTTTTGATGAAGGATGATGCCTTAGAAAAATATTTCATAGGTGTGACATTTCTGCTATAGAAGGATCTCAAGTACTATTGAACATTTTATAAAAAAGATGGGGGGGAGACCTATTTTTCCGAAAATTCCTTACACCTTTGACGAAAACGTAGTATAAAATATTTGTCAAGAAAATCCAGAAACGAAATAGAAATTATGATAGCTAATCCGTAATATCGAAATCACTGATAAATATTAAATGTAGTAAAATTGAAAAAAAATATACTGAAGAGATAAACAGCCGCTTATTTTGATAAATTAAAAAATGTCTATAATATGTATACCATTATTTCCCAGAGTAGTTAGGTCAACAAACATTTTAAATAAAATTACAAAAATACAATTTGGATTCGAAAAAAATGTTTGTTTAAACCACTGACCTAGTTTTATCACTATTGATTTCGCTTAATTTCAACAACTTGGATATTGAAAAGTTTATAAGTACTTGAATTTGATTGATCATCACCAGTTTGCATAATAAAAATGTCAGATTTTGTCCCCTTGAAAGTTGATTAATTCGTAATGGATAATCAATTGAATAACTGTACTTGAAAAAATTATGCGTTACTAATGAATAAAAATATTCACATATACTTCAAATTTTTGCCTCTGCATTTGATAACAAACAATTTATTTTTGAATAGCTGAAAACTGAATCCGTTCATCACTTTTGTGACCGAACTGATAGCAAAAAACAAACTGTACACAATTGTCAAAATCGAAACTATTAATAGTTTTGTACAATTTAAAATATTTATTAATTTTATTAACCATTAAAATTTAACACTAAAAATATGTATTGTTATTTTGCCATTTTAAGTATTTTAAATGAGCTAAGAACACCCAATTCTCGAAAAATACGAAAGTGACATTAAACAGTAATTTGAGCGAGGTGTACGCAAAGTACGATAAACACTGTTGCGTTACAGAAATGAAGTAAAATTTACAGGTTAAATTAATAATAAAGGACTCTAAGTTATACAATTCAGATAAAGTTAACAATATTCCATGCACGGAGCAAAGATTACTAAAGTTACCAAGCAAGGAAAATAACAAAATGGTGGAATCGTGTCTGACTTATGCCATAGACGTATAGTTTGCAAGTTGTTGAAAGGGGCACGACCGGTATTAGCAGGTAACGAACTGAATAACGTCAAACACACGTACTCAAAACCAAAATGAACTTGTATTCATCTGCGTGACGTCGTTTGCTGTACCTATCGGACAACGAGGGAACGGAAATTGACTCGATCTGTGACGATATGGATCACGATGTTGGTAGATCACGGCGGAGACGTCGAACGTGCATGCTGGTGAGCAGCATACAAAACTCCCCTAACGGGTTAACGTCCATATTTCACGTACGCGGTGCTGCACACGAAATGTGATAATACGGTACTGGATTCACCTTGAGAGCTCGACCATACTCCTCAAAACTGAGATAACTACTTTCCGCGGAACACAAAAATTAGTCTTCGCGGCCACAAAAGTAGTACAATAACGAAACTCGAAAATAAGGTTCACCACGTGGTCACTTAAACTTATTCGCGTCTCTCGAACGATGCTCTGAACTGCCGAGACACGACTCTCCGATCATTTTTCCAGAAAACTCAGTTCACTACAAGCCTCAACTTTTATAATCCTGACCGGCGGTCGCAACAAGTTAAAATAAACACTTAAATAATTAAAGGTCCCAAGAAATCTAAGACACGGGGAATTAACATGTAAATACAGAAAAATTACGATTACTTCTGAACAATACATTTAAAAGTAAAAGTGCGAAGAAAAAAGTTGTTCAGAATTAAAAACTGCATAATGTTTAGTGCTTAAATAATTTTGTATATCGAGTAAATCAATTTTGAAATATTGCAATTTGATGACAAATCAGGAGGTCAAGGAACAAAAATTGTAGGTTTTTTTTGTTAATTACGACAAATAATCAAGAGAAAGCGTTTTTGTTCCATGACCTTCTAATCTGTCAATAAAATGCAGTCTTTCAAAATTGATTTACACAGGAACATATCTGAGCACTGATAATTTATGCAGTTGTTCATTATGAACAACTTTAATATTTACACTTTTGCTCTAAAATGTTTTGTTCAGAAGTAACTATAATTTTTTATATTTACATGTTCATTTCCAGGTAATGTCCCAGATTTCGAATGACACCGAGGGACAACCAGCCTAAAAGAGCAGCGAGACTAAGGACTAAAAATAATACAAATTGAAAAAAAAAATAATAAGCACACTCTTGCTTTAAAATGTATTGTTCATAGTAATAATATTTATATAATTCCATGTTAATTCCCTATGTCCCAGCTATTATGCGACACCTCGGTATATAAATATTTAAATCTTCAGTACAAAACACAAATGTAAAATCGCAATATTTATTCGACAATATCCACATGACACAATCAACGGCAAAATAATTTCACTTGGTTTTATCTTGTATCGTTTTTAAACAACGTAAAAAAACCGTCCTTTTCAGTTATAAGTGTAGGTGTCTCCAAGTACAATTAAGTTCTCATTACTCCTTCCATTTGTCACCCGCAATTTCATTTTGTTTTCGCCCACGGCAGCTTTTTAATCAGCATTGTTCATTATTTCAGCACAAACTTTGTGCCTTAAGAAGTTGGTATTTGATGTTTATTCTGTGTTTACAATTAAAAGCAACATATTTTTAAACATGAACTCTAATTTGTATGTATTTCGTTAAAAACAATGTTGATTTACTTGCTTATTATAGATATCATAACTAAAATATTTCTATGAGTATTTCACAGGTGACATGGAATCAAAGTTAACTGTAGAAATTATTGTTGACATTATATTGCTGAAACTTAATTATAATAATTGGATTTGGTTATGGAGTTGACAATTTCGTACTCAATTCATAGCGCGTTCATATTAATTCAACACACCATATGGTACTTAACAACTTCGAAGATTAACATTGCTAGGTAATAATTCTATAGCCGAAATGTAAATGTATAATTCTATAGCAATATAATTCTGATTCACCAGCTGCTGAATGTCTAACATGATGAAATCAGTTCATGAAACTATACAACTAGAAAGATATTAACTTGCATGGTAGCGGGAATTGGCATTAAAATTTCTATACCAAACTCTCTAAATGAGAGAACTGCTGAATTACAAAATGTCAATAAACGTACAAACAAATGAACGCGTTTGCTTCAATTACATGTAACGTTACGAATGGATTGCGTGAATTACATTCGACAATATTTGTCAAATTATAATACTACATTAATTAATGTAGACACCTTCAATTGTCGATCAAATTATTGTGTGTGAATTTAATTTAATTACACTATACTAGATGACATTTAAATAATGATAAATCGTTATTTAATTAATAATGAATATGTACAGTGAATGGTTCTCGTAAATATTATTTTCCCGTATGCATCATTAATTTTTTCGGTCTTATTTATGTTTTCCCGAATTTAGCGCATAAATGTGTTATCCTTTCAGAGACAATCCATGGAGGTTACTGTATTTAGAGCAGTATAACCTTTTGCAGAGGAATAAGAAATTAAGCAATATAATAATAAATACACAGCGCTATTAACATTATCATTGTTGTAATATAATTAAGCACAGGTAATCGAACCTTAAGATTTGATATCCACTACGAAGAGATCAGTTTAAATATAATAAAAATTAAAACTAAATTCAACAAAAATGTACTACATTTTCAAATTATGCGAAAATGTTTTAATTTTTAGTGAGATTCTATTATACAATTTATGGTGACAAATGGGCAAATATGATATGTTGCAGTAGATTATGTGAACATAATTTCATACGTAAACAGTTTCATGGTGGTTTATTATCATTCATAACCTCAAATGTATTATGTCATATAAACTCGAGCGGGAGTTATAAACGAGATGATAACATCCAACTATGCAAAATTATACCAAAGTGTTTCATCATTTACCATCCTGGTTTCTTCGCTTTAAACTGTGTAAACTCTACGAGACAATTCTAGTTGTCAGATGTGGCCGACATAGCTAAAATAAAAACAGAGAAATGGTTGATCCCAAATCTCTGTTTGCGATGGACATATTCATTTTTTTAGAATAAACCTTTCATATGTCATTCACACACATAAAGAAACCTTGACTGAGTAAATAACCGCTTCATATTACATTAATACTGCATTTGACTGTATATAATACATACTACGCAGCTTGCTACAGTTTAATGAAAATGGCTCGTTTCCATGTAGTTTCATAAATATTTGAATTGATGTAGACGCAATTACAGTTCCAACTCGGAAATGATTTTATTTGATGCAAAACTTCCAACATACTTAATACATAAATATGTCTGATGTCTATATAAAATGTGCAGTCATGCTGAACTCTAGGAAATATGTATCCGTATATTTTAAAGGTGATGTTATGCACACATAATATTCCAATGAAATATTTACAATTTCAATTTTATACATATGAATGCGCAATTTCTTTTCATATAATAATCAATTATAATTCAATGATTTTTAAATCAATTTCGATAATGAAATATGCAGCCATATTTGCTAGAAAACGGATTAGAAAATCACTAAAGCGTATCTAAATGTGTATAAAAATGAATTGTAATTGAAAAATTTCCATGAGACTGGTTATAAAATATGTATCCTGAATTATGCATCACAATGGAATAAAGTTTTCAATCATTCAATAGACATTTCAATTGAGCAATGCAAGGCGATTAAATTTGTTTACGTGATTTGTTGAAAGAACATCTTACTGATGGAAAGATATTGCAATATCAAATGTACATATTCTCTTTTCATAATGCAATAATGTGAAATGTGTATGCAACTTGTTTAACCTTTATGTGCAGGTGGCAGCTAACTATTAATGAATGTGAGACGGACTCATATCTTCAGATATATACGAGATCTGGGGAAAAAAACGTGAAGGACGCATGCAGCTCGCGTACTCGCCACTGGCGGAGAAGATGTATAAACCGTTTACAAATAATTGATCGTAAATCGCAATTCGATAGCAATTTCTGTTCGATTTCCGTCAACATTTTTCTAAATCGTGATATTGGTTTTTCCGAGCATAGCCAATACATAGGTATATTACCGCATAAGATCTTCAACTTATCTACAATAAATATGAGACCGGTCAAATGTTTAAAAATTAAATACTAATCAATAACGCAGTAATCAATTCGTGATGTTTAATGTTTATTAAAAAATGAATACTTAACATGAAACGAAATATGTGTATATGAAATTATAGTACGCTATGTGTGGATTTCTAATCATGGAACCTTATAACATATTCTGTCGTGTTTAATTTAGACCAGGATTACAGTGACAAATAATTCATAACACGCCAGCTTATTATTAAGGAACCCACGTTTTATTTGTTATTCTCTAACAGTGCGTTTCCAAAACTTAGTCGTTGTATAATTTTCAACAGAAATTTTCCTTTATTTGTTTTCTTATTATTCTTTTTAAATTACTAATTAGTACTTTTTCGAGGAACACTTGTTTACATCATACGGAATACTTTTTGCTACTTCTAGTGAATATATATGAAAATACTGAAATTATTACCTTATTCAAATACATTATCATTTATATATTTGTGTCAAACACTGTTTATCCAAAATAAAATTATCGTGAATCAGTATTGAATAACTGAATATGTACTTCACACTAACTCTGTTGCAAAGCATAAAACCGTTTCAAACCCCGTTACCGTATTATAAATGAAATATATTTACCCATAACACGTTTTGAACATTCAGTATAACAGTTGTGTAATGTGCTTCGTAACAGCAGTTAGCTAAGAGTTTTGTTATGTTCACTGGTTAGAACAAGCAACCACTTTCAATACCAGTCGGCTTCATGGAGCGTTAATGTAATTAGCTTCATGAATATCCTGTTACAATAATAGATCTGATAAGTGATTAATGTTCTACGTCCTAATGCATAAGTTATCCCGGATAACAAACTTTATGGTCTAGAAATATAGGCTGGATCAAACATTGATAACTTAGATTAACAACATACACTTATAATAATAACAATACTAAAATATATTTGAAATAAACAATGTTTTGAGAAAATTGATGTCTCTAGATAAAATTCATGATGAAACTATGTACAAATAAAAGAAAATTTCCTGTCACTGCATTATACAAATAGAAAGTAGGTAACTAGTTTTATTTTGAGAATAAAAAGAATTGAAGCGCGGATCACATTGTTTTCTTGGACCACTCAAACTGGAAGGACGGTATCTCTTCAATTTCATATTCACCGACATTTGTATAGGGTCTTACTTATTTTGTATACAACTTTTTGGTATATATTTGATGAATATTATTTTATCATTTTCGCACTTTTTCTTACAATTATCTAGGTTGAGAAGGATCAGCTAATTAATGTGTTCTCAAAAGTAAGTTTCTTTAAATCGGAGTACACAAAAATTATAATACTTTATATTTGAATGTTTCTGGACAAAACTGGATTAGATCTTAATTATAATTATATAAGGAAAATTATGTAAATTTTCACTAGATTATAATACCCCAAAGAAATATAGTAAATTTAACATAAGGAGACTCGAATATACTCATATTTTAATAAGGTTACAATTTGTTATGTTCGTCTTAGTTTAACTGTGGTTTGATTTGGCTCAGAGTTACGAGTAGATTACCAAGCCCACTCAATGTTTTAAAGTGCAACTACCACGATGTCGGAAATCCGGAAGCTTCTGGCATTGTTACCTCGTAATTGATTTTCTCCACCATTTCCGTGATAAATATTAATGAGTAACAATACGGAACCCGCTCTTTCGTTTCTATCACACGATATGTTACAGACGATGTAACATGATTCAGACGTATTCTTAACTTGTATTCCACATCACTGCAGAAAGTGACACGTCAATATTCGAGTATTGATATTTGATTACAATGTCCTATAGCAACATGAAATAGTATTCTCGTATAATATAGAAGATAAAAATAATACTACGTGTTTATTTAAAATTTAACTTACATATTAAATTATAGCATTAAAATATAAGCAGTATCCGATTTATTAGCTACTAATGCAGTTTCTTAGTTACTAGCAATTTTTAATTATAAAATTCTTTTTTTAAATGCAAATCAACATATAGAATATGTTGTCTTATAGATAAAGAATATATGCATCATGTTGACTGATTATTCCTAGTATAACATGCATTAAGAAAAGAAAAATACGACGGCTTTGCAAAACTCAGCCAATCTGTATTCACATACCAATTGAACACGCCCTTAGCATCGCGCATATTTTCCACTTGGCGCATCACATGAAAGAAATACAAACTGTATTGTATATATTGATCTTTTTCAATATACCCCTCAGTGGAGAAAAAATATACGAAGTGTTATTTGTACAGGACACATATATGCAAAAAAAATATTTCATAAACAAACTTTTGCATACTGTTTATACAGTACATTTACGTTTGAAGATTACCTGCAGGATCAGACGTGTGTCAGAATTTAATGCATTCGTACTTACAACTTATACAAGTTGTTAACATAAAACGTAGCAAAGTAGTCTTCAGGAGAATCAACTTGCTTGACGATTAAGTAATGACTGTAGAACATCTATAATTTCAGACATAAACCACGAATGTCTTAAGCAAATAATAGTTAATCTCAATAATACACCCTTAAACACATATAGGTATCTATTTAAATAGCTAAATGAAAAGTAAACATAATTATCACGTATTTTAGAACTTCTACACAAAAAGGAAAGTTAAATAAAATAATACTGATATATAATCTAATAAACGGTAATCTCTAATTCGCTTATTAGATGCATGATTGCGTATACGTGTAATTACGGCACGTAAAACAAAATAACAAGTGCACAGAGAAAATCAGAAAAAAATGCCACACTCATGAAACTACTGCATGTTTACCGTATGTTTCATGATGACTTAGGTTCGTTGAGTACGCTCTTGATGTGAAATATTAATTTGATGATTTTTGCTTTTTACAATCTAGACAGTATAATTGTCAATTTTACGCTTACTATTTATTTTCTTTAAGATATTCTAGTATAATTTTGTAACATATTCGATGTAATAGTACATTTTCAAGGGATTCAAATATCAAATTGACAATTACACTGTCAAAATAGTAAAAAAAAAACAGTCAGAATAATATTTTAATCTTAAAAATCAAATGAGCGCGGTCATCATGAGATACACGGTATATGAGATTTAATTAATAATGCTTGCTCCCTTTGATGTCTCGGTTTTCAGTTGTATTCAGTTAGAAAGTTAATTAAAAAAATGCTGAATAATACAAAGCATTTCTAGAAATGCTCATGAGTTAACGCGAAAGCTAAGTAGATAATAAATGAAAATCAAGTTGCTATGACAACGTTTAGAAGTTGCTTTGGTAAAAAGTTTGTACTTGTAGTGCACTACAATATTTCAAAGAGAATCGTCCTTTGTGTAAATAAATTTACGTACTATACAGGGTGACCCAAGTTTGAATGCTCACCATTGGGATCTCCGTAACTAAAAGAGATGCAAGGTCGGTTAAATTAGACAAAAGTTGCACATTTACGGGCCGATGTTGATGGCGATTTAATATTTTGAAAATATTGAATGACTCACTAGATAACGAGAAGAATGTGAATTTGTCAAATTTTTATTTTTCTTTATAACCTAGAAGATATTCAAAATATTGAAAAATGCTTCAAATAAATAATTTAGTATAGACTTTTTTGATGAATTTGATGAATTTTTTTTGCTGCATATTTCTGGAGAATCGGCATTCAAGTTCATTTTTTAAAATAGGAACCATAGTCAATTTTAATCCAGTTAAAAAGTGCTTTTTTTCTCTTTACACTGATTTATTCGAAGAAAAACTAAAAAGTATGATAAAAGAATGATTTTTTGAAGTGTACCATGAAAATGTTAGTATAAAACAAATGCATCTAAATATTTTATGTAGATGCAAAACTGGAAATTCAATAACATTTGATAAACGAAACAAAATTTGTACTGTAAACTGAAAATTATTAGACGGATTTTCGTATGAAGCCGTACCAACATAAATATTTTTTTGTTTCTAATCTTTTGTTTATCAAATATTATTAAATTTAAATTGTTTTGCATGTACATAACATGTTTAGATGCAATTATTTTATACCAAATTTTCATGGCACACTATGAAAATCATTATTCTTGCCATACTTTTTCGTTTTTCTTCAAAACTTAAAAAGGTATTTATATAAACAAATACGCTATTGTAAAGAGCAAAAATAGCACGTTTTAACTAGATTAAAATTAACTATGGTTCCTATTTAAAAAAACTCAACTAGTATGCTGTATCTCCAGAAATATATAGTAAATTTTTTTTCTTATTGATTTTTTCAAAAAGCCTATTAGGTATACTAAAATATTTATTTGAAGCTTTTTTCAGTATTTTCAATACCTTATGACTCATAAAAAAAATAGAAATTCCACAAAATCACATTTTGTCATTATCTAGTGAGGCATCCAATATTTTCAAAATATTAAATCGCCATCAACATCGGCCAGTAATGTGCAACTTAATCGACCTTGCATTTCTTACAGTTTCGGAGATCCCAATGGTGAGCATTCAAACTAGGGTCACCTTGTATACCATGTGCTGTTATTCAGATGGTTAGTACCAGTTCGGCAAAATCGGCTGTCAAAAAAATTTCTGGTCAGCAAACCGATTGTTAAATATTGTCTTGTCAAATATTTTATATAATACATTCTTCGTTTCAGCGTAGACACATGCTAAATTGCAAAAATAAAATTTATAAATAAATAAAATATTTAGTGCTACGAATCTTATAATGCGGAACGTGAGAATCATCCATCACTATCCCCATTCTCTCAGGATGAGAGTGGATGAGAGTCTCATACACTTGACGAAATATTGGATACGATTCTAAATAAGCAACCGACTGTTCTCAAAATTTTTAATATCACAACTGAGTGTCTCACAAATTTGTGTTACATAGGGAATTCAATATTACTTTTTTCATTTGTTCTCTTCTTATTTAGAGTAAAAGTTATAATATAAATGTTATGCAGAATCTGAAAGTACATCAACTGAGTTCTTATTTTCAAGAAATATTAGTTAGCTGCTGGAACAAAACCATGACAATAATATAAAACAACAAATTTTGTTGTCTATAACTTTTTAAAATATTAAAATTTATTATACCTTTTCTTCTGATTAAATGACATTGGATTCCCTATGTATCATAATTTGAGAAAACACCCATTGTTAGAAGATAACAAGAATTCGTGAGATTGAAAATTTGACAGATTTATAGATATTTTGTTTAGTCGTTCATACATATAACTTAATTTGTTGTTAGTCAGTACCAGAGCTTGCAACAAACAAGTGGTTTTTCAACCGCTTAGTACATGGAAATGTTTATGAACTTTCTTAAAATAAAACATCTTATATCACTTTTGAAATATGTAGCGTTATACTCGTATTGTCACATAAATATCCGAAAAACACATCACATTTTGTAAAGTGCTCGAGAAAGTTCTGCACCTGACTTGAATTCTAAGTTATAGATGTTGAAATGTGAACTTTACTAACTTCATGCATTATGTATACCGAAGTCAGACATGAAAGAGCACCGGGTCAGATTTACTATATTTGCACTGTAAAATTACATTTCCTCTTTAGGATATACAAATGACAATTTCACAGTTTGCGGTTTCCATGCAAATGTATCAATTTATATAGAATGAAATAATTCTGTGACAGTCAACGAGAAGGATAAACTAGTATATCGTATAATAGTTTCAGGATTAAAACCAAATACGAAACAAGCAAAGTACTAGAAAGATTAAACAGAAGTCGATATGTATAAGATGGAAACATCAAAATATTTGTCAACAAAAAGATACTTTTGATTCATAATATGCTGTGACATAAAAAAGTTGTATGAAGTCTGATAAAACTAAGAATGTATACAGACATACATGCCTGCAGCTCATCGACGTATGTGCAAGTCTGAATATATCACAAATTATTATTTATCAAGATTCACTTTTAAAATCCTAGGTGCCTAGGTCGCAAACAAAACAACAAATTTAAAACAAGTGTAAATCCATTTTCTTCTGTTGACAAAAGCAAAGCAAACTAAGCCGACTATAAACGCATTGATCTTCTTTTGTTCAATTTTTAATTAAAAAATATTTTTTTCTCCAATGGCCTTACATAATTTTTCAAAATAAAAATATGGAAAAATATTGTTCCATTTCCTGCATATGCATGAAATTTTTGAATACAATTGAATAAAAAATAACGCGGAAAAAAAATAAAAACTGAAAAATAAAGTACCTTGCACAACTGGACCATAACACGTATCTGCAGAAAAAATTTCATAAAAATCCGTTGGGTAGTTTAGGAGATCTAGGTGGAACAAAAAATCTCGTACGAGCGAGCGAGCGGACGAGCGACATACATACGGACATATGTTGTAATAGTCATTTCGTGGTCCAGGGGGTCTGTCCGGGATTTCTGTGCAAAAATTTTTTAAATCGGAAGATGCTACAGACATCGTACCGAACACTATAGCTCTTCGACAGGAGGTCGATGAGCTAAAAATACGTGGCGTGAACGACGCAACTTACGGATGGTAAAAACCTATGCATGAAACTTACTAACTACAATCCTTTAAAAACTACATGACAAGTAAGATCGATTCAAAGGTTTACTTATAATCAACATTTATATAAATATATGCATCGTTACTTCGTCGCAATAAATGAAACATCCTGAAAATGCACACAGAAAAATATAAGTGAATATACTTATTTTCAAAAATATATTAACTGTAAAAGAAATATATTAGTCGCACTGAAAGCTTCGGTTCGCCACATACTTGTTCAAAGGGTCCTGTCATTTTCGGAACGCATGTGCCATTAACGCTTTCAGAGATCCTGTCGTAGCAAAACGGGCTCCTTTCATCATAAAATTATGTTGAGTAATCATCAGAAATAAGAGTGTAGGGGGTCATCAGTAAAAAGTGTAAGATAACAAGAGACAACGTGAATATTTTTATGATGATCAATTTGTGACGACAAAGGCGGGAAACATATACGAATGTTCACAAAAATTTTGATTACATCTAATCAAGTAAACGAATCATGTTGAAACTTGCTACGTGAATTCAGCAGCACGTCTTTTATTCGATCAACAGAAATAAAAGACTTTTAGAAATAATAAAATTATGCTACAAAATCTTACATCTCAGGATATACCGTAAAATACAAAACTAGTTGATATTTCTTAAGATAAATTACACGGTATATAGTCATTTTCTACCATCTGTTATACCTGCTGATTCAAGTAGAACACATTCTTAGAGAACAGATATTGCTCATAAAATAGTTTATGTACTATTTTACCGCACAGATAAACGATAACAGGTACGACCATTTACTGTGCAAATATAATTCAAGCAACACCAGCAAAATTTAATTACATAATTAAATTGTAAAATAAGGTTACTGTCGAAATAAACGACCGAATAACAAAAGCGCTGCGATATGACTGAAATTGAATTAAAATTTTAAAATGATCCTTTATACTTCGTTCCAAAATATAGTAGACTTGATTCAGATATTTTTTTACTGTTAGCGGAAAAGATAAGAGAAGTATTATATGTAGTTATGATATTAATATTTTCCGTTAAAATAAAAATCGATCCATGTATTATTTTGGTACCTATATAAATATACTGTATTAACTTGAATATAACGCCATATTTATTGACTAATTATTTCCCGTAGAAAATTGACTCCCGCTAAATTCGAGGTGTAGGTAATGAAATGTAAAAACCCTTCTTATTAGTACGGCTATGTTTCCACCCGACATGCGTACAACCATAGTCAAGTGTCAATTTTCTTTTTCAGAATATCTGTATGAAAAATTTCAGTGTCGGCTAATGCGGTATTTATGGGTAAGTAAACAACAATGCAAATTTAAATTTCTAAATAGATCTATATTCCTATCTATATACCCTATCCCGGTGCTTTGTATAATGCAGTAAATTTACTGTATGTTGAAACAGCCTATACAAACCAATTATTGTAGCAAACTGTACTTTTAATATGTAAACTTGAGAAAAATCTTGGCTGAGATTAATTTTCTCCAAACTTTCAACAAGAAGTGTTTGATTTCACTAATTTTAATTAATATAAGATCCACAAAAATTGTCCTTATTGTATCGAAGATAATAATTGCATAACGGTATAAATATAATTATTTAGAACATAATGTAAGGTGTAATATTTAGTTGAAAAAAAGATGATTGTCCGGAGGATATTAAAAAAGATCAATAATTATACACGTCCATACAGTTTACAGTAAAACCTCGCTTATCGATTTCCAGATTAACGCTACTTTAATTACAGCTAATTCGCTATAACACAGTTATTTTTGAACTTCAATAAAGCGATAAAATCTATGATGATTCGTTAGAATACTGTTCATGAAGACACAATTACGGAAATTATGGATCAATTTATAGAAAATGAAAATGACCCAGTGTTAAAATAACCTCATTTAATACTGTTTCGCTAATCCCTTGTTTTGTAGGAACGTACAGTGGAACCTCTACATACGAGTGTCTCCACTAACGAGTTTTTCGAGATTCAAGCATTCTCTCGGCCGAATTTTAGCTCACTGTTACAAGCTAAAATTCGAGTTACGAGCAAGCTTCCGAAGTGTAATGAAAAGAAGGATTTATGGCAAGACCGTATTTCCATGTTTTTACTTTCGTACATATGCGCATGCGTAGTAGAACACGTGGTGATGTAATGCCAGGAAACTGGAACGGAACCACAGTGCTGTGTCTCTACTGTTATTACTGATGTTTGTATTTTATTTCGTTACTATACATTTTTTTTCTTTGCGAATTGTAATTTTAAATTTGGCGCGGTTTTCCAACTAAGGGTACCAAAATGTTTTATCAATTTAACTAGTATACAAAATTGATTGCAATTTAAATTAAAAATATTAATAAATTGTAATAAACACTAGGATAACATTAATAATTTACTTAATCGAATGTTTTAAGATAATGAATATATATTTTTGGGGCCGCGGAACGAATTTATGACATTTCAAATTGATTCGACATACGAGTAGTTCGAGTTTCGAGCTTCGTCACGGAACGTATGAAGCTCGTAAGTAGAGGTTCCATTGTATATGCATTTCTCTGTTCGGTTTTATTCACAAATCATTTGTACTGTATTCATCTACATATGATTTTATGCATTATTTACATACTAGGCTCTTCCCGTGAGCACCATGTGCCCACATTGGTAATTTATATAATAAACTATTTTTGGAATTTTTTGTTTCTGCGTGGCATGTACCTTTGCGTCTCCTGGTCGCAAGATCTCTAAAATACATTGAATTGGTCGGTTTATCCATTTTTCCTGTCTTTCTCCATCTAACCGTCGTTATTGCAGTCGGATCTTATATTGCAAAAAAAAAAAATATATTTACTATTTTCGGGGATTTAAACATAACCCTCAATACGAAAACTTTAAAAGTACAAATAATTATATATATTATACTACTTCTGCGCATGTGTGGGATGTCAAAATGTTGTGTTATTGTTTATTTTGATATTTGCTAAGGGGTGGGCTGTCATTTCATGCCTTGTCGTTAATGTTGCGTAGGTTACGCAATTGCAGCTAACTTCCATGCGTGAGTGACAGACAAGGGCTTTTCTACATATAATATGTAAGTATTCGGAGATTTTTCCTGTAGAACAGCAAATACAAGATTTATTACAGTTATACGCTTTTATTTATGTGAGGATTAAAAATAAACCAATCCATGTAGATATTTACAGGGATTCCCAAGAAGATTACGAAATGATTGAGCTGATACCGAACTTAAAATCGAATCATAATAAACGAAAATAAAGCAATTTTTTGCGTTTACAGAACGGATAATAAAATCTTTAAAACATACATGGTCATTAGAAAATTGTTAAACGCTTTTGTGAATGAATTTCCAATTTGATCTCATTCGTATCTCCATGAAAGACTCCATGGAAAGATTCTAAAATTTAACGAAACACATAGATGCTTTTCTCAGCTCAAGAAAAAGCAGACTTTGAACCTGAAAGATATATCAGACAATTGGTAATCTTGTGTGTTTATTATTATTTCATTAGCTTATTCTAGTGTCAGTTGTTACCAGGGGAGCAAGTATTCCGGAAATTTTCGGAACGTCATGCCAGTAAAAGATTTGGAGCCGGAAAGGCGTTCTGGTTTAAAATGACCTCGTAACCCAGTTATATTACGGACAGTAACAGACCACCCAGACTAAAAAGAATAAAATAAAATAAGTAATAAAAACTAGCTTTTATGAAACTGCACTAAAAATAAAAATAAATAAAGCGTGGGACGTAAATGTTGTAATGTCCAATTTATTTAAAATTAGCGCCCCAGTGTTTTATTTATTTCTTTTTAGTGCAATTCACACATCCTTGTTTTCAAAAATTGTTTTTATTTATTTTATTTTTAGTTCATAACTAAAAAAATTAAGCTCTCTGCCAATTTCACTCCGGATTGTTAGGTTATATTATTACGGAAGCACAAAGCATAGTACATAGTGTTTAACTTTTGATCAGTGGCGGAACTACAATGCGATGGACACCGTAATTCGGGTGAAGCAGAACTTTAGAGGGGTCCAACTATTCGTTGTCTTTGTGGTAAGTTCCGTCACTGCTTTTGATTAAATATACATAGAACATGGCTCTATGCTGAATTGTAAGAGAGAGCAATGCATACCGTACATGCACTGTATTGATTTTGCGTAAATAATATAACAAACTTTCCTGCACGGTCACATTTCAAACAGAGAATCATCGTAATTGGACCGGTAGACATTTGTGCCAGAAACAATATAAAAGATTCTTTAACAATAATCAGCCACTCGTACATTTATAAGGATATTGCAATGGTAGTAAAGATTTAGATATTATTCTACATCGATCAATTTCAATTTATAATTAAAACAGATATGGATTTCTTTAACAATTGCGGTTTTAGTAGCAATGTTTCCGGTCTTTATAATTCGTTGCTTTGCCGTAGTGACTTTGGAACTGGGTTATATCAGGATTACAGCAAACTTGGGGAAAGATCAAAACAGGATTGAATTGGATCCGACAAAGTTACAGCAGGATTAACTGAAGGTTAGAGCACGAATGCAGTCAGCAGGCAAGGTCAGGGAAAATATGGTTGCAGCATAAAATATCTAAATCATGTCAATAAAAAAATCTTTAAAACTTCTGGTGTGATCACCACACTACTTTCTTATACTCAATTTAAATTGGCACATATTTGACATTTCAAATGCGTATTGCTGTAAATATTTTGTTTTCATAGCATATATGATATTTGAAATATGTACATGCCACAGTATAAATACATTTTACTCAAAATTAGATAAAGGTAGAACAAAAATGCATAAACATTTTTTCTTACGATTATTATTTCCTATAACTTTTATTTAAAAACTTTTAAATATGAAGTTTCATTGCCCTGCCTGCTCGTTTTTAAGATAATGAACATATAGACACACATCCACACACACAGACGTCATTGTGAAAATAGTCAAAACGTATTCAGGGAACCCCAAACATGTATTTCCATCAAAATCTCGCAATCGAAATTTTTCATAATTCCTATACTTCCTTTATACTATGTACAAGAAAGTAAAAAGATATTTCGAATGAAAATAAGTCTGCTCAATATTGAATCCTACGCAGAGTTGATTTATCATGAGTTATATTTAAATATTCATGAGAATATCCATTATTTCCTCTTTAAATTTAATCAAATATTAACATTATATTAATTTTATATCTAATAGCCTTGAAAAGGTCCAAAAGCAGACAAATATAAATTTTAAATAATACACATCATCAACATCAAACATTATAAAGGCAGGTACGAGCTATTATTTTTGGTCGTAAACCTCTGGTCGATATCTACCGTTTTGGAGGGACCAGAAAAAAAGGACACATCTGCTTCCTAAATTGCGTCAAGCTTATAAACGATTTATATTCTTGTACCTGATAATCCTTGTCCATAACAACGCTTCAATTGTAAACAAAAACAGTACTTTCTATATTTAAATTGCGAGGGCACCTGTCCCTTACAATTTGTACCTGACAACTGGCTATTTCCGCCACGGATTCCCATAGGTGTGTATATATTCTCTCAGAGTACAAAGCTTACTGAATACAGTTTACTGTACAACTACGTACATTTTGAAAAACATGAATTTGACATCGAGAAATTCTGTAATGAAGAAAAAGAAGCTAGTCATTCTTGAAGAGGAGGACTCCGGACTTATTCGGGTCGGAGAATGAAGAGGAATTTTCAATCCCGCGGCGAGTTCTGTAAAATCAAAGCACCAAAACGTGGGCTAATAACAGTGCAGAAGATGAAATTCATCTGACCACCTGGTACAACTGTAGCCCGTTCGAAGATTGAGGTCGTGATGATGAATAAAGGCGACGATGACGTCCCCATTGTAGGACCGCACTAGACATCATCACACATCAGGCTGGAAGCCGAGTGGAAACTGGAAACGCAACCCCTAGTCAACCCCGACGAGATGGAGTTGATGGGTAACTCCAAGATTTTCAGCAAATTCGTGTGTTTTAATGTGTTGTGAGAAACGGTGGAAATGGTATAGAATTATGTTCTACCCTAGTACTTCGTCAATAAAGACAAGAAAACGCGAATGCAGAGGTCTCCATACGCGATGATCGACGTATACACGCACAAATTTCTATCCACAGGATTGTACCCTCATCCGTTTCACAGCATCAGTGTGTCTCTCTCACTTGACTAGACGGTACTAAAGAATTTCTCGGGGTTAGTGCAACATCGACGATTTCTCAAGCCAATGCTGGTGAGCATTTTTAGTCCCGCCGGTCGAACTGTGAGAGAACGCATCGATTTGTGGTCAACCCTAATGCCCGGTCGACATATGTGGCAGTGGATTTGAGTAACCTGAAGGGGAAGCAATTTATAATACCATCGGAAGATCAATTAGCTAATATGTTGCCAAGTGAGGCATATATCTCCAGCGTACGATATCCGGGGTAGAGAAGCAGTTTCTCCAGCGTATCACGTCGAAGCTAATACCGAAAGCAGTTGAAGATGTGTCTACGATGAGTAAGTATCTCCGTAAGATACTCTCAGAAAATGACATCATAAATGATATCGAGTGGAAGATACAAAAAAAAACGCTGTTCTTAATTGATCAGAATAATAAAAAAATATATTGCTATAATATTGTTTAATTTAAAATAAAACCAGAGATATGCTAAACAACATTGGCCACAGACTGTAGAGAAGTAATTCTATAATTGCGTAGTACTATATGTCCGTCGCAGTGTGTTTCTACATATGAAATGTAAAAGGTGAAAAATGCATTTCAGTGGGCGTCTACCATGAGTCAAAATATTATCCGTAACCGTTCCTGTCGATAAATATAGCCGACCAATGTGTACGTGCTTTTGTATGTACATCCGAATTTACAATTACGCAGAGGTAGTTAACACGTAACGGTAAAGTGTCAGCCTGAAATTTTTGCGAAGTACTCTTTTAATAAACGCGGGATCCATATTATTACTTCTGTTAATAGTATCATTTTTTTTTTAAATATAACGACGTTTTCACTGGCACCCTCTGTATGCGAATGAGAATACAGTATACGACACTTATGGCTTCCACTCGTTAATTTCATTATCGACTGCCCGTCACACTGAAATCTTGAACATCATTCCAAAGTAATATATTCTGTAAGTATTCACTTTTTCTCGGTGTCCTTCACAAATATATTTTCCATACATGAAGTAATAATACTGTGTATTATCTTAGTTAATTCTTAAATATCCACAATTAGCATTTTTATCAGGCGATAAAGTAAAACTGACAGTTTCCACATAAATTCATTTATTTATAAACAATTAGTTACATGTGATTAGCTAAAATCTAACATTTCTATTTCTATCTTCATGATGTCAAATTCTACGCAAATAAGACAATTTATGGTTTGGGGGAGTGCTTCTTGAAAGTGAACTTCAAGTCTTAGAGATCCGTGTCGTATTAAATTCCAGTGAGATATTATATTGGCTGATAAATTGAGTGTCAAGTCAAATGCAGCAAGACAAAAACCATAGGGGTAATTGTCTCTCTTAATCTAGTTGCCTTCGTTGAAGAAATGTATGCCAAGACTGGAGAACAATGTATTGATTGCATTTGAACATAAGATTTCTTGGAAAAAATTGGTGGAACGGTTTGGTAGGTAACTGTTGTCCATTTAAACATAGTGCGGGATAATTATTTTTATAGTATTGCAAATTAAACGGATTACTACTATAATCCTCATTGAATGCATTGTTGACACTAATCCGATAATTTTGGGTCGGCAACTCTGTTGACGCGCCAAATTAAACAATAATATTTTCCAGGCGAGCCGCATATTGGGCCACATGGCTTAAAAGTGCCATATATTCAGCGCAGTTTTTTTTTAAATAAATATTCATTCGGCTTTTTTTCGCTACAATTTGGAATTTTTTATCATTCTATGTATTTTGATTATTACTTGGCGGACCGCAGGTAGATACTGTTTATAGTTTATACACTAGTTTTGAATTCCTCACGCAATAATTATGGTCTTACATTCGACTCTAGTAATCAGATATTTACCGGCTGTCTTTGCAAGTGCAAGATTATGTGCTAATAAAACGATGGGGTTCATTTTCATTCTGTGCACCATTACAATTATAGGCCATAATTCTACCCTTTTCCTCAGCCTTATGGGTATATATAAATGTACCGCTTTTAGCGAAATTCTTAGAAGGGTTGACCCCTTTTTTCCATAGAAAAACGTCACTTTCTAAAAGAGTTTCTTTGAAAATCCCGTATGGCACAAGACAAGGATAAGGAACTCTAGACAATGGGGTGATGTGAAACTGTTCGTTTGTCTACTCTCCTGTGGCGATATAGAACATTGAAACAAAAGATTTTCCGCTGAAGATTTATCAAAAGCCGGCAATATCCATTTAATGACTGTTCAATACCAAACGAAAAACCATGAAAATAATATCACAGAAATAATTTCGCAATCAACGTATCTAGGTTTATACTACATATATATAAGTATGTAATAAGTTGTTAGATATATTTAGAACTTAGTAAATTGTATATCTGCGACGCAAAAAGTAACGCATAAAAACTTCATAACATTCTTGCGTATGCAGCAAATCACCAATATATTGATTGTTTCTTATAGTTCGAAATTACAAATAACTAGTTACCATTCATGCTTTATGCAAAATTCAATTCAACTAACGCTTGTAGATCGACAAATACAAATTATGAATCCGTTTAATTATCACCGGATTCTCCACATATGAACGCAGTATTTTGTCGATATCTACAGCACAGCTCACTAGATTATTTGAAATGGTTCCATGGGATATACGGCGCACATCCTGTCAGAAATAATGAAATATAAGAGGTTTCTGTTCAGTTTCCAATCAGCTGTGTTCATATACCTGATTTAATTAAGTTTCCCAGGAATAATTTTTAATTTGTCACAAATGAATTAATATACTGAACAATGGAACATACAAAATTACATTAGATACAATTTTACATGAAAAAAACGTATCTAATGTAATTTTGTAATATTGTTCTACTTTTTAGCTCATCGACCTCCTGTCGAAGAGCTATAGTGTTCGGTACGATGTCTGTAGCATCTTCCGATTTCAAAAATTTTTGCACAGAAATCCCGGACAGACCCCCTGGACCACGAAATTACTATTACAACATATGTCCGTATGTATGTCGCTCGTCCGCTCGCTCGCTCGCTCGCTCTCTCGTACGAGATTTTTTGTTCCACCCAGATCTCCTAAACTACCCAACGGATTTTTATGAAATTTTTTCTGCAGATACGTGTCATGGTCTAGTTGTGCAAGGTACATTTTATTTTTCAAAATTTTCCTTCGTACTTGAGAAAAAAAATATTTTCCAATTTTTTTTGAGTTTTTATTTTTTTTCTGCGTTATTTGTTATTCAATTGTATTCAAAATTTTCCTGCATATGCAGGAAATGGAACAATATTTTTCCATATTTTTTATTTTGAAAAATTATGTAAGACCATTGGAGAAAAAAATATTTTTTAATTAAAAATTGAACAAAAGTAGATCAACGCATTTATAGTCGGCTTAGTTTGCTTTGCTTTTGTCAACAGAAGAAAATGTATTCACACTTGTTTTAAATTTGTTGTTTTATTTGCGACCTAGGCACCTACGATTTTAAAAGTGAATTTAGATAAATAATAATTTGTGATATATTCAGACTTGCACATACGTCGATGAGCTGCAGGCATGGGTGACTAACCCATTCTTTGAATACTAGTTTTATTCAAATTTGTTTAAAATATTATATTAGTACATATTTAAGATTTTTTAATTCGCTTGGGAGTTTTCTCATAATTTTCCTTTCAAAGAAATATTTCCCGATTTCACCATTTTAAAGCATATCGTATAAAGTCTAATTCTACACAAAACTAGTATGTAGTAGTCAAAGAATGGGTTAGTCACCCATGCCTGCAGCTCATCGACGTATGTGCAAGTCTGAATATATCACAAATTATTATTTATCTAAATTCACTTTTAAAATCGTAGGTGCCTAGGTCGCAAATAAAACAACAAATTTAAAACAAGTGTGAATACATTTTCTTCTCTTGACAAAAGCAAAGCAAACTAAGCCGACTATAAATGCATTGATCTTCTTTTGTTCAATTTTTAATTAAAAAATATTTTTTTCTCCAATGGTCTTACATAATTTTTCAAAATAAAAAATATGGAAAAATATTGTTCTATTTCCTGCATATGCAGGAAAATTTTGAATACAATTGAATAACAAATAACGCAGAAAAAAAATAAAAACTCAAAAAAAATTGGAAAATATTTTTTTTCTCAAGTACGAAGGAAAATTTTGAAAAATAAAATGTACCTTGCACAACTAGACCATGACACGTATCTGCAGAAAAAATTTCATAAAAATCCGTTGGGTAGTTTAGGAGATCTGGGTGGAACAAAAAATCTCGTACGAGAGAGCGAGCGAGCGGACGAGCGACATACATACGGACATATGTTGTAATAGTCATTTCGTGGTCCAGGGGGTCTGTCCGGGATTTCTGTGCAAAAATTTTTGAAATCGGAAGATGCTACAGACATCGTACCGAACACTATAGCTCTTCGACAGGAGGTCGATGAGCTAATTATGCTGCATGTCAAATGGACTTAAGAGTAAGCTTTAAGTGTCTAGATAAAATTTTAAAACATTTTTATAAAACGTTATTACGATTTTTTTCAAAGCACCGCATGCTATTTTATAGCTTGACGTGCTTATATTTTTAACACCTCTGTCATTATATACTTTATTTTGAACATAAATTATATATTGCGAACATAATTTTATGATGGTTACATTTAAAATATTAAATTTATTATACTAAAGATACCTATTGCGATTGTAACTAACTAGTATTCAAAGAATGGGTTAGTCACCCATGCCTGCAGCTCATCGACGTATGTGCAAGTCTGAATATATCACAAATTATTATTTATCTAAATTCACTTTTAAAATCGTAGGTGCCTAGGTCGCAAATAAAACAACAAATTTAAAACAAGTGTGAATACATTTTCTTCTCTTGACAAAAGCAAAGCAAACTAAGCCGACTATAAATGCATTGATCTTCTTTTGTTCAATTTTTAATTAAAAAATATTTTTTTCTCCAATGGTCTTACATAATTTTTCAAAATAAAAAATATGGAAAAATATTGTTCCATTTCCTGCATATGCAAGAAAATTTTGAATACAATTGAGTGAAAAATAAAGGAGAAAAAAAATAAAAACTGAAAAAAAGTTGCAAAATATTTATTTTCTCAAGTGCGAAGGAAAATTTTGAAAAATAAAATATACCTTGCACAACTAGACCATAACAAGTATCTGCAGAAAAAATTTCATAAAAATCCGTTGGGTAGTTTAGGAGATCTGGGTGGAACAAAAAAATCTCGTACGAGCGAGCGAGCGAGCGGACGAGCGACATACATACGGACATATGTTGTAATAGTCATTTCGTGGTCCAGGGGGTCTGTCCGGGATTTCTGTGCAAAAATTTTTGAAATCGGAAGATGCTACAGACATCGTACCGAACACTATAGCTCTTCGACAGGAGGTCGATGAGCTAAAAAGGGAATCACTTTTTTAAGGTGGCAGTTAAAGTGTTAAATACAGGTTATTACTGTATTTATAGTATATGAAATAAATCAAACAAAAACATACTAGACATACAAATTATATTCAACCTCATTTCCCTTGACATGTATGAATTTGACAGTTATTTGTTTTACTTGTAGATTGAATTCAGACACAGTATACATACGTAGGTATACTGGTATTACATGTGTATACAAATACCTACTATATCAATAAATTTTCACAGACTCGCCGTTAAGTAAATAGACATTTCTAACAAAATAAACATCTAAATCGTAGGTGATCCTAAAACATTTTACCTTCATTTGTATTCCAAGTAAATTAAGAAAATAATACTCGCATATTATAAGCAGAATATTGTTCAGTAAGTATTTGTTGAGAACTGCAGTTCTAAACAAATACAGTTATAAAGTCTATCGCGGAAAAAACCGCGGATTCATTTACCGAACGGATAACGCTATCATTCATGCAGTATGTGCGATAGGTAAACACAATAAACATTTCTCTTTATTTCCGTCCACAAATGGAAAAATATGAAAGGGAAAATAAACATTATCGCGGATAAAAATATCGTTCTAGTTTTGCAAAAATGAGAAAGTGAAACATTTGTACAAAAAAAAAATAGAGAGCAATACCATATTATTAATATGAAGTGTTCTATTTTCTTTTTGTGTTTAAGATTATAAGAAAATATGACAGAATTCTCTTTAAAATGAGTTAAATTTTTTAATTAAATTAGGCTCTCTTCCAATATGCGCTCGTAAGCAATCAATAAGGGTAATATGATCCAAGAATTTTGTTCAGCTAGTAATTTGTATAAAAAATCTAAATCCGACAAATTGCGAGCTATGGCGAGAAAGCTATCAAAATATCTCGTCAACCCTCATTAAATGCATCCCGACTGGTCAATAAAGGTTTTAACTTTGACTGAATTATTAATTATAAATATAAAAAATAACTTGCATGGGACGTATAAGTACTGCTAATATGCACAACATTTTTCATATTTTAAATTGAAAAGGCTAAATGAATATTACAGATGTATTAAACTCACTAAAAATCCCTCCATGTTATGACGTAGCAAGAGCACTTATGTATGCTTAATATATTACGTGGTATTGCGAGCTGCAGGCAAAAATTACTTAAAACATACCACAGGTCAGTTCGGTCAGATTTGACAGCTGTACTAGAAATATAGATTGTATTGTTTTCAAATATTTTAAATTATACTCGTATATTTGTATTGTAGCAAGTAAGCAATAACTAAATATCTGAATAATAAACTATACATTTATGAATGACTATATTTTACGCAGCGCCACTATCGAACTTCAGAGGTACTAAATGTGGTCTACTATGTGGTCTACCTACGTCATAAGTAGCGCGCGTTTTAGATGCAGAAAGAATAATGACACTTTAATAAAAAAAAAATCTGCCATACCCGATAGAATAAAAATATATTAATATTCTTGTTTTACATCGGAAAATAATATAAAAAAAAAAAATCAGAAAAGGTTAAAACACCTATTCGTCCCTAGTTAGAGAAACATATCGCATATAACTGGCAATCACCTAGAATTACAACATCAATATTAAATGACTCTACAATGGCATTCACATGAAATAGGGTTACAAACGTTTGAAAACTAATTTAACTGCTACCTTTACATTTATATGCTCGCATAACTTTACCATTTACAAATTTTATATAAAAAATAGTCTGCAACTTTTCGTATGCATCAGTGAGCTGTACTAAAAACCTTCTAATTAAAAACTTCCGGGAACACATGTATCACAAAGCAACCACGACACAAAGAGGTTATGAATTATTTACCAACCCAAACTTACTGTCAGGATATTATTGTTTCAATTAAGAGTTCTAAAATTGCTTGTGTTACCGCGTACAGATATATTAAGAATCATGATAAATGATTGTACATTTTATCTTTTCGATTTTATGCTGTGATGAATAGATACATATACGTGGAACTTTTGGAAGTGAAACCAGAGAGCTTTGGAAAGAATGGTAAGTAATCCATTTTCGATTCGTACGCACCAACACACAGCCTATAGATACATTACGGTCATGGTTGGATTTCTCGCTAAATTTAAACCAATTTACGATCATTTTCCAAATGGAGCTATAAAAGCAAATTTCATCAGTGATGTAATAGAATACTGAATAAATACCTTTTTTTTCAAATAATGTTTATCAAAAGTATGTGATAGTGATGTTTATAAAAGTTTTTTTTTTTCCTTAAATTATAATTAGAACATAAATTTGAAAAATTTAACTTGAAAAATATACAAAAGTGCAGTAAGTAAAATTATTATATACCAAATACTCGTATGTTAAAAACTTATACATAAAACGAATAATAAATATGTAACAGGTAATTTTTAGAAATATTTTCCAGTAAATATCAATTCAAAACACAAAATACTTGAAACAAATTATGTAAACCGATACTAACTTTGACGAAATAAAAACTGCAAAGTAAAAAGAAAGATTTCTGCGAACATTTTTCTGTAAGGTAAATTTTATCTGAAAAATAAAATAATCCTAGTTTCTTAAAATCTAAAAATATCGAAATAAGTTCATGTCAAAGTAACCCTGAAAATTAGAGGAAAGCTATTTCTGTTCGTTTCAATTTAAATGCAAGTTTAAACTTGTACAAAAGTTCAAATATCAGTAATTCAGTTAAAAATTTTGATTTAGAACTGACACATTTGTGTTTCATTTCGACAGAGAGGAGATATACATAACTAATGGCTCTGCTGTATTTTTGCTCTTACATATCTGAACAGAGAAGTTCATGACCTATATTATCAGTACCCGATTACGATTTCAAATATTTTTAAAATTAGATCACACAAAACTTGTTTAGGCAAAATATTTACATTAAAACAAAATAAACATCAATTAGAATAATTCATTCAATTCATTGAAGATAATATCATTGCGCAATATAACCGCATAATATTCATACATACATAACGTCACGCATTTCCCATTACTGGGGCAGCAGACCCTTTATTTTATCACAATCGCTCGTACTCGTAACATAAAACATTTATACACCAGAATATAGACAATATTATTAGAATTATAAGTATCATATATTTAAAATTGTCGGAATTTGAACAGAAGTCGGAAATAACAATTCAGCCGTGTGTCAGTTAAGAAGAGTTGTAATATGTAAAAACAAATTTTTGCCAACTATTAATATAACAAAAGTTAACAATACATCAGTAAGTACCTCAAGTCTGGTAATATTCATAACAATTGATGTTGAGAGATAGAAAAATATAACATTTGAAAATAGAACTTTACAAAAGTATTTTTTTCACACTAAAAATTTAAAAGATGCAAAGCAAAATCTTCCCATCATGAAGGGCTGTGAGTGACTGACAAAAACACTGAGTGCAAAGAGCTAAAACAGGCATATTATAACTGTGCGAACAGTGAAATAAACGAACAATTATTTAAAGTTACAATTCTTGAAACTAATTTAAACATATTTTAAATATTAGAAAAGGACAGTGTGCAAAAGACCTAACTATTTTTAAAATTTAATAAATCACTGTACACATTGCTTCAATTGTCAATATCTGTTCTAAATTATTTATACTATTATGACCTAACGCAATATGAATCATTTCTAAAAACAATAGTTTCTTTAAGTTATGTTCTTGTTATTGAAATCAAAATATCAAAATGATGTGACGACAGGGCTATTTTATCATGATTCATATTGGTTATATTTTCGACTCCTGTCCAAATTCCGACAATTTTAAATTAATTATCCAGATTAGACACGATTTCTTATTTGTATAATTATCATAATAACTATGTTTTCATCATGTTTATCCGAATGAAACACAAACAAATAATATTTGTTTTAGAGCATTTGCTGTTGTAATAATCAACAAAACAAAACATTATCGCGTACATTGTGTAAGAAAAAGATGACATACTACAGCATTTCTAGTTGTTCATATGATTGAAAGTTATTAGTTTTCTTATTAAAATATAATGAAAAAAGATCTAAATGAGTTATACCAAGATAAATTAAATTTCTGTGTGAAATTTCATCTGCACATGTAGTTATCCGCTGTTTGCAACACCGAGTATATAATTATAAATTTCCTTAATGTGATTACACTTTTTATCTGTTTTAGTCGTGCAGTAAATGCGCACGCTAACTTCATTGTGCATGTAATGAGAAATACCTAGAGGTATATTGGAAAATCATTTTTTTAACTGTTCGCGGCGAACCCACAAATACTGAAAACGATGTTTTGCAGTCGAGTAGCAATGTATATTTTTCTTTGTCTCGATTAAAAAATGTTTTTAGTTAAAATAACACTTGATGTGAACTGCATTGTGAAATAAAACAAACGAAATGTCATAAAATATCTATTAATTCATAATTCATGTATTTCTTGATTATACAGCTTCAAGGGTAACAATATGAAAACTGTGTACTACAAGTTAGCTTAATTGGATGCTGACTCGAACGAACTTCTTGAACAATAACACAGTAGGAAAGTTTGTTATCGACATAGTTGTTTACCAAAGCACCGAATACACTACGCCTACACTCTAGTATGTACAATAATACTATTACAAATTTCTCCTGTACCCAACGTAATTGTTTTACATTAAAAATTACTACTTTCAACTATTCAATTTCAAATTGAGTTTCTAAAACACAAGTTATATAGATAAGAATTACCGTGAAGAAAGATGTATTAATTTATTATGTTATAAATATCCAAAATGTGTGTATTTTTAGAATACTTACGGGCTAAACATTGTTGAATATTTAATTCATTGCATCAAATGGATATACGTATTGCAATTATAAGTAATGCATCAAATAGGTACCGGTTTGTAGATACGAGATTTATGGCGGGGAAAGTTTTTAAAATTTTTGTTTTTTATGAATACTGAAATCTTTGCCTTCGGCTGTTTTAAACAGTTTACGAGAACCCGAAATTTTATCCAACCTACAAGCATGTAACTCCTTAAAACGCTTCTACTATATTCTCACAAAAATAGCATAATAAAACTACTTAACATGGTTAATAAGTAATACAAAGAATATTATATGCGTCAAATTACTTAATTTACAAAATAAAAACATTGGAACACTGCAAAATATTCTTTCCTCCTAAATTATAAGAAAAGTTTTTCACGCAATATAAACTGTTACATATTTGATGAGGTTATGGAATTTTCCATAGGTAACTAGGTTACTGAGGTAAACTTCACGTTCCAGTTTCGTTACACCAATAGAGAGAACGAGACAAGTCAATGAATGTTTTAATAATATGTATTATTCAAATCTTTGTAAAAAGGTCATCTAATTTTAAACTGTTAGTCATATACTAACAAAATTAATTATTACTCCTACTAAACACATCACTTGTTGACAAGAAAAAAAACTAACGCCTAATATGCATGCTAGCTAACTAATAAAATTGATTTATTAAATATACCGAAAATACGATTAGCACATTTCTAAAAATTTGGATACTAGAAAATAATATCTTCAAGTTTAATTTCATCATTTCGTCGCTCGCATTAATTTGGTACAATGATAAAAATTGTGGAGACTTCCCGGAAAGAGAAAAATTGTCCTTGTAAAAGTAGAATATTAATTTCTTCTCTTGTGGTAAATTTTAGAAAATCTATATTTATTAAATTAGTTCTGGAAGTTATACGGATAGATGTCATTCCAACTTGACCTAGAAAAAACAACTTATAATATAATGCCCATAAACTGAAGTGCAAAAAGTTCTTGATCAATCAGCTGATCAAATATAACTGCCTTATTAAAGCCAGCAATGCAGAATGTAGTAATTGAATTGGCACCGCTTGTAGATAGATATATAAACTTGTCAATAATTCAAAGTCCATCAGAAACTTAGCATGACAAAGTTTGTTGCAAGCCGAACGAAATTAAAACTAAGTAATTCACCGAATCCCATAGAAATCCTAAAAGCGTGTTAGGTGAACGAAGCATAACATACGGTTTACAAGGGCACTAACTTCACAAGCGACATTAAAGTTCCGCGAACATTTAGTTGACATCTGGGATTTGAACGTGAAACCACTGTTTTCAAACTAATGGCACTGCATTTAAGGCTGTCGTTTACCTAAATTTTATTTCGTATCTGAAATATTTTAAAGCGCCTACATTTCAAATGAACGCAACCCAAGTAACACTTTTTTCAATTCCGAGTAGACCCTTACCCCATCATAAATCATTTAAACATGGCTGTTTATAAAACAGGTCCATACAAATATTCTGACAATACATCGAAGGAATAATTCTCTTTGCAACGTTGCCTGATTATTCGGTACACACTTTTCGAAAGGTTCTTATATAAATTACAATAGTAAACTGTATCAAATGAATACGACTTTTAAAATATTTTAAAAACTATTAGATTTCGAACTAATTACCTTTCTGCGTAATATTCACAAAATTATATATGTACTTGGAAATATGAGATTAAATTTTCGCCAAATATTAGGAATTAGGGCATTTTGAAAATAAATACAAGATTATTGGAAATCATACTGATTATCTTCTTTCGGAATATCCACTAATTACCAGAAAATATATAATAGCATATTTTCGAGAAACACTGAAAATTCCTGTATTATCTAATGACTTATGGTATTCTTTGAAAAGTAAAACGGTAATTAAATAGTACACAGGTATATAAAAGATGCTCAGTCTTTGTATTGTATCATTTGTATTGTATTCATCGACTTGTGCGTTTTATTATTTCGGTGTGTTTGTGTAAAATGGCAAGAAAGGGAGTGTACATGCGGAAAACGAAGAAATACCAACATCAATCTGAAATTCTACGCAAATACTGGCGGAAAAGGAAAATGTAAGTATTATTTAAAACATAATTAATTTTAAAGTAAAATTTATTGTAATAATCATTTTGCCATTTGAATAAATTGCCGTTCGAAATATAAAAAATAATATAAACTCAGTAAAATATTTTAAAATTATACTATATATTAAATTAAAATTCTAATCTAACTTTTAATTTTGTTGCAGTGAACAAAAGCAAAATAGTCACGGTGCTGTTGAACATGACATTACTTCTACGTCTCTGGATAATAGTGATATTCCAAATGCCTTGGATACTAGTATCATATCAGATGAAGAATATAGTGACTCCAATAATTTAGAAGAGCTTAGCTGTATATACAACAGTAAACATACTAATGTCGTTATTTCAATATAAAAAACTTGTAAACTTAACTTCTTCGAAACCAGTTATTGATATTTAATTGTTGTACTATATAATTATTTATAAATAATTGTAATATGTATCATTATGCTCTATTCATGTGTACATATGTGGAAGCCTGTCATTGGGTAACTGTTGACTTTCCTCGTCAAATAAATACATGAATATATATATACTATTGATAAATAATACTCATTCTTGACAGTGTTACATATAATATCTGGTCTGCAGTCATTGAGCAAATTTGTTGAAACAATCTGATAAAGAATATTGCGGTAGAAGAGATATCGGAAAACTCGTTTTACTAAAAATTAAATGAATGCAACAGTGTAAATCCTGACCCAAAAGTATATTATACAATTCCATTGAATATCTAAGTTTTATTATCATAACTTCATAAACACTCAAAACCTTTCGAAGCAGGTATAAAACTGTAATGTTGGTTGCATCTCATAAGGCGTAAAAAATGAAAATAGAAAAAATATATTTAAAAACTTCTGATATCAAAATGGTTTTAGCTCCGTTTTACAAATACCAACTGACTGTTTTTCCTGTCAATATGTTAATGAATTCGTTTTGTTCTACGCTATGGACAAGTCTTTTTAATTTTTTTATATATGTTACGGTTTTCATGTTACAAACCTTTCGTTTTTTAGAGAAAACCTAAAATTTCCTGGAAATTATAAATAATATATAAAAAATAAAAAGACTTGTCCATAGCGTATAAAAAAACCAATTCATTGAGATATCGTCCACCAAAAACGTTCTATTATTAAGGTCAGAACGGGAACAATAATTTTCAGCCGATTTCTTAAAATTTAACGCTTTTTCATTTAGGTAAACGACAGCCTTAAATGTCAGCCACATTTAACCTACTAAATGAGATAAACTTTACTTTTAAATTAGATTAAAATCTTCTGAAGTAGTTTAGTTTCAATACAAATATGACTAAAATCTCTTCTATCTATATAAATAAACGATTGTATGAAAATTTGCACCATTAAAATTAGTACACTGAAAACTCATACTATTTTATTTTAAAAGTATATATGTAGTAAGTTATTATATAAGATTGGATCTAATACAGATACTTCTAACAAAAAGAGCATGAACATGAATATACGAATATTTTTGTAATATAACTTAATAATTTCCTCTATCCTAACATGTACTTCAAAAAATGATATTTACAATTTAAGTTAGATAGTGTCCAACTTGAAGCTATTATATATTACATAAAAGTAAATAGGTTAAAACAAATGTGTTTCATCAAAATAAATGTGTTTGTCGTGTGAATATTAAAATTAAAGATAGAAATCAACTTTTATAAATGTCTAGTTCATTTCAGCTAATCTTGACGCAATATAATCAAATTTACATATCAGATACGTAATTAATTATATAGCATATTT
Organism: Carabus problematicus; assembly: GCA_963422195.1. Lineage (NCBI taxonomy): Eukaryota > Metazoa > Arthropoda > Insecta > Coleoptera > Carabidae > Carabus > Carabus problematicus. The sequence continues at coordinate 12,078,356 of OY728585.1, read as the reverse complement.
GGATAAGCAACACGTGTTTCCTTATTGTTATCAGTTTACTCTGTGTTCATATTTCAGCAAGTCCATTGTTCCACAAGTGTTTTGGCGATAAAGCTACAAGTAGGTTTAAGTTAAGTTCATAAAGAAGAAAATACATAAAGAATTTAGAATATATTTCACAAATTAAATGCTCATATCATCATATTTAACTTTAGGGGTTGTTTATGCACTACTGTTGGGAATTATAGGTTAATTTCGACATAAACGATAGGAGAATTTACATTTTCGCAGACTATACATATATCAGTTCACACAAACGTTTCCATAGCAGACTGTTGGGAAAATCTAATCAACATCTGCTAGCAGAGCACGTATTCACTTCTAACTTATGCATTTTGATTCTCCATTATTAAATTACTTAATTTGTCCCTTCACTTACTACACTGAAAGAACCTGAACGACAATATTTTCAGGTTACATAAGGTAACATCACTCTAGATATAATTAGACAATGTCGTAAAAGTTGACGACGGCACAATTTTTATTTATATTACATATTTTGAAATTTATTTTCTACTTATTTATTTATTATGAAGTATACAAAAATTTTAATCATAATATATTTTCGATCCCAGTATGTATAACTGGGATATAGCGTGATATACAATATCACAATTTCTGGACCTACATTTAATACTGCAAACAAACAAGAACTTACTTTTGAATCATAATAAAAAGTGTCTCTAGAATTACATCTATGATATTGGCTCATTATTTCTAAGTAAACATTAAAATATAATTTAATGTAGGTATGTATGCACTGTAAAATATGAATACCAAATTTGATAACACGGTTTCATTATAGTATACCTAACATACATATGTCGTTATTACATTTTATGATGTACACATTTCCCCTGGGTATATGTGCTTCTATTTTTTGTAATTATTTTATAAATATTTATTACGAAGCAGTATTTGAAATTCAAATGTAATATTCACCTTTCAGAAGGTGATAATTTTGGTGTCAGCATATTTTTTTCTAATATAAACCACTAATTAAATTCAGAAATAAAATAAAAATATTAGAAAATATTATGCTACCTCTAGTATGAGTAATTCATGAGTAAACATTTCATCGAAAAATAATACGTAGATAGATTTCATTTTTATCAAGTTCATCTAAGAGTTCAATGAAATGTAAATTATACAGAAACTTTGTCAATATTTACTAAGAAATCTGAGAAGCATTTGAAAAATACGAGCATGGTAATATAAATCTGTTCGAGCTTCAAATTCCCAACGTGTTACCCGGTGATGATTAGTATAAGGCTGCTGCACCCAAACAATACAAATTCTATGAAATATTTTACTGCTAATAGATATTAAGGACTCAAACAAAAGTACAGCGCTGTTCAAGAATGAATCAAGTACCAGTACCATGCGTGCAGTATTCCGCTGTATAACTAGCCACTATAGTCCATTTTACTAACTGATATTTTTAATACGAAATATATAATGCACTTATTCCGAATTAGCTTTTGGTTAAATAGGCTAGGGCTAGGACCCATCACAGCAGGGCAGGCCAGTATCTAGGTATTTTTAATGCTCTAAGTGGAGAAAGTCAATAAATTTATTTATGGGTAAATAAATTACAATACGAATATAAATTTCCGAATATATGTCTGTTCTTCTAAGCATTTTGTACCTGTAAAACTTGCACCTCTCGCAGCAGTTGTACATATTACTATAGCGTTGGGCCAGCAATACGGGGTGTTTACAATTATACACATTATTATACACTGTGAGCAAAATTAACTGAAGCTCACGTGACCAAACAAAGTTCGCATTGTAGTCGAAACTACCTTCCACGGAATAAAAATAAGATCAATTTTTAGTAATTTTTGACGTTTACCGACCGAGCATTCAGTTATCAGTCAGTAGCGTCGTGTCCATTTTGCTGTTATTTATTGGTGATTGTGTTTTACTTTTTTTATATTTTCTCGTACAATCAGTCTTTTTTAAGACTAATCTTATCTTTATCTGTGTTTAATAATAACGTAAGTATATAATTAAGTAATATTTTCTTGTATTTCTGAACAATAGTTTTATGAATCTTTTAGGTTACAATGTTTGGTGACGATCACGATAAGTTTCTTTTAGAAGCATATTTTCGTTCTGGCGTTCGAAATGAAAACGAATGGAAGTATTCTGTTCAAAGTTGCCATGAACAATTTTTACAGAACTACCCTAATTTCGAGGAAATTACATATGATACATTTAGGCAACATGTGGCAAGAGTGGTTGATCGTTTCCGAAACACTGGAAGTGTTGTCAAAGGAAAATCAACGGGACGACATCGTATATTAACACAACCAGTTCTTGAAGATGTGCAACAACGTCTTGAAGAAAGTCCTCATAAATCATTGCGGCATTTATCTAGACAAACAGGTTAGTAACTTATGTTCCAGTCTATTATAATTATTGTTCATAAATGACTAACATTATTATTTGCATATGTAGGACTCTCGTATGGAACTTGTCGGACAGCAACGAAAAAACTTCATCTGCATGCTTATAAAATAAGTGTTGTCCAAGAATTACTTCCATTAGATTATGGAAAACGTTTGGAATATTGTCACTGGTTCCTTGAAAATATGAATGAGGAATTATTAGATTTGACATTTTTTACTGATGAAGCTTGGTTCCATTTAAGTGGGTATGTTAATTCACAAAATTACCGAACTTGGTCTCACGAAAATCCACATGTTCATACTGAAAGAAGTTTACACCCATTGAAAGTAGGTGTCTGGTTAGCGATGTCACGCCGAAGAATCATCGGACCAAAATTTTTTTATGAAACAATAACGTCCGAAAGATATATTAGAATAATTTTGCGTCCATATATTGAACAATTACATGATGATGAATTAAACAGGGGCTATTTTCAACAAGATGGAGCTACAGCACATACTTCGAATGCAACATTAAATTATTTAAGAGAATTTTATGATGAGCGGATTATTAGCAAACATCGCTGGCCACCACGATCTCCTGATATGACACCGCTGGATTTCTATCTTTTCGGCTATTTAAAAACAAAAATATATGCAAACAGAATGCATACGTTAGAAGAATTAGAAGACGCAATAACAAATGCAGTTCGAAACATTTCAGAAGAGGAATTAAGAAATGTGTTTCTAAATATGCAAAGACGGGTAAACAAATGTATTGAAGGAAATGGAGGTCATTTTGAACATTTGTTGTAATTAGTCATTAATTTAACACCTAAAATGCCTGAGAACTGTACCGAAACTTACTACACCGATGAACTTCACTTATAGCGTGATCACGGTCCCTGTAATCAAAAAGCTTTGAACGTTAAATGTATATTATGCAAGTGTTGCGCACTTATAATTCTGTACTGTAACCAATGTGAATATACACTGCAACGTGTTAATGTTGTGGTAATTAATACAAGTGTAAAATAGGCCTGAAATGTTTACTTCGGCGTTCATTTTGAGGAACTCTGACACTATAATTTTTGAGTAACGAGTCGACAGTACTACCTCTTGGGTGACTTGGAAATGTACTGATCTCATAAATAATGTTATAATGTAACGTAAATATTCTAAATACATAAAAATATTTTCATTTCATGGTATAAAATTATTTCCAACTTTAACTGATCTAAATTATTTTTATTATAAAAGTATTATATGTCGCAGGCCGGTATAAACCGAGAAATTCGTTGGCACGCCTATGTATTGTGTTTGTTTCAAATCGTTACTATGGTTACTATAGTTACTACTATAGTGAAGCGGCAACTTGACAATCACAATAGAGCGGCACGCTTCAGTCATTTTTGCTCTCTCTGTATCTATGAATAGACTATACTACGCATAACCAGGTAAAATGCAGAAAATGTTAGGCTGGAATAAATTATACTAGAATTGTGTACAATGAGAATCAAGGTCATAACCACATTCATATAAATAGAACAGACGAAACAACATTTCTTCAGTCGTGATTCATATCGTAAACATGTTGCACAAACCAGTTTTATGTGTATTGCTCATCATAGTCTGCTGTGAAACAATATCATCTAGTTGTGTTAATTCAAATAAAACAAACAATACAAGCGAAATCGAGTGCACATCTCTTGATGATCTTGTGAATCTTAAAAATCACGGAAGTTTAAAAAAGTTAAAACTATCAAATCCGGATAATATAGCGAAAGAAGTTCTTGTTAATGATGCTTTCCGCGGATTTCCAACGTTAGAAAAACTAACAATCGGTAAACTTGTGAATAAAATAGAAAAGTTTACATTCCGAGGACTGTCACAGTTGACTGAATTAGTGTTGATTGAAAATACATTAGATGCAATACCAGAAGGAGTGTTCAACAGTTTACCAAATTTAAAAGTATTACGTATAACACATAGTGGTATCAAAACTATCTCAAATAATGTTTTCCGAAACACCAACATAAAAGTGCTCGACTTATCAGACAACGAAATCTCCACAATAGAAGACTGTGCTTTCTGTAACATGAAGAATATCAACTACATACATTTACATTTGAATAAATTGACATCATTTGAACCGGACATTTTACTGGGGCCCAGTCCTATAAAAGGTATAGCCCTGTACGATAATAAAATATCAACAGTTCGCCCTTTTTCAATGATGCCTGAATTTGTCGGAATTGCAATATCAAATAATACCATCAACAAAATAGAAGACAACAGTTTTGCCAACTGTAAGAATTTTCAACTGTTAGATGTGTCCCACAATCTTTTAGAAGATATCCCTGCAAACATATTCCCTACAGTGGAACCGAAAGAACCTGCATTCCTAATTTTGGATAACAATAATTTCAAATGCTTATCACCGGCAGTAAGAAATAGGGTTAAGAAGTTAAGAAGAATTACAATTGATGGAAATCCATGGGAGTGCCAATGCATTCATGATGTTATTTCGTGGGCACGTGGACTGAAAGGTTTCGTGGCATGTGAACATTTCGCTGAAGTATGTACAGTAACATGTACTGATGGCAATAAAACAAACAATATTACTGTTTATCAGTAATACATATTTATATCAAATGTTTCTATATGTATAAACTTGTAAAATTGTGTTTTCGTATGATTAAGAAGTACAAATATTAGCTTGTACAAACAATATTTGGTATCTTTGTATTTATTTATTATGTTCGCAAATAAATTAATTATCAAAGCCTATAATTAGCTTGTTTTCGTGTATTTCATTGCTGTATAACTGTGCATTTTATAGTGTATACCAAGATAATTGGAATTGACATGACTTCGTAATAGGAAGATGGAATCCTTCACAGCAGGAAAGGCCATTAGCAACTAGTAGTGGCGTTATTCAGGTACAATTTTTATTTGTATTGCTCTTACCGGAAAAGATAAATAAGAGATATAGCTATTTGTTTTTGTTATGATGTTAATATTTACCTTTACAACATTAATCGATTCGAGTTGTTTTATTATTTCTAAATGCAGTTATGTGTAAATATACAGTAATACAGGTAAAAATTTCTGAATACATCTCTGTTTTTTATACATTTACTACCTGGCATAATTTGGCACAATCCTCTGTTAATAGCATGCTACGTTAATCCTCCGGGAATCAATTCCAAACATCTTGAAACGAATAATAGGTATACTCCGTACTGTATGTTCAAAGATAATTGGAATTGACATGACTTCCTAATAAGACAGGATAGAGTCTTTCACAACAGGGGAGGCCATTAGCAACTAGTAGTGGCGGTATTCAGGTACAATTTTAATTTGTAATGTTCTTAACGGCAAAGATATATAAGAGATATATTTGTTTTTGTTATGATATTAATATTTACTTTTATAACATCAATCGATTCGAGTTGTTTTATTATTTTAAAAAGCGGTTATGTGTAAATAAACAGAAATGCAAATAAAAATTTCTGAATACATCACTGTTTTTTTACCTGGCATAATTTGGGATAATCCTCTGTTAATAGCTTGCTGCGTTAATCCTCCGGGAATCAATTTCAAATATCTTTGAAAGAGCTATAAGAGATGTGGAATAAGTGCTATTAATACGGTAATGTAGTATAACTATACAGTGGAATACCGCACGTTCGGTACGGCTATTAGGATTCATTCTTGAGATCAGTAGTGAACAGGGTTATAATTTTATTTGGGTTTAATTATCTATTAAAATATTTCAAAGAATTTGTATTGTTTGGATATAGCTCCCCCAATAAACTATTACAAGTTAAGTAGTCAGGAATATGATGTGACGAATTTCTCTAAATACTGGGCATTTCCTAATGAGCAGAAATTAAATGATTCACCATTTATATATTTGGTTAGCAAGAAAAAGGAGCTATTAAATCATTTCGACATCATATTATGTTTCTGCCAGCATTGGAAAAATATCAGGCGCAATACGTTGTTAACACACTACATTTTATCAGCAAGTAAACAAATCTTTGGTTAGCTTAATATTTATGTGTATTCAAAATAAATATTCATGAAACAATTATTATTATTATCATTAGGTAGAGTAGGGTAGGATAACATTTTATTTTTGATGTTTTATTTTTAATAATGCCACTGTAGATAGGCTAGCCATTAGTTTACTAGTCAAATAAAATAAATCTTACAGCTTGTCAAAATTTTATTAAATCTGATTTATGATTTGGCTTTTTTTTACTTAATTGTTGCAAATGTAATTTAGAGCTGTCTAATATGACATTGTTCACTGATCAATCTTGTTCTACTTGCTGACCACAAGTGGTGGCTTAATTCACTATATTTACTGAGAGAAAACATTTTAGAGCTGATCAAAACCTCAATATTATGCTGACCGTTTAAATTCAGGGCTAATCAACCTTTTTATTCCTACCGCCCACTTTTGTATCTTTGTTAGTAATAAAAATTTCTAATCGCCCACCGTTGCCGCAGTAACTTAATTTAACGCAACTGCAAAGATCCAGCATAACGCCATCTCGATTAACGCTGATTCGATATAACGCGGTTTTTCTAAAACCCAAAACTGTTCACTGTTCATGAAAACACAATTACGAAAATTATGGATCAGTTTATATAAAATGATCCAGTATTAAAAAGCCCTCGTTTAAAGCTGTTTTGTTTAGCTCTGGGACTTATCGGAAGGTATCCCCCGCGATAAGCGGAATCTTACTGTACTCGTAATTTTTGAGTCGAGGTTCAGTAAAAATATGTAGTTAAATTTATCTTCTTGTTTATACTGCATATATTACGTTTAATTAATTTTTAATGAGATCTTTGAGGCTGATGCTGCAAAATTAAATATTGCGCAATACAACATGCTCTGTCGGTGTTATAAATGCGCAGTAAAGTACGTTTTACATCGTTCAAACTTCAAATCTTTTAAAATTGACCATGAAAACGGACAATGCTTCACGAATCAAAACAAGGGCAAGTAAATTTGAAATAATAAACATTAGTTCATGGTCACTGACTGAAAGAGGAATTTGACGTTTATTTGATGAAAATTTAAAACTTAATAACGGACACAACCCCTACAGCCCACCATGAAAGCTTGAACGCCCACTAGTGGGCGGTAGGGACCAGGTTAACTACTACTGGTTTAAATGATAGCATTTCCTAATCATTTTCATAGTTCAAAGGTGCTTTTAATATCACTATCGCAACAGAGCACATGGCATTATGCGCTACGTAAAGTGATAAGGCAACTGTGTTTAAATATAATTCTGATATCTGTTATTTTATCATTTTCTACTTGAATTTTTTTGGGACAATCGTCTGTTAATAGTCCACTGTGTTACACCTCCCAATGTCACATTATTACATCTATGAATACGCTATACTAGTCATAACTAGGTAAAAGCAATGCATTTTTCAAGCTGGAATAGAGTATACCAGAATTGTGTCCAATAGGAAGTAAGGTCATAACCACATTCATATAAATAGAATAGCCGAAACAACATTTCTTCAGTCGTGATTCATATCGTAAACATGTTGCATAAACCAGTTTTATTTCTACTGCTCATCATAGTCTGCTGTGAAACAATATCATCTAGTTGTGTTAATTCAAATAAAACAAACAATACAAACGAAATCGAGTGCACATCTCTCGATGATCTTTTGACTCTAAAAAATCATGGAAATTTAAAAAAATTAAACCTCTCAAATACGGAGAATATAGCGAAAAAAGTTATGGTTAATGATGCTTTCCGCGCATTACCAACATTAGAAAAACTAACAATTGATAAACTTGTGAATAAAATAGAAAAGTTTGCATTCCGCGGACTGTCAAATTTGACTGAATTAACGTTGATTGAAAAAACGTTAGAGGTAATACCGGAAGGAGTGTTAAATAGTTTACCAAATTTAAACGTATTACATATAACACATAGTGGTATCAAAATTATCGCAAATAATGTATTTAGAAACACCAACATAGAAATGCTCGACTTATCAGACAACGAAATCTCCACAATAGAAGACTGTGCTTTCTGTGACATAAAGAATATCAACTACATATGGTTACATTTAAATAAATTGACAACATTTGAACCAGACATTATACTGGGGCCCAGTCCTATACGAGTTATAGTCCTTTACGATAATAAAATATCAACAATTCGCCCTTTTTCAATGATGCCTGAATTGGTCGGAATTGCAATATCAAATAATACTATCAACAAAGTAGAAGACAACAGTTTTGCCAACTGTAAGAATTTTCAAATGTTAGATGTGTCCCACAATCGTTTAGAAAATATACCTGCAAACATATTCCCCACTGTGGAACCGAAAGAACCTGCGTTCCTAGTTTTGCATAACAATAATTTCAAATGCTTATCACCGGCAGTAAGAAATAGGGTTAAGAAGTTAAGAAGAATTACAATTGATGGAAATCCATGGGAGTGTCAATGCATTCATGATGTTATTTCGTGGGCACGTGGACTGAAAGGTTTCGTGGCATGTGAACATTTCGCTAATGTATGTACAGTAACATGTACTGATGGCAATAAAACAAACAATATTACTGTTTATTAGTAATACATTTTTATAATCATTCTATAATTGTGTTCGTATGATTAAGTATAAACGTCAACTTTTACAAACAATATTTCGTATTTTTGTATTTATTTATGTTTATGTTCGCAAATAAATTAATTATGAAAGGCTAAAATTTATTTATTTTCTTGATAATATTGAATTAAACATTTTTATTATTTATTTACTGTAATAATTAAAATATGTAAACTGATGTCTGATTACTTCTTTCCTTTACATTTTATCTTCGAATTAAAAAGTTGTTCAGAATTAAAAACAGCATATGTTGACATATTATTTAGTAGTCAACATTATTTATTTTATATTTTAATATTTAGTACTTAAAAGAATTTGGATATTGCATTTAGTTGACAACTAAACATAGAAGAAGACGGTTTATTTAAATTTATAATTCTGGTATTACAGAATTATTATTTCCTATTCAATGTAATGAATTTCTCTAAATACTAGATATTTCCTAATTGTGTTATATATAAGCGTATAATTCTGATAGCTGTAGTAATTGTAGTGAACTATGTATTATACGATGCACAGATGAAATTTTCATAGTAACGTATCCTGTGTTACAAGCGGTTACAAAAAAAAAAGAAAAACGAATACGTCTCTATTCGCGATTTTCTAGAACGGGGTATAATTTAAATCTCTCCAGTAAATTTCGCGAAGAATGGGCCGGACGTATACTACATTAAAAAAATTTCGTTTATAGTAATCAAAATATCGGTTAATGTTATAAATTTTTTCTTGGGATTGTTTTAGTTCCGAGCAATTTTAAAACAACAGTACAATAAAATAGTTTTTACAAAGAACTTTATAGAAATTGTATTGTCTAGTTTATTGTATTATGCCGGGCTGGTTAGCAGTGAACACAGATACACTCGGACAATGCGTTTGTATAGTCTTAGCTGAATTAAGTTTTGTGGCAAGGTGTGCAGCAGGGTACCTATTCTGTAACTTAGAGCTAGCTCTAAAACGTCGGTGTCTATATTTAGTGATAGTATCTAGCGGAGAGTAGCGGAAGCAGGGCTATATGACGTCATGTCAGGCTCTATCTACTACGCGCCGTAGAGCTACCTAGCTGGATGTTGCTATTTTATTTATAACCTTTTTAAACAAATATGAAAAATGAATATGTATAATAATTAATTGATCACATTTAAGTAAATCTTTCATAATTACTGCCAACTTATATCATTCATCACAACCTCCAGGCACCAAAATCACTAAGATAGAGATACCGAACTGATTCTGTATATAGAGACAGTCACTGTTGCTTGACGTCATAGTTATAGAGCTAGCTCTAAGTTACAGAATAGGTGCCCAGAGGTCATCTGATTTTCAAACGCATTACGCGTATGACATTTTTATTAATAATTTGCTCCGCGAACATCAGAGACAAAGAATGATTTTTTTTAATTTCTCTTTGCTAATAAACACATATGCATATTATAAATGTACGCAATAAATACATATATGTATGTATGTACTACATACATATCAACATATTTTAAAATTTAAATGCAAAAATGTTATGTTTATTTTTCATTTTTAATGGTATTTTTATTCACTTCGTGAAATTCCATAATTAATAAATTACACATATATATATATATATATATATATATATATATATATATATATATATATATATATATATATGTATATAAATTGTCCCAAATCGTACCGGGAATATTTCAAGGATGAATTCCAGAACTTATTGAGAGTCAAAAAGTTCATATAAACGTAACCGTTATCGAATCACTTTTTATTTCATAATTATTATTAATGTTGTATGTATATATATATATATATATATATATATATATATATATATATATATATATATATATATATATATTACGTATATTACCAACCGTATTACTTGTAATACACTACACATGTAGCGAAATTTGCTAAAAATAGAAAAGGGAAGAGCGCAGACTGGAATAGAGGCCCATATGTTACGGTTCAAATTGAGACAATACGTGTCAGGTGATATATGCGGTCAGGTCAGACTGTTCGCCAGATTACTAACACCTCATTTCACTTCAGTTCTTTGTTCGTTCAGCCGTAAAATATAAAGATACGTATTTTGTCTGCGCTAGCAGACTATTCCTGTGTAACGTAATTCCAGTGACATTTCAACAACTGAAATGTGACAAGAGATATAAAACTAACATGTAAGGGTTAAAAATAAAATTATAGTGTCTGGTATTTATTGGCAGTCTAAAACATGTAATAGTATTACATATTTCGTTTTATAGTATACATATCAGATGAATTAACAATTTATTATTTATTTAGTTTTATCTTTATGTTTTATTACAGTACATACTTCAAGTAAAATTTTCCAATAAAATTTTTGAACTCTATTATTTCTCAAAGCAATATAATATGAACGCCAAACCATTAAAAATTATATTGAGTACAATATTCACTTTATCACTGTTGCCCGTGTTTCATTATATACATATTTATTATAAATTTTAAAGATTATTTAAAATTTTATTTATAAATCATCGATTTGAAAAATTTAATGGCATCACAATTACATGGAAGAATAAACAAATTGCATCTAATTAATAAGTAGAATTGTAATTTGTTTTGAGCAAAATTAGACACGAATTGTACATGTAAAGATAATGAAGCATTGACTTATATTATAAAGTATAATTTAAGCTAATTAACTTTATTTCATTTTCAAAACATACAAAATAAAATACGAAATTATGTATTACTTCAAAGAGCAATTTTCTTAATTAGGCATCAGATTGTTTTGATGTAAAATAAATTATTATTATTAGATAAAATTATTCAATCATCAAAGAAATTAATTTTGCACTAAAATAAATATTTTAATACCATTGTTTTGTACGGAAATGTCAACAGTATTTAATTACTAAGTTAATTTCAACAGAACATGACAGATACATTTTACCAACCACTGAACTTTCCGGTTATATTACGGAACACACCTATAACACGAGCGCATTCACCCCAAAACATTAATAATTTTAACCCCAATTTCCGGTAACACAATTCGAAGCGACACATGCACAATAAAAATTAATTATTCAAATTTGTAGTGCGTAAAACTCAATAGACTTTGCAATACACGCCGGAAAAATTGTTAATAACTATGTTAATTATTACAACAAAATTAAACAGGTTTTCTATTTCATTTACTGTCATCCAGTTCAATTAAAACAATTACTAAAAATGTTTATAGACGAATAAAATAATTTCAATACTAAATTAGTACTAAATTTATCCGGAATATATATTATAATTACGAAGTGGTTGAAATTTTTCATCTGAGATTTAAGACAATAGTTTATTTCTGCAGATCAAGTTATAATATTTTTTATCACAACATGAATTGTTCAAAATTGCGTTTTCTTTCGTAATAATAACATTATGGCACTTCTAAAATATCCCAGTTTTCATCATTTGTTAAGTGCCTTATGATTGGGACTTTACTATCGACATTTGATTTATGATGATCATGTTATAAGCTCGCACGAAGGGCAATAAGGAGTCTGAAATCCATCACGAAAAGGATGTTATTGAACACAAACGGAAGTAAACGTTCGAAAGATCTACAATAAGGTTATGATACTATAAACGAAAACACGGTAGCGAATAGCATTATTTCTAGAAGACTACAAATTTAAATCTATATGACGGTTGTCACCAAATTACTATTCCTACAACCTAACTGGCATATATGTATTGCGTGCGGTTTGCTTTGCTTCCACAGGAGAATAGTTTCTTGCGTACTTTGCAGTACAAAACAAGATATGCGCATATTAGGACACAACCTAGCGGAGAGCTTTAAAACCTCTGTGGTCTGCGGTCAATTATACTTGGGAATAATCCACCTGACAGATATGTGTGTCGTGCATTACCCATTACTTACACGGCGTAGTGCTTAAATAAGGTTTCGTTCTCGTGCAAGATATGCAAAGCAATGTTTTCGTGCTTAAAATAGTACAAGCAACTATAAATACTGAACTGAAAATGTAAACGACTGGAGCTATAAATAGATAATATAAATACAGATAACACCCGTATTACGCAAGAACTACGTTTATTTTTATTGTTTATATTAATTGATTGATTAATCTTTTGTTAAATAATTTAAATTACTAAAACATTTATTAGTGCAAACATTGTATAAAAATGTGTATAATATATAACCTACTTCCCACCGTATTAAGTAATATTTCACAAACCTTTGCACTTTACACGTAACAATAGATTTTTAATTTACTTAGATTAAGATAAGACAAAATAAGATGCCAAAATGGAAATAAACTGCTCGAAGAAGTACGGACTTTAAAACGGGATATATGCAAATTTTTAGGATAAAATCGGATAATACTCTGAGCGGTTACTTGAAAACGTTTTAATTACATGCGTTTTAAGTTTCAAAGATAATTGCGATAACAATTTCAAATTCTATTTAACAACTTAATTTCTTTTAAATAGTGATGTTTCATTCAACAATTATCTGTTTTTTATCTTTTAAATCAGTAGTATCTATTCAAATTATTATCAGCCAGCATAAACATTAGAAAATATTTATTTCGCAATATTTTTATTTGTCATTATCATAGGGAACTAGATATTCATTTCTAACATAATTATTTCGAGGAAAACGGATCATTATTTCAAGTAGATATTTCGGTCTAGTTTTACAAAAATACTCGTAAAGCTAGACTGTACTGCGGGAAGATTAACGTTGCTTTCAATCAATGAGTTGTGCCGTGCTGACTGGATCAATCGAAGAACTTATCTCTCATAATCCTTTGCTTGCAACGTTGAACACGTATATGTGGTGGTACATACACTGTCAAAAACAGCCCTCAAAGAGTGTGTTGCAACGGTGTAATGAAATTGCTAGAAGCGAAGGATTACATGTGCAATAAAAACAATAACTTCATTTGACACTAGAAAGAATACTGGAACACAGTTAAACGTAAAAATGCAATATACGTAATGAAAATCCATTAGAGATAAATTGCATCCAAAACGAATTCTTTAGAATAGCCTATGAATTATTTCGTAACATAACTATTATTATCATGAAAAATATTATGTTTTATCATCATGTACAAACAAAACATAGAATATGATGTCTATGACCAAGTATATTGTCAACAATAAATAAATTATGAAATTCAGTGTACACAATTACGGTAATTTTTTTATACGTATATTGCGGTAAAAGCATCATTGCATGTAATTACTCGTAAATAAAATATACATACTCGTATACTAACCTTACCCTGAATCCAGAAACGATTGCTAATATACTTAAACGAATATATACCTAATGGTGTAACTTCTAACATATTTCCATAAAAGCGTACCATATCTTTACATAGGTAGGTACACATATAACTTCACGTGCTGTCATTTCGCGGGTACCAGAATGAAAACAGAACTTTGGTGTCGATCGATAACGAAGCATCTGGAACGAGCTAAAATGTGAAAACTATGTGCAATTCCAACTTTCTTTCTAGACAAAATCAATTACAACTTTAATGCAGCTGCTATTTTGCTAACACTATAATATCATGTACATATGTATACTGTATTCAGACAAACAACCAATTTACGTCATCGTTTACGGAAAACCTAACAAGCATAAATACTCGTATCATTATGTATATGTAAGTATATTTTTTTACAGGCATTTTATTGGTTTTTTATTATTAATATGTACGAAAAAACCATTAATATAACTAATAACGTTGATAAATATTATTATTAAATTTTTTTGTTCATTTTTCCTCAAACAATTTTACGTCGTAATAAATGTACAATTTTATTTTACAAATAGTTAATCTAGCATTTTAATTGGAAATCTTCGTTACGATACTTATATCAGTTAGTTCAAAATTAAACTACTAAATGTATATTAAACACGCTTGTGTTATTTAATGTCTCTGTGTGTGTGTGTATTTTTTATATATATACTGACCTTTCTCCGTCATCGTTGAATGCATAGTCGCCGAGTATAAGGTCCCGGAAACGGTATCTCGGGGGCAGTGGCAGTGGTACAACGACTTCCTTTTCCCTGTCTCGTAGAATAGAGCCGCCGGCCACGCTGTTTGCCTCGTCTTCAGACGTGTCCTCCTCGCCATGACCCAGACCACGGCCTTCAGCCGTACGCCTGGGCCTCAACGGGATCTTTATCTTGAACAGTTTTGTTTCTTTTTACACCAAGTTCACACAGAACAAATCCACCACACGCACTTCAACGAACACGACACGAATATATGATCTGTCGACAGTGTTTTCTTTTTAAATTTTTACCCTTTAATAGTATATATTTATGTTTACATATGAACATCAACAGATTTCATTAAAATTCTTTTATTACTGATATGATCAATATCCTGTGACAGCCGAAATAATTTAAGTTACATTAATTTGTAAATTTATTCTAAATTACATATACTGCACACATATTTAATATTTTAAATGTATGAGTTCATCTTATATTCCCACTAAACTAGACTTTACCTACACAAATATGTAAATACGAGTATAAACACACCTACAGTTGTAAAACTAGAAGTGTAAACAGTTTTTGTTTACTCAGCATTGTATTTATGGATTAATTAATTTGTTCAACCAGTGTAATGTATCACATACCTGTTGATTATATTTATGCGTTATATTTTTAACACACTAATATTCATTCACATAAAACATTTTACAACTAGATATTGTAACCACAAAAATCTACTTCAGTTTATTTATTTATAAAAATTAAAGTCTGTTCGATTTTCAGTATTTACCAACACAATATTTAATCAGATAATATTAGTATAAACGTGTTAAATGCATGTTTGATATGTAAGTTTATTGATATCTTTATAATAACACAGATTTAAAGTTTGATATGACAACCGCGGAAATTGAGACTGATATGTTATATTACAAATTCCGTTTATAAACACTCTTATTCATTAATACTTGGATGGCTAATGTAAAATTCTAGTTGCGAAAATCTATTCACTGTCGAAACAAATTCACATCAGGGTGTGTAGAGTTACTGACACGGTTTCACAATGGGTTATTAAAATTCTTGAAGCGCTCAACAAACGCTTATCATCAATATCAAAATACATATACGTGCCCCCATCAACAATTCGATTTCTCTAACAAATACGTCATCATCTAATTCAAATAACACATATATGTATCAATAAGCACATTAGCACATTAACCTACTGATATTACGTCTCGAATGAGTATGTACACGTAACTATCACGTTATAATTTGAAAGGATTCATTCACACTAAATTATTAATATTTTCCTTTGACAAATATTTACTTCATGAAGGATTTTACATTAAAAATCATTAATCTTCTCTAAAATGCTATTCGAATTTATCACTGTCACAGGAATAAATTTAAAAAACTGATCTCTCCGTTCTCACAATAGATTGATATTTGATTACATTTTCAATTCAGTGTTAAATTGAAATTTCTTTCGTTCAACTGTTGGCAAACATAAATATTCGTATATTCAATCCCCAAATTACTGATGCTATTTCTTCTAATACAGTTTATTTATTTTGTTTGAGACTATTTCTCTAAAGTTATTTATTTCACAACACGTCAGTAATAATTTAAACTTTCCCGCGCAAAACATTAAATCAAACTGTTAATGTTTAATATCACGCCAGACCACTTTTGTTGTAGTTTAAAAGTTATGTCTCACAAAGATGTTTTTTAAACGAAATATCACAAATAATTATGCAACATGTACTTCAGCTACCGAACATTAATATCAGTCAAGTTTTGTATCATTTATTTTTATTATATTTTATGTGACATGTGACCAAGCGAACACAGAAAACACCGGCTTTACTTTTATGTACCGATGCGCGAAGTCGACGCATGCAGACGCGATAGTAAGAGCGTCGTAACGCCAAGTAAGCGTCGTGTTGTGTGACCTACTGTTCGGTTGCCATGCGACTGACAGCGTGTTTGTACTTTGCGCACGCGCACAAAAGAAAATTGTTCCAACCAACGTCAAAAAATAACAATAATAATAGTACATGTGCAGTGTATTAGGATGCGGCGTTGTTGCCAAAACTCAAAATTACGAGTAACAATATTGGCAATTTCAACTGAAGCTAAAAGTTAATTATTTATTTCTAGTTATTTGTAATTCTGGATACCATTTAGTGATTTTACTTAATAATCTATATATTTTGGAGTAATTTTTTTCGTATTAACTTTTATCGTATATTTTTACTTTTTTTACAAATACATATTTCATTTGACAGAGAATAAAATCATGCTAAGCCCCTTAAAAATACAGCCGCGAGTGGAATTCATAAATTTATAATGCTATATATTAGTACTAATTCACAGATCAGTTTCTTATTATTACATTAAATGAATCTTAACATCTATATATAACGTAGCATAGGCCCAATGTTCAATCTGATAATGAGATTAAAATTTAATATGTACTATAAGGGAGCAATATCGGGCACATTAACGCAATTTCCCAGATTATACATCGATTCTGATACCCAGTTGTGCAGAAAATTTGCATTAACCCTTCGCAACCTAGTTATAGTGAGTAAACATTTACTAGGCATTTAAAATTATATATGTACATGTATATTAAATTACTACCGCTCGTAAAATATACATACTTGGAAAATGATTACAGAATAATCGCATTATCTAAAGCAATCCTTTTTTAAATCTCTGTTTAATGCGTTGAATTCATTTCTTTTACGGCCACGCCGGATTGAAAGAAATGTAGCGTAAATAATAGCAGATAAGAAAGAAATTTGACACAGTTACCAAACAGGTTCTGGCGAGAATAATGCGGTTTAGAAGCTTTGTAGTATTTTTGATCTACATACGTTTGCATAAATGATATGCTAGGGGTGTATATCACCGTACTACTGGAGTTTACATATTTATATAATTCACATATTTATGTATTTATTACACTAGAGTAACATTTGTTGAACAATATATATTTTTTATATGCCTTTTATATTTAATGAAGGTGTATAATACATTAATAAAGTAAGAATATTAATCATACTAACAAAAATCTTTCTTATACACATATAACTCAATTTAAATTGACACGTATTTGATTTCAAATGCGTATTTCTGATAATATTTTGTTTTTGGTTTCATAATATATGTATGTAGCTGACATTTTGATCCATAACATGTCATTTGTTAACTGAGGAGGTACAATAATACTCACTTTAACTTTGAAGACAAGTGGTGCATTGATGCTTAGATAGATACATCAACTAATATTAATGCACTTAGATTCTGATAATATTTCTTTAGTCTGCTCCATATACATATTCTGTATCTATATGCGTCAATTTATTACAAAAGTTTGCATGCTAGTTCACATTTTAATGAAATTATCTTATACTGTCCTTTCATATATGTTGATTTACTTTATTTTTTATCATTTTTATCATAATCATAAACTGACAACTTTCTTCTTGTTACAAATATACATATTCATTAGCATAATTAGATTATAATCTATGAAAAGACAAACAAGGTATATAAGCCTTATCCACTTACTTTCGAGAATAATAAAAAACTAGTCATTTGACAAAACTGTTTATAAAAATTATATATTGATGTTTATTGGATTTATGTGAGGTTTCAAACGACAACTGGGAAAAGAATCCAATATTACGTCAATATTAAATGGAGTAGCACTCCATTTCACAGTGATAATTCAATCCACCCTATACCATTTTAAAAGTAAACTCTCTGCTTTTTAATATAAGCTTTATTAACTATTTGCCTTTTACGGATCAATCTCCGAAATGCATTAAATCAGCACTGCAAAATTTCAATTTGGGCTCTATTTTTGTGTGAGCCAGTAACGTTCAAAGTGAATTAAATTCTCGGATATACCACTTAGGTAATTTGCATTTAACAAAAAGGAACAAATAGTTAAAATGACAGAACTATTATTCAGATTTTTGTTTGCAATCTTTCTAAAGTAGGATTAACGAATTAAGGCTGATTTAAATAGTTTTAAGCTTTCAAAATGAAGCATTAAGAACAAAAAAAAAATTGTGAACTATATAAACTACGACCTATTGTTTACTTAATATATTTTGAAAAGTATATAATTTGTATGTGACAATTAGAATACAAAGTATTATTATTCATATATTTTAAAAATCACTTCCATTTCACTTTAGCAGTTTAATTTACATAAAATAGCATTTGCAGGTTCGTCCCTTTAGTTTAATACAATGAATTCAGCCACAAATGGGATATACCCATTGACGACATTGAATCTATGTTCATATAATCTATGTGCATACCACCCGCATTACTGAATTGTGGTATTGGTGGTCTGAAAGGGATTTCTGATTACTATTTTGCTGTTAATCAAAACTAAAATCCTCCTGGGAACGAACAAGGTGCACACTTACATTAACTACTATCTATAATATTTAATGAAACATTTACATTCAATAATGGAATACACATATGACTAGGAAAATTTAAAGGAATCTGTTTTGAATATACACAGTGTTAATATCCTTGTTTTTGTTTATCATGTTGGCATTAACATAATTTGTTGAGTCCTCTATTAATTTGTTCATTAAAGTTCGTTATATATACTCGTATATAGCAAAACTTTCACGTTGATTCCGTTGATTTCAAAATGAAATTAGTAAACTAATTCAGAGTTTGAATTTTCAGACCAGTTGCTAACATACAGGTGCCCTCTACAAAGTTGACATTCAGTCAGAGATAGAGCGTTGTTATATGTATTTATGTGTAAATATAACTGCTAGACAAGCATATAAGTTAGCACAATGCATACTGAGTGGAATTCAGACCACAAACTCAAAGCACTGCCTTCACAAATGACAAGCGAAATCGAAAAGCGAAAGTATGCGTTCTATCAACATTCCATTTGATGGTAACAATATTGTAATAGTGGTGATGTATCGTCCTACTAATAAAATAGTACTAAACGGTAACATAATTTCATTAAAAACTATTAAAAAAATATCTATATATATATAATGTGAAAAATGGCCTTATTCATATTTATAAATTATTTTGTGTAATCATTAAAATAATATTCTATCTATCTATATATTATATATATATATATATATATATATATATAAATATTTTTTTACATGTCGCATATCAATGTTATTATTATTTCAAATTTCGATTGACTTTAAATTAAACGTTACGGATATAATTGGAACACTAGCGATTTCTTGCAACCCTATAGTCTTTTCAACTCTACCAATTAACTACAAAATCGATTTTAATTATATCTTTAATCCTTATCAACGACTAAAGCAGCAAAGAGACAAGAAAGAATTACACTCAATGTAACACAATCAATCTCAACTTGCAAAGAAGAAAGGAGTCTCTCTAATGTGTTCGTCGGCACGATTCATCTGCTGTTTCAGTTTCACTTTAAAGAGGATAGCATAATTATTATAGCCATTCATTTATGAAGATTAATAGTTACTTAAATATATCATGACCTCCTATGGGAATTTTCATGGACTGCATTTTGTCCTAATAACGTAAATGGTAAATCAATATTTACTTCAAGCTTCTGCGAAGATACTTTATTTATGAAACAGATATATTATGTCATATATATATTGATAAAATGGTAGGAGTATATATTTTTTGACACTGATTTGAATTATAAAATAATTAACCTTGTAGTATGTACGTAAAATATTTGATAATTTATTAAAAACATACGGAAAGTTTTATTAACGAACTTTATTAGATCTTACATGTATGATTGGAATATCCGACTAAATTTAAAAACTAATAGCTGAATAAATAAATTTTGATGCTGTAAAAAACTGAACCTGAATTTCAAATTCACTATTAGATATATAATAATAAACTTTTAATAAAACAGCTTCAAAGATTAAAACATATTTTCACTAAAATCACCATAATTTTAATTATTCTATTATTAATTAAAAACTGTGTATATACAGAGTGATTGTTAATATATGCTACAAACTTTCAGGGCTGATTCCAGGGGTTATTTTGATAATAAATGTTCATATGAATAATTGCCCAAAACGTTATAGGGAGTTTAATAATAAATTAAAAATACAATAACGGCTAGGTAATAAACAAAATTATCTTATATAATTTAGAAAATGATCGCCGCCAACTTCAATACAGGCTTCTGTCCTCCGTCGAATTGAATATGGCGAACACGTTCAAAAATACCAGGGATGTTCCGAATTGTCTCAAATGATGCTGAGCCAACTATGTTCATCTGTTCCTTTTGTTTATTACCTAGCCTTTATTGTATTTTTAATTCATTATTAAACACCCTATAACTATAAAACTAAGCCGTTTTGGATAGAATCACCCTGTATAATCAACAACGAACTATAATTTTAGTTTATTTTTTATGCTGATAATAATGTTATATTTTTTGTTACTAATAAAAAGTAAATTAATTGACTGGAAGATGTATCGAGAAATTTAGCAATGCACACGAATGAATCACCTGTGTGCTTATGAATTATTAAAATGAATCTTGAGTCAATATCCCTAGAGACATAGTTTCCAATATATATATATATATATATATATATATATATATATATATATATATATATATATATATATATATATACAGAGAACATGTTAGTGACAAGTTCACGTAATCTATTTTCTTGCTTCATTTTCCTATCTGATGCCCGTAAATTCACGGAAAATCTTAATGAAATTGGTCGAACCTTTTTCTTTTATCCCAAGGGAATTTAATAAATTTGGTAGCACATTTCGTTTAAGATAAAAAAAAAATACAAAATAATATTCCCTAATAATACAAATGAATTCCTGCACTATCATAGTTTTCGTATGTATTTAAGTAATAAATTAAACAGTATTTTATTTTAGCGAAATTTGTCTGGCTTGCTTGATTAACAAAAAAATTCAGGGCACTATATTTTGACGTAAATAAAAAATTAATGTCCGTTTACTTTGTAATTAACAACAGCATGCAAGCCTAACCTAAAATATAACGGAAGTATTCGAAGTAATCTAAAAAAAAAATATGCAAAGAATAGCGTGCCGGTAATTGCATAATTGAAACAAGATAATTGAATCCATTACTTGCTCATTCAACACCTACGCGTTCATTTAATTGTAAATATAGATACAATATACATTCTTATGTACATTGCATAAAATGCACAACATGAATATTTCGAAAAAGAAAAACGAAAAAGATAACATATCGTATTCAACATTATTACGTAACGCAAAAGATCCACGCTAATATTTCTTAAATAGTAAGTTTTATTTAAATTTTCGCAAGACATTTATCATATTTCGTACGGATTATTGACACTTTAGTCAATTTTTCTTCGACTGTTTTGAGAAATGTCTGGATACGAAACACGTTTGAGCTAAACAACAGTTTAAATTGGCAGCCAATTTAAAGATAACACAAATAATATAGGATTTCATTTGACCGGTTGGCCTTTTATAAAACTAATTTACGAAATTACATTACATAAATTCTAAATTTACTCTACTGTATATTTTTTTACTACATTAGGCATCTGCGTCTAATTACGTGGCGTTTCTTTTTAATTGGAACAACCACAATTCAGCAATTATTATTCATTTTATAATCTTCTTCGTCATTCTGTTTTACTCGGAATTATTTTATTGTATAATGAAAAAAATATATAAAGATAATTCCGTTTTTATTTTGTACTAACATTCATGTTTTGTATTATTCATTTTCATTACTGAAATTGGATTATAAAACCTGTAAATCTGAAGCTTTCTTGTACAGGTAATAATTTACTGAAATGTACGTCACTTAAAATTATTAACTTGACAAAAACCGAGGACAGTAATAAATGTGTGAAAAGAAAAATTTCTTTACTGTAGTATATAAGGTCTATCTCTGGTGACAAGAATTAATGAAAAATTACTTACAATATATCATTCTTGTCATAAAAATTCGCAGTTTGCTGAAAGAAGAATACGCTGTATTTCTCGCAAGAAAACTATAATTTGATTTATAAAATACACCTATCCCTCGATTTACACTGAAGATAGGTTCCGCACAAAATCGTGTACACAAATCGAAATCTTGGATTTTGCTATGTAAAACCGAGTAAAACAAAAAAAAAAACACACAGTCATTTATTTACGTAAAACAAAAGTAAGACATCCTGAAAAACATAAAATTATACTTCATTCATAAAATAACAAATACAGTGGATATCGTTTATAACGACATCGGATATAACGACATATCGGTTTTTGCGACGACATTTCAAAGTCCCGGCCAGAAACTATACTCTTTATACGTGAGGCTTATCGCTTATAACGACATCGGATATTACGACGAAACTAATATAACGACGAAAAATGGCTTGAAATTTGGATAAAATTATCTTTTATAACGACGGATCGCATTGCGTAGTAGTACTGAATTGACGCGAAAAGGCAGGGCGAATCGCAACAGACGTATTCATTCAGTGGTTAACTACGAATTGAAGGTATGTCATCGCTGTCGATATGGCGAAACGATAAGCAACGAAGTGGAAATGGACGAAACAACCGAGTTGCAAACACCTACTATAAAGGATACATTTTCAGCAGTTGTTGAAACAATTCAGCATTTTTTCATGTTTAATCAAAATTTAAAAGAAGCTAAAACAGATTTTGCATTGCTACATTTGGAAAAGATTATTCAAAGAAACTTTTCAGAAAACAAAAAATCACAAAAACAAACCAAAATGACAGATTTTTTTGTTACATATTAAATACTTATGTATGTATACATACGTATGTAAAATTAGTTGTTTGTAAAATAAGTTGGATTGTTTTTTTTTTTTGTTTTGTAACACTTGAATATTGTTTTTGTTGCTTAAGCTTCTTGCACTCATGAAAATGTACTCTTTTCTAGTATATATATAATGTATTTTTTAACATATTTCTGTATTTATGTTGTTTGGATATAGCGACCTACTGTTATAGCGACCGAATTTCGTTGGTCCCTTCAACGTCGTTATAAACGATATCTACTGTATATGTAGGTAATAAAAATACATATTTAATTCATTTTA
This sequence comes from Carabus problematicus, assembly GCA_963422195.1. Lineage (NCBI taxonomy): Eukaryota > Metazoa > Arthropoda > Insecta > Coleoptera > Carabidae > Carabus > Carabus problematicus. The sequence goes on along the minus strand of OY728585.1, from coordinate 12,054,132 downwards.
CATTAGGAAAAAAAATATAAGATTCTTAAAAAAATTAATAATAAGTTTAATTACTGCCATCACTTTCATGAGTCTTTTCTTCCTGATTGGTATGATGTCACTTTCATCATATGATAGTTCTTAATGCGATTCTGGTTCAATGGTTGATGAATTAGGGAAGATCTCAGATCGACGAGACTTTGTAATGAAATCCGAAACTAACAATTGCCTAGGTGTTTTTGCTAAATCTTTATAGACCTCCTCATATTGATTTAAGCACTTACTAACATTCCGCTGAAATCGGAGAGCTCGTTCAACATTCGTGTCATATTGTAAAAAATGATTACCCAATTTTCTTCCCAATTCAAGTCCTACTCTGATGACGCAACTGGTTCAGATTGCTCTTCAGAATCATCATTGTCTTCAAAAATTGTTTAAAGTTACTTTATTATTTGAAATACTGGGATAACAATGTTTACTTTAGAATGATATTTACATTTAAGATAACTACTGCTAGCCTTAATGTATTCTGTACATGTATTGGTAACTTTGAAATAAATTAAAAATAATTCTAAAATGTTTAACATGACAACCAAATTATGTTTTATTTGCAAACGTTATGATTTAAAAGTGAAACAGTTTATCTCTATTATGAAGGGAACTTGCATCCATATTCATTATCCCTAGATCCTGAAGTTTGTGTCCAGGGATTTTCACATTTGAACTAAATAAATAGAGCTTTGCAGCGTCAACAACGCCGAGGGTATCTCTGTTAGTGTAAATAATATAAACCGTAATTGTAGTAGAAGCTACGTACATGGCGAGTACAAAAGTCGTACAGTGACATGTATTTACACTTACAAACCAACGTATTTTTGTTCTTCTTTTTCTTACTTAATAAAACAAAATTATTTCATCAAATATTCGGATAAATATTTTAAACTCACGAACTATAAATATGATGATAAAATGACGTATTAAAAATATAAGTATATTGTGTTCAACAGAAATGTGTGCATTTATTTATTTGCTTCACATTGTACTTTTTAATTCAATGAAATAATTTTTATTACCAATACTTTGAAACTATAAATAATAAAATAAGTTCATTCTTAGCAAAAACAAAACGATTTTATTTGTTTATAAATTAACAAGGTAAATAATTTTCAAATAAACAATATAATTGATAACATGCTCGGACACGTGGCACGTATTTCACAATTAATTGTAAATGCGTGCTTGAGACTTCTATTTCAATGTAAAGTAAAATGTTCCCGCAAAACAACGGAAATAATGCCATGCTATTCACAACACGTCTGAAATGTCTAGTGACATGTCCGAAAATGACTGTTAGACACGTCCAATTTGCTTTCTGTTTCGACGTGTAAATTTTCACAAAGTACGAATGTTGAACCGTGTAAATCTATTTTGACAAGTTAAACAAAAGGATCCTATTGCTGACTAGAATTGATTTCAATCCACAAAGGTTATTGAAACAAAACTTTACCTTCAAATTACAAGTATCATCTTGGTATATTAGCTTAATCGAAAATAAAGCAAATGATATGTTAGTAAAGAAATAATTAACAAACCTTGAAGAAATATATTATTTTACCATTAGATAACTGATAATTTTTTTTTCTAATTATGAAAAATAAATGAGCAATTTATTCATATGCTCATGGTTAATGCTGTTTCATATTAAATAACTGTCTCGTGTGTAAAACTGATTATAGCAGCAAAAAAATCTAAAAAAATATTTTCAGTACATAAAAACAAAACTAAGATTTGACAGTAATATGTATAAGTAAAAACACATTACTTGTATCATGACAAAATATATATTTTAGTGACTATTAATTTAAAGTACCTATAGTCCATATCCGGGTGATATAATACATTTGTGCACACCTGTATAAAAATTTTAGTATTAAAGTAGTATTAAAGATAATTATATCACAAAATTCGCTATTTATTATTAATAATAAATTGACAAACGCCACCTGAACCCTTTAATCAAATAAAAATAAAAAAATCCGAGCAGATTTTTGTTAAAAATTTATTAATGATCACTAACACAAATAATCAGGACTGGAGAATCTTTAAACGAACAATGACGTAGCTCATTTATGTATGGGTACATCAAGAGTAACTGACTACAACATTTTCAGTAAACCAGTTCTACAAACGTCCTTGACTTTTTGTATACAAACATGCAAAAATTCACCACAAAATATGTTTGAATTTTATTGCTGTACTATGAATACATTCGTATATTAATTGCGAAGTATAATACTTCGCATTTTCATAGTATTTTTTTTTGTTAAACGTATTGAAACTTCGAATTTGCTATTGTTTTTTTTAATCTAACAAATGAAAAAGATAAAGTTTTATTCAGAAAACCTGGAACCAGAAAAATATCTAGATATTAAAGTGTTTCTGAAAATTTTATATCGCCTTTTTATAAATAAAAAAATAAGTTTATAAAACGTACAATTATCGCAGTAATTACGTTTTAGAACGCACAATAAAAAATTTACATTACGAAGTCATATATGTATAAATGCACGTGCTGAATTATATGGAATGTGTGCATATGTATTAAGCGCAATGCAAAAGATAAATAAAAATAAAAAAAGAGTTTTATACGACGCAGTCTTCGACTGTTGTATGCAGATATATTCGTATAAAATTTTAGTATCTACAATCTAGCACACAGTGTACACTGTAACAACCAGGGTATAGTGTATTCCACTTTTATATTTCTGACTACTTGATTTGTAATAATTAGTTTATTGTGGGTGCTATTTCCTAACAATACAAATTATTTGAAATATTTTAATAGATAATAATTAGCCCCAAATAAAATTGTAACCCCGTTCACTACTGATCCCAAGAATGAATTCCAATATCCGTACAGAGCGTGCAGTATTCCACTGTATAACTGTTTTCGATCGGTATACTCAGACATATAAATACTGGTTACCAGAATGCACTCACTTCACCTCTGTGACATTATGTCTGAGTACAGGTATAACGAGTGTGAGGCTAATTATCTATTGAAATGATTCAAATAATTTCTATTGTTGGGATATAGCATCCCCAATAAACTAATTATTACAAGTCAAGTAGTCAGGAATATGAAAGAGGAATACACTATATATTCACACAGCCCCTGGGGTACAGAACAATATGTTACACTATTTTCTAGAGACACATTGCAAGCAACATTAGTTTACATGGTTTGACATTGTTCTACAAAATTTGTTGGTCTCTTTTAATATTCAGTGAAGAAAATTATAACCGGAAACGTAAATCTGTGAACCTGCATCTGCCGCTGACGGTTTCAGGGGGAACTAATGCTTCGCATGACACTAGCCTGACTATTATACTGCTGGGTGTGTTGAAATGTTGTATATCAAAACGCTTTCAGTGGTTTACAACATGTGTGCACGTGTACATATCAGACTGCTTTTACGAAGCTTCTAACTTTTAACAATAGACACCAAACTTTCCAGTCTGTTTTTGACAAATGTCAAATACAAATTGTACTACACACATTTAATAAAACAATTTGAAAAGTGTTCCCTTTTATTTTCTCGTCATCTAAAGCGTAATTACAATGGTAAAATAAATTTAAGAAAAACGATTTAGAACTTTGAAAATCGAACTCAATTTAACATAAAATATTAAAAGTTAATTACTGGTGTTCTCATTAAAAATTAACTAGGCAAGCTTGGTTAGAAACACGAAACCAAAGTCCGTACAAAGACAATCGATTTATTATGTAATTTATTATGTAAACAAAGATCAGTTACTAATAATACAAACAAATAAAATTAAATAATATATTACATTAAATTACTTTGTTTCAAATCACAATATTTATGTTTCGTACATATTATGACATCTTCAGGCTCTAAACATAAATAACAAGCAAATTATAAATAAAAACGATATTTTAACAAATATTTATTAACCTGCTAAAACAAAAATTAAATTAAAAACAATATTCTTACGTTCTAAAGTATTTAATGAAACATGTACAAGTTTTTTATCGGTGTAATGATATTTGGTTACATCATGCGAATATACAAAGCATTGTTTACTATTGCTGTAGTACTATTTTAGACTTGTTTAGTGTACGCGAAATGCGATGGTCAGTATCGAATAAATCTATTTTTAGAACACATAATACTATACTGGGTAAGTTCGTATTTGTATGATTATTCTACATTGAAACAAAACGGTATTTTTAACTACATCATGATAAATTTATGGAAATAGTATATAGGATATAATCTGATCGAAAAAATGCAATTAAAATGTCATTTCATTATCTATAATTATCATACAAAATGTATAACACACTATTATAGCAAACTTACGTATTACATTTCATGTAATTTTCGTAATTTTTATTGGATTTATTTAGATAGTAATAGAACCCACTTGTACGAATCTCCTTCACTTGTTATCTCATTATTTATTTATTTTATTTCCATTAATTAACTTCTGTGCACCTTGAGCGTACCCAAATGCAAACTGCTTGAATACATACGGAACGACCTTTGAGATAAGCGAAATAGACATTGAACTTGAGCAATTAAATATGCGCTCGGAAGGAAATAAAAGATTTATATTGTCATTTGTATGCTCATGTTAAATGCAGTCAAGTTAGGTCGAGGTAGGTAATTTTCAGGGGTATCTGTTCCGCAATCTGTTACTGGAATCTACATCCGACATGACACCAGCAAAAAAAGTATTTTTACACGTCCGAGAGTAGAAGTCGGTTTCTATGGCATCAAACGCGGGACAGAAATGAAGCATTTACTCCCTAGAGACGACAACACCTTTCATAAGGGAGTTTTTATTATAACAAAGGTTTTTGTAAATAAATGTCTGTTGTCATGGTACGCGTTGCATGGAAACATTTCCAAAGGCTTCTAAATATTACAATTTCGCTCCGATTTATTATAATTCTTTATTTATGAAATTAAGTATTTCTACTCCCGAACGTGGAATTAATAGTATATACACCTCGGGAGAGACCACCATTTTTCCCTCGATGTATTTGTAGCCCTCTGGCTTCAAATTACAGCTCAGGAAAAATAAGAGATTTCTCTCCCTTGGTGTATAATGTACTATTATACATCCCTTTTTTTATAAGATGGCCTAAATCAATAAAATAAAAATTATAACATGGAGTAAAGCGGAAATAGGAAAAATGGCACAGTTGCAAAAGGTGCTATCACCCAGTAGCGGATTAAAGTACTTTTATAGAGCCATTTTTAAGAACGTTATAGAAATATTAACAAGAAAATTCATAGCTAAACATAGAATTTATTTAGATATTGGAACATGGACTAATAATTGAAAAATATCTGTGAATTAACTAAATTTACATTCATTGTAATCAATTATGAATCATTTGGATATTTTTATCAACGACCATTATTCGTAAGTGCATTTTTAAACAAACTAATTGTAAACATTATCGTGACACAACTGATAATTTCATTAATCACTAATACATTTTTACCGAATTACTCACTAATTCAATAATTATTTCAATTATAAAAAACAGTCATATTATACACTCATGCATACAATATTCATTCTTTCAAAGATTGTTTGCTGAAGAATATGTTACACGGAAGGTAGTTGTGCAATTATAGTCAAACAAAGAAAGTTCGTTATAACTTTTACCCTTTGCGAGAAATTTAATAAAGAAAGATCATAATTAAATTCACTTACTGTCAAGAATAAACAAAGATGTATAATATGGAAATAGTCCAATCCCAATCTTAAACGTTCTAAATGTGCAAATGAGAAATTAATTTCAGAATTACACTGCTCCAGTTCCAAATAACGGAAACCAAATTTAAAGAAATATAGAAGATAATACGAAGGATAATAAATATAGAAATGTCATTTTTTTTATCAAACAAATTACCGTTAATAGTCACTCATTCAAAACACGTAATCATTAATAAATAATTATATTAGTGACCTGAGAAAAGCTTATTTAATTAATGAACAGATTACAAATGCTTCAATGAAATATATACAATACTCCTAGTAAACTCTTATAATTTAATGCGTAGGATCTTACATTAATATAAAAACTGATGTATAACTCATGTAGTTGTTAGAAATCATGTTATTACTCATACAATTCTATTCACTGCCAAGATCATTGGAATTCAAGAGCAATGTCTCAACCTGTATCAACCGTATGTAGTGCTTCATATCATTTAAATTTTGCCATTAATCTGCAAGGTTGTATACAGGAACGTACTAGCTTTTTAGTTCAAATACATATACAAGTTTTTACTGTAATAAAGCCACAGAAGTAGAATATTCGAAAGGCATTAAAAAATTAATTTCTTACAAGTTAGTTACCAACATTTTTTTATGGCATTGTCGAAAAATATGATCATGGCCGCAGACAACAGTTAACGTATTAAAATTTGCAGTAAACAATGTTTTCCAAAAAAATCTGATAAGATAAAATTCACACTGTGCAAGAAAAAATAATCCACAAACAATATTTATTCTCGACATAAGATATCAGAATGATATAAGAAAATAATACGCACTGAATTCGTAATACTTGGTAATCTTTTTATAAGAAAATAAACTCATGATTAATATACGATTGTGCAATTAAAATGTCTACATCGATAGTTATTACCAATACGTGAACTGTAAAATATATTTTTATAAAAGTAAATGTTTACATTAATCAGCTTTCATAGCGGGATATAAATTCCGTTTAATTCAATGAAGTGCGTTGTGTATTTGTATTCAGAATTGATAAATTAGTAATTACTGTGATATCAAGTTGGTGAGTAATGTATACTTAGCGCCAATAATTGTGCCGCCTGTTTGAAAACACTGTGACGTCAGGTGTAAAAAGCCGATGATATATAATTATTTTTCATGTTCCGGACTACTAATATCCTTCATTTCATCGGTAGCTAACCTTACATTATGTTTTAACTTGCACATGCGCACTACTCAACTTCTGTTACAGTCAGATAAGGGAAATGTGAATCAGCACCATAGCTGGCGTTTTGGAGTGGTCAAATGGAGCAGAAAAATTAGAAATCTATTTATATAGAAGAAGTAATCCTTTCACTTGGAATAATTTTGATCGTCACTTATAATTCAAAACATTTATATTTGCAGCCGTTAAATAAATAATATGTTATTCTTATTCACTTCACATTATATAACCTTGAAATTAAAGATCTATTGCTATAATAGATAGGAAAGTTTTTTATAACAAAATCTATAAAATTCCTGTACAGTGACTTACTTGTTAATGTATTATTCAACCAAGAAAAACATCATATTGAAAGTTCAGCAAAAATACTAACAAGAAAGTAGCAAAACAATACAAAAAGGCTATAATATGTTGTATATTCTGTGCATTTAAGTAATAAATTTTGCTTCTAAAACAAGTAGCATTTATTAAAATATATTTACTTTCATCGACAATAACGTGTACACATTGATAAAATAACGATCAACTTCATGTACAATGAACAATGATTATTGCCCCCTCCAGAAAGTTTAATTACTACGCCGCTGAATAATACAGGTATAAATTGATAGCGGAGTTCAAAAAGAAGCGCTTGTCATTTTGATGAAGGCTTAGAGTAACGTTAATGAATTACACTCTCATTCTCTGAGAAATACTAACTTTTGTACAATTATTTTAAACGTGTGTGATTGCAAAATGTATCAATTAATTTTAATATCGTTTGTTATTATACAAACCGGTGCAATAAATTATAGTGATTTTGTTGATTACTGTGAACTTGACTGCTGGTCTCCGTTTGGTACCCAAAAACATACAGTTTGTGAACGATCAAGTGCAGTAAGTAAATTATTTTATATCTAGTATATGTTTGTCTTACCTTACTGTATTTGTAAACTAATACAAATTGACACTAAGATAAGGAAATTTATTTATATTTACTGCAAGGTCAAAACAACATTTAATTTTATAGATACTTCGAGTTTTTATATATGTTATTAGTGTCTACTTAATTAATTTTTATGTACCTTGTAAGTTCTGCTTATACCATAACTATTATTCAAAGCTTCCTTACATATATCTAACGTAAAAGATATGTTAAATTGCGGTTTTTCAGTTATTTACCGGGAAATATCATGTTATTTAGCAGTAGGTAAATCAAGGAAAATAGCTTTACTGTACATAAATATTCTCACGGCAATCACAATAAAATAGTAATGTAGTAACATACTAATTAAGTAAGTAGTTAATTACGATATAAACATGTAAGTATTCATTTCAAATTAATTTAAATTGTGACTCATAAAGGTCAACAAATTTTTTATTTTATTTACAACATAATACCGGTATTTTACAGGTTCTAAAATTATAGTATTAAGAACTGTAACATCCGTACTACTTTTAAAAATTATTGTAAAACTTAATTAATATTTTCAAGAATTAAATATAAAATATTTAAAAAAAAGAATAATCCCAGGCAAAATACTATAATATGCTATCTTTTAACCTATAAATTATGTATATGTTTCGAAAAATTAAATGCCATCGGCATCACTAATAAAAATCATTGGCAATTGAATAGTACACTATTTTTGCTACCTTGATATTATCAAAGATATTTTTGCTGCAATGTTAAAACTGATATTACATGATATGTAAAAACGACAGTTTTGGCGACATTTCCTCAATAACTCAGCCGGTATATTTAGGATTTTTATAAAGTAAAAAATTACAGTTTTTTCTTCATATCACCATTTAGAAATAAATATGTATGCTTAGCCACGGGCAATTTCTTCTTTATTTTTCTGGGTATATGGGAATACACGCTTTATACTTACTTTTTTTTGTTGAAGATGTTTTTTAGCCTATATAAAGTGTAAAACATTTTCGAAATTTTATAAAAATTTACTGCTCAGTTATACTCCTTTATGAATTAACAAAAGATTAATTATGTAACACGAATAAGAGATTTATGATTTTTTAAAAAAACTTTTTAGATAAAAAAAGCCCTATGTAAAACTATGTTATTACCCCCATCGCACAGAGGTTTACACTATATTAACGCATAAATCTATGTAGCCAAACAACAATATTCCTTTTTTTTCAGAAATGTGGTCCGCATCAAAGATGCCGTAATTTCAAAGTTCTTCCAATGACAGATGCTTTCCGTCAAGCGATTTTAGATAAGCACAACATGCTCAGAAACAAAGTAGCCTTAGGACAAGAAAAACGAGGACCTCAACCAAAAGCTGCTAATATGAACGTCCTGGTAAGTAGTGTGTTCTTAAACTATCTAATCAGATATGACATATGAGTGCATTCATGTTAACGCGCAATATGCATAAAATATCCACAAATTAATGCTATTTCCGTTTCCTGTGGCATACTTTTTTTCTACATCAACACGTTAACCGGTGTAATGTTTTTTTAACTATGGTGCAGAATTATTATACCAATTACATTTTTTTATTATTATTTATTTATTAGCATTCGTATTTTTTTATTAAACCATTACTTGGTATCATTACTGACCAAGTAAATATTGAAAAATAATTCGGTTGTTCAAAGTTAATTCTGCAAAATTTAAACAATACATAGGCAATTACATTGTTCTACTAAAATGAATACTTTTACTAGATAGGAACGATTTATGTCGTCTTGTGAATAATACTTTAACAACGAAACAACCAGGGATATTTATTATAAAATAAAGACATTTACAAAATGTGGACGCAAATAAATTGTAAGAAATTAATAATACTTATATGCAAAATAAACAATCTATCAATTTTAACAGACGTTATATTAAATGTGATTAATATTCTTCCACAACCTCATCGTATTTTATTGTATCTGCAATTTTGTTTTTTGTAAAAATTTAAATATATCCTAATTTATTCTAGCTGTACATTGTTCTGATTTGTGTAGAATAGAATTTGATTTATGGATAAATCCAATAAAAGATCGTGGCAAGTATGAAAGTGCTTAATCTCTTCTTGTTAATTTTCTTAGAACTGGAATGATGAATTAGCATTCATAGCGCAGTGCTGGGCCAATACATGTCAAATGATAAACCACGATAAATGCAGAAGAACAGGTATATAACATATTATTATAGAAATATATGAAATAAAAAAAATCATGTGATTTAAATCACTGATTTAAATTACGAGTTTTAAATCATACACAACTTGGTCCCCCTTTACAACTACAAAACAAAAATTGAGCGCTCAGCCAATTGCTTTCCGGTAAGACAGTTTTTCATAACATGACATTCACCCCTAATTATATTTATACATACATAAGCTTTTTAACATATAAGAAACAAAATCAGTAATGCATTTAAAATTGTCTCTTATTAGCCGAGCGATAAAATATTAAATTCGAATAAATACTACATAACGTAATATGGCACTTAAACCGTAAAAAAACATATAATAATCCTGAACGTAGAGTAATTAACCGTTCAAGCCGGATCTATTCACATGCGTAATAATTTTATTGTTTTATGATTTGTTTTCAATAAAATCCGCATTACTTGCTTACGATGAAAATTATGATAATTCGTACTACTCAGAAATTATATTTTATTGTCAAAAACCAGTAGTTAGAAGGATAATAATAATGTTGTAAATAATTTTTTATTGTTTTATTGAATATATGCTTATTTACTTAGCGGAAAAGCTCACGACATTTCATGCAACATTTCTATTGCACACGCAACATGTTCGTTTCATGCTTGTGCATTAGCAATTATGTACGAGTACTTCTCTGTTAACTGAATAAAAAACAACAATTTAATTACAATGATCAGTTATACGTGATAGAGTATTTCAAACGCATAATTTAAAGTGTATGTCTTTCTGATTCCACCTTTAAACCTGTAATTGCAGCAGATAATGCAAATTGTTATTTTGAAACAACACTGTGTAAATAATAAGTAAATGACATACAATTATAGAATTCCAATATAATTGCAATAATACGGTTTTCTTTTTAATTGACAAATATAAGTAATCAGTATCTTTTTATGCGTGTAGTAAAATGAAAAAATAATACTTCTATTTGCGTAATTGACTGCAAATAATTATTGTATGTAAATACGCTAGGTTTTAATTTCCAGAATAAATAAATTTAATAAATTATTTATTATTGAGTCTAGGATCTTTCACATTTCAGGGTATTTAAAGCACCATAATAATCTTGATAAATCGGATTGTGATAATATTTTATTTAAATTCATTTTGCTTCATCAGTGTAACGTTCTTATAAGTATATATTTTTCAATCCTCTGCCATATAAAAATTTACGTACATTATTATTTTTATTTTAACATATTATTCATATAAGATTATATGCCTTCAGCATGTCGACCCTAATTTGTACACATTACCTGAAACTGTATAATTAAATAGGTAATATTTAAGATGCAGAATATAATTCAAATAACTTATGTTATGCAGTATAATTATGATACCATCCTTTTATTTTCGAATAGAACACTTAGTAGTGGGTCAAAATATGGCCTTGCGAGGTCAGTCCTGGTCAACTGGTTTGGAAGATGTGGAACTCAGCAAATCTTTCATACAAAGTTGGTACGACGAGGTAGCAATCTACAATCCTGCCAATATTCAATACTTTGCTGGAACACCAGGGTATTTAAATATTAATTTATTAATTATCCTATTTATGATGAGAATATTAAAACTGAATCCGAAGATTTCAGATAGACAGACAGACCATCTAACACGTGAAATTAAATAAAAGCTTGTAAAAACAATTAGCAAATTATTAATTTTTAATTTAAACATACATGTTTAACGAATATTTTAATGATGTAAACTGAATTTTAAACAATAAAATTTGTTACTAGAATATGAAGAAATTAAAAATTAAATTATTATAAATTAATAATATAAAATCATATTTTCAATGTCAGTTACACACATTTTTGTTTAAATCTTGTACAAAAATAGTTTTTTTTTTTCTTAATATTATTATGTAAAATGGATATTCTGTAATTATTTTATATTTATTCACCAGGGTCGGACACTACACAGAAATGGTTTGGGGTGAAATCCAATACGTGGGATGTGGTGGCGCATTGTACACAGATGGGGGATGGTATTTATATTTACCTATTGTAAGCTCTAAATCATTTTAAATTTGTTTTACTTTTTACAGGTATAGATTTTTACTAGTATGTAATTATGGAGGAGCTACAACGGGAGGTAATTTGTTAGGTGCAAAAGTGTATAAAATAGGAGAACCATGCAGTAAATGTCCTTCACTCACAACATGTAATAAGAAATATAAAGGATTATGTGGTACAGATTATCCAGTACAAACACATAACACTACAGATAATACGAGTACTAAACACAGTTCTACACCGGGATATAAGAGCGTGCCTAGCACAACATCTAGGTATACTACCAAATATATTACCACCTCTAGATCTAAACATAGTACTGTTCCCAAATACAATTTCATATCTAGTACTGCCCACAGTATCTCGACCGGTAGTGATGTATCTGATTCTACCACTGTAAACAATATTAATACAAATAACCATATACCTGTCGATGCAAAGACAACAAATTTAAAAAATCAAAGTGGTACGTCTTAAAATTATTTTCATACGCATAAATCTGTGTAATTTTTAAACTGGCTTAATGTGTTTGTAAGAATTTTTGCTTTTAATATAACATTATTAAATGTATACTGCTTTAGCGAATATCAAAACAATGATGTACAAAATTTACTGTGATTAATTATATTTGTTATATTGTTGCTTAGTAAGACAAAAAATGATTAAAATATTTTGGCTGCTATTAGGAGCTTTTCTAAACTTATCCGTCCACCTGTTATATTTTTAAATATCATAATATGTATTAATAATTTATTTTCGTTTTCTATATCAAATTAAATGATAATGATGTAACGGAATATTTGTTAAATGTGAAATTTTTCTTATTTTTATTCACTATGCAAATTTTTATTTCGAGTTAGTTAAAATTGCTATGTATACGTTGCTTATATTAGGAATTATTGCTTTCTTGTATCAGTATTAGTAAATGTTAAGGGTTACATTTGTTATATGCCACATGTATTATTATTAGTTAGTAAAATAAAATTGATTCAACAATAAATATTGTTTGTAGGCCCATATTACCAACTTATATTTTATGTTTCAGGTTATCTATATGGAAATATGACATTGTTACTAATTTTAAATACGTATTTGATGATTAAATAAACTTCGTGATATATTCTAGTTATAAAAAATAAGATAAGTTTTATAAAATACCTTCTAATAGTAAAAATAAAGATTTTATAAAAGTATGTTATGTGGTTTTTTTTAAATCTGCTTCAACATATTTACAAACCCGATAAACTTTTACTTATAAAAACAAAAGTAATTTCCCAAATTTTTCCATTTTCAAAAGTGGTCTGTGAAAACAAAAATTTGACAATTCACAATTGAGAAATTACTTGTTGTCAAAATATGATTATTTTGATCATTATTTTAAGTTCACCACTGTGTATTGGGGAATTATATGGAGATTATTGCGGGAATGGCTGTGAAACACACTACGGGTTCCGCAAACATATAGTCTGTGAACGAGCAATACAGGTAAGCAAAACATTATTATTATTGTTATGAAACACCATAAGCAAATCACTCTTTTTAATTTACATAATATGTATCATACATGTCATGATAATCGTTAAAAACATTAAAAAATTATTTTTAATGCATCACTTATGAAAAATTTAAATACGTAATTAAAAAAATTCGTAATAGAGATGCGCCTGGGGAGCCCGCTGTGGAATGATACAGAGATTTTATATGACGGACGAACTTCGTCAACTAATAGTTAACAAACATAACGAGCTTCGCAATAAATTAGCTCTGGGCCAAGAAACAAAAGGAACACAACCTACGGCATCAAATATGAATATTCTCGTACGTATATATAGATTATGTATATTGTTAACCTGACGTTTCAATCGATTGCTTAAAATAAAAAACAGAGTTTCTTTATCTGTGTACAAAAAACCCACTAGTGATATTTACAGTATAAATTCGTTTTTGCAGCAACGCCAACTTTGATAATAAAACAAACAAAGCTATTAAGAAAATACGGGAAATAAATTCGAGGTTGGTCAAAATTTAAAATCATTTTGTGCAATGAAATGAGGAGGTCAAAATCGCAGATTTTATTATTCTGTAGGTTTACACAGTTAAAGAATATATTATTCAAAGCATTACATACGAAAATATCCAGAATTTCTCAAACATTACATTAGCAGTGCCGACTTACAGCAATGCAGTATCGAACAAATTAATTAAGACAAGATAAAAAGATTAGGAAAATCTTTTTATTTGTTATTGTTTTTAAAGTTAAAACTAAATATTACTAACTAATACTTAATATGACCTCCTTTGGCCCAACGGCGTCCGGCGGGGCGGCACATGGAAGAGAGTATAAAAAAAAAATTATCTATTTAAATTGTGTTTTTCTCAAAGATTTGCGTGGTCGTCGAGCAAATACAGACGAACCCGTTTAATATCTCCTCGGTTAATATCACGACCCGCTTATTATCACTGAAACTTAAAATCTACTTGCCAAACACAATTAAAGTAATACATTTTTACTCTGTTAATGTCACCTTGCTTAATATCTATTTCCCGCTTATTGTAATGAATATATTTTGTTTTTGACACTTTGAACTCGCTTAATATCATCATTCAAGTTATACAACATACAAAGTTTGTTTTTTATTTTTATGCCTTTGGTAATATTTTAGTTTTTTCTGGAACCGAGAGCATGATATTAAGCAGGTTCGTTTGTATTATGATTTTACTATTATTAACTACGTATTTATATGATTACTACGTTATTTTTTTATCTTTTTATTATATGTACAGTTGAAAATCCCTGGAAAAATTTCTTTGCCTCTCCACTGGACAAATTTCTGCGGATGCTCATAGTTGAGCCTCAAACAAAGATTTATATCTTAAATGTTATTTTAAAATAATATAATATAATTTAATAACAATAATAAGATTTATATATACAGAGTGTCTGTTTTAAACGGGCCACTTAAGGGATCTCGGAAACTGTAAGAGATACAAAGTCGGTTAAATTAAACAAAACTTGCGTATTTATGGGTCGATGTTAATAACGATTTCATATTTTGAAAATATTGCATGGCTCACTAGATAATAACAAAATTGTGATTTTTTCGAATTTTAATTTTACTTTATAACTCGGAAGGTAATAAAAATATTGAAAAATATTTCAAATCAATATTTTAGCATTGACAACAGGCTTTTCGACGATTTGATGAATTTTTTTACTTCATTATCCTGTAGATAAAACAATTGCATCTAAATATGTTTAGTGCATTCAAAACAATTGAAATTCAATAACATTTGATACACGAAACAAAATTCGTTCGGTAAACTGAAAACTATTAGACATGAAGCCATACTCACATAAATTATTTTTTTGCCTCTAATCTTTTGTTTACCAAATATTATTGAATTTCAATTGTTTTGCATGTTCATAACATATTTAGATGCAATTGTTTTATATCAAATTTTCATGGCACACTACGAAAATCATTTTATTTGCCATACTTTTTAATTTTTCTTCAAAACTAAAAAAGATATTTTTATAAACGAATACATTATTGTAACGAGAAAAAATAGTTCTTTTTAGCTAGATAAAAATTAACTATGGTTTCTATTTTAAAAATTCAACTTTTTCAATATTTTCAATACCTTCTGAGTTATGACGGAAAATTAAATTTTGAGAAAATCACACTTTTGCCTTTATCTAGTGATCCATGCAATATTTTGAAAAAACTAAATCGCCATTAACATCGTCCCATAAATGCGCAACTTTTGTCTATTTTAACCGACTTTGTATCTCTTATAGTTTCCGAGATCCCTGTAGTGCCCGTTTAAATAGGACACCAGTATATATACATACCGTGTGTCTCATGACGATCTACACCTAGGAACGTTGCATTCGCTCTTGATCGTGAAATATTAATTTGATCGTTTTAGTTTTTTTACAATTTAGACAGTATAATTGTTAATTTTATACTTACTATTTTATTTCCTTTGATATTCTAGTATAATTTTGTAACATATTCGATGTAATAGTACATTTTCAACGAATTTAAACGTCAAATTGACATTTCAATTACAAAAAAAAGAACAAAAACAACCAGATTAATATTTTGATTTAAAAATCAAATGAGCGCGCAACGTTCCTATGTGTAGATCGTCATGAGACACACGGTATATTGATGACTATATACGTCCAAAATCTCTTCAAATATATACCAGAGAGTCAAAACTACCTGTGCAAAACATTTTTCAATAAACTATTAACATATTGCATAACTAAATTGACAAACAATTAATATTATTACTAATTCACATGATATTTTTATACATAATAATTATATTTTTTTATTTCAGAATTACAATTTTGAATTAGAATTTATTGCACAATGCCACGCCAATAGTTGTAATTTCGAACACGACGAGTGCAGAAATGGATGTAAGTTTTGCGTAATTTATCATTGTTATTTTATATATATATATATACCGGGTATCTCAAGAAATCTGGGACACAGGGAATTAACATGTAAATATAGAAATAGCGTGATTAATTCTGAACAATACATTTTAGAGCAAAGGTGTAAATAAAAAAGTTGTTCAAAATTAAAAACTGCATGATATAATGCCATATTTAATGCTCAGATATGTTTTTATAACGAGTAAATCAATTTTGAAATACTACATTTTAATGACAGATTAGGAGGTCGTGAAACAAAAACGCTATATTTTGATTATTGGTTGTTGCACGACCTTCTAGATTCATACCGGCCTGCGACATTAGCGATGAAACAATAGATTTTTTGTGCTGACAGCTCGGCCAAATGTTGAAGTATTGGCGCTAGTTACAGTAGCTACTTGTCACTGTGAAACAATGTCAGCTAATATTGTAAAAGGTTGTTGCGTAAGAATTATTAATTATAAATGCAAAATTAATTGTGAAATATATATATAGACATATTAATATTATCATAAATTTTTAACGAAATTTGATTTTATAAAATTTCATCATAAAATAAAATATATAACACAGGTATACATTTACTGCAAAAGATAAAAATATATCTTTTATTATCTGATCCGCGATTTAACATTGGAGAAAAACTAACATTTAATAATCTGCTAGTACCAGTGTGTAAATTTATAGTCTCAAGCCATTTATGTGTCATATTCATGTCTGATGGGAATTCTAGAAGTACATTTGTATCTTGTCGATTGCAGCTTGGTATATAACACTTTTTATAATGAACCAAATTACAATTGTTCGTTATTAATTATATACACCAAACTGTGTACGCTGCAGTTGAAAATGTTCCTGTAATAACAACTAATCATTTCAACTAAAATGAGTAATAATACCTATGAATAATAAAACCGCAAATATTACACAAATAATTAATATGTAATTGCACCAAATGCACAGTTTATATATCGATTTTACAAAAAACTATTCATGTATTAAACTGAATCACAACTGAACTCTGTAGTTTGTTGATTAACAACTGTCAAAATCGTATTTTGTTCAAATCTTTTCCTACTGTTATTAGCGCCAGCGGTGGCACGCTGAAATTGGGCCTAGTCGCAGGCCGCTATAGTACACTTTTAATGGAGAAGGTCGTGGGTTGTTGTAACTAATAAAAATACGTGACAGTTCTATGTCCTGATCCAGTATATCGGGACGCAGCTGTCGCCGATACAGTAAACTGTGGTATTTGCGATACATCTCTGGGGGAATCCCTCTAAATATGTGGATTTCATTTTGCTGCCTAAGTATGTAAACATTCGCATCTCAAATCAGTGGTAAATCATGACACGGAAGGTACTAATTTCAGTTTTACAATTTTTTTTTAATCTAGATGGCACGTAAACAAAATTGCTTGAATTTGAAACAAAAAAATTGTATACCTAAATTTCTGGGTAAAGGAGAATGTGTGACCGTGGTTGCTAGTAGAATATTGCAGTTTGCTCGTGTTACATGATTTGAGACAAAAATTATTACAAATTAACCTGAACAAAAAGCTTAAACAATGCAACATTACTTCATTATTTTCGCCTCTGCCATAAATAACCTTTTATATGTAACTTCCCATTACATAACACACGAATACATAATATTATGTAATAGGTATCATGTATTTTTAATTTTTTGTGTTTTATTATTACTTTCTTATACATAGTATAAGGAAAGTATAGGAATCATGGAAAAATTTGATTTTGATGGAAATACACGTTTTGAGTCCCCTGAATACGTTTTGACTATTTTCTCAATGACGGCTCTGTGTATGTATGAATGTTTGTATGTGTGGCCGTATGTAAAACGTAAAACGAATGAAGCTAGAGTAGTGAAAATTCATATTTAAAAGTTTTTGGGATTGGCGAAGAGCTGATTAGATTTTTGGTATAATTAGAAAACCGGAAGAGAAAGTTTACTGAACACAGAAATAGTAAATTTCAAATTATTTTAAAAACAAAAAACGATACGTAAAAATTTTAAAATACCACGCCAGATTTTTTTATTATAGATTTTCTTTAGTCAATTGTAGATCTTGAGAAGGAAAAATATTGAATATGTATAGAATATATAGAATTTTGTTCCATGCATGAATATTATCATCTTTATTATTAAGTTTTGAAATAAACAGTTCACAACACCTTGAACTATAGTCATTTATTCCAACAATTTTGGATTCAATACTTTTTCTTCTCTTTTATTATTTTACATATACAGTGTGTCCCAGCGACTACCATACATAGGGAAATTAACACTGGGAAATTATATAAGGATCAACTATTGCCTTGAGCTATATGCATATTCTTTCTGAGTGACAAAAACAAAAGATTTAAAACAAAGAAATTTACTTCTGTCAAATAATATTACATTACATAATTATTTAAAGAAATTTTATTTAAAATAGGAAATTGGGTGCGTCAATTGCTTTCGCAAAAGTAATAGAAACGGAACCCAGAATGTTAACGAAGTAGATATTTTGCCAGCTGTCGAAGTATGAGGGAAATTACAAATAATCTCGGCGAATCACCGCACTCATAAAAAATACAAATATTTTGCTTCAAAATATTACACGCTGCTATTAGCAGCAGATAGTGAAAAACTAATCACTTTTTATGAATTAATGTTTAATAAATGTCATGCTTTAGAAAATATTTGTTTCACTGACGAGTACACATTTACATTAAATGGAGAACAGAATTTTATGACAGATGGGAATACGTTTGAACATTTCATTGATTAGTACCTGCTAGTGATATTGAATTTAGTGCTTAACTGTTGTGTTTTTCTTCGTTTTTCCATTACAAAATACAATCTCTTAAGCTTTGTGTTGGAGGTATGTATTACTGAAAATCATCCAAATTTGTTTCTACACAAACTTTATTATAAAATAATAAATATAACCATATTATTTATCCCTAAAAATTATTTATTTTGCAAGAATATTGATAATTCAATGGTAATAGTTGTATTGTTTCAGCAAATTTAAAAAAATAACAGCAATCTGACAGTTTTAAATTTGATTAATTCAACTACCTACTGTTTAATTTGTGACAATCACATGTTTAGATACAGACACAGCAATACTTGATCCTTACATAATTTCCCAATGTTAATTTTCCTATGTATGGTAGTCGCTGGGACACACTGTAAATATCTGAGTGAAACCAGAACCCCGATAAAGTGAACACCCCTAAAGAGTGAACAGGCTTGGCCGGAATTAGTTCACTAAATCGCGACTCTACTGTATATATATATATATATATATATATATATATATATATATATATATATATATATATATATACCGGGTGTTAATTAAAAAACTGGCCATAGGCGTTTAACATGTAAAATCAGTTTTTCCTCCTGCATTAGTTACCAAATTACTTTAGAGAAAAATACTTTAAATAAAAGTTGTAGAGAATTAAATTCTACATCTAAGTGAGCAATCAGATTTAATTTTTGACATTTCCTAACTGAGAAAATCAAGTTTAAAATTTCATGAAAACACATAATATATAGGAATAGCCATGGAATTTAAACAAAATTAAAAACAATTATATGACATTTGCTTAAAAGATGTACCTTAAATATCATTTTTGCAAAATATCTTTTGTAGTGTTACTAGCACAACGGTAAGATGCTTATTTGGTAATTTAAATAATTTATAAATGTTATGGTTCGAATCTCCTATATACTTTTTTTTTAATTTTAAAATAATTAAATTTTATTATATTTATTATTTTATTTATACACATAAAAATGCCTAATCTAACCTACATTTGAAATCAGTTATTTATAGGTGTACATTCCTAAATACAATTGATTTAAAAAATGCTATAATTCAGGAATGTGTAAAATAAATATTAAACAGTTTAAAAATGTAAGAATTAATTTTTATGATAGACTAGGTTATTGTCTCGCAGAAAATGGGAGCTTATTTGAATATTTATTATAGGCATTTTTATGTGTATAAATAAATTATTTTTTAAATAAATGAAATTCTATGTAAATTATTTTAAAATTAAAAAAAAGCTCCTAAGTGTATTGGAGACTCGAACCATAACATTTATAAATTATTTAAATTACCAAATAAGCTTCTTACCGTTGTACTAGCAACGCCATAAATAAGTTTTTGCAAATATGTTATATAAGCTACATCTTTTAATTATTACTTTTCAAAAGCATTTTTATTAGAAATGTGAGCATTAATATCATTTTAATTAATACCAATCAATGCGAATAACCTATCCCTACACCTGTACCAAATTTCAGAGCTCTCAAATATATAATACAGAAGTAATCGCAACTTTTTCAATTTTACATGTTAATTCCCTATGTCCCAGATTTCTTGGGACACCCGGTATATATATATATATATATATATATATATATATATATATATATATATATATATATATATATTCTGTGTGTGTGTAATATCCTTCGGAAACACTATTTAATATATATGTACGTAGTATAAAACATCATATCAATTATGTTTTCAATTCATTTACAGTGAATTTAACAGTTGGTCAAAATTTGGCTATCGATTCCAGTACAACAGTATTTGATTGGCAAACTATAGTAAAAACAAGTTTGAGAGAAATACAAGAATGGTATGATGAAGTTGAAAATTTCAAGACAAGTGAAGTAGACCGATTTAATGCAAAATCAGAAAAGTATATTTACTTCTTTACTGTCCAGAAAATTAAGACAAATTTCTAACTGTTATTAAATAAATTTATTTTCGAACTATATAACAGTTTCATGAACCTTATGTTTCTTCTTTAGGTCGGGACATTATACACAAATGGTCTGGGCTGATATAGAATATATAGGATGTGGTTTTACTGTTTGGAATGACTTTGGTTGGTAAGTAAGATATTTAAAATTATTCGTATTTTTTCGTATTTAACATAATACACTGGCCATGTGTATGACACTGTAGTTCAGCATTACTTGGTGTTATAAATACATTTGGCGAATACCGTGCATTTAGTCTGTTATTATCAACTCAAACTTTATATGATTTTTAATTGAAAGTTTTTCACAAGAAACACAACATAAGTTATCTTGTTGTTCTGCTTGAAATACACCGATACATCATAAACTGCTATAATAAATATTAACTTGCTGTAAAATATAATTATTTGTTATTTAATCAGCACGATCCTAACATTCTACTTCTCTTTGAATACAAGAAAATGAACGCAATTATAATTTATGCGAAATAAAATGTAAACAAATATATAAATCTTTTTACATTAAAGACTGACCTTTTTCACTTAAAAACGTGCAATTCATTTTTCCTGTAAAGGTACCACATGTTTCTGGTATGCAATTATGGAGGAACGGAAACAGGAGGTAATCTATATGCGGCTCCTATGTATAAGAAAGGAGACGTATGCAGAAATTGTCCTCCAGGTAAATCGTGTAATGAAAAGTACACAGGCTTATGTGGTAAATCTATTCCTGTAACCGAAGTTGACAGAGGAATCTTCGGAAGATCATCAACATTAAAATTCGTAACTATATTTGGCACAAGTAAGTAACTATAATTCATGTGATTATTATCGACAAGGCATGGGAGTCCATAGAAAATTTTACAGGAGGAGGGAAACAAAGCTTGGAGACGAATAATTTTTATCTAATTATTTAATACCCCATTTGCTCTCCATTGCGGCTGTTTCTTACATTATAGGAATTGAATTCTACTTTATAACATTTTTCAAATCTACATTATAATTATCAAAGCTAAAGCTAGAATATTTATTAGCATTAATGACTATGGATATTATTTTCAGATATCAAGCTTCAAGATCTGTCTGTATGTCTTGTTATCACTATTTGGTGTTTATTTACGAAAATGTTATTATGATCAAAGGTTATACAACATTGTGGATTAACGTTTTTTTTTACATGTCAAACTGTTAATTTGAATTATAATATATTTATGTATTAAATGTACGTTCGCATGTACTATAAAAGTACAGGTGTCAGTATCTATTTTAATTAATAAAAAAAATAATAACAGATTGCTTTGTTTTCTTAAACCACGTGCACAAAGAAAAACGCGCATATTACACTTTGAATAACACGTGCTTTCAATTTCACCTGCAAGAAATATTTACACATTGAGATATGCAAATGTTAAGTCAGTAGGAATTTAAATTATTTGATTTGCTAATGTTAGTCCATTTATTTTTACTTCCATTCAAGAACATTCATTTTAATGTACATATAAGTATATGCTAGATTAGAAATGTACATAGATAATGTATATTCCTCGGAAAAAATAATCACAAGATTTCCAGGAATAATTATTTATAATTATGTAACTATAAATGGAAAAGGAAGAAAGTGATTAGATTTTAAATTAAAATAAACTATTTTCACGCAACTTCCGCAACTATTGATGCGTCCTTTTGTTTTTTGGCTGACTGATTGTGGCAACACTGGAGTTGTATGCACGCTATACCATTTTAATTTGAGTAAATCAATATTTTAGGGTTAGTAACCCCTGATACAGGCTGACGTGTCTATTTCTGTATTCCTTTGAGATCGTGTGAAGAACCACTCTTTAACAAAACATAATACTATATACCCTGAAGAATTTCTCTTTAGTTCATTAAGGATATTGTTCAAAAGAGCTTTAACTTTTTTATTTTTAATTCTAATTCCACATCCACCACTCTTAAATTTACCACTATTTGCCAGTTATACTTTGCACACATATCCCATTCATTATATTTAATTCATAAATTAAGAAATTCATTGTGAATATGTCCGGTATAATTGTACGTATGTTGAAACTAATGATTATTATATTTTTATACACTTGTTTCTGATACAGATACAATTTGAGAAGAAAAATTTTGTTGTAATAAATTTCTGTCGAGTACTATAACGAAATACAGTGAAATCCACTTATAGTAAACTCGTATACAGTAGAAACTCGCTTATAAAGAACGAATGGCTGAGTCCCAACTAAATACGTAACATACTAAATACTTTCGTTATTGAGTACACTCGCTTATAGTGAACCAAATTTCTGGTTCCTTCAAGTTCACTAGAAGCGGATAATATTATAGTTTGCTGAATGATAGAAATATCTGGCATATGATTTGTGAGATCATTATTTAAACTTCGTGAAAGTTCAAAATCTGTATTATATAAAATTTCCACAAAATATTAGTGCCAATTAAATATATCACGAATTGGAATTCGACATCAGTACCATACAAAACTGCTGTGACTGATAAAATTCCATAATTCCAAATTAATTGCTACATTCATGGGAGTGTATTGTGACAACACAATTTGTTACGTAATTTAATTTCAATAATGGTTTGGGCAATTACCTAATTAAACAGAACACCACATCCAAATAATATGAACAAAATGAGTTGAATTGAAGCTACTAGAAATCGAAAGTAATGTTTAAATCGGAGGCAAATAAAATAAGAAAATATCTGCCAAAGTATTTTGAAGAGAAAAATGAAGTAAAAGAAAAATAACAATTTTCTAAAAATAGCAAATGTATTTCAGGTTTTTAAATGTTTTTCTTTTGTATTCTAGAAGGTTGAATTCCATTTTGACTGCAAAATATATTTTATATCTACAATATTGAAACCATAAATGGGTCATATAATTATCTTTTAGTTAGTTTTAATTTATCTATCAAATTTCAACTTCAGCTTCTTTCAGAGTATAAATAATTATCTGAACTATGCAATTTCTGTGATGGACTAAGTCGCGCACTCCGTCTACATTCCTTTCCCTAGATTATATCACGAAAGTTATTTAATCATTGAATATGTACTTAAAATTAGTAACAATATCATAATTCCATTAGATAACCTGAAACATAAAATATGTATGTTGGTAACATGGGGCTACAAAAAATATTTATTGTTGAATAAATTTTATTTGCTAACTAATAATATTACATATACTTTAAACAAATGTAACCTTTAACATTTATTATCATATACTGATACCAGAAAGCACTAATTCCCAAGATAAGCAATGTATACATAGCAATTTTATTACATTTAAAATAAAAATTTTCAGTGAAAAAAAATAAGAACAATTTGAGATTAAAAAAAAAATATTCTGTTACATTATTATCATTTAAATTGATATTGAAAACAAATATAAATGATTAGTATTATGACATAATTTTAACATGTTACAGATTGACGGTTAAGCCTGCAAAAGCTGCTAATAGCAACTAAAGTATTTGAATCATATTTCCCTTACCAATAGTAAATCACAGTACATTTTTTACATCATATTTTCGATAATCACTAAAGCAGTATACATTTAATAATATTGTACTAAAAGCAAAAGGTTCTTACAGATATATTATGCCCGTTTAAAAAGTACACACATTTATGCGTATGAAAATAATTTTATGACGTATCACCTTGATTCTTAAAGATTGTTGTCGTTGTATCGAAGGGCGTATGGTTATTTGTATTAATATTGTTTTCAGTAGTAACATCGGATACATCATTGCTGGTCGAGATACTGTGGACAGTACTAGATATGAAATTATATCTGGGAACAGTACTATGTTTAGATCTAGAGGTAGTAATGTATTTGGTAGTATACCTGGATGTTGTGCTAGGCACGCTGTCGTATCACGGTGTAGAACTGTGTTCAGTATTATGTGTACTGTTATGTGTGTGTACTGGATAATCTATACCACATAATCCTTTATAATTCTCATTACATGTTGTGCCTGATGGACATTTACTGCATGGTTCTCCTATTTGATATACTTTTTCACCTAACGTATTACCTCCTGTTGTAGGTCCTCCATAATTACATATTAGTACAAATCTACGCCTGTAAAAAGTAATTTAGAATGATTTAGAACAAGTTGCAATAAGTAAATATGAGTACCTTCTTCCATCTGCGTACGATACGAAAGCACATCCCACGTATTGGATTTTAGCCGAAACCATTTCTGTGTAGTGTCCGACCCTGGTGAATAAATATAAAATAGTTACAGAATATCAATTTTACATAATAATTTTAAAACTATTTGTGGACAGGTTTTAAACAAAAATTTGTAATATTGTTCAAAATTCAGTTCATATTAGAGATGCACTGAAGCTTGGTTTGGCCGAATAACTGAAAACCGAATATTCGGTTTAGAGTTTCCGCGAAACCCGAAGCATATAAAATTTAAAGTTCAGACAATTTGCTCAAATATATATTTATTTTAACCAAAGAAAATTACATATAAAATATTTATTTTAATCCAAGAAAATTACATAGAATGCTTATAATAATAAAGAATAATTATTGTAAATTTAATAAGTTTTGCTAAATTATGATGTATGAAAAGTAATTGTAATTTCTAGCCTCTGAAAAAGCTATTTCACTACATACGCTAATTGCTAGTGCCGAAATAAATTTTCTTGCCATTTTACTCAAAATGGGTAACGTAGATTTCTATTATTTCCAACACAATATCCGGACATCATCATTTTAATAATTGTTTTTCAAAATATATACTGATCTCCTTATTAATGTTTTTCTGCATTTTATTTTTATTTTGGCCTAGAGACGATGAAATAGTGAAAAAGGTGTCGTAAAGACACTAACTTAATTAAAGATATTTTGTACTTCCTTTTGATTAGTTTTAGATATTTTTATCACTTTTGATAGAGGTGTGTTATCTTCATCACTATCATACGATTTAGAATCAGACCGTTCATTTACTAAAATATTTTTAGCTTAATCAAATACGAATATTAATAAAAAATACGCCGAATCTGCCGAATATCGAAGCGAAACCGAAGCTTCGATGCATCTCTAGTTCACATCATTAAAATATTCGTTAAACATGTCTGTTCAAATTAAACTGACAAATTAATAACATGTTTATTATCATTTAAATTCAGTTTACACGAATATTAATTGTTCCTCTTTTTCACACAATTTGTATACTCTTTTATTTTCAATTGGATAATTAGCCACTATAGATTAATATTTTGGTACTTGATTTTGTTAATTATTTGTCCAATCATTCACGCATACTGGGTTATTCTAATAATAAATAGCATAATTAATAAATTTATATTTAAATACATTGAGTTTCCATCATAGTATTGAACATTGGCAGGATTGTAGTCTGCTACTTCGTCGTACCAATCTTGTATGAAATATTTGATAAGTTCTTCCAAACCAACTGAACTGGAACTTCTTTGCAAGGCCATGTTTTGGCCCACTAGTAAATGTTCTATTCGGAAATAAAAGAATGTTATCAGAATATACCACATGAGATGATAATTATATTCTGCATCTCAAACATTAGCTATTTAATTACACACCTTCGAGTAATGTATACAAATTAGGATCGATTTGCTGAACGTATATAATCTTATATGAATAATATATTAAAATGAAAATAAAAATGTATGTAAATTTCTATATAGACAGAGGATTGAAAAATATATAATTATAACAACTTTGCATTGAAGAAGCGAAGCGAATTGAAATAATTATTATCCGTGGGGGTTTTATGAAAATTCTTATGGTGCTTCAATGGCCATGGAATGTAAATATACCCCGGATCAATAATATTTCTATTAATTTCAAATCTATAAATATTATCTTTTTTTAAATAAATCTTCTTTAAGAACTAAAGATTTTATTGAAAACAAATAATAAAACAATAAAATTATTACAACGTTATTTTGTATTTATTCAAAACTAATATTTTATCGATTAATATGCAAATGAACGCATTCAATCATATATTCATAATCGTTTACTTGCAGTAAAAGTTGGTAACTCCTTGTCTAGTAATTTTGCAGCTAGTTCAGGAGTTTCTCAGGGCTTGAAATTATATCCTTTACTATTTCTTCTCGTTACCAATGACTTACCGAAAATAATCAAGAATTCCGTTTGTTTGCTTTTTGTTGATGCTCTTAAGTTTTTCAGGGAAATTCGTGATATTTCAGACTGCCTAAAGCTTCAGATTGATATTCGCAATTATTATTGCAAGTTTGTGTTATATGTTATTGCGATTTCCACTATAATTTATAACAGTTACCTGTTCTTCTGCATTCATCGTGTTTCCATTGACATGTATTGGCCCAGCACTGCGCTATGAATGCTAATTCATCATTCCAGTTCTAAAAAAAATTAACAAGAACAGATTAAGCGTTTTCATATTTGTCACGATGTTGTATTGGGTTTGTCCATAAATAAAATTCTATTCTACACAAGTCAAAACACTGTACTACTGGAATAAATTAAGCTATATTTGAACAAAAAGCTAAATAGCTGATATAATGAAATTTAATTGGGTTATGAAAGAATATTAATCAAGTTTAATTCAATGTCTGTTAAAATTGACAGACTGTTTATCATGCATGCATGTATTATTAATTTCTTATTATCTTATTTGTTGCCAGATTTGATAAATGTCTTACTAAAGTATTATTATAAATTGTACCTATCTAGCAAAAGTATTAGTTTTAGTAGAACAGTATCAATCTATGTTTTTATCCATATGTTTAAATGTTGCAGAATATATTTTCGACTCAATACTAATAAAAAAAGTTAAATTGTTATCATAATTCTACACCACAGTGCAGAAAATAAAACATTACAACGGTTAACGTGTTAATGTAGAAAACAAAGCATGTATGCCATGGAAACAAGCATAACATTGATTTGTAGATATTTTATGCATATTACGTGTTAACATGAATGCATTCAATTGTCATATCTGGTTAAATAGATATAATACTCCACTTACCAGAACATGCATATTGGCAGCTTCTGGTTGAGGTCCTCGTATTTCTTTTCCTAAGGCTACTCTGTTTCTGAGCAGGTTATGCTCATCCAATATCACTTGACGGAAAACATCTGTCATTGGATGAACTTTGAAATTACGGCATCTATGATGCGGACCACATTTCTGGAAAAATAGTACATTATACGCCAAAGGAGAGAAACCTCTTATTTTTCCTGAGGTGTAATTTGAAGCCCGAGGACAAAGCCAGTGTGCTACAAATACATCGAGGGAAAATGGTGGTCTCGCACGAGATGTATATACTATTTTTTCCACGTTCGGGAGCAGAAACACTTAATTTCATAAAAAAATGAATTATAATCAATCGGAGTGAAATTGCACTATTTAGAAGCTTTTGGAAATGTTTCCATGCAACGCGTACGATGACAACACACATTTATTTACAAAAACCTTTGTTATAATAAAAACTCCCTTACGAAAAGTGTTTTCGTCCCTAGGGAGTAAATGCTTCATTTCTGCCCCGCGTTTGACGTCACAGAAGCCGACTTCTACTCCCGGACGTGTAAAAAAAATATATTTGCTTGGCTACATAGATTTATGCGTTAACATAGTGTATAATAACAATAATTTTCACAGGATACATTTTTTAAATTTCCAAAATCATAAAACTGCTTATGCCTGTTACATATTGATGAATCCCTGATCATTTATAGTGGCATGGAATTGACATGACTTCTTAATAAATAGAATGGAACCCCCAGAGCAGGGGAGGTACTTGATTTTTTCAATTATGTAGAATTTAATGCTTTGCCTTCTAAAACATTTATTTGAAGTATTTTTTGTCTAAAATAATTTGGGAATTTCTACACAAGGAAAGTTGATAAGGCCCCGGGATCGCCCGTTTAATTTGTTTCTGGCCTGTTAGATGTCGTCGTGATCGTCATGGTCACAAGAAAACTTGCTTCGCTAAGTGTACTTATGATTTACAACATCCCAGTTAAGGGTAATAACTAGGACAATAGAACTATGGGTATGAATTCGTGTATGCCGAAGTACAGTGAATAGAAGCATTTCTGTTTACTGAAGCGAGTTTTAAATCTGAATTAGACATGGAAAAATATGAAATATATATATATATATATCTATTTTTTAATTCGTTGCGTTTCATTCTGCAAGCTTTTTTCAGTATATATTTATTTAATAAAGTAAATAAAGAGATTTTTCAAATTTATTCTTAAAAATACGAATTGATTCTAAATTTCTGTAATTGTAAGGTAAAACTCCTTAATTTTTAATTAGCTATCTTATAATCTGACATTAAAACAATAATCTACATTACAGTAGATTCGATTATCCGCGATAATGCTGGGGAGACTCGGCGCGGATAATCAAAAACAGCGGATAAACAAAGTACACATGTACAAGATATACTGGTATAAACTGTATAACTGTACACTAAATAGAAGATATATAAATGAACAACAAAAACTACAAATTTTTAGGACAAGTAGTCTTTTATTGACTTCTGTTTCAATGACATGGCTTCTTTCTTCCTTCTGATTGCTCTCAATTTGTATATCACCAATTGATCGTAAAGCAGAGAATCGCTTTGTTGTTCCAGAATTGCGGTTCAACCGTGCACGGATAATCGAAAGTCTACTGTACATTCTCAAAACTAAATTCGCAAAACACAAACTTTTTGAGTTACAATGTGTTACAGTTTATATATTTGTTTCAATTCAATAGCTGTTCTGATAAAACATGTAATTAAATTACAAAATATTAATTCATTCTATTACTTTCATTGAAATAAATATGCTTCGTCTCATTTAGTCATAATCAGATTTTTTTTAAATATGTAACAAAAACATACCTGACTTAAAAATAAAAAATATGGACTAATATCAAGTCAATGAAATGACTATTTTATCTAAAGTATGTTTTCAAGAAACTTAGTTATGTATTATCAAAAAATTATATCTCATTACTGTCTTAGATGCAGATGTTAATTCTCTACATTCTGCAATATTTTTATTTAGTTATCTCTTATTTTTCCTCGGTAAGTCTAGAATGAAATATGTTCACAGCCACGTTAGTATACATACAAATTTGTAAAGTATTCTATACCAAAGGCTGGAACCATTGATGAAAACATTGTCAATAGAATAATCCGATAAATTGCCTGTCATAAATGTACATTCCCAAAACTCTGACAAGTAAAAGGTCACTACGCCACGTGGTGCATTTTTCTGGAACTAAATTTAACATAGGGCAGTATAGGAAAGTTTCGCGTTTTTGATAAGACGTCGATACTAGCGCGAATATTGTTTCAAAAAAAATATATTGTTTGTAGAAAGTGTACCACTACAGCAATGGATAATTTTTAAGGCGATATTGTCATTAGCAAACGAGAAAAAAATTATTTTGTGTTCGTCCGTTGCTCGATTTGTAACAAAAATTGATTTTTCTTCAATTAATTGATGGTTGATCAAAAAATAAAATATCCACTATTGTAGAGGACAGTTTGTGCTATATGTTTGGTGCAAAAAATTTTCGATATTTATCCTGTGAAGAGAATCTTATCCGAAACGGAATTGACAAATTAGTAATATTCAAACATTTATTTCTTAATATAGACAAATGGTATGAAATAAATAAATTGCGGGATAGTACATTCATAATCGTTTTTAATGATGTAGAAAAAATCAGATCTCTTAATAGCTGCATTAAAGAGATATTTGATTTTAAAACTGTCGTTTTTAAGCGGCATACAGCGATCCCGGGGCCTTAAAAGCTTATGGCCTTTTTTTTTAATTTACGCGCGATATAAGTGCCAATTCAAAACTTCAGGTAGTTAATTTTTCTAATCATACTAATTGTTGATATCCTAGGCATGTTATATAGTTTTACCCTGAAATTAACAAATTTCAGTTATTCGTTATTTTAGATCTGAGTGCACTTACTCATTTTATTTGATTGATTAATTTTCATTTGTCAATATGATAAATTCAAAGCAAATAGAAAATCACTAGAGTACGTTCGTACATATCGGATGTTCTAAGAAATCTGGGACATAGGGAATTAAGATGTAAATATAGAAAAATTGTGATTTCTTCTGAACAATACATTTTAGCGCAAAGTGTAAATAAGAAAGTTGTTCAAGACAACAACATATATAAAACCTCAAAGTATATATAAAATTAAATACCTATTTTGACTTCTGAAAATAAATAAATGTCTTTATCCTAGTGCTAATTTGTATGAGTTTACAATGATGGTAAGGCAAAACAAACCCTAGATTCACAGTAATATACTTACTACACTTGATCGTTCACAAACTGTATGTTTGTAGATACCATCAGCCGACACGCAGTCAAGCTTACAGTAATCAACAAAATCACTATAATTTATTGCACGGGTTTGTATAATAACAAACGATATTAAAATCAATTGATACATTTTGCAACCACACACGTTTAAAATAATTGTGTCTCGAAGAAAAATTTAACTCATTAACGTTACTCAAAGCATTCACCAAAATGACAAGTGCTTCTTTTTGGACTCCGCTATTAATTTATACCTGTAATATTCAGCGGCGTAGTAATTAAATTTTCTGGAGGAGGGGGGTAACAATCATAATTTACTACTTATATAATGCACAGAATATACTGCATATTAGAGCTTTTTTTTTGTTTTATGTTACAACTTTCTTACTAGTATTTTTGCTGCACTTTCGAAATTATCTTTTTCTTTGTTGAATTATAAATTAACAAGTAAGTCACGGTACAGGAATTTTATAGATTTTGTTATAAAAAATAACGTTACTATGTATTATAACAATACATCTTTAATTTCTAGGTTATATAATCTATCATTAAAATGCAGTATTTTAAAATTGATTTACTCTTTACAGAAACATATCTGAGCACTAAATATGGCATCATATCATGCAGTTTTTAATTCTGAACTACTTTTATATTTATACTTCTGCTCTAAAATGTATTGTCTAGAAGTAATCACATGTTTTTTTTTATATTTCCATGTCAATTTCCTATGTTTCAGATTTCATAGGACACCCGGTATGTATATATTTAATATTCTTCTATAACCCCATCGAATTTCACTGTATCAGCTAATTTGTTTATTTTTCTAAAAATTTAAATATTGCCTAATTTATTCTGGCTGTACACTGTTTTGAATTGTGTAGAATATAATTTTATTTATGGATAAACCCCATACAAGATCGTGACAAATATGAAAACGCTTAATCTGTTCTTGTTAATTTTCTTAGAACTGGAATGAAGAATTAGCATTCATAGCACACTGCTGGGCTAATACATGTCAAATGACAAAGCAGGATAAATGCAGAAGAACAGGTAAATACATATTATAAATTACAGTACAAATCGCAATGACGCATAAGGCAAACCATGTAACACTAGTTTACACGAAAAATGAGCTACACCTTAAATGATTTCCAATGTACAAATTCAAATCTTGATTAAGCAAAGAAATTAGCAACTATTTAAATAAAATAATATAGGAGTACAGTAAAACCCCATTTTTACGGACCTCGTTCGTTGAGAAATTAGTACTTTTACATACTTAATTTTAATTACACAAATGTATCTTCATAACTAAAAACAGATAAACTATTTTTTTCAGTTTTTTATACGCATTCGGAAAACCTACTTTATTATATAACGTACAGTCGATAATAACGGACACTAAGTTGGCATGTAGCCATTAATATTCGAGAATTGGATGTTGAATAGTCTTTAAATATTAGTTCATTCATTTGGCACTCTTGGACAATTCCAGGTTAATTTGTGACTTGGTACCTTTTACCTCCAGTTTACAGATATAACAATCTCTTTCCATGAAAATCTTAAAAAGAAGAAACCCTACTCTACATATTCGCTGTGTACCCTCCAAAACAAGTTCTATTTGCATATGTATTGTAAATAAACACACTTCAAGTTTCAATTACCAAGACAAATATATTTAATAAATTATTTTCAAGATTTGCTATTATAATTCAGATAACTCATCTCATCAGTATAATTATGATAACGTTCTTTTATTTTCGAATAGAACATTTAATAGTGAGTCAAAATATGGGCCTGCTAGGTCAAGTGAATTGGAAGATGTGGAACTTAGCAAATCTTTCGTACAAAGTTTGTACAACGAGGTAGCAGACGTAACATAAGTATATGTAACTGTCTCATGACAGCCATCTTGTTGTAACGTGTATTCAATAGTAACTGAATCGACTTTATCACTGATAGTAATTGAAAACAGTCAGGAATATCGAATATCATTGGGCGAGTCTTCATGTGATTTCGACAATTCAGCATTCGGCTTCTGGTTTTCAGAAAGGTGTCAAAAGGCATTCAATCGTGGCTCAGAAGTCAAATATATTTTTTTTTGTAATACATACATAAAATAAAATTAATATGTTATTTATATAAATTTAGTTTTTACACGTCCGGGAGTAGAAGTCGGTTTCTATGGCGTCAAACGCGGGACAGAAATGAAGCATTTACTCCCTAGGGACGAAAACACTTTTCGGAAGGGAGTTTTTATTATAACAAAGGTTTTTGTAAATAAATGTCTGTTGTCATGGTACGCGTTGCATGGAAACATTTCCAAAGGCTTCTAAATATTGCAAATTCACTCCGATTTATTATAATTCATTATTTATGAAATTAAGTGTTTCTACTCCCGAACGTGGAAAAAATAGTATATACACCTCGGGAGAGACCACCATTTTTCCCTCGATGTATTTGTAGCCCTCTGGCTTCGCCCTCGGGCTTCAAACTACACCTCAGGAAAAATAAGTGGTTTCTCTTCCTTGGTGTATAATGTAATATTTTTGCACGGCAGGGAGGATGGGAACAAATGAAACGGTTAACAAATGAGAATGGGAACAGGTGGAACTGGGTGGGACGAAGAACAAATGAGAATGGGAACAGTGAGACGCTCCGGTAGGGCTTAATTATCTCAGTAACTTGCGCTGTCAAGATACTGGGATGAAACTAATATCTCCATATAATATTATCTTTATTTATATACATAGTGTTAATTTTCATTTACATAAATTATGTAATTTAATGTTTGTTAATAGTAATGTGCACTAAATTGTTTGGTTGTGAACTGTCATTTTGTACATAAATGTTTATTCCATATAAATATGATGATTGACCATATTATTCGTAATCATCATGGAATATCTTTAACTAAGAAAATATGTATTCTTGACTCATAGCTTGATATATAAATGTTTCTGGAAACATTGTGCTCTGTATGTGCTGTTACCCAGTGATGTGCTCTAATAATCTTATTATTTCTTTAGAAAAAGTTTCCAAATCGCATTTAGGTTGTCAGTAGGTGGTTGAACGTATGGTGTAGCATCCCACGAATTCAGAGGCAAACCTATCAAATTAATGCTCATTAAGTCCGAAATATGCCTAATATGTACTTAAATTTGCTCTTGCATATTGCATTCTACGTATAGTTCCTCTAGTTCTTACAGAAATTTTTACGTTACCGTCTACCGGTAATACAGCTGTGCAACACAGACTGCATAAAGAACAGGCGAATTGTTTTTCTATATTTAATGTTTAATCTAATTCATTAAATACGCCATTAAATAATTCGGAAATGACCTTCCGGTATACTTGTGCAAATAATGACTTTGAAATAGATTATTAATTCGATTACCATACAGTTACATATTAAGCAACTAAAAAAATCGTAAAAATTAAAATATATTAACGATATATTTTTGTATGCAAAAGAAAATGAGGATTTTTTTATTATAAACAATTTATATTTGTATATGTATAAAGAAAATTAAGAAATATAGTTAAGTACTGACCTGCTTCAGCGCGTGCTTCCTCATTTCAAAATACGGTTCTGAAATGTGGATGACAATCAAATGTTACTGACAATTCTCATTGCAAGCATAATCATACAGGTTGTAGAAGAATCTAACAAAATGTTTAATAAAATTGTAGCAGAAAATGAAAGTGATTTAATAATACAATTATCAGAATTGATAGAAAAAGTATCAAATTCATCCATAAGTGAAAATGGTGCTTTTAATGTTGGTGTATCCGGTAACCTAAAATAATATATATACTTTAAGGCATGTATTAAATTTCTATCTATTTCAGGTGGTTCTTTAGTAAAATTCCTCACGACTGGTTTGCCAAAAATCAAGACTGATTTTTCTAAATGGAAAATATTTTTCTGTGATGAACGAGTAGTTCCTGTTGATAATCCAGATTCAACATTTGGTGTTTATAAAAAAGATCTAATTGGCAAAGTGCCTTTATCAGAAGATCAGTTTGTCAAAATTAAGGATGGTGTATCAGGTATCTAATAGTAAGAAAATAATAAATAATAAATTGATTGAGATATAAGACTAATTTTGTAGCGGAAGAAGCTGCGAAAGATTACAAAGAAAAGTTAGCAGATACGTTTAAAAGTGAATCGTTGCCAAGGTTTGATATGTTGTTACTTGGAATGGGCCCAGATGGACACACTTGTTCCCTGTTTCCAGGGCATTCATTGTTGGATGAAACTAAAATATGGGTTGCTCCAATCACGGATTCACCTAAGCCTCCACCTTCCAGAGTTACTTTAACATTCCCTGTTATAAATAATGCGAAATACTGTGTATTTGCTATGGCCGGTGAAGGCAAGGCAGATATGGTTAAAGTAAGTTCAAATATTTCTTTTTTCCTTACATATATTTTCATTAAAATTATTTTTCCAGCGAATTTTGGTAGAAAATGATGATCTACCAGCAACAAGAGTAAAACCAACTAATGGTGAATTATATTGGATTTTAGATAAAGCTGCTGCAAAACATCTTTAATATTTTTTATGTAAATTCTTAATTATTGATAAAATTATAAATTCAGATTTCTTAAAATATATTTTGGATCAATATACATTGTATATTAAACAATGATATAAAATAAATGTAATTGTCATTTTGTATCAGTTTGTTTTGGTAATCAGTAGGTTCATGATTTCTAACAATGTTTCAAGAGAAATATGATTTACAATAAATATCAAGCATTTTAAAGAATGATTAACCATACTTACCTTACTTATGTTGAAGTTTTCCAATACAAAAAATAACACAATTTTACCATAAAACAGTGGAATCTGCTTATGTGAATTTAAAGGGACCTTGAATTTGGTTCACTATAAGCGAGAGTACACTATAACGAATGTTCATTATAAGCGAGTTCACTATAAGTGGAATCCACTGTAGTTAAAATTAATTTCCATACGAATTGAGAACAAACATCATCAACATTTTATTTACCATAATTTCTGTGGGCAATATTAATGAAAATCACTAGAACAATTATACATATAATAATAACTTTGTATCAATAGAAACAATGAATGTAATGTACATAATAGCAAGAGGTTATCAATGGGAGAAAATTTAAAAAATAGAATTTTTCATGTTCGGTAACTGTAGCCTAAAAGCAGAATTTGGATATAAAATACACGCGTTTTCCATTGAATCTTACATAATAGTAAGTTGTCATGTTTTTATTTTGCACAGTAATAAATTTATAAAACATATTTATACTACTGCAATAAAATATGAAGTACATAATATTTAATACTGATCGCACTTTAATTAAATCATGTATTAACAAAAGAGAAAGTTTCGTTACAATAAATACAAAAAAGTAATAAATATAAATTACATATCCTGCAACAAAAGTATATGAAATAATTCGGTTGGTAAAATATTTTTAGATTATACGAAAGATACATACAGTAAATTACGAAGTTCCAAAACACATTAGTAATTACCACATTAAAGATTTGTCCCGAGTATTATTTTCTTTTTTTTTATAACTTATCCATATCATTGATGAAAAGTTCAAAGATTGTTTACTGTTTTTATCATTTAATTGTTCAGATAAAATGACATTTTTGTAGGTTAGGCTAACTATTTACGTACAATATCAGTCTTAAAAGACTTCAGAACAAGTTACGAAACTTTTGGAAAGTATATTAAGTCTGTATAATAATGTAACGTCAAATTGAAATACATACAATATTGTACATTAAAATTGCAAAATACACTTATCAAAAGTTTTAGAGGTTAACATCCAACATATAAAGATGGTGGTTTAACTGACATGCACCAATATAGTCCTTGTAGAACTTGAATTCCAAGTATTCTTCCGTTACATTAGTATGTTATTCATTTCAAGAGCACCAGACGAAGAATAGCATCTTCCGTCATTACTAGCATCACCACGGACAGCCAGAACTATAGTATCATTGTATTAATTCTGCTGAGAATAGTACATATCGGATATGAAAAGTCAAGATTTGCGAGAGAACAATTTGGGTGAACTGGATTAATTCTTGTATTAATATTATATAAAAAAATTGTTTTCAACAACGTACACATTAAGAACTAAAAAATAAATAAATAACAAGATAGCAGAGACGTATATGAATACACATTGAAATCTTGAAATGTAGAGAAGTGTTTGTTTAGAACGACGCCGGTCTCTTCGCGATACGGAAGAACCAGTGTTCCCAGAAATAAATAAAGTAAATCAAAAATCCCTAAACAGCGTGAGCATCACGTCATGTTGACACCGAGTAGTCGACTCGAATACTCATACACTACGTAGCTGATGCTGACTGCTGGCATAACTTTAATGAAGTTAGGCGTGATGCCTCGATACAAGCCGAGTACACCTTCCTTCTGGATGATCGTTTGGAATACGCCACGCATTGTGGTATTTTGTCGGTCTTGTGACGGATGTGTAACTGTCAACAAGAAAAAACGGTTACAATTATTAACTTGTTCACAAATACTAAAATGGTAGAATGTAATATCTGTTTGTAACGTTCTAAATACATACTTTGCGCTTGTAATCTCGTCCTGACCAATGCTAGTGGATACGAGCACATCTGGCCCAATGTACTTGAAACACTGCCGCACGCCAACAACAACCAGAAACTAGGCTGATGGTTGGCGGTGTACGTCTGGAGGTATTTCTTCTTCAACGTCTCGTACACGGCAAGATCAATACCTGCGTATGGTATGATGCCCAGGATGTTTGGAATGTACCCTCTGTAAAACAAAATCACACAAGCAATTAATACTACGGACCAATTATAATATCTGAACAATGTATGGAATTCAACCCAGCTCGATTATTTTATGATAAAATTTTAACTAGTTCCAATATTGTAATTATTTATTGTTAATATTTATTTAGAATCATAAACAAATATGTATTTATATGTATACATATTGTACATAATGCGATAAGTTAAAATTGGGTACGAATAAACAAAAATGATATTTTTACAAGGTTAAAATTTTAACAGTGTCCAATTACATAAATCATACTATTAAAACAAACAATTTGTATCATGCAAGATGTTTGTTGTAGGCAAGAAATATGTAAGGAATTGTGACGCTTATCTGGTAATGTAAATGTTTATTCTGAACGTACCTATAAAAACTTCTCAGTCCTTCTTTAGCGTAAATCTTCTGTGCCGCATCTGCTATTCCTTTGTATTGTCCAGTTTTTCTTAATGCTAGTCGAGTTTTTAAAACTTCCATTGGATAGATAACTGTCTGACTAATGCCACCAGCCATGGCGCCCGCCATGAATCGTTCATGAATCTCCAAGGTGCTGCGCTCATCGCCTTTGATTATTCGCTTAATTTTTTCATATGCTGCAAACTTGAGTGCAGACTCTGGTGCTATCTTTAATACATTAATGAAATTTCCTCTCCATAATCCAGTTACACCTCCTTCTTTCACCATATTTTGGAAGCAATCCTTTATTCTTTGTTTCTTGGAGTTAACCTAAAAATATAAACAAATATTTAAAAAAAAACGGCCAAAAGAATATATGAATATGTAAACAGAGAATATTTCAAGTTATATAAAAGGACAAAGAGAATAATTGCATGAAACTAAAAATACATCTGACATTGGACAGGAAGTACTGACAGAGACTTTATTTAGGAACCAAGTTTAAATTTAAAACGGTGTTCTACTGATCGATACTTGTTAGTTTTAATTAAATCGTAACTGAATTAGAACGTTCATTACTTGAAAAACATACACAGACTAGTAATGAAATGCAATATTGATTTTCAATGTTCATGGTAACTGAATTTACAACCGTATAAGAACTGGAATCCCCTGTTTAGTCTAATTATGCTGTTTGATAAAACTAAAAATTCCATTCAAATATGTCGGAATGACTTGTATTTTGTTTAATAATATAACTAGTCATAGTCATTGTAATTTTGTATGAATGACATCACGTTTTTAAGACAAAGTTCAACTTAAATCACGATTCAAAACGAACGGATATCAGATGTCTAGTAGTGTTAATCAACAGGTAAACTGTAGTAGTTTCATTTCGATATTGTTGATTCTGATTCGTAATTAATCTGAAGTTTGCCCTGGAAACTCGGCATATTATTATTAATGTGTGTACTGACCTGTAGGAACACTTTTAGTCTGTCCAATGGTGCTGTGCAGGTTCTGGACACGGCTCCAGCAACTCCACCGGCTGCCAGATGTCGCCACCACATGCCAGTTTGCATTTCATTCTTGGTAAAGTCGTCAGGTACACCGAGGTCTTCTCCGACATCAAGGTACTGGAAGGTACAAAACAATTTAGAAATATATTTACAAAAATTTAATAATGACATTTGTACAATTTGTGCAGTGGAAATACCGTTAGTTACTTGGTTCATAATTTAGTATAAATAAGTCCTACGAAAATGTTATTACTTAACACTAATATTTGCGCAAATATATTTTTTTTTAATTTTACATTTTTTAAATAATATTTTTGTCCTCAGAAAAGTAAACAGAGCGATAACATTCGTAGAAGAAATATATGCTTGAACTTTAATAAATAGATCATGTCTGTCAACAAATATTCGTTAAATTTGTAGATTTTATTGGAACATGTTCGTTACACTGAAATGCGCACTCAAATGCATATTGCGAGTGAAGTTCGTGCGTACTTGGCATGTTTGCAGTTATTTAATTGAACATTCCTGTATAGATGATGACAATAGAAGGTAACATATATAATATTGTTCCGAAGGACGGTAAAGATTATTTTAATGATAACTGCGGTTGACATCGTGACTCTCACATGCAAACTGAAGTTGGCACGTGTTTGAAATCGTATCTCATAACCAAGAACGGATGTCCGCGGAGATACTCTTAACGTGACAAACCACAAAAGTCTCAATATAATTGGATATGGCATAGGCATAAACTGATTATCGTGAGAATATCTAGATAATTGACGAAGCACATGTTTTCCAAGAATAGAAGCGTGCAGTTGACTAATTGATTAACAAGACTACAATTCAATGAATCAAATTAAGACAAGAAAATATTTTGTTGAACTGACTCAATATTTAGTAGAAACTGCTATAGAATCGACATAAGTTTCAATGAAGTAAGTCAAGTATTTAAGGATCTTTAAAGAATATAAATTTTACCGCGAATGATTTATAAGAAAACGCCTGGCACCAAATGCATTTTGGCATCGACCTTGCAGACAGTTTCCAAAAGTTTCTGAATCATTTAGGAACTAGACCCTTGGACATTATGCATCAATGCACATCGTTTAACATTGCCAAATTATTTAAAACTTATGTATATACTCTATGTGGTAGGTACAGCCATTGCCCGATATTTTAATTCATTCACATTCGGACAATAGATTACTAATGCAAGCTAATGAAATTTGTAATATACTGCATAAAAATAATAGCTGATATACTACTAGCTTATATTAGATATTAGTTAAAACAATAGGATATTTCTTTTGACAACTTCCTATCAAATAGCTCACTATGATAAGAATATAACGGACATATTTAAAAAATAAAGTGGGTTAATGATAATCACAGTGGTGCTCATTAAATCCAAAATTCAAACAATAGTGCACAAAGCAATTTATCGACATATTTATCACAAAAAATTAAAAAAATGCACAAACCAATTTTAAGCATTATTTACTGTTACAATTTGCGGAAATCTTAAATAATTTGCATAATAATTAGCATAGAATTTGTTAGCTAATTTTTATGCAAATGCGGTTCTAACCTGATGAGAAGTCATCTAATACAAATATGTATCGAAGAATTTACAGCCAAGAGAAATCCTAAAATTAACAAAATATTTTTATATTGAAGACAGATTGTGAAATAATTTTTGATTATGCAATATATTCGAATTCTCGCGGCTGAGATTTTATCAATTAATCTCTTATGGATGTGATAACGTCAGAGTACATACTGGTATATTCCACTATCAGTACAAGTACAAGTACAAGACATGAGTCGCCCGGAGATAAACATCGCGTGTTTATCTATTAATGTTTCGTACTTTATATTTCCTGTCCAAGATATACCAGCCAAGATTCAAACTGGAAAATTACTGGTCACGACAGGAATTTACATGAATTACCAGATAGTAATATTGTATAAAGTCTTTCAGTACATATCTTAAATTTAAAATTTGATTTTAACATATCGCCTATTCATTAATCACACTTGGCCTGGAATGATTCAAAGTAACTAAAAACAGTTAAATAGTCACTAACACGTGTTGAAGTAATGATTATATTCCACAGTAATGAATAATGCTTGTAGATTTATATTTTAATGACTTCACAGAAACATAACATGGGAATTACAAAGCTGATAAAATATTAAAATACATGAAACGTAAAGACAAAATCCAAATGAACAGAAATTATATGGAATTAAATTCGTTAGAAACAAATCTTGCACATCTGTTTTTAAATTGACATAAATTAATACCTTCAGCTGTATGTACAAGTATTCACAGAAATCTGCATCCATATTGCAATAGAAACAATTGAATTTTTAATAATGCTGTCCAAATAAAGTACAGAAGACGTCACTTTTAATATATTCCAAAACCAGCGAAATACCCGCCATTACTTTCAAATATCAGCCTACTTTACGAATCAGACAACCGTGACGTAGCACATATCCGCCTGACTACATTATCTGAGATGTGTCATCATCTTTCTAGCAATTCCATGACCTAACGATGCCAGTGGCAACCAAAAGTTGAACATTATCACAGACATGCATAGTAACAGAAGTGTGGGGTAATTTGTCAACAACTCATATTGCAAAATAAAAAAATTGTTTATACACTGTTTATTTGCTGAGCATATATTGCAGAAATCATATGTCCCTGAACTATCATTGATATTGGGGGCCCAGATACACAGTAGATTATCCGCGCGCGGTTTAACCACTTTACGGCTCAACCGCGGCAGATCTGGAGCAACAAAGTGATTCTCTGCTTCCCGATAAATTAGTGTTACGCAGATTGAGAGCAACCATAAGGAAGAAAGAAGCCATGTCATTGAAACATAAAACACTACTTTGCCTAAACATTCGTAGTTTTTGTTGTTCATTCATTTATCTTCCACTATTTAATGCACAGTTATACAGTTTATACCAGTATATCTGGCCTGTATATGTTTATTTTGTTTATCCGCGCCAATTCTCTCCACCATTACCGCAGATAATCGAGAGTCTACTATACATGTAATACACATAGATAATATTATTACTTTCATATACATATTTCAACAATTGAAGAATGTCCAAATA
Organism: Carabus problematicus; assembly: GCA_963422195.1. Lineage (NCBI taxonomy): Eukaryota > Metazoa > Arthropoda > Insecta > Coleoptera > Carabidae > Carabus > Carabus problematicus. The sequence continues at coordinate 12,010,961 of OY728585.1, read as the reverse complement.
TTCAGTACAAAACATACAGAGCATCTTGATTATAGTTTATCTAAAATTTGTAATACAAATACATATTATATATAAGAAACATATAACATTTGCAAACGATTCGGCTAAATTGCAGTATTGGTGTCTGCTCTGAATGACAGTTCCGAGGCATGCGCGCTACATATCTGCTCATGCGCAGTGGGTTAAATTCAAACAAGCAGTTTCCACAGTGCTTGTCAAACACTCTTGAAACCGAGTTATTACCTTTCAAGCCGCCGAAGTCAAGCGGGTCACTACATATGCGAGCCGTGGAGGGGACGGGTCACGGCGGGTATGACTATTTTTTTTAGATCCGAGCTAAGCGAGCTACATAAAAGGGTTTTGTTGGCGTAACTACAATTCATCCGTCCCATTGTTTGGTGCACACTGCAAATTGATCAACGTCATTGTGACGTCATAGCCTCCATTTTAAGCAGACACCAATACTACAATTTTGCCAACGATTCAAATGTTTTACCGTATTATAGGTAGCAGAAACCAGGTTTCATCATCTGTTCGTATGACTCGTATACCTAACTGCAACTATAAATATTACTGGCCTGAATATTTGCAAATTCGCTGCTTGCGTTTATCTCTAGAATTATTAATAACTGATGATTATATTTCGTTATATTCAAACTGTACCTGTTGAAAATAACAGGTATGAATATTTAATAGATAAGAAATAAAAAATTCCGCTATATTTTACGTCAAAACTTTATCTACACATAAATAAATGCTGAAGGTAAATGTCTCCTACGGACCCTTACACAGTCTCACTGAACATGTGACATATGGATTGCTATAAAAAGATCCGCGTGCTACAGTTCTCAACGCACCTTAGAAGCTTAACTTCTGACGTAATGACCAACTGACTATGTATTCCAATAACGATGCATATTTGTCAATAGGCATAGAAAATTACGGAAAAAATAAACCAAGGTAATTGCTGTTTCAATTGACTTTCACATATGGTAACTTCATTTTAACTAACTGCAATTAGTCATGCATTAATCATTTTAGTTTCTTGTATAATAAAACGTTCTAAATATTTTATGTATTGCTAGAATTGAGACGAAACTTTATTTGTATTATAACAGAATTTTACTGCAAATTGTGATATGAGAGTAATAAAATAATTTATGTTCTGTTAGAGTTAGCATAAGAAAAGCTCAATAAGAATTTTACGCACTATTGTTGCTACAAAGAACGACAATAGCTTAATAGTCTCTCGGAAATTATTTAATAATAATTTTAAAATATGGACACATTATACTTATAATTGAACAATCGCCACAGTTGGTGATAGGAAAATGTTGTGTGCTCGAACAAATATTTGAAATTTGATAATGAGAGCCTCCCAGAAATTGAAACCAGTTTAGCACTGACTAATCATTAGTAAATGAGTCTTCTTTTACAGGTAAAGATAATGATCATTCTATTTCCCATAAATTACCTTCTGTGCATATAAATTTTACGTGAATGCATACATTTTATCCAAAAACCAATACCAATCTGTTGCAACTCTATTCTTTAGCCTAATTAAAAAATCAAAAAAGTCAACTTTCTCTTAAAGTACAGAGCATACCTGTTTCGAAATTTTAAAAAATTGCATGTCTAGTTTAATTTTAAGGTTACGCCAATTGCACAAATGAATAAAATGTTCGAAAATTTGACAGGAACATTAAACGAACGCAGCACTGAACCTAATAAAACGCAGCTTTCAAACCGGCAGCTGCTGCATTCCACAGCCTAACCTTATAATTTCACCGCAAAATAAAACCGTTAAAATTGTTACTATTACTGATACATGACTTGGTACCGTAAAACTAACGAGTATTCTGCAATGAAACTGATTAACTCACCATAGCTAACAGTTGATTAACCAATACAATGAAATCCTCCAAGACGTCAGTTCCATGAGTACCGATAGATTCTTGATCAAACATTTTATACATTTTCACTATAGTAATTAAATTAATATTACAATTCGAACTATAATTGATTAAGTCACAGCCACTGTTCACTTTTATTAACACTAATAAACAAAATATCGATCACTAAGATCCAACGTTGTCAACTGAACAAGAATTCGTACATTATTATAACACGGCAGAACTTTCCAAACTGAAACGAACTGCACACCGGCGACACGCCAAGTCACAGAACCAGACACCAAAGGCGAGGTTATATTCATACACGTTGTTAAACCGCACTAGCGGAGTGAATGTACGGGAGTGGGGGCGATTCATAGTTCATGAGCGCACGTAAAACAACTGCCACGCGGGATTATAAACAATACGTACTACTATTCTGTATGACATTTATCAACAACGACTAGCATAATTGTAATTCTATAATAAAAACTAACTTCACGATGCTATTTAATGCAAGCTAATATCGATTTTCATTTAATATGAGTTCATTAACTAACAATTTCTTGTTGATATTTTCAGTTTTGTATTACTTTCCAACACTACTTTGCCCAGCCTAGTTCTACGGCTATGTTAATATCGCATATCCCCACCAAATTACAATAAAACAATCTCACTTTTGCCGGTACAAAATTCAGTTTTTTTTTTTATATTATAATAGATAAGATATATTGTAACGATTACAATGAACTTTAACTCAGGAAAACGGTTTTAATGTGAATCACATTCTGGAAACTACATTCAACAGAAAATTATCATTTTGATACAGTACCAGCAGATGGGATGAAACATTCCTGGAATAACCACAACTCATATTTCTGGTTTACATCATTTTATGTAAAATAAACAGGACAATAATTCTTAGCCTTGGATTTTTAAATAATTTTACTGTTCATAATATTTTCATGAATTCAATAAGAAACACACAATATTGATGTAATATTGTTTACTGTGTATGTTTTATACTATTTTTGTTTGTTACATGATAAGTTGGTAATATTGCGTAATATTATTTAATTTTTACTGCAAAATATTGACAATCCTACAGATGCAGGTTTTTCAAAATTAAAGCAATTGCTGTTTTTTGAATCGAAATATCGCTCAATGTAACTAGTAATACATTAAAATAAGGTGTTTTTCCAGCAGATGTACAGATTAGAGGTCTTTATGTTATAACAATTCCAGAGAGAAATACTTTTAAGAATCTCTGTATACTTCAGGCTACCTAGAGTACAGAATACAAAAGACAGCGGATGTTTTTCAACATGGGCGGGAAATGCAGCTTGTACCTTCCGAGAAATCTGCAAATGGGCGTTGCTTTGTAGAAGCCGATATCCTTTATCTTATTCGCAACAAAAATTTGCAACGAGAAACCAGCATGCAACCATGATGTCTCTCAAAATCTTTAAATCATTTTAGCAAACATTCATCAGAAAAAAATACACCTAGTGAACTAATGTGAAATACACCCAACCTTCGGGCCGCTCTTTTACGGCATTTCACAATAACGGCCTTCTTTAATTACGGCTCTTTTACGATTTACGGCCCACAATGTTTTGTTATACGGCCAAAAATATGCTTAATTCGTTAAAAAATGCTTGATTCGTTACACAGCTTTTCGCTTTATGGCCAACTTTTCCGGAACGTATCTAGGCCGTAAAACGAGGGTTGGGTGTACTTTAAATTTATTTGTCCTTGTTTTGAGTCGTGAAGAGCATTGATGAAGCGTAGAAACATTGTCCGTTTTAAATAATTTGAACAATGATTTGAAGTTCCACAGACGTAAAACGCACAAGGAAAAATTTCAATTCATTCTACTGGTGTCATGTTGATTTCATAATAAACAATTATAAAGTTCATTAGTTTAAATATCGGTACAGAATTCATTTACGCAAATCTAAAATTTACTCTTTCGTCTCCCCATAATTACATCGTCGTAATGTAGTTTCAAAATACACGGAATTAAATCTAGCTAATTAAACGTTTAATTCCTATAATCAATGCCATCAAAAATTTAAATAATCTACTAAATCTTTTAAAAAAAATCCGTTCAAATGATAATAACTATTTCAATAGTAAGTGTTACGGTATCAAATTGATTCTCAAACTGGAGTTTGCAGTAAATAAAGGTATTCCATATAGGAATATAATGCAAATTTCACAATATAAAGCAATCTAAACACAGATTAAAGGTTATCTACTAATCAAAGACAGCTAATATATATGAGAAAAGCTTTGTTATTGGTATACTGTATAGTAGACACGTCAATATTTAATAACTTGAAGAAATATGCAAGTAATTAGTAAATAATTCAATTAATAAACACATATAAACATAAATATTTACTACAATACGTTTTAATATGGCTGTAAGCTATTGAAAATATTTTGTTGAAAGACACACACGCTCATATATGTATGTGATAAGAGATAAACATAATTTACTAGGTATTAATTAAAAATACACTGACTTGTTTACTGCTTAGCATTTATTTCACATCACAACTGTAAATATAGGAAATAATTATGTGATATTCCGGGCCCCTAAAGCCGAAAGTCTGAGTAGCCCCCTAAATAAACGGCAGTATGTTTGTACATATTTAAGAATGAAAGATTAAAATCATATATACCTAAAAGTGATTATCATTTTTTCTGACATTTAATCCATTTCCTGCAAACTTTTTTTAATCACAAACTTCTGACGTCACATCCGTGTTTTCTTAATCATAATTAGGATTTAGATAAATAAGAAAAATAATGAAAGATAACATTTTAGCTAGAATGTTTACTAGTGCATATTTTTAAGTCGCAATTCTAAATAATTTATAACAATTTTATCTAACTTTCAAGATGTGATTTTTTCCATGATTAATATACAGGTAAAAATTTCAAATTTGGCACCGATAAGATCACGTACAAAAACATAATGTTATTAAACATTGATCTGTTAATCAAAATATACGTGATTGAAATTTATTCGATAAGTGAGTCTGATATTTAAGTACCGAGTTCTGAAAATATTTTGAGGTCAGTAAAAAAAAAAAAACGATTTATGTACATGTACATGTACTACAAAAACCGCGAGCTTGATAATATTGTCTGTGTTTGTTTAATACATAGTTAGTTGGAATTTTTTTTTTTGTAGGCTGAAATCAATAGACGTATTTGCATATCACATATCCATTATTTTCATTAACGATTTGTATTTTAAATGATCAGTGATTGTTATACAATTTAGCTGAATTATTTTAAAACAGCTTTGAATGTACAACAATACTGATATTTAAAATAAAGGTAACCGTAATATAACAAAATAGAAACCAACATAACAGCTGATTATTATAAAATTTTACAAATACCGTACTATGTGGGTGTTGCCGCAGTTTATCAATCGTGTTAAAACAAAACCGCATTAGACAAGTACCGTATGATACAGAGGTTACTTGTATTGTTGAATATATCGCCTCTGCTATCAAGATAACCTTAAAATGTATTCTGTGTAAGTATGTTGGTTTTATTCTTGCCAAACTGGCCTAGAAACTAAAAGACCAACATATAAAGCTTTAAATTTATTAATATGGTCAATTGTTTTATTGCTTCTGTTTTGCAAAGTGCACGTTAAAAATTTGGAGCAGAAACATTGGGTAAATCCTAGCTATAAATTCACATAAAATTGTACAAATTAGTTCCGAATAATGGAGTCATCTACACATTTCACCCAACATGAAACATATGAAATGTTTAATTATATTCAAGGCAACTTCAGATGCCAGCAAAGATGAACAATTATTGATCAAGAAATGTTGGTTACAGACTTTAATTAAAAATTATTTATATAATTAAAAGTAAATGCTGGAATGCTAATTTTAGTACTGTGCAATTACTTATTTTACTGCATGCATTACGCAAAGCGAACAATAGTTTGCAATATTTATAGTTGCTTAATCATATACTTGTAGGCATCAGTATTTAACTAGCATTTTCTTTCATTTTCACGCCTACTACGTATTTTGAAATACACTACAACGTACGTACGTAAGTTTTTTTAATCTTAATTTCAATAGAGCGAGTTTGCATTTACTTACGTCAGCACTGATAACAACTAATTTATAGTACATATTTAACGAAATTACGCAAAACTAGTATCCCAAATATATTCACACTGTTTTAATATTGAATGAACATTTTCGTAAAAATAATAATTATTTTAATTTATTAGGTGTTAACATAAGTAGTGTCCGTATTTTCAAATTAAAAAATTCGCAACAAAAGTAAAAGAAATTCATGAAGGATATACGTCATTCGAAAGAAAATTTTCTGCTCTACAAGTTATTGTGTTTGCTTTTACGTTACAACTATTATTTTATTTAATCAGAGGCCTTCAAAATGGAATGTCTAGTAGACAAAAATGAGCATTTTCGACAACTCCTTCTGATGGCGTTCAATCAAATGAATAAAACCTCCAAAACAGTTCACGATATTTGGGCATTATACCGAGAAGATGCTATGAATGAAAGGACTGCTCGTCGATGGTTTTCACATTTTAAACCGATCGCTTTCGGACAATTTGCACGGCTTCTCCTTCTATAATAACGACGAATTGCGGACAAGATTGGACGAATTTTTTTGCAGCGGCATTTTCTTATTCTAACAAAGTAAATAAGCCTGAAAAAATATATAACGAAGAAATCAAAAAGAATTGTCTCAAGAATTTTTCGTTTGTTTTAAATTATTTGCACAATTTCTGAAGACCATCAGAGCAAGTGGTTTCTTACAAGGGTTTGGGTTAAAATATTGGACCGTATTTACAATTTTCCATTTACCATAATCAAAATTTAATTCATAATAATTGAAAGTATTAACTAACATAATCTACAATAATATTTTTGTCACTGTTATTTACATCACTGATGTAAATATTTATACGTAAGTGTAAGTATATTTATTACACGAATTAAATGTGCCGCTAATCACAACATGCATCATTAGAATTATGACAATACCACTATGATGTAGAGCAGAAAAATATCACGCTGTAATGGGTTTGAAATTATTTTAAATCATAGTAAATAATACCGTGACAATAATAATATTTACAATGGAAAACAGAATCCACTTTTCAAGAATGAAGAGATTAATTCAACATTTCATACAATCTTAATAATTTGTTTGGTGTACTGTTTTCCTTTAATACTATTTATTATGCAACAAAAATTTCCGTTAATACACAATACTGAAATATATTATCATAGATTTTGAAATAATAATAGATTGACGTCAATTTTAGTTTCAATTCGATAGTATATATTATAAAATCAAGTTTTAATTTACGCATATGCTAATATAAAAATAATTTAAAAAAATGTGTACTTTCGTTATAGCGTACACTCGCATATAGTGGACCAAATTCCTGATCCGTTCAAGTTCACTATAAACGGATTCCACTGTATATAATAACATAGACAACAAACGAATAATAATCGTTCTGTCAATACGGATACAAACAAATGAGAAAATATTTCGATTGTGTTTCAAAATCCAATTATCAAGGACAGCAAGCAAAACAAATTTTCAAAAATACTATTAAGCCAACAAATGTTGGATAATTTTCAATTGTTTAAAAATAAAACAGGGTAACCTTGAATATGACATTTGAATTGTTACTGTCCACAGTAATTGCCAGCGAAGTTCAATGTTATTTGAACGACAAGATACGACTGTTATATGTTAATTATTATCTTGCAAATATACAAAGATCAAGGAAGGCAAATATTGCCAGTATAAACTAGTCGTATTTTTATGCAGTAGGGCATAATTCGCCCGTGACTTTGGATATAAATGTAAAATGCCAAATATAAGAATAATTTTAAATAAATACAAAAGTAATTTGTAAATCTTTTCGAAGCGAATTCTATAATAAATTTGAACTAACAATCTTTTATTCTAATAATCCAAGACTACAGAAAATAATTTTATTCAATAGATTAGAGAAAAAAATTATCTTTTAATGCTATTTTTATACATGGATGTCAGTTCTACCACGTTGACTGGCATGCGGATCACCAATGATCCTCACATTCATATTACTGCTAAGCCGTGAGAAACACGTCACTCAGTTTCCGCTAACAATGCTTGTTTCTTTTATTTATAGCTCCTAGGAAATCATATTTCCGTAATGATGGCAGACAATATGTTAAGGATATTTGTCTCAACAGAAACCGGATCTTATCTTAAATAATGAACGATTTCTTTGTTCAAACAAGTATTACTTTTTATGACCAATCACGCCATTGAGTTATTTAGCAATTTCCGCATTTTTTTGCAACAATTTTCAGAGATGCAAAAACTGAACATTCCACTGCTTTATTAGTGAAAGGCTAAAGCTTACATCAGAAAAACACTAGCATAAACTGACATTTTCAACAATAGAGAATGTCATAAGAGTAAATATTTTTTATATTATTTATATCTTTACAAAGTTCGCAATTTTCAAAATACACTCATCTTTTATCGCGTATTAAGATTTGAAAAGTTCAAGATACAGCAACAATTCATTATTCAAGTATTGCAAATGATGAATTGCGATTATAATTTTTTACTATGCTTCATAACTAATCAATGATCTGAATATAAAAAATCAATTAATACAATCATTTGACCTTATGGACTTTTTATCAGTTCCAAAGGCACGTGTCTTGATAATAATATAAATATTAGACATGGACATTTGTTCAAATATTTGTAATCAGATCGTAATAATACATATTTACTGTATCAGCTAAAAGTACTTTTCCCAAAATTGTATTTACTTTTTAAATAATAATTACTAATGATGAAATATGGAAGGTTCAACGACCTGTCAAATCTTATAAATTATAACATTTTCTTTTAAACGTGTGTATTCCAGAGGTTCTCAACCTAATGGAAGGTCCTTGTGAATGTGTGTCACTATAAAAAATGTTTTTCACGGTTTCGACATGTAAATATTTTACTGAACTTGAATTGAAAATAACAATACAAAAATTGTTATACACGAATAGAAGTACTAATATTTACTTTAAATCAAATACAACTGATTTAACAGTAATAATTTTAACTTGTTAATTTTTTAATTTGATTTGAGAATATTTACGATGAATAATAAATTAAAAATTTAGTCTTTTTATATTGCAATTATTACTTTTTAGAAAAACTTTACTATTATTTCCATTTTGAATAGTTCAGGTTAAAACAACTGCTATGGGGAATACCGCATATTAAGTCCCCATTAATTTAACTATTTAGCGTTTTCAATAGGCAATTAAAATCATAGTTCCCAGAATAATTAACGCAACTATGTATTTATAAATATTCCTTAAAATTAGTTACTATTGAATTTTTCCTTATAACGTAAACGTACATAATTTGTTTACTTTTATACTTATGTATTACTTTGGATTTATGTAGAATATTGATGGTTTTATTTTTGCCGCTGAATAAAATAAAACTATGTTTATCAATATTGAATTCCTTCTTAACACTGTCTATTAACAGTATGTATTCATTCAGATACTAAAATTAGTTTAATACAAATATACCTCCAAGTCACAGTTACGATAATATGTTGGCAATATATCAAAGAATACACGAAAAACTAAACATTGAAAATAAAATTTTAAAAATGCGCAGTTACATATTCACCGTTCACATAAGATACAACTATTGTTACGTCACGAATCAGCACATGATCTAAACAAAAACGCAGACTAGCTGTGGAGTGACGAAGCATCCGGACAGCACGTGAATCGTGAATGATACTGTGCCAAGTACGGATATGTTAAACCAGTGATGCACAACCTGCGGCCCTTTTTCTAATTTTTGCGGCCCGCTTGGGCATTTTTCACAATATAATAAGCTAAAAAAAAGAAAATCCTGAGCCAAAAACGAACAAAATAGGGTAAAAAAATCTTTTGCGGCCCCCGACTCAAAATTGATGTTATATGCTTTATACATAAAAGGTTGTGGCATCACTGTGTTAAACATATAAAATAACTGTACAGCCTTTACAAAACGAATTGCCATGGCTTATGTTTTGCAAAGTATTTATTCGTAAATCATATTTTCTACTCTGGCAAAATGTATATATTTGCCGTCTTTATAATGAATATGGAGCGGCAAATTCGTGACGTTTTATGAAAACAAATACATATACGAAAATCAATTTACCAAATGTTCTTCCATTTTCAGCTTGAAGGTAGGTCCACGAGAAAAGAATATCTGAAATTTTCAGGAACAGTTTATATTTAAATCTGTATTTTGCAATGCAACAATTTACGATAAGCCTGTATTCGTTCAAATATCAAAAACAGAAAAGAATACAAAATAATAAGAAAATGTGCAGATTTTTGCAAGCAATACGTTTATTGTTGTATCAGTAATTATTAGTGTTTGCTGGTACAGTACAGTTTCGTGAAATGATTTTGGTTTTAAGTGGCTTTTTTTTCAACATTTACATTGGTGCAATTTTCACTAATCTAACAAAAGCAACACCCATTTTTCTTACCTTAATCCACTGAGTGAGAGAAAAATCAGAAAGAAAAAATAATGATTAAATTAATTGTACAGAAATTCCACGCAAAAATTATGTCACTCAAAATGTTAGTTCCAAAAATAATGTAACCAGGAACTTGAATTGTTAATGCCTGGCTGAGATAATTATAGACAGTCACGGCAAAATCCATGACTACTTACTATATTTACTAAGTGGAGTTGGATGGAAAAATACAGCACATTCAACATTTTAACTGCGTTATGTAATGCATCTGTTTGCGAATGAAATGAAATGCGCAATCCTATAACATTAATTGAGTGGCAAAGTGAAGTGTATTCTCCTTCATTCACGAGGACATATATATTGTCCCTTGAATTCTCACTATTCTATTAGAAGTAATTCGCAGTAATACAACCTTGATAACAATAAAATCTCATCATATTATTCAATCATAAATTATTATCAGCAAGTAACTACTCTTTTCTTTACATTAACACCTCAACCAGCCGCATTTGAAAAGAGTTCTGAAGTAATTTTGTTGCTTTACTAAATACATAAAATGAATGACTTAAAACAATGTTTATTTAGATGTGCAACAGATAGCGGCGCCAAATGTAATTAGGTCATTTCATTCTTATCGGTGATGAAGGCCGGTATTTTGAGGTTCTATACTTGGAACTTCCAAGCAACGTCAATCAGAATATAAGAATTATTAACTGATCTAGCACATTTATTATATTAATCTATTTAAAAAAATAATTCATTAAACTATTTTTGCAGAACCTGCTGCGACGCATGAATGGATTATAAAAAATTCCGTAACATTTAATCAAGCCGGATTAAACGATATGACAGATCAATAAAGTTTATTACTTTAGACTCCCACTGGGCGAATTTATTTGTAAATATGGAACATTTCACTATCCACTCCCACTAGTTGTAAAAATAGAACAGAAAGTATGTAGGAAAATAAATCCGAAATTTATTCATATAAGGATGATTCTATATAGTAAAATTATTGATAATAATGTATAAAATAATTGGCTTAATGCAATAAAGAAGTTTATTTTAATGTTTGTTAATTCTTGAAATTATTTTAAGCACTTGCTTCATCGTCTTATTTTTAAAATTAATTCTCAGCGAGAGCAGGTTTAGGCATGAGTTAAATTTTAAAAATAGTCAAGTTAGAATGGTTAATATTTTTGCTAAACAAAAAAATAGTTAAGCAAAAACTACTCGATAGTTGAGAACTGCAAATTACAGTCGACAAGGCCGTCCAACAACCTAATCCAAATGTTACTTGGTACAAGAACTGAATCACCTTGAGTACGTCATTTAAATTTGCAACTTTGAATTCGGCTACGTATACACTTTCTCTTTTACGCTCTCTGTAACTATAAAACCGTAATTACATATTATTAACTTCAGCTCTTCAGCAGTGAGAATAAAAACTCACATTCTACACAAATACATTCTAAAACAAAGCTGTATTTTTGTCAAGAAGAGAATATAGAGCTAATCTTCTCATGAACTTAAATAGTATGCTATAAGTGAAAGCAAGTATAATTCTGTAGAGAAATTCCTAAAAGAAAAAGTTGCAAATAAAGTGTATTGAACTTATCGAAATGAATTAGTTATTGCCATCGGGTCAATTATATAGCATGATACTATATATTTCTAATCTAATTTTAATTTGACTGCACTGTTAATTAATATTTTTATTAATACACATTACAAAAATATTATTTGCTGAAAAAATTTAATTAAACAATTTTATAGTTCAATGTTAAAACTATTTAATTGGTGCGAATATTTTTTACAAACATTTATTTTTTACGTCACATCTACGTCATTGCTAAATCTTTCATAATTGCTTATACATTTTGGCATGCTATCAAAAATGTACAAAAAAAATTTTCCCTTTACGAAATCAAAATTTCCTGGACGAAATTGATTTTCAATTTTGTAACAATTTATACGTGCAAATTGTAGTTCCAAATACATTAATATCAAAAGAAACACCTCAAGCATTCATTCCATTTATATAATAAAAAAAATACATATTTAACATTTTCCGTAGCTATAATAGTCTAAATGATTCTGTTTTAAGGAAAATATCTTGAAAATATGAGGATTCCCCGGTTGGAATAAATTATTCTAGATAAGATTACTAAACAAGTATCACAACCTGAGGAAACATTCCTCAGAAATAAATGCATTGTTCTACAAATGATTTAGAGCACAACTTGTAATGAACGTAGAAATGAAAGTCTTCTTGTTTCTTCATTCAAATTACAACATCCAGAATTGTTTAAATTCTGAGCAAGTAGTTAAATATTGTCGAGTAAGGAATAGAGTGATATATATCCGAAGGGTTATCACTAGACAGTATAAAGTCTTTAAAATTACCAGTTCAGATCAGACATGTGTTCTTGTTATGACTCGAAATATTGATACCAATAGCCTTGATTTCATTTCTGATTCATTTTGTTCTTATTACAATAGAATCTTTGTTATCCCATGTTTTATGTATCTGTTATCATTTTTCTTGATATTATTATAAAAAATGTTATACGGAATAAATTTATAGACAAATTATAATGAAAAATATTTTCAACATATTTTTTAACCTAGGGGATATAAAAATATCACGTTTATTTTATCGTCAGTCATTAACAATGACTAGCAACTTTTACTTGTAATATTCCTGTACAATATGTTAACAATAAATTCATTTTTATACAGAAATTCTTCATTTACTCCTGAACTTTTAAAATAAAGTAACAGTAATAAGCAAATCTTAACGAATTTATAGGTCTTTGTTATCATGACCAATTTAAGTTTGATAAAATAAATACTTAAAACGCAATATACTTTTTGCTGACGCAAAGACTACCGAAATAATAATAATAATAATCGATTTTTTCCTTCTTTTTTTGTATTTCGTAGTAATGTTGAGATAAATGAATGAATGAAAGAAATGCGCAAAGTACAATTTTGAAAAATAAATTAAATTTATTGCATATATCAATAATTTATAGTTATGTATGTAATAAGTTATATAGCCCGTTTTTTATTCTTCAGTTATTTATTATAAATGCTGTGAATATTTTACAAGCACAAACACACAGAATATTCATGGTACGGATCTGTTTTTCAGTGCCGTCAACACATTGTTCCCTATCGACCTTACGCAGCTGATTCCTGTTATTAATCCACGTGTGCTGGTATGTAGAAACAAAAGTTGATAACCTTGACGTAGGAGTCGAGCCCCCATAACCTTGGTAACCTAGACATGTTTGCGCAAGCGCGCAGACATGTTCCCGACAAGCGCCTAGCAAGCGAACGAGAGGTGTGTCGCGCCTAATGTCACATTCGACATTCTCATTGGTAGAAAACATGTGACGTCACACATTTAGATGTTTTAGTTGTAGACGGACAATTTAATGTATTTTATATTGTATCAATTGCTTGTGATGAGTATCTAAAGTGTCAGGATGACTGTTGTCAGGCTAAAATTGAATTTAGTTACTTCCACTAAATCATCTGCAGGAGAACAGGGGTTATATCATTGTAATTTAGTCATTTTCTTGTAATATAATAATTCATTCTGACTATGATTTTAAAACTGTACGCCTTAAAAGTATTTTGTTTGCAAAATGTGTTTTAATGTACTATTTTTGTTGCAGTATCAAATCATACTACTTATTAATTGTGGCACAAGTTAAATTGTTGCGATCTCATCACTGTACTATACAAAATGTATGAAACTTTTATGATAAATACTAATTATTTTTATGTTAAATATACATTTAAAAAACTATGTTTTTAATTTAGATAAAAATATATATCCAGTATGTTATACAGTAAATAAAAACAAGATATCAGTAATAGATAAAATTTGCAGACATACTGTCGTATAACTATTGAGGAGTTTAATCCGATTGTTTCAATATTCATACGTTTATAAACAATACATTGTACTTTGTACTAACAAACGTCGATAAAGGAATTACAGGTAGCATGATTCAGCATTACAAGTGCGTATTTATTGTTTTCTATTTACGTATTTCACCATGATATTTAGAAATGTGTTTACGAATACGAATTATGATTACCAATACACAATAAAATGTCGCGATAATTTACATTTTAGTACTGTTGTTAATAAGCAAATAAATTCGAAATTTGTAAATAATATGGTAACAAATGATTGATTTTTTTTTCCGTTTCTATAATCATTTACTCTCATTCGACAATCATTAAATTTAAGGTATATTTTAAAAGAAATAGACAAATGTAATTATTTCAAATATTAACGTCATTTCCAAATTAACATACAGACAGGAGTTTCAGTGCAAAGTTCACCTGGTGTTGTATATGTAATATAGTTAGCATGTTTGTTTACCTCATATACTTATCAATGCATAAATTATACAATGCGACATAACTAAAATGACCTTGTATAAACTCATTTTATGAACAATTTCACATGAACATTACATCAGCCACGGTATTCACTAGCCAGTAAAGTTAGTTTAGTTATCAAGGAAACAGACAAAAAACAATTGTGGATAAACAAAAACAAGTTTTTCGCAAAGGTCTCCCTGGTAACATGATATTGATATTTTGTTTATATAAACTAGTACGGTGATTGGAGGACAACTATCATTAATGTTATTGCCTCATTCACTAATATTCGAATTTTTATCCAAATGAAAAATAAAGACTCGCCGATAGAAATAAATTATGGAACCAATACTCTTTATTTGAGTATTTTCACTCATCCATTCAGAAAATAATTTATTGTGATTTTATTTATAGTACTTGTTAAACAAACTGTTGTCAAGTTATCGTAACTATTCTCGGATCATATGTATTCAGTAATTAGTACATGATACGCTATTTGTGTGACGTCACACAGACCCTGCCTGGTACAGTAAACATTTTAATAATGTTCAATTTGCAAATAATCTATTCTATGGCGAGTATTAGGTGCGAATTATACATAATCACCTTTTAAGTCCAAATGCAAACACATTTAATTATAATGTTATTATAAACAGATGCTCTGTAAATAGAGGTCATTTATATGTAAATATACTTTATAAATTAGAACAGTTAAATTGCGAAGTATTTTTTCCGAATACAATGAGATTGTTTATGTTATTTTTATTTGAAATAGTAAAAACAATAACAGAATATTAGCATTTACTGTCGAAACAAGCAACTGCTTATGAATAATATCAACAAGACTAACTTATTTTCCGTTATTATTCAAAGATCTACTTATACATGCATATAAGTAACACAACCAAGTCACAATAGTATTAGTGGTACGAATATTTTAATTAAATAATTGACACAGTCTTTGAATTTTGTTGGGTAATGTTTAAAGCAAAATTAAATTATAATTTTTTTAATACTAAAAATATTCATTATAAAAAGGGATCATGTATTCATTTTGTTATATTTTATATAGAATATTCAAAACTATTAAAGAGAATACTCAATTATAGTGTATATGATCAATAAAATCAACAAGTACAATAATAAACTATTCGTAATACATAATTACTTTTCGTTATTTTGTAATACATAATTTTAGTTAATTTTATATCTGTACATAGAAAATATTCAAATACCAGTATTTTTCTGTATAATCAAGAATTCACATAATTATAATAAAAGCTTTACATAACATCAGTTGTTTTGTTAAAAAATGATCTTGGAAAACCGCATTATACGTATTTTCCTTATTCATTGGTTTTTGCGGTTACAAATGCACTTGCAGGAAATATAATAAAACCGAAGCAGTATTTACAGACCATAACGCATATTATTAGATATTATATGAATTCGATTAAAATAAATTTTGAACATTGATCTGTAGTTTACTACTTAAATGTATACCTAAATAAAATAATAAAATTCAATCGAGATTATCTTTTTATCAATAAACTTTGATACACACATTATTATCAATGAAAAACCTAATATCCACGATAATTATAAAACTATGTCGTTCTATTTGGAATATAATCAGCATAATTCTGAAACTTATATAGACAATACTTATAGATAATGGAAAATAATACTTGGTATCAAGACGAAGGTCATTGTTGATTGGTGCAAAAAAAACCATATTTTTAGTATATTTTTTCAACAATTAAACCTTATTACGTGGTAGACTATACATAAAACGATATTTTTATGACAATGTACATGTTAAATGAAACAAATAAGCAAAACACGGATACAACTCAACTTGTACAACTGAAAACAACATAAAATAAAGAAAATAACTTAAAAGCTTACTTTCAAAAATCGTAACGTAGATATGCCCCAGTAAAACAAATGCAATTTCTGTAAATTTAATATAATAAACAAAATCAAATTATTTAAATTATCATTAAAGAAACAGTTCCGAAAATATTCTACTTAAAACTCTTTTACAAAACTAATCATTAACATAAGGAAAAAATACAAAAATAAACAAGAACAGTATATAAAAAGTATGACCAGCAAAATGTGGTTTGATAAGAACAATTTAATGAGATAATTTTTAATCAGACAAAAGGTCATTAAATCTCCATATAGATAACGTTAAAAACATCGACAGATCTATAATGAAATATTTTTTTTTAAATATATAATTCGAAAATATGTTTCTTTGTAAATACCATGTTTAATTTAATTATACGAAATTGCAGGAATATGTACACTGCATAATATTTTGGTCAACTGAAGTTAAATACCAACTGAATTATTTAATAATTTAAAAGATCTAAAATGCAAAAGTTCAATATGGATCTATTAAAAGCCATTAATATAAATCACACCTGATATGTTTATTTCGTTGCATATGCATATAATGTAAGTGTAATATTAATTCATTCTAGTTCAAAGTCTGAATTCAGACTTGCTTTTATATAGAGCAATAATTAAATAAACAAATTTCACCTTTAGATTCAATTCCACACATGGAAAATATATTTCATTTAAAATTTGATTTGTTAGTAAAATAATAATCCATAAAATATCGCTTAACATTTCAATTATATAACATTCTATATTAAATCATATACATAATTGTTTTTCACACAATGGTACATAAGATGCTCAATCTGCGATGTAAATCAGCAAAAAAATGTATATCAAATAGTATGATAACTTATTATACAATAAAACCTACATATCCATTTTGATAAAATTTTGTACTCAGTTTCAGACTTATCAGTATCAGAATTATATATATATATATATATATATATATATATATATATATATATATATATATATATACATATATATATATATATATATATATATATATATATATATATATATCTGAGACTTTCAAATATCTCGAAAAATAGGCACTCTACGAAAAAACGTTAATTATCAAAATTTAATCATTCGGGGGGGAAAATACATTAGTGCAAAAAAATAGTCCCCCACCCCTCTCTTTGTGGGAAGGGCGGGGGTAACTTTGAATCTAAAATAGGAACCCCAATTTTTTATTGCAGATTCGGATTCTACGGCTAAATGTACGTACGATCTGAATGAAATATTTTGTTCGGTTCGCTATAATCGACGACATTAAATTTTTTCGATTTCTTCTACTAAGACCATATGCCTACGATTCTGCAATACGTTTTAAATAAAAAAAAAACATCACGTTTTGTTGTAAATACTCAAAATTCGTTGTCAAAAAACAAATATCACGTTTTCATTGTAAAAAGTTTATTAACGTTATTAAAATTTTCTCTTGTGCAGTTAAATACTCCATTTTGAAGTTAATATTAACAGCCTAACGGAAAACAATTACAGCGAACCGAACAAAATATTTCATTCAGATCGTACGTACATTTAGCCGTAGAATCCGAATCTGCAATAAAAAATTGGGGTTCCTATTTTAGATTCAAAGTTACCCCCGCCCGTCCCACAAAGAGAGGGGTGGGGGACTATTTTTTGCACTAATGTATTTTCCCCTCAGAATGATTAAATTTTGATAAATAACGTTTTTTCGTAGAGTGCCTATTTTTCGAGATATTTGAAAGTCTCAGGTTAAAAAACTCACCCGGTATACCTATAATGGTGTACTTGTGCCGTCGTTGATGTATGGATGTGAATGTTGGGTATGGGATATCCGAAATAAAAAAAGGGTAACTGCGGTTGAAATGAGATTTTTGAGAGGAGTGTGCGGAGTGACTAGAAGAGACCGTATTAGGAATAAAGGAGTGTATGATGAATGTGAAATTAGTGAAAATGTTGTGAAAAGGTGGCTTCAAGTCAGCTGCGTTGGTTTGGACATGTGGAAAGAATGTCAAATGATAGATTGACTAAGAAAATTTATTTGGGTGAAATTGAAGGAATACGAATGCGAGGAAGACCGAGGAATAAATGGATGAATATGATAGAAAATGTTTTGAGTGAACGTAAAATTATAAGCAGAAATAATAGGAGAGCATGTATGACAAGGTGTATGGATATTAACGAGGCGAGACAGTTATGTATGGATAGGAGTATTTGGCGAGCTATTGTTAGAAAATAAGGAATGAAAGGCAGTTTTCTATATATGTATTATTAAATTTTTTGAGTGATTGTAAGGAGTAAAGGGCCTGCTACCCCAGTAATGGGAAAGGCGTGATGTTATGTATGTATGTATGTATGTATGTATATATATATATATATATATATATATATATATATATATATATATATATATGCGCAGATGCTGAAATTGACGAAGAATAATAACAATGTTATAGAAATTGATTATATTACTGACAATGACAAACTAATAGAAAACATTTTGTTTTCATAGCTATATGAGACTACCTTGATGAAATATGTAAAATGACAAAATGAATATTGGTGCGCAGTCTACAGTATCTAATAATTGGATTATTCCACTATTAGATGTAAAAATAGGAAAATAATAAAAGTTGTGACTCACCGTGGAATGGCGCCAATAATTAATGAGTCCCCGAATGTCAGTCGTGGGAGCGTAGAGCAGATAGTCTCGCCATTCATCGTAACTGATGTTCAAACTCCCGTCCTGATCCATCCTGCACAAACACACGCATAGTGCATACTCATACGATATGATCATCATCAAAAGTTGACAATCATTGAGCCAATTCACAACTCGCTACTGCCCTACAGCCTAATCAATTATGTACATACATATACATCTACATATACCGTGTGTCTCACGACGATCTACACATAGGACGTTACACGCTCATTTGATTTTTGAATTCAAAATATTAATCTGACTGTTTTTGTTTTTTTTTTTTTACTATTTAGACAGTATAATTGTCAATTTGACGTTTAATTTTTTTGAAAATATACTATTACTGTAAAGACGAATGTGTCCAAATAATAAAATTTTATTATGGAGGATATTCGGATATGGCACCTAATGATTATTTTTACTGGGCATATTTGAAAAATTCAATTTAGAATCTAACTGCGAATAGACGTCAAACGGTAGAAGAATTACAAAGGAAAATTGTTGAAGTGTCAAACACTATTACTCCAAATGTATTACAAAATGTTCGAAAAGCATTGAATATTTAATTTAAATAAAATTCTATATAATAATTTAATTATTATGTTCCCAACTTCTGTATTTTGTAAGGTTTATAATTTGTAATGATTAAGTTAATGCAGAATTTTAAATAAATAGTTATTTCATAGTGCTCAAGCTGTTTTTGATTGCATTTTCTTTAATTTAGATTTCACTTTCTGTTTGTTTTTCTTGATAAAATTTGTTAGAATGTCACAAATAATATAAAATAGTAAACGTCAAATTGACAATTATACTGTCTAAATAGTAAAAAAAAAAAAAACAGTCAGATTAATATTTTGAATTCAAAAATCAAATGACCGCGTAGCGTCCTATGTGTAGATCGTCGTGAGACACACGGTATACCTACTAATAATATAAATATGCTGACGCATGACACTGATGCTTTTGTCTTTCAGTCAAAGCTTACTAAGAATAAAACTTGTAAGCAGGATACAGTGGACTTTGAAAATTATAGACATATAACTTAAATGAGAAAATGAGCAATTTCAGTTCGTGACGAAAGAAGCATGAATTGCAGTATTTTTTACTAACGTTAATTTCAAATAGAAATATCACTTGCCAGCATGCTTTTATTGAAATGAACATTTATGTATATATAAATGAGATTAATGAAAGCTAATCTACAATAAGCAATCCAGCAAAACATAAATGCATCAAGCAGCAAATATGATAAATAAAAGTGAAATAAAAATAAAACGTACTAAATCTGAAATACCTCTGTAACAGTTTGGTAGCTTCATTGTTGTCCAATGGAATTCCAAGTTCAGAAAAAGCTTTCTTCAATTCATCATGGTCAATTTTCCCTGAAAATATATAACATAATTATTTACTATATTTAATTATAATTTTTAATTAAATAGTGACAGTGAAAATAACATCTCTTAAGTACAGTACAGGAAGATAACACAAGTTCAAACCTGTACAAGGTCATTTATTTTGTGTATAATAAGATAAAAGTTAATTAATAAATTAATTAACAATGAGACATGATAATTCTATTACTACTGTAAAATGGAAATAAACCCAATCAAAATATGTAATAATGAAAAATATTCCAACTGCTAGTGACATCTATGGGTGTTATTGCCAACTATTATTGACTGAGCTGTTATGTAACAATGTTTGTGCGCCATGTGAATATTATCATATCATAGACAAGTCACGGCCGCGAATAAAACACTTTTTTTTCCAAAACTAAAGTCAAAGTTTTATCGTTATTTTTTCCCTCTACATGAATAATGAGAAAATAAACATATTTTTGAATTCAAAAAATACGTTTTGATAATTTTCTTAATGATAATGTATAAATTAACAGACATGTGACTGAATATTCAGTATCTCTAATATGTGTAACGATCCTTAATCGTACTATACATTTAGGATTTTGTAAATCGAACACGACAAAATGTGTTAGAATAACATTTACATAAATTCTATAATCTATTTTGAGTTAAATCGTTAAGAATCACTATTTAGAATAAAGGAATATGTAGAAAATGAAGTTAACCCTTTCTATATTCGAATATACTGTACAACAAATGTTGCTCTACTAGATTTAATACGAAACTAGTTTATTAAAAAAAAATACCAACAAGTTGTAATTACTAAAAAAAAATGGCACAAATCATGTACATATTACAAATAAGGAATCTCTTTAAAAATAATGACAGCAGTCAGAAAATGGTAATTACAACAATCTGTTTCGCCAAATCGCGGTGGAACTAAGTGATCCCAGTCGAATCATTTAAAGTAATTGTCCAAATAATTGTTCTTGTGCTGTACAAAGAATACGCCGAGTAACCATTTCCTTCATGACTGTCGAATAAATTGTATAGCATTTATTAATGTGTCAAATAAGTATAGACCTGAATTGTTTTCTTTTCGATTCCGTTTCTATGTGATTAGATAGCAAACTATACTATTGAAATATCTTTATTGTATTTAGATACTGAAATATACATAATAAAAAATATGTTAATACAAACAGATGTCATCGGTATATAGGAATTAAATTTTCGAATATAAAGACGGCTGCGCACTGGAAATTTGAAATCATGGAACATTCGCCGTTTTATTTATATCCCAGACACATATATTTCTGGCATACGTTGAATATTTTTCATGATCCTTGATATTTTCTTTTGGTCTAGATTCTCCACGAAAGTAAAACGTAATTGTTTAACGCATAAACGTCCACTTTTAATATATCAGAAGTACAAATATAGAAATTTGTATCTACCAAAATATATTTGGTGCCAAAAGTCATGTGCAAAATGTATACAACACAATAGAAGGTCTCGCACAGAGCCTTTAAAATGTATTTCTGTCTACAGAATTCTTCAATAAAACTGTTATATTTTGTACATCAATCGAAGCATATTAGCACTATGAATCATAAACTTGAAAACTCATACAAATATTTTGTTAAATGTTTAAATTCTCGAAAACATATTAGATCGGAGATGAGACCTTCGTTTATATCACAGACTTTTATCGCTATAATATTTATTCCCTACATCTACGAAAAACAATGTTGCATAATTGAAATTCTCATTTTGAAAACAATATATAATAGGTGGGTATTTTTCACATAATAACTAAATACAATAAGTGAATAACAACATTAAATTTTAAAACAATTTTCAAAAGAATTTTTCATACAATACATGGTAAAAAAATTATATTTATTATTTTTTACATTTTATTACAATCTTTTCAACAGACAAAACATGTATAATTAAAGTGCAGAAAAAGGTAAAAATGGTAATGCATAGATAATTATTATCAGGATATATTGTCCTACATTCACGCAGCTCTAGTTAATACATTATTCATGTGAAAATTTTCCACACAATATTTTAGCATTCACTCATTCATGTCTTGCTTCGTAAATGTAATAATGATAATTTCAAGAACAATACATCATATAAAACTTACCGTCTCTATTCCTGTCAAGGTGTGAAAAATGCAGTTTAAGATTCTTTTCGTGTTCTCGAACATAGTGGATGAAATCGGCCAGCGATACTGCTCCACTTTGAGTTTTATCCGATTCTCGAATGAATTTCTGAAAACACACACCAACGAACATACATTATCAGTATATGTACATATACCGGGTGTCCCAAGAAATCTGGGACATAGGGAATTAACATGTAAATATAGAAATATTGTGATTACTTCTGAACAATACATTTTAGAACAAAAGTATAAATAAAAAAGTTGTTCAGAATTAAAAACTGCATGATAAGATGCCATATTTAATGTTCTATTTTCTATTTATGTTTCTATAATGCCTAAATCAATTTTGAAATACATTATAATAACAGGTTAGGAGGTCGTGAAACAAAAATGCTATTGTTTGATTATTTATTGTTGTAACTAACAAAAATATATGCAATTTTTGTTCCATGACCTCCTCATCTGTCATCAAAATGCAATATTTCAAACTTGATTTAAATGATATACAAATGTAATTATGCAGTTTTTAATCCTGAACAACTCTTTTATTTACACTTTTGCTGTAAAATGTATTGTTCAGAAGTAATCACAATATTACTATATTTACATGTTAATTCCCTGTCCCAGATTTCTTGGGACACCCGGTATGTATTTCCTTCCATAATGGACATAACAGTTTTCATTCATTAAAGTTTTGTGGAATTTTAGTGTATATACAGAATGTACCACAAGTATAGACGCATAGGTATAATATAAATGTATCAAAATGTGTACGCTGTACTGAATAATTCAGGTACAGTATTGAAATTTATCAAAATAAGGCAAATTTTCGAAATATTTTTTTAAGTATTCCAAATTTCATATCCTGATCAAACGTAAATTCAATTTGGGAATTGAGATAAGTAACACTCGCCGTAATTGAATTGAAATATCGAATATTGTTAGAGAACTAATTTAATTAGTATCAAGGTCAGCCATTTGCTTCTAAAACAATCGGGATAATTTCCGTTTAACTCAATTAAATTCGTAATTTACAACGTAAATGTTTTTATAATTATATTATACAGTATATATAAAGCATAAAATTAACATCAAAAATTATTTTTGGTAAACAGAGACAAAATCTATTTTCCATCAATTGTACATCTCGCTACAAGGTTATATAAGAAAATAAAATAGCATTGCATTTTTGAAATATTTAGCATAAAATCATTATACAACTGTAACCTTTAACCTTTGATCCTTTCACTGTTTTTCAAGCGGTACTTTAGTCGAGAACACAGTCACAAACAGCATATATCAAACATTGAAATGAAACTCACAAGCTACGCCCGTCAAAACATTTATATAGCAAAGTATGTATATACCTACTACAAAATTAATCCTAAATCCTTCTAAAACAAAATTCTGCTTGCTTAGAACAGCAAATTTCACGTAAAATTATATTAGAATCAGCTGAAACTATCAATAAAATGAATTACCTATGCTACTACACGATGTACTTCGTTATATCTCTTAATACGAGATAAAATTCTACATGGTTGGAAACTCAAGCGGAAAAATATACTGGCGTGACAAAAACTTTCACAAATTTCATCTTAATAAATGCATATAATTTATTTAATTACATTTCCTGAACATTTCAGATAAGACAAAGTAAGTTCTGTGTTAAGTCTTAAACAGAAAATACATAGAATTCTAATTTACTTAATATTTAACGATTAATGTAAATGCCTGACATATTAAGTAAAATGAATAAAATTATCAATCTGTCTGCAATTATAAAATGCACAGCATAGCATATTAATTTTATATTCAGTTTTCAAATCATCTGTATAAATACTAATTATAACCGGAACAAACTGGTACCTTTTTATCAAACTCGGAATAAAAATCAAAACCAGTTCAAATTAAATTGATATTATAATTCTAGGCCATTTAGCAGATATTTCATGAACTCTTGTTTTCTGAGTACATATTACACGAAGGACGTTTATGGGATTATAGAATAATATGAGTCATATGTTACATGAGTGTGCGAAACATTGATGCCTTTTTTATACCAAGCGGACATGTGTTGATGCAAATTATTATATAACTTCGTATTACAGAACATATTAACATCATTATAAAAATTAAGTTAAGTTTATGTACAGTGACGGACAATATGTAATAATTAATAATCAATAAACAATTATACAAAAATGTCAAAAGTTCAACGCGCTTTTGGTATTTAAGAAATACTCCCACTAAAACTTAACTTTTAATCACAGATATTTTGAGGATACAAAAAACTTTAGTCTTTGGCTACCAAGCTAAATATATTAAAACTGGACAAATAAACCTTGAATGTAGAAATTTGAAATAATGTCCTAATACTCCTAATGCATCTGTTAAACATGAAAATTATCACAATTAACTTAAATTTTCGATTTGTCTTATTACAATGCTATATGATTCAACTGGCATTCTAATTTACACACCAAATATACATATCAAATAGTCCAACCCAGAAGA
This sequence comes from Carabus problematicus, assembly GCA_963422195.1. Taxonomy (NCBI): domain Eukaryota; kingdom Metazoa; phylum Arthropoda; class Insecta; order Coleoptera; family Carabidae; genus Carabus; species Carabus problematicus. Next base: position 11,985,403 of record OY728585.1, on the reverse strand, counting down.
ATTCAAAAATGTATTGCGAAATACGAAATAGGATTTCTAGGTTGCAAAAACAGGCCGATTGAAAATAACGTTGCGTAGCAACAAACCAGGACCGTCCAACAAGAAATCAACAACTTACCTCCGCATATTTGTGTGGTACTCCGAATTCTCTCAATGCAACTGAAAGTTCATGAATGTCAATATTGCCGTTTCCATCAGCATCGAGTTTTGTGAACAATTTTGCGAGACGCTCTTCGTCCTCGTGTGGCAACTCGTGTAGGTAGTGCGGTGGATGAATTCTAGATTCTTCCGAACTGGTATCCGTGAGCGGCATTATTGTGCGTAATTATTTCACTGACCCGACGTACTAAGTTAATATCTAATTAAGTAAAAACGTTTTATACAAATTACCGGCATGTTAATAGTGTTCAACCATAATTTTGCCGCATTGCGACTCCCGACTGGAACACTGGTTAGACTTTTGACAGCTGGATTTAAGAAAAAAATTAGGTCAGCACACAAGGCCACACTAGTGTCACCTATACGGATGTCAACTAAACTAACAGATTAGTTGCAGATTATTTAAACAAATACCAATATAATATGACATTTATTCCAGGGAACTGCGTTAGATAAAAGGAAATCATTTAATTGGTAGCTTTTAGCTATAATTTGGTATAAATTACTGATAAGCTATTTTATCTTCACATTCAAACAATAAAAGAAAAATATGAACATTGTTTTTTTTTTCGTGTTACTATTTATAGATTTATCAACATAATATGAAGTTAAAACTAAATAATTGCAGAATATACACTTGTCACTGATGTGTAGTAATTAACTTTCACTTGTATTTACTGGAGAAAAAGGTAGTGTAGAAATAATATAGACCAGAAGTAATAGCAGTTATTACTTAACAACCGTTATAATTTATTGGTATAATTAAATATACTTCCACCCAATTTTTATAATACAACCGTGATTAATGTAATCAGTACAAGTTATTAATTACATGTGCAACATGCCCTAATACATATTATATGATTGCCAAGAAGGACTAAAAAATAAATTATTACAAATCAAGTATTTGTCTAAAAACAATTGAAAAATAATAGTAACATACTAAAACGAAAATATTATGTTGAAAATACAATATCCACCTTCGTTAAAAAAAATGATACACAGCCTAATCTAATATTGCAGTCACCATTGTATCCCGATAATTAAAAACATGTATTTATGATAATAAAGTTCGCACTAGTTGTGAATATAATTCGGACATTACTAATTATTAATATATTCTTTATATGTATTATTAAAATTAATTTTAACAGTTAGAGAATTCAGGTAAGTTTTATTTATTCTTATATTTGTTTCCTCGATTTCTTTTTAATTCATTGTTTACAATAAGTGTATGTAATATGAGTACAGAACTAGCTGGACGTTCCAAATTATATTCAATTACATGTGCGACGGATAGTTCTAATAATAATTATAGAAACATTACATTAATATAAGTTGTTCTTGCGACATGCATATGCTCAAACATACACACAAGAAACACATAAAAACTATGTAAAATTTGGATTCAGAAGGAATACAAATTGCATTTTCAAACAAATGCTTACTAAAACTTGTATATATCAATTGACAACATTGATATACATTTCAATTTTCACACACAGCATGATTAAAGACGGTCAAAAAGTATCATCGCGCCCAATTATTGGAAAGAAACTATTTACAACGTAACTTACGAAATGTTCAAATTCAGAACAATGCATCACATTAAAACTGAACATTTACTACTCAATGTCAGAACACAATCTGTTGTCATGTGGTTGTTGAAGCTAAAGATTAAATTCGATAGCTACAATGTTTACACAGATAATTAGTAACTGTTAGTGCAAATTTAATTCTTTATAATGCGATGCCTGTTAACACAATCTTGACGTATGTAAATCTATAATAAATAGTTCCTTTTAGCTAATATATTTCAAACCTCCCCATCAAACTCTTAGTGATACTGGGATCCACTAGATTTTGTCAAAATTAACTAGAAGCTCCCATTAAAACTGGAAGATAATAGCGTAAGTTAACATTGCGGTTTAAGATGATCACAGACTTTGTGAACAATTAACGTGACGGCTGACAAAACTATATATAGAAAAAAATTCAAAAACATCAAGCAAAATTTGGCAAATCATTAATTTGAGGTTATTCAGACTTCGTGGCACAAAATATTCGGCAAAAAGCAAATGAACAATCGATTTATAATTAGGAAAACATTTACCATTTAATAGTTTAAAGGAAAAACTATATATCGGGTGAAAAATAATGTTACAACTCTGATATATTTTAGAAATTAATTGTACGCTGAACGCGACATGATCGGCCAAAAAATTATTTCAGAAAACCTGGATTAACAATGAAATTAGTAGAAATAAAACGTTCCCTTACTAAAAGTCCAACTTAACCTCACTCTAGTTAAACGCGTTGTCAACATACCAACGTTTCTTGTCAAGATATTCGCACTATACTCTCTCATTAAAGTAGATACTCATTCAAATATTAACAGCAGACACAATCGCAAGAATTGTCCATTAACATCTGGATAAAATATTACTAAAATAAGTCATTATCGTATGACACGAGTCATCACCACACCAGTCATTTATAAGTTTGGACAGAAGCAGTCGTGTCAAGTGAATGCGCAATTTCGATGTTAACATTCTCAAGCCTATGTGCCTCCTCGGCTCAGTAAGACTTACTACTAGCTTCACTAGTATGAACTTTGCAATGTAGTGCTACATTCAATTGACACCTGCAATGTCATTGACGTTTAGACATTTAACACTCATATGTTTAACCCGGATTACAAATACCATACCTGTCATATTTTTAAAACGATAGATTAAATATTTATATAACTTAAACCCATTGGGTTGATAGTGCAAGCGTACATGCAAGATTTACTTACTGATTCATATTGCACAGACATTTTTCAAACGGAAGAAAAAGTGTTTGAAAAAGAATATTTTTCTATTTTATAGGAACTCATGTAAATCATTCTGTCTGCAAATTACGTATATATATATACGAACAACATATCATAACTGGACTAGTTGATTTTATCAGTAATAAATGACAATATATATTTTAAAAATGAATTTTTTTATATATCGTTATATACCGTTATCATATGCGCCTATACAAAACGTATATTCAACGATCAATTCTTGACGGCAATCACATAATCATTAAATAATAATTAATTGTTTTGCAGTATTATCAAGTCATATTTTAAGACTTTATGATGAAATATTTTAAGTACAAGACACTGCAAATGTCATCTATTACCAACAATTATAATAATTAATTAATCGGACAAAGCTACGACTTAGGTCAATCTAGGGAAAATATTCAATCCCATAGAAAAAGATCTATACTTCTTAAATGAAAATAAAGAACATCCAAATTTCTTTCTTCAGTTTGAAAGCTGCCTCTGCAAAGTTATTTATTTATTAGCGGAATCTTCCTCACTGGACCACCGCTTTTCTTGTTCTTCTAATTCTGTTTCCCACCGGAGCTCCAGTTCACGTATGTCTTGAGCTATACCTTCTTCATAGGTATCTTCTTCATGTCCACCCATGTCATCGTTTGGCCCCCAAACGCCACCGGGCAATTGGCTTAGAGATGATACCAACTGATTCTATATTCCCAACAAATTATTCAATTAAACAATTTCTCTATAACCAAGACGATATTATTGAGTTTAAACATCATTTATCAAAACAGAGTACACCCAACCCTTGTTATAAAGCCGCTATTTATACAGCATTTCCCTATAACGGCCTTTTTTAATTACGGCACTTTTTCGATTTACGGCCACAATATTTCCAAAATATGCTTGATTCGTTTAAAAAAATGCTGTATTCGTTATACGGCTTTTCGCTTTACGGCCAACTTTTCCGAAACGTATCTAGGCCGTATAACGAGAGTTGGGTGTACAATGAAACATAAATGCAGAAATATATGAAAGAAATTGACGTACCAATTTAACTTCTTTCTGCTTTTCAAATATTCCCTGCTCGATCAGTTGCAATTCCTGCGTTAACCGCTCCCGTTCACTCAATGTGACCCCTTGTGATGCCAGCTTTAAGTCGTTGATTTTCTTCTCCAGATTGCGCAGTTGCAGTTTAACTTTTTGTGATTCATCCAACAGTTTCTTCGATGGATTATCCTGCATACGCTGAATGTAATACGACGGCGAGTCCATCGTACCGTGATGCAATATATAGCCGTCCTTTACTTTAACCGATGGTGAAATAATAGTATGACCTGAATTCAGCGCCACTTGCAAATTTGGTGAATTGGTGACGTACCAAGAAGGAACTGGACTTGGTGCTGAAACTGGTCGTCGTACCATTGGTGTTGAAATGGTGTTATCGCCAAATGTCGAAGAAACTTGAACCGTTTGACTTCCGCCAACGTTATCTTTAGGCATACGTGAGATAGGCCCGTATTTACTGGCACACGGCGTATCAAATGGAACGTAATCATCTTCAGCTTTTAGAATCGAATCGGAACGGACAAATGTGGGCCCAGTATTCATTTGGCCCATGCAGAAATAATATGGTGCTGCTCCGTCAAAGCCACCGACCGGAGAACTATCTTGTTTCGCCTGCGTTGAGGCTGAATTCGAAATTACAGAAGCAGCTGTTTTGCCCACAACTTTTTCTAACTGCGAGATAACCTCCAATTTTCGTTGTTGAAGTTCTGCCAGACTCTTCATTGGAGCAGTTCGTTTCGATTGCGAGTTTTGTAGATTTGGTGGAAGTTTGGCGAGCTGGACCTGGATCTGATCCCAACTTGCACGTTTATTCATTGCCATTTCCATAGTTCGATGGTCTGTATGTGGTGCAGTTACAGCATAGTCTGGCTGCGTAGAATACACCTGAGTGAATGGAATCTATGCATTATATCGATTATTAACCGGTAAACATTTTGTTACAATTTTTATATACAAACAAAAAAGATTTTTGAACAATCATATTGTAATAATTTGATAGTAGTATCATTTCAATAAGAATAATTTCAACAGGCAATCTTTATTATGAAGTCTGGGAGTTATAGCAAAAAAAATACCTAAATTGTAGATAAAATCTGACGTACCTGTCCACCTGAAGTAAGAACCATGTTATGGGGTGCAGCACTGTATATGTCCGGCGTGAAAGTGCCTGGTGTGGGTGCGAACATCTGCTGTTGCGGGGGTTGATAAGAAGTACCTGATGCAGGATACGTAGGAACCGGTACAAACGGATTACATTCATACCTGTAACATTATCATTCAACATCACCGTTGAACCATCCAATAGATTTTATCTCTTAGTACGTACCCAACTCTAGAAATCGGAACAACAGCTGGTACGGACACTGGACTTACTGTGGAACCCGTGTTTGAATACATGAGCTCTTCTTGTTGAATATACGGTTTCTCAATTGGCGAATGATTCTCACTGGCATGCTGATCTTTAATGTTAGAATTATTACGCACAACTGATTTACGATTTTTCGCACGATACCTGTGAATAGTCAAATTAAAACGTAGAAAACAAAACAGCTTGGATAAAATAATGAAGTAAATAGTGGAAGTAACTTACTTTTCCAGTTCTTCATTGGAATGAGCAAAAGTACAATTAGTACCGCGCGGACAGCTACCCCTAAGAGTTAAGTCTCGACACATACTGATCTTATACTTGGCATTATGCGCATGACCAACTTCTTGAAGTTTACGACTGCCATGATGTTGAATGAAGTCTACCAAACCGGCTACTACAATTTTTACTCCTTCTAAAGCCTCACTGCATTCCTTCCAAGATGGTGTACTCGATTCTATAAAATTATAAATTTATTATATGTAATAAAAAGGGATTATAATATTTTTATGATCTAATGAATAATCTATCCGTATATTTATAAATCGTTCTATTGTTAGATAAAACAATAGCTATGTTACTGATAGCATATCGCTTTTCTGACACACATTATTTTTATTCTGCATACAAAGATATAATTATAAATTTAGTTTAAATACCTTTTTATATACTATATAGTTTCTAGTAATTAAATCAAAGATTTGATAAAAATGAAATATGTTACTGTTGCTGTAAAGAAAATATCAACTAGTTACCTGGACTAGGATCAATGCCTGCCAACAGTTCAAGATGTGGTCGCAATGCGCTCAGTTTTCCCGGATCTCCAGTTCTCTGTAATGCTATCACAAGCTCTTGTACACTTTGAGCAAACGATTGCGGTGTTTGCAGTTTATCAATGATGGACTGCATATGCGATTTATGAGCCGTGTCACCGTACAGAAGAGCACTCCACTGATCTGGTGCAATCCTAAGACCCGCCTCGGTAGCAATCTGTACAATCTGAGCATCATGTTCTCTTCGGAGCGCCTCGTAAGTTCGGAATTCTTCCTTCAATTGCATCAAAGATGAATCACCTTCCCTTTTGGATACCTAAGATTATAAAAGTATTATACCAAATAGAATCCAATACGAACTTACACATTTTTAAACAGTTCTGAATGGACAATAATTTGAAAAATAAATAAATAAGAATACGACCAGTATACAAATATTTAATACGGTTATTTTACTTTTGTTAAATTTTTTTTTGCATATAGAAGATAAACATTTCACTTTCTTATTACTTTCTCTTTTCAATCAATACACATTCGTGGATTCTAATTTGCTATCATATTTTTACACAATGTCTGTCTGTCATTTAGTATAATGAATACTTGTCGTTCTTATTGTTACTACCTAATTATTAACCAGCAATTATTCGAAATCAGTGATGTGGAAAGAGATATTGTTACAAGGCACTTATTATTTATAATCATTTTTACTCTCTAGTTTCTATATAGAAATCGTGCTGTGTACGAAACAAAAGCAAAACACATTTTATATTAGCCAATTATGCAATTCTACAAAACTATAAAATAAAATGAAAATAAAACTAATTTTAATTTAAAATTTTATGTAAATTAACCTACAATTAATTGAATTAACATTTAAATAAAATTCTCAGTAATCATAAATACCTCATAATAAATGAAAATAGAAATTTGTAATGATGTAATTTCGCAAAATTGCGTCATTCTTAAAATATTCAATATATACATAAAACACGGTTTGCACATATGTATGTAGATATATAGTAATTGATTTAATTGTAAAAAAATGCCAAAATATAAAACAAACTAACCTTAAAACATGATGCTCGATAAAGTAGTTGCACAACATGCCCGATGCTGGTTTTCGATGCTTGAGGAAAATGTGGTTCAAGTCTCTGGACCACAAACATTACTAACACTTTCCTTGATAGCGCACTTCCGTCTTCTAGCGCGAGTAACACGAGTTTCAGCACTTCTTCCTGCATCGCAGGACCGAGAAACTGACAACCGCGCGCACGTACAGCGGCCCATAAGTTAGCAGATAATTGTTGCGGATTTTGATGTTGCAGAATTAATTCAGTAACAGTTCGTTCACCCAAAGACCGGGCGGCTCGCATTGCCCTTGTGCGACCTTCATCTTCTACCAATTGACAGTTAATAAGCGTCACTAATTTTCTCTGCATCGGACGGGACAAGATGCTTGTGCTGTTGTTTATATTTCCATTTGAGAAGGGTTTTAGATACAAGGCAAGTTCTTCGATACATTTCTTCGACTTCAAGTAATGTGACTGATGCTCCTTCGGTACAATTTTGCAATCAATATGGTCAGTTTCTTTCGGCGCTGCAGTGCCAACGAGTTGAAGTAGAGCGTAATTCACTGGTAGACATTCTATATCTATGCTTATGGTAGTTTGATCGAACGGACATTGTTTGCGGTGAAGATTTGAGAGACATGCTTTACATGTTGTATGTCCACAACCAAGACTAATTGGACTACGAAGCGAGACATCAAATTCTACACAACATACTGGACATAATAGGAATTCTGTCCACTGGGGCGCCTGTATTGGCATTCTGAAATAAAAATTACGAAATAGAATTCACTTTTTAGCAACATCACATCATTTAACACTTCACTTCAACGAATCTTTCTCATAAAAGCACGTTTTGCGTTTGTTTTACCATGCAACGTCAAATCATTTTGACAGTTCTATATGATTGTCCTGAATGACATTACACAAGTGCCACCTAGTCAACGTTCTAGAAAGATTTCTATAAACAAATTAATTAAAACCGAGCTCGTAATACAAGCAGTGCTATTAATTAAATATTATGGCGGTACTTACGGTTAAATGTAATATAATGTAGGTTTATTGAATTTACCTTAATTATTCCCCAACAATACATCACATCATGCAGCACAACTCGGACATGACAATATTATTGTAATGCCAACTGTGCTTCGTGCTGACATCTACCTGAAAAAATACCATGCGTCATCAACACACAGTGACTGTAAAACAATCAACAAAAAGCACTTGCCACTTATTTAGTTTTCAAGTTAATGATCTCGAACTAACCAGAAATTTACCAGTTGATTCTAGTTATCATGTAGATTGTTCATTTCAATTTTGCTTTTCAGATAAACATTTTTCCAAGATTACAAAAAATGACACCTATTATCATGCTAAATTGCTACATAGCAATAACATTGTATGAACATATTTAGTATTAGAACTTTATAGTACAAATTGTATTTAGATTTTTTATGAATATTCGTAAAAATTACACCAATTGCGGTAATATGTAATAACAGTAACTAGAAAACTGTTTTAGAACTGATATTTTTTAATATTGCATAAGATGATGAAACATTTTGACATACACTCGAATAGGAATTTCCCACAAATGATACGGAAAATTTTTATTGTTTAAGGTAGTATAACCTAAGAAAAGAATATGTGGTTTTCGTCTAGATTCATAAATACATATATATCAATAGATACCAACAATTAGGATAAAATAAAACTATAAATAAGAATAATTAAATGTATTGCGTTGTATAAATATGCAGTTTGCACATTATATATTATTACGCATCTAGAGAAGATTTTGCAAAAAATCCGATATCGTAGATTAGTTATCGTTAAAATATTGTTTATTTTTAATTTCACACACATTATGTTATTTCCCCTCGTGATATGCAACTTGTTTGACGGTTATGTATGCTTCTGTGTATAACCGATAAATATTTGTATTATGGTAGTCACTACATGTAATATTTAAAAATATTTTACACGGGATAAAATACACATCCAAAGGTGAACTTCCCAATTGGCTCTTCCTAAAACTTTCAGTAGGGCCAGTGGTAGTCGATTCGCTGTAAAATATCATAAGGAACTCGACAAGTCTGTAATATTTTCTTCGGTAAATATTGCTTAACTACACGATGTACCGTGTGTAATAATATTAATGGGAAATTTATATTCGTCAAATAAAAACCAAAACAGCTTTTGTACAAACATTTGTTAAATATAAGTACCTAAATGTTAATTTATCGATTATGGGAAAGGAAAGTTGGAAATTCAAATACTTTGTGAACAAACACTATTAATCTACAATCAATTTTATTTTAAAATATTCCAAGCTACTACACAAAATTGTGAACACTTTTATTTGAATAATAATAGCAATTATTTCTTATATTCATATACTCACATTACAAAACTATAGTACAAAACTAGCAGACTACGTACAAAATTAGACTGTCGTGAGCATAACAAATATTATTTTTCGTAATAGCTAAAAAACTTACATATCTTCGTCACTCTTTCAGAATATCTGTGCTACCTCGTAACAATACATTGTACCTATGTTTCATTATTATCGTCAACATCATCTCATCTCAACTATCTGTCGTCATTATCGGAGTCATCCACGTCGCCGTCATTCCCAGCTTTCGAATATTAGTTAAAGTATGTATGTATGTATGTATTAATATATAATGTTTAGTAATTATATTTCATTATATGACTACTTTATAATCGTAAAGCACATATACAATATTTTAATAAATTTTTAACACGGTATGCCTAGTTACATAACCTATAAAAGCCATAAAATGGCTGACGCAACATTCATTTGTTTTGTTTTTAGACTTCTCATGCAACGTTCGATGGTACATTCCTACTGAATTATAAATCAATAATTACTTAGTTGTTTGTAAAATCGAAGAAAAAACGATTAACTTTCTTAATAATTGAATATACTGTTAAAATGGATATTTAAGTTATCTGATACCACTCTGTACAAATATTTGTTAAAATATAAATGCAGGTGACTTGTTGAGTAGAACTATGACTGAACGTGCAGAAACTTCTTTACATTCGATTACATTTCAACATATTGTTTTCATGGAAAACATAAACGATCCTATAACAACCAAATAATGATTTTTTGTTCATTTGATATTTGAATGTATCTAGCAATTGTACAATACGTCTTGTTAGTTAAGAGAACATATTAAAATGTTGCAAGATTTTAGTTCTATTTTAGTTAGAGTGTATGGTAACATTTTGTTTTTGCTTCAATATAAGAGAGTTTCTGCCCGGCAGCACTGTGTCTACTATATCGAGTCAAGCTCGCACCTTGGAATAGGCCATTTTGGAAACCTGCCCCCGCCCGCACCAGTGGATTCAGGCATTAATGGATTCCATCATGGCGGCATCCGGTCAGAATAGGCGGGAAGTCATACATTACTTTTTCTGAAATATATTACATCTCGATCAACAATAGGTAGGTATATAATACACAAATTAAAAAATGTGTATAACATATTCTTTAAAATAAAAGCACTGATTAAATACATAATAAAATATATTATAGCAAAAATAATTCTGTATTTGTTGAGATATTATTATTGCAATCGTTACAAGTATTTTAATAAATTTGATTTATTAAATGCATTTAGAATTATTTAAAATATGTTCTTCGTTATTGTCATTTTAAAATCACCTTTTTCGTTTGTAATACTCTGAGAAATAGACATAAATATAAACATATAAAGTAGTATTAATCGTATTGTAAAATATTTATTCATTAATCTTTGCCATTTTTACAGATAACAGTGTAATGCCATAAAGCAATAACCATCATATTAATATGAAATCATTTAATAATTTATCATTAGGTATATGTTTATGTCTATTGCAACACAGTATGTGTATTGAATTGAACATTGTGCAATTTATCATTTTTATACCATATTACATTTTCCCACTATTCACCGGACATGTCCGCCATGATTTTTACGTAATAAACAATGGAATGCGTACATACACATACTTAGGACAATCACATCTAAAAACTAGTACAACAATAAATATATGCGTCTTTGAAAATGCATAAGCTACGATTTTATACACGAATATTTAGTAAACATTAGAGTTTGTTTTAAGATAATAGAAGTAGAGATAGAGCAATCTCCTATGATAGTAATGTACAGTTGATGTTTCACATTTTATATAATATGTAATGCCAGTTTGAACAATACTTTACCAAAAAGTACTGTAATATTAAATAAGTATTATTTTCAAAAAATTCTACACAAATTAGGAGTATTATAGTAATTTCGTAATATTATGCAAATAAATAACTCATTTAATGAACTAAAATTTAAACTAGCTAAATAGTTCACAGAATCATACAAGTAGTAAATAATATATCAGCCATCAAACTGAAATGAGTAACATTTTATATAAAATGTAGCAGAATATATGTACATAGCGTTATTTTGATTTGATAAATCCCAAATGAATACTTGGGAAAATAACTTAAGTCTAAAACAGCCCGAAAATGGCTGAACAATTGGGTTATTAAACACGTATTTCAAAAAATATCTAGTTTATATCAATAGTTGCTTTGATCTCTGTTAATACATAGAAAGAGAATTTCATTTTTTTTACTACGAAATATTCAACAACAATACTACTGTAACGTTGATTGTACATAGTTCTTATTTATTGGGTTTGGAGCTTGTACACGAAACCATTGAAAACGTAAATATTGATATATGTTTTGTTTTTTTCAAAGAAACTTGATTGTACGTTCGCACAGCTAATCTAAAGGCGTGGGAGATAAAATGCGATACAATATTACAAGTGTACAGGGCCTTCAAAATATTATTTTGCAAAATTAAATACAAGCAAAAATAATTGACATACATAATTGCATAAATACTGAAAACAGTATATTTATTTCTTTTAGAATACAGTAATTGCAATTGAGGGAAATAATTGAAATAATAAATAAAATTATTGAAAATGAATTATAAATTGCAATATTTTTAGCGTATGAAATCAGTTTAATTTATTTATTAGGAGTATAATTTATATTTTCTTATAATAAAATATTGTTTTTAGGAAACTGTTTCATTAATTGAAATATATTGATATTATAGTTTACTATATATGTTACGTTTAACTGTTTAGTGAAGGTTGAAAACTGTATGTAATGTTAAAATTCGGGGGACCCTGTTAAATATGATTATACATTGGAGAACTAAAGAAATATTGACCCAATAAGTTACATTCTACTTAAGTAGGTTAGATTTAATGCCAAACAGTATAATAGTATAGATTAATTTTAATTCTATGAATCTGCATATAGCTGGATAGTACAGTCAATAAATATATCATATATATTATGTAATATTTATAGTAGTATATAGTATAGTTCACGACAAATTTTCGCTATTTTAGCTAAAATTTAAGAACATTTTAATATATAAAATACAAGGCAACATCATGTACAATCAGGCATTGATATATTTTAATGTGTCAACTGTTTAAAATGGTAAGCTCACTGTTTATTTTTAATCGTTCGCCATTTGAGTGGTTTCGAAACATGCTTGATTTTTATTTTTCTATGTTAACAGTGTATTTCGTTGCTCTTATGATTTTCATTAAATTTTATTGATTTTTTTTAAATTAACGTAAATTCATTTATACACGAGAATTTAAGAAAAATGGGGCAGTCTTATTTACAAAATAAATAAACGTTAAATATTACGTTTGAAATATTTTATTTCCTATTAATATTATATTCGATATTAAAAATTAATTATACCTACTGTATAATTATGATAATATAGAAAATTAATTATTAGTTTACTAATCTAAATTGTAATATCCTTCGAAAAAATTGTTAAATTGTAATTTGTGCAAAAATTTGTGCTGAAATTTACATGATTTTTTTTCACAATTTGATTTGCTGATTTAGTAATCTGACCTTATTCATAGACTATATTTAGTGTGATATTATTTGCAAAATTATTTTGTACAACTAATAATGATATTTTGGAGAACCTATTTCCGAAATAGTGAAATCCAAATATTTAATTTCCTAATACGTAGATTTTAATATGAAAATGTGATTAGTCAAAGTATAAAATAATATAGTATATACAAATAGATAGCTAATAAATTTATGCAGATAACTATAAAAAAGTGGTTCAATATAAAGTATCAGAAAGATGAAACGTTACAAGGTAGATTTTAACCTTTGGGATTCGAGGGTGCCACTATAGCCACATTATTACAACGAAACCATCACGTGTTAAATCACGTTAATTCTTGAATGCAAAAGGATAATATGTTCGGGTCCAGTTAAAAAGGGTAACAAATTACAAATTAATTTTTACAACGATAAATACCCCTTCAAAATCCCTTTAGAAAATCTGAAAATTTCATCAGACAGCCCCATTTAAACAAGTAGACAGAAGAATACCAGAGTGTGTGAATACAATAATATATGACTTGGAATGATAAATAAATGATGTATGTGGGTAAACTCATGATGAAACACGTTGACGCAAGATAGCAGCACAAGGGTTTGTTATTGCATTGAGCGAAGCCAAGGCTCATAATTTTCTCCCTTCGCTGCTGTTTCAGAAGCAGAGGGATCCTTAATTGTATGTCTAAGAGTTTTAATTGACCGTTTAAGTTAAGTATAACTTACATATCATTTATAAAATACTCTACATATCTGCCCCGCTAGAATAGTTTTAACTAACACTAAGCGACTACGAATACGTTAAATTCTTATGGTATGTTATATTACGTTACGTAATCGAGTTTCAAGTAATTTTGACAACCATTTGTTTTTTAAGAAGTATTTCTTGTAGTCTTTAGTGTTTTAGAAGATTATATAGGGCACACATGTTTCCATTGATACCACCAGTTCTGTAAAATTTCGGTTAAAATGTATTTATCTTTTCAAAATGCTTCACAGTTATACATAGTAATACATGAATAACGCAAGAAGTCAAATTTGAAGTGTACAAAATATAAAGATATAAGAGATCATGAGCATCTTGATCACAAATGTGATTCAGTAATAAAAAAATAATTTAGAATTTAATAGCGAACTAACGGTTTCCAAGACTAAATAGTTTGTATAATTCATCGTCCATGTTTGTTGCAATACCCTCAATACTATTTCTTTGAATAAACAAAATTACAAAGTAAAATTTATATTCATTAAATTTTTGATCGTATAAAAAGTATTTACTGTAATGTTGTTGCACTTACAGAATGCATTTATAGTTACATGCGAGAAACAGTTAATCTGATGTTACACATCTTTCAATTATCGTTCTGATTCGTATCGTTGTTATTCTCATTTTTGCGATTACATCATTTGAATGATGTTTCCTAATCGCTACATGTCTGATTTGGGAATAGTTATACATAGTTGAATATTTTTCGTTCATGGAGTCGGTCAATAAATGATTCGTTCGGAGATATCGTCATGATACGGAACTCTGTTAATATTATTTACAAATAACTGTTTTACATAACCGATGGTACCGTAAAAACGTGCGTTTACTAGAACAGATTTAACAAAATAACCACACTTTTTCACAACCACATATGGAACAATACACATCGCTTGTCACTTCAATATGAATGTTGTACGTCCAACTTATGTACCTTGGCATAACCTGATAAACTCAACTGTCAAAACGAGGTACTGATTACCTTATCATTACGCAACTTAACAACAGATAAAACGGTTCGCGGATTTCGAAAAATACCTTTGTAACACTCCACAAGTTTCTTCAAAAATAGTTCGGTTTTATTGATAAAAGCAACGGTCCATGATTTATGACTGGATAATAGTCAGTCGTCGGCGTCCATGCCTATTAACTCGGCTTGCATTCTTCCTTTGTACCTGCAGCAAATCGTCATACAGAATATGCGCAAAGCCAATCGGAATTGTGGACTCAGTGTCACGAGAATTAGTGTTTTCCAGAACGAGTTCAACATTCCCAACCAGACGATCCCGAAATGGAGGAACGGAATCTGGAACTTGCTTCCAGTAAAATATTCGTATAACCGCACTCCAATGTACGGTGACCAAGATAACCAGAATGTCATAACCAATACGAACGACATGATGTGACTTGGGTTACCAAGATTCTCTGATAAGGCTGTCGCGTATTCCTTATCGTGAATGGGAACGCCACTTTTCAATTTCCTCATCATTGAAAATATGTAGCTATAGGTATAGACGATCGTAATGAGACTAGGTCCCAACACTAGGATTGCTAGTGTCGCTGAATAAGCGGCCATATTGCCCCAATCCAGCATGCAGATGTACGCATCTCGGTCGAACAGTGGTTTGTTGAAACCTAACAGCGGCGGACAACACAACATGGCACCGGATATCCAAGTGAACGCCATCCAACATTGACATCTTGTTTTAGTTTGGATGGTTTCGTATCGTAGTGGTTTTCTGACAGCTAAATATCGATCTACGCTGATCCACATGAATGTGTACACACTAACTGACCAAAGCGTCACTTCCAGGTAACCGACAATTCTACAGATGATGTCGCCATATACCTGTTGACACAAGAACCCAGTGAATTTTTGGAAATACTAACGGAAGCTTGGTAATTAATCTTATGATTATTACAGCAGGATTACATAAATTCTGTTGTAACGATATATGTACTTGTTTTACACAATGACAAGTTCAGGGAGAATTAATGCACATTCCAATATTATACCCTCTATCTCGGGAAAGGGAGATTATATTATTAATCTTGTTCTATCCGTATTATTCTAGTTATTATCCATAGTACAATATTAGTTGTTGAATCTAATAATGACCGTTTCCAATATAAACTCACCCATTGCTGTACGATCGCAGGGTATACGGACAAAGGTACTACTAGAAGTCCACACAGAAGATCTGCTACTGCTAAAGAGAGCAAGTAGTGATTGATTACTTCAGATGGACCTGTAACAATATTCAAAAGGTTAAATCATACCTTAAAAATATACAGTACAATTTGTAACACAACAATTATATATTTATAATAATAATAATATACTCGTATAATATACTAGTCATTATTTCATCCAGGCAATATAAATATCTTATATTTTATCTTTACATTATATTGAGTTGATATTTTCAACAAAATACACATATTTAATACGTATAGTCTGTATGTTAATGGGATACATTAACAAACACGATTTGTGAACAGCCCAAAGTATATAAGAGGTTTTTTTGTTTTACATCTTTATGAAATTGTAACGAGTTCTTATTATTATAAAAACATAATTGAGTATTCTTAAAAACATACCGTCTGGATTTATGAAAGCTAGAATAAAGTAAATAGACTCAGAAATATGTTGACATAATACAATCAGTGTGATATGTACATTTTTCCACATCCGGAAGTAGAAGTCGGTTTCTATGGCGTCAAAATTGTGACAGAAGTAAAGCATTTACTCCCTAGGGATAAAAATAAATTCCTTACGGGAGTCTTTATTATAACAAAGGTTTTTGTAAATAAATGTCTGTTGTCATGATCCGCGTTGCATGAAAACATTCCAAAAGGCTTCTAAAGATTGTAATTTCGCTCCGATTTGTTATAATTTTTTATGAAATTAAGTGTATCTACTTCCGATCGTGAAAAAACAGTATATACACCTCGGGAGAGACCACCATTTTTCCGTCCATATATTTGTAGCCCTCTGGCTTCGTCTCAGGAAAAATATAACGTTTCTCTCCCTTGGCATATAATGTACTATTTTGCTACAAGACACATATGGATTTTCATGCATTATAAGTACTGAAGATGGAATATCGTGGAAAGCAGGTTGTTGAAAGTAGTTTTGCATTAGCAGATTAACAAGTAAGAATGTAGAGACAATCTATATTTAGATGAATAATTACATAAATTCATGATTAATTTAGGTTTAAGTTGATTTTATTCTTTAAATTAGAAGTTCTATATTATTACATATCGTATAAACCCAAATATGGAGCTAGTTTGGTTTTATCTAAATAATGTTTCATAGAAAATGGAAGTATATATTCCAAGAAATACATTTCTATTATAATTTTGATTGTTGCTGGAAAAATAGAGTCGCCCTATAATCGGGTTTATAGAGTAACTTCTATTCCTATACAGTTAGCGCTCATTTAACGTATACAATGCGTGCACAAATTTCGATACGGTAAGTGAACGTACGGTAAGCGGACGGTGTATTTTGGGTGTATTGCCGACGGGTTTGTGTGATGTGATGTACGTTCGTGCGGATAATGAGTACTTAGTAAGGACAGAGAGTCTTAAATAATCATATACGTATTATCGAAGGTACGTTAAAAGGACGTACGTTAAGTGAGCGCTGACTGTATAGGTTTTTTTTTTATATTAAAAAAAAATTTATCGTGATCTATTTCGTTTTATTATAAACTAGGTTAAATGTCCGTTATACGACGGAAAAATATTAATGACGTATATGTAAAAAAAAAACGTAAGTAACGTAATCCAGTGATATCTGATTTGAAATATTAATTATTTTTTTTATATTTTATTTCTTTAAAATGATTTCAATGCAGGTCATTTCATAAATACTTTAAATATAAATTTTTTAACTTGCATGCCTTTAAATATGTCCTTGCACTTTTAATATTACACTTTTAATAAAACTCTATTAATTAAAAGGCAATTCGTTTGACGACAATGACATAAAACGTTCCCAGGCACGGAGCAGCATCAGCAGGAGCCGGACCTTAGCACTTTAAATAATAAGATTACTAGTCTTGCTGACCTTGTAAAACATCTTTTTATGTACATTTCAATTACTGTAAACTACTATATATTTATGTTTAGATAATTTTCAGTTCTGTTTCATTGTGGCGTATTGTAAAATAAATGAAAATTTCAATATTACGCAACAGATATTCAAAAATACGTAGAATGAATAATAGCGTAATAAATTTCAATTTGATGTGAAAAATAGAAAAAAATAACAATAGTAATATTGCGTGGTACGACCTCGTTGTATGATATGATGTACAGCTCTGTATACATGTATAATACGGTACCAACATATAATCTTGTTTCAATATTGCGTACAGACTTATGTGGGTGTTTGTACATTGTGCAGATATATATGACATTGATCTAGATACTGGGTATAGGCAGACAGATGTTCAGGATCCTCGTTTACATCCCCGACACAAAGTACAATTTATTATCACTGCTGTTCAATAATTAACGGCGTATATTACAACATTATGACGAGAACACACTATACGAGCCTCGTAGTGCCTGTATTGAACTATATTCATCAGATACAAATAAGAAACTGAACGTTATAACGGCAAAAAATATTCTCTTCATATATTTTCCTTTAAGAAACGATAACATTCGCTGTATTCATATTTTTTGTTTGGTATTTCTCTTTTGTGATAACACTCATATCGAAAATTATTTTCAACATCACGCAATATCCCAGTTAGCTGGGGTAGTACAAATAAGTATTTCTTAACATCCTTCAGATGAGTTGCTAGGTCACGATAGAATGGCACCTTCAGTTTATTATAGAATGTAAACCACATGTATTGCAATGTCCTAGACAGGAATCGAACCCGTGTTTATTTACATAAGCATGTTGCTCTGCATACAACTATATCCTTATGACCTTGTTCCCGTATTATTTTCAGATTCTTAAATATTACAACTGTAATATTTGTTTATGATACCAGTTATTCGCTATAATTATTATAGTATAATACAATACTGTACAAAATATATATCTTCACAACCAGTTTTACGCATGTGTTTTGTGTGTTGCCGTACTATATTGAAATAAGCAAATACTTCACACCAAAACTAACAGACACCCACTTCATTCAAATTAAAATATTATATAAAATCAATCGCCAAATTCATTTGCCTTTAGTCATTGGTATATTAAAAACAAAGTACGCATTCAGTTTATACTTGTTCATTAATATTTCATCTTGACTATTCTTCTTGTTTAGCATTAATCAGCAAAGTCTTCCTGATAGTGAAATTCATATAATATTATACTACGAGCAAGATGAACACCAGAACAGATATCTATTACATTATGTCCCGTCTCCGGTGACTTGCAATGTAAAGCTATGTACGTAAAGTCACTACAGTGTCATTAAATATTTACACTTGAATACACAAGAGACTGAATTTCGTCTGAGACACGTTGAACAAACTTGTCTGATAATTTAACAGGCGACCAAAGTTAGATACTTTTCTTCCCTCGAGGATTGTAGACAATTTTGTTTACTTAAATTATTCATTGAAAAATAATCCAACTTTGGTTAATTTTAAAATAAAGTTTTGTCCATGTTATTAATTAATACCTACTACAAGATATACTATTTTTAAATAAATGAATAAAATTACAAATCATGGAACGTTACTTATAAAATAGCGAAACCAATTTATTTCCTGCATGGAAACAATCATATCTATTTTGGAAGATATGTCAAAATAATATGAGAATTTGAATAAATTTAGTACTTTTATACGATTTCAGTTTACAAGAGTCTAGTTTTCAGACATCTCCCAATACGAGGATACACGATGTCTGTTTACGAAATAACACGGCATGATACGAGCATGCCTGTTCTTAGTTCGTAACGTTGTGCTAAACTTGTGTGCAATACATTTGCTATTAGTGCAGTGCAATATATAGATTTGACTACTTTACCATATTCTACCTAATAATACACTACTCTACTTAACACTCCTCTAACCTACCCAACCCTACCATACCCTACACGTAATAATAATTAATGCAGTTCCACGATTTCCCCGATTCCGTAAATTTCAGACTTATATGATCGTGCGAGCTCGAGAACTGGGCGCGGTCTGGAAACTAGACTGTTCTTTCAATTTTACGTTTAGTTGTAACTGGTGTTGTAACTAACTTCAGTGTCAGTTAGAAGAAAAAATATCACGTAACCACAAATTCTCTAGTGAATAGTTCAATTCGATTCTGACAAAAGTTACTGGAGATAGAAGAACATTAATCCGATTGTGCGAACAATATCCGAATCTAGAAAATATCACCCGCTCAAGATCGATAGCCAATTATATTTGTGCTCCATTGTAACGTACGGCAATGGTACAGATACCGTTTCCAAGCCGCCTGCGACGCTATAAATTTGGCGTAATCCCGTGCGTAACGTCGCGTAGAGTTAGATATGAATTATTGATCACGATGATATATGTTTAGTATGACATTTTAATTGCTTGTTCCCTCCGACTAGACATGCCGAATCGAGTTCTGCTATAGTACAAGGTCACGTACAAAATACAGCGATACGATTTTAATAGCTTCTTTATGGATTTTAGCCGAAATTCGTGGGAAAGTAAACATTATATAAATGTTACGTCAAGCTTTCAGGAACTGTCTAAAGTTAGATTAGCTTGTGATTGTTATATTTTATATAGGCCGTTCAGTATTATGGTTGATACTGAAATTAGTTGCGGGAAAACATTGTGCGTGTAAATGGAGCATACTTGCGCATAAGATTATTTAATGGTTAAAAGTATTTTAATATTAATAATGGGTGGATGTTCTCCTTGAAATTTCCAAAATGAATTATTTATATTATATGTTATGGACATAGTTATGGTCATAAATTGAGTACAGTTTAAGATTAACTTCAAATTTATGTACCATATCAGTTTTTTTCCCCAAATCTTGCTTGAAAATATACATATACAAATTCACATATCGAACATAATAAAATAACGAACTTTCCTTATCTGCAATTTTTATTACTATATATATGTATATAAATCCTAAATTAAATTTTTCGTATCAAAATACCAATTTGAGTTTTGTTTCATGTTTTGTACCAACAATTAATACAATGTCTTGCATAATTTATTGTGAAATGCAATTCTGACAATATAATCAATAGAATAACTATTTTTTAAAGAGTATGAAATATTACATTATTGCTGTACCTGCTTAACACATTAATAAAAACTTGATAATGAACGAGAGTTCGAAACGCGTCGTGATCTTAACAAAAATTGACGAGTTCATACAACGGATATATTACTTCTTATTATTAATAAAAACATCTGAAAGCAAATAAATGGCTTTCATAGTTAGTAACATGATTATTCCCATGTTGTTTCATGTTATCCGCATTTCAAACGAATGTTTACATTTTCAATGTCACGGTGTATATAAGAAAACCTACAATCTATAAATTCTTTAAGAAAGCGAAAGGAAACCGTAATAAAAACTTGTTCTATTTCTGAAGGAACTTTCAATTTCGACAGGTACGTAATTTCGGCAGTTTCAGACACGTTTTGCAAAGTCAGCCCGTAAAAAAAGAACACATTGTCGTTTTACCACATGCAAACACGTCTGATACCAAACACAGTTGCCCTGTGCGATCTAAAAAAAACGCCGGTATAGTAAATTTTCATTCCCTTATGTTCATATCGCATGTCATCACGGTGAACGGATAGGCGAATAGACGCATAAAAACCAAATGACATTCAATAAGGCATCGTCCGTGTACGCTATAGATAACGCTTGAAAACATGATGTGCTCCGTGACCGGTGACGTCAGCGCTGGGACGGTAAATAGGGCATTTACCCCTAACGTGGGATGATATGAGAACAGAGATAAAACGTGTTTACCAAAGTACCCATCCATCAATAAATATTTTCACTTGAATGTCTAAGCACGTAAAAAAGCTAGCACATGAAAAACCGACTTTTTTTTTATCTTACTACAAAATTTTGTAAGTACCATTTGGTGAATTATTATTATAAATCATATACTTTCTCATCCATTATGAAAATACATTATTACATAAAATGCGATCCTTTGGGGTATAGTCATATATTATTAAATTAATGCAATGCATTCGGGAGCTTCATATATTTTTCAGCAAAAGGAACAAGTAAAACCAGATTCCAGTTACGAGGTTAAAATAAAAATTATGTCTCATTTTCATCAGTTTGATTTAAATATAATAATCATACCAGGTTTCTAAGAAGAAATTCATCTTAAATTTAGAATAAATTAATAAGCAAAGTGAAACTACGGTGCTTAGCTGTAAAGTAACATTAGTGCTACTAGACAGGTTTATAATGTTCGTTTTGATTGGCGATTTAAATTGTATCCCAGAAACTCTGTTTTCTACACTTAATTCTCCTGCGATATTTGAATACTATTGCAAATGCTGCTGGTAGAGATTGGAAGTAAGTAAAAAGCAATTAGATGTGTGCAGGTGTATATGTGCAATGCTAACTAACCTCTGTAGTTTAGGTACGTGGCGATGATGAGAACATTACTAACGATGATTGCCACGCCCATGATGAAGATGATGGCTGCTTGCGCGAGAGTCTCCAGGTTTACAATGAGTTCCGTCTCTTCGTCGTTATCACTGAGGATGATCATGGTTGAGTCGCGGCCCCGGAACATGACCTGACCCGCCAGCACGTAACACAAACACTGCCGCCCGTCCACCCGCAACAAACAGCATACACTTGCACCTCAGCCAACGACGACAGTGTTAACAGTACATCGGTAACATGAACAACCAGTCCTTCTATTCTTCCGTCGAAACGGCCACGCCAACCCTGCAAACACACAAATTGTGTTCAAACATAATTCCAAACAATGAATTGCTATTTTTACATATATATGTAAGTATTTCTCTTAAATTTACAGCTTTTACTTAAAACCTACTACTTTAACCTGCGGATGCAAAATTACTTTTTGCTTTTATCATTTTCATATCTCTTGCTAGACATGTCTCCAAAAAACAAAACTGCATCTAACAGTACGAAACATGGTACATTTTTATATATCCGTATCATACACATACTCGTAAAATAGTGGCTCCGTTTGCCAAATGTCGTCATTTGTTCTCGGTTTTTACTGTTAGCTGTCAGTGTCAGGACATCTGCGCATGACATTTAAAATGATGCGAAGGACCGTATCGTAAGAAGATACGTGGAATGAAAGATTTTATGAACATTCTGTAACATCTCTTCCTACACCGAGCCAGCGAAAACACAAAGAATTCATAGTGATGTGAGTTGATAAAAACGATAAAGTTTAAAATGACTAACATGAAAAAAAGAGTGAGTATTTAAGTTCATTGTTTTACGTGTTTGGTGCAACTGCGGTTACATTTTTAGTACTTGATGGTACGCTTGAGCAGATACCGTAAGTGATAATGTCCAAATATATTTTTTACAACTTTCCAAGGAAATATTAGAACAACATTTTAATAACTGAAAGTAATTGCGAATATAGTCTACAGATATACTTCATATTATTATTTTCAATCAAATATACCAGATGCTATTAAAATACTGCAAGTTTAATTAGTCAGTATAATGCCATTTAAACAAACCAAAGCATCAAGATAATTTAAAAAATTATAGTCGGTTAGCTCCGTCGCATCAGTAAGCTTGAGACGACATAGCATCGTATTCCAATTCATTTAGCTTATGTAGAGTCAAATGTGACTTAATAAAAAGGCACATTTGATCATTAAAAATTTTAATGATCTTTACTTAATGAAAGATTTTTTTTCAAAACTGTATTAAATCATACACTTCTGCATTGTTTTCGAATAGCTGTTTCGTAATCTCTTGAACTGTTATATGTGAATTCACCTTTGTTTAATTCCTTCAAACTAGTTTTTATCAACAATGAAAGGCTGCCCAACTTCAAAATGATACGAAAGTTTTGTAATCAACAATACATTAAATCAATGGTGCACAACCTTTTTATACCGGCGATTGCCTCCTTCAGATGGAAATTTGACGCGATCTATTATTTGTTCTAACGTAAGTTTAAAATATAATGTAACGTTGAACTATAAAAGTGAGAACTACATGTAAAATATGATATTTATGACCTCCGTTTTGACTTCTACTGCACTTAGTTTTTGTATATTATTAAATAAATACACACTGAAAAAAATCATGTAGAAAGAAAAGCAATGAATTAAAAAATGTCCAGTTCAAATTGAAAACTCGCTTTAATGCTTAACATTTTTTACTCGACCCCTTGAGAGGTCGCGCTTCATGATTGCGCACCTCTGCAATAGTTAATACTATATAGGTATTTCTAACCCTTTGCACTATTTGCGCAGAATTCCGTGTTCTTGGAATCAAACAATATTAAAAAAATCGAGAACATGTCAAATGATTCATGAACAAAAATAAATTGGATCGAAAAAACGGAAGATAAGTTATACTATAGAAAATTATTATGATTAACCTGAACTGGTAGGACGCTCACACCGACACCATATTTGGATGGTGGTGCATGATGATGGGGCGCAGCCTGCAGATGACAGGCCGGAGTGTGGGTGCCTGTCTGGCAGGAGCAGTACTAGCGGCTGTTTGGGATAATACACAGAGACCGGTCCTAGCGGCAGTAACGGCGGCGGCTTTAGACCCGGCCCGCCGGACTCCGCCGGCCGACATCTTCAACACAAGCAACCTGGATGCGCAGCGGAATCACCGACGTAGCCGACACGGGCAACACATCCACCTCGACCACATCAGACGAACTCTGGAACAACACAACCATTCTATGTGTATTCTAAAAACATCAAAAAACCTCTTTCGGTACCAAACATTTACAATATTATTACATACGTATTAACAGTAAATAAAGCATTCGTGTCTAACAATTAATTATAATTAAAGAATACAAACATTGATATTAACAATGTATATACTGTACAAGGTACAAGCATGTACCTTATCTTTATATTGCACATGATGTAAGAAATATTATGATATGCTTTTCAAAATACTGGCTTTTATGTGTTCAAGCTTTATGCCAGTTTTATCTACATATTTCAAAGTTCTGTGCCTTCTACAGATAACAGTTTATTCCACAACGATAATCCTAAAAGTTGACTCCTCCCACGAATGTTAGACTTGACCTTGTTGCTAAACCCCGCCCCTTAACAATTCACCCCGCCCGCTCACAGAGAAGAGTGGACTTTGACGTAGTCAAAAAAAGGCAAGTGCCAAGGATCCGACCATTTTAGTGCTCGTTTTAACGCGCTGGCATTACTATAAAAAAATGAAGAAAATATAAAATCAATTCATTTTTTATAAAGGTTCTCAATCCGCCTCTGACCTCTCCCGCTAGCGATTGGGGAATATTTATGCTATACTTACTATTTTATTCAAATATCGAGTTAAAATGCAGTTTATTTCACAGAAAATATGTCTGTATTATTTATGTACACTTTGATATCGGAAAACAGAAAATATAAAATCCATGTTACATGTTTAAAAAATTATGTTTAACTCTCTTTAATCAATATTGAATAGTTTATAATGACAAGTTATTTTATGTAATTCTGTCAATTGTAAATTACATAACAAACAATTTCCATTTTACACATGTAATTTCACGCCAAGCAAATTGTCTCATTTCACTGTGAAGTTCCAGTCGTTCAAGGTGACGACAAATCGTGCCTATTAAATTTTCCTGAATTTCCTCCCGTTCTTGTGAGTTGGAAACATAGCATAATCAGTGGTTGGCGTGCAACGTTACGGATATAATCTGCATACTTGAAACGATACGAGCTAAGAACATGGCCTTTTTGCGTGGCTGTCACTGCATAGCTTATTATGATCAGATTCTTGCATCCGTCAAATCTGAATATTATGCTTGAAAAAAGCACGTAATCAAATAATTTATCAAAAACGTTTGTTCGTCTTTCAAAAGTAAATATAAGACTATTATAATACCATTAAACTGAACCCATATCATTTAATTTATATTGCAAATACGAAAGAATTAAAGTTTCATTTAAATGGTAGAGCAAAATATGAATTTCAGTATCACATATTACATCTATAATAGTGGTCAATATTTAACAAACTAAAAATGACGCAAAATCATCTTTTATTTCACAGATTCGGAGTGACTACTTAATTATTTGCACATCAGTCCCTCAAATTTGGTAATAAGCCCTTCAACCGGATGATTCATAATTGAATATCCTGAAGTATAATTTTGAGGTACATGTGTTTATCCGACACTGTAAATAATTAACAAGTATGAATGTTTAAATTATTCAAATTTTCGGTGTACGCTACTGACCATTGATCAAATTTTATCATTCATCGCGGTAACCCCAACGAAACAAGTCCAAAACAATACAAAATCCATAATATAATATAATTGAGTGGTGAATTTCCGAAACAAACTGGAATGTTGGTTGTTCACAACAAATTTTCCGATGAAAAAATAAAAACAATTGCTTTACATTCCGTGGCACTTTACATAATATGAGCTTAGCATGTTCAGTTCCCGCTTGTCGTCGTATGGATCGCGAACAGTGTAGAATTTCGGGGCCTGCGCCAGATGGCTCTGTTGCGTGCGGCAGGTTCTTGCGAGCGTGATATCAATATTCTCCCATAAATAAATTTAACTGTTCCTAACATTTTTTTTTTGTTGTATGTATTATAACTTAACCTTTATGAGAACAATTTTGCCTACACTGTTAATCGAAAAATGACAGATTTATTTTATATACGAGTCATTCAAGAATATAAATATACAAATTTATTTATTTACTACAATGAATAATACGAGAAAGCAGAAAAGAAATTAAATTCACATTAAAGACATTGCATATTGTATTAAAAAGTAACAAAATTTTAGTTCCCAATAAAAACCAAATAACGCAATCTTGTTCTATGATAAATAATATTTAAAAATATAAATATTCAGTCTGTGATAGAACAGAGAAACTGTTCATGTGTTGTATAAAATGTCTGGATTATATATTTCGTATCTACCAGGACACTCCCCTACAACGACGCCTATGGTTTTCATTAATAATGAATTGTATGTCTGATAACAGCGTTGGTAGTTGTATAAAATATGTATGTGTACAGTATTGGAGGTGAATGCCTTCAAATTGATTTTCTCGAACAATAACTCAGTGTGTTGTTGCTCTTTGCATGTATAACGAACAATTCACTTCACATGTTTTTAAAATGTCAAGTAATGTAATTTTAATGCATATAACTTTACACACATGACGTCGAATTCAAGTAGTTATACTTGATTCTTTTGCACTTAGCGTGTACGTATTTGACAAATGTTTGTATTAAAATAAAAATTCTTGTTTTAATTGTATATTTACTGTAAAAATGTAAATATTTGCACAGAGGCTGATAAGTTTCGTGTGATATTACACAAAAGTACTTTGAAACTGGCTTTACGCCGTTGTAGGTCGCAATCGCATAACGTTTATGCAATGTTGGTCGTTTAAATATTTACATACAGTTTTGATAAAATAAAACAACACGTTAAACATGTTTTGTTAGTTGCATTATGCTTCCACATTATATAATTGTACATGGATAAGCGATCAGTATATCTGGTAAATAAGACGAAAAATCGGACGTATTTTTCAATTTAAATAATAAACGACTAAATTTACACAACAGTTGCAATAAAAAGCAATGAAATGCAGATTCGTAAATTGAGGTACGTACTAAAATCATGCTTCACTTCCAAACTAAACAAAATTATGCCACTCAGCTTCATTTACAAAACGTTGAATTGGAGCTACAGGAAAACTTCGCTTTTGAAATGAAGTGGTACACGAGAGAAACATTTCCAAGTATATATACATAACTTTGCATTGCAAATATATTATAATTTGCGTACGCGCGCGCACGCTTCCAGTTACATGAAAAATGGATGTTCCGTGATAGATAACGCTATTAAAACTGTTTTATAATCAAAACAGTGACGTGTCCACACGCGAAATTCAGGCACAATTCAACATATTCAAAGCTATATTCAGAGCTGACATTGCATCAATGGAAAAAGTCACATGCAATATCAATTTTAATTCTAATCTTTTTGGATGATAACTGAAAGTTATACAGTAACATGCGATGGAATATATTTGGGAGATTTCAGTGAAAATGATGGCAAGTTGGCATGTTTGCATATCTGCTCTTTTCCTAATATATGGTTTATTTTTAGTAGATTTTACTGTTTTATGGGACGAGTTTACTATATAAAACCTAATATTAATGACAGTCCATGTATAGTAAACACGGAACATTTGATACGTTAGATAGACAACATGAAATATGTGTATTTATACTCTATAATAATAATACATTTAACCAATGTTTTAAAACATGCACCATTTAATCAATTATGTATATATGATGAATATTCTGCCTGTCAGAACATGTCTGCTCTGAAGCATACCAGATATATTAAATGCAACAAAGAATATTTTCAAACTTCAAATTTAAGATGGAAGCATCTGCTTACCTATTTACAAGTATACCAGAGTGGATTTAAAATTTAGCTAAAAAGCTTTCTTCGGTCGTTATTAATAATGCAACATTCAAAATCATCTGAATTATAGATTGTATATGTAATTTTTTTACCTTTGTTATACGTATATCAGGGATATTCTCTAATATACGTTCATAAATTCGTATTGATCTTTACGATCTCATAATAAATCAATATATTAAAACACCCGTTGAAAATTAAACATTTTAAAATCAGCCCATTGATGTTAAACAATAAATTTCTGTAAAGCATGCTTTGATCCTTATACTCTCATTATAAATCATTATATTTAGTCCATTCAAAAATTTATACCACGTTTTTATCACACATATTAATTTAAATTAATCCCATTGCACGAAATCTCATGTGACGAAAACCGCGGTAACACACAATGTAGAAATCTCATTTAAAACAAATCGCAGTTCTATACGGACGTTTTTTGAACATTTTAAAAATTACATGGCCAATTACATGTTTAATTTCGCTGGTGCTGGCTTGGCATGACGAGAGTATTACGTGTACTTGGAGATAACACAAGTGTTGATCCACAGGTGATGTGATCACGTTGGCTCTCCTGTTCTGTAATACATCAAGGCGATGGATACACGTCGCAGATATCGCGATAACGCACCATGAAGCTGTCACCGCTCTGTAATATATTACAAGATGTAAAGTTCGAAGGTACGTTTATCATAAAAAGGAACAGGTGTAGTCGGAAATTCAGATATGCGACACTTTATTTTTAGACATAAATGTATGTGCAATTTATCACCTTACATTGACGTATACCTATGTATAAAAGCGCGCTCGTATGTTTTGCGTAAACTTAATGTGGAGCCTATGAATTCAATAAATTGAAAATTAAGAAGAATTTTGCCTTGTATTCTATTATTCTCCAATATTTTTTTTTCATTTTAGAATAAATTTGTAAAAATTATCCACATTGAAAAAGAAACTTTAAATAATAATAATTAAAATACTGTGAAGCCTTAGAAGTGTATCAACTTTCACTACTAAGAACCATAATACATACTACGTTACATCCATCAGACCAATTACGGTGCGTGTAATAAGCCATTATCATTCCGTATTACGTCGCACAAACGATATAAACAATTCATAACCTGTCTAGCTGTTGGAAAAAAGAAAACTTTTATTTAAATATTTCATCATTTCATTGGACGGCTAACAACTATAGGTGGTCACATATTTTCTGTGTGGTAGAATGATTCTTCATAACATCACCAGCTATGTTTACAGATGTTCTTAGATTCTTGTGAAACGTAGCAGGTGCGTCTACGACTTATATACACATACATACATACACTCACTCACATATGCCATGTAGGTGCCGCATCTGCACGTTTAACTATGTATGTATGTGTGTGTATGTGTTGTATACTACCCTACCCTACTGGTTAGTTCATGTATTATTTAGACTGACCCATGAACACGTGCCAACTAGAGACGGAAATCGATGCTGAACAAACCCCGTTTACCTTCCCGACCGCCATAACACGGACACACTTAATGGATATAGAAAAAATTTGTATTAAGGAGGATTAAAATGAGAGTAAATTACTTGCCTAAATGGACGCATGGGAAATTTGAAATTTAAATGATGTGCCAAAAACAAAGTTAATATTTCGTCAATATAGATAGGCACTACGGCATATAGATTAAAGTCAAAATAAAAATAGGAACAAACAATATTTAAGGGATTATACAAAGTTTGAAGAATCCTAGTTCAGTGCTATACAAATTGTTTTGACATTTTTGTGTCCAATCAATACTATGATTTGTATTCACTATAATTTGTGAAGAAACTGTCATTTTCAAAATGAACAACAATTTATGCAGGTGTCATTAATATGACATATCGTAAACATGAATAATAAGTTAAAATATTTTACAAGCAGTGAAAGAAATTTGTTAAATTATTAGGTAGTTTCTGTTATGTGGAATGAAACACAATATCCTATCACATACCTAATGTTATGTAACTCATCGATAGATGAGACAATATTATTAATATTTAACTACGCCATACTAAAGTTTCGTATGGTAAATGTATGTTCAAAATATAGAAAGGTCAATTTTCTTCAGTAATAAATTAAGCGAAAACAAATATATAAAATGTCAAATCAATTACGAATGGCATGTTTACATGATGCAGTTTAAAACTTTTAATTCTACCAGATTTATCAATAGTTCGATGTTGACGGCGAGTTCGCTTAAATTTTAAAAGGTCACTCTAATCAGTGTCAATTCGTTGCCGTGTTTAACAATTAAGGTTTTACAAAACCGTGCAAACTTCGATAGCAACTTACTCACTGTACATTTACACAAGTTTTTTCACTTTATATTTGTTTTTGAATTCTCGGCAAATTATCACACGTTTTTTTTTTATAAACACAGCGAATATTTATCAATGACCGATCATTAATAAAGCAACTTTAAACAATATTTTACACACATTTGTCGAATATTTTTATAAACCCGTAACTAGGTATTCTTTTCCAAACATCCATCATTCATATGAATTATAAGGTGCATATTCGTATTTCATAGCGTAATTCTATTAAACATTGAATATGAAGTTGCAACGTAATACTTAAATCAATCAAAGTTAGTGCAATTTCCAAGCACCACTGAGGTACGAAATAATTCCAACATAATGTACAAAACTTTACTCATATATAGTGAATCTGCACATACCTTAATTTAATCATGAAGTAAACTAATTTATTAGCATTAACTCTGCAGTGATTCTCGTATATTGTTATTACCTGTAAGCCACATAATGTTAGTACATTAACACGCAATATTCCAATTAACTGGCGCCATGGGTCCGTACTAATTAGGGTCCTGTATTGGGAAATTGCCAGCTCATTTCAATATATTGGTGTTGCTATTTTATTTCATTAAAAATATAGAGATTTTATTTATATAAGACACCAAATATACAGTATCAGTTTAAAAAAAAATTGATACTATTTACAAATTTTTCTATTTAGTTCTTCTACTAGAACATGATGGCAAAAACATTTATCAATTTATTATTGGATGACATTAAAACGAAATTCTTTTTTTTATGCTCGAATAAAACTTTTGTGATATATCCTGTAGGTCAGCGTTCCGCAACCTTTTTTATCTGGCGACCCATAAAATACGTATTCAAATGTAAGAAGACCCATATGAGACTGTATGGTGGGAGAAGAGGCTTTAGTCTCTTAAAATTGCAGGACCATAAAAAAAATGTGGGCACAAAATTTAGGATTAAACATACATGCCTGCAGCTCATCGACGTATGTGGAAGTCTGAATATATCACAAATTATTATTTATCTAGATTCACTCTTAAAATCCTAGGTGCCTAGGTCGCAAACAAAACAACAAATGTAAAACAAGTGTAAATACATTTTCTTCTGTTGACAAAAGCAAAGCAAACTAAGCCGACTATAAATGCATTGATCTTCTTTTGTTTAATTTTTAATTAAAAAATATTTTTTTCTCCAATGGTCTTACATAATTTTTCAAAATAAAAAATATAGAAAAATATTGTTCCATTTCCTGCATATGCATGAAAATTTTAAACAGAAAAAAAATAAAAACTGAAAAAAAATTGGAAAATATTTTTTTTCTCAAGTACGAAGGAAAATTTTGAAAAATGTACCTTGCACAACTAGACCATAACACGTATCTGCAGAAAAAATTTCATAAAAATCCGTTGGGTAGTTTAGGAGATCTGGGTGGAACAAAAAATCTCGTACGAGAGAGCGAGCGAGCGAGCGGACGAGCGACATACATACGGACATATGTTGTAATAGTCATTTCGTGATCCAGGGGTTCTGTCCGGGATTTCTGTGCAAAAATTTTTGAAATCGGAAGATGCTACAGACATCGTACCGAACACTATAGGTCTTCGACAGGAGGTCGATGAGCTAAAAAAATTTATACCAGCGTAATGTATAACAGCACCTCTACCGACTACCTCATCTTAATAGACACTAAAATTACCGCCAATATTTAAATGAAGTATTCTAATTTAGCAAGTATATAAATCATTGGCTTCCACATCCGTTGTATTTATCCTAAACCATTAAATATTTATGCGACTCGTTTTTAAATTTTTGCGACCCAAAATTGGGTCGCGACCCAATGGTTGCGATCGGCTGCTGTAGGTGATCAACATGCTATCGCTTCTATCTGTCTCTAGCGTATAATATATCCATCTTTGTCATAGATTCCTGCTCAGGTCAAGTGCTATATGGCAAGCCGGGTACGCTGTTGTTTTGTAACACGATGCCTAGCGTCGCGGTGCCACTTGACGTCCCAAGGGTTCTCATTTACCCTTACGGACGTACATATGCATACACAAAGAGATCTATACACACATACATGCATATACAAGGTATAGAGCGATTCACGTTACACATGACTCGTCACAAAGAAAATGAATTCCTGTAAAGTGCGTCTCAAGCTGGGTCGTCTTTGTACGCGAATCTGCGGTTGCATAGTTTAATTTTATATAAAATAACTTGATTTATTAAAAAGGTTTAAGAGTATCTTTTCGGTACGAATTTTCAAGTAATTCTCGTCGAGCAGTATAGTTTATTACAAAACATTATTTTTCGTCCAATGATGACGTGAACTCAGATCGGAATTTTGCAGTTATGATTATGGATGAAAATAGACTTGCCGGAATGCAATTGATTGAGCAATTGATTGCATTGTAAATAATATTCTATCAATCTCTAACAATAACTAGTATTCAAAGAATGGGTTAGTCACCCATGCTTGCAGCTCATCGACATATGTGCAAGTCTGAATATATCACAAATTATTATTTATCTAAATTCACTTTTAAAATCGTAGGTGCCTAGGTCGGAAATAAAACAACAAATTTAAAACAAGTGTGAATACATTTTCTTCTCTTGACAAAAGCAAAGCAAACTAAGCCGACTATAAATGCATTGATCTTCTTTTGTTCAATTTTTAATTAAAAAATATTTTTTTCTCCAATGGTCTTACATAATTTTTCAAAATAAAAAATATGGAAAAATATTGTTCCATTTCCTGCATATGCAAGAAAATTTTGAATACAATTGAGTGAAAAATAAAGGAGAAAAAAAATAAAAACTGAAAAAAAGTTGCAAAATATTTTTTTTCTCAAGTCCGAAGGAAAATTTTGAAAAATAAAATGTACCTTGCACAACTAGACCATAACAAGTATCTGCAGAAAAAATTTCATAAAAATCCGTTGGGTAGTTTAGGAGATCTGGGTGGAACAAAAAAATCTCGTACGAGCGAGCGAGCGAGCGGACGAGCGACATACATACGGACATATGTTGTAATAGTCATTTCGTGGTCCAGGGGGTCTGTCCGGGATTTCTGTGCAAAAATTTTTGAAATCGGAAGATGCTACAGACATCGTACCGAACACTATAGCTCTTCGACAGGAGGTCGATGAGCTAAAAATAATATAACTATAATATTTTTTTGTTGCAAATTGTTTACGAAAAATAAATGTAGTATTATTTGTTGCCCAGTGATATTAAACCGATTTACTTTCACCTCTGGTTATAATTCAACAATAATAATAACGCACTGTAACGAGCCACCATTGATAACTATTTATATATTGAACAATACATGCTTTTACACACACTAT
The DNA here is from genome assembly GCA_963422195.1 of Carabus problematicus. Taxonomy (NCBI): domain Eukaryota; kingdom Metazoa; phylum Arthropoda; class Insecta; order Coleoptera; family Carabidae; genus Carabus; species Carabus problematicus. The sequence goes on along the minus strand of OY728585.1, from coordinate 11,951,073 downwards.
ATCCACCTGTGTGATAGAGTATCGATCGGTTTGATCACATTTGTAGCATTAGAGTCCAATGTACATTTGTTATTGGTTATGTTTATTAATGTCAGAGATGTTATATTTTAACAAACATGTACTGTTAGCAATTTCAAACGCAAATCATGGATTCATGGCGAATTTAATCAACATAGAATATTATCAGTGGTATGTTTACAATTCACAATAATCACATTTGTAATTTCCAAATTTATTGAAGCTATGTATATATCAATGCTGTACTATTTGTGATATTAACTGTACTATTTCAATTATGAAAATTTTTTCAGCGATAATTTCATAGTATTTTTCCACGTACGTATTTTTTAGTATATCTATTTGATTTATTTAACTGGGCATCTTATACATGTATACCCATATAACGTTTTTTAATATGTATCCAATATGTTTCTTATCGCTAATGTGTTTGCCACATAAATGTACAAATTTTACAAATATGCATAGAATGATTGCACGATGCATATGAACCGGAAATACGTGCATATTTCCACGGGTAGGTTGCGTGCAAAATAGTTTAGAAATAGCACAATATCTACATCTTTTCACTGTCTTGATATATGCGCATATTTATCAAAAATATATACATTTACGGCAAAATACGAACTTCATGAACTGTTCATCTGATTATTATAAATATACATATACTACACATTTTTCTATAATTAAATCTAAAACATTTAATACAATTTAATAAAGTTTATAGTTAAAAAAATTACATAGTTTGTTCTTTTTTATATGTCTAGATAATGTCTATTTTTTCAGCTTAAAAATTATTAGGAACTATTTTTTGAATTTAATAATTTATGTTGCACTTCTACAGTTTTGTCTGTTAAAACTACAAATGGAATACATTCACTCTAAAGCACTGTTGACTATCCTGACCATTTTAAATTCCCAACTCCTAGATTGGGGCTAGTTTAATCAGCCAAACAACAATCAATATCCCTGGCCGACTACTGCCAGTTTAAGCCTGCAAGCCGATGTTAAATTCGCTTGTAATTTATCTACGGTTTCTCTTGACACGTGGCCGCAAATTTGTCACGGCATTTTTCGAGTTAAGTTTGCATTTGTCAACTTGGCAGAAACGGAAACTGCACTTGTTTGTGAATTACAGGTCTGTTCGCACAACCTTGCATTAAAAACAAAATGTTTCACAAAAGTTTACGGAACATGTAAGGTCAAAGGTTACAAATAGGAAGTGAAACAAAAACGTGATGTGATATATGTATTGGATAGCGTGAAAATTAACAGGACTAGAACAATAATGTAATTCGAAAGAGTTGAATAAAATATTATTCGAAAAGAAGACACTGACCATAAATATCAGCAAAACTTCAATGATGATGAATGACTCGATATAGAGTAATTCATGAAACACATTTGTAATTCTTATATACTTAACACATATAGAAATAAGTTTATTTGTTATTTTGTTCCAACTAAATTTTAAATTGAAATGTTTCCTCATAACAGATCATAAAAATATAGACAAGATTGTGGTTATAGAAAATATGATACTGTCAGAGAAGATATACCTGAACATAATAAAAACATGAAACTACATATGTTTCATTTCACGTGCGATATGTTCTTGTTTATCACAAAACATTCCTATCGTGCTATATTCGATTTTATTTTCTTGTTCTCAATAGTATACATACACAGGCATTCGCAGCATCAAACGTGAAATAAAATTTGTTATGGCCACCATTCTAGTGTTCTCCAAAGTTACTACGCTATCAAACGAACCTTAAAACAGTCGACGACATTTCGAAAATAGCTATCGGCATCTTCTTCATGGAAATAAAAAAAAGGAACACTGTCTAGCGATGCGTACAAGTTTGCGACGTAGCAGGAAGAACAAAAGAGCGCAGTTTTCTGTTGAAAACATAACCCTATTGGAAGGGTAATCAGTACACGGGAATCGATATACCATTCCACCCCACAACCACCGTGTATGTTCCAAACAGTGACTAGCGATACAATGCTGACATATCATCTGTCATTTCACAGGGTGCTCGTTGCTGCGACAATAGGAATCAATACGATATCATCGAAAACTCCAGCTGAACTGGGCGAAAGGTGAATGACAACGATACGATCCACATTAAAAATTGTTCTGGAATTTATCTTTCATTATCCATATTTTGTACAAGGAAATCAAAAGGAAGCTTTAGTTTCGAATTGGTATGTTTATTAAATTACATGTGCAAAGATTTAAAATATTTAATTCATATAGAAAAAATTAAAATATCATTAAGTCTGACGAGAAATGGTAGAAAATGAAATCATTTTTGCAAATAACACCTTTCAAAAGAGGAACAGACTATAACCATTACTGAAAAGGTACAAAGGCTAGAATGCTAAATATAAAAATCTGGTATGGTCATCACGTGACTTTCATATACCCATTTTTTAAATTCAATTTAAATTGACCATGATCTCGATTACACTGTTTCAGTTTTAATTGAGAGTATCGTGAAATTAAAACATTTGATATTTCAAATGCGTATTTCTATTAATATTTTATTTGTTTTTCTTTTCATAGCATATGTATATGATATTTTGAATACATACCTACATGTCAACATATAAATATAGTTTACTCAAAATTTGATAGATATAGAACCAAACTGTACAGAACATGTTGACCGGTTTTATTTGCAAAAATCTCGTATGCTTTTTGAAATAATTTGAAATGTTTGATTTTAATGTTCAATAAAAAGCATCTTTCGGATTTGCAATTATAGCCAAAATCTAATTAGCTCTTTACATTTTCAAGAAAATATGAAGTTGCATTACTCTATTTGTATTCGTTTTGCGATAATGGACATACAGACACACATCCATCCATCCATCCAGCCATCCTCCCACACAGAAACATCGTTGTGAACATAGTCAAAACGTATTCAGAGGACCGTAAAACATGTATTCCTTCAAAATCTCGTAATCCACATTTTTCATGATGCCTATAGTTTCTTTAAACTATGTATAAAAAAGTAAAAACATACTAAAATTATTCTTTCTAGATAATTACATTTAATTTTTAGTGAATAATTTAATGTACGCAATTCGGTATTTGCTGAATAACATAATCATAATTCTCATTTTAAAATGCCTACAATACACAAATTCTATCAGCCCATATAAATCAATACACTAGGCCGACCGAATGTTCGACTCCGCGGTCAAGCCGCTACTGAATGTAATAATAATAATAAAGAGTATTATTTTATCCAATACCAAAGATTAAACACAATATGTAATAATATCATTTTATTTGTATGCTCAACAAAAATAAAATTGTTCCTCGTGACCTTGTTTCCAAAAACCCATTTCCAGTTGATGTGTATTTCTGAAAATGCTGACACTAAAGTCCCATCTTGTGTTATATTTTATTCATGAGTTGCCATGGAAATAATCCGCTCAGAAACGGCAAGAAGGACATATTAAGAACATAAGAACACGATGTTTCTTCTTTATCTTTGACTTCTTAGGTTCTATTTATGTAGAAGTAAAAGTTGATAACCTATCTTGTTAAATAATCAATATAAGGTATCCTTGTATACCGGGTGTCCTTTGATATCTAGGACACAGAAAAATAACTAGTCATTTTGTAAAAAATATTTATTTTCTTTACATTTTATGTATAAATAAAAAAAGTGATTCAGAAGCAGAAGTATTTTTCGAGTAAATCAATCATGAAATATTGCATTTCGTCTTTTTCGATAGATCTTTTTATATTAGTTTCTATTTACAAATACGTATTCGATCTATAAAATACGTATTAACTTGTTATTCTAAGGAAAATACATAATTTATGCAGAATATGATGTCACCACTTAAAAAACTGTAAATTGGACAATTTGGCACATTAAAATTAATGAAGAATGCAAGCAGTCAAGGTTCTAGGACGCATTTCAGTAAACAATAGTACAAACTACAAATTATATAATTCCACTACATCACATCGTTCAGTTCGTTTACAATTATAATTAATTGAACTAATAATCGTGACGAAAACTGATGTCTACGCATATATATACTTATGGACATGAGCATATACAGCAGATGGTGTAAAATAGATACGCACATACACATCTGCAGTAATGTTCGGTGTGGTAAGGTCGATATCACGTTTTTGCGGCGCCCACTTGACGCAATATCATATCATAGTCACGTATTCTATTAGCCATTACTGCGAGAATAATTATGAAGAGCCCAGAACTACGAAATGCATTTATGTAAAACGTGAAGTGACGTTTAGTTTAACAATTAACTAGATGGCACTAACGTGATGTCAGTTGCCAAGAGTGATGGAATTTGATAGAGAAGTAAATATAATTTTATATACAAGATATTTTACAATCCTCTGCTTTATAATATTAAAACATAATATTTCTATAAAATATATAGCATATTATAGTTTCTACATTATTTAGTTGATAGATGATAGAATATTGTATTTGTTTAAACATGATTTATGTGTAAGGAATAAATACAAAGAAGAGGTTGTTTTTGCTCAATTATACTTATTTTTTCAGTTATTTTAACTTTTATTTAATTACAAATCTGATACGGTAAACTTGCAAAGCTTTGCAAATATGTAATTCTTTTTAATCACTTTCTAAATAACTTATTCAAATGAGTATTACGCAAAAACTTGTTTTGTAACCTTATCTAAAATATAAAATAGTATTTTCATTTACTTTGTGAAAATCCATATTTCAATTAATTATATAATATATTATATATAAATAGATACTTTGTATATTTTCACGTGCTTTATTTTATTCGAAAGCTACATGTTTCGTCGGCATTGCGACATCATCAGGCAATAACAAAAACAACAAAACAATATTATACATATACTAAACCTACTATAACAAAAAATTAATAAATAATATAAAAAGTTAAAAATAGTTATAAATACAAATAAAATCAAATAATAATACAATAAAATTTATAATAAACAATTAAATAAAATAGAATTTTTAATTTCTAGTTGTTGAAAATTTAAATAAATCAGGGGTGTATTTATTAACTTGTAGCTGCAAAGAAATATATATTGGCCAGACAGGGCGAAATTTTAATATTCGATTTAACGAACATTTATTTTCTTTTAAAAATAATAAATATAATTCCACTTTCGCGAAACATTTAATAGCTAATAACCATTTCGTAAATAATATTAATTGTTTAAAAATTTTACATTTTTGTGAAAAAGGTTTTAAATTAGATATTCTAGAAGCAATTGAAATTTTAAACATTTAAAAAAATTTAATTTAATTAATGAACAACTAGAAATTAAAAATTCTATTTTATTTAATTGTTTATTATAAATTTTATTGTATTATTATTTGATTTTATTTGTATTTATAACTATTTTTAACTTTTTATATTATTTATTAATTTTTTGTTATAGTAGGTTTAGTATATGTATAATATTGTTTTGTTGTTTTTGTTATTGCCTGATGATGTCGCAATGCCGACGAAACATGTAGCTTTCGAATAAAATAAAGCACGTGAAAATAAACAAAGTATCTATTTATATATAATATATTATATAATTAATTCTTATCTAAAATGTTAAATTATATTTTGTACACAACTAAATAATAAAACATTCTATGTTTTACTATTATATTTTATATTTTTAAAATTCGACATGTTTCAAACAACATTGTGTTATCTTCAGGAATTATTAATGTTTTAATAATTCCTGAACACAACTGTTACACCTGTACACAACTGTTATTTAATATTGCAAAAACTGCACTGTGTTAACCTGTTAAAACATAACTAACTTTTTTTAAGAAATAGAAGAATAAAACAGAACGAGACGGAATTAGAACTCGTTGGTTGCAACCACGAACATGGTTTTCAACTGTTGTACAATCTTCAGGAGCACTTAATGCACTTAAGGATATGTGGATTCCTTACAACGTCACTTTAAATTCTTTGTACTACTTATAATTTTGCCATGTCAACAGATTTGCCGAAAGCGGTTTACGAACTGCAATTTTCCACCTTTTGTAGGTACAAACTGGCATACAATTGTACATGCACCTACTATTACATAATCATTATAATTTCTTATAAAGAAAAACTATTCATCCATTAATTGACTGTTATATAATAATTACTTTCAATGTATTACCTACTTAATATCATAATTTCAATATTTTTATTTAATTTCTTCATCATTTTGTATTACCATTTGTTATTTATAAATAAAACACTTTTAATTGTTTCAACGCCAACAATTAATCAATAAATTGAAAAAGAAGTATTCACAAGAACGGTTAAAGATATAAGCAGATTTAGCAGTTGTATTTAATAATGTACTGGATGTAATAAATAGCATATTTATAGTTTATTCCACTTTCACATTCCTGATTATTTGACATGTAATAATTAGTTTATTGGAGGTGCTATATCCTAACAATACATATTCTTTGAAATATTATAATAGCTAATTAGCCCCAAATAAAATTGTAACCCCGTTCACTACTGATCCCAAGAATGAATCCCAATAACCGGACCGAGCGTACAGTATTCCACTGTATAACTGTTTTCGATCGGTATACTCAGACGTAGTGTCTATTTATATGTATCCCGCTCTCTCCTATGTGTCCATCCTTCTAATATATTGACAATCAACCTAATCATTAATCACATTTCCTTTCTGTCATTAATCTCATTCCACCATATCATTAAATTAATGTTTCATGTATAAACATACCATCATCCACATCTCTTATTCGTTGAATACATGTGAATGTTCTGTTATAACGTTGCTAGTATAACATATCACCATCTGGTATACTATACTGCTTAATTACATTACGCGTGATGGGTAAACGTCACTCATCAACGCCACCGGGCACCAGTAGCAACGAGTATAACTAATTATTCACTAGGATAATCGGCCGGGACGGAAAATAGCTCTACGCCGTGGAGGAAGCTTAATGCGCGTCAGACGGAATATTAAGGTTAGAAACATGGCGTATACTCTTAATACTCTCGGTTAAAACGTAAAATTCATATTCACACGATAATTACCATTAATTTTCCAAAAATTATCATTAACGTTGACTGAATGGAAATGGTATAAAATGAATTGATTGACTTCTCAGACAAATTTCAAGAAAATCAGCGGAAAACATTTTAAAAATGGAGTGAATAAGATATTAACAAAATATCTATTTTCTGACTCTTTTTTTTTGTACTGTAGCAATAAAAAATAGAGTGATTCAGGTGAAATGTTAGATATTTTTAGAGATAATTCATTATACAGAATTATCTATATCGATAAAAAATTTGTCACATTTAACCACAATCTAGTTTCACACCACGCTTAACGTTACCCTGAATAACGCTGATTCGTTATAACGCGGCTTTGTTTTGAAACCCCAAAATAGCACTACATTCCCTTTGATTCATTATAACGCAGTTCGTGAAGACAGAATTACAGAAATTGTGAATTAATTTACAGAAAATAATCCAGTGTTAAAATGACTATGTTTAACGCTGTTTTGCATAGAGCTTGTTTTGTAGTAACGTATCCTGAGCAGTAACCAGGGTATTACTAAATCACCAGATTCACTGAGAATTGGGTAGAAGTTTATATAAACCTCTTTACTCAGTAATATCGATGTTAAAATAGGCAAGGGTATACATAATCGTGACAGAGAGTTAGGATAATGAATTTTGTCTGATGTCCGTCACAGCTAATGTAATTTTAAATTAGATGCTCATCGCAAATTATTAAAGTACCTGTGTCATTCGTCTGTCTAAACTGTTTAACGAGAGAAACATTGTGAAAATGCGTACCTTTGTCAAACAGATTAGTGGATTTTGAAAGGTGACATACAGCAGTAGCAGTATACAATAAGTATACATTTATACTTCTTTTTACGATACAAAGCACAACCTATACACAAAATATATTCATTATGAAAATACCGCAGAAGTACATGGAGCAACCTTTGTCCGCATTGCAGGAATTATCTTGTCGCACACGAAATATATAAGTACAACTGCCATTTTCAGTATGAAATGAGAAGCATATAACGTGAATACGGCCGATTGTGTAAAGTTCTACAATGGGCCGTGACACGAGCGGTAACTGTGAGTTTACAAGTTGGCAGCAAGTTTAGCAGCCTTCTGCCAAAACCACACCGGCACCGTCAACCATTCACGGTGACTTGTGTTCAACAACCGTGCGTCGTATAGTTCCGTAACTCTCTACCATTTGTTTTTATCACTGTCTGACTTTTGTTTTAACTTCAACCTACTACTGATGCTTTTGCTATGTATACCACCAGATGCGAATAAGATAAGTTGAATTGATAAAATAAAGTATGGTTTATCTTCGAACGAGATAACGGCAGGACTGTGATGCTAGGGTATACAGTTTCAAAGGAATAGCGTGTACCTTCTGCTTTTTAGAAATATACCCTCTGCTTTTTTTAGACTTCTGTACAAATTTACGATCACAGACCTGGATAAAGGCATATTAAAAAAATACTCTTCTAAACTTTTGTTCAATGTAAGAATATAAATCTACTCTATTATTTTATATACCTAATATTAAGTACAATTCACAATTGTAGCAATAATATAACGAAAAAACATTGCAAAATCTTAGTTTTAACGGTATAGGGTATAGATTTAGTTCATGAATTATTTTTAATTACACATAGATATGCATATTCAAAATCCAATAACCATAAATATCAAGACTAAAATTACATGCTAATAAAAAATTAATTATTGTTTAAGTATAATTAGCCTGTTCGCATAACATTAAACCCGATAGCAGTTCTTGTAACTAATATAAAAGCATTTCCATAATATTAGCATAGTAATATTCCTTTACTACATTCACACTGGTCAACACTTACAAATTCATACATACCTACGTATTCATGTTTTCATTTAAGAAGAGTGAAGTTATATAAACTTTCTCATAAGAATGGAAATAGCATAAAGTAAATTAAATTTTCGTATATGAAAAATATAATACGAAAAAAAGAAGAAAAATAAGACAATCTGGTAACAATGAAATATACTAGCATCTAAATTTCACATAAAAGCCAAAAATAAATTATTCGACGAAATAAAAAGAAATGTAACAAATCAATGAATAATACAGTATTCTATGAGCTTATTTTTTAATATAATACCACTTACGTGAATCATTACAATTCAAGTGTTTTATTAATTCAAAGAATGACACAATGATACTGAATAAGTAGTTTATAATAAGGTGATTTAATGACTACTGAAAAAAACTAATCGATCTTATAGATATAGATTAACCATAAATATTGAAAAGTTAAAATATGTATTTATCAAAGTCAAAAGTGAATTGTTCTCATTAATCATGAAAAACAAATGTGAAAAATAAGAAATAAATTCGTTTTTAGAAGATAAATTGTGCATTGTGAATTTAAATAACGGCCGTAGTACTCAGAATCAGAAAAATGATTACTTCTGTTCCAAGTACAGCGTTGGAAGTGACAAGCTGAGAAATGTTTCGACTCTTTATACTTTATATGTTGCAAGATACTAGAAAAAGTTTTATCCATTTTTACAGTTCACGATACAGAGTCAATGGTAAAAGGAAATACTTCACATAAAGCGTCTTGGTGGATTTCTTTAGACTTGGCGACACTTGACACGAACGCTACTCTCTTTCTTCACAACAGTACAGTGATTTTGTTTGAGCCTTTTATTATACTGTGATAAGACACTGATCTATGAAATTAAAATGACATTGTATTCTGTAACAAAAGCATAAAGTGATGCTGACAGAAAGCTTGCATTAGGGTTTTTATTATAGATAGATTCCATGCCTGTAAATGGCGGCCGTGTGAAAATTCTACCCGTATATAATAATTTTTCAAGCAATAATAACATTCGTGGTTAAATATTGTTACTGGCAGAATATTCAAAACCCTTTCTGACTTCATAGTTATCATGTGGAGAACATAAATATGTATTGAGAATTTAACCGTATATCTAAATGTCCGTTTAGGCTGAAGGATTGATAGGCCCTCGGGGAGATTTGTGTCGTCAACAACCCCAGGGCGACTATAAATCAGACAGGCCAGAACAAGTCTGTATATAATCGTGTATTTACAGTTCTCAAACTGCAGACCAAGGACACGTAATAACCCTAGGTACACAGCTGTATATCAAACCATAGCGATATGTAAACAATAGTTACACAAGGGAATACCGAATGTTTAATACGAGTTTTTTTTTTATCAGTTAAATCTCTACGGGAATAGATATAAATATGTACACTAGGGTGGTCGTTAAAAAGGGTCAAATCGAATTTTTATCGGGCCGCCCCCCAGATCGGCTCCAAATAATTAAAAAAAAAATCCTGTAATTATTTCAGATTTTTATTTTAATATTTAACCCTTGACCACAGGGCTTAAAGTTTTCCATTTAAAATACATGGGGATTTGCGATTGTTGCAGTTAATATTTGATTGTAGGATTATTTATGGACCTAAAAATTTGAAATTTTCAGGAATAAGTTATTTGGTGTTTACCAATAAGTGATGTCACAAAAGAGTGGGGGAAATTTTCGTATATTATCAAAAAATGACGGAATATTTTGTATAAAGACTAATGAAACAAAAAAATATGGGTAAACACATATTTTCAATGTTTCGGAGCAACAATATATGAAATTTTTGAAAGTTAAATAAATAACATCATATTGGCATGACATAATTCATACAAAATTTTAACGCTAGGGGCGCGGCAATTTTTTTCCATAAAGCAGCATCTTTGAAGACTTATTCCTGAAAATTTCAAATTTTTAGGCCCATAAATAATCCTACAATAAAATATTAACTGCAACAATCGCAAATCCCCATGTATTTTAAATGGAAAACTTTAAGCCCTGTGGTCAAGGGTTAAATATTAAAATAAAAATCTGAAATAATTACAGGATTTTTTTTTAATTATTTGGAGCCGATCTGGGGGGCGGCCCGATAAAAATTCGATTTGACCCTTTTTAACGACCACCCTAATGTACACGTTTGACAGTGTTGTCTACAAACCTACATTGTTACACTTATTTAATACTAGCAGTCGTTCCCGTACTTCGTACGGTAGAACATTTTTAATATCAAGTTATAAGTTCCCTGTACAGAATTTACATGTCTTGCCAGTTGATGCAAATAAAAATACGTTATTTGACGAACTGACCCTAGAATATGCAACATAGAACTATTCATGTGGAAAGCAGGGGGTTCGTAAGTTGATCCCCGTCAATTTTATGGACCGGCCCTGTACTTTGTTAATGGTCATAGCACAGCAAACTTATTACATCTCAGAACTTCACACATTCTTTGCAATGAAATAGAGAATAATACTAATTAATGCTAATATTATGCACTGACACACACAATTATAATAAATCACTTTTATTATTTTATTACCATCTAAATCTTTGTTGAACATTCAAAATATGAAACACAAACGTCAAAATAATTAACTGTCACAAACATCGTATTTCTGTTGTTACCGTTGCTAAGCCGACTATTCACCGAAAACTTATATCACGTCTATACTAATACATGCATTGATCTTCTTTTGTTTAAATCCCCCCGTCATCTGCTAACCCCTCACCACGGACAGACATCCGCATTTTGCCTTTTATATTATAGATTACATTCTTATAAATTATAGAGAAATATCCAATGTTAAATAAACACTGAATCCATTTAGTAATGTACTTTACATTCAAAATCATTTTGATATGATTTATAAATGCGGAAGTTCAACTCTAAACATTCACAGTATTACTGAAATGAGTACGAACGCCCACAAAATGGTTTATTCAACATTCACGCCATTTTTATTTAGATGTAAGTACAATTATTCTTTCTGTTTGAAAAAATACAACCCGGAAGTCGGTTCCTTCGTATTTCGCACACAATTTCGCCCGTAGAGACGATTAAGATTGAACGTTTTCGGAAGGGTGTGAACTTATAAATACCCACAATCCAATTATATATCTATTGTTAACCTGTATGTGCGTGTTTCAACATATTCAATCACCGAATCGTCAGTCAGCAGCAAAGTTGACTAGTGTGAACTTAGTTCGCAATTGTGCCGCCGGTGCCGTAGCGTTACTAGTAATAATGGTGCCCGTCAATCCACTTCTTCCTGTAACGTAACACGCTTGTTTCTAGAAAGGAATGTAATTAAAATTGATTAAAGTTCATGATTGATAAAATCACGTGACTCTGTCTTTCGCTTGTACGAGAACACCAATTTCTATTCTGTATTTCGGCAATGTATCGTGAAATTAACAGACGTAAATCAACGGAAAATGTTACGTTATAGAACACGAATATTTACGAAGCTTTCAAGTTGAAAATTAGCAAATTTCTGTATTGAATTACTGCTCTGTATGTTGATTGCTTACTCAACTCTCCAACAATAAGTTTGCTGATGAAATTGTATATATGAGTAAAATGTTACTACGTGTTCATATTTATGAATACAGTTTTAGTTAAAAGCTAATTTAAATTGATTGGTATTATAAACCAATAAAATCAAAGGTTATTTTCCTTTGGCAATAACGTCAAATTCGGAGTCTTTAGATAATACAGATAGAGATAATACTTTATAGTTGGCATAAAGATTGACACGTAACACAGGCCTACGAAATGTATATGTACATGTAAGAATTAAAAAAAAATATTTCTTCTAAAATTAAAACAAACCATCCTCATGCAGAATTCATACATGTTGTATGTGGCAAATTTTTAAATCCATCTATTTTTACTGTCAGTAATATGTTACACATATTTGTATTTATTATTATCATATCTATGACTGCGCTCTATTAAGGGGTGGTGGTCCGAAGGGATAAATGACCCGGGCCCCTGAGGCGTGGGGCCCCTGATCCTCGATATATAGGCCCCATTTCATCTCTCAGAGGCCCTGTCTATAATGTAGAACTATAGCTTGCTTTGATATCAAACGTAGACAACATTTTTATTCTATTTGTTTTCCGTCAACTATGATTTACTGGATCTCCTTGTTGAACTGACGCTGTGTTATACAAGGATACTGTCCATTAGAGATTGGTGAACTTTTGTAATGTGATCGCTCGCGTATAGCATTGCTGGTCGATGTTCGGACACGGTTAGTTGAATCTAAAGTTTTGGTCTGTTCTGCAGGGATGAGTGCACTTTGGTAAACGGATATCTGGCAGCTGGCGGAGAGCTACTCCAAAGTTCGACGGTTTTCAATTTCAAGTGCATTATATCATTCTATATTAGCATTTCAATGCATACACCTTACGAGACTCGAATTGAATAAACTACTTGCAATTTCGAGCAGGTATATTTCAATACATTCCTAGACATTTTCCATTAACCCCAATTCAGCAGAATTTATATGTGAGTATATTTACGTAAAATACAAATAGGAAAATATTAAAATTCATCGAAATACAGAAAAATCCCGAAGGATGCTTCCTGAAAGGATAGAAAAATTTGAACGATAAATACGGGAAAACAATTGTTTCACATTCAAAGATAGCGAAACATTGTAATTCTTGTAATATACGTTTGAATTAGTTTGTACGGACAATTTGCTAGTTTATCCTTTCAAGGTCATTTTGAGTTGACCTTCACAAAGGGTAAACGCTACCACCATTACAGTGGAACAAATGTTTTTATGACGTCTTCATGACCTTCTTTATTTATTAACCTGTACACACCAGCTAAAAAAACAGTAAACCGAATATGTCAACAAGTAAACATTTTACAGGAATGATCTAGTTTTTGTTTAAAAAAAAAACATTGTTTTTGTCTCGAAAATATATCAAGGTTGATAAATAACAAAAATTAACCATCGTCGTGAAAGTATATACAAGAATATGTATTTGTACTTTGTAGAATCAGTTTTTTCATGTATTATATATCTCAGTAAAAGCATCAATTCAGCCATTGTATGCAATTACTAGTAAAAGTATACATTTTTAGTGGAATAAGTTTTGGATGCTAGGGTGTGCGAAGAAAGAGATCAGGTGCAGTAACTGTATACATTTACTAGGTTTTAAGCTTTTACCACCTATAAGTTTTCTTTCAATTTTCTTTTCGTAACCTAATACTTTATTTATAAAATATTCTTTATAACGTTTATACATACAGTAAAGTCGCGATTTAGTGAACTCTCGATTAAATGAACAACCCGATAGAGTGAACACTTAAATTTTATCATTGCGTCCCGATATAGTGAACAACTGTAAACCCCGATACAGTAAACTATGGTATTTGCGATACTTCTCTGGGGGATCCCACTAAATATGAATCTAGATGGAGCGTAAACGAAAATACTTGAATTTAAAACAAAAAAAAATTAAATACTTAATGTCTGGGTAAAGGAGAATGTGTGACCGTGTTTGCTAGTAGAATATTGCAGTTTGCTCGTGTTACATGATTTGCGACAAAAATTAGTACAAATTAACCTGAAAAAAAGTGTAAACAATCCAATATTACTTAATTTTTTTCGCTTCTGCAATAAATAACCTTTTATATGTACCTTCCCATTACATAATACACGTATACATAATATTATGTAATAGGCACATGTATTTGCTGTTTTTTTTTAAATATTTTATTGTAGATTTTCTTTTGTCAATTGTAGAACTTGAGAAGAAGAAATATTGAATCCAAAATGATTGGAATGACTATAGTTCAAGATGATAACAGATATGCGACGTTTCGATCAGATGTTTTTTGATCATTTTCAAGCAAATAACAAAATTCTGGAGGAAAGAAACATAAACAAAAATATTCTCTAATATTTTTCAAAATATTTTTGTACTTTTTGAGTGTAATTCTCAAGAGATTTTGTTTATGTTTCTTTGAACTAGAATTTTGTTTTTTGCTTGAAAATGACCAAAAACCATATGGTCGAAACGTCGTATATCTGTTATCATCTTGAACTATAGTAATTTATTCCGATCATTTTCGATTCAATATTTCTTCTTCTCAAGTTCTACAATTGACAAAATAAAATCTACAATAAAATAATAAAAAATCATCTTTATGATTAAGTTTTGAAACAAACAATTCACATTACCTTGAACTAACCATTTTGGATTCAGTATTTTTCCTTCTCTTTTATTATTTTACATATACATACATAATTCTGTTGATTTAGGTATCTAGAATATAAGTTGTTTCTCAAAATATCTGAGTGAGACCAGAACCCCGAAAATGTAAACACCCCTAAAAAGTGAACAGGCTTGGCCGGAATTAGTTCACTAAATCGCGACTCTACTGTATATCAATGACTTGAAACCTTTAAACTTGCATCTTTTCACTTTTCTTCTAAATTGATAAATTAACAAATTAACCTCATTTTGCAACCTTTGGATTTATGTTTGTAACACTACTTTTTATAAAAATGAGGTAACCTAGTTTCGCTATTTTTATAACAATACCCAAATAGCAAAAGAAAACCATTAATATTTTAATTAAACCTGTTTGGATGTCAACACATTTTAATGTTTAATATTTACAAATGAAATCGAAAATGAAACTGCACGTGCGTCACAATCAATATTTAGAATATTTTATTTTATTTGTATGTAAAAATAAAACGAACATCTAAAATAAACATTTTGTTTTTCTGTGTGAAACTATTCGCAGTGTCACGCATGTTATATATAAACACACAATGTACCAAAATAATAATTACGAACGAATTAAATTTAGAATATGCAAAACAAACAAATTTTGACAATGACATGTTCTGTCTGAATAATTAGTTAATAAATATTAATTGCTTAATTTATATCAAGGTAATGGCTTGCGGGTTACATACATCGTTAAATATTTCATGTAATACAAATTTAGATAAATACGTATTATTATCGAATTGAACTAGCTCACATTTTGTAAACTGCTGATGTCGTAGAATTATCTGCACTTCGCCATAATGCCAGCAATATATCTTACTACTTGCTAACCATGTAAGATTTTTGTTTCAAGACGTATGAATACAATGGTAACAAATAACGCAAGCTTTCTAATTATCTGTACGAGTACAAAACACGGTTCTAATGTAGGGTTGATATTCACCGTTTATCATGTGTTTCGACGATTCCATTCATTCGCGTATTCATTCATTCCGCAGTGTTTCTCTTCCGGGAATAGACTAGATCATGAGCTGTCGGCCAGACAATTCAGAAACGTATTACCAACAAGCAAGCGTGTGCTGGCTGGTGCGGTCAGGGGTGTACAAATTACACGGATTAATCAAACCGAGACAGAATGAAAAGAACTCGAGCATCGGTATTCGGTAGCCGAACATTCCACTGGAATACGGACGCTTCGACCGAATGAATCGATAGTCGCACGGGTTGTTTCACCATGTGCGGCAAGGGGGGTTCATCTAGGTCAGGCAGCGTGCGAGGATCAAGCGAAAGGAATTAGTGAAATATCGGACACGTGTATATCATCCAGTGATAGAATGAAAACAATTAATGGTCAATTCAAGTAACTTGTTCTTTATTAGCTGCAACTTTTTGCTAATGGAATGAAGATAACGTTAACAGTGGAACATTAAGTAATTAATTTAAATAAAAAATATTCGAAATATAATTCTATTAAACGGTAGACAAAAGATAATATTAATATTGGGAAGATTTAGAATAAAATTTCAGTGAAAAATTCATATTTAAGATTTATAGTTAAATTATGGATTTTCAGTAAATGAAAATGCTATTTTATATTTATAGTTTACATTTTAAATTGGTTGCTACTGAAATTCTAAAGACTACTTGTTATATCCAGCAGTTATGCGTGTTCATTGTATATAGCTGCATTAGTAAATGCAGTACAAAAGTAGTGTACAACGTAACTTGAACAATTGAAACAATTACATTAATGCATCCAGTGAACAATGTGAAAACTGTGGAAATGTATTACATAGAGAGGTTGGGCAGTGACACTCAGCATACTTGAAATGTTTGCGGTTTTGTCGTTGCTTTACTCTGAAATTCACTGACTGTCGGTTGCCGCATAGTTCACGGTATAAACAGTCAGATTCGTGATTGGTTGTGGATCATTCGGTAACCACTTCATCACGAAACTCAGGTTCAAACGAAGCAGTATTTAAATTTAATATAAGTACTATCTATACGCAGCAAAACTACAGTTTAGAATTTTTTATTGGGGGGGCAATATTGTGTAACATTAAATAAACAAACATATGACATTGTTTAATTAAATTAACAACTTCAATGAAGACAATGCCATATACTGATCTATATTTATTTTCTGATAAGATCTTCAGTTAAGTGCGTTTTACATCTAGCAAACTTCAAATCATTTAAATTTGACCATGATTTTTTTATCATTGAAGATATATACAGATTATCAATTATATGCAAGTATACTGGAGGTATAATAATTACATAATTATATGTTTTTGACAGAACATTTGCATTTCGAAAACTTAACAAACCAAATCAACAACCAAATTAATAATAGCCCTAAAAAATTACTAATTTTGATAATTGCTAGCCTCGAAAAAACGGACTATGCGTCAAATGTTTCTTCATTGCTGGACAATGATCAAAACATGAACAAATAAGTTTGTAGTATTTCACATCTGTCCATGGGCAATGACGGAACCATGAATTTGACGTTTATTTTATGAAAATTTGATAGATGTAAAACGCAATAATATACTATAGTAGTATAGTTTGATACCTTTCTTTTACTTGTCTTGTTTGTATTCTCGATCATTCGAAATAGATAAAAGTTTTTCTCGGTTGGATATTGTTTTGACAGTGAAGTGTTTGTTTTCGGACAGATTGTAACACCACATCCTCACAAAATGGAAGACAGTATTTGTTATCCTTAGACAAACTCAAGTGTTTACCCATGATACCTCATACTTATCCTTTTTCCTTGGCGAAAATAATAAAAGAAAACTCGGCAACCGTGCAATACACTCGTATATAAATTTCCCTGCATTGCAAGGTCGATATATAACCTGCAACTGTGTTTACGATGCTAAATGGTTATGATTATAAATACATGTTGATTCGGTAAACTATAAAATTTTGCTAAAACAAATAATTCCTGGAGTATATTTATTAAATACTAGCAGTCGTTCCCGTACTTCGTACGGTAGAACATTTTTAATATCAAGTTATATGTTCCCTGTACACAATTTACATGTCTTGCTAGTTGGTGCAAATAAAAATACGTTATTTGACGAACTGACCCTAGAACATGCAACATAGGAATGTTGATATGAAAAGCAGGGGGTTCGTAAATTGATCCCCGTCAATTTTATGGACCGGCCATGTACTTTGTTAATTTTCATAGCAAAGCAAACTTATTACATCTCAGAACTTCACACATTCTTTGCAATGAAATAGAGAATAATACTAATTAATGCTAATATTATGCAGTGACAAACACAATTATAATAAATCATTTTTATTATTTTATTACCACTAAATCGTTGTTGAACATTCAAAATATGAAACACTAATGTCAATATAATTAACTGTCAAAAACATCGTATTTCTGTTGTTACCGTTGATAAGCCGACTATTCACCGAAAACTTTATATCCCGTCTATACTAATACATACATTGATCTTCTTTTGTTCAAATACCCCCGTCATCTGCTAACCCCTCACCACGGACAGACATCCGCATTTTGCCTTTTATTTATTAAATATGGTATTTCAAAAATGTGCGAACATTTAGGAAAACTTCTAGCGTAAGAAATAATATTTTATTAGAATAGCGTGTATTTTTAATTCTATAAATATTGAAATAATAGCACTTCCTCTGTAGTTTCTTCATTAAAATTTCGTGAAGATTATTGCAAGCGCAGTGCATAAACAGGTACGTTAAAATACAAATTAAATTCCCCTGATACATTTTATTCGAATTCCTATTTAAATTCGAGAAACTCGTCCGTAAAAGAATGGCGAGATAATGCCCAGTACAAATAAGAGAAAACATCCCAGTTATTGTCACCATTACAAAAGAACTTGGATGAGAACTACGAAGGTGACAAGTGAAAAAAACAAATACCAACTTATTTGTAGATAATCTCGAAACTAATTCTCAAAGTTGTTCTGGCAAGAGAAAGCTTTCCGCCGCAGAGATTACGTTAAAACTGATAGAAGAAAAAAAAAGAAGAGATTGGAAGAGAGGAGGGATAAAAAGAATTAGGAAAGAAGACGAGAAAGCGTTGTTTGAAGTATTTAATTGGATAGCTGATTGTGATAGCAAGACTCGGTGTCTGCGCTCAACCGAGGATCGGGATTCCGGGTTTTCTGTAATTCTAGAAGCAGAAAGAAGATTAACGTACAAATGAATTGGGGAAATGGAATCTGCTGTTGTACGTTTGTATATACCAATAAGATTCAGAAAAGAGGTTATGGAAAATACAGGGAACAATTATTTCCTACACAGTTTTAGTATTCGAACATAATATACCATCAAATCATACAAAAAAGAGCGTTTCTACCTAATAAAATATATTCATTTTTACTTTGTTATAAATTTATCTTTGCCAATATTTAATGTTCTAATATTGGCAAACATTTATTTGTATCAAATATGATAGGCTTATATTTTCGATTATTATTGAATACATTCCGTTGTATCATTTTCATAAAGCTAGTAACCTTGATGAAAACGTAAAGGCGGATAGCAGTGAATGTTTTATGTCAGTAATAATATTTTACAATTTTGTATACAGAGCTAAACTATGCAATACATCATAAAATATAACTTTATGAGAAATTAAATTGAGAATGAATACAGGTACAGATGATATTACACTCGCATTTCCGTCCATTTTATAGTAATAATTTTGTATTCGCCGCAAAAATAGATTTAAAAACTAACTAAGATAATGTTTCTCCTTTAATGCATAATTTAAATCATTAATACTTGCTAAACGAATACAGTAATTACTGTGTGATATAAATCTCTGAACAAAGAAAACATTATATGTGACATGCTAGCTGAATAATTATTATTCGTACCATTATAATGAAAATTGATCGTGATGGATAAAAATGAATATGCGTTAAATAAAAAAAAAAGATATTTTTTATGCTAAAATAACTTTATTCTTTTAACGGACCACTTTGAACTTGTTAATTACTTGAAAGATCTTACAACATGATAGTAATAACATTATAATACAGAACATTTATTACTTTATTAGAATTGTCGTTGTATATTTCCCTTAATAAATTTAATGTGTCAAGCGGAATACTGCAATATAAGCAATAAAATTAATCAACATATATTTAACATAAATAATTCACTTTTTCAAAGTGAAAATCAATTTTAAAACTCCGCTATTTTAAATTACATGTTGATTATCATTATGTGGCATACAGTTAACAAAAACACAGTATAATCATAATGCGTAAATATATTGAACAAAACATTCATCATAAATGTTTGGCAATTAAAGGAAATGTATAAATATATATGAGTACACCGGAAGTTACGATTGTTATTTCCAAAACAACATATAGATTACAGTATCAGTTAACCACAGTTACAAGTATTGTGTAATCTATGCCGAAATACAGTCAAAATATACGACCTAAATAAAAACGAATAATATTGAATCAAACATGCTATCCTCGTATTCTAATTCGGGAAAGATAATTTCTATATTATTTTTCATTTTATATCAAGAATGACTTCTGACTTTTTGTTAAATTCATTGTTTATTTATGTATAATGCGGAACTCGGATTAAAACGAAGAATGTCGTAACTATCAATTTTGTAATGTTAATGGTATATTACAAACAAGTAAAGAAACTTTAATTTGATAATGTTACTTTTATTCCGTTGTTAGATAATAAAGAATTTAACAAAGGTCGGTGCAACTTGATATCAATGTTCTTTCATTTTGTCGAATTATGTATGCAAGTATGTTTAATTGTTATTCATCGTATTATTTCAAAGAACATTCACAAATATGTAGTACATTTTTAGTTCTTACTCAGAATATACATGTTAAAATTGTATATATTTAGGCCTTTTACCAGAGGCGGATTTAGGCATCGTCTTTAGGGGCTGCAGCCCAGAGAACCGTTGAATCATAGGGCCCCATTACACAGTAAAGAATAAAAATAAAAAGAATTTAAATTTAAAATCGAAGAAAAAATTATACAAAATTATTAAATCCGCAGTGTGTTAGCCCATGGCCCCCAAAGTTAACGGTCCACCCCTGCCTATAAATATTTCCAAATTGTTATCAATAATTGTAAAAGCGAAAGGAAATTTAACTGTTCAGTAATAGCTCAATGATTGTGATTAAAAAATCGACAGATGTGCTTATGGGAAAAATGTAAACAATTGTTACATTTTAAACATATTGCCTTTTCTAAAAAATGTATGTCTCCTTTATTAATTCAATGCTTATGCAATTATGACTACTAGTATGTGTCATTTCTGTACTTTGTACACAATCAATACAAAAAGTAAACATTGTTTTAGAATCATGAATCAAACTACGAAATTTTTAAAAATAGGTATACCTACACAATTTATTACCTGGCAAACATATTTGTGTGAAACATCCTGAAACCATATATTATACTAGTCCAACTAGAAATATCTTTATTTTTAGTACTATCATACACAAATTATTTAGGAAAAAATAAGTATGTAAGTAAATACTGTAAACATTGCAAAACGATTGTACTACAACACAATTGTACTTAGAAACTTCCACTAACCTGTGCAGTACACTTCGTCTGCCTCTCCCGGGATGTAGCTACAATCCAGCCACACGAAACAGGGATCACCGGGCCTCGAAATCTGTCAAACGCACAGCCAGGAATTAGTCTGTTTTCAATGACGCACTAGTCGCACAACGAATCAGATCATTTCAGAACAAACTCACTGACAATAACAATGTATGGACAACAATTCAACCCGTTCTAGGCTTGATCTGTTCAACAATTGATTGTTTGTCAAGTAATACAGAACGGAATAGCACTACTTGCTATAAGAATGACCAGCTACTGAGTTCTGGTGGGCGGCCAGCCAACGCCAGAGTCGATCCACGACCGTGAACATTGAGGATCACATGTGCGCACGCGCAACAGCCCGTTACAATTTTATGTGACGTCACGGGGTGCCGGGATAGGAACTACGTCATAGTGGAACGGCAACCCTGATGCTGCTGGTCCAGGACCAAGAATTGCACGGTCAATATTATTTGTGAATGCTTGCGGCATCCATAACACTATATGAAAACAATGGGAGACACTTTATTTACAAAAATATGGTCGACTATTTTCATACAACGATATTTATTGTCATTGCTCGATTTTGTAAAAATGTTTAATACATTTTTGCACTATTACTACATCATAGTCACACTACGTATTGCAGTGACAGGATACTGCGTATTTAAAAGAAAATTATGATTCACTAATATAATTTTCTGAGCGTGTTTATGAACAGTATATATTATATATTTTACTGCAAAGGTTACTGATAACAATGTAGTAACTATTACATGCACACTTTAAAAAATTCTGATTTGTTTTTATTAATAAGATAACAAATTTATATATATATATATATATATATATATATATATATATATATATATATAAACAGTAAAGTCCGCTTATAGTGAACCTGAAGGGACCAGGAATTTGGTACACTACGAGACACTATAACAAAGGTACACATTTTTTTAAAAAAATGTAGTCTTTATTAGCATATATTCTACTCATACATGCATGTTTATGAATAAACAAACTAAAATTAATTATTTGAATGAATTTTTATCGAATTGCCCTCCAAATCGGCCCCAGAAAAAGTCTACAACGATGCTTTCTGAAAAAAAATTGCTGCCTCGTACCGTTAAAATTTTGTATGAATTATCTCATGCCAATATGATGTTATTTATTTATTATAATATATCATTATATCGTTGCTCAGAAACATTAGAAATATGTTTGTCAATGTTGAAGTTTAAAAAATATCTCGTGTGTCGTGCCTAAAATTTGCAACATACATTAAATTCATTCATTGGTAACCTACTCGTTTTCGCATATAGTGAACTTAAAGAGCAAATTTAGTCCATTATATCAAAAAATTAACTATATGCGAGTTCACTTTATGCGAACTGATTAACATTAAATGGCATCTATTTTTAGTCGGGACACTAAGATACGTTCATTATAAGCGAGTTTGGAGGTTACAAACATGCATGTATGAGTAGAATATATACTAATAAAAACTATTAAAATAAATTGTGTTATTTCGTTATAGTCAACACTCGCTTATAGTGAACCAAATTCCTGGTCCCTTCAGGTTCACTATATGCGGAATGCTACAATTTTCGTAACTTATTTATCATCTACGTCTCAACATAAATAACATTTTGTATATTTCTGCAATATACTATATTACTGTTATTTTTGAGTTATATTATATATCTACAACAATTATAGATATTAAATTTTACATTACATAAAAATTTTAGAGTACGATATATACACAAGAAACACAGTAATCATATTCTTCAGATTATAATATTTTTCTGATAATAAACTCGAAATTAAAATTCTAATTATAACATATTACCAGAAAGTTACACCGGAAGTGAATTCGTTCCCAGCTAAGCATCCAAACCGTTTACAGTAAGCTTCAGTTAATCTTAATAAAAACATTAAACCAGCCAATGTGGGTCAAGATCTGTGTAAAATACTGCCAACTACGGAACTACTCTCTTACGGCTTTACGTATGCTCAAAAAAAAAAAAACGAAAAAAAGGGAGAATGAAATTGCGGCTATCTATTTAAATTAGGAGACAGTTACATAAAACATTCAAAGCCGTCTTTGTCCCATTTCCTTTTGAGACCCCAAAATTACCGAATGGGATTCAATGCAAATTCGGCACAATCAATAGCGTACCAAGAACGATAAGTCGGATTCATATTGAAAGGAAAAGCCTTCGCTCATTATCGTTTACCAGCCCTTAAATTAGATTTAACTTTTTGGAATCAACGTAATCCGTTTTGAACTCCACGTTTGTTTGTTTTGTGTCGTTTGTACACAATTATTAGATGAAAATAAAATTCCTCCAATATATTCATGTTATTACATTTTTCAATTTGATTTTCTATTAGTTAAATTGATACGTGGAAATATATTTCGTTGTGGAATTGGTTTATTTAAATCGCCAAAGGTAAATCGGCAAAAAGGTTTTAGATTACGTTTATTTATAGATTAATGTAGTACTAAATTTTACATAAGTGTAAGTACCTAAACTTCTCATAAGACTGAAGTTTAGCCACGCCAAAAACTATTGAAAACAAGGCATATACAGGCATCTAATTTCATCTAGCACGGAAACTTTGTCCTTAATTTAATGGAATAAGTTTTACCTTAGAAATATTTTGCGTTGTTGTCACATTACACAATCCGAACGTGTTGTAAGTTAAATTTAAATAGATGCTTAAAATATATCTAACCCACTTACTCTAATCAATAAATATATTTGAATAGTATTTCAATTCTATAGGAACTAATTCGTAACAACGACGTGATGCATCTGGTCCTACAATATATTCCAACGAACAGAAATATTGCAACATAGGAAATTATCTAATACAACAAAATGACGATATTAAACAAAAATAATATGGATTTCAACTTACCCATGCGTTTTTACACAAATATACTGATACAAGATTTTGGGTTTTACTCAGCAATATAAACAGAATATGTAAACTATATTTTAGAAGAAAAATATATTGAATTTCCTGTTTCCGTAAAAATATTGCTACAATAATATTTTCCTTTTATTATTACTGTTATATTTGTTGAACATGAAATAATATTTGAGTAAAATATTTTCAGCGAACATACGATGCTGCGAACAGTTATTTGTATGATAATTCTGTGACTGTTTGACATTGTAATATTACTCTGTTTGCGACATAACTTAGCAATTGACCTATTAAATTAATGAGCTAGTTTTATTAGAACGTCGCAAAACTCTTCCAATAAAATACGATCTAATTATTTTCCGGTGCGCTTGCACTTAAATAAACGACAATAAATTGTGTTCCGTCTCTAAAGTTGCCGAAAATATCTCTTCGTAATTGCTACAAAAACTTTATCTTTGACGAAATTAAATAGTTTCCCCTTGCACAACAGAATGTTTAATGATTTGCAAAGTTCCTCCCGCCACACTTGCTCTATTTTACCAGAGCCAAAATCTCTATTTAGTCCAATCCTGATAATAATAATAAAAAAAAAACTTGTACAACCTACTTTTTTTTAACATCCTCTTCGGGAACATTAATTTCAGACTTCTAGGTGGATATGCAACTTTATATAAATATTATAATTACGTTTTTTACACGAAATATACTGAAATTACAAATATTATGCAGTAATATACAAGCAATTTATGCTTCAGTATATCATTTGCAGGTCGCAAGTAACGATTTTTTATGAAATTTTTATTTCCATTTCTAAGAACGTCATCAGGTATAATACCCAATAATTTTTGCCCATCTTATTGAAGGGAAATTTAACATTCATTGTAAGATGTATAATCTATTCCACGAATTTGATAATACATCTAATTTATTAGTCTATTTCCTTGGCTCTTCCTTGCTTGCTATTCAAAACAGTTCACCTCAGCTTTAGGTTCGCTCGTAACTCAGTACACAAATCTCGAGGTAACTTTTCTCTTAAGTTTTCAGCAACCCGTTGTGCTATTTGGCAATTCGAAGCTCAACTGCGTTGTTCCCGCCCGTTCTTGCGATGGATCGATTCCATTGGGACGCAGATCGGCCTACATCTGGCAGGCCTATCCCACGAACCCAGCCCCGTACTCGAAGAACTGGGCCAAGGTGAACTAACGGTAAGATGTCGTCTGCACCAGGCACACACGCTAAATAACTACGAAAGAAACAACCAACGAAGAAATTGGATCACTTCGCAGATTGCAGAGCTACAGGTGTTGCCGATGGTTGAATTAGAAAACTTGAGGGAATATATGTGCAGAAAGATAACTTCAGACATGTGGAAAATATTTGTAGGATATGGTACGTATGGCAGTTTGAACAGAGTAAAATTTTTTACTACCATCTAGCGGTACTATGGTGAACTCAGTAAAAATACTATATGTAATTGGCAAAAAAAAAAAACTCTACTACAAACATTATATTTTATTTCAAATATTGTTTTATAAGTATAATGTAGTATTTTATGGTATTATGATGTACATACATTACATGATATATTTATTTTGAATACATCATTAAACAAGATTCTCCGAATAATGAACATGAAAATAAATTGTACCTTTACTCAGTAATACGAGATCTCATTTATTCATCAATATATGATATTACGAAAACCCCCTAAAAATTCCAATTTATTACTTCCTTCGCATGACATTTTCATAAATTCATATCGACTAATACAAAAATCCAAGTGTGCAAAAATTCCTTTTGAAAAGAGAATCCAGATATCCTGTGAAAGTACGTTAAATCTCACTTACAAACATCTGCGATTCTCTCCTGCGGGAGTGAAACGAGTTGTTCCCGGTATTTCTCTGACGTATTCGTGTCGACTATCGTTTCGCCCGCGGGATTCGTTGAAACTACCCGGGCCATTTTCAGAGAAGCAATTTAACAGTAACGCCTCGATGCTGACCTAACCGAATTACTAGATAAGAGAGATTTAGTTTGAATGCAATTAATAAATCAACGGTAATTACACTCCATAACGATTTGCTTTCGTTAACTTCACATTTTCTTTTATAGATTTTTCTCATTTCTTGTGGTATTAAATAGGATCTTGAGTTCAATAAATAAAGACAACTGGCATTCTAATAAAATGTGATTATTTTGAGAATGTTTTGAGTTATACCACATGTACTATCTTTCAATTATTTCTTTTACAAATATACAATGAACTTCCGCTTTACGATATTAGAGCGTATCAGAAACTCCATTCTATCTTTAAAATATTACAATGTGAAGCCAATAAATTAATGAACCTTTTCGCCATTTTTAAATGTTCTAATAGTCCAGTGAACCTAATTCTACTATGGAGGATCCAAATATGATATTTATTTCTGCATATAATATATATAATAAGAGCCCAAAAAAATATTTCTTATACCAAAATTAAAATTATTAATTTAAAAATAACACATCCTAGTACTATTTTTTTCGAACTATATCTCTACTATAGAAGTATTTATTAAATAAAAATATTTGTTATACATTTATTAAAAAATAATGATATTAATAGACATTTCACCATAACAAACTTATGAGTATATAGCAACTTATAATAGGTACTTGCAACAAAAGGTTTTTTCCAAAATAGTATTTAGTGCCGTGTAATTTGTAACATGAGAGAATATTTACAGTTGGTTGGTGACAAGTAATATTGTTTTTCTATGATTGGTTTAGTTACGTCATTTGTTACTATTCCCACCCAATCATGACAACTACTTGAATCATCTAACTCTAATATTGTATTTTTAGAATAACTCTGAAATGGATTAGTTACTCTTAAAATTAATTTAAACAATTTGTTTTCAATTTTTCGCAAGTCAGATGTAACAGTAAATTCAAGGTAATTATTTAAAAAATTCCATTGACACAAAAAAATAGCGTTGCCAGTTACACAACCTCGGATATATTTTCGATTCATGTAAAGATCCATTTCTTCAATCGTTGCAAAGCCTGATTTTACATGCTTACCCATGTAATGTTGAAATAAACCTGAAATTAATTCACCGCATTCATAACATTTATTCTTTTGCTTATTACAGAACCAAACTTGATGTTTTTCGAGATCAGGTAACGAATGATCCTTGTACATACAACCGTTGAGAAAATTACTGCATTGCATTGATACAGTTTCTGGAACAGAGGCAGAATAATCAATTGTAACTGAAAATTTTATATCTTCTTCCTTTCCAAGTAAAGTCGACGTAGTACGTATATCAATTTCATTATTTGAATCTTTGTTAATTTGAAAATTATCCGGTGCCAGAACCTGACATGTGTTATGTAAATTTCTTTTACTGCTAATTATTTCAAAATTATATTCACAATTCTTTGCACATTCAGCATTACCTATATAACGCACACAATGAAGCAGTTTATCGGTTGTTTTATTGCATTTTAGTTGGACGAGGAATATTTGATCAGTAACATTGGTTAATATATTCAATTCATAATTACGTGTTGTATCTAGTTTTACAATACATGGATGTTTTAGAATAAATTCAGAATGTTTTTCTTTGAAGTGTTCTAAAAGCTTAGTTCTTGAACCTATCCAGGTACAATTTTCAGATGGACATTTTAATTTATGAAACTTGCAGAATGCTTCATGCTTCTCCACGTCTGCCATTTGTAGCTTTGCCATGCATCCATCTTCTCTGTAGCAGCATGGAAACGACATCATGGACGCCAAACGTTCATACGCGTTCATACGCACAGCGAGGTGTTTGTTTTCATACGAAATTTTACACCGGCCACATATGTTGTCCCCATTTGCCATTGCCAGTATAGGCACACGCGATAAATAATTGTTACATTTGGAACATTTTAATGTTTCCAAAATATCTGCCTGAATCTCCATGGTACTGATCTATACCTGAAATAGAATTGCGTTTGTTAATTATACTTGTAATTAATGTATGGACATGCTTCTATAATAATCACGTTTAGCTTTTCTATGTACAAATAACAACTTATGTAATTGACTTAACTGTATACTCTATAGTCTATAGTGTATAAATAACGAGTGATAGAACACTAACTACAAGGAAGTTTTATTTGGAATTCGAAGGTTTTCCGAGTACCTATATGTACCGAAGATGGATAGCCGGAAAACTACATTTAATTCAACAAGTAAAACATTTGAGAATATGGAATAGATCAGTGATTTTTTGTGGTTGTTTATTTATAACAAACTATATCCTATACCACTGATCATTCCAAACGTAAAGTAGGGAATCCCCAACTAAAACGCTGAGCTAGCTCCATAATTACGGATTTATGATCTGCGCACTGAGAGAATAAAAGAGAAGGAGTAGCTATGCTGATGTCATTTAAATAGTACATTATACACCAAGGGATAGAAACGCCATATTTTTTCTGAGGTGTAATTTGAAGCCCGAGGGCAAAGCCAGGGGGTTACAAATACATCGAGGGGAAAATGGTGCTCTCTCCCGAGGTGTATATACTATTATTTCATAAATAAAGAATTATAATAAATCGAAGCGAAATTACAATATTTAGAAGCCTTTGGAATGTTTCCATGCAACCGAGCATGCAACGTACCATGACAACAGACATTTATTTACAAAAACCTTTGTTATAATAAAAACTCCCCTAGGGAAATTGTTGTCTTATTTCGTCCCTAGGGAGTAAATGCTTTACTTCTGTCGGAATTTTGCGGCTATAGAAACCGACTTGTAATACTACTCATTTTTTACTGCTGTTGCGTAATTTATACAATTTACACGTCCGGGAGTAAAAGTCGGTTTCTATGGCGTCAAACGCGGGACAGAAGTGAAGCATTTGCTCCCTAGGGACAAAAACACTTTCCGTGAGCGAGTTTTTATTATAACAAAGGTTTTAATAAATAAATGTTGTCATGGTACGCGTTGCATGGAAACATTTCCAAAGGCTTCTAAATATTGCAATTTCGCTCGGATTTATTATAATTCATTATTTATGGAATTAAGTGTTTCTACTCCCGAACCTGGAAAAAATAGTATATACACCTCAGGAGAGACCATCATTTTTCCCTCGATGTATTTGTCAAATTACACCTCAGAAAAAAATAGGAGGTTTCTCTCCCTTGGTGTATAATGTACTATTAATACCATTTTTTATAATGATAGTGTCATACGTAGTATTATTTTTCATATTAACTGCTAATATAGATGTTTCATTATATTCGCACATATTTAAATATGTTATACAGTAATCTATTTCAATTATTTACATACACATTACCTTCAATGCAGATATATTTGAAGAAACAAATAATTTGTTCAACTAATTGGACACAATTTTTAGAGTAATATCACTATCTTATTTACATGTACTTCTCTGCAAATCACAATGCAATTGAACCAAGGACAATTGAACCTTGTATTTATTATCCGCTACGTTACAATTTATAACCCATTGCAACGATAACATAATTTATGAAGATAATTTATTTCTTGCGATATACGTAGTTTATTGTAACCAGTGGCAGATTAAGGATAGTTGGGGCCCCTAGGCAAATTATATTTGGGGGCCTCAAAAAAATAAAATACTATAACAGTGATTCACAACCACATATTTCCTTTTTGAATCGGGGGCCGCATCCAAGTTACACTTTTTTGCGGCGCTGCTTATTCTAAAATGTACCGATCAGAAGTAATTAGACTTTTATATATTTACATGCTAATTCCCTATATTCCACATTTGTTGGGACACCCGGTATATTTAGGTATAATACTCCTAAGATTTTTTTATTTTAATTTACGAAAATCAAACTAAAACAATTACTCCCTCTGTTCCACAATAATAGTAGCAAGTGAATATTTAAACGGGAATTATTGGCGAATCCAGTTATAAGTTATGTTGTAGCGCAAAATTACGAGGTCTTCTTCAACGTTTCTTGACATTTGTCATTTATTTTGAGACATATCTATTTTTAGCTTATCCTAACTATTACGAATTATAACTAGTTTTTCTAATTTCATCCGCTGATCGAAATTAAGAAAAGTAAGATGAAGGAAAGAGAGTTTTCTAGCAAGGATCCACTTGCCATAGTTCAAATCTTGATGCACAGAAAAAAACGAAAAGTTTCCCAAAAGTGTAATTACCTACAATCCTACCTCATTTTATCTTACCTGCAATCCTACCTACAAGTTTAAAAAGCAGTAACGAAAATATTGAAAAATCAAGAAACTGTCTGAAGATTCAAAATAATAATTAAGAGTAATATTACTTTCTTATTTTTAATTTATAGTCCAATTTAATCTACTTTTTTGATAATAAATGTTGCGTTCTATATTTATTTTCTTTTGTTACTATTATTATGGAACAAATTAAATTCATCAACTGGTACTATTATTATGGGACAGAGGTAGTACATTATTTAATAAGTACGAAACACAAACATTAATTATTTTTATTGAGAAAAAATTAAATAAAAACAAAGTCTTATCGAGTCTTGGCCGAGTATCGGGTCCGAATATTTGTTTCGTACTCGGCGGATCTGGGTCTGGGTGCTCGGACCCGAAAAACCCTAGTACTAAATAACCACAGCATTTAGTAGAAATCGGGGAATATGTTATTTTTTAACAATTATAATGATCACAAACTTTTCGATTAAAAATATAACACTGTAAATTGTTATCCGAAAGCTTGCGATAATATTTGTTACACTGTTGTTGTTGTACCAAGTGCGCACATGGTCAAATAGAAATATAATTAGCTAATCCGGAATTACTGGTAAAAATCGAACAATATCGAAGCAAATATGTTAAATAACATTAATATTAGCATACAGACGA
Organism: Carabus problematicus; assembly: GCA_963422195.1. Taxonomy (NCBI): domain Eukaryota; kingdom Metazoa; phylum Arthropoda; class Insecta; order Coleoptera; family Carabidae; genus Carabus; species Carabus problematicus. Next base: position 11,919,388 of record OY728585.1, on the reverse strand, counting down.
CGCTCTTCGTTTCGATTTGGACTTAAAATATTACGATTAGTAAATTGTAATACACTACACTTATGCCATTGACTTCCTTAAAAGTAAATCGGGAATCGCAGTTAGAACGCTGAGACAGCACCTGTATTACACACGAAACTAGCGATTTAGGTAAATAGTAGCAGTATTGCAGTAAAAGTAATTTTTACTGATATAATTACTTAGTCCAACGCAGAAACTACGTAGTGTTTTGTAATATATAAATATTTTATGAAGTGGTTGTGGGGAAATAAAGGATCTGACATGACACCCCAGTAATGGGACAGACGTGATGTTATGTATGTACAAAATTATCTATTGGACAAGATACTAACAAATTGTACATACACAATAAACTAAACACGTATTCATCTAATTCTATGTAAATTATAATTTCTTTATTATTTTATTCACATTCAACTGATTGTTATACAAAAATATTATTTTGTTGTAAGTGGTTTTGTATATAACAAGTAGATTATTTTGAAAATTCAATTATACGTCGTACTTGTTTCATCTAATGCTATCATTTTCTCCTCATAGTGCTTCGAACTCGGATTAATAACTTTCAAATATAAACTGAATAATGTATTGTCGATTTTTCATAAATCAGATGTTACCGTAAATTCGAGATAACTATTTGTAAAACTCCACACAAGATACAGCATTTTCTTCATATACTGTACACACGTAGGTATTTATAATTCCTTCTAAAATCTACTCTTTTCAAAGTCATAAACATCAGTCATATTGTTATTTAAGTAATAATAAAATAATCTTCGATTATGTCTGGCACATGGAGCACAAATCATCAACTGACTGTCGTAAAACCAAATTTGATGTTTGTCTATAAAACACTGATTATCCTCGTACAAATCAATATACTATTTATCAATTTGTTGACTAGATTCTTCGAAAATTGTCCTGTACCAGATATAGTTTATATAACTTACCTTTAGTGCCAGTTGTTTCAAAGTTGTATTCATAATTCTTTGCAAATTCAGGATTACCGATCTAATATATCGTTTACCGCACATGTAATCACTTCAATTCAACAAGAATGATTTGCGAACTAAAAATCTATATTGCCTTCAGTGATTTGAATTTACGCTGAAATGATTTACGATTTCTTGTTTTTCGCCGATGTGCAATGGAAACTCTGTGTACATCAATAACGGCATCCGTTATTGGTTCGTTTCGTGTTTCACTTTACACGATGTCAAGAATTCGGAAACAATCTTGGGAGAATTTATTGCTAGTAAGTTGTAGCCCGCCAACGTGAAATATGAACAAGGTTAGAATTCAAGATCAAGAAGAAACTGGGTCAAATGAAGCGATGGTCTGTTGTCAACAATATATATTCATTTCCTCAAGTTGAATAAACACACCCTCGATGTTCGTTTTCTACGTGATCAGTAAAATTGGCTCGTTCGTTCCGTAATGGAAAGTCAGTGTCGTTCGTCAGCGATGGAACATTCCCAATAACTTTCTTTTTCTTTTATATTAATCTAAAAATAGACTGGTTTGTTATTTCTTTAATAATTATATTAATCTTAAAAACATTTATTTATTAAAGATTTATTATGTTAATAGTAGCAACTTACATTTTATATAACATACATACATAATATACAAAACCAACCAGTAATTAGAGATGTATCTAAAAATGTAGTTTCCTTAAGCATAACTAAATTGGATCGATACTGTATACTATTAAAGAACTAACATTACTATAATCTTAACTAGCACAACCCAGTTGAACCGAAGATTTATTCAGTGTTGCGATGAATATAAATACATAATTAAATAAATCAATGTAATATAAGAATTGCAGCTATATATTTTGACCTATTTTGCAACTAAGAACTATCCTCAATTGATGTATGATGTTTATTTCACTGTGATATATACATCTTTTACTACGTATGTGTATAACTAACAGCCAAGTCTTGTTATGTTATTCTAATCTAGTTTATTCCGTATGAAATATCTAAGTACGACCCTGCGTGTCGGCTGTGTAACGCTACAGGGGGTTATCCTAGTGGCATGTTCCTCGCGTTCGCGCACATGCCTCCTCTACATCCTTTATCTTCCTTAGTTGGGAATTTGTGTCGGCTGCAGCAGAACCGCAGTGTACAAATAGACGAATCTAATTGGAACTTAGCCAAAATATTTTCGCAAAGTTCTCGGTAATAACGACGGCAAGAACAAACGCGAAACTCGTGTGAAGTTCGCTGAAGTGAAGCACAGCACGCTAGGATTATTTGCTCACTATTTTTTTTTTTTTACTTTTTTGCTAGATTATTATCGACGGAAATGACATTAAAATCTGCGGAGCGTTATTGAATTAATAAAAAAGTATTATTTAGATTGGATTTCAAATTCAAACGCAGATTTCTCCAGTAAATATTATTACAAAGTTTGTCGCAAGAAACGATATAAATTATTTTACGTAAATTCTGCACGGATTCATTCATTAAAATTTAGATTTCTTTGTATATTACGTTTTACATCGTACAAAAAAAAATGGAAAGTTCTTATTTTCTAATCAGAACTTTTATTAATATTTCCTTAACCTCTACCTGGAAAGCCGCATGAAATTTTAAACCAACTGATTATTTGGCAGCACCGCTGAAAGAACAAAAGGCATACGAACCGGAGTCAGTCTGGCGTGTCTCTATTTTCATACTGGCATAAAACAATACGAAAACAGTGCGGTTTTTTGAATTATTAATCGAAATGTTGCAGATGCTAGATTGAATCTGAACCATACTGGCCAGCAGTGCAGTAAATTCCGGTGCTCGTGTAATCTAAAAATAACAAACTGTACAATTTCCAATTTAAAATTCTTTTCACGAAGAAATATGAGATACAAATTGTTATATTCTCTTTTATCAAGCATATTTTTATAATTCTCATCTTCAGTGATATTTTTTGTTGTAATTAAGAATAAAATAAAATATAAAATTATCTTAGTAGTGATACAGCATACGTATTTAATTATTATAACTGGGTCACTCTGAAAAACTACCATACACTAAAATGTATGATATAATCCTTCTCCAAAAAAGACGTGCCTTACAAAACCTTTTATTCCACATAAAAGGAGTGCTCACAAATTAAATCTACTACATTCACTGCAGTGCTGAAAAAGACGGTTCAAACACGATTACGTTTAGGTGCGTCTTTCTCTCTCTCTCTCTCTCTCTCTCTCTCTCTCTCAGACACACTCTATAGTACATTCAAATTTTGCCATAAATCCATCCCTATTCAATTAACGACGTGTAATATCAGTTCGTGAAACGCATGCGTACCGTATGACATGATTTTATCTCTCTTTGAGTTAGGTTCATTTATATATGTCTGTCTCGTTTGACAGATGTAAACGGGCGAGTTCAAATTTTAAACTGGAGGGATGTACGTATCAACTTAGGCATCATATTCATTCGTGGTCACGTTCGACGTTTAATGCAATCCTTTCAAATGCAATAATGTTGTGAAGTGTCTTGCGGTTTTGGAATAGTGGTATTAAGTGATCGCTTAAAGCTTGTCGTTTGTTTGAACGAGTCTAGCAAATACGAATATGGAACGTGTATAACCTCAAAATATAGAAAGCAAATGTGTACGAATTTTATTGTATGCTTAGATCTTGTCGATGTATTTAACAAAATTTTTAAAAACCATACATTTTTAATTAACTGTTAATATAGTTTTCAAAGTTTATTCACAAGCAAAGTATACAAATGTTAATAAGTACTTATAAAATGTGAATAATAATATCCTAATTTTAAATAAAATGTACAGACATATATGTATAGTCTATTCCACGATCATATTTCTGCGTTTTTGATTTACAATAATTTTATAAGTTTATTGGCAGTGCTATATCGTAACAATACAAATTCTGTAAAATGTATCAGTAGATAAAATAAGACTCAAACCAAATTGTAACCCTGTTCACTACTAACTCAAGAATGAATGACAGTATCCATACAGAGCGTGTAGTATTCCACTGTATATGTACTGAAACAGAGTTGGAATATGTGCATTTAGTAACCGCTAACCTCTATTAAAATCTAATTTACTTATTCGATAGTAACTTAAATTTATTACCTAAATAACCTGCTGATTAACATATTTGACAAAATCAGATTTAATAATTTTCATTTTGTATAACGAATAATGTAATATGTACTAGACCATTTCGACAATGTTAGCATATTAAAAAAACCATTAAAATTCCATTTCTACTACGGTTTACCTTCAGTTTTCAGTTGAAATATTTCACAGATTCTGTATTGTTTGGATATAGCACCCCCAATAAACTAATTATTAAAAATCAAAAGGTCAGGAATAAAATCTTGGAATAGACTATACAAGGTTGCTTTTTTACAGACTTTTTGATTGTCAAGATATACCATCCTAAATAAACTAATTATTACACATCAGAAATATGATCGTGGAATAGACTATAATTTATCATACTCATTAAATTCTTGTAGAAAATAAACCGTAAAATGTATTTTACACAATACTTCTGAAATATAAGACTGGAAGTGTAATTAAGTTAAAATCAGGAACAGCCACAATAAAATAAAAATTATATAATGCTTATTACGTTAATAACCGTTTATGTGCAAAGAGAGTCTAGTAATAAATTTTATTTACTGTTATTAAAACATACCGGAAGCCATGCGGGTTTTGTTTTTGGTCTGCGTCTGATAATTAGGGGTGTAAATTACCTACGGTACTCCCACAAATTAATGTTATTTAACTGAATAACCATGTTGCGGTTTAATGATGTAAAGAGCATAGTAGACATCGGTTATAAATAAATGCTTACGTACAGTATAGCAGATGCTATATAATTAGTACATCAAAAGATCCTTTAATTAACTGCTTATAAAACCTAGTTTATTATAAAGTAATTATAAAAAGCAAAGGATATGAGCAATTATTTAAAATAGAATAAAAGTGCCAAACACTGTGCCAATTAAGTACAATTACTACTTATTATACTACACATATAACTAATAATGTTAACAATTATTACTATTAAGTTATTTTTTATTCAAATTATTATTTTAATTTTTTTACTAATGGCAATACTGAAACACAAATACAGTGAAGTCCGGATTTACTCGTAGTGGACTCGCTTAGAGTGAACTTCCGGTTATAGTGAACGATACGTCGAGTCCCGAAATTTTTTTCTAATGTAATTTTGTACCGGTTATAGTAGACCCGGCTATAATGTACTTCCTGATAAAGTGAACCTTATTTTAATAGTAATGTTAAATATTCCGTTTATAGTGAACTTTTCAGAGGTTCCCCCAACACATATGTATGTACTTCCCCGCATTTTAAGTTACAACGAAAGCACATTAATTTTATTTTCAGTTCAGTATCATTTTACAATTTATTGTGAACGGAGTGACGTTTAATTTATTGCATTGCGTAGGACGTTTGAAATGGAGAAATAAAAACGTGAAGCTTTAACGCTAAAAGACAAATATACTATTATTCAACAGATAGAAATGAGTATTAAACAAAGTGTTAATTGTCATGAAAGGAGTTTATCGAAATCGACCGTTTCCGTAATTTAGAAAAAAGAAAAGAGATTTTATCATCGTATGGTAAAGTTAATCTAAAATGCAAAAGTTGAGAAAATCAGCTCATGAAGGGGTTGACAAGGAATTTTTACAGTGGTTTACTAAAAAAAAAACAGGAGTATGTTCAAGAAAAGGCCAATGAAATTATAGACAACTCTTGGATATAGTAAACCAATTCTGGTGCATTTTCCGAATTCTCTATATCCGGACCGCGCTGTATTATACATTTAGAGTAGACTTTTCTTGGGACTTGTACTGTAAATGTGTTTTAGTGTGGCAAAACATTGTTTTAATCCACTTCACAAAACATGTACGTAATCGAACATGACGTCATTATTTCTAGTGATATTTCATTGATAATGTGATTGGTTGTCTCGATGGATAGGGTATATGCACAATTCATGTAATTAATATGCAGACAATATTTTCTGTAGCAAAAACAGTGTTTTAATATTATCTAGCTACAAAGTTAAAAAATGTTCAAATCTGTAGGATCAAAAACAAACAAAAAAAAAGAAGTTATTAAACAATGGCCGATGAAAAGTACCAAGAGGATTTTTGAACCGAAAAAAGAACTTTTCCAATCGCCAAATGAAAGGTCAAGTGTGGACGATTATACAGAGACCGTTATTTTCAAGCGTAAGTATTCTATCAGAACTGAGACATGAAGAGCATTCAGTTCATCAAGTTCCTACTTCTGGATGAATCATTGAATTAGTTGTAAAAAATATTTTTATTTCTTGCTTTCAAATTTATTTTTACCATCTTTAAAATAAGCGTGAAATATTAAAATAAATATTCTTCTATGCAAATTAAATGTGGTATATTTATTTATATTCTATACAATTAGTAAAATTGTTGAATATCTTCATTCTATAATCATTATATCTTAAGAATGAAATTCTTTTTATTTCTCAAATTTTGAAAACTAGAAATTACAATAATTCGCCTCGGATGAAAATAAAAACTCAACATGAATATACCGGATTATGCGAAAATGACGATAAGATTGTTATTCAAATAGAAACAATAAATTCAAATTTAGCTACAATATTTACATCCATCAGTTAGTCGATCCATCATAATATGATCTGTTGTATTCGTGTGTCGAAAGCCGTTCGTAGACTAGGAGCTTTATGTAAATGTGAGGTTAGCACAAAACAGGATAAGAACGAGTCAGCGAATAGGAGAGGATAACAGAGCCAGTCACGTTAATGAGTTGGCCAAGAGCATTGAGGCAGAACGTGCAATGGGGCTTTGGGTAACCGAATTGGTGTGTGTGTGCGGTTCCGTATGGAACAGTTATATCCAATAGCCGGCTCTCTAAATGGATATGGCCTGTAGGTTAAACCCCGGATAGTGGGATATCTGGAGCACCGCGTGACGAGGAGACAATGATTGAGAGCCTCGGAAAGGATTGGTACATCGTCTGGAAAATGTCTTTATTTATAGATTAATGGCGTGTGCTGGGATACGATAATTTCATCCGTTCCAGGTTTACTTAAGTCAATTAAGATTAATCCTTAGATGTAAAACGAAAATTGTATGTTAAGACATTAAAACTTAATACATAATTAAAGGAAAACCGAACAAGGAGGAATTGTCATTAATTAATTAATGGATGCATGAAGAAAAATCTAAATTGCATGAAAAATTGTAAATCAAATGGGAGTTTTAACCTCTTGTTCCCAAAATACAAATGTATTAGAATTCAATAGAATGAATTTGTCGAATAAAAATACACTTATATAATAAACATACTAATAGAATCTGCTACGGTTTTAATAGGAAAAAATCGACAAACTTGTTTTTCTTTCAACTTCTATCTTCTTAACATACTCATATGCATGCTAGGACACAGAAAGTTTAACATTTATGGCGTTACATACTCCGTGAAATCCAATAACTCTTTCTGGTCCGACGAGCGGTGTTATCTTTGGTTCACGGTTCGCTAAGCACGCGTCTCTGTAACAGTTCAATGGTGGTGACGATGTTCTTAAATTGTCGCGAAACGTTGCCGCCGCCAACTTCATATCTGTAAGTAACGGATTTAATCTTTTTTACTTTACAAAGAAAATGCGGATAACCTCTTTGTGTAGAAGAATTTAATAACGTTCTATGTGTATCCATGCATAATTGTGTAAAGACCATTCAAATTCATATAGGAGTGAACAAACGAATTATTGATAAGCCCCACCACTTATGACAATAAGATGTATGTATGTGTAGATCTATACGAATAAAATGTGTAGGAAAGAAATAGCTTATTTTTTTTTAATGTCGTGAATAAAATTTACCTGGTAAGACGTCACTCCTACATGAATTTGAATAGAGCATAATAATTCAGAAAAGGCCAAGCATTGTTTTGTAAAATAAATGAAATGCATTTTGTACAAAAGCAATTATATTTTCAAATATCTTATATCGAATAATATTGAATATGTCTAGTATCATTAAAGTTATTTAACGAGCAATCAACATAGTTCCATTTCAAGATTTAAGTTCTACCTCATCTTAGAAACCTGGCATTAGCCATACATACATTATTATGCATGATTCATAATTATGTACATTGTAGAACGTCGCTATATCTGTGATCATCTTTATTATTAAGTTATGAAATAAACAGTTCACAACGTCTTGAACTATAATCATTTAATCAAACCATTTTGGATTCAATATTTTCCTTCTCATATTTATGTAGATATTATACCAATTCATCGTCATTTTATATATTTTTCTAATATAGATTACATATTAAAACACTTACAAGAGAATCCTCCTTCTACTACTTGCTGCTGTCATTCAGTATCCTGTTTTCTCTTATTGACGAGGACGTTTTTACTAACGGATGTGAGAGCTGTCGAAAGCGAACGGTTAGTACAACGTAACTTAATATATCTTCCGAGATGTCGTTGCTGGCGATGAACAGGCGAATGAAAGGACGCAATTGGTAGAGTGTATTTGCTCTGATTTAGTTTAAACCTTTCAAAGTATACTTTCAACAGAAATGCATTCTGAAGTGTCCCCACCTCGAAGATGTAAGAGCTGTCGTTACTAAAGTGAATTAACTGATTCGATTTTGTCTTCTGATTTATTATGAGAGTTGTACGCGTGTTTTTATACAAATTGTACATTTCTGACAGTAATTTAGAAATAAGCCAAAATCTAAAATAGGAGTATGTATAATGGTAGTCGGATTAAAATACATCCTTAATTTTGAAAGTTATAATGAAACATTAAACAAATATATAGCATTTTTTTATTATAGTTCATAGTGTAATAAGTGTTTTCATTAATCTCTATTTAACTGGACGAATAAAATAAAAATTATCATTTACTGAGTGAAACTATATATTATATTCCTATACAAAAAAATATTTCAAAACATGAAATAAATTCTGTACAAATCTAAAGGTCTCGGTCTTTTATTTAAAAAATAAATAAATTCATAATCTGGAAAAATAAATACATTCGCGGAAGACATACATATATGACTTTATTCCATTTACTTTGGTTTTAACTTACATTGGAACTGTTTTATGTCCTTTAGGCTTGTTATTTCTAAAAATGGAAAGAACCGAAGAAACAGAAGAACGAAGTAACAGAGAATGAACTGCGTATAATACGATGAAAACAAATAAACAAAGACTTCAAAGAGAAACACACAATTTATGTAGATACGTAAGTAAACGGAAAACATTTTCTTCGAGCGTGGCTGATATGCGATAGAAGAGATTTTGTGTTCGAAATGTTTTCCTTAGTTTAAAAGCAATTTTAAAGAGTACCTATGATATAAACATACTTGAACAAAAATTACTGAGTAATATCCATGAAAATATTATACGATATATTACAATATTATTCAATAGCATTGAATATTTTTATTGAAACAATTTGCGGATCTTGTGGATTTTATTTTGGTACCTATATTAAGTACATACCATAGTCATATAATATAAATTTTTTGTAGTTGCATAATAATGTGTATATATCAGTAAGTTTTTCAATATGTATTATGTATTGTAATCAAATAATTTCGCTAGCATTACTTGCAGAGAAGTTCTGTAATGTAGTTTTTGTTACGCTTCCAATATCTGTTTTACTGGAACGTAATGTTGGTTGCATAAGTTTGATTTAATCAAAAACATACCAGAGAGTGAATCAAAATATAAACGTATGTAACACCAAAAATCTAACAAACAAATTAGAACTTGTTATACATTAATTGCTTGCTTAAATAAGAAATGAAATAATACTCCTATAACTTATTTATCTGCCCTCGTATTTGACCATATGACAGAGTAACATACAATTCTATTTTCTTAGATTCATTGTATAACACGATATTATAGCACAAATTACTGAGACATCAAACTAAAATAAAACATATTTAGTTTTATATACGGATTTTCAGCAAATAACAACGATAAAACTGTGCAATTTCATTTCATTATAGTTTGAAATTACATGGAATCTTCAAACAAAGTAATTTCGGGGAGTAATTTGAAAGTCAATAAAGTTTTAATTAAACTGTATGCCTTCAAAATGTGCACTTTCCTGTAATCTTCTTTAAATGATCTTTTTAATTAAATTTTCTCTTTACATACATGTATATGATTCAATCAAATTATAAGACTGTTTTTAGATTAACGTTTAGTGCCAATCGTTGTTATTTTCACGTACTTACATATACATTCAGATATCTATTTACGAAATATGTTATTTTAATTTGTATTATTCCTGTGCAGTTTCTATTCTTGAAATAGTAACTACCTTTATATACTGTTAATTGATTTTATTTTAAGATACGTACAGGTTTTAACAGTGTTTGGAAAGTAGCTAAAAGAAGCTCAGCTAGAATCGAATATCTGGTTAGATGAACAAACTCAGCCAGAATGAAGAAATCAACAGTGATAAGGAGCTCACTACCCATGCTGACTGAGCTATTTGAAATGTTCTGGTTTTAAATTTGAAAACGGTCACCTTATTTTATATGTATAATAATTATTCTGCGATATATAGCAAATAACCTGAGCATAGTTAAGAAAAACAAAATAAACAGCAGTTTTTAAAAATTTACATACAATTTCGGAGCATACAAAATTAAGGCAGAGAATTTTAAAAAATAGTAATAAAATGAAACAAAAATTAGGTAGAAACACGTTATTATACTACAAACTTTTAAGTAAACATTTATTTGAATATAATCATTCCCAGTACATATTTCATTTATACAAATACTATTTATTTTTCTATGTTATTCATAGAATAACATTATTTATGTAAAAAAGTGTACATGTAACGATACGACTAATTTTTCCCTAAATTTAGATGTATATCTTTAAGGTTGCAGAACATATCCGTCTGGTTGTTGCGTCATAATGGCAGCAGTAACACCAGCATACCATGACAACTTTGTAACAAGTGTGTCTGGTTCCGATCCATGGTTCTACAGAGCTGTAAACCGGAGAGGCTGTGGATATATTGGTGGTGTTAGTACGGCAGTGTACCGGGCACAGACGAGGGGCACCTCTATCGATCCGCGGCAACCGGGAGAGCCAGGAATACGCTCGCGCGTCCCGCGGGATACTTACAGCCATGTGCGCCACGTTACACTATACGAACACAACCAACCAACCCTCTCTCCATCCCCGTGCCATGTTTCTTTTTACGCGACCAATTGCGGTATCCTAGACCGACTGTGCGCTACCTAGCACTACCGATACATGGATACATGCATGTTTTGTAATACAGCCATTCTCCCAACACACGGCGTTCAGCTTTTGTTTCCGATATTATTATTACTTTAACCACACCATGAAGTTGTTTTCTGTTTTGTTGTTTTAATAAACAAAAAACGTCATCAGTTTTTATAGAGGTACCATCTGATACCAGTATAGCAATATGTATGTATACTTTATTGTTTATTTGCTATGCTTACAGTCGACCTAAAGAAAAATATATATTCATAAAATAACTTACATAAAGTTCACATTTCGTTTCGTAGTGCGCAAATATTTAAGTTAAGTATAATAAACGTAATGCATGCGTTCCAGCAACATTTTGTTGTGGAATCATGTTGCAAATTCATTGATATGTAATGAATATTAGTAATATATGGAAATATATAATAGTGTTTCATTTACTTCATAAATTATAAAAAGGCAACATCTTTAAGCTGGAACAAAAATACATACTATTTATTTATGTATTTTTGTTGACGCCTGACGCTGTAATAACGACGAAACAAGTACATATTTATTAATAAAGATTTTGATTTAAAAAATATATATTTTATTCACTAATTTCGAGATTAATTTATACCGTTTGTATTATTTCGAGTACTATTTTGACGGAGATTCTGACCCATTTCGAGTTTGTTGCAACTTTCATTGCAATAGAGAACAGGAACTTGACCTCAAACCGAGCCTCAGACGAATCTGATTCAAACCATCAGGATTTGAAGCCACAGTAAACAAGCTCCATTTTCACTCCTTTTTTTTGTTTATACCGAGAATTACACGGAATTACACTCAAGAAAAATTTAATGTCAACGGGCTCGTCCGGGATTTGAACCCGGGACCTCTCGCACCCGAAGCGAGAATCATACCCCTAGACCAACGAGCCAATATACCTATATATAGATCATTTTTGGAGGATTTTCAGTATTGTATTATTAAATATTTTATAGTAAATATCTGTGTATATTTTAATACATTAATCTAATTTCAAATCACAATAAAATGTTTGTTAATGTTGATTAACTACAAAACAATATCGAACGAATCTACTGGCATTAATGTTACTTAACAGGTAAACACCGTATTTTCGCTTCGATATTATTTGTTTTTATTCGAGAATTAAATTGAATCTCATCTTTGAAACCTGACCCAAATTCAACTGGAACATACATATATTTGCAAATATGATAGTAACAATAAAAAAAAATTTATTCACAAGATTTTGATTAGAATTTTTACATGTGTAGTTTTAAAGTTCCCAAACATATACTTGAATAACTACAAAAAGAGGAATTTTGTTATTCAAGAAAGTTTTACAAAGAAAACTTCATGTAACTTACACAAAATAAACTACAGTCTCAACCTCATTACATATGCTTTATTCGTAACACATTTTAATTCACTTCCAACAGTTTAATCAGATTAATATATCCACTTTTAAAATATAGTTACATATATTCTGTTATAAATATTATTATTAATTAGCAATCTTCTAAAATTCTCGTAATTAAAACTCATTAAAAATTATAACTAGAATATGAATCAGTAGAATACTGAAAATTTGACAGTTCTAGCACTTCTAGAATCAGATTCATTGTACTGAAGTGATGATTCGTATACAAAAATATTAACATAGGTACATTCGGAAAACAGTTTGAATTTCGCTGATACGATAGTGTACCTTTTCCGTCATCAAATTGTCCGAAACCAGTAGTGACGTAACCTATACAGGAACTCGTGTTCGTTTGTTTAATGGGGTCACGGTTATTGGGGTGGGCGATTACGTCAGCATCAGAAGTGTATTGCAGTAGTATTCTAGATTCTGGAATACTCTGGATGCAAGCAGTAAAGTCACAATTCTCTTCTATCCTTGACTGGGCTTTCACAGGCACGGGCTTTATGGCAATTTATAGCGACATCTATAGTGCCGAAACTACGGAAGTCTGTATTCGGTTACTGCCGCACTGGGAATACCAATGATACGGTCTTGGTGACCTTGAACTCGCTACCGACATGAAGTTCGCTCCGACTCGCAAACAGCTAACGTCAGTACGAAAGTACATTTCTGTATTCAATGAGTTTCGTTTTGGTAAAGGAAAGATTGGTACACAAGTTTCATTTTATCTGTTATATTTGCAAATGTGGGTGGAGCCTATACTAATAAAAAGTAACGATAGATATTTTTCTTTAGATTTTGATTCAGGAAATATTTTAAAGAAAAATATCTTACCTTTCAAATGTATCTTTCCATTAAATTCATTAATGTGTCGCACTTTTTTATCTATAATAATTTCGTCTTTTAACAATTAATTTATCTATTACACTAGTAACTTATTAAATACTTTAAAAACAAAAAAAAACAGTACAGAATTCTGTATGGACTGATAGTGTGGTAGAAAATATAATGTGAGTTCAGCAATGAATTTTCATTGTTATTAAGTTATCTACAGAAACCGGATGACTATAAAAGTTAATGGAGAACCAGACGGAATCATTACGACTTATCGAAAAAGGAAGTATGTATATTAAAAACAAATTTACTAAAGACTTTTTTACGTGGTGCTTAAAATAATAGTTACTTCAAATGACGTAAAATTTAAGAATATGTAAATGTTATCGCAAAATAGGAAATGGAATATATATGAGCGTATATTGACCATTATTTATAACACACAAAATAAATTAGTTTTCCATGAAGTAAAAATTATAAATATCTGAAGTTATTTTTAAAATAGAATGATTGCTATTTATAGCTTGATAGGTACTAATTGTAAGAGCTACTAATTTTTTTTAATAAAATTGACACTGGTACCTACTAGGGAAAATTGTCTATTTTTATAACATTACTATAGCAACAGTGTCAATTTCAGTAGAAAAAAAATCGTAGCTGTTTGTAGCGCCGTTAATATCGAGCTGCTAATAGCAGTCATAATATTCTAAATATAGAGCACAAAGAATAATTATAAGAATGTCATTAGTTAAATTGTGAACAACTGTATGCAAAACTAATTGCAATTAAAATTTCCTGTTCAACAAATCCATTTTCATTTGTGCTTGATGCCGTGACGACGATGTCACTTTTGCCATTTAATTCGCGCCGGTAGATAATGAATACACTTCTAGAGAATGGAATAACATCACCTGGATCAACTAACGATTATTATCAGTACCTGCAGGGAAGCATGGAGTATTCCTCGCGTCTGCATTGAGTGTCCCAGTTTCCCTGGATTTGAACCCGCGACCTTGTGATGTCTATACATATATAGGTCACCAGAACCAGGGCAAATGTTTGCTAGCAATTTAACATTGAGTTAAGCAAATGCAACAAAATAGCTGAATTCTTTTAAACAAACGCTGTTTGTTCAAGACTTTATTTTTGACTAGAATGGGTACAGACCATCCATGCCTGTAGCTCATCGACGTATGTTCAAGTCTGAATATGTCACAAATTATTATTCACCTAAATACACTTTTAAAATCCTAGGTTGCTAAGTTGCAAATAAAACAACAAATTTAAAACCAGTGTAAAAACATTTTCTTCTGTTGACAGAAGCAAAGAGGACTAAGCCGACTATAAATGTATTGATCTTCTTTTATGTTTTTCTCCAATGACCTCACATAATTTTTCAAAATAAAAAATATAGAAAAATATTGTTTTATTTCCTGCATATTCAAGAATTGTTACGCTGGTTACGACGACTAGAGAAAAAGGTAGTGTGGCCCTGGTAACAGGGGGTTGTTGATAGCAGTGTAGTTTTTAGCTCATCGACCTCCTGTCGAAGAGCTATAGTGTTCGGTACGATGTCTGTAGCATCTTCCGATTTCAAAAATTTTTGCACAGAAATCCCGGACAGACCCCCTGGATCACGAAATGACTATTACAACATATGTCGGTATGTATGTCGCTCGTCCGCTCGCTCGCTCGCTCGCTTGTACGAGATTTTTTGTTCCACCCAGATCTCCTAAACTACCCAACGGATTTTTATGAAATTTCTGCAGATACGTGTTATGGTCTAGTTGTGCAACGTACATTTTATTTTTCAAAATTTTCCTTCGTACTTGAGAAAAAAAATATTTTCCAATTTTTTTTCAGTTTTTATTTTTGTTCTACGTTATTTTGTATTCAATTGTATTCAAAATTTTCTTGCATATGCAGGAAATAGAACAATATTTTTCATATTTTTATTACTTTCAAATAATTTAATTTTTGTCCTTTATTTTCAATGTATAAAATTTTAATACAATCTAAATTATTTACTATATGGTTATTTACTAAAACATGATTTCCGAAACTAGAATTTTCTGAATTATTTTTATTTGTAATTGCCTTCAAATGTTCATTTAATCTAATTCTGAAATTTCTCCCCGTTTGTCCTAGATTAATATCATTACAACTACAGGTTAATAAATACACTCCAGATTTATTTAAAAGTTCAATACTGTGTTTATTATTAAAAATAATATATTGCAAGTGTGTATCTGTCAGTCGACGTCAGCCGTTTCTTTTCAGTCTGCGCATGACTGTGCAATAATTAACACTTCGCTCGACTTCTCTTTTAGATTACGTCATTTTTTATTGAAAAATTGCTATTTTAAAATCAAGATTTCTGCCAATTGATGGACTTTTTTGTTCATATTATGTATTATTTGAAATATGTATACTTATGAACTATAACTATATATAAATTTTACCTGCTTTTATTTTTTTCACGTGAAGACAAATCATGTACTCAACTTTAACTAGAGATACAAAAATCTTAATTCTACTGGCGCTAGTGTTTATGGAACTAACAAAATTTGAGCGTGCGCTTCAGTGCACAGTACAGAGTATTTTGACCTTGATTCTGACAGTTTGTTGTTGTTGCACAATTCATAATATGTACAACTGGCAAGTTATAATATGACATCTAAATCTAAAAAGAAAGTTTATATAGCAAAAATATGTAATAATTCATCCTGAGCAACTTCGAAAAATGTATTCTTCTGTTTACCTAGGAATCTTATCCGGCGTAAATTATGGTTATAAGCAATGTCTTGTAATGGTTTACAGATAGATTGCAGTCAGTTTGTCAGTGATGATCATTTTGATGTAAGTTAATTTTAATAAACCAATAAGGTAATTATACAATTTAGTAATGTATATTGCAGTTACAAAAGGACGCGGATCTCAGTTTTCTCTGATGGTAAATTTCGACTAAAGAAAAGTGCTATTCCATTTGAATGAGAACATAGTGAAACTACATGGAAGGATCGAAATTTACATAGAACAGAAACTATGGATGACGAATTCTCATTCTTTGCAAAAAGTATTATTGCCCATTTAAAACAAATGCCAATTTAACATAGAATAAGAGCTAAAAATAAAATTGAAAATATGTATAATGAAAAATCATTACTGAATTAAGAATAATGTTTACTGTAATATACTGGGTGTTTCAAGAAATCTGGGACATAGGCAATTAACATGTAAATATACAAATATTGTGATTACTTCTGCACAAAACATTTTAGAGCAAAACTGCAAATAAAAAAGTTGATCAGAATTGAAAACTGTATAGAATGATGCCATATTTAATGCTCAGATATGTTTCTGTAGCGAGTAAACAAATTTTGAAATACTACATTTTAATAACAGATTAGAAGGTCTTGAAACAAAAACGCTATGTTTTGATTATTCTTCTCGATTAAAAATGTATTATTCCGGCCCGCTAACAGGCCCAGTTTCAGCGTGCTGCCGCTGTCGCTAATAACCGTAGGAAAACATTTGAACAAAGTACGATTTTGACAGTTGTTAATCAACAAACTACAGTATTCAGTTCTGATTCAGTTTAATACACAAATCGTTTATGTAAAATTGATATATAAACTGTGCATTTAGTGTAATATATTAATTATTTGTGTAATATTTGCGTTGGTATTATTCACAGGTATTATTAATTTTACTAAAAATTATTATCTGTTTCTACAACAACATTTTCTACTGCAGTGTAGATTGGTGTGTTATATTAATAACGAATTACTGTAATTATGGTTCATTAGAAGAAGTGATATATACCAAGCTGCAGTCGACGAGGAACAAATGTACTACATGAATTCCCCTCAAACATGAAAATGACACATAAATGTCTTGAGAGTATATATTTACACACTGGTACTAGTAGATTAATAAATGTTAGTTTTTCTCCAATGTTAAATCGCGGATCAGATAATAAAAGAGATATCTTTTGCAGTAAATGTATATCTATGTCATTTAATTTTTAACTTTTATAAAATCAAATTTCTTTAAAAATCATTGATAATATTAATATGTCTATGTACTTCACAATTAATTTTGCATTTATAATTAATAATTCTTATACAACAATCTTTTACAATATTAGTTGTCATTTTTTGACAATGACAAGTAGCTACTGTAACTAATGCCAATACTTCGACATTTGGCCGAGCTGTTAGCATAAAAAATCTATTGTTATATCGTTCAGCTAGCAGGTCGGTAGGAATCTAGAAGGTCTTGATTTGTTGTAACTAGCAATAAAATTTGCAATAAATCCGAATGTTTGCAAGTTCTAGACGTATGGAGCGCTACAACAATATTACCACGTATAATAACAGGTAACAAATTTAGATAGTGTTCTTCAATAAATAAATGCATTCAGATTAACAATGTCGAATTTAATTAAATTTTTTTTATGAAAACTGTCCATATGCTTAATAACATAAAAATATTTAAATACATATGTAAATATAACAATGTTATGTTTATATACAGGTACCGGGTGTCCCATGAAAACTGGGACACAAGGAATTAACAAATGAATAAATCGTGATTATTTCTGAACAATACATTTCAGAGCAAAAGTGAAAAAAAAAGATTGTTCAGAATCAAAAACTGCACATGATGTTATGTTCAGTTCTCAAATATTTTTGTGTATCGAGTAAATTAATTTTGAAATATTGCATTTTAATTATAGATTAGAAGGTCATGGAACAAAAATTGCAAGTTTTTTTGTTAAATATAACAACAAACAATCAAAACACAGCAGTAATTTTTACTTTCTTATACATAGTATAAAGGAAGTATAGGAATCATAAAAAATTTCGATTGCGAGATTTTGATGGAAATACATGTTTTGAGGTCCCCTGAATACGTTTTGACTATTTTTGCAATGACGTCTGTGTGTGTGGATGTGTGTCTGTATGTTCATTATCTTATAAACGAGCAAAGGCAGAACAATGAAACTTCATATTTAAAAGTTTATTGATTATACGAAGAGCTGATTAGATTTCTAGCATAATCGCACAACCGGAAAAGGAAGTTTACTGAACATCAAAATCAAACATTGCAAATTATTGGAGAAAATAAAAGAGATATGGAAAAAGTTATAGGAAATTTTAAGAAAAAAATGTTCTATGTCTTTTTGTTCTATCTTCATCCAATTTTGAGTAAAGACGAATTTGTAAAATGCGCCATACAACGAAATATCACTTATTGAAAAAGGGTATATACGAGTAGTATCGAAAGTAGGTTTAAGAATGAAAAATGATTGGTGGAATGATAATGTGAACGAGGCAATACGCTTATAGAAAGAAGCATATCTGTGTTTTTTGAGTGTTAAAGATTCATATGGTGACTTCCGAGATGTATGTTTCTTTAAATATAAAAGTATGCGAGCGAATGCAAAGCGTGTTGTACGTGAGAGTAAACTGCAATGTGACAAAGAGCAGAATGAAAAATTGTCGAATGACTTTATTCTAAATAAAAAGATGTTTTGGAAAGGCGTGAATAAACTGAAGGGTGGTAAAGCAATTAAAGATCATGATGGTAATTTATTGTGGAAAGAATTGTATGAGAATAATTGTCTTATACATGATAATAGGAATAATTTGGATTGCAGTGAAGGTAAAGATTGGGATATAAATGAAGACGATGTAGTTAATGCTTTGTAAAGAATAAAAACAGGTAAGGCTGCAGGAATAGATAATATTACAGTTGAGTTGATGAAGTATGGTGGCGAAAAAGTGTTTGCTTGGCTAGTGTATTTGTGTAAATGCTACTTGCGGCAAAATGTTGTTCCAGAAGATTGTTCCATTGTACAAAGGAAAAGGAAATATGAGTGAATGTATAAATTACCGTGCGATTAGTCTCTTGAGTGTTGTATGTAAGTTGTACAGTAGTGTTATAAATAATACAGTAAAGGAGAATCCATGTAGTAAATTGAATGGTATGCAAGGTGAATTTTTGCCTGAAAGAAGTTGTGTGGAGCAACTGTTTTTGCTTCGAATGATTGTGGAGAAAACATTGGATTGAAACAAAAGATTATTTTGTGGTTTAATTGATTTAAAAAAGGCGTATGACAGTGTTGTGCATGAAAAATTATGGTCTATTTTAAAAGGACTATGGTGTTAGTGGTACTTTATTGAGAGCACTAATGGCTTTATATGAAAATAATCAAGCAGCAGTTCGTGTGGATGGTAGTTTGAGTAGATGGTTCCGTATTGACGTAGGGATTAAACAGGATTGTGTGATGTCTCCTTGGTTCTTTAATTTATATATGGATGATTTATTACGTCGAGCGTTAGTTAGAGTGTAAAAATGATGGCGTGAATATAGTGATTTCGTTATGCCTGCATTAGCACAGGGCCGTTTCTGCCTATTGTGCAAGGTGTGCACCGCATACGGGCGGCCACAATAAGGGGGCGGCCAAAATCTATTCATTGTGTTTATTCTATTAATTATGTAATACTTTTGTACTGCATTACTGAAACCTTAAATTATATTTCTTAAGTTTTGTAATTTTATCATACCTATTTTGTTTTCGAAGACTTCAGTTATTATTCACCAAAGACTTGAAAGTGTTTTTACTATATTTCAAATTCGAACAACAATGCGCCCACGCTTTGCACCATATTCAAAAATGTTTTTAGACGTACTCACTGAAAATTTCCGAAGTAAATATATAGCTCTGTGCTGCCCCGTTTTCGCGAAAATTGTGTAAAATCTCAACTCGTTCTTGGTAATAAGTTGTTGGAACACGTTCAGAAGCCTTCCAATCAGGGCCGGTTCTGCGTATCTGCGTTGCAATTGCGATAGTGTTTTTGTTTAGGTGTCTTGGCTAAATCGTTATTAAAAAATCAGCTAAGAAGCAAAGATTGCCAAGTTAAGTGTAAGTTTTCATTCTTATTATATAATTTTCTTATTTTAGTTACCTTCATCATAGTAAAACTAAAACGGGGTTCGTCTTCAACGTTTTACCCAGTTTTACCGATTAGTCCTATTTCATATATAAAAAAAATATAACCGATGTCTTAAACACCCTTAGCGAAAATGACTTCCAGTACTGTTAAAATTAATGCAAATAACGCCAAAATCACTATGTCACTTCCCAAGGGTCATACTTTGAAGGGGATAACTTGTAATGTTAGGTAACCCTCAAAGAAAAATTTAAAAACAATCAGTACTCTTACTTTTGGGGTACGTATGTTAAAGGAGTGAAAACACATAACATGGCAGATTCATTATTAAATAAAATTTTAAATTCAAATTTTGCTTGATCTAACAGTTGAATTTGCGCAAAATAAAGCTCGTCAAACTAAAATAATATGATTATTTTTCATACTGAATAGGGGCGGCCAAATAATAATTGCACAAAGACGGCCAAATATCGAGAACCGGCCTTGATTATTTTCATTATAAAAACCTTAATTTAATAATTTTTTTCAGAAGAAATTTTCTGATATGAATCGTACATATGTTTTGTGTACTCACAATGTGTAATTTAGATTTCAAAATACATTAATTAGTAGAAGTACAGTGTTATACAAGGAGTTTCGCAAATTTCTGATTGTGGTAGAGCGAAACCGAGTTGTACGATACCGTGGAGGGTTACTTGTACATACAGCGTGTTAAAAAACTAGGAATGTATACAGACATACATGCCTGCAGCTCATCGACGTATGTGCAAGTCTGAATATATCACAAATTATTATTTATTTAGATTCATTTTTAAAATCCTAGGTGCCTAGGTCGCAAACAAAACAACAAATTTAAAACAAGTGTGAATACATTTTCTTCTCTTGACAAAAGCAAAGCAAACTAAGCCGACTATAAATGCATTGATCTTCTTTTGTTCAATTTTTAATTAAAAAATATTTTTTTCTCCAATGGTCTTACATAATTTTTCAAAATAAAAAATATGGAAAAATATTGTTCCATTTCCTGCATATGCATGAAAATTTTGAATACAATTGAATAAAAAATAACGCAGAAAAAAAATAAAAACTGAAAAAATATTGGAAAATATTTTTTTTCTCAAGTACGAAGGAAAATTTTGAAAAATAAAATGTACCTTGCACAACTAGACCATAACACGTATCTGCAGAAAATTTCATAAAAATCCGTTGGGTAGTTTAGGAGATCTGGGTGGAACAAAAAATCTCGTACGAGAGAGCGAGCGAGCGGACGAGCGACATACATACGGACATATGTTGTAATAGTCATTTCGTGATCCAGGGGGTCTGTCCGGGATTTCTGTGCAAAAATTTTTGAAATCGGAAGATGCTACAGACATCGTACCGAACACTATAGCTCTTCGACAGGAGGTCGATGAGCTAATAAGGGTAAAAAAATTTCATGGGAGATACATTTCGATTTGCTGATTCACAATCAAAAAGAATTTTTTCAAAATTCGCAAAATTACTGACATGCTTCTAGAAGAGCACATTTCTAGTATCACTTTTTGCTGTTTATTGATTCGAATGTAGAAATCACAAAAGTGTGATTTTCTCGAAATTTAATTTTCCGTTATAACTCACAAAGTATAAACAATATTGAAAAAAGTTTCAAATAAATATTTTAGCATACATAAGAATGTTCTCGATGAATTTGATGAAAATTTTTTTTAATAGATATTTCTGGAGATACAGCATTCATGTTGAATTTTTTAAATGGAAACCATAGCTAAATTTTCCCTAGCTATAAAGCGCTATTTTTTCTGTTTACAATAATGTATTTGTTTATATAAATATCTTTTTTAGTTTTTAAGAAAAATTAAAAAGTATGGCAAATAGAATGATCTTCGTAGTGTGCCATGAAAGTTTGGTATAAAACAATTGCATCTAAATGTGTTATATACATGCAAAACAATTGAAATTCAATAATACAGTGATGCCTCGCATAACGTACTTAATTCGTTCCAGCAGCAAGTTCGTTATGCGAAAAGTTCGTTATGTGAAACGCGTTTTCCCATAACAATACATGTTAAAATTTTTAATTCGTTCTGCAGCATAAAATATGGTACTGTAACACAAAAAAAATTAAAAGGGTACTCATGTTTTATATTTTTTAGTCAGACTCAGATTTAGGAGAGTCTACGAGGCTTGCACGGTCAGGTCTTCTTGTTCCATCCTTTGCTTCTTGACTGCTGGCTTCTTGAAAAACCTTTCCATGGTTGTCTATTTCTCCCTCTTCTTCAACACCTGCAATTGTTTTATATCAAATTTTCATGGCATACTTCGAAAATCATTCTTTTTATCATACTTTTTAGTTTTTTTTCGAAATTAAAAAAAGATATTAATAAAAATTGAACTTGCATGCTGTATCTCCAAAATAAAAAGGTAAAAAACAATTTCATCAAATTCTTCAAAAAGCCTGTTGTCTATGCTAAAATATTTATTTGAAACATTTTTTTAATATTTTCAGTACCTTTCGAGTTATAATGGAACACACAAATTCAAAAAAATCACATTTTTGTCATTATCAAGTGAGCTATGCAAAATTTTCAAAATATGAACTCGCCATTAACATTGGCCCATAAATGCACAACTTTTGCCTAATTTAATCGAGATCCATGTAGTGGCCCGTTTAAATAGAACACCCTGTATATATATATATATATATATATATATATATATATATATATATATATATATATATATACAGGGTGTCCCTGAAATGCGTGGACATCGCTTAACCACAGATTCCTGGGTCGAAAATAAGACGATTTAACTAAACTTACCTATATGCAATTACGTTTCGTTTAGCTGGTATTCTGCTTCAAAGTTCTTTAAAAAAAAAGTTATTTTATCCATAACTACAGAACGCTTGGATCGATTTGGATAATATTCGGTACTGTACTTCTTACGGATGTAGGTCATCTTTTAAGGTGATATTAGTTATTATCAGTGGACCATTAGTGTACGAAACACGGGTAACCCGGCATAAATCAGTCAAAAACTTTTTAATGTTAAGGCCAATAACTTTCAAAAAAATAGTTTCAGAAAGAGACATTCAATAGTAATTTTTTTGTTGTTGTTGTCTGTACTGATATCTGTTAAGGTTTAGGCACAAAAAAATAAAATCTGAGGGACCGCGCACTGCATTTCATAAAAAAATGTCATCTAGCAGTCTGGTATTTTAAGAAATAAATGACGATATGATATTTATTAGTGCAATTATTTAGATTTCCTTATAAAAAGGAATCGCAAATATTTAAATCTGGTGAATGAGGTGCCCATTTTGCAAAAATTCAAAGGAAATCTAAATAATTGCACTAATAAATATCATATCGTCATTTATTTCTTTAAAAAACAGACTGCTAGATGACATTTTTTTATGAAATGCAATGCGCGGTCCCTCAGATTTTATTTTTTTGTGCCTAAACCTTAACAGATATCAGTACAGACAACAACAACAAAAAAATTACTATTGAATGTCTCTTTCTGAAACTATTTTTTTGAAAGTTATTGGCCTTAACATTAAAAAGTTTTTGACTGATTTATGCCGGGTTACCCGTGTTTCGTACACTAATGGTCCACTGATAATAACTAATATCACCTTAAAAGATGACCTACATCCGTAAGAAGTACAGTACCGAATATTATCCAAATCGATCCAAGCGTTCTGTAGTTATGGATAAAATAACTTTTTTTTTAAAGAACTTTGAAGCAGAATACCAGCTAAACGAAACGTAATTGCATATAGGTAAGTTTAGTTAAATCGTCTTATTTTCGACCCAGGAATCTGTGGTTAAGCGATGTCCACGCATTTCAGGGACACCCTGTATATATATATACCGGGTGTTAATTAAAAAACTGGCCATAGGCGTTTAACATGTAAAATCAGTTTTTCCTCCTGCATTAGTTACCAAATTACTTTAGAGAAAAATACTTTAAATAAAAGTTGTAGAGAATTAAATTCTGCATCTAAGTGAGCAATCAGATTTAATTTTTGACATTTCCTAACTGAGAAAATCAAGTTTAAAATTTCATGAAAACACTTAAGATATAGGAATAGCCATGGAATTTAAACAAAATTAAAAACAATTGTATGACATTTGCTGTCAAAAAAATTATTAAATCACGAATATTTAGATAAATTTGTCCAGAATAGAACCATTTTATTACTTGAAGCTTTTCTTCATGTGAAAACTGTTCCATACTTTTAGAAATATCTGTTATTGAACGAAAATTACGAAACACAAATTTTTTTGACAGTTACAATGTCATACAATTGTTTTTAATTTTGTTTAAATTCCATGGCTATTCCTATATCTTAAGTGTTTTCATGAAATTTTAAACTTGATTTTCTCAGTTAGGAAATGTCAAAAATCTGATTGCTCACTTAGATGCAGAATTTAATTCTCTACAACTTTTATTTAAAGTATTTTTCTCTAAAGTAATTTGGTAACTAATGCAGGAGGAAAAACTGATTTTACATGTTAAACGCCTATGGCCAGTTTTTTAATTAACACCCTGTATATATATATATATATATATATATATATATATATATATATATATATATATATTATATACTATTTATGTTTTACAGTTCAAGGATAAATTTAATACAAAACAACATTAGCAAATATTATTTTGCATAATAATAGTTCGTCCCATGAAATTGACAATGCTATAAAAACTATATTAATGGAAACCATTAAAATTGCTGTAATTTTTTTCTCATTAAAAATTCATTACACCTATCATAGTCGTACATGTAATATAAATTTTATATTTAATTATTCCTGTTTACTATAAATAAATACATAGCTACTTCAATACTGTAAATCAAACATCAAATATTTTTGTGCTCCTTGTTTGCGGCAGAAATGTCAATTACTTTTTTTTAAAAAATGAGCACTTTTACATGTGTTTTCATTGTTATCTTCTTCAGCAATTTTCATGCTTGTCAGGTAAGTTACCCTACAAAACAACGAATAACATTGTAATAATATCTACATATAAAATTGACATTGCAATTATATGTATACGAGCCCTAACACATAAATGTTCGGACACTAATAATTTTTCAAACATTTCTCAAATATTAATAAAACAAATTAACTTAACAATTTAATTTATTTTTTATTATAAAGGTACATTATTCTTACACTATTTTTTAAATTCGGTATAAAGAAAAACCTAATAGAAACAAAATGAAAAATGATATTATCGTCAAATTTTGCACATAACACATAAATATTCGGACAGTACGCTTTAGTAAGATATTACGTCACCTCTAGTCTGAATAACTGCTTGTATACGAGCAGGCATAGTTTTAACAAGAGCTTCGCATTGTTCTACGGTGAAAGAATCCCAAATAGCCTGTAACTTTTGCCGCAAATCAACAATATTTCTCTGTGGGTGATTCCTCGGTTCTTGCTTCATTTTATTCCATATTGTGTCGATGATATTCAAATTAGGACTGCATGTAGGCCAGTCAAGAAGAATATTGTGATCTTTCAGCCATTTTTAATAGTTAATTGTTCGTTTAGACAGTCTTTATGGAATGCTTCAAACAATTAAGTTTCCAGAAGGTGTAATGGTTTGGGGGAATATGTCTGCATATGGTGTAGGAAGGTTACATTTCATTGAAGGTACCATCAGTGCTCAGAAATACCTGGCAATTCTTGAAAATAACTTCTTGCCTTCGATACAAGCCTTATCACCCGAAGGAAATTTTATCTTCCAACAAGATGACGCATCATGCCATACGGCCAAAACTATTAAAAATGGCTGAAAGATCACAATATTCTTCTTGACTGGCCTACATGCAGTCCTAATTTGAATATCATCGACACAATATGGAATAAAATGAAGCAAGAACCGAGGAATCACCCACAGAGAAATATTGTTGATTTGCGGCAAAAGTTACAGGCTATTTGGGATTCTTTCACCGTAGAACAATGCGAAGCTCTTGTTAAAACTATGCCTGCTCGTATACAAGCAGTTATTCAGACTAGAGGTGACGTAACATCTTACTAAAGCGTACTGTCCGAATATTAATGTGTTATGTGCAAAATTTGACGATAATATCATTTATCATTTTTCATTTTGTTTCTATTAGGTTTTTCTTTATACCGAATTTAAAAAATAGTGTAAGAATAATGTACCTTTATAATAAAAAATAAATTAAATTGTTAAGTTAATTTGTTTTATTAATATTTGAGAAATGTTTGAAAAATTATTAGTGTCCGAACATTTATGTGTTAGGGCTCGTATATGTATATAACATATATATATATATATATATATATATATATATATATATATATATATAATATATATATATATATATATATATATATATATATATATATATATATATATTGAACTTAAATAAACCGTTTTAGGGAAAACGATTAATGATCTGTCGAATTACTAATGTCGATATTTGTGAAACGTCATCGGAACCACCATTAATTTACTTACGAAAGGCTAATTTGATTAATCCGAAGAACAACCATACTATTATTGATTTGCAGTTGGAAACTACGCAAGATATTGATAATTTTCAAGTAATTATACTTTACTAATTATAATAATATGTCTAGTTATTTGTTCCGGGTTATTAATGTTATACTGTCTGTGTAAATAATATATTCAATTTACTTTATTTAGGTAGTTATTGAAACACATCGGTGCATAAGCCAAGAAGTATTAGACAGTTGTGAAAAATTTCCTGTTCTAAAACCTATACAATCCTGTATGTTTATGGCAGTCAAAGGAATGTTCTGGTCCAAATTCGTGAACAGTTTTCACCCACCGGTATCTTGTCCAATTAAAAAGGTAAATAAATGCTTCAAAAATACTGTATAAAGTAATGTGTAATTATTATTAGATATAAGTATACACATACTATAATTTCACATTCAAGTGAATTATTGTTATCAACATATATTGCCACTATAAACAAACTAACAATTTTCTTAATTGCGTTTTCAGGCCAATTATAGCGCTTATGGTTCTCCACTAGATCCAGATATCTTTGCGATGTTTAAAATAGATGGCTTTTTCTGGAGAACTTACGTTTATATTTACAATGGAAAGGAGTTTGTCAAGCTTTGCCTTGGTTTTAAGATATACACCGTTAATATTTCATAAAATCAATTACGAAATATTATTTTAAAATTATTCTATTTGTCTTGTTTGAGAAGTGGTATTAATTTGCACAAACATATTTTAGTTAATTAAACATTTCCTGACATGTTTTGAAAGATTTTACTTTATTTTGTTGATATTACCAATTATACTATAATATACAGACTGATATCGATTCGAATATAATTATAAAATGTTCAGTTATGATAATTTAATTATTAAATAAGTATGAATACTTAAATTTAAATTTTGTATACAGTGTAGTATCTATAATAGCATAGCAATGATTATTAAATACAGTACAATCGCGTTAAGGTGAACATAATAAATCCGGGCTTGTTCATATTATCGAATTGTTCACAGGACCAAGGCTGTATTAAATTTAAGATTAGGTATGGATAATAAAACACATATATTTAATAAATGAATATAATAGTACATTATACACCAAGGGAGAGAAACCACTTATTTTTCCTGAGGTGTAGTGTTTTACAAATACATCGAGGGAAAAATGGTGGTCTCTCCCGAGGTGTATATACTATTTTTTACACGTTCGGGAGTAGAAACACTTAATTTCATAAATAATGAATTGTAATAAATCGGAACGAAATTGCAATATTTTGAAGCCTTTGGAAATGTTTCCATGCAACGCGTACCATGACAACACACATTTATTTACAAAAACCTTTGTTATAATAAAAACTCCCTTATGAAAAGTGTTTCCGTCCCTAGGGAGTAAATGTTTCATTTCTGTCCCGCGTTTGACGCCATAGAAACCGACTTCTACTCCCGGACGTGTAAAAATACATATATTTGACATATTATATAAGTAATTCTGTTTTCATTTTTTGCAATTTAGCTAATTTTACTGTGCGTTTTTTATCCGACTTGAGCAATAGTTAACCATCACTGCACAGAATTTAATTTGTATATTAAATTTGAGTTCCATAAATTTGAGCGAATGAAATTTTATGAAATGAAAAATGTTGTGATATCAATAATAGGTTTTAAATTTTAAAAATTCTTGTTATTTTAATCACTGATTTAAATCGCGTGATTGTAATCATACATACCCTGGTTCAGACAAAATTTTAGCTTTTTCACATAATGTTAAAACTTTTTGTTCAAGTTTAGTTTTATTAACAAGAGCTAGGATGTTCACGTTATAAGGTAGTCAATGTTGGTAGTTCACATTTACGAAAGTTCACGTTTACGCGATTTCAGGGGAAGGTGTTGTACCTTGCGTCAATTTTTATGTTTTTCAATATAACTTTTTTTTTTCTTAATATTTGAAATAAAATCAACAGGACATGAAATACATAAATCATTTTACTAATTATTTATTGTACCAATATTGGTATTTACGATTACATACAGGGTGTCCTATTTAAACGGGCCACTACAGGGATCTCGGAAACTATGAGAGATACAAGGTCGGTTAAATTAGGCAAAAGTTGCACATTTATGGGCCGATGTTAATGGCGATTTCATATTTTGAAAATATTGCATGGCTTACTAGATAATGACAAAATTGTGATTTTTTCGAATTTTAATTTTCCATTATAACTCGGAAGGTATTGAAAATATTGAAAAATGTTTCAAATAAATATTTTACCATACAGAACAGGCTTTTTCAAGAATTGGATGAAATTGTTTTCTACTTTTTTATTTTGGAGATACAGCATGCAAGTTCAATTTTTTAAATAGGAACCATATTTAATTTTAGCTTAGTTAAAAAGAGTTATTTTTCCTCTTTACAATGACGTATTTGTTTATATAAATATCTTTTTTAGTTTCGAAGAAAAACTAAAAAGTATGATAAAAAGAATGATTTTCGTAGTATGCCATGAAAATTTGATATAAAACAATTGCATCTAAACATGTTTAGTACATGCAAAACAAATGAAATTCAATAAACATTTGAGGAACGAAACAAAATGCGTTGTGTAAACTAAAAACTATTACACAGATTTTCGAATGAAGCCATACCTACATAAATTATTTTTTGTCTGTGATCTTTTGTTTACCAAATATTATTGAATTTCAATTGTTTTGCATGTACATAACACATTTAAATGAAATTGTTTTGTACCAAATTTTTATGGCACACTACGGAGATCATTGTATTTGCCATACTTTTTAATTTTTCTTAAAAATTAAAAAAGATTTATATAAGCGAATACACTATTGTAAACAGAAAAAATAGCGCTTTCTGGCTAGAGTAAAATTAACTATGGTTTCCATTTAAAAAATTCAACTTGCACGCTGTATCTCCAGAAATATCTATTAAAAAAAATTTTCATCGAATTCATCGAAAAGTTTCTTATGTATGCTAAAATATTTATTTGAAACTTTTTTTAATATTTTTTATACCTTGCGAGTTATAACGGAAAATTAAATTTCGATAAAATCACACTTTTGTCATTATCTAGTGAGCTATGCCATATTTTGAAAAAACTAAATCGCCATTAACATCGGCCCATAAATGTGCAACTTTTGTCTAATTTAACCGACCTTGTATATCTGATAGTTTCCGAGATCCCTGTAGTGGCCCGTTTAAATAGGACAGCCTGTATATTCAGAAAATATATTTTACTCTACTAGTGCAAAATGGTCTAAGGTACAAACTAGTCCTGTACCTTGGAACTTACATTTTAATAAAAAATAACATAATAAATTCATTCGTTTAATAAAAAATAATATTATTTTATTAAATTCACATTATAGCTACTAAATTCTATATCGAATTGTAATGTTGAAACATTGCGAGCTGTTCCCCCTACACTTTTGGGAAATGGAAGTTTGCATACAAAGTCCTCGCGTGCAAAATCGTATGTTTCTGTGGAGTTCGTTAAAAATTTATTAGTATCTGGAACTCTACGTAAATATTTAACTTCATTGTTGTCTTCCTCGCAACTAATTATTTCGGCAACGTAATAACTAATTGTCTTTTTTCCTGCCACTTTCTTTAACACAAAATCACCTCTGCTTATAGTGTCGTTTTCAGGAGTATGGTCCAGTTCTTTTTCTTTTAATAGTTCTTCGTCTTTCGCTATGATGTCCTCAAGAGTTTCTCCATCACTGGAACCAACTGGAACTAAGTGAAATATTATTTTCTGATTCAGATTCTGAGACTTTTCTTTGCTTTAGTTATTAATATTAACATTAATATTTTTGCGCACAAAAGAGTAAGGTTGAGGGTAAATTTAAAAATACAAGTGAAACTGACAAGCCAAGGCAACAACCATGCACTGTATAATAATTAAAAACAATAATACATACATATATACAAACTGGATGATAACTGACTATAATTATACGAAATACTTACATTATAGCTGAAGAAACACAAACAGACAACGTATTCCACACGACCATCATTTATGACAATTTTCAAACACTGCCATCTATGATACAGTAGAGAGCATTATAATTCTGTAACATATTACAGAAAATTCGAATATATAGACACTCAATGACCCAAGGTACAGACCTGTCCTAGGTACAACACCTTCCCTATTGTAGAAGCTACCAGACATTAAGTAATAACAAGTATGTAATACACACTGTGTATTCATTATCAAATTATTTTTTCTACAATTTTGAATTGTATTCTCTCGTGTATCATATATCTGATATATGTAGAATAATTACAAAAACTAAATATTGAAATAACAAACAAACTCTGCAGATTTTATTTAAAAAACTGCAAATTCAATTATTGTATCTGTAGTTGATCTGGTAATCTGACTATCTTCTAGAGGAGCCGCCAAACATTTTATATCTTCAACCACTTAAAATTTTCTAATTCTCTTATTGACCCCCCCCCTCTATAAGAACCGGCTAAAAAAGAAAAAACTTTTGTAATTCTTAAATGATTTATTTTATTCTAACAAAATCTAAGTTTTACATAATTCAATGAGAAGGATGTGCTTGATGACGATTGGCAATGTTAGCAATGTTCGGTACGAAATTTGTTAGTCTCAGTCTTAAGTCACCTCGGAATTCCGCATTCAATTTATTTCTTTGCTTTGACAAAATAAAATTAATACGACTGAAGCCACATTCAACCATTTAGGTCGATTCTCACTGGCGCTACACTCAACTCGGCAACGTGACGCGACGTAGCGATGGAAAGTGTCACTATATTAATATTGCGTTGTTTTAAATTAGTTGCGTGATTTACTCACCTAATTTGCGCATAGCGCAGTATCGTGTTTGCGCCGATTCAGTTGACAGCCAGTGCCGTAGTTACGCGTTTTGTTCCGACGTTATTCAGCTCGTTACCAGACAATACTGCAGATATGTATAAAACAATATTCAAATATATTAGTATATACCAGATCTAAAGTTTTCGGTGAATACTCGGCATAGCACCGGTAACAACAGAAATACGATGCTTTGACAGTTCGTTACGTTAATCATTTGTGTGTCACATTTCGAATGTACAACAACGAAAACAACAGAAAATGCAGCAACTAGTGTAGGAAATAAGAAATCGACGTACGTTATTGTAATACTATTGAGTATAACGAGTCTCATTTAGTTATGCTTGTCGTAGTGTTGTTCGGATAATCTAAAAACAAACGCGTTATACCCGTCCTTGGTGCGCGTGCTGTTTGTAAATTTAAATGAGCGAGATAAATATATAACTATACTTTTATTCGTATATGATACAGATGCCCTTCATGAGACTTCTTTCATTTAAATTACTGTAATTTTTGTTCCATGACCTCCTGATCTGCCATCAAAATATAATATTTTAAATTTGATTTACTTGATATAAAAAAAATATTTGAGCACTGAATATAACACCATATTATGCAGTTTTCAATTCTGAACAACTGAACAACTTTACACTTTTGCTCTAAAATGTACTGTTCAGAAGTAATCATAATATTTCTGTATTTGCATGTTAATTCTCTGTCTCTATCAAACTGACATTTCATAACTAAGAAATTCAAGTTTAAAATTTCATGAAAACACATAATTTATAGGCATAGCTATGGAATTTAAATAAAATTACAAACAATTGTCTATAACTGTATATAAGTGCTCGTATGGCTTGTTATGAATACAAGATATCTATACGATTATTGTAAAGCTTACAATTGTTAAGTAATCACCGTAGATCATCGGCAGACGAACTAAATGCATGCCTCAAAGCATCATACCTTTGGAGATATGTATGTACTTTCATAAAATGGGACTGGCCACTAATATGCGAGTTCATTTAGGGTAAAGTAGCCTATGGTTCGGTGCTTAAAATGCAAATGTTGGTCCCACGAAGAGTGTGCAGGAGTTAAGCCAGGGAAGAAAAAATATTATTGCATTAATTGTTCCTAATTATGTTATAAATTTATAGTTATTAGTTGGTCACCTGTGATTTTTTTAATATATATTTGTATTGAAACCTGATTTATCCAAAATACAGACTAAATATAAATATATACATCGTTATTTATATAAATTATATATGGTGGTACAAATTGAAATATCGGTGGTACGATTTAGGCAACTAGTTTCCTAAATCGTACTTTTTGCAGACCTTTCTTTTCTGTAAAATTTCTAATATTAAACAATTATTTATTGTTATAATAGGTATGTAAATATGTAAACAAAGGATGAAAATATCACGTAAATAATTAAAAATCGCATTATTGCTTCATATTTTCGAACAAAATCGATATTTATAAAAAGTGGTACAAATTAGGCTACTTTACCCTACTTGGAGACATGTCTGTACACCATTTGCATTGGTGATGGTAACTTTCCTAAAAACCGTGAAACTAATCTAATTTCATTTCCATCAGATTTTTGCAAAGTGGTACAGTCAATTAAAAAATTGCAAACTCAAGTTTTGTGAACGAGCAATTCTGACACCTAAAAATGTGAGCGTCAATAGCATTAATATTCAAATACAAGATCTGTTGTCGGGCGCTGCCACAACATACAAATCCATCGATAACTCCTTAGCACCACCTGGTATATATCCGCACAAGTTGATTTTAAAATCGGAGCACCGATTATGTTACTGCAGAATCTTGATCCGCCTAAGTTGAGCAATGTAACCAGTCTTTGCGTAAAAAAACTTTTGCCAAATGTGATCGAGGCAAAATTTTTACCTGGCAGTGCCAGAGAAGAAAATGTGTTCATTCCGCGCATTCCTCTTATACCTACCGACATGTCATTCGATTTTACGTGACTACAGTATCCTGTTCGACTTGCATTTGCAATGACAATACACAAGGCTCAAGGACAATCGCTTAAAGTAGCAGGCATCAATTTAGAAAATCCATGTTTCTCGCATAGACAACTATGTACAAGTTGCTTGTATTTAGGCAACGTGAATGATGAGTGTATGTACCTAGTGACCGTTGCTTGTAGCAACAGACAATAGTGACAATAGCTAGTATCGATTAAACATATTTGTACATTGCCGCGTATATGGTTAACCTGACATATTTCCTAAATGTTGTCTTTTCATTAACGTTTGTACATAAAATTATACATTATATATTTACGTAGTCTGAGTGCTCATATGCATTAATATAAAATATAAACCATTTCATTCCATACCGCAATACAAATTAAAATGCACAACGTACAACAATTCATGTGCATTTTTTCTTAAAAAAAAAGTATTTTACTAAAAACTTACATCTTTAATTCCGCATTACATATTGGATGTACCGTTAGGAGCTGTCATTGTAAATTACATGAAATAGTATATTATACACCAAGGGAGAGAAACCACTTATTTTTCCTGAGGTGTAGTTTGAAGCCCGAGGGCGAAGTCAGAGGGCTACAAATACATCGAGGGAAAAATGGTGGTCTCTCCCGAGGTGTATATACTATTTTTTCCACGTTCGGGAGTAGAAACACTTAATTTCATAAATAATGAATTATAATAAATCGGAACGAAATTGCAATATATAGAAGCCTTTGGAAATGTTTCCATGCAACGCGTACCATGACAACACACATTTATTTACAAAAACCTTTGTTATAATAAAAACTCCCTTATGAAAAATGTTTTCGTCCCTAGTGAGTAAATGCTTCATTTCTGTCCCGCGTTTGACGCCATAGAAACAGATTTCTACTCCCGGACGAGTAAAAAACTACTTTTTTTCTGAAAAATTTTATGTGGAACACGATATCTGATAAATGTAAGCCAATTTGGTTTTTCTTGTAGGACGCAAATTAGAATTAATAATTAAACAATAATAATATATTTCTATACACATGAGGATATATGGGGTTTGTCCTGAAAGTAATGCGACTATGATAGTAAAAAAAACTTATTAAACATATTGGCAAAAATCTTTAAAATTCTACGAAGTAGGACCCTTGGGCAGTGGTGTAGCGAGCATAATATACACCTGGGATACGATATCTTTTTGGCGCCCGTTTTCTGTTCTGTTTTTTTCATCATCATTTCTACGACGTTGTATGATGCTGTATGATAGGTGTGTCATGGGTATAAGAAATTTTGGGCAGTGTTTTGTGTGTGTGTGTGCCTTGAGGACAGTTTCAGGCCCCTCTGCGAGTGGCGCCTGAAACATAGTAGCTCCCCACCTCACTACGCCACTGCCCTTAGGTGTCAACATATTTTCTGCGCGATTTCCATCCTAGGAACATCCTGGAAGGCATTTTCTGGAACTTCGCGGAGGAACCTCGTCAAAGCATCTTTCACAGTACGATAATTTAAAGTAATGTGATTGTTTACGTGTTCACTCGGGCTATGTAAATGTATAATTTTATGTACAAGCGTCAATGAAAAGACAACAGTTTCGAAATATGTTAGGTTAAGTACGCAGCAATGTACAAATATATTTGATCAAGACTAGCTATTGTCATTATTGTTTAATTGTCTGTTGCTACAGGCAACGGTCACTACATACGCTTGTCATTCACGTTGCCTAGGTTACATGCACATTACCAACAAGTCAAAACTACTTCCGTATATTTATATTATATAAATTATTTATAACAACATCATTATTGAAGTAATGCAATGTCGGTACTAAAAGCCACATTCGAATTTAGAGTGCCCCCCATAGTACATATATAAATGTTGTATATACAACCTCCACGTCAGTCTATACCGAACTGCCGACAGATTTACACAACGTTTAACTTATAACAGCACAGAAAATGTTCAAGTTTAAAGATGCAGTGCAATATGTAAAAAATCGTTTAAAAATTAACAACGTATATGATTGTGCCAGGCCGTTACTAGTACTTATAACATTATTCGGTGTGGGGGGAACTAGGATCTGTTATGAGGAAGGTGTTTACACTCTACGGAACAGCAAATTCAGTCTGTTTGTATGTATATATATATCATTGATTTTCTCACCAACTTACCTGATACGTCTGATAGAGACTCTCTTCCGTGTCTATAACCCCCCACTACTGTTAATACTGAGTATAACTTTCATAATGTATTTTTTAAAACATTTCCTAACTATGTCCACTATTGGTATTGGTTGTATAAGGACACATGTCTACTGCGAACGTGTAAGTATAAGTTACTTACCGCATCCAGGTTGCTCAACCGAGATTTAATTCTAGAATCATTGATTCTCGAATAGAACCTCGGCTGGGCAAGCCCAAGATCATAAGCATACAGAGTGACCTAAGTTTGAATGTTCCCAGTAGAATATAATTAAGAATAAATTGATAATAGAATATAAAATCTATAAGATTACAAATCAAAAGTAATTTGGGTAAGTAATGGCTTCATAGGAATATCGGTGTAATAGTTTTGAGGGTGACAGGACGAAGTTTGTATTGTTTAGCAATTATTGAATTTTGTTAGTTATCTCTTATAGTTTCGGAGATCCCAATAGTGACTCGGGTCAGTCTGTATATGTAGTATGGTCCATATATAATCAGATAGCTCATCACTTGCTACATGTATTTAATAATCATTTCAGTTAGAGACAATGTTCCAAATACTAAACGACATTGACAGCAAATTGGAGCAGGCGAATATCAGAGTAAAACATTGGAAAATTACTCTGAAAGTCATGGTGCTCACATTGACCACTGTTAATATTTCCGAATTATTATTTTATTTAGATCACATACAGCATTCGTCAAAACAAGATATTGTGAGCAGTATTTTATCCGGTTTTTATCCCATAATTATGATGATGTTTTCGATTCATTTATTCTATATGTGGACAATATTATTTATATTGATAATCCACGAAAGATTTGTAGGCCTCACCAAATTACTTGAAGAAAATGGTACATCATATATACATACTTTGTATTATAAAGTTTCTAGTTTTTATTTAAACTTTTTAGCAACAGTAACAAATATCGAGGTTGTTGGAGAGAGGAATGCACGCGAGAACTATATTCTTAAACGCATAACGCTTGCACGGCAAGTGCATGAACAACTCACAGAAGTTGTTCACTTGTTCTCGGACACATGGAGATACGTGATCCTTGGTTTGACAGTGATCCCGATTGTCGATTCGATATACCGCCTTATGTTTATTATTCTAGAACCAGTGAATAATAAAATGTATATACACGCAGTATTTATTCAATTGATCAGAATTGTCATAATAATTTACATTTGCCAGGCAAACAAAGGCGAAGTAAGATATTGCATAACGCGTCACAATGTACTGTGTGTTCATTCACTAATGTGTATCAAAATGATATTTGTTTATAGCGTCGAGTTCTGAATGCAAGGCTCAGACATTTGATTGCATTTGAAACAGATAGAGAGATAATCCATCAGGTACAGCACAGAGCACGATAGCCCCTTATCTTGCAGACAAATATATTTAAAATCTTGTGTTAATTTTTCAGGTGCAGCAGTACATTATGTACAATGCGTATTCTGCACCGGGACTGATTGCTTTTCAGTTTTCGGACATTGACAATGTCCTGTTGTTGACGGTAAGCTGTTGTTGAGAGAAATAATCAATATTTGTTTGCTAATTCGTTAACCATTTTAGATTATCGATGTAATTGTTTCAAATGGGATAATTATTTATTCATACATTCGCACATGAACTGACTTTATGGAAAACTATGAAAACAAATGAATATTTACTTAAATACACCTTTACAATTTCAAACAGTGGTCGTTAATGAATCAATAAATTACCGTATCTCCATGTGGTGGAGGGTTTGTTTCCTCTCCATGCCAGTGGCCTTCTGCAATCGTTGATGGGGCGGTCGGACAGTATCGTCAGCATCTCATCCTGGAGTACGAATAATAGTTAATAATTCTCTTCATATTCTCTAATAAATATTCATTAATGTTTGTGAATATGTTATAGATAATAATTTACTCCTATCAATTATGTTCATCTCGGTATACATTTAACCAATTTCTTAATATGAATCTGCCGAGTTGTATTCGAGGAGAGCATATTGTTTTTTTTTTTTAATTGTAAACAACTTGTTTTAAATCACTATTAATAAGAATATTTGATTGATGAACATTTTTAGGAAGTATCGCCCGCGTACAACTGATATGTGCATGATTTTACATAATATGTTAGATGTGTATATCATTTATAAATGTATGAAAATGCTTAGAATTATATAAATATAATGATGATATCAATCTAATTGTGTATTTGTCGAAATTATACAATATTTGAACAAAGTAGAAAGTGTTTAATGGTATCAAATACCGTAACCATACCAATGTCGGTTGCGGTCAAAATGGCATCGATAATGCGGTTATAAGTGCGTGTTGGTGTGCTGTATGATTAGCACATAAGCCGGACCACACTGAACTACTGGCAGAATTCCGTTTTACATAACTTTAAATTCTAGTATTTCATATACATATTCACAAATAATTTCGACAACACAGGAAGAATACTTATAAGCCTGAAGTCGCTATAGTAAGATGAGAATAAATTAGTTAATTGCATTATGCGATTAATAAGTTAACATATTTTATTGTCGAAAAATAATATATGCTATTCAAATATAAAATAGTATTTTCATTCACTTTGTGAAAATCCATAATTAATTATATATGTATAATATATATAAATAAATTACATGCTTTATTTTCACGTGCTTTATTTTATACCAAAGCAACATGTCTTTAATATAGTCACTGTACATGTTTCGTCAACATTGTGACATCTTCAGGCAATAACAAAAACAACAAACAAGCATTTTAAT
The DNA here is from genome assembly GCA_963422195.1 of Carabus problematicus. Taxonomy (NCBI): domain Eukaryota; kingdom Metazoa; phylum Arthropoda; class Insecta; order Coleoptera; family Carabidae; genus Carabus; species Carabus problematicus. Next base: position 11,880,462 of record OY728585.1, on the reverse strand, counting down.
AAACAACAAAACAATATTATACATTTACTAAACCTGCTATAACAAATAATTAATTAATATATAATTTAATAGTTAAAAAAGTTAAAAATAATAATATTGCTATTCTGTAATATTTAACGTACAATTTATGAAAATTCATCAGCAGCTATGTACATACTAGATGTGTATATTGTATAAACATATAAATGTACATTATACACCAAGGGAGAGAAACCTCTTATTTTTCCTGAGGTGTAATTTGAAGAAAAGTGTTTTTACACGTCCGGGAATAGAAGTCGGCTTCTATGGCGTCAAACGCGGGACAGAAATGAAGCATTTACTCCCTAGGGACGAAAACACTTTTCGGAAGGGAGTTTTTATTATAACAAAGGTTTTTGTAAATATAAATATTTTTAATATACAAATAATTTCGACAACACAGGAAGAATACTTATAAGCCTGAAGTCGCTATAGTAAGATGAGAATAAATTAGTTAATTGCATTATGCGATTAATAAGTTAACATATTTTATTGTCGAAAAATAATATATGCTATTCAAATATAAAATAGTATTTTCATTCACTTTGTGAAAATCCATAATTAATTATATATGTATAATATATATAAATAAATTACATGCTTTATTTTCACGTGCTTTATTAAAAATATTATAAATATTTTTGTAGCTACAAATATATGTAAACCGATACTGCACACTTTGTTCCCGTGACGTGAGTTACCGTGATAGCACATGAGCTCACGTGAAGTGACAATAGTGTGTTTCTACCTTTATACACGACACCGTTTTTCGTGACGTCACCCACCGTATTATTACGGCCGTAAGATGACGGCACCGCTTTGGAGGAAACCGAAGCTTTATGTAAACTCTGAAGTGGTATACGGATATCTGTACATTGATAGTTGCCTATGCTATGCTATGCTATGTTATGCTATGCTATGTAAACTCTGTGGGCACCTTAAATCTTTAGTAATATTTGCTCCTTATTTGGAATATTGTTAACTTTATTTGAATAGTATAATTTAGAATCATTTATTATTAATGTATCCTATAAATTTAGCTTCGTTTCGGTAACATGACAGTGTTTATCAATTGGTGGTAGTTCAAACCCCGATTTACAATTTTACCTGGTTTTTTTTCTTATCGTAACGAAGACACCTGTCGTAATAGCACCCCTTCGTTTACGCTTTTTGTCATTGTTTGTTAGTATGTAATATAAGAATTATTTCATCCATACGCCACCTCATGTAGAATTAAAATCTCACATTTGTACTAATTTCTTTCAACTTCTTTCATTATAATTATACTGTCATTCTGATTTGATGTTTTATTTTGATTTATTGTCTGTGAAGTCGATTTATCCCTCCTGCGTCGCTGCAACCAGATTAAATTACTGGTTAACTTCATTTTTGTACTTTTAGACGATTGGGTGTACTTAGTTCATTTAAAATACGTGGCGCCCTACTTTCCCGACAGTTTGTATCTGACACCAACCCATCCTTCTCTCCGCAGAAGGGTGACACATGTATCTTGCTCACCACGAATACATTATTGTAACGAAAAAATAGCACTTTTTACCTAGATTAAAATTGACTAAAACTTGCTTGCTGCATCTCCAGAAATATCTAGTAAAATAAATCATCAAATTTACCAAAATGCTTTTATGTATGCTAAAATATGTATTTGAATTTTTCTGCGATATAAAGAAAAATTAAATTTCGAGAAAATTACACGTTTATCATGATCTATCTATCTTGTCTTGCATCTCTTTAGTGTCGGAGATGCCAGTGGTGAACCCGATACTTGGGTCAGTGTATTATATGTATATACAGTTTATATATAAAGTTTAAAAGTCACAAAAAATTTCACTATTTAAACTGTCTTCTTATTATTATCAAAATCACTACAGTAACTCTTCAAATAACGTTGCGAATGCCAGTGGCTGATTTACCGCTCGAGAGACTTTTCGGTACCACTACATTGTGCCTTCCACTAAGGTGACCATATTGTCATGGCAGTAATGCGGGACATGGGAGCGACGATGAATTTAGATGTTGGCCGGTGGTCTGGAATACCCCCCGGAAAAGGAGGTCGCGAAAAAAAATTCTGATAAACGCATTATATATTGCAATTCAAAAGCTATTTTTCATGTAAAAAAATACGCATAACGGGACTTTTAACATATTATGTTAGTTCTTAAGAAATTAATCTTAATAATTAAAATTACACATGAAACCAAACTTGGTGTCATTACATTAGAATGTAAAGTTGCGATTTTTCGGGGCCCTTAAGTATGGGCCCAGGACGTGTGCCCGGTGCGCTCGCCGTAAGGTGCGCCTCTGTAAATGTTTATTCCGTAACTCAGGTTGTTATGTTTGACGATTAATTTTCATCGTAACGACGAAACAAATGTTTTTGAGATAAACAGTACAACGTGACATCTGACAGAACTTCATACTTGTTGAAGCAAATGTAAAATTTAGCTTATATGTCTATTTTATTATTATTAAATATTGAATTATACATTTGCTTACTTATATCATAAATTTATTTTAATATTTTCGAAATACAGTAAAGTCGCGATTTAATGAAATCTCGATTGAATGAACAACCCGATAGAGTGAATACTTAAATTTTATCATTGCGTCTCGATATAGTGAACAGCTGTAAACCCCGATACAGTAAACTATGGTATTTGCGATACTTCTCTGGGGGATCCCACTAAATATGAATCTAGATGGCACGTAAACGAAAATATATGAATTCAAAACAAAAAAAAATAAATAATTAATGTCTGGGTAAAGGAGAATGTGTGACCGTTTCTAGTAGAATATTGCAGTTTGCTTGTGTTACATGAATTGAAACAGAAATTAGTACAAATTAACCTGAAGAAAAAGCGTAAAAAATCCAACATTACTTCATTTTTTCGCTTCTGCAATAAATAACCTTTTATATGTACCTTCCCATTACATAATACACGTATACATAATATTATGTAATAGGTACATGTATTTTTTGTTTTTTATTATTTTATTGTAGATTTTCTTTAGTCAATTGTGGATCTTGAGAAGGAGAAATATTGAATCCAAGATGATATAAATGACTATAGTTCAAGGTGTTGTCAACTGTTTATTTCAAAACTTAATCATAAAGATGATATTCTCTAATATTTTTCAAAATATTTTTGTACGTTTTTAGTGTAATTCTCAAGAGATTTTGTTTATGTTTGTTTGAACTAGAATTTTGTTCTTTGCTTGAAAATGACCAAAAACCATATGGTCGAAACGTCGCATATCTGTTATCATCTTTACGATTAAGTTTTGAAATAAACAGTTCACATCACCTTGAACTATAGTCATTTATTCCAACCATTTTGGATTCAATATTTTTCCTTCTCTTTTATTATTTTACATATACATACATAATTTTGTTGATTTAGGTACCTAGAATAAAAGTTGTTTCTCAAAATATCTGAGTGACACCAGAACCCCGAAAATGTAATCACCCCTAAATAGTGAACAGGCTTGGCCGGAATTAGTTCACTAAATCGCGACTTTACTGTATTTCAGATACGTGCTCAGTTTTTACAATTTAATGTAATCACAGACCTATAAATTCAGTACTAAATTAAAATCTCCAACTCGGAGCGTTGAAATACAAAGTTGAATAGTTTTTCTGTTCAGTGGCGGCGTTGATAAGAACATTAAATTTTACAGTGTCAAAAAAATATAATCCCTATCTTTTAATTTCATAATTTTCATTTTAATCATAAAAGAGTGTTATAGATATAGTTAGTCCCTACGGATGGAATCATTGAAATTGTATTAAAACAACATTAATTACGTAACTAGTGGTGTTTAAAAAGAACTAAAAATGTAGATATTTAGATCATTTAAAGTGTAATTAACTGTACTCAGTATTTATAGCGATGTAATATTTTTAATAATTTAAGTGAAATATTTTATTAACGTGTCTTTTTAAAAATTCTGCTAGACTTCTATAGTAAGTACAATTTATTGTATCAATATTCTACGGACATTTACTGCACTAAAATTATACGAGTTGTACACAGTTCAATATCAGACTACCATATTTCTATAAACATAAATATCGTGTAGCTTATGTACTAACTATGTTCTATAATAAATCATTAAAAGTCACTCGATATAGCTATTAAATCATGTTTTTAACAGAATAATGTCAGGTTAAAGGTCTACCAACTCAACTTGAGTTTGAACCCGTAATTTACTAATCACGATTAAGAATACACCTACTTTTCAACATGAACAATAAGTTTAACATACATATAAGTTTAACATTATAAAACTATTCTTAAAAGAATATTTTAGTTACAGAAATTATAATGCATTTTTTGTTTGTTTTTATTAAAAAAATTTAAATAATCAAAATCAAGTATACAAGCTTTATATAACAGAAAAATGCTAGGCAATAATTTGAATATTCTATTAACACGATTGGTATTTGAATCCGTAAGTTAAGTACAGTTTTGTAACAGTGATGATCTCAGCTAATCTTTTCGAATTGTTATGTCAAGGGTTTCGAACATAGCAATATCTCCACTTAATGCTGTTTCTATCTAGCCCTCTTTTCATCTAGATATCATTAACGCACCCTATAATTAATATCCGAGCACCCCGCCCATGGTTTGAAGACTGCGAGTTGAGATTTGCATAATGCTCTGACTGAACACCCTTAGGCTGAACATTCTTTATAATAATTAGCCTGTGCGACACGATATACCGTCATACAAAACTAATTTATAGACTATGTGCACTTGTTGCATTTTTATAAAGTAATTTAAAGTTTGATTTATAATGAAATGCACCCGGCATTAGCCGTTTCGCATCTCACTAATTTATTAACATGTTCAATCGATTAAATGTTCATCGATTACTGATCATCATGTCTCAAATATATTATTATTATTATTTTTACAAGAATAAATTCATGTATATATTATAAATACATACCTGCATTTTCTTCTAGTACTACAATGTTTAATTATCTTATAAAATTTGATCCCGTTTTTTGAACTCAATTGTTAATATAATTAGGTAGATAGATGGTATAATTAAGTGCAGTAGTGTATGATGAAAATGTCTTTTTTTTTACTTGACAAAAGTTTCTAATTACTTTAGCATCACGCTATATTAATATTAAATCACTTATTATGACTTTTTGCATAACTGCAACAGACAGACACTCCTCATTTTGAATATAATTACAATCATTCTTTTTTTCTTTTCTAGAAATTATTTTGACATCATTAAAATAAATAAAAGGAACAAATATCTTTTGCCGGATTAAGACAAATTAAATTATAATTTTAAATGGTTGTACTAAAATGTACAGATGAACAAAATTTATTGCTATTAAATTGTCTTAATTTGCTTTTTGCACAGGGAACAAAAGCAACGAACATTGACACATAGATAGATACATTGCTCTCCTGACGTGAGTTACAGTTGGTAGTTTCTTTTAACATATGGTTTAGTCTTTAGATAATAAATTCCTCTTGTTTTAGCCAGTTCTTTTATCTGATTTCTGGGAAATCCATTTTGGAGATCCAGACTACGATTAAATGCGTTTCTTGTAGTGCAAACACAGAACAGAATGTAATAGATTCAATTACAGTTTTTTTAATCTTTATAGCTACTACAGTTAAAATGGATTTTAATAAATATTTCAAAGGAAATAGTCATTAAAAGCATGTGTACTTCTACTTATACAAATACTAAAATAAAATATTTTTGAAGAAGAATGTGCAACTTTTTTTTCACTTGTTAGTTATTTTATTGGTAACATAATTTTTTTGATAAGAAATTTAATACAATACTGAATGAATTTGAAGTGAAAATATTTTGAATATAAATATACATTCAATTTAAATAAGAACTAATTAATCCTATTTTGCTCATTCATGTTATTATACTAAATTTTTCAACACGAAAATGGAACAATAATAATACAATTTAGATATTTGACAGCAATTAAAAAAAAAAAATGTTGCCTCCGGTGTATTTTTTTCTGACTTAATAAAATATCGATGAATCAGCGTTATAGTTATTATAATTTTTTTCATTCAAAACAGAAAGCAACTTCTTTCGAAGTCACGTGAGTATTAAGTTGTTTTATCCTCTTATTTTGCCGGCAGTCAGTTCAATTCAGTTCGCGCACGTGCTTCAACTAGTGTGGATGCGTAGACACAAAGATCAGTCAGTGTTCCTGCGACCAGCGAAGAGAATTGACGTTTGTCTTAACTCTTCCATTGCTAATCGGCAGGAATACGAATTCATATTAAACAGACGTTCTCATAGTAAATCTGTTAATCATTGCAAATTCATTTAAAAACTAACGTATTCTTGACATTTGTAACTAAAAGAAAGTGAGCAGTGTTATTATCATTTACCTTGCAATTTCAATTTGAGACATTTTAAGTCAACATGCATTCTGAACTATTTTTATTGTTCGTTTTCTTCATATCCGGTGTGATGTGTCGTCATCATCATCATTATCATTATCATTTGGAGAACACCACTTCTTCGCCAGTTCTCACTCAAAAACAGACTTTTTCGAATCACAGTAATCAGAGACTGACAGTTCTGGAAGACAATAATGGAGCAACGGAATCTTTTACACCTTACACCAAGCATTCTACGGGGTATGTCAATTACATGATTATTAATTTATTATCGATATAGTGATGGATATCCTGTTACATGACAAATTATTATGCTTATTACCTGCTGTTAAACATGTAAACTAATGATTGTACTTTAATAAATGGATAGTAATCAATCAAATACATTCATTAAATATCCATCTAATAATAACTGCTCGATACATTTCATTTACAGTACCTACCTAGTGAAAGTAAACTTGCAGTAGTTACTGCTAAAATATACTTTCCAATATACCGGTAAAAATATTTATGTATATATAGATTGTTTTATATTTTGGGTAAAACTAAGTAGCTGAGTTATTGTACGATTTTTTTATCAGCATTTTGAGGGATTTTTTTAACAGTATTCCAAAATTACTTTTACACTTATATGATATGAATATACATATATACATATGTTAATTACAATAAATGTATTTTATGCATTTAGCCTTATTAATGAAATCAACTAAATAAAAAGAAATTATGTTTATGTGTTCACATTTGCGTAAATAAAGATATAAGATGCATTTGTAAATACCTGATTTTAAGGGTCCCATGAAAATTATCATTTTTGCTTTGTCGAAAAACAAAAAAAAGCTTATAATCTTAATACATAAGAATTTCATTAACAGAAGGTGAATTCGCGTGACTATAATACGAATAAAAAACGTATAAAATTCTTACTCTTCACTACATATTTTTATCTCAGAGCCGGATTACAACGAAATCATTGCAGTGCCCGAATGGTATTTTTATTTATGTAATAAAATTATTATTAATTAATTCAATATTTGTTCATGAAATTGTATAATGTTCATTATATAATTGCATTTTATACGTAGATTTGTATATATCATATAAAAAATTCGGTGCATTCTACCTTGTTTACACGTCTTTGTGATATCAATTCTCGTACATAAATATTCTACCCTTACTTTAAACAGTTTATATTCTGTACATGTATTGTATATTATGTGCAGTACACAAATATGTACATATTATGTAAAATTGTACATGTTCGTCTGGCTTTTATTAAAAAAATCTCATCCATAACGTATAATATACATACGTACACACATATGTTAAAGTATATGTTGGTTATACATGCCACCCACGATATGTTTATTGCAAGCTCAATACGCACATGTATACATAGCTTTATAATTTATATCTCTATATTACAGTCAATCAGTCCTGTCACACTCGGTGCAGGACTAAACGTAAACACAGAATTTAATTAAACTTTAGATATAAGTGCCATGCACTGCATGAATTCTTTGCAAAAGTTTTATGTAACATGTTTTGTGGTAGTGAAATTTATATGTATTATAAAGATCTGTAACTGTATCAGTTTAAAAGTAAATAAGAGATTATGATGCTTTGCACATATAAGGATATCAAGGATATAAAAATGAAAGACCTTGTCACTGTTCTAATTTTATGAAAGTTTTAAATGATTTCATATATTTTACTAATTGTATTCCATTCAAGATACTTGAATGTTTCGTATTGTTTTAAACTATTTACAGTGAAACTTCGGTGCATCGCTCCCGCAATGTATTCTTGCTTGTATGCATGTCCTTATACTGCGCTTAAGCACAGACAGTTTATCGGTGGTATATGACACTAACAATTTAAGTACAACTGAAAGTTTTGAAAATCAGACATATACTGAAGTGAAAAATTAATTCTCATTTGTCAAAAGACGCGACATTCAAAATTACTTTTCTACGATTCAATTCAACTAAGGTTATGTCCATGTATGGTAAATTGCATTTACCTTATTTAGCGGTTACTTTGCATGCTTACGTAGTGCATAGATGTTAGTAGAGGAGATAAGAAGTATGTAATTATTTCTACCTGTTGACAAAGGCCAAAAACAGTTTGAAATACGATAAACCATAGATGCATGTGAAACAAACCAGCGTGAAGAACACAAGATCGAATGGAACGTTACTAGTTATTTGTTCGTCTATTTGCCTTGTAATAATAGAAGACGGTACAACGACGTTGAACTAAGGTAGTTAGTACCTCTGCTTACGTACGTGTCGTATGACAAAACAAATAGATGAGTAAAAATTGTTGGCTTACATCCAGAGCCATTGGAAGCATTGAACTTGCATCACGCAAGTTGCTCTTACACTTTCCCTTTGGAAGGTTACTGGACTAAACATCATATAAACAAGTAATGTAATGTCCTTTCAACATTCTTTATTAAGATATGTTCCTTTATTTAGACCAGTGCTTCGTTAAATGTGATTCAAATGATTTGATTTAGATTAGATAATCCACAAAAATGAGTTATTATTAAGTGTTTTTCCCAGAATGAAAAGGTTAAGAAACATTTAATTAAAGACTATAATTTTTAGTTCTTCTAGGTACACTTCAAGGTAACTAAATTTTTTGTTTAAAATGTTATCTAAATATATATTTGTTTCATAACTATCTACGATTTCTTGCAAAGTAAAACAAGCTTTTTTGTATGTTAGAAATAACAGATTATATAATGTCATTTTGCTAATAGTTGCAATTTCATATTAATACGATGTTTACAGTTTATTATGGAATACCACTGACATATATGGTAATATTAATACATTTCAAAACTATTAGAAACTATAATGACTTATGTTTTCTTTAGAAGAAATTACTAATTTTTATTTACAACTTAAGAAAAGCGTACAATTTATTTCTTGCATAATACAAAAATAAATAGAAAAAATTCTGTAAATGATTTTTAATATTAAAATAATGTACTGGAAAATTTATTTTATTAATGGTTACTATTATTTTTACCGGAATGCAATATATTGCATTTGTACTTGCTTATGTATACGAGTACAAATTTATATTTCTTTTAAATCAGAATTTTATTTTGTTAATAGCAATTATAAAACCAGACAAATATTTTTATTTTATAACAAAAACAGTTCCAATTAACTAGGAAAATAACAAAGGTTTGAATATAAGATTGCTGGTACATCTGCATACGTATATACAGGTACATTGAATACGGTACTGCCTCGAGCCTACTTATATGAAAATCATTTCGTTCAAAAGCCGCTCCTGTATAAATACAGAAATAAAAATGTAAAACCGGTATGCAAGGAATAGAGAAGATGAGATTGCGTGCGTGTCCGTGCAGAATTGGGCTCGCGCGTATTTGAACGCACGTGTACAGATGAGCTGCGTGTAATGTGCACGCACCTTTCCTATGCTAATGAGACGCGTTCTGTAATTAAACGATGTGCTATTAACCGCTTAAATGCCGACTAAATTAAAGATGCGTTTACCATATGCAGTCAGTGTTATACTCGATGCTACTTTGACATAAAATGCGAGTATCTACGAACCGAACGTACCAGTCATGTCATGTCATGTGCAATTATCGCATTCATACATTTTTGTAACATTATAGATAGGTAATGCGTTTTTATACTATGATTAATTATATAAGACCACATCTGTTTCGATGTTTTAGTACTAAGTACTGTTACGTATGCTGCGTTCTTTATATTTTGACAGGGAAGAAATAGCACAAATAAAACGATGAAAATCAAGATTTACTTAGCTATATATTCGTTAGTTGTCACTAATTTAATTTGAAATTAATGTAATTAGTGTAATGAGCACGAGGTGAGTCCAACTCTAAATATACCACAACAAAATTTATTACAAAGCCGTTTTTTGAAATTGGAAGATGCTACAAGCAGGTTACATGACGAAATTACACAGGAAAAAATACACTGGTAAAATTAAGCAAAGAAGAAAAATTACACATTTCAATTTTTATTTAAAATTTATTAAATTATTTGGGGGTCATATCAAATACTTTCTTAAATTTGTGATTATTACCCTACGCTAAAATACACACCCCAGTCTCGCCTTGACTACATTGTTATACATTAGATAGGTTAACTATTATATTAATAATTACATTCATTTGTACTCTATCTACCCTAAAAATACACACCCTAATTCCGCCAGGGCCGATCCTAGCGTACATTAAATAATTGATCTATTATATTAACAATTATAATTATTATTTTTTTAATTTGAAATTATTACCTTACTCTACCCGCCTTGTCTAAACTACCGTATGTTAGATAAGTGAAAAATGAATTTGCCAACGCAGGCTACAAATTTTGTACAATCCGTTGTAACTTTTATTCTATGTATAATTTCTTCTTTGTGTAGTTTCTTCTTCGTGTAATTTTCTCTACGTATAATTTCTATCTTGTGTAATATTTTCTGTGTAATTTTATGCTGTATAACTTTTCCAGTGTAATTCTGTCCTGAGACCCTACAGACTTATCAAACACTCTTCGACATTACGTTGATGAGATAAAAATGCAAAACATGGCCAATCAGATTATTCATTTGTAATGATATTGAAATGCATAGAACTTTATAAATGAATGGCACTGTAATTCAATATACATTTCTAAGATTACGTTATTTATATTGTAACTGTATATTTTTGAGAAAAATAATTTTTACTTTACTATTCATAACCCTGTACTTTAATATTCATGAAAATCTTTTCTTGTATGACTAATTTTTATATTGGTACATACACTCATCTATAAAACTTTTTATTGCTCAAGATTCACCCAATCATGCCAATTACTTTTTATACTCAGTTTGACGTGTCATTCTTCCTGTCACGATTCTGGGTATACATCATAGTATTAAATCATTTTGTATTCAATTTTGCTATATGCGCAAATCCATGATACAATATTCCCAGTTTTTATGACATTTTTTACAATTTTTTACACAATTTATTCATATTTTATTCTTTACGATCTACCTGCTGTATGTTAAGTAAACTATTGAAATGTAAAATTACGAGTATATTCATTTGTATTCAAGCAACCAGTATTTTCAGTTGGCTGCATTTCTGCATGCTATAAATAAGGAATGAGTGAATTTTCTCATATTCCTTGAAATATAGCATGAGCACATGTATGCACTGTACGTTTTATTGTACGTACTCTGCACTTCATGGTCCGTTATATTTTTGTACGCAATTACTGTCATTTTGACTTTATTTTGGCAGCTCTGTTGTAAATATAAACAGTGTCCCAGACTTTTGGCGGTCCAATTAATGAAACACAAATAACTTATATAAACAAAGAATTCTTTTATTCCTACCTTGTTAGTTTTCGAACTGTTTGTGTGTATGTACGTATGTGTATATACGAAATGTATATTTGTTCTAAATTTTTATTTGATCCATGATCTTGGGAAATAATCCAAGATCTTTGACTTCACATTTGACCACCCAAGAATGACAGTAATGCAACTTTTGTTTTCATAAAAAAAAAACGTCGAAAGAGTTGGTGTTCTAGTAATATCATTTATTTACTGATCTTGCGCCTGAAACTAAATATTTATACTATAGATTGAAAAGCTGAAGTGTGATCTGATTGGGCTTAAAGCGATTCGAGAATAAATTGATATCAGTGGCGTAGATATGCCTTGAATTTTGGTTATTAATATTTAACTCAACGCTATCCTTAAAAATGATGTTATTTAGTTTCTAGATTAAAGTTAGGTACAGGTCCTTAAACAGATAAGCTGTCAGTGATTAATAAATAAAAAAGTAACTACAATGCCTCTTGCCTATTTTTGTTAGTTGCTTGATGATTTTAAACCGGAATACCATTCCCTTTCCAAATATATTACCAGAACGGTGTTCCGGTTATCAAAACGGTGTTCATATTTATTTTCATCCCGGGTTAATACTATAAGTAGTTTTTAATATATTTGTTTTTATCACCCTTGTACAAAAAATATAATATTAGGTTGATTCAGCCCCCAAGTATTTCTACGCTTCTGATAGATGCTATTGAACTCTAGGTGGATTGCCAGTTTATATTTTGACAGAAACTTTAATTTGATTCAAACCATAACTGCCTTTATAACTGATGTATTGCATTTGTACTATACATTTCACAAATATGAAATAAAATATGCTGCCATAAGCAAGATTTGTTTTCAAATTTCGTACAATTCATTTAGGAAGACATTTATGTTTATGTAGTAACAATAAATTCTGCATAAGTTGATTCATAATTTAGTATTTCGTTATATTTTACTGAAATTATAATTTCGAATAATTTTAAAACTTAATTTGAGTCTAGTCATGTACCTTTCGCCTTTTAAACACTGTAATCATTTATTTCAATTTACATATCTATGAGTTAAATTATATATGTCACCGTAAATTTACCGTACATTAGTAGCTGTCATGCCATGTTATTACTTTGTAAATGTTAGTTTTAATTTTTATTAAAGTTTAATGGAAATATTATGTTATTAATTTTGTGAGGTCCTTGGTTATATTACGAAACAACAAAGGATAATAATTTCACTTTCTAATCATGCACTTTGTACCGCCGCAATGATACATTAAACCAGTGTTAATTCAAATGTTAAAGCTTGATTAATACACTGCTGTCTTCTTTAAATTATAATGTTTACTGAAATACACAAAATACATAATTAATATTAGATTTCCCATAAGGAAGAAATATTATGTTTAAATTTTCCATAATTTATTACTTGATATTTCATGTTCTTTAGAAACCATCTTCAGCGTTCATTTAAAAAATCTGTCTGCAGTTCGGACACCTGTTCATTTATCGTTAACATCTTAACATCTCAAACACGAATTAACATGTCAGCTGTATAATCACCTTTGACCTATAAGTAAATTACGGGTAAAAAAACATCTTGTTACTATTTGAACTTGGTTTGACAAAGTACAGTTTTAGATAATTAGTTGAATATTGTAAATATTCGTAATGCATAGCAACTTGTGTAAATTAACATTTCGATGTTTTACATTTCTGAACATAAAGAGAAACTAAGTAGACATATTAGTTGAATGGTTGAGAAGCACTGTAATGCAGAATGATCTGTTGGAAGCGGTACGGTAGCACAAAGTTGCATGAATATGCAACAAGACATTTTAATCAATTACAATATAACAGTAGGTACCTTTCACATGCTGTGATTTTTCTCTCTGCTATCTATTTATTGATACATTGTTTGAAAGCCTTCGACCAATGCCTGAACACGGCTGATATCATCGGCTTTTGTGGAATGCATATTCATTCGAAGTAACAGTAACAACATCGAGATGACGTGTGACAACGACAAATGACATGAAATCAAACAGAAACTGGCTAACACTTTACATCAATAAAAGTGTACAATGTTGCAGTAAGACTGTGGAGCTAATAAAAAATTTAAAGTGCAGTCAGAGTGCAAGATTCAATGGAGCGTGGTAGTTGCAGGATAAAGTCGAACGTGTACACAGCGGGCAGTGATACTAGTAAATTCACACATACGTGAGACATTTATGGCATATCTGCGAACACGCCGATAATTAATAACAACATTGCACGTTGTGTAAACGTAACACCGATAACAACACATATACGTGTACGTGTACATACATGCAGACAATTCAATTTACCCAACAAATACACACACTCACACGTGTTATATATGTAGATATATGTTCATATATAAGTCTAAGATTGCGGAAACAAAACTTTAAGTGATTGCAACAGTGTGAAGAACTTTTCACACTTTTGTCTTTGCGCATTTGTGCTAATAGAATTTATATAGTTTTAGCTGATTGGGGATAATTTACACTGCTAATGTAAAATATCTTTGGAACTTTATTTTCTAAAATATGTAAGTGAATTAGCTAATATTCTCGAACTGTTAAATTATTTTGTTCTTGTTATATTTTGCCAGTATTGTAAGATTGTAACATCAATACTAATTCTCTAGTATGCTCCAGTGTCTAGTACGAACTACTATCTCAAATAAAAAGCAACTACATTGAAGCGAAACCACAATACTTACTTATCAAATATTGTTGCTGATTAATAAATGTGATATTATTCGTTTAGACTCTAGATTTAAGTTGAACCTTGTCCTAGAACCTGGTATTATATTTTCTATACATATTTATATGAACATTTAAATTAATAATTCACCTAAGTCTAAGTGAAAATATCAATGTTAACTGTATACTAGTCACCTTATTCATAGACTTAGAACCATAACCAATGATAGAACATACATATTTCAGCTTTAGAGACCCTATTGTTAATTTTTAATCTGATTTTATTGTGTATCAATGCCACTTATATGCGATTTTATGTACCGGAGCCTCGTAAAGTCCCTGTTAAGGAAATGTAGAAATCGTGTTCACACCAATAGCTGACTGAAGTCTAATTAATAATTTATAATAGGGCTGTAAAACATCTTACATGGTGCGTTGTAATAAATAATAGTGTTTAATAATCTAGTGTCCTGTTTATAGGCATCACGCAGTAACCTGTGGGTAGGATTATATTAGCATTCAGTAGGAAGTCAAATAAAGGATGTCTCCAGTTATTTCCTACGTACATATATTAATTGTATATTGATTTATGATGCTTCATGCTTATTTTTCAATGACATGATTACACGATATTACAAGTATTCATATGTAATAACCAATTAAAAAAATCCAATATAAAATACAAGAATTATCTCATAAAACCATTAATTCTTTTCACATATCACAAATCATCATCCACTTGCAACTTGACATATGCATAAAATGAAACAAAGCTTTTGAATGAATTAGTCTAACAGTGAATGCAAGATATGCACTGAGTGCGTCAATTACAAGTTTTATCAATTATTCAGTAAACCATTTATGAGCAATAGTGGGATGTTCAGTATAAACGAATAGCTCCATTCATGTGTGATATATGAGTGCACTTATACTCATTGTGAATATCAACTCGGGTGCGTATTTGTAATTTTTATTTGCATTAACTGGTTGCACGGCCGTAATGATGTGAAGTGAGTGGTGTCAGTCTGTTATGCCTCACTCCACTCATGACTACAATGATGATTGTGTATTGCTTAATTGATATTTACTATTATACATTTAGTTAGGACGTGTGCCTCATATGGGAGTGGTGAATAGTTTATATATAATGTCTTGTTAACGTACAGATGATTCACACTGTTCGTGATTAAATTCTTAGACATGATCTTAACCTCATAACATAAAAATCCATTCTCATATTTTTACATTTGTAACATTCATTAATTAACATCGTTATATTACAGTCTTCACTTATAACTGTGATTATAATAACACTTAAGAATGTAATTTAATCGTAGATTACTCTATGTTTATTTTGATTTATTGAAAATTCATTTACATTAACCTAAGTATAAATGTATGTTAGATTTATAAAAAGCGTTTCTTACCTGTAATATTTTATCTACGAATGGGAAAATAACATTATTTTAACCAATTTTATATTCCATTTTATGCGTTTCACTCCATTGTATTAGCTCATGCTTTACAATAATTTATAAATAGAAGCATGGGTTACATTTATGTAATTATGTTTTATAGTTATGCACATGTTTCAGTCAAAGTGTAAAGAATAGTAAATGTATACTCTTGTTAGTTAAAGTATACCTTTACTAATTATACAAAACCATATCTACTCCTACACTACTCTATCCTACCCTACCCGTTTATAACTACTGATCTACACACATCATCGTCACATTACTAATTATACAAAACCACATCCTACTCTAACTCTCCCTTATCTGTCCGTATTCACCAAAAACTGAATTAATACTACTACTTGTGACATATAAAAGTATTTATATTACATTTGCCTATTATTAGCTTTTTTTCACCTTGGATACGAAATATATAAACAAGCTCTTTATACCCTAGGGCATAATGAGCGGGCATAATGACTGTTACGCCCGCTAATCATTAGCTTTATATTCCAACTTCCAGGCACCAAATATTTTTTCATAAATTGCCTTCGATTTAAATAAATAAATAAATAAAAATTAAAGTCCTTGGCAACGCATACGTCGTAATCATTTTGAACTGTCACTGGCAATTTATTTTTGATAAAAATAATAGGAAAGTGTAATAAAAAGTCTTGTATGCACCACGGGTGTTACTAGATGATTATGTTCATCGGGCGACATCGTCTCCCTGCTTGCATAATCATCGTCATAACACCCTTGGTACATAAATAACTATTACATTACCATCATATTATATTTCTGATATTTTATCTTATTTTAAATAAAACTGTTTCACAGAAAACTTTCCAATTATGAAACGTAACAAACAAGTGGAGTTAGTAATACGTTACTATGAATACGCTAAAAAAATGCATGTGCCATTAACCTTGAAAACATGCTATTATTATAAAGTGTGAAAAAAATACTAACCGTTTATAATTCCGCATAATTTCAAACAAAAAAGTCCGGAATTTAAACTATTATTACCCAACTTGTGCCCTTATAATTAAGTTAAAAACATACCAGCTCATCATTTTAACACGAGCAACACTTTATTTTGCAGAAAACACGTTAATATCGCCGCTAAGAAACGCAGAGGTCTTACAAGGGTTAACGAGATAAAATTCCCGCATAATAATTCCACATTATTATACCTCGGCACAGAAATGTGTAACAACCGTACTGCCTGCCCACTTCCCCTTGAATCCCCCGCGCGATTCCTACGCCACTGGCGTACGGTACACACCGTGCCGACTAACGAGGTGATGCACGCTAATCAAGCCAATGCTCATGTTGACGTGATTACGGACTTACATAGCGAACATTTATCATCATTCCGTAACAATAAGCAGAAGGTATCGTGACTTGACTCGATGCACTGTGCTCCCTATGTATGGGTGCATTCAGGTGCACGTGCACCGGTGTCAATATGAAAATATATATTCACAATATTCGTGTTTATACCATGTATAAATATACAGTGATTGGCACTGAAAGAAGATTATTTATTCTGCGTAATCTGATATAAACATTGAACAATTGCAGCATGATACATTTTAGAAGTTACCAGGGCTAGTTTTGTATGTTAAAGATTTAGGTACGAATAAAAATCTGAAGTGTTACCACTTCTCAGAAGGAACCGGTAAGTCAATGAAAGAAACATTTAATATAATATAATTATAAATTAAGTTATGTCATCTTGGTTCCCTGTTGACGTCATTATAAAATGTCCAAAAGTGCATTCCCTAGGTATCTTCGTAATATAACATGGATCCCGTTAAAATATTTAAAAATCATACATTATTTAACATTAATATCTTGAACTAAAATACATTTCATTAATTACAGTAAATTGCTTCGTTCAACTTCTATTGAGATATGCATTCGATAACCTACATTAACTAGTATTAATATGAGAATATGACGTACTATAATAAAGTATGAATGAGAGTTACGCTTAGTAAATGTTATTATTTGATGCAATTTGTAGGCAGTTAAAGTTACAAGATTAGTATAATTAATTATTATTAACTTAGAATTATGCATAATGCATATTCATTTGAATGTCAGTTGTTCATTTCTCGTGAGAATTGTAGCTATAAAGCTATGTCTAGGTGTGACTGCAGAAATGTTACATAAATACCATTTAATCATGTTTTCTATATAAAAAGCATACATATCAAAATAGACATTGCAATATCTTTAATAGATCGTAAACTGCGAAATATAGTATACTACGATTCGCAGCATGCTATACTATATTTCTTGCATTGCTAGTAAAAGCCGTAATTGTTTCATATTTAAGAAGTATTTTTTATAGATAAAATAAAAATAATAAAATTAATTTCTCATCATGATGAATTTTATGTCCAATCAATAACTTTAAAAAACACAACAAAACTGTGTTAATTCTGTATATCTAGGTATAAAAAACTGGAAGGTATTAGATTTCTATACGGTTGTCCGATTGCCAGCTATGTGGTTTGCCAAATACCCTACTCTCTGTTACACTCCTATACAAGATCAAGCAGATTTAGTCTGTCAATTTTTCCATTGAAAATAAAACGAAAACTAAAAGCAACATTGTTTGATGATATTACATTGTTACGCTTGTCTGCGTTTCGAACATTCTGTTCACAACCGTGTTCGTCTGTATGAGTGTGATATTACTTGGAGGCCGTTGACACAAGATGACATCTGAGCTGATGAGCGATGTTAAGACGCGACCTTGCCGACCATCTCCTGCACAAGAACACACCTGTGTCATTCTACCCACGAACATAGGCGGCCCCATAGTTTTTTTAAGGATCATTGTTAGAATTTAACTATAATAGATTGTTATTTACGTGAGAATATAATATTACATTATAGTTTAATTAACATTTCATAATTTAACCTGCAACCTTTACTAATAATTTGGAAACCTGTTAATAATTGTAAACGCAAATAAAGAAAATATATAAATCGGAGAATACATTTCATCGTAACTTCCAGTAGGTATTTTTTTTTAACATAACGAACAATATTGAATGTAGCATTAATATTATTTAACAGATAAATAGTTTCCTTTTGATATTATTGATATTCATTCTAGATTTAAGCTGAATCTCGTCCTAGAAAACTAACGTTACTTTAGACACATTATCAATTAAAATACAATAATCTTTATTCAGAAATAAATCTTGTGTGATAATGTGTCAGTGTCACTATTGTACAAACACCCACATCAACACTGACCTTTACTGACACCAGCGCATACGATTGACTTAGTAATTAAATACCACTATCGCGAAAACAACTAAAATGATTTTTACTTTCATTTTATGTCTCAATTAAGCGTAATTGTTTCCCACAGGCTGCTAGTTGTTTTAAAACAAAGCATATTTATTTATCATTTACGTCAGAGCCTACATAGATCTTCACTCTGTCACTGTGTAATAAAGTCATCTATTAACTGGCTCCGTATTGTCTATAACATACGACTGTCCAATAGGACTCGCAGTCTATATTATCTGCAGATAATGCCAAGTTCATTGCCTTTACAACAATCATACCAGTATACTTCTATTTATATACATATATGTACCTTCCTACGTATAAACCATACGTGTTGGAATGAGGTGTTACCTGTTTCATTGCCGTGTTTGTGCTTTCATTATTTTATGTTTCCGACTCTTAAACATCCGGTAAATGTTTCTACAATGATAAGGTAATGAACTTGAATTCTGATAAAGTCGCCGCAACAGTCATCATATGTTACCTATGCGATATACCATAAGCTTATACGTATAGCTAAGATGCAGTACAGCGTCCACTTCAAGGTCATTGCTAGTATATGCATGTATGTAGCATAGTGGAACAAGGAATGGTGCATCTGATGTTTAAAATATTAAATGTACATAGACATGTAAGCTATAAACTTCTACATCAGTTTCATGCTAATTGTAAGCTATTATTGAAAATGACCTTGAATTAGTAACAAAAAGTCAGTTTAGCTGTAGATACTACTGAACAAATATTGCAGGACAGAAAATAATTTATCTCTTTCTGCTTAATCGTCTTATGCAAGTATACATTTTTGGATGATAATCTTCAAAGAATTATTACCAAGCATTTTTACGTTCTTGTACATAGTATAAAGGAAGTATAGGAATCATGAAAAATTTCGATTGCGAAATACATGTTTTGAGATCCCCTGAATACGTTTTGACTATTTTCGTAATGACGTCTGTGTGTGTGGATGTGTGGCTGTGAGGATGTGTGTCTGCATGTTAATTATCTTAAAAAAGAGCAAAGACAGGACAATGAAACTTAATATTTAAAAGTTTATTGACTATACGAAGAGCTGATTAGATTTCCAGCATAATCGCACAACCGGAAGTGGAAGTTTACTGAACATTAAAATCAAACATTGCGAATTATTGGAGAATATAAAAAAGATATGGAATAAGTTTTGAAATAAAAGTAATAGGAAAAAATTATTTTAAGAAAAAATGTTCTATGCATTTTTGTTCTATCTTTATCTAATTTTGAGTAAAATGTATTTATACACTGGCATGTATTTAAAATATCATATATGCTATGAAAGCAAAACAAAGACAAAATAATAACAGAAATACGCATTTGAAATGTCAAATATGTGCCAATTTAAATTGAGTATAAGAAAGTAGCGTGGTGACCACACCAGATTTTTTTTAAATGATTTATAGAATTAAGTTAAAAACTGTTAGAGGAACATTTCAAAACGAATAATAGCGTCATATTTGTAAAATGCGCCATACAACGAAATGTCACATATTCAAAAAGAGTATATACGAGTAGTATCGAAAGTAAGTTTAAGAATGAAAGATGATTGGTGGAATGATAATGTGAACGAGGCAATACGCTTAAAGAAAGAAGCATATCTGTCACCACACCAGATTTTTTAGAATTATGTCCCAAATACGAGTACACCATAATATTTTATTATGTTAATATTATATAGAAATTCGAAATTAAACAAAGTAGTAAAATAATCGGCGTACAATTATGTATGTACAGTAAGACCTTGTTTAGCGCTTTAGATACGTTGCTGAAGACAGAGCGCTAAACAAAACAGCGTTATACGAGTCTTTTTTTTTATAAATTGATCCATAATTTCCGTAATTGTGTCTTCATGAACCGCGTTATAACAAATCATCGTAAATTTAACGCTTTTTTTTGGGTTCAACAAAAACCGCGTTATATCGAATCAGCGTTAATCGAGGTAGCGGTAAGCGAGGCCTTACTGTATGATTTATTCGGTAAACTTCATTTATCTATAAATATTTTATATTTTCAGTAAAATTATTATAACAAAAATCTTGTGTAATGCAATGATTTAATTAGCCGTACTCCGGAAGAATAGGTTGAGTTAGCGATAAGGTTTAAGGCTGGGTGGGCCTGTATGGCTGGTTGACAGTACACTACCACTAAACACTGGTTATCCTATGCGACTTATATCCAGTATGGTGGGCGTGACATGAATGTGTTCAGTTTTGAATCGTTTAATATTAATGGGCAAGTTGTACCGTGCAAAATGAATCCTATGTATCTAGGTATGTTTCGTTCATCTTGCATGCGATTGCAAATTTCAAATGGTTCGTGCTTCGTGAATCTTTCGCCTAGCATACTGAACAAGCATAGGAGATGCTATCGCGGTTATTATGCGAATGCCACGTGTAGGAAACACAGTGTGTTATGTATCCAGAGATGAACAACTGATGAATGGCCATGTATAAGATGTAATTTGAGATCTTACGGCGTGACTGTTAATACATATGTTAATCTACAGGTGCACATAACTACAAATCAAATCTACCATTGCTGCTACAGTGGAATGGTTTTGTTTTCCTGTCGGTAGATGTGTGAATTCTAATCTGATGTATGATTCTGCATAGTTTGTTGATTAGTATTGTTGCATCAAGTACCGTTAACTTCTGTACAATTCGTCAGCAATGATAAATTTCCACGTATTTTTCATAGAATTGAACATTTGTAATTGATTGCATGGACTAACAATATTTCAAGTAAACACATTTCGATACACAAGTAGCCTATTTTAATTACTGTTATACTTAAAATTTTAGGAATAGATTTAAAATAATATCAATATTAGGAAAAAATACATATTTTCAAGATATTTCAAAACCATTCTATCGTACTGACAATACAATCATACCTCGCTATAAGGCCAAGATACGTTCCCGGAAAGTCGGCCGCAGAGCAAAATGCTAGACCACGAATCATTTATTTCCAGACCAAAAACATCCTCAAGGGATTGCTCGACTTTTTAGCCGTATATCGAAAAATTGTAAGGCCGTAATAGTCAAAAGTCGTATAAAGAGGGATCGTATAAAGAAGTATGAATGCATTAGGTATGTTAATTGAACGATTCGATGGAAATAATAATATCTATATCCAACCTGTTATTTTGAGATTCAAATTACTAGAAGATTAACCGTTCAAACATTGCATTTGGTAAGTAATGCAGTGTTCGCACAGAAAATTTGGCGAGCCGGGTTGCATTATGAAGTAGCCGAGCAACGGCGCGCCCAGTCAATAGTCCTGGGGAGAAAATTATCAATCTTCTATGGATATAATTATATAAAGTTCACCCATAGCTAAATATTAATCAGTGCATAGTGCAATGTACATGCGAATACCACACGTCATTTCAGTTAAACAATTTACTCGTCAATGCATCTGTATCCTCGAACCCAGAAAGCTTATGCACGATCGTCGTTTCAATTAAAAACTACATTACCGACCGTTCATCACAGACTCAAACCAATAATCTAACCAATTTGTGCAGCCCACAACGGATTCCTGTGTACCGTAAAATTGACTTTATACTGCCTGACTTACCTTAACGATACAATCTTTGCAACCAACGCCGGAGTATTTGATATTTTATGTGAGTTTCGTATCGTGCGGTAAAATATAACTAATCCCGGCCTGGTGCGCGTGCGCCGTTTTGTTCAGCCCACATGCGCAGAAGGCAAGATACATCGCGAACACGAAATGTTTGTTATTTACAGCGCCATAAATATTACGTGTGGCTGTAGATTGAACCAAACAACGCCGAACGGAATTTTTAGTTTTTGTCTTTTATTTGTTTGTTTTGTTTCATTTGCATTTTGGGGCGTGCGACTCGGCAGAGGTGATGTGTATTGTTCTTAATGTGTTTGCACATGTGCTCGTCTGCTTGACTTTAAAAGTCAATAAATTTATTGATTAAAATATTTATTTTTATGATGTTTGCGATTGTAAAAATGTAATAAGATAAATTATGATTTGATTGAAACTGTTTTCGAGAATCAACATTAATGATTTTGAGCAGAGCTTCTCAATAAGTGTACAATATTTGTTACTACATATTATTCTCCAAAGTCTTGAATACACCTCTGTATTGAATAAAAGATGAGTTTGTTTTTGCAGTGCTACTTGTACCCTGTCCTGGTTTGCCGCGTTACTGATGTCGGCGCGTTCACTGTATGACTTCTTTGCAGCCAGATTTGCAAGTCGTGCGTG
Source organism: Carabus problematicus (assembly GCA_963422195.1). NCBI lineage: Eukaryota > Metazoa > Arthropoda > Insecta > Coleoptera > Carabidae > Carabus > Carabus problematicus. The sequence continues at coordinate 11,856,859 of OY728585.1, read as the reverse complement.
GGTAACCACACGCAACCAGACTGTTTAAAACTGCATACATTTTAAAACCGTAATATATGTTGTCAAACACTTTTTTATCGAGCAACACTTAATTTTACCCATGTCGTGTGCAACTTTTCAGCTTTCTTTTTTCTTTTATTTGTTCGTTTTGCTTTCGAACTGGACATTTATTTTCTTGCGTAAATAATAACCTTTAATGTATATTTATTGCAAATAAAACAGATTCTTAGTATTATTAATATCTGATTTCATCTGGATATAATTTATTATTCATAATAGATATACATCATGCGCACCAAATATGTAACAATAAAGAATTGTTTACGCTGTGAAATATATTCTATATTATCATTCTTTATCTTTATTATCCATCGTGTATATATCGATATAATAGGCCCTGAAATAAATACACCCTGTCATCGTTTATGTCGATATATGTAGTCTCCTTATAAACTATCGATAGTATACATAGTGTATGACATTTTAACTTGCACCACCACGCCTTATTTGTGGTTAAGGGCAGGAGACATATTATTCTTATTATTAAGATGATCGTGTCCGTAATAGATGATGAAAGTAGAGATAATCGGAATTAGGACAGACTTATGCAGCTAACCGAAACGTTAGTTATATAAGTCTGAAGTTTTATTTCTGGCTACCTGTCTCAATTCCGATTATCTCTACTTTCATTATTCTTGTTTTTAATTAATTTGCTGTACTCCTATTCTATACACCAGAGGAATCAACTAATTTTTACAAATCTGCATTGTCCATGCAGATATACTTGCGATCTACTTTTTTCCAAATTGAAGTATATCATACTCCAACAAAAGCCCAAAGACAACTCGTAGCCCGTTTTCAATTTGTCACAAATGAACTAAAAAAACCTCAAACGAATCAAAATACATGCGATCGACCCCAAAGTATTAATCGATGGACCGGTAGATCGCGATCGACGTTATTGACATCTGGTATTAACATTAGAAACATTAAATCATTAAAAGTATTAATGATTAGGGTTAGAGATAGAGCTATTTGAAAAAGGTTTAAAAATGCACCAAACTTTCTATTAGGAAGAAGTTAATCAATAAAAAAGCATTTAGTGTAATGTGGCAAATATTTTCAAATAATTTAATTCCTTGAAGTCATTTTGAAAAACAATGTTTGGGAACCCCAGAAAAATAGTCAACAATTGGAAACTATACAAAATTACATGTGAACTACATGATTAGAATGAAGTTTTAAAGGTTAAAATGATGAAAAGATAGTCCGAATTGACACAGTAAAATATTAAAATACATCTCACTCCGGTTCTGTACTGATTCCGGTGCATTGTAAAGATATACACAGTGCTCACCATCCCCCACATGTCGGTTGTGTATGTAACCAACTTCATTCAAGTACTTACCGACATTGTCTAGTTAAAATATATAAAGTGCCCTTAGGTGACATGGACGGAGGTAACGTGGGTAGAGCGAATTTTATTTCGTTGTTCGTTCTGTGAAATAAATTATGTGTCATATCGCATTCGGTTTTCATTTCCATTGCAGAATGAAACGAGGCGCCTCCGGCTGCATCGTGAATTTCTTCTCTCAATGCAATGCAAATACATATATACATACTAACATATGGAACAGTATACGGGCTGCTGTATAACGATATGTAGTTTCTCCTCACTGCATAAACTTGAAAAATAATTCTTTAACGAAATATAATATGTAATATTTGTTATAATTTATTAATTGATTGTAAGAAAGCCAAGTAATTGCATTTCTATCCTAAATGAATTACGTATAGATATTTATCATGAATCCGTTTTACTAAAAATGATTTAACCTATTAAAATATACGATAACTTGTCTTTTAAAATATTTAGAAATAACCGCGGTTCTAAACAAAAATCTACTCTATTAGAACATTAAATCTTTTCAACTACTTATATATTTTACATTTAGATATTGTAACCCGCATCAATTATATTAAATGGGACAAGAACTAATAAAATATCACATAAAATCGTCATTAAGGATGATTCAAAAATGTTTATCAACTTGTTTTACTACTTTTTTAAAGCGAAGACGAAGCTTACATGTCATAAAATTGTTCGAATCATTAACAGACCTGTAGGTATAAAAAATATATCTCATGCGACCTGACTATCATTGGCGCCAGAACGTAATTAAATAATATGACCATTCATATCATGGATCACAGATATATTAATTATATGTTTTATCTTGGAATTATGTTTAAAATAGACTGGATAATAACTCATATATACAGGCACGGACTACGAAAAATTATCTGGCCATTTTGCTGACAATATAAATGAAATCATTTTTGTTTTGTTTTGATTTGAAATAAGATATTTTTGCATTATATCTTTTTAATACCATTTTACATCACACTTTTCCCATTACTTACTGATATAGCAGATTCCTTATTTTCCCACAAAAGCTCGCCACATAGTACATAATACATTTATATATAACCAGAATGCTATTCAGGTTCTGCGATGAACTAAGTCTTCAGCAAACAATGTCGACCACTTCGTCTACAGAAGTTTATATACCATTTTAATATCCACGAATTCATTTCAAACATTTGATAAGTCAAAGAAGAAATACAATCTAAATTGCATATATTATCACAGGAAATGTATATATGCTGATGATGCTGCTATCTGTATCAGGTTCAGGTTAATATGCACTATGGCACTTGAAATGTTTGGTTGAAGAAACGTGTTTGCATCTCAGAACCTGGAGCCTCCAGCTGGGGGCCCCCCGTTGGGGCTCCGCTGGGACATGTCAGATCCTCTTGCACGTGAGCTTCATCATGTGGGTTTATAAGCACCTAGTGCACCCATTATCCGCCAAATTGTCCAATTGTTTACTTATGATGTATTGTTCAACATGTGCATGTACCGTATATCTTCGGGTAATGCAGTAATCTATATAAGAAAACAATAGTTAATTTTCATACGTGTATGAGGTTATAATATTATGTGCATTTTTATTGAAATTATAGAAACTGTTATATACAATTTATAAACAAAGAAATGATGAACATATGAATAAACATAATGTATGAATTCTTAATTTAATTTCACTAAATTATTTTATCACCGCTTCACTATATCGTTAATACAGAAGACTCATAATGTTAAACATGTTTAAAAATAGCACAATTCATGATCATATTAAATAACGATAAATTCACTTGGCTAAACAAACCACTAAACTATATTCTTAACGACGTATGCATTGAACATCCTCAATATGCCCTTGACATACGTACGTAAGTACGCAATAAACAATTTAAATTTCGCTTTCAATTTTTTTCTTGTATTTCTATTATTTTTTTCTTTCTCATACCAGAAAATCTCTGTACGTCTCAACTTGAAACCTGTCCAAGTGGAATGAATTAATAGTTTGTCCAAACAGTGAGATGGGGGTTTAAAACCTGCCTCATCTGGGCCAGGTAAGCCGGTAGAACCGACATCATTGGCGGCGATACGGGACGGGCTAATATATTACTTACCTGTTGTTTACTTTTAACTTTTTTCTTATTACTTGTCAAAGGCAGTTTGAAAAATGAACGTGTTGAATTCTTAATGCTACTTCATATAGAATCAATTCATTTCTGTTTTGGCTAAGGTAAATGTGGTAAGATAAATTGTATATAAATTTGGGAGCGATAGTATCGTCGTTGTAGCTTTTTTTTCTTGAATATAATTATTGCAGATAATGATAATAATTAATGAAGAAAAATTATACGGGGTACGGAAGGAAAATATTTTTTTTAAATAATAATATTTATTTTTCACCAAAAGAATATATGTTAAAAAATCTCTCGTACGCCCTTGTAAAATATTCGATGCACTTTGTGCAAACATTCCTAATTTAGTTATTACAAAACCGGAATTATATAAAAGCGCTTTCACGTTCGTTAAAATACTTGTGCGAAATTACATGATGCTCTTTCGCTTCAACGGTCTTCCAGACAAGATCTGTGATAGACGGACGGACAGACTTGATCCGGCAGTTTAGTTGAATCTCCGGACCTCACAAGGTTGATCAAGTTCATCCAATTAAATCAAGATCAGAGGTCATCAAACTATACTTCAACATGACGAAAAAATACAATTCATGATATACAAATTACATATTAGATTATTTCTAGCGATAGCATTTGTTAAATACATCGTATAATGTATTAGAAAACCTTATTATTTTACTTACTTCTCATTGACATTAAAAAATTCTCTGTGGGTTCAGTTTATGGAGTACCTACCTAATAAGAATTATTTTCCGTGTTTAAATATTCTATTTAGGAACTCGCCCCACTAGCATATATTTTATTTTTAATGCAATGTAAAACTAAGCCGAACACGTATATTTATTGTTCTCGTAACATAAATTACAAGAAGCAGTATGCAAAATGTAGGCGCGAATTGTTAAGTGAACAAATTACAATTACAAATTAATGTATATTAGTATAATGCATATGTCATAATGTAACAACATTTAATGCAAATTTCCATATTCACTGTCCGACTAAAATAATATGTCAGACTGTCTGACGGCTATGCAAATATACTCGCACACGGAAAATTGCTTCATGTAAATTACCTGTAATTTCATTATCATATACGCAAATGAACATTATCTAGTGTGTAGGAGTACTTTCATTTATATTAGTTTAATTTCAATAACTAAATGTGAATATTCAATAGATTATATTCATGAATGAAGATAGATTATTCAAGTTCAGTTTATAAAATAATTTGAAATTAATATACACTATGTGTTGTTGCATTAACAACTGGAAAATAAAAATGCATACAATTAGAATAAAAGACAAAATAATATTGTAGACTACTTACCTACCATTTTCTTAAGCTTGAATTACATTATCCAAGTTTCATACTAGAAACTAGTACAAGTTTTAATACTAGCATCTAGTATGAAACTTGGATAATGTAAATCAGTTAAAATCTTATCAAAGTTTGTGTACTAGATACTTTTTACAAACTAGGTCCGGACCTATTTTTCATACAATAAGAATTTCTGCAGGCAGGATATTCTAGCAAATAAAGTATCAGCAAAAGCAAATGGAAATACATGTAAGTGCAACATGATTGCATTTCCATATTGCCTGTCTTATATTTGTTATGACAATCAGTCTATTGTTTTGTACATTCCAGCGTATGGAATGACAGATATGTACAATATTGAATATTTTTCATTATTATTACTACAAGTTAAGCTTGATTAATTACCTCCGTATCTATATCGCATATGAAGAAATTTGAGCTAGTCATTGTCGTTGATTTATTGTTCTGAATGCAATAGTACAAACCTGGTGTAATAGATCTGGGTTAGATCTGTAACATACTCACGCGTTTTGCACGCGGAACTCATGTTTGCAAATGAAAATAAAAACGGGCAAAACTATTATACACATTGCATTTGCATAGTTCCCTAATGAACTGGCGCCGTGTTATATGTTTTACATGTCTGATCAGCGTGTGATAATACCTAGTTACAAGCATTTACAGAATAGGAAACAAACTTCGTACTAGAGAACTTTCAAATCGACATTTTTATATGCCCACGTATATACAGATGGTATTTACATTTAAATAACATTTAAAATAAATGCAAAGAAATAAAAACATTATTTTTCTCGCGTTGTTATACGACTTGCTAAGAACTGTGTCAATTTTATCGAAAATTAATTTAAAGATACGTATAATGATTGAAATATTTTATTTTCAGACGACATGTTTGTACATCACACAGAACCGTTTCTCATCCAGTTAAAACAGTGCAAACTTTCTGTAAACCAACGTACAGAAAATACATGCAGAGGTGCAACGATGATCAACTTTGCACTGGTGTCAAGTAAGTTGCCTAACCAGCAATAACATTAGTTTTATAATATATTAGTTTTTTAATATATAGTTATATACGTAAAAACATTCTAAATTAGAATTGTAAAATATACTGTATGTTTTTACTTAACAATGCAGGCTACATGAATAGTAATAATTTGTACGATATTTTACAGATTAGTATTTGAAACAGCATATCGAGATGTGTACAGTACAAAAAGTACTCGTCAGCTAGATTATGTGTGCTGTCCAGGATGGACTCAAGTCACTCGATCCAGTCATGGTTGTAACAAACGTGAGTTTTTTTTACATTACCATTCTAATTACAATACAAATAGGTTAGTCTCATGTCGACTAAACAGGGTTGAAGTGGCCAGATGGGATACCGAAATATGTTTTGGTGAATCAGGTCGAATTAAGGTTAGGGTGTTTATTGTCAAATTAAAGTACATACATATTTGTTCTTTTGTAAGTTAAAACCTGCAATTTAAAGGTGGTTAAAGCTATATTTTTTTTAAATATTGTTAGATTTAATGCAATAATAGGGAATTTGTGTGATTCTTATAGCGATGTGCACTGCTCCATGTCAGAATGGAGGCACATGTGTACGTCCGGACTCGTGTCAGTGCCCGACAGGATACAAGGGCCGATACTGCGAGACAGACATAGACGAATGTCGAGAAGAAAAACCATGTGATCAAATCTGCAGAAATGCCCCGGGAGGATACAAATGCGATTGTCGGGAAACTTTTATTCTACAACCAGATGGACAATCTTGTCGAAAAGAGGGTAACTATGTGTTCCGTCTTATTTTCGTATCCTCTTTAGACTTTGTACTTTCTACTACAGGTTTTAGAAAATACAAATTATTTGGATTTTAATAACGACATTTCAATTTTTAAATTTGTATTATTTTTATTTACTAATATATACGTGAAAGTTCAAACATATCGATATTTTAATATTTAATTAAGAATTTTCAAACAGTTGAAAACCATTAATTATTCTGTCAAATCACTTGATGGAAAAAGGGATGATTAATGAGAAATACCTGTCAGTACTACCCTGCCATTTAGCTTTTAACTGAGCAAAATGCAGCTCATATTTCACAAAAATAAATGATGTTCTTCAAAAATTCTCGTGTTCAATATTTTGGTTTTATTTTGACAGAATATTATTTGTTATTTATGTTTCTTCAAAATCTTTGAAAAGTATCGTATTTCAGAATTTTATTTTTGTATTTCAAACTGTTCAAGGTCATATATCAGAGACGGACTTTATTTAATTTCATTTTAGCGATATTACAACTTTCAAACTATTATGTGATCAAAATTTCAAATTTAGCAACACTGTTCAATTTTAAACTCAATAGAGTTTTTACCTCACTTCAACAATATCTCACTTGACAGCTGAACATTGAACACGACGTGTTCCAAAATACACCATCCCTCATAGTAGGGGCGTGGTGAGAAAATAAAACGCTAGGGGCACATTACAGAATGAATGCCAGGCGTAGAACCATAGTACATCAACCTTCCAGCTACGCAACTCAGCTTCAGCTTTTAAAATATAACAAAAAGTTAATAATAAGATACCATCTTCACGGTGTATCAACTCGTAACTAACTTCATGTTCAATTTTCACCGCTTCATGCAATGTTACAGTGCGCAGTCGCGTTCACCACGCCTACTTGTGATTATCCAATTAGATGGGTGCATTCTCAGACAAGAGTCTAGCCGTCAGACCAATTTATATTTCCGAACTCGCACGAACATGTAAGTTTGCGATGTACGGAATCGGGAAGTCGTGGTTCTGCATTAATTATTGTTACATACAATATGAAATATATTATTCATTTGTTTTTTTTTTGTACGAAGCTAAGTAGCTGTGAAACAAAAAATTAAAAAAAAAACGCAGTTAAAAATACGAGGAAAATAAATTAATCATTTATTATAATATATTAAACAATTTTTTTTTTAAATTAACAAAAATATATGGCTATGTATTATATGTAAGTATAAAATATGTAGTATAAAATTATTACATGCTTTACAAGAAGTTACAATTATTAACTATGTAAGTATACATATAAGTAGTTTGTTTTTTTTAAGATTTTTTTATATTATATATATATAATATATATATTTATATATATATATATATTTATATATATATATATATATATATATATATATATATATATATATATATATATATACATACATATTGCACATAACAAAAATAGGTAATTCTTAAAAAACATTCTCTCTCTCTCTCTATAGATAAATATATATATATATATATATATACATATATATATATATATATATATATATATATATATATATATAAAACTCTTTAAAAAAAAAACAAAGAAGTTAGTTATTAATTACCTGTACTATTATTGGCAAGATGCAACAGATTGAAGGCTAATTTGTTCTTTTCATCCATCGAAGGCTGTTTAAAAATATGTGTTGCCTTTGTCCTACATTTCTTAGTCGGGACAAATTTTCGTTGTTGTTTAATTTTCCTTGTATGTTTCTCACTGCAACGTGGAAAACTCTCTAACTGCGGAGACTCCATAGCCGCTAACGTAGTTGCAAGAGGTGCTACTGCCTTGTGTAAGACACCACATTGCTCCATCGTCGTGGCTTTTGCCATAGCTGATTGAAATGTTTCATAAATTTTATCTTTATATTTATCTATAACGCAAATGTTAGTTTTTTTTTTTTGAAGAAACAGTACTCGTAAGTTGCTTCAAAGCGTTTTCTTTTTCTGCAACTGTGGTATCACAATGAATATATATATATATATATATATATATATATATATATATATATATATATATATATATATATATATATATATATATATATATTTGTCTTAGCCACTTCAATTGTATATAGTTCGTGCCCAGATGCAGAGGACAAAATGCATTTTCCTACTTGCTCCTCAATAATGGGTTTTTCTTTAATTTGCTCCATATTTTGATGCCTTTTCCTCAATGCACTTAGTTTTGTTGATACTTTGCCTAAAAAAACAAAACACATTGAAAAATTATAGTTTAAAAACAGTAATTGCTTTTATACCTTTATGTAAAATGATTAGTCTATCATAAAGTTTATCTCTCACCAGCGTCATAATAGCATTTATTGCTTTATCAAGTCGTTTTACAGTCTTGCCTTTCAAATAAATATATTTTAGAAGTATCAGTCTTTCCAGTGTCATCTTTCCACTTTTCAAATTCGTTGAAATTGTCAAATTTTATACATTCTGTGAATATTTCAATATCATGTTGTTCATTATAAAGTTTCAACACATTTATCTGAGAATCTTCGTAACGGCACATTGCACATTTTACCTTGTGATGTACTTGTGCTTTAGATTTGCTGTTAAGGTTATTTTTGTTGCATGTTGATGAATGTTTGGTTATGTCAAGTTTAGTGAGTTTTATAATGCTGTTGAAGACTGGGTTTTGTAGAGAATATTGGTTCACAATTGCTACAAATGTAACCTGTTTCATCCTTCATGTTTTTATCTTCCATTCTTAACTATTGAGAAAAAATTCTGGTTAATTTTTATTCATTATGTAGTTATTAAACAATTACATACCTGAGAAAAAGAGTCAAATATATAAATAACAACTACATATAACAACTAATAGCAAATGTGTTACACAAACCACTACACTGCACTTCGTTCCGTCATTCTCACAGACAATTACAAACAATCACAGACAATGTATGTTACAAACGATTGCCGCCAATTATGAACTAAGAACATACTTGCTCGTATTATGTCGTATTATTTCGTAAATAGACATCGTGTATCTTCGAATATAAATTGGTCTGACGGCTAGACTCTTGTCATTCTCAGACCCTGTAATGAAGGTTCTATTCGTTTGTTTGCAGGTGAAGATGGACCGGCCATTGAGGCCCACGATTTGGAGTATGAACTTCTGGACAAGCGATTATTCAAATTGGAAACGGTAATTTGTAATCTACTATCTCGGCTTTTCGGTACTCTTTATGAATAAAAATTGCAATTTGGACATACGAATTTGTGGCCTGATTTCATATAAACTTGTTAATATGCAGATTATGTGTCATAAATGTTTTATATTTTTTTTACAAACCATTTTATTTTCGAACCTATTCTCGTAATTGCAATTTGGACAAGCATTAGTCCAAGTAAGAATATTGTCTTCAAAGTTCTTCTAAACTCTTATTTATTATCTGTTGAAGAAAAATTAGTGAGGAACAAATGTAAATAACTAAACAATAATTATAACCAATTAAGTGGTTTTTTTAGTTAAAAATTATGTTAAAATATACATGAATATAATATCTCGTGTATATTTAACAAAACTTATATTAGCTTTCCTGATTTACAAAAAGAACACTTTTACATAATGTGTATTTTAAACAGGTATTTTAACTATAAAACTGATCTCAACGATTTTTCTAAATATTATTTTTCTAACTGCGTACTGACTCTGTTACACTATTTTACAATCAGCTTTAATACAGATTATAAGCGTTCTATGCAGAGTGAAGTCTATAAGACTAGTTCTTTAACTGATGAAGCTCAGATTGTAATTATACAATTCCATAGGTGTTTAAGATCATGGATAAGAACGTAAAATTACATGTTTCAAGTTACCTATCTTTTATTTTATGAATTAATTTACTTTGAACATATATTTCATAGATATTTTTTTTCACGATGTTTCAAACAGGTTATTATCAGCCACTATTATAAATCTACTATCTAAATATTAGTTGTAGATGTTTTCAATCTGATATTAATTATTTTTAATACACGGTTCCGTTCAGAACGAAATTTGATCTCAACTTTAGATTAATTCCAGTTTAATTTTCTTTTATAAAAATCCTGAGTACACAAATAAAGTTTTATTCTATATATATATAGTTGCATATTATGCACAGGATCGGCTTAGCTCATTTGGATATTATTGCTAGATTATGACATATTAAATGACGTACATGAAATACTCTTAGTTCCCATTGATTCCTACTTTCCCGGTGTTGCTGCTGCGAATCACAAACTTGAAAATAAGCAACAAGAACAATGTCATTAAATATTTTCGTGCAGTTTTGCATCATTTAAGTAACAGTTGTTATTAAATATAATTCAAATTGTTTTGATTTTTATAGCACCCAGTTTTATTTAAGATTCTAGTCTTGCATTTTGCCATAGTTAAATTGAAATACTAATGAAATGAAATCAAATTTTAGGTATTGTTTACCGATATATCAAAGTAGGCCAATTATACATAATTTATCTTCATAATTTTTGTTATATCATGTACAGATATGATATTTTACCTGAATATTATCAGGTAATAGTAAATTAAAAAAAAAATGGAATTACCTTTATCAATCAGGGCTAGATTTCCAAATACGAAATTCAACTCAAATATTATTTCATATGTATTATCAAGTTGATCCGGGTACACCCAATATCTTGCTAATATAGTATTTATTGTTATAAACAATTGGGTCGTACTTCAACTACGTAGACAGTAACATATATGTTGAATTGCGTGGCAAAGAATAACTGAAAAACGCTGTTATAGCATATAATAACAAAAATCGGTGTAAAATCTAAAAAAAAAAAAGTTTAAATTCGTGAATACTATTTTTTTCAGATGATGAACAACGTGCCAGAGCAAGCATCAAAAGACACAATTGAAGATATGACCAATAAAATTGATTCACTTACTACTGATGTGAAAACTTTAAAAACACGCATACATGATGTTGTAAGTTTTGCTAGTAGCACTATTATAAATGTATTGTTGATTTTAAATTAAATTCTACTGAACCTTATCTGACTATAAAGTTTGAATTTTTATTTATTTTCAGGACAATAACCAAAGGGACATTCGCGTAATGAAAAACAAAATTGCAGTCTTGGAAAATAAAGCAATCAAAATGGACGAACTCTCAAAACGATACGAAAATGGAATCAAATCTTCTTTCAGCAATAGAATATATAATTAAAATACTCGCAAGTATTGTAATAAGCAAATAATTAAGTCTTTGTAAGCTGTCTATATTTATTTATAAATAAGCAGTATGTCACAAATTTCAGTGTGCTTCGCATTGCTGTTAGCCATTTATATTTGTATTAATATTAATAAGTTAGTTCTTAAATATCTAATTTAATGTCACTGCCATTTTATACCAATGTAATTATTTGTACTTTTATAATAAAATGTCGTTTCATATAATTGGCATGTAATACAAAAGAAATATATTTCACAAAAAGTTTAAATGCATTTGTAGATTTGTGTAGTAAATTATTTCTTTCATATCCCCCTACATCCTTAATAGAAGCAACCAGAAATTCACATATGTGTTCCAGTTAAGCACAAACAAATCAACTGTTTCTTATTCAATAGAAAAAGAACAAAAATGAAAGAGAATGACAAAAGCAATATGGCGGATATCATGTAAACAACTGTCAAACGTGTTGTAATTTCCACAACTAATACAAAGTGGTAATAGAGAAAATTAACAATGGATCCATTATTTGGTGCTCTAAATTCAATTAAAGTTTTAAGATCAAATGTAGGTAGAGTATTTGAATCGTTAAGTAATGGTTTAAGAGCTGATCATGGTGAAGAGGGCAAAGAAAATAAATTCATTCTTGAATTACAAGAATTACTAACAACTGTTAACAACAATTTAAGGTAAACAATTATTTTTTATTACGTTTACAATTATAAACTCAATTTTTATTGATGTCTAACCGTTAACTGTAAACATAACCTGCAACATAAATATGTTAATGAAGAGTTGGAAATAATTTGCTAGGGATGTAGAACAATCAGTTGCAAATTTAACACCACCTCCAGGTCCATTTCCACTAGGTAACACAGCATATCTTAGCCAAGAAACAACGCAAGAAAGACAAGCGTTATACAGTCAGCTTGTTAACAGCTACAAATGGACAGACAAGGTAAGTGTATAAAATATAATCTTATGTCAATTAATAACAATATGCGTTGTAGATACATGAATACAGTAACCTTGCAACATCATTATTATCGCAAAATTCTCTAAAAAGATCATATATTGCATCCAGCAGTGGTAAGAGACGAAGAACTCAAACAAGCATTCATAATGTTCCAGCAGAGTAAGTAATTTATTATTATGCTTCATATGTATGTATGATTATTCTCATTAATAATCTGTTGTTTTTTGTTACAGTGTGATTGATAGTATGGTTACATCTATAGATAGGTTATTCAATGATATGACCGTAACATCAAATCGACCATTTGTTCCAAATCCCATGTTACAAATATCATTAGGCAGAGTCCTCAAAGCAATAGTTGCTTTTAAGGTAACTATTTAAAGAACTACTATATAAAAATTCAAATATTTAACTCTTTATTTCGTTCCATTCAGGGTTTGATGATCGAGTGGGTTGTGGTGAAGGGTTATGGTGAATCTTGGGATTTATGGAGTGAATCTAGGCATAAAGTATTTCGAAAAGTTACAGAAAACTCACATGCAGCCATGTTACATTTTTTCTCACCTACTATGCCTGAGCTAGCTGTCAAATCATTTATGGTGAGTTAAGTTTTATTTAAGTATTAGTCAAAAAGTAACAGAACTGTAACATGATCAATATTACATCAATTTTCCAATAATAGTGTAAATATACATGCAAGCTTATAAAGTTTGACACTACTATATTCTTGCTACATTTTATATTATAGTTAAGTGTACATATATTTCACATATTTTTTATTTGAAAACATTACTATCAGTGGTAATTAATTTAAATAGCATTCCACTTGATACAGAGTTTAATAATTTGTAACTAATTTCAGACATGGCTCCATAGTTTTGTAACGCTGTTCAGTGATCCGTGTAAAAGATGTGGGAACCATCTTCATGGCAATTTACCCCCAACATGGCGAGACCTGCGCACCCTGGATCCATTCCACGAAGAATGCAAATAATTTTTTGAAATTTATAATTTACCTTTAATTATATTTATAAGAATAAAGATAATTGCATACATTTTTTATTTATATTTGTTTTATTACTGGGATATGGTGTTCGAGGGATTTGTTAATACATATTTACTATATTACTTATAAACATAATTTCATAGTACTATATAAATTATACTGTGAGTAACATTAACTACTAATATTTGCATGTTCAGCGTATTGTTAATGTTGTACTGTTTAGATTGCAGTGAGAATAACGTAAGGTTACATTGGCTACTTTATTTTAACTACTCAATTTGCCCATGTCAATAATAATTGAAATTACAATGACACTTGTTTTGGTAAATGTCACTGTGTTTTCAGTAATGTGTTACCACGACCTTATAATAGTACACTTTTAATCGAGAAGGTCGTGTGTGTTACAAATATCCCACGAGTTGGCGTAACAATTAGTGCAAAAGAACACCACAAAAGAAAAGTGTAAGATATATTCCTGGTATTTGGAAGGAGCGTCTTTGTGAGAAGTTTGTGATTACTTCAGCGTTGAATGACAGACCCATCCCATTTCATCAAACGGTGGTAAATTTAATTTAAAAAAATGAAAAATACAGGTTGGATTAACACAGAACACAACAATAAAAGATTTAAAGGGCCTATGGTTGCTATTGTAGATATCTAGTTAAATGTGCTGGCTGCAGTGGAAAATAATAATAATATTTAACTGTTAGACAAATTGCTGCTGCACAGAATGTTAGCCAGGGAACCGTGATGCGAATTTTTAAAATAAAACAATTATAAGTCGTATAAATATCAAAAACATCGAGAAATAAAAATAACGGATATGGAACATAGGAATCACTTTTGTAAAATAATTTTCGAAGAATACATAACAAACTGGAGTATAATGTACTATTATTTATGAAATTAAATGTTTCTACTCTCGATAGCAGAAAAAAATAGTATTTTTCCTGAGGGCGAAGCCAGAGGGCTACAAATCCATCGAGGGAAAAATGGTGGTCTCTCCCGGGGTGTATATACTATTTTTTCCACGATCGGGAGTAGAAACACTTAATTTCATAAATAATGAATTATAATAAATCGAAGCGAAATTGAAATATTTAGAATACAGTGACTATATTAAAGACAGTGTGGACAGACGTCAAAACGCCGCCATGTTCCTGCCAATGTCATTAGTAACAAAAGAAGGATATTATCTTTATAGCTGGCTTTGCTCATGTTAGCAACAAAAAATAAACGTTTTGACGAAACGAAATGAATATATTATTTAATACTATATATGTATTAGATGAATTAAAATATCAATTCATATTATAACAATTATTTATTAACCATAGATATGAAGTTTTTAAGCACAAAACACTACGAAATACACGAAAATATCTCAGAAAACAACGGAACAGATCACAGCTATCTTTCAATTCAAAGCAATTTGGCAGGAATATGGCGGAAATCTCATCGACCAATCAGCATGAATACAGTGCTGTCCACACAGGGCCGAATTCAACTCTCGAACTTAACTAAGTTCGATCCTAAATAATAACAAGAAAAAGGATGAACTTATACGCCTTTATATTAGATGAACAAGGATACTACACGTTACCATGAAAATTAGGGTCGATCCTAAAGTTAGGGACGAGAGCGGAATTCGGCCCACTGTCTTTAATATAGTCACTGTAATTTAGAAGCTTTTGGAAATGTTTCCATGCAACGCATACCATGACAACAGACATTTATTTATAAAATCCTTTGTTATAATAATAACGCCCTTACGGAAAGTACCGGGTGATCATTTAAAATCATAATTAGAGCGGGCTATGAATTCAAAATTAGATTGGCAACATTGACAACTGATAGTATTATTTGAATTGTCAAAGTGACACTTCAAAATGTTTCATTTAGAATATAAAGTTTTCTCACAGAGAGTTATTTTAAGAACTCTCAACGGCAAGAAAATGATGAATGGAAGTATTCCGTACACTACTGTGTAAATGATTTTCAAAATTATCAGGTTTTAAATTTGAAGTGTCACTTTGACAATTCAAATAATACTATCAACTGTCGATGTTGCCAATCTAATTTAACATTCATAGCCCGCTTTAATTAGGATTTTAAATGATCACCCAGTATTTTCGACCATAGGGAGTAAATGCTTTACTTCTGTCACCATTTTAACACCACAGAACCGGCTTCTACTCACGGACGTGTAAAAATCATATTAAAAAAAATTAATTTTCACATAAACTATTACATGATTTCCTAATTTTTTTGTATAATTAGTATTTGTTACGTTTACATTTACAATGTTATGTAAATATAAATTATAAAATATTTTTACCTGGTATAATATAGTTTACATTTATTTGTAGATTAGACAAATACTTACTTGTTTTATATGTATGTATGTATTTTGATAACAAAATTGTAGGTAGGTAAGTGTTCTTGCATAATATATATATATATATATATATATATATATATATATATATATATATATATATATATATACATATATATATATATATATATATATATATATATATATATATATCTTTATATTATACATCATGTACTTTCATTAATTTTTTTTTTACAGATTAGGTAATATTTTCTTTCGTTGGGATAAGCTATGAACTTGAACTAGTATAGTGACATTTCTACCTGACATTAATCTGATGTCATCAACAACGCAAAACATGTAACACTTTCGAAATAATTTAAACATCATTAAATAAAATACATTGCCACTAATTTGAATTAATACTAACAGAAAAACGATTCCTTCTACAGCGTGGAACAAAAACAAAATTTTTGAAAATGTAAAAAGATACGAAGTCGTATAATTGCGCATTTTTGGGCCAATGTTCGTAATAATTTTGTCGATACTTGTCCATACTTAAATATTTATTTAAAACATTTTATAAAAAAATAATTCAAAATCAAAAAAATTATTTTTTTCATTATTCAGCAAACTAGTCAATATTTTCAACACTGGCTCGTAATTACGTAACTTTTGTCATATGTATAATTTGTGCATAAACTGTTATACGTTATTAAATAATAATATTCCCTATCTTTAGTAAAGTAGTACGTTCATTATATATCATTACTACGATAAAGGATAATTTTTATATTTATAATTATCATAGGTTCCTGAAAGTATATTTTTATAATTATGTACAGATATGCTAAACGGCCAAACTTGATAAAAAGAACTTCATATACATGTATGTTTCAAAAAAATCAAAATGTATATTAGTACATATTTCGTACTGCATTAAATTTTAATAGAAGTAAAACATATCTCAGAAGTGGTACGGCACAATCACAACATACTGTATGATCATTGAACACTATTTGAAAATAAAATGATATGCCAATTTGATCTGGACAATATTATTTTGTCCAAACCAAGTTTACGTTAAAATAACTGATTTAACTATTTAGGAGAATTTTTCAAAATATATATTGTTAGACTCTTGATACAAGTGTTCAATACCAACAAACTATTAATTAAAATGAATTATACCTACATATCTGTAATTAAATTATATAGCTCTATGAAACCTGCGCCTTGATTAGTCCATTACAGTTGATGTTAACTGTAATTGTAATTCATATAAATTATAAACAGTGAAAGTTAACATTATTTATTTATTTGTATTAAATAACAATAATAATTTAACTAGTAAGAAAATTACAGTACTGAAATTATATTTTATTCGTTTCAATTTAGAATCACAAATTAGTGTTTAGTTTTATATTGTTATAACAAAATTTATGAATTTGATCTTTGTTATTTCAAATCTGCAAAGAATTACAATTCTGCTAATGAATTTATACTAAATAATAACTTTCACAGTGAAAATTAACTGCAAACAGAACATACTTTAAAATAAAATACATTTTCAATGCATAATTACTATTGTTTTAATTCCTTTTATTGTTAACAATGAATTTAATAGTTTTTATTAAAGGTCGTGATATTCACCAACTAATAAACTGGCCCATAGCTGTTACAATAATACAAGATTTATGAGAAAAATATTTGATTTCTGTATATGACATTTATTCATAAAATAGTTAAAATAAGTATAACTTCACTAATAATTATAGTTAAATTAAAGACTACATTTCTCCGAAACTGCAATAAGCTGCTTTTGAACAGTGGTAATTTATGGCGAAATAACTATTTCACACTTGTAAATATCTTTAATCTATCTTATTTCAACACATTTTGTATAAGGAAGAACCTTGAATGAGGCAGACATATTCACTGTTGCAATTTCGTTTCGTACGTTTCACCTGTACAAATTCAAACTGACATCTGTGCTGTGCGATAACAAGAACACCTGGTAAATTAATGATGTGAATAATTAAAATTAATACAAAATTTCTCGGATGTTTATTATTATGTTGCTATATTTACTGCCAAACATACTTACATATTATAACTACAATATGCGCAGTAATTAAGAATGTCATATTGTGTAAGTAGAATTTTCCAAAACGAAACTTATGGAATCTCTAGACTAATCTCGTCATTGCGTGAACATTTCGTTGGCGCAACATCTAAATATTTTTTCACGTACAAAACGGACAAGAACTTATAATAAAAGAATTTTTAACAAATTTAAATTATGTAAGTAGAAAACAACATACATATTTATTTTCGTACACTGTTGAAATATTCCAGTGCGACTATGGCATTTTGATTAAGGACTAAGAGTTGATTTATTTTATTCATTTTTTCTACTTTCTGAAAATTTTCTGTAAAGAAGCAAACAATAATTAGTTTTGTAGAATGTAAAACATGTTGGCGATAGAAAATTTTGTTTCTTCTGTTAAATTATAAATAATTATCCAATTAATTAATTGTAGGAATAGTTGTGAAGAAATCCATAACATGATCTTCATTTCCTGATTATTACTCATAAATTTGTAATTAGTGATTAATTAATTAAAATAGTATCACGCAAAATATCTGTCACTTTTGATTTCTAATTTGTAAGATATACCGCTATGAGAATGATCTATATGCTGTAACTGGTTTTGAGCCAAACTTATTCTAGGTTAATAGGGCTTTGCAGATAAATATCATCTACTAATATTTAATTAAATGGTTTATTTTTGCTTTCACTCAAAATTAGTTTACTTTTTAGTATTTTATTTGTTTGCTATACACGTAGGATCCCACTTAACTCTGGTTTGTTATAACACTAAAACGGGCTACATTTATGAATTTAGAATGTCTTACAGATTTCCTAAAATCTCGTTTAACGCGAGTTTGCTCAGCGCTTGTTTTATAGGAATAGTATCTTGAGTCCTGAGCAGTCGTGAAAAAACTAAACGGGGTATTACTGTACTTAAATGAGTAATTATTAACTAACATTAAAAATAAATCATAAATTCTATATTAAATCTAGATAAAATTGCTTGCAAATAACAATATTTTTATTATGACTTAACACGACCTCCTCTATTCGTGAAATATTAAGGCTTCACGTAAAATAACTTCGGTCTTTAATTTAAACATTTAAACTATGGATGAAAAAAATATGGTTTTGCAGTGATCGATACAGGTTCAAATACAAATTCTTTCATAGAATAACAACTAATGATGAAATAAAATACAGATGTGTACGTATTGTATCAAGTTTGAATGAAACTTTACTTTCAATTTTATTCAATGGCGTACTCAACTAAACAAGTTTTAAATTGCATCGTTCGTAAAACAAACATTTATATCTATTTATTTAACACACTTCTATCAGATTACATGTGATTAATATACTGGAATATTTATATAACATTATTTAAATTTTAATAAACATTAATTGTATTTTAACATTTATTCCACCATATAATGATGCCCCTTTTCGATATAGTTTCTACACCAATGGAATCTGGAAATATATCACTTCCGCATTAATGCAGCGATTTATATAAAAAAACGACACTTGCTCTACACTTCACAAGAAGTATCCTTGTTTATCGTTGTTATAATTTTCGGAATAAATTCTATACCTTTCAGATTATATAAAAGGAGAAAACTAGCGTTTGTTGATGCAATTATATATTTTTCCTGTCAGTAAATATATTGCTAATTTCATTACATATACAATTTATATAAATATATATATATATATATATATATATATATATATATATATATGTATATGTATATACATATATATCCGTTATATATTATATATGTATTATCTGTTCTAACACATTTATGAAAATGTGTTCTGCAACGCATTTTTGTGTGTGTGTTTATAATCAACATTCGGGGGTTTTTCAAATTGAAGTAATAAAATAAATAGCTTAATTTTTTTTCAGTGTACTGTAAATTTACTTTGGTATTTTTTTAGATAATTGCTTCCGGAATGATAGTACAGTATACCGCTACATTTAGAGTAGTCACGCTAGATTTGAAAACATTTATCTTAGCTTGTTAATCACGTGATCTAATGTTTTTTGTATCATTGTAACTTGGCTGAAATCTTATTTTCTTAAAACAGTGTAATTTACATTTGAAATCATATAGTTTTCATTATTTTCTCCAAAAGAAAAAAAATGTTACCCTGTTAGAAATTCAAATTTTGTAGCGTAATAGAAAGAACATAAAAATCAGAGAAAAAAATGTTAATAGTTGACAAAACACTTTAAATATGCATTGATTTATAGGTTACTCGAAGAGTTGAGAATAAAGAGGATGTTATTTTAATATAAGCAAATATTAACACTAACGACCAATGAGATATTGTAAATATTATTTTGCTTACACTTGTGAAAGTGAATAGCGTAAATAGTATTAAATTAAATATTACCAACAAGTGACATAATAAATAAAATTATATAAGACATGTGCATTTATATCATATTATCGTTATTAGATTATAACAGATGTTTATAATCCAGCTAAATATTCAAGATACAATAGCTGCAGCAACAATTTAGAACTTCTACAAATCTTATCAAAGTTCAGTATTTTAAAGATTTTTTTTTGCTGGTAGTCCCAATTCGACTTCCTAGGATCATCTTGCATGTACCAACTTTATAAGAGGAAGATTGAATCAATGATAGAAGCATTTTGTGTAATGTGCCTATATCAAAATTGAGAACTATGAAAAATAGCCCTGATATTAAGTATGAACTGAATAAAGGTATCCTTTAAATTATAAAACAAATATGGATCTATAAGAACAGAATATTTTAAACACATCCTATATTGGTGTTGAGTTTCCTGTTCATTATTACAATCAAAATTTAGAAATCGAAATTCATCATTATTCACACAGTAGATGCCTATTTACGGAATATAATATTAGTAACCGTCTCTTAATACTACATTAGTTTTTATTCTCAAACAGTACAGAATATTTCGACACAGTTTCTTCATCATAAAACGTATTCTTACTTTTTGCAGAAATCCATTGTCAATCTTATAGTTACTGTACATTTGGTCGATAATGGTAACAGAAAACGGCACATGTTATAAGCGGAATCAATGTGGGTTTTATTAAGTAATTTGCTCCAGTCAGTAATAGAGAAAACTTTCTCTTTTGGCATTGTATGACTGGGTGAAAGATGACGTAATGATGTTGTATAACATGTCCGTTCTCAGGTCAGTATGCCATACGATATAGCAGTTCTGATTTTTTTATTTCAATGCGAATTAAATTCTCTTCTTGCCTCATGAAATTGCATGATTCTTAATGTCGTTTTTACAAACAGATCATTTAATATGAAGAAGGCAAAGAAAGTTACAGAGTCAGTATAAAGGGCACAGGTATTGCATTAGTTGAGTGAAGAAATTGCATTTTCAAGTTAAGCACTTTTATAACCTAGTTTTGTTGTAGTATAAATACGAACTTTTAAAGGTTATGTAGCAAAAAAAATGTGGTCCATATTTCTACTATGCACAACAAAATCATATAATAGATTGAATTAGTTGAATTAGTTAGAGTGACGTGACATCAGATAAATTTTATTCACGGCATAAACAAAACAAGCTATCTCTTTCTTACACATTTGACTCGTATAAATCTATACGCACATCGTATTGATATAACGTGACGTAACTCCTATATGGATTTGAATGCTCCATAATAAAAATGCAATACAATTTCTTAAATATAAGTAAGTTTTTGTAATCATTACTTCTAATATAAAATATAAATTAAATTAAATTACCGTATATTGTAGTAAGCTTCCGTAATTTAATTTTCTTATTTTCATCACCCTTTATCTTTTTGAAAGAGAGCAATGAGGCAGGCATGATGTCATGTATGTTGTTAAACAAAAAGCGTCCAATGCTATACTGTTCTTAATGTGATTTAAAACAGAGGTCAGTGTCAGTATTTATTTCAGTTTCTTTGGCCTCGTATCGGTCATCAGTTTTAAACAAAATGCAGCTGAATACAATCCTTGAAAATATACTTGAACTTCAAGACTTCTACACTATTCTATATTTAGATATTAATATATGCATACATGCATAAATTATATTCATTTATAAATACATATTATAAAACTGTAACAAAAAATTACTTTGAAGGGAGAGCGAAGATAAAAATGTGTCATTTAAATATATTTTGCGTATAGTACGCAGTTCACACACTGGTTCTATAATACTTTCTTCTCGAATCCTATTTAACTTTTTATTCCTTCGTTATGGGCTTCTTCTTTCATTATACCTAAAATTTATTCCGTAATTTTCTATTTTTTGTGTGTTATACAGAAATTTTTAAAAACATTTGATGAAACCTTAATTGATACAGGTGACAGAATAAAAAGATAATGATAATAAAATAATAATTAACCACGACGATTCTTTTCCTAGATACCTTTCACCGTTAAAACTTTTCCCAACTAAGTTAGTTTTAATAACGAGACTTTTAAGAATTAAATATGCGTTGTTATATTAATGTTATAATGCCCGGTAGTACTAATGATGTTTATTTCCGGATTTAATAACTATAGAATTGTGGATGTTGTCCAAACACTTTACATTTCATGTAATTAAATATCATAAGACTTTGCCACTCTTTTTACTCATTCTAAATCATGAAAATCTCTATATTTGTGTGCACTGGTTAAAAAATATTTTATATTTTATTTTTATACCAAAAGAAATTTTTGTAAATCAAAATGTCTGTCGAAGACTTCAGTTAATCTAATGTAAATTAGTTTTAATGTGCACAATATCGATAAATAACTAATTGGTAAATCTTGACCCCTTGTTTTCTCAATAACAAAATTAGAATTAGAATAAAGAATATATATACCGGGTGTTAATTAAAAAACTGGCCATAGGCGTTTAACATGTAAAATCAGTTTTTCCTCCTGCATTAGTTCCCTAATTACTTTAGAGAAAAATACTTTAAATAAAAGTTGTAGAGAATTAAATTCTGCATCTAGGTGAACAATCAGATTTAATGTTTGATATTTCATAACTGAGAAAATCAAATTTAAAATTTCATGAAAACACATAATACATAGGAATAGCCATGTAATTTAAACAAAATTAAAAACAATTGTATGACATTGTAACTGTCAAAAAAATTTATTAAATCACGAATATTTCGATAACTTTGTCCAGAATAGAACCATTTTATTACTTGAAGCTTTTCTTCATGTGAAAACTGTTCCATAGTTTTAGAAATATCTGTTATTGAACGAAAATTACGAAACACAAATATTTTTGACAGTTACAATGTCATACAATTGTTTTTATTTTTGTTTAAATTCCATAGCTATTCCTATATATTATGTGTTTTCATGAAATTTTAAACTTGATTTTCTCAGATATGAAATGTCAAAAATTAAATCTGATTTCTCAGTTAGATGCAGAATTTAATTCTCTAAAACTTTTATTTAAAGTATTTTTCTGTAAAGTAATTTGGGAACTAATGCAGGAGGAAAAACTGATATTACATGTTAAACGCCTATGGCCAGTTTTTTAATTAACACCCGGTATATATATATATATATATATATATATATATATATATATATATATATATATATATATATATATATATATATATATATTACTTCGTCCGAATTATAAATCAACCCTACTGTATATTTTTTAGAATAGAAATCTCGCCTTTCATTAAACGATATTTTTAATGATAAAAACAAAAGAATATTTTTATGTTCTGAGGCGATATTATTTAATATAACGATATCGACGTAGATAATATTACTAAATGGAAACATTTATACATTGGTTCTATAACAATTTAATATAAAACCAATGAAACAAATCCATTGTATCAATCAAATGGTTATCGTTTGCATCACACACTTACACTGCACATACATAGTAACAAGGAAATGTATTTAAAGGTATTGAAAGCATTATATACTGTTATCTAACTATATAATCTAACCCCACAAGCGTAACACACTCTTCACAGTTTCAAACAGAAAGTCCCAATTAACCACTGGATAACCTAAATCTACATATTAATAAAAAGATCGACAGGAAATGAACAAACGCGCATCGAAAAGTAAAATCATTTTTATTCAACAATGAAAAATCTAATACATGGTTGAATCTTCCCCCACTACTGAGTAGAAAGAGATGGATGCAACGTGCGCTACCATTAGAAGGAGTAGGATCAATATATGTATATCGGTGGTCATTATTGTCAAGATACCAAGTTGGAGTAGGGTGGCGTTGAACACACTTTCGTTAAAAGAAGTTTGCAGACAAGAAGGTGCACATTTCGTTTGTTATAGCTCGTACTTGACAGTTGGTCGTGGAAGTGACGTGAGTTTTGTTTGCATCTGAAATATAAAGGTAACGTACATTTTAATATTATTTCTAGGTATTAAATAATATAGTATAGTATAGAAAAATTAATTTTATTTCTATTAGTAAATACAGTGGAATCTACTTATAATGAGCACGCATATAGTGGAAACTTGCTTATAATGAACGTATCTCTGAGTCCCGACTAAAAACATGTGCCATCTAATGTTAATCAATTGGCATAAAGTGAACTCGCATATAGTGAATGTTCGGATATAATGGACTGAATTTGCTCTTCAAGTTCACTATATGCGAACCCGACTAGGTTGTCAATGAATGAATTTAATGTATGTTGACACGACAAACGAGATATTTCCTCATGATGTTAAACTTAAACATCGATAAACATATTTTCAATGTTTCTGAGCAATAATATAATAAATAAAAACATCATATTGGCATAAGATAATCCATATAAAATTTTGATGGGGGGGGGGGGGGAATTTGTTTGCATAAAGCTTCCTTGTAGAAAAATTAAAAAGAGTTAAATGTTAAAATAAAAAATTGATATTATACCGGATTTTTTTTTTTATTTCTTTGGGGCCGATTTTGGTGGCGGTCTGATAACCCCATTTAACCACCACTCTAGTATACATATACTAACGAGCATATTTGTAAAAATTTAGATAATCTCTTATTATAAAAATTAATAATTTTAGTTTGTTTATTCATAAACATGCAAGTATGAGTATAATATATGCTAATAAAAACTAATTAAAAAATGTGTACCTTCGTTATAATGAACACTCTCTTATAGTGCACCAAATTCTTGGTCCATTCAGGTTCACTACAAGCGGATTCCACTGTATATGTTTAATATAAAATACGTGTTACTAAAATTTATTCACATGTTTTCAATAATTTTTATATAATAAGTTTTATAAAATATAAGAATTTTATTTTTAATTTTTTTTTTTAATAAAAAATATGTCTACAATTAATGGGTGAATAGAAAATAATAACTATAATATAAAAGTTATGATATTCGTAGATCAATAAAGAAATTAATTTTTGCTTTATTACGTCATAATATTACAATATTGAACATACACATTTATAGTTCTATTTCTTTATTAATATTATTTGGTGAAAAGTCGTACCTTATTGGTTTTTAATATGTTACTGATTTTCAATACATATTAGATATGTACATTTGCATACTCGTATTACCATTTATTAATAGTAATATAACTAAAAAGGCAACGATTAAGTAATATGTTAACGAAATTTTCTGATACGAAATCAAGGAAATTGCATATTTCGTCAATAATTATGACACTCACAAGTACTTAGCAAATAAATATCTTTGCAAATGAATGTAGACAAGTTTTAAGCATTTACGTTTAAATAGTGTTAATATAAAATTATATATTACAAATACTAGAATGTAAAAGGAAATTTAAACTGAAATTTATTTCATATAAATTATTATATTTTTATTCAAAATGATTAAAATTGTTGTAATTTAAATAGGCTTCATTCATAATAATAGTGACACACAATTTGTCATTTTTACTCTTCAAACGAGTAATCATATATGTAGGGACCTATAAAAATGTGGTAATGCCAATTATTTTATTTGTAACCGATTACATAAACATGAGAAAGACAAATTTATGCATAATACCACAGACAAACTAACTTTTTACACGTTCGGGAGTAGAAGTCGATTTCTATGGCGTCAAACGCGGGACAGAAGTAAAGCATTTACTCCCTAGGGACGAAAACAATTCCCTCAAGGGAGTTTTTATTATAACAAAGGTTTTTGTATACAAATGACTGTTGTCATGGTGTGCGTTGCATGGAAACATTCCCAAAGGCTTCTACATATTGCAATTTCGCTCCATTTATTATAATTCATTATTTATGAAATTAAGTGTTTCTACTCCCTATCGTGGAAGTCGTAAGGGAGTTTTTATTACAACAAAGGTTTTTGTAAATAAATGTCTGTTGTCATGGTACGCGTTGCATGGAAACATTTCCAAAGGCTTCTAAATATTGCAATTTCGTTCCGATTTATTATAATTCATTATGTATTAAGTGTTTCACTCCCGAACGTGGAAAAAATAGTGTATACACCTCGGGAGAGACCACCATTTTTCCTTCGATGTATTTGTAGCCCTCTGGCTTCGCCTTCGGGTTTTGAATTATACCTTAGGAAAAATAATAGGTTTCTCTCCCTTGGTGTATAATGTACTATTAGTTTATCTGTGATAAACTTTACGAATATAGTAAAGAAAAGTGTCAAATTCTCTTAATACTGTTCAAAATATTTTCTTAAATGATTGATAAGCGTAAAATCGAATTAATATAATATATATGCCAAATTATGTCAATGCTTGTGCTTATGCTATTGTTTTTCTTTAACTGTTAAACATTCAGCTAGAGTTATTTTATTATTCATATTAAATATTATTCAGGTTCAGGCATTACTTACTTAAAAAAAATAAATGGCAAACGCTATGTTTTATTTGCAGATTACATGTTTTATCATACAGTTATCGTCCATAATTTTGTAATTATATATAATTTTCAACGTCATGTTTCAAAAAGTTTAAAGATAAAAATGCACTTTTTATATAATTACAGGTGCAATATTCACAATGTACGTAGCATATCAATAACAAAAAATGCAAATACAGGCGTATCATAATAATCCGACCTTCAATTATAACCAAATTGCGTACTCAATATTTTGGAAAATTCGACTTCGACTTCTCTTTTGTAGGTCGGATTATCGAAGGTCTACTGCAATAATATAACACGATAACTTTTACATAAGCAAGTATTTTCTTTAAATCTTCGAAGTGTGATCTGTGCTTTTTTGACAGTAAAACAAAAACCAACTTTTTCACCCTTAAAAGTACTCTTTCCATTCTAAACAACTTTATCCAACGAAGAAAGTCTCATTTTCTAATTAAATTTTTTGTTTAATATTGTTATTAGTGCCAATACTGTTCTTCATACAATTTCATCTTTTTATGTACGTGTTAAACTGTATAATTAGCCATTTTATGTACAATTGAAAGTATTTAATTATCATGTTTGAAAAAGTAAGCCTCATTTGAAAAAATGATAATTAGCAAATATTAATTAATCAATATTTTCAAATACTGTATGGAATGGAAATTTCATATGCATGATTACATAGCAATTCAGCAATACTTATAATTTCACATGTACATACATATATAATGAACTATGCAAGTACTATATGCATAGTTACTGATTGTTACTGAAGTTTCTTCCTGGTATATTATGAAATCACCATGCATCACAGACTAAAGTCAATCACTGTAGTTTATAGTGAAAACGTACCGAGACACGACTGTTTATAATAATAACGTTCATTTATTGTTTCATAACATACACCGGCTTTTCCCAGGCTACTGATTATTATTATTATTATTATTATTTATAATGTAACTTGTATCATACCTGATTTAAATAACTGTATGTTACAAAGTATAAGGTGTAATATAGTATATCTTATTAATAAAAATATACCTTGACTAACTATACAAAACCATACTTACCCATACACCAACTTGCCCATAAATATTAACATATTCACATACGTTAATAGCTATAGAAAACCCTATCTTACCGACTGCACCGTAAAAACTTACCTTACTGGAAGCTAGACGTGTATACTTTTACTAGGAAGAGTATGTATTGACTGAAATAGTTTTTCTTTTTGATAAGACCCAAGTACATATTAAAATTTCGCAAGAAATTTAATTTTGAGAAAAACGAGCAGGTTTTTCCAAAAATTTGTTTATATATCTTTATTTTTGAATGTTGACACCTTAATAATATTTAAACAAATTCTTGGTGAAACATGGTGGGTGAGACAACAACGAATGTAGACGAGCAGAAGGGTGAACTAGAAGTTCTTTATACAAAGCATCATAATTTAAAAAAGTACACTCGTTATATTCATATTGATATCTTTTATGTTATACTATAGAATACAATAGCTTGACCGTGAATCTTAATCATTTGCACTTGTAAGGTATAAAACAATGTGTCATTAGAATAGAACTAAAAAATAAATACAAGTTTTCAACATCAAGGTCAGACTTTCTCACTAAAAACTATCCATTTCTTCTCTGACAACGATGCAGGTTTCATTGAGAATGCCCGACCTGGCCCGACCTACATTGGTAAACACTATTACTTGCTACACAGTAGTGTACTGGCCTTAAATGCGATGCTGCAACAAAAAATTGGCAAAATATTAGAATTCAAAATTACTCTTTTTACGCATAAATTCATCGGCATTTACACATGAATATTTACTAATAAATTTGTACGAATAATAATATATTGTCTTGTAAATAAGTGAAGCTGATTATAAAATGTCATGTACAAGTGAAATATAATCTATGTTGCAAAACAAAATTATGTATTATCTAAGAAAGATCGTTAAAATACTAGAAGTAGTAAGTAAATGATACTTACTTTTTCACTTTACATTTTGATTAACTTTATATTTTCTTATGAAATGTAGTAATTTTTTTCTGTATAATCAACTAACTTCCTAGATAAATATAAATATTTGCTTTTTGCAATACTCGTTAGAAAGTAAAAGTGAGCCAGTACAATCCTGTGCTCATTCATTGAGCGCCAACTTTCGTCGTCACCGCAAACCAAAGATCGCGGAAATGCATCGCTTCGCCCGATGACACAATCCGCCTGGTGTGCCACTTTCACTATCAACACGAGTGCAACTTGCACTGCATTTACCGAGTTTCCTGGCTCGTGAGTTACCGACACATGCTACATGTGTTTATCTTTAACCATCGTGCTTTGTAACATGTGCATATTATGTAATCTAGGTAAATAGATGACATTTACAATTAGTGTTTTACATTTCTTCAGCTATTAATGACACTACGCAATGTAATTAAAGATGTTATGAAATACATTTCTTCGAAATTATTATCTCTTGCGCAATATATGTATTATATATGTAACACTGTAACAATAAAAGCACTAATTCAGTAATTGCCTATAATTACCTGTAAAAGTATAAAATCCGGCCCGGGGCAACTAATATTTTTGAAGCCCTTACAAATTTAAAATATACTTGAGATCAAGAAAATAACACATTAAATCATCAAGTTGAGGCCCCTAGTATTGTGCCCCTCTTGCCTCCCCTGAGAACATATATACATTTAATACTATTTAAACTTTTACTGAAACATGTATATAGAGAAAATTTAACGAATTTAATGTAGAAGAATAATCATTGTTGATAATTATTTAGTCAAATTTTGAAGAATTTAGAATTTAGAAGAATAATGATATCACGTAGGAATATATTTCCGTGTATTTCTCCTCATTTTTATGTCCATAGAGATATCACTGGCGGATCGAGAAAGAGTTCAAAGGAGGGGCCATAGAAATAAAAAAATTAAAGCTAGCTACATGGTTGGTTGCATTTAGAGCTGTTACGATTTAACGCGGTTGTTATAAATTTGATGGTGACTATTTCAGATTTTTTTTTAATTTTGAAATAAAATTAACAATTAGATAAATGTGAATATTATTGTATGCAAGATAAATTTCCAGGGGGCTATGGCCCCCCTTGGATCCGCCAGTGGATTATGTATAAATTGAAAAATCATTCATTTAATCGTAACATATTTACTCTTAACATACATAACACTTTCCAAATCTTAATATTTTATAAAGAAAAAGATAAAAATTGCATATATTTAAAACTGTCTGAAATTCCATTTTCTGTGACGTATCAGTACCAAATTTGCATAATGTAATATATTATAAATGCTTACTTATTCAAATTAGTTCTAGAACATTTGAGCATTAAACTGGTTATATATGTGAAACATTATTTGATCTCGCAACAAATTACGTAAATAAGCTGAAATAACATCTACATTTTTCAGTAATTATACAGATTAGTTAAGTGTCTTGAACAATGTAATAACAGTCCCCCTATATACGTAGATGAGCAAAAGTTACTTTAGTTATTTTTTAAATTGTGTATCATAATTTGTGATATTTAAAAGTAGATTTATGAATCAATGCGAAAAATTAATATTTATTCATTAATTCAAACGAAACTATTACTTCTTCTCGATGTTATACATGAATATTATATTTGACATTACATAATCTCACAAATATCCGTTCACATAATCATGTGTTTATTAAATGTGTAACATCCACATTCATTTTCTATGAGTTTGTTCGTAAATAATAATGAGAAAGTATAGCATAAATCATTCCGTAATTCCTTAAAGTATTTACTAAACGCGAAAAGCCACTACGTTGTACTCGTACATTGGAAAAGTGAATGTCGAATCAGGAACTATGAAAATATGTAATTGCTATTTAAGGTTTTGTAATTATCTATTTAAGTATTAAATATGTGTAAGAATAAGATCGCGACGTTGAAATACATGGCATAATGAATTGTATAATTTATCTCACTTATAAACTCAATGATTTAGGAATTACTTTTCTATTTACATACATATACAGTATACAGTCAAACTCCCATAACTCGAACATCTATAATTCGAATTTCTCCATAACTTGAATAAAATGATTGGCACGTGAATTCCATAAGACGAATTTTTAAGAGAAATCCTTGTTTGTGGAGGAAATTTGTTTGTGTGTGCATGGTTGTTTTTGTTATCGTTTTATTTTATTCGGGAAGTCCCTTTTCGCTTGCCAGGAGTTGTTGCGTTTCAATGAAAAAAAAGGTGAGAGCAAAAGATCAATCACGCATACAAACACAGTTCTGTTTTGATTTTTTTCGAAAAGGTGGTACACTTTTTGATGCAAAAATGTATGAGATGAGAAAAATACCTGGTTCATTCACAAAAACACGCCCTTATCTCAAACTGCGTTTTTTGGTATTGATTTTTTAATTGTTCGGGGAAGTCCCTATTTGTAAAACGAATACATACTTTATAGGTTTGCTGATCAAGAACGGGAACGAGACAAATTACTGAATATTTTAAGTTAGTATGTAGGTACTCCTAGCACACGATTTAGGTCCAATAAAAACGTGTGTAATTAAACCACTGAAATGTCTATAAACAAAATCGCTAGTTTTAATGAACACGTCTATAACTCGAAGTCTCCACAAGTCGAACTTTTTTGTGATAATGGTGATTCGAGTTATGAAAGTTTGACTGTATATTAAATATTCATATGTTTTCACATACAAACAATATCCTTTGTAATAAGTATAACAAATATCATTTTTTTACAATTAATATCTATATTTACTATTATAATTAGTTTTTAAAAATATAACCAACGTAAGACTTTTTTCTTCCAAGCCTTGGAATCCAATAAGAATTTTTTTTTACTACAAATTTCTTTTTTTCATATCTCCGTGATTAGGTTAATATTATTAAATTTACGGACAATTGATCGGTGAATCGGTTTTAGTCAAAATATTTGCCGTTTACCAGAAAATGCAAAACTCGATAATGTTGTATTGTCTATCTCTCCAATCAATTATTATTAGAGTTATACTATACTTGGTCTCTTCTTACATCAAGAATTTTTTTCGGTCTTACAGTCTCACTCTAGTGTTATATGGGAAACCGTTATATTTATTAACAACCATGGTGTGTATGATTTAAATCAGTGATTCAAATCGCGATTAAAATCACATGATTTTTAAAATTAAATTCTGTGATGTCAATCATAACATTTCACATTTCATAAAATTTGGTTCATTTAAATTTATTCATATAAACAAATTAAATTTTATAATTAAGTTGTACATTAAGTGGTTATATATATATTTGGAATCGTTGCTGGCGCAAATAGTTCTTATTGCAAAATGTTAGAAAACAATTACTTAATTATATGAAGCCACTTATTGTAAGATACATTAACTGTATCAAGAAACGCTTTTAAGCAGACTCACTTTCCTGTGCATTTTTTACCTGCATAATTACACAATATAACGCATGTGTATCTCTGTGTGTATGTTATTTAACTAACCTTGAAATAAGTGTACTGGCGCTTTCCTTTCGTTCTTATTAGCATTATATCACTGCAATGTTACTTTCCGTGTGATTACTTGCTACCAGTGACTTGAGAACCTACTTATATTTATTACTTTTATGTCGAATGACAATAATTAATAACAAATCAGTTATGTCATGTCAATTTATCGAATATTAAAATTGACAAACATATTTGAAGACTATCAATTAAATGTGATTTTGGTATATACATATCTGCAATATATCAGATGTTGATATATCACATAAATATTTCCGCCCTTTAAACAATTAAGCGCTTATTTTTAGATATAACATTAATATTAATTATATTTTACCTATTTACATAAAAACTGAAATTACAACTGTACATAATTATTGTTTTGGCTTTTTGTTTCAGAATATAAACTAGCAAAAATGACTGACACAAGTGAATGGTTAACTGGTCCCGATGAATATGTCTGCGAATTGCCTGAGGAAACTCAAAAGATAGCAAAAGAAGAACTGAGAGAGGATCCAGTTATCAGAGCTCAAGCACTAATCTCCGTTCGAGAATGGGTCCTACAAAATCCACGCATTTCTAATTGTCGTCTTGGTAACTAATTAATAGCCAATATAAAGATATGGAGAAATGAACTATGTATAAATAAAAATCAATGTTGCATCCTCAATGTATATCAATTTTTAAACGGCGATATCTCTTATTTATTTAAACAACAATTTATTGTTACAATTTCTATTGTTACGTATTTTAACATCTTAAAAACCGTGATCATACTATAAATGTATATAGCTGTTGTTTTATATGCAACAGTAAGAGCACCAATTGTTATTGCATGCAATTTCTGGTAAAAGTATACATTCCTAGTAGGATAGGTTTTTGGTTGGTTGAGGAGGATAGGGAAGAGATAGGGTACGGTATTTTAAAGTCAGTTAAGGTATACTTTTACAAGTAAATGTATTCAATTAATACGCTTGAAGCTTTTACTGTAACATATATGTGCATCGACAAAGTAATAAATTACACCTTCTTGTTACATGTTATACAATATACCTTAATATTTTTTTCAATAATACATAACTACATTTTTTTATTATAAAATTCAATGCTCAAATATTTTGAAGCGAAGAATTTTTTTGTACTGTTTTACAGACTCCAGGTTTTTGCTCCGTTTTCTGAGATCCAAGAAATTTAGCGTACCGCA
The DNA here is from genome assembly GCA_963422195.1 of Carabus problematicus. Lineage (NCBI taxonomy): Eukaryota > Metazoa > Arthropoda > Insecta > Coleoptera > Carabidae > Carabus > Carabus problematicus. The sequence goes on along the minus strand of OY728585.1, from coordinate 11,822,919 downwards.
AACTCAGGTCGCTTTAGAAAGGTACCTTCTACTACGACAAACATTTGGTGTTGCTTTCTGTTGTTTGGATATTACAATTCCTATGATGCAAGACTTAACTGACTTAGGATATCTTTTCGCATGTCCGAAAAGAGACAGTCAAGGCAGAAGAGTAATTGTTGCTAGACCAGGTACGTAATCACAATTCATTTTCTGTAAAAGTCAATTCTCCATTGCCAAATTAAGATAATAACTATATCGTAATATATTTTTAAAATTTATGTTCCTTTGTGAGGATATGTGTTCCTGATAATAATCATGGTTATTATAATGGTTTCCTGATTTAGTTTCAACATTAGTTGTTGCACAAATAAAATCCAAAATCAATTCAATGAATCTAACTTACCACGAGATAGTATTGATAAACACATCCTACATGGCACACTAACCTAAGACTTGCACACGCACAACATATTACGTTACCGATTACTTAAGTTCTGTTACGTCACCTTTCACTGGAACGTTCGCTACAATGCCAAGAGAGAAAGTATGTACACAAATGCCTGGTAAATTACTTGCACTGTACTCAATTTCGCTCATAGCTTGTGCCGTTCGAGTATTGCAAAAAACTTATCAACATTTCCAACATCTGACATTTGTACGTAATCAAGCGGTGGATTATCGAATCAAACGATTAAGAAATTCTGTTGTAATACGGATGACTACACATTCAGGAAATATACATATATACTATGTGCATAAGTATGTATGTTTGGCTGTACGACACCTTTTCAGTTCACATCATAGATGAATGAACTATTTCTGTAGTTTCCATCAGTTTACATTACAAAATACTATACGCTTATATCATATACATGTACATTTATCTCAATCATTTTCATTGGCAATAATTTATGGAACGACAAAAACAGCCTGACTTTTACTTATAGGTGTTTTTGATCCTTATAAATTTTCAAATGCGGACATGTGTCGCATCCACGGTATTGTTTATGAAACACTAATGGAAGATGAAGAAAACCAAATAAGAGGTTTTGTACATTTCAATGATGGACAAGGAGTAGGATTTTCTCACTTAACATTATTTACCCCTAAAGAAGCTGTGCGTATAGTAAAAAATGGAGAGGTAAGATCAAATTTAGTTTTAAAAATTGACAAAACATATACCTACTACTTTTTTCATTTTTACACAAATAGAAATATCAATTAGTACTAAAATATTTACACATAAATTGCTTTGGATGAAAACAGCATTTAATAAATTTTCAGCTAAAAAAAGTTAAATTCGCAGTCGGTAGGATTCGAACCTACGCTCCCAGAGGGAATCTGATTTCTAGTCAGACGCCTTAACCGCTCGGCCACGACTGCTAATGTGTATACTGTTAAACAATTTTATCTATTGCTAAAATCTTTAATTATGCAAGGCTATTAAAAAATTTTTCTTTTCATTTTACAATTAATTTAGTAATATGTTACTATTTTACTTACACTATTGTACTAACGTAAAACATACATATTTAAAATTCTTTAATTTTACGTAACCTTTTTTCATACTTTTTGTATATTTTCGCAATGTGAGCAATTTTTAAATTTTATCTCAATAATACTGTTTGGTACAAAAGCAATTAGGAGTAAATAAACTGTGCCGATATCAGTACTCTTTCTTAACTTTAGAATCGATCCTAATTTCCACGGTATTCTAATTTATTTAATATAAAGTTGTACAAATAAATCATTTATTATTATTAAGGTCACCTCGTTAACTTTGAGTGCTGCAACCAGTCCGCTAACTTTAACAGAAACGCGTACTACGAATTTCATATTCTAGTCAAATATTTACTCGAGTATTCTTCTTTTTTTTAATAAACTGCAAATTGTAAATTAGCAATATTTACCATCAGCCCGCAGTCGGTAGGATTCGAACCTACGCTCCCAGAGGGAATCTGATTTCTAGTCAGACGCCTTAACCACTCGGCCACGACTGCACAGAACAATAAAAATACTTAAAAAATTTGGTCCGAATTGTATAATCTGAATTCTCACGATTATTATTATTATATTATCATTAGCGCAACTGCACAGATCCGTCGAATTTTAATATTTTTTATGTAATAGAAAACACTGCCAATGAGACACAAGGAAGTACATGTGATCAATGCTCACCCATCTGTTAAATTTGCATTAGATTTTGGTCTATCATTGATTTCTGAAAAAATTAAGAAACGAGTAAAAATCTATACAAACTTAGATGAAGCAATCAACTGTGGAGAAATCGAAATGGATGTATTGCCCAAAGAATATGGCGGTATTGTACCAATGTCTGAAATGATTGGTAAGTTTATGATTAACTTCAGGTATGTTTGGATAAATAATGAAGTACACATATTTGCATTTAATTACTAGTAACCTTACAATTTCATGTTATATTTAGCTCTGTGGAAGAAAGAATTAGAAGCATCTCATGAAAGATTGTTGTCACATGATAAAATGTCCGTCAGTGAGGAAATGTTTACCGAAAAACAAAGGGAAGGTGCTATTTCCGCTTTACGACAAAATGCTGGTTCTTGCGGAAATGTTGGTGACGTCATGTACGGGGTCACTGGAAATTTCCGGAAATTAGAAGTTGATTAATCTTATCGCACATATGAGTATTCTATTACAATTTTAAGTAGTATTTAGTGGTATTTCACGTAAGCTAGAATAATAAGTGTTTATAAATTCGGGAATATGTTCTTTTCTGAATCACTTGAAATGTATTAGTGATATGATTTATATTTTTTTTTTCACTCGATTTTGGAATAATGTAATAAGGTAATATATAATTTAATTATCGTAATTCCTTATTACTATACTGTGATGCACAATCAGCACATAATACTGATTAGCTATAAAATATTGTATACAAGTTAGAAACAAAAAATAAACTACAAACTATTAAAATTTATTGTTATTTTCATTATGTACATAATCCTGTTTAAATAACAACGAATTTGCAATTTATGCAATATAGTTATAATAGTTATTTAGGTACCAAGGGTGTTATGACGATGATTTTGCAAGGAGGGTGACGATATTCAAGCTCGATGTCGCCTGATGGGCATAATCATCTAGTAACACCCGTAGTGCATACAAGACTATATTACACTTTCCTATTATTTTTATCAAAAATAAATTGCCCGTGACAGTTCAAAATAATTACGCCATATGCGTGGCCAAGGACTTGGATTTTAATTTATTTATTTATTTACCCATTCAATTGGTTTATTATTGAATGACATGTCAAAAGATATTTTAATCAGAGCGAAGAATGCTAACTGAAGATTTATTACCTACGTAATCGAAGGCAATTTATGAAAAAGTCTTCAAAATATTTGTTGACTGAAAGTTGGAAAAAAAGATAATGAAGAATGAGCAGGCGTAAAAGTTATTATGCCCTCGGGGATAATGAGCTTGTTTTCATATTTAGTATCCAAGGTAAAAAAAACTAATAATAGGCAAGTGTGATATAAAATATTTTAAACAATTTTCAGAGCCGAACCTAGAGGTTTTTTACCTGGGGCAGGAGGACACATTTTCGCCCCTATGTATAATTTGTAGAGTATTTGTCACCAGTTCAATTATATTTTCGACTGAGGATTTTTTAGCTCATCGACGTGCTGTCGAAGAGCCTATAGTATTCGGTAAGAAGTCTGTAGCATCTTCCGATTTCAAAAAAATTTTGCGTAGAAATCCCGACAGACCCCCTGGATCAGGAAATGACCATTACCACAGATAAACTAAGTTTATCTGTGCTATTAAAACATATATCCGTATGTATGTCGCCCGTCCGCTCACTCGGTGGTATAAGATATTTTGTTCCATTCAGATCTCCCAGACTATCCAACCGATTTCTATGAAATTTCTACCGATACGTGTTATGCTCTAGTTGCGCAAGGTATTTTTCAAAATTTCTCTTAGTACTTGAGAAAAAAATATTTTTCAAAATTTTTGATTTTTTATTTATTTTCTCCTTTATTTTTACTCAATTGTGTTCAAAATAAATATGCAAATGCAGGAAATGAAACAACAGTTTTCCATATTTTTTATTTTGAAAAATTATGTAATGCCATTGGAAAAAATAGTATATTATACACATACTATTTATATACAAATACTATTTTTTCCACGTTCGGGAGTAGAAACACTTAATTTCATAAATAATGAATAATAATAAATCGGAACGAAATTGAAATATTTAGGAGCCTTTGGAAATGTTACCATGCAATTATGTTATAATAAAAACTCAAAAAATCAATTCATTTATAGTCGGTTTACTCTGCTCTGGTTTTGTCAACAGAAGACTGTTTTCGCACTTGTTGTTTTATTTGCGACCTAGGCACCTAGGATTTTAAAAGTGTATTTAGGTAAATAATAATTTGTAATATCGCACACCTAATTCAATAGTGCCGTAAATGCAAAAAAAAACATATTCCGAGAAAAGTGACTTTTAATATTTAAATTGAAAAGAAAAATTCACTATCGCAGTTTTATTTATTTATTAATGTAATAATACATTATTGTGGATATTATTTAACTGACTCTTGAATAAAAACACAAAAATTATAATTCTGAGGTATAGATAATTAAATAATTTGTTATATATGGCTATGTTGCACTGTAAAAAAACTATTAACATTATGGAAATTTCTACTCATCTTATGGCATTTAAGGCGATATAGCATTATTGGTATCGTTTGTTATTAATTCTTCATAAAACTATCTATTACTATTATTGCCATAAGTACAAGTTATTGCAATACGGATTTAATACATGTACCTACTAAATGTAATACAGCCATAAATGTATTATGCGGCTCTATTACAGTAAAAATTTCTGTTCGTGCAATACAGAATTATCGGCCGTCAGTTATTTTAAAATTTAAATAGAACATGTGGCACTATTGCAATTGAAAGAAAATGTTTCAAATTATACATTACAGCCATAACTCAAAAAATAGATTTTTTGCATTTGTGGCATTGAATTAGGTGTGCGATATATTCAGACTTGGGCATACGTCGATCAGCTACAAGCATGAATGTCTATCTATTCCTAGTTTTAGCTCCAATTCATTCGGCTGAGGTCTTATTTTATTTATTTGGCTTCCTATGCCATAGTGACCTGGGGCGCGTTTGGTGACAACTCTATAAACTATACATAGGAGCGACAATTTATCCACCTGCCTCAGGTGAAAATACCTCTAAGCCTGGCTCTAGAAGAATTATTAAAGAAAATTCATATTTTAACAACAAAAAAGTAATGAACATATAATTAGAACCCTTGAATGGATAGATAGGTAGGATATAAATATAATATTCTTGAACCATACATTCGGTTACAAATATGCATATAGATTATATTTCCGCAAAAAAATGGTAGTACAGCATGCGCTAGATGTTAGTAAAACTAGTTTTGTACACTGATATGTCACACGTAATACAGAACTGATATCAATAATTATTTCTGTACATTGGAGAAAAATGCAAGGCACATCTAACGTACATGAACATATTTTTGTTTGGGATCTGATGATCTCCGTACACACTCATAATTTAATAATTAAAATAAAAAGTAATATATAATAAGAACATAAATATAACAAATAGTAATAATAAGTGTTTCTCAAACCAAAATGAGAAATATAAACCCAAACACGTAACATGAGACACCTTTCGTTTCATCGAATTGCTGTGCGATGAAAATAGAGGAGCCGCTATTTTTCGTAGTAGAAGTGTCCATTCTGTTGTTTCATTGTATTTTCTACGACGCTATACGATAGGTATGCCATAGGCATCATATAGCTTAACATTTATTAACAAGTTTAACATATACAGTCTATGTTCATTACACTAACCAAGGATACACTAACACTCTTTATACCTTATAGCAATTTAAAAAAGCTAAATCTGTCTGTTTTAATTGTGTTGTACAAAAATTTAGAAATATCATTCTTGTGCCTGCTCTGAAATTAAACATTAGCAGAAATAATGAATAGAAATTCTACAATTGAATTAAACATATTGTTAGGAATACATAAGTTCCCACCACGATTTCTACCTGTCGTATCACATGCCCGGTAATATATTAACAAATCGTATGGTCTCGTATATTCATTACTATTTATATTATTAATAATACATTGTTCACACTTATGTTTTAAAACATTTGTATGCAATATATCCAGCGTAATGTGAAATTGAACATTCCTCAAATTTTGCGATATTTTTTGTCGTAAAATTTGTTTCACTTATAACACTATCAAAATAATTTTTAAGTGCAATTTCTTCTTGGCAATCAGAAGATATTTCTTTTAAAATGACATCCAAACTAAAAATAGTACAATCATTCTACGAGCAATTTCCTACTGTGCAACTGATCAATTCGATGAAATACTATGTTTTCTAAGTTGCAATGAAACTCTGAATTAACTGAACAGATTATCTAAACAGCCTGATGTTAATTTATTAGTATATAAATATTCATATTCCATTTCTGTTCTTTTAAAACATTCCATATGTCAACTACTGATTGAATAGTTTGTAAAAGTTTTTTAAAACATGGAAGATATGTTAAAAATCTAGTTTTGCAATCCTGTTTAGGAACACATTTCCAGGACAATATTGTAGTTTTTTTTATTGACACCTCGCCGTAAACAAGAACACATAATCTCTCATTGTCAGAGCTGAAACGAATTTGTCATCAATTCCAGGAACTATGTCGAAGAGTGACATATATAACCCCAATAAGGCAGCGGATCTGTATATTTTGTTTGTGTATTTGTTACTATATATTTTTACATTAATTATTTCCTTACTTACTATTTTAAGTCTAAATGTTATGTATATTGATATAATTTTATTTGGTAAATTATGGCACGAAGCAATATGGTCTAGACATTTTGTTCTTATAAAAAGTATCCGAAATAATGTTACTGAGTAATCCCAAATTGTCTGCTGTCTGAATAACTTCAACTAATATGTCTTTGTAGACAGAGCCACTCGAACTTGCTATACAAACAGAATATATTAATATATAAAATAACAGGTATAAATAAACATATAACTTTACCTGCATAATAATATGCTACTGTTTACTTCCATCGGGAATTAATTTCTGCCAACATGATTGCCAGAGTATGTGTAGCAACGACAGAAAGACATGCTAGTGCAACTGTCTCCACCAATATACTTTGACGTCGATGTATCATATACGACGGATGTCGTAATGCGCATTTCATCTAGCCTTATTCCACAATCTTTTTTATGGTCATCCTTGTAAAGTTCCACCTTAAACTTCAGAAAGTCGAATAGTTTCCAATTTTAATTTTTCTTGGTGTCGTCGTAATGTTCTTAAAGACGGCAAAGGATATTTTTGGTTTAGTAGCTCTTTATAGCCATTAATGCCGCAAGCAGATTTTAACTTTAAGGAATTTTTCACAGTAGCAGTTGACCACTTCATGAATTTAGTCGACGACCGTCTCAACGCTTTTAATTGGTCTTCATTAAAAATTCTTTTCATAATTTTATCATTCTCGTCAACGTTCATTGCAGCTTTTAATTTATTTTGGCAGTTTCTCAAATTATTTTTAATAATTCTATATTTTGTAAACATTTTTTTGAAGTGTCTATTATATTCTCTACACTTTAGTTCTAATGCCTTTATGCTCCTTTTCTCTGCATTATCTGTAGATTCACATGGCATCGATATACTGGCTGCATCAGGAACTGTACTAGCAGTAGGTATATGATCAGATGTACTAGGTATATTTATATCTGCAACTTCAATTGGTATCGTCACTGGTTTGTTAGGTGGTTCTTTAACGGGCATTGGTTCGGCAAAGCTAAATAATGTAGGAATTGCAATTCTTTTCAGTTTTCTTTTGCCATCCACTCTGGTTTTCTCCCACATCTCAGGAGCGAAGTGAATCTATAATTTAATAACATGTTAAATAAAACGTATACATATTTATTCATTTCTTTATACATTCATATGCAATATCTGAACTGTTTTCCATGTAATAAAAGTATGTACTTACTTCACATATAACAGCGTGTGCCGTAGGAGTCCAGTTCTTTCTTTTCATATTCGCAATCCATTCCTTCCGTCTTTGAGGATCTTTGGGAAAATACTTCATGATAAATCCCTTCTCTGATCTATTACAACAGCCCAATACTGAGCAACCAGCCATGGATAACTGATCTATAATATAATGACATAAAATATTAAATACACATACATTCAGCAAGTTAATCAGCACAGATTATACGTCCATAACTTTTATAATGTGTCCTGTTATAGGATCTATATGTAATAACTTTTTATGACATGTTACAAAGTAATACATATTAACCTTAATGAACTGATGCAAATTGGCGCATATAAAGTTATTTAAAGAGAAATATATTGTTTCTACAGTTTTGAATCACAAAGCACATATAAAACACTGTCAAAACATTAAACGCTAAGACAGTAAGCCAGAGATCAGTAAGCGAAACACAACTGCTTGTAAACAAACATACAATGGAAAATGGCGGATATCTCAACGACCAATAAAAGTTGATACCTACATTAGCCACTTTGATACAAACTCTGTAAACAAATGATACTGCTAGTGCCACCCTGCGTTCGGTGTTTAAACTATAAGTTAACCGACTCTATTGCTAGCAAGATTTATTGCACTTTGTTATTTACAGCTGACTGTAAACTGTAATATTCTGACAGGTTTTAAAATTCGAATCTATTTAAAATTATACGCTGGTTACACTTGTATTTTTAAAAGCTGATAATTGAGTTTGTGTAATTTTTTAATATTAATTTTCTTCAATGGATAATCTCAATAATACTCCCAATAAACTCGCATTAAATAGATCATATTCCTTTTCTGGTTCACCGGTTTCACAAAAGATTTGTGTTGAAAAATCCTATCGAAATACAGATGGTGAAATACTGATTCGACGATTTAGTTGTGAACAAATATATGGTAAATATATATTTTATACATGGATATAGTAGGTAGTGAAAATAATATACCTATAAGAAAGTCTTATCAACCTGCAACCTCAAATTTACAGGATACAATACATATTCATACCTACTTGTTGCAGAATTTGTTTATTATGTATGACCGACAATTATTATTACCTATGATTGTCACAGAACTTTTCTGTAAACTCTATAGTGTAGCTGTTGTACGTTTGTAAACGTAGATCTTTTTAAACCTATATTTCTAGCATTTTTATTACAAAATTGACGATATACAAGAAAACACCTTTGTTATACATTTTATTCTAAATCAAGCTGTAAATAATACCTTTTGTACCAAAATTGGAAGCCATTTTCATTACCATGATCCCCCACAGAGCTGGTAGTGGAGATAAAACATTGACAAAATTATTGTGTGGTTATACATTTCTTTTATAATTGTGTGTCGAGTAAAGCATATTTGTTGGTGAGTGTTATGTTTAAGGAAACTGGACTAGGAATCAGAGCAATATTTTATATTTAACAGCATTGCTGTCAGGATATGCAATAAAATACTTCTGACATTTTGTGCAGAACTGTATATATATATACAAAAATAATATCTTATCTATGTATTTTTCTAAGGTGAAGTTTGAGATTAGATTACATTTCAGTTTTAATAAATGTGGCATTGGCGTATGTATGTATTTATTTTTTCATACATTCAGATTGCAAATGCTTGATAATCTGTACCAAGTTATTTTGTAAAATTGTACTAATTACATAAAACTAAATATTTATAATAATATATACTAGTGTGTTCATACTGCGTACATGCAGGCAGCAACCGGTGAGTCTTCTCGTATATAAAATGATAAATTACTCTTCCTGTTATTTTTTTTTAATAGTGTTAAATATGTTTAAAATTTCTCAAATGTGAATACGCAATAAATATTTTATTACATCCAAGTTATATCTCTGGATTAGTAGGATTTACTTCTTAAATCACACATGTGTTATTTTATTTTTCTACTTTAAATGATAATAATAGTATTTGTTTTTTTCTTTTTTTTAGATAAATCTGGCAAATCAAGTGGAAAATATAACGAATTTATTTGTGGCACAGAACCATTTGATCAGACCTCATCCAATGCTGCTTCTGAATTAAAAACATTTGAAAAGTTTTTACCGAAAATCGAATTAATGATGTCCCATATTGATTCAAATAAGAAGTTTCCACATTCCGATAATTTTTCTTTCCACAAACACTGTCCGGAGCAAGTAGATTTTGAAAAATCTTTAGTGAATAACAGACAACTTAAGATTGAAGCATATAACGAATGTACGCCAATGGAAGTCGATACAAGCATCGAACAAGATAAATCAATGAGCGATGTACATAATCAGAATAATACGGATTCAGATGAAAATAATGAACACAGGAGTAAGGTACCGAGGCTCCTAATTCCATCAAAACAGAATGCAGAAAACATAAAAATTGAGAAATGTGCTAGTATTAAATCAGCCATTATAAAATTATTAAAATTCTCTGCAATGTTCATAATACCAGTAACTTGTGCGTTGCTTCTAATACAGAGCAATATTTTCATTAATGAAGACTCGTACATTTCTGATCATTTCCAAGTGAAAAACATCACAGAAGCCATGGATGATTTGCTTTATGATCAAACTGAAGTTGTTTCAAAAGTTAAAGAAACATTCAAAGTTCCTAGAGATAAGCACTTATTAATTTTCACTGGGGGTATTGGTGTTGGAAAAACGTACGCAACCAATATAATTTCCAATAACTTTCAGTGGAAAAACAATATACAAAAAATAGTATCACCCCAGTTCAAAAACTCATATCACGAGGGGAAATTTCTTAAGAATCTAGTCAGGAATGGTTATAATTTAGTAACCGTAGATGGACTGGAAATGGGAGACGAAAAATCTGTTATTTCGTTTGTGAAAAAATTATTGATGACAGATAAAAAAATCATTATTATACTAGTATTTAATGTTCAAGAAATGACACTTGACTTTTCAAACAAAATTGACTTAGTTTCTAGCAGCAATAATATAAGTAACTTATTTTCCGAAGCAAATATAAAACATTCGTTGATTATTTTTAATAAATTAACCAAAGAGACTGTTAGGAAATGTATTCGATACACAATGGCTAAGAAAGGATTGATTATAAATGAAAATATCATTGATAATGTTTTACAGAATATTAACTATGAATACAGTGGCTGTAAAGGTGTTTACAGTAAGGTTGCATTGTTGAGATAAGTTTCTTGTTGCGTATGCATTGCAAGTTCTGTGTGATAATTCTTGTTTTATACGTAGTTTTTGTGTTGAATGGAAAAGAGCAAAGACTGGTTATAATACTACACGTGTGTTAATATTGACAATGTTCTTATTTTCATAGAACATTTATAGTTGGATATTGTTTTAATTAGAAAAAAATCGTTCCTCTTTGTATTTTAACGAGTTTGTATTTTTTATAATTGAAATATCAGAAATATATGTACTACATGTTTCCATATTACAAAAGAAATATTTTAAATTGGTTGTGTAAATTAATAAACTATATAATGATTAAATGTTTATTTGTTTTGTATACCAACATGCATATGCTTCCCTATGAATTGATTAGAGCACTAGTGACACAGTTTTGCAAACTCTGGTTTACCGACATAAATCCATCACTAGGTCAATAGATGTCAGCACTACGACGAAACACACTCGTCACACTGACCCTAACGTCCGTTTCCGTAACTGCTCATTGTATTATGGTGTGTCCTAAAGTAGTGTAGAAGTGAGCGTTTAGTTTTGTTTTCATAGTAATTTTAACATGTGTATTACAAGTTGATGTGCAGCACAGTGAATTAAAGTGTCGATGATGGTCTTGGACCATTGTAAATGTAGTTATCTCTCCACAGCGTACAAGACAATTTGGGGAAGTAATTCGTGGATACGTGAGAAAGCTTCAAACGTATTTGAAGCTTTCGAGGCCGTGTTCATGGAACTATGAACCTGGATTCGTTGTCTTTTACTTTGTCGCAAATAAGTTATTTAGTTACATCTTTAAATAAAAAAAATTACAAGCAGAGCGTCGAAGAACTTTCGCAGGTAATTTGATTCCGTTGTCTACCATAACTACAGCTGACGCCATATTGATACCACTATGTATTATTATCATATTTTTTATTTGTCTTTTTAGCATTTGTTTTAGTTTTTCGTATTACATGACTGTAAACATAAACAGAAAACCAGTTTCAATAATTGTTTGCAGTCTTATAAAACGAATTTTTGCTTACGTTTGCAAATTTTATGTAGGTTACCTCTCGCCGCCCCGTAAGCTAATCATTAATCAAAATATAAACAGATAATGCCGATTTGAAAAATACGCCATATAAAAAAACCTATTAGCACTGAAATATTTCCGTTTGTACATAATTTTACAGAAATCGTTATTTTAGAGTATTTTTTTCCCTTGAAGTAACATCTATTTTTAAACTAAAAACATATAAATTACGTTATTACTCAAATAATACATGAAATTTTAGATTATTGTGGACATGTTTTATTTAATTTTCCGTTACATTTGTTAACATAACCTGTATGTTGTTTATGATGTAACAAGTAAATTAATGTACTACTGTTTTAATCTAAAATTGTTTTATTTCAGATTTGTTTGCAGTAATTCGTAAATATTTTTGTTTTATCTTGCATTCAATGTAATACTAGAAAATGTATAGTAATATTTTGAGTGGATTAATTGTAATTTTAAGAAGGGTTGGGTAGATTCTGTAAGAATAATTCCTAATAATAATACCAGTGATAACGTTTTTTTTATGTTTGTGTTTTGCAGTTAGTGTCTCTGCACGGTCTAGAGGCAGACCGTCACCTACTCCGTTGCCTGTTCTCTTGTGTGGAATTTCCGGAGACATCCACTAAGATCTCAGCTCCCTCTGTGCACAGCCAGTTGTTACTAAGTCAGTGCGCAGCTCTACTCAACAAACCATCGTTGGTCTCATCCATCTGCTACGTGCTCGACAATCCACTATCAACTCAGAAAGTAAGTCTATTTCATCTACATAGCTGTAAATATTATCTTTGTGAATTTATTTTTCAGAATTTAGAACTTTTAACATGTACTGGGTATCCTCTGAAATTTAGCACACAGAATTAACATGTAATTTTAGAAAAATTGTATTTTTTGAATAAAACTAGGTAAAAATTTATTCAGAATTAAAAAATGGTTGCTCTGATGCCTAAATATGTCGATGAAATCAAACATACTGTATTTCAAGTTAATTTATTTACTATACAAAAATATTTTCATGCTGAATAAAACATCATAATATGTAGGAGTAGTTTTTAATTCTGAACTTATATTTTTGTTCTAAAATATATAGAACGGAACTAATTCTTACGTTGCAGATTTCAGAAGTCACCCGGTATACATTATTTTCTTACACATTTAAATTAATCGCAAGTGATCCATTTTATGATAACATACAATATTAATCCGGTTTTTCAAGACCTAGATTAGAAGTATGTATAATAATTGTACATTATTATCGAGAAGGTCTTGCAGTTGCCTAGCTTCGTTACCATAGATCGCAAAATAATTTCAGGTCGATTTTAAATTCTAGTATTTTGACAGATTATAAGAAATGTTAAACATGTCTGTTTAGTTTATATATGAAGACAAACTGTTATATCGTTCATGGTTCATGACTTATATTTTGTAAATTACATATGCCGCGCAAGCAAGTACAAAATACATTTATAATAATTTTTACGAATTCAGTTAATAAATAATTATTCTTTAGCTCCATTTCATCGAATTTTTTTTCCTGTATCACATTTCATTTAATTCAAATGGATGTATTTGTGTACAATTTTCAATAATATATTCTTTTTTCAGTTGATGTCATTCATATAACCACAAAAATTGACATTTCTTTGCAATACATAATTGTAGGATCGTATTCGGATCCTGCGTTTCGTGCAGGATTCTAATATGTTTACTGTATATAATATCACATTTTTTTAGTATTAGTATTGCGTTATATTAAATAGTAGTTTTATTAATATGTATTAGTTGATAATGTATATTTATTTGTTATTATTTTAGAGTCTGAAAGTCGGACCGCAGTTGTTTCAGCAGCTGAGCAAGACTTTGCGTTTATCCGCTGTGCAAGAGGTAGTTCTAGCTTTAGTTCTACGTCACTCGTCGTATTCGGAACTCGCAAGCCTTGCACGGTCCCATCTGCGCATCTGTTTACCGGCACTGGTTCAGTCGTACATAGACACAGAGGGGAGCACACGGCAACACGAAGGCGGTCTCCACGAAACCACACCAGAAGTGTTACATTTGATCCTGTCGGCAGTTCTACAATCACCGAAAGAAGTCGGCCTCTCGACGGACGTTCACACTGCATTCTTACGTACCTTACAACGTGACTTTCCCAAGGAACTAGTGCCAGTTGTGTTGGCACCACTGTTATATCCCACCGAATCCGAATTAACGCCCGAAATGTCATCCGATGGACCGGGTTTATCGGGAAACATGCTTGAAAGTAGTTTGCCGGAGCTTGTCTCCGAAATGGGCTACAGTTTCACCTCATCGCTGGACGAGTGTCGCAGTAGTTTAATCAATCTGGGTGGCCGCGACATAACACCCGCCGCAGTCGCCCGCGTACTCTCCACCATGTGCCGAACACACAGCGGTCTGGAGGAATCATTGAATCTACAGTCTCCAGCTGGATTCTGGTCCGCAAATAATGCGGAAAATAACAAAGACAAATCCAGTCAGAACGAATGCCGTGCCACATCATGGAATGTGGAAGTATTCGTACAAGCACTGAAAGAAGTACTGCCCAATCTCCAATGGAATAACGTCATCAACGAATTGGATCATCCAGAATTCATCATCAAAGATCGCCATGCACTGTGTCTGTTAATTTCAGCATTACGCATGGGTCTACAGAACTTAGGCTTTCATCCTGAAACGTTCCCCATCGATCAGCTGTACCGACGTTGGAAGAATGTCGAGAGTCAGTTCAGTTTGATTCAGAATATCTTAAAGAATCCCGACGTGTTCTGTTTCGCCGATTACCCGTTTCTGTCAGTTAACGTGGAAGTGCTAAAGGCCCCACCAGAGTCGGACAACAAGGAAATAGCCACGTGGAGGTCGTTAAATCTCGTTGAAATTCTTCTGCACACGTCCGAGTGCGGAATGTACACACAGACGCAGGAAATGTTTAAAATTCCCATACAGCATTGTCCCGACGTGCTCGTGTTGGCTCTGCTACAGATAAATCCACCTGTGACATTACTGAGACAAGAACTGTTAACTAATTTGATGCCCATATTTCTTGGCAATCATCCGAACTCTGCGATAATATTACATCATGCGTGGCACGCACAAACCATGAACATTAAGCCCATCATAATGCACGCAATGGCCGAGTGGTACATCCGTGGAGACCATGATCAGACTAGACTATCCCGTATCTTGGACGTAGCTCAAGATCTGAAAGCTCTGTCGATGCTGTTAAACGCACAATCATTTCCATTCATCATCGATTTAGCTTGTTTAGCTTCAAGACGGGAGTATCTGAAACTAGAGAAATGGTTAACGGATAAAATACGAGACCATGGTGAAAATTTCGTGTCAGCTTGCATCAAATTCTTGCAGAGACGTTGCCCGCAAATAGTTGGTGGAAAAAGTGAAGACAGTATTCCCAAAGCTGCCCAATTGCCCCACGAGACGTTGACAACAATGCTCGTTTGTTTACAAACTTGCGTCGGAACTGTTTCTAAGGAATGTACAGATGCTATTGTGACAATGGCAAGTAATTGTGCAGTACTCTTGAAATCAAGACAAGCTCCGCCAGGAGTCCTACGAGCACATCGAGGCCTGGAGACTCCATTCAATCCATCAAGTCTTACCGGCCAGCTGTTTAATGCGACCAATGTTGATTCGATATCAACTATTGGTTCTAATCTAGCTAATATTGGTCTGGGTGGACCAAATAACTCTGCGTTCAACTTGACTGGTGGTCTGGGACCACTGGTTTCTTCTCCTGGCTCACCATCTCGAATTATGGGCGCCGGACCTTCTAATAGTCCCTTCCCCATGATGCCTTTGCAGCATTCAGGACCAGTCGGTAAGTTCTAGACTAAAAATTGCTAAATTTCCATGTAAAAAAATCTGGTGTGGTCACCACACTACTTTCTTATACTCAATTTAAATTGGCACATTTTAACATTTCAAATGCGTATTTCTGTAAATATTTTGTCTTTGTTTTGTTTTCATAGCATATATGATACTTTAAATACATGCCAATATATAAATACATTTTACTCAAAATTGGATAAAGATAGAACAAAAATGTATAGAAAATTTTTTCTTTATAATATTCGCTACAACTGTTATTTGAAAAATGTTTACGTATCGTTTTTTGTTTTTAAAATAATTTAAAATTTACAATTTCTGTGTTCAGTAAACTTCCTCTTCCGGTTTTCTAATTATGCCCAAAATCTAATCGGCTCTTCGCCAATCCCAAAAACTTTTAAATATGAAGTTTAATCTCTTAATTGTCGTTTTCTTTTTCCAATATTGCTAAATTAGTTTATACTTGTTTGTGTAGGTACCGGAGCTTCTCTAGTGCCAGGTGTCAATACAATCGGTGGTCTAGGTAGACTGGGCCCTACGCCTAGTTTGGAGAAACCACGTGCACCTGAGTCAAATCTATTTCCCGAGATGGCACAGAATGTGTCTAAAGAAGTCGAGGACGAAGCTAACAGTTACTTCCAGCGAATCTACAACCATCCACCGCATCCAACACTATCTATTGATGAAGTACTGGATATGTTAAAGAAGTTCCAAGATTCTCCAATCAAACGCGAAAGAGATGTAAGCTAGAACAATTCATTTCCAGTTTTATAATTTTCCATGCTAACAAGCCCATAGAAATGATATTTAAATTAATGATGTATATTTTAAAGGCACAATTATCTTACAGGTGTTCCACTGTATGTTGCGAAATCTCTTCGAAGAGTATCGTTTCTTTCCGCAGTACCCAGACAAGGAATTGCATATCACAGCTCAATTGTTTGGTGGAATAATTGAACGAGGACTTGTTTCGAGTTATATGGCTCTAGGACTGGCTTTGCGTTTTGTATTGGACGCATTGCGGAAACCAGACGGTACAAAAATGTACTACTTCGGCATAGCAGCACTTGATCGGTTCAAAACACGTTTGAAAGAATACCATAAGTACTGTGAACATGTGCGTGCCATCGCACATTTTAACGAATTTCCACCACACTTGATCGAGTACGTTGAGTACGGTCTGCAAAGTCTGGAGCCGCCTGGCAAACCTCAGGGACCAGTGCTTCCGGCAACGTTGGCAGCCATCTTGGCTCCGGTATCCACTCCAGCATCACAGTCTTACAAGAACATGACGAGTACCTCAGTGACTAGTTCCAACTCGAGTGCAAAACCCAGTACAACTACAGCCAACACATTAGGTACACGTCCATCCATTGCAAACGCTACAAATATTGACACTCTTCTCGTAGCAACTGAGAAAGAAGAGAAGATAACCTCACCACCTGAGAGTCTACAAGATAAAACCGCCTTCATTTTCAATAACCTAAGCCAGTTGAATCTTCAGACCAAGTGTGATGAACTGCGTGAAATCGTCTCAGAAGAATACTGGGCATGGATTTCTCAATATCTTGTCATGAAACGTGCTTCAATCGAGTTAAATTTTCATGCTCTGTACTCAAATTTCTTAGATGTGCTCAAACTATCAGAAGTTAATCGAATGGTTACAAGGGAAACATTCAGAAATATCAAAGTGTTATTACGATCTGATAAGGGTATCGCGAATTTTTCCGACCGCTCATTGCTCAAAAATCTCGGCCATTGGTTAGGAATGTTGACTCTAGGTCGTAATAAACCAATCCTTCAGATCGATATAGATTTAAAGTCACTGTTAGTCGAAGCTTATCACAAAGGTCAGCAGGAACTATTGTATGTTGTACCGTTCGTAGCAAAAGTGTTAGAATCTTGTGCTAAAAGTAAAGTGTTCAAACCACCGAATCCATGGACAATGGCAATCATGAACGTATTAGCCGAATTGCATCAAGAAGCAGACCTCAAGCTTAATCTGAAGTTTGAAATCGAAGTTTTGTGCAAAAATTTAGACATCGACGTATCCCAATTGAAACCGGCAGTGTACCTGAAAGATCCGGAAAGATTACGCCAATTAGAATATCAGTTGTCACAACCGCTAAAGAAGGAAATTCAAACGGTAATGCAGATGAACCAGCCGGCAAGTCAGACTCCTTCAAATGCGCCGTCGGCCAGCATGAGCTCTGAGGAGATAGCCTCCGTGTCTGGAAGCAGCAGTACTCCCCCAAGTTCAGTGACAAATTCCAGTGCGACTCCCACATCGGTTCTGCCCGTAGCTCCAGAACCTCGCTTCACATACATGGACATTCAGTTAAACGGAAACACCGCTCTACAAACACATCTCACCATCAACAATTCTCTCGTTCTCTTCCAAACCCATCCACACTTAAAACAACTTGTCCGACCGGCCGTAGAACGTGCTGTACAAGAGTGGATCGTACCCGTAGTAGATCGATCGATTAAAATCGCACTAACAACATGCGAACAAATTGTACGCAAAGATTTTGCACTTGATCCAGAAGAGATGCGTATGCGATCAGCCGCACATTACATGGTCAGGAATTTAACTGCCGGTATGGCCATGATCACTTGCAGAGATCAATTGTTGGCTTCAATTAACAGTTATTTGAAGTCAGCACTTCAGTCGTCCATGATTGGTGCGACTGCACAACAAAAGGAACTAGCAGAACAGGCATCCAATATTGTTGCGCAGGATAATATGGAATTAGCTTGTGCATTTATACAGAAAACGGCGATCGAGAAGGCCATTCCAGAAATTGATAAGCGTTTGTTAAACGATATTGAATTGAGGAAACTGGCGAGAAACGAAGGACGGTGAGTATTTAACATATATCTTCTTTGTATCCAAATACAATCTGTACTAACTGCAAGTTAGTTGAAAGTAAATTATATAGCACACAAATATTAACAAAACTAAATTTTGTAATACTTCAGTTCACTGATTTTGCTCTCTTTCATAGCCGATATTGTGACACAATGGCTTTAACGTATCAAGCCGAACGTATGCCAGAACAGATTCGACTGAAAGTAGGCGGAGTTACCGCTCAGCAAATGGCGGTTTATGAAGAGTTTGCTCGAAATATTCCAGGATTCTTACCTATATCTGAAAGAGAATCAAATGCACTCTTCATGCCTAAACCTACAATTGCGCAGGTACGGTTTCATATATTTTAATTTACTGTTTTCCACTTGAACATTCGTATGTTTAACATACAAACCCTATGGTAATGCATATTGTATAGTTTTACCACTATCTTCTTGATAACAGTGTACACTGTTACTGAGAAGATCGTGAATTGTACATTCTAAAGTTTCCGTTTGTTGGCTATCATGGATACCATGCAGACAAACATTTACTTTAATTTCTTTTTCTAATTATGATATCCAATTGCCAAATTTGAGCTTAAGCAGCGCAGTTCCTGGACTATTGTATTTTATTATTATTATTTGTGCCACCACCTTCTTGATTACTATGTACACTGTTCCACTTTTAATCGAAACGATCGTCATTTTTGCTATACAATTTGTGTCGTAATATGAAGCGGCCCATGACGTCATCGAGCGATTCAGTATCAATTACATATTTTAGATATCATCCATACTTCTGTTTGCTTTGTTTCCTAGAATATCATGCACGTTTCAGCTGCTTTCATTACGAGTACAGTAATATAATATAAAAATATAGGTACATCTCAGTATTTCTTGAAACTGCTAATTATTTAATTTATTGTAGTCTCAATAAATGAAGAAAAATACTTACAATCAAGTACATATTATGCAAGAAGTAACCATGGTAACAAACTGTATTTCATTGTGAAACAAAAGTGTCTTATACGTTTGAAAGTTGAAATAATTTGTTAATATTGAACTTTGTTTTGCATATTTATGTTGTAAGTGCCTTCGTGTTATAAACATATTTATAACAATATGAGGAATTATTTTTAAATATATAGATCGAAACTTTGTTTACATGCAGGAACCTCAGCCATTGCCCGCTACACCGTTCCCATCGCAGATGGCCATGGCTTCTGATGACATTGCTACAGTATACGAGAAACTGGCTGTGGAGATTGAACAGTTCCTGCAGGCGACCAATGCTGGCGGTGCAACTGGAGCTCAGTCCACATTCGCCACTATGAACGCTAACATGCACGTGCTACATGAATGTCTGTTGCATGCACGTAGGAATAGCAGAGACTTTGTCAGTGCACTGACATTACTACAAAAAGTAAGTCTAAACAAACAAATACGTATATATAATACCAAACACTGAAGTATTCACAATAAACACCTGATAATATATTCCATTATTTCTCACATATGTAAAATTCTAGTTCAAATGCTCAAGAATGTCATAAAATATGTGTATTCCGTAATTTTCAATAATTTTCAACATTTACAGACCGTAGAAGGA
This sequence comes from Carabus problematicus, assembly GCA_963422195.1. NCBI lineage: Eukaryota > Metazoa > Arthropoda > Insecta > Coleoptera > Carabidae > Carabus > Carabus problematicus. The sequence goes on along the minus strand of OY728585.1, from coordinate 11,802,267 downwards.
CTACAAGAAGGACTCATCACAGTGCCGCCCGATTCTGAACCAGTTGTGACTCGTTACAAAGAAATCTACATTCGTGTTTTGAAAACTCTACAAGATCCCCGAGCTTTCGGTCAACTGTGGACCAACAAACATGTGACACGGTATTTGACAGAATGCCGCGACGATCTACGTTACAGCCTAGAAGCTGTAGATGCTCTAATTCGTGCGCAGCTTGTGAATCTAGCCCAATACGATATCGCCTTGGCACAGTTGATGGAAAACGGTGCGAACTATATGGCTGTTACATTAGCCATGCAGTTGGTACAACTGTATTTGGTGGAAGAGCGTAGCAATACCTACGTGACCGAAACGGATTTTTACAATATCGCAGAAATGTTGGCACGAATCGCTACCCATTCTAGGCAACCACCTGATGGATTAGTTAATTTGATTGAATTACTGCGACAGAACCATGACCAGTCAGCATTTATGGGCGACCGAGCACCCAGCGGACCTACCGTCCACATCCACAACGGTATCTTACAGGTCCGTGCCCGAGATTACGATGACCCACCGGGTTTAGTGGAGAAAACCGACTATCTGCTGAGAGAATGGATCACTCTGTACCATACTCAGTCTGGTCGTGATTCAACAAAAGCATTCAGCATGTTCGTACATCAGATGAACGTACATGGAATCTTGAAAACAGACGATCTAATCACCAGATTCTTCCGACTGTCCACACAACTGTGCGTCGAGGCAGTGTATAGGAACATCCAGGATCAGACAGTGTCTGGCAATGTAATGCGAGCTAAATGTTTCCATACGCTGGATGCATTCGTGCGACTTATCGCTCTATTAGTGAAACATTCCGGTGACACGCAAAACTCGTCTACGAAAATTCATCTGTTGAACAAAGTGTTAGGCATTGTAGCTGGATGCTTGTTACAGGACCATGAGAACCGTGCTACGGAATTCCATCAGTTGCCTTATCACCGTATCTTTATCATGCTGTTCCTCGAGCTGAACACTCCGGAACCGGTTCTAGAAGCAATCAATTACCAAGTGTTGACAGCGTTCTGTCACACACTGCATATCCTTCGGCCAGCGAAGGCCAGTGGCTTCTGTTACGCTTGGTTAGAACTAGTCTCGCATAGAGTGTTCATCGGCCGCATGTTGGCAATGACTCCGCAACAAAAAGGCTGGGGAATGTACGCACAGCTCCTGATAGATTTGTTCAAATATCTAGCACCGTATCTAAGGAATGCGGAACTAGCGAAACCAGTAACTCTCTTGTACCGCGGCACGTTGAGAGTACTGTTAGTGTTGTTGCACGATTTTCCTGAATTTCTCTGTGATTATCATTACGGTTTTTGCGACGTAATCCCACCGAATTGTATCCAGATGCGTAATCTGATCTTATCAGCGTTCCCTCGTAATATGCGACTGCCGGACCCATTCACGCCGAACCTTAAAGTTGACATGTTACAAGAGATAACTATGGCACCCAGAGTTCTAACCAATTTCTCATCAATGATTCAACCACCGACATTTAAGAAAGATCTCGACTCGTATCTCAAAGCCCGAGCACCTGTTACTTTCCTGTCGGAATTGAGAAGCAGTTTACAGATATCGAATGAACCAGGAATGCGGTACAATATACCTCTGATGAACGCACTTGTGTTGTACGTCGGTACTCAAGCCATATCACATATCCGCGGTAAAAGTTTAACGCCGAACATGTCGACAATTGCACACAGTTCGCATATGGATATTTTCCAGAATTTAGCTGTCGATCTTGACACGGAAGGTCGATACTTGTTCTTGAACGCAATTGCAAATCAACTACGATACCCGAACAGTCATACACACTATTTCTCCTGTACATTGCTGTACTTATTCGCCGAAGCAAATACGGAAGCCATTCAGGAACAGATCACGCGTGTCCTGCTGGAGAGGTTGATTGTAAATAGACCACATCCCTGGGGACTGCTCATCACATTCATCGAGTTGATCAAGAATCCGACGTACAAATTCTGGAACCATGAATTTGTGCATTGCGCACCAGAAATTGAAAAGTAAGTAAATAACTATTACGTATTAAACAGTTATAACATTACAAACATACGTAATAAGTAGAATTATATATGAAGTATATTATACATGAATACATTATCATAAAAAGCTCCATTATTCATTCTGATTTACTAACATTTGTACTGTTCTATTATTTTACAGATTGTTCGAATCTGTGGCACGATCGTGCATGGTTCAGAAGACGACGATACATTCACAAGACAATGATTTGCCGGAGTGATAAAAGCTTTCAATTTGTTCTGTAAATAGTGCTTATAGTTTGTAAACAAACTTGTTTCGTTGGGATTCCTTGTTTAGTTATAAGAATTTACTTTTTTGTTTTTGGGTAACAATGAATTTGTGTTTATCGCCTGATGTATTTTGATTATGGTGGGAACCCAAAGACAAATACAAATTTTGTATAGAAAATGTGTAAAGTCTAAACCCATACAATTACCATATTTTCATATTAGGTGATAAGTAAATTAATGTATGTAATAAAAGATATAAATTTTGGTATTTGTAAGTTGTAATGTATAACTGCAGTATGTAATAAATTCTTTGCAGCATACAATGTTTTAAATAATTATCCAGAATTACATCTTTTATCTAACAGTAAGCTTAAAGTACGATATTTTATTTATATTCATACAAATAGAAGCAGTTACAAACATCAGATCCAAATTATAATGAAGTACAGTGCACGCCGCATAATGTGATCACATCGGAACTCGAGGTTTTTGATAACAATAACCGATTGATAATAATACCCGAAAAACACATAAACACAAAATATTATTAATTAATTTATTTAACAGTAAATAAAGTATGCAATTAACTAAAAAATTAATAATAAACATAATCTTTTTGCCTTTAAAGCTAATGACACACTGACGGCTGACTCATAAGTCTGCCAATATCTCACGGATGAGTTATGAAATGGGTGACACACTTGTAAGTGCGCCGGAATGTGAGTTTGGTCTCTTCTTACTTTTCTCCCGTAGATTTTGACAGTTCTTAAATGGTGATTTTAACCTTAGTTTTGTTTCGTCTCGTTATTTTATACATATTTACAACACAATGAGTAGCAGCTGCACTTCAGACGAAGAAATAATAATTTTGGCTGCAAGTGTAGTAGTGGAATTACAAACAAAACGTAAAAGGAAGGTACGGCGAACTGTGTGGACGAAAGATTGGATTCAAAGAAGAAATGAAAGATCAGGACGAGGTGGATTAGCTCTTATACATAATGAGTTGCGCGTAGAAGACAAAACTGCATATAAAAATTATTTAAGAATGGATGAGGAATGTTTCCTTCTCTTACTACAAAAAATAGAGCACGATATTACGCACAAAAACACTAGATTAAGGCAGTGTATAAGTGCTCGCGACAGGTAAATTTATATTTTTTGTTTGTGAAAATTAATGAGGACAAATATTTTAGATTAACAATCGCATTACGCTTCTTGGCAACGGGTGAATCATATCAAAGTTTATCATATCAGTTCAGAGTTGGACGAACTACAATTGGAGAGATCGTTCCTGAAGTTTTAGAGGCAATTTGTAATAATTTACAAAATGAATACATGACGGTAAATAAAACAACGTTTTTAATCACTATCTTCTAATTCGTACTTCGCAATTACATTTAACATTTCGCTCATACATTTTTTCTGCATTTTCTTTTTTTTATTGTTCAGCCAAGTTCCTATAAAATCCCCAAAAGCCGTACATTTATTTCCCGGCACTTTTCCCGAACGGTTTTCAACTTTTTTGTTTAAATACGTTTGTAAAGTAGTGCTGAGTGACTCGACTTCGGGTGTTGTTCCCCGGGAAGATCCTGCCAAGGGTGATGAACATTTGGTTCCAGATTCACTTAAAGTTCTCTTTGAAGAAGCTCGATATACTGCCTGCTCTAATTTCCGTTTCTGAACAGTAGTAGTCCTCGGAGTATTAACTATTTTTTCTGGCAAAAATGTTTCCAAATCCTGCAAAATAATAAATGTATAATTCACCAAATACATTTCATATCTATAACATAAATTATAATTTGATATTTGTTTAGGTACCAACAACCGAAAACGAATGGTCAGAAGTTGAAAAGTGTTTTAAAGAGAGGTGGAATTTTGCGAATTGCTGTGGTTCAATGGATGGAAAGCACATAACATTTTCACCACTTCGCACAGATGGATCGTTTTATAGAAATTATAAGGGCAGTGATAGCATTGTACTTTTAGCTATCGTCGATGCCAATTATAAATTCCTTTGTATCGATGTGGGCGCAAATGGCCGAGTCAGCGATGGAGGTGTATTCAGAAATAGTACCATGTCCAATTGCATACATCAAAATCAGCTCAATATTCCTGCTAATGTCAAGTTGCCGGGTACAGATACAATCACTCCATTTGTATTTGTAGCAGATGATGCGTTTCCACTAACTACCAGGATAATGAAACCGTTTCGTTATCATGGATTGAGTAAAGAGCAAAAGATTTACAATTACAGACTAAGTAGAGCTAGACGTGTGGTAGAAAATGCGTTTGGGATTCTGGCTAATAGATTTAGAGTGTTTCTTCATCCAATGAAACTGAACGTTGAAAAAGTGGAAAAAGTTACAATAGCAAGCTGCATTCTTCATAATTTTTTAATAGTACAGCGTGGTCAACACTATACTGATGCTGAAGAGATAGATTTGCAACAACTTCGAAAAATAGATAAAACATTATACGCAGGAAACCGGTCAACGCATTCAGCTATTAATTTAAGAAATACTTTTGTGGAATATTTTAATACTGCAGGTCAAGTTCCGTGGCAAGATGCATATATTACAAATAAATAATAATTTGAAAAATTGTTTCATAATAAATTTTCTACCTCTTCACATTCCTCCAAATACTCGACTGCCATATCCTCGTCGTCCGGAAAATAATCACGTTCTTCAAGTTCCGTGTTTCCTTGGCTAGAGCCTATAAATGTACCCTTCTTTTGGTATACCGATTCCTTTAGAAATATCAAGTGGTCGTAACACCACAACTTCGAATTATATAAATCCGTAATTCCGGAACCACTTTTGTCCCTGGTGGCTAACACTTTTGAATACTCTTTGCAAAATTGATTTCGCAGACTCTGGTACTTTTTTTTGCAGTCTTCCTCTAAAATTTAAATTGATTCAATTACATTAAAGAGATTTATATTTTATAAGAAATTGCCTAAAATTTTAAAATACCTGTCACACTCGGATAGTATTGTGACACAACCTTCACCATCTCTTCCAAAGCGTCCCGAGCCCTTTCCCTGTTGTGGTATTCCACCGATTTCACATTGTACAAACATGGTTTGTTCCGGTACACTTCAATCAGGGCGGCCACAGCTTCTCTGTCCCAATTTTTGATGGTAGTACTCGCCATTGTCTATATTGAATATGTTTGTGTAATAAAATAGAAAATTATATGTTTGCTTCATTAACTTACCACAAAACTACTTCTGAAAATTGATAACAAAGTTTCTTCTAAAAGGTTTATTATGAAATTCAGTAAAACGAATCGCAAACATACGCCAAACACAAAACTTCAAGATAACAAGATATCAACGCCAACATAACAGTGAAATTATTCACACAGCATCACTGTGAAGTTAGCGCGACACACAGCAAACTCATGAGTCTGACGGACAGGAATAGCGGCGCTTCTATATTTATCCGTGGACTCATGACAATCGTCCGTCAGCCGTCAGTGTGTCATTAGCTTAAATTTGAAAATGTGTGGATATGTATGCAGTACATACATATATGAATGTATTTATTGTGCACATTTATAATATGTATATGTGTTTATTGGCAGAGAAGTTCAAATTAAAAAAAAAAATTATTCAGCTTTCTTTGTCTGTGATGTTTCCGGAGCAAATTATTAATAAAAATTTCATACGCGCAATGCTTCTGAAAATCAGATGACCTCTGCTGCACACCTTACCAAAAAACTTAGTTGAGTTAAGACTATACAAAAACCCATTGTCCGAGTTTATCTGTGTTTACTGACAACCAGCCCGGCATATTTCAATAAACTAGACAATACAATTTTTATAATGTTCTTTGTAAAAACTACTTTATTGTACTGTTCTTAAAATTGCTCGGAACGATAACAATCTCAAAAAAAAATTGATAACAACCGATACTTTGATAACTATACGCGAATTTTTTTTAATATAGTTGTATACGTCCGGCCCGTTCTTCACAAAAGTGATAAAAATATCCGATTGATAACATTATCCGTGATTCCAATTGGCGAAAAAAGTCAAAGTAGCTGACATCTGGTGGCCTAAAATAAAAGCTTCGAGTCGAGGATAACAGAAACAGGTTAGCATGTAAATACATGAATAAAATTTTTAATCATATCAATTATGGAATTATTACTGAGTTTTATTATAAATATTATATTAAAATTAAGATATTAGTAATCCGTCATCATTATAAGAAAAACACTTTCGTGTGAAACTTGTGTAAATTCAAATGACAAGCAAATTAATAATTTCTGTTTTAGGGTTAGTTCACTATTGCAATGACAAATAAAACATTTTCGTGCATTTTTATTTCCACTTTGATGGGATACACCATTTAAATTGCTTGTTTGTATACAAAACGCAACAATTTCATTTGTATTGTGTTCTTTACAGCCACACATAGTAACATGACCCGCGTGGAAAACCGCTTCACCTTCTTTAATAGGTCTCGGTGAGCTTATATATTGAAATATATCGACTAAATTTACTTTTACAGCTACCATATTACACAGATAAATAATATTAAACTAAACGACACAACACAAATCGTAATATTATTTGAATAAACCACTAAATAAAACGTCTCCCAAGCAAATCACATGTAAACTTCCATTTGTTATCCTCGACTCGACGCCATTTTGTGCTGCCACCTACAGGAGCTTTTTTCGCCAATAAGCGGCGTGTACTGTACTTCATATTCCTACTCATGTTTTTATAAAATATGCATGGGAGTGATGTTTGTTTATTTCATAAAATATTACTCGTATATGTTAACAGTACTTATAAATATAATTATTATTAAATTTTAGTGTTCTTTTTAAAACCAATACAATTATGCCCGTGACACACCTATCATACACCGTCATAGAGATTATGATGAAAAAAAAGAACGCACCCGTCTATGATGAAAAATAGCGGCTCCTCTATTTTCATCATACTGTAATATGATGAAACGAAGGTGTCTCATTTCACACGTATCTTTTGTGTCTCATTTTACGTTAGTTTGGGTTTATATTTGTCATTTTAGTTTGAAAAACGGATGCGTTCTGTTTTTTTCATCATAGTTTCTATGACGGTGTATGATGCTGTATGATAGGTGTGTCACGGGCATTAGAATGATTTACTTTTTGATGTTCGAAATGTTTGAGATTCACTGGATAACATCACATCAACATACGTATATGAAAAATTGTTGGTTATGTTGAACGTCAAATATTAAAATAACGTTTTCGAACGAAATATGTTTGAAAATATTTATTAAACTGATATTTTTTGTACAATAATTTCGAAAACAACCATGTCGTCCACGACAGAAGTAAAACATGCTCTTAGAAAAACTGAATTCCCAATTTGTGCCAAGGAAGCGCTAATCAAAATAGGTAATATAAACAAGATATATATTTGTAAATAAAAGGTGTGCTAATTAATTAATTTTTGACCTAGAGCAATTCCTGATTGGAAGGTCATCAAGTATTAAGCACATGGATCTTGCTATGGATTTGATGGCAGAATTTGTATTTGCCGAAATCGATCGTCGTGGTAATCGCAAGACAACAGCGCTAAGCTCGCTACAAGAACTACAATTACTCCAAGTTTTATGTGAATATTTTGAATCGCCTGGTACAGAAGCAGTAAAAAATACTGTCTTCTTGTCCCTATTTGGAGGTAGTTCACTCACGTTGCGTATTAAGATACTTTGCAAATTGGTATCTATGTCAGTTTGTGTTCCTGCACCTGCAGTCCTACATGCAGCAGGAATCTGGATGCAACAATTAGGGAATACATCCGCTCACAGTTTGCAGTTAGCAAAATCGCTAGTGAATGATTATTTTGTATTTACTCCTAGTGCAGTGTCGCGCTTGAGAACATTACCTAACATTGCGCCGCAGTTTACTGCAAATTTTTTGACTGCTGTTGCTGAAATTTATTTGGCAGACAAATGTACCACATTTATTCCACCACCAGTTTGTTTGTTAGAAACAATCACCCAATGGGTAAGGAATGAATAGCAATCATACTTATATATTTGGTATTTAATAATAATTATTAATCAGTTTTCAATTATTTATCATATGTAATAATTTTCGTAATTATCATTGTCAATCGATATTGTATAATATCATTTTTATCTTTTCCATTCGTAGGTGTCAGATAATTATAAATTGTGTACAGCTGCACAGAATATCCAATCTTCCTTACCATCCGGTGCAATTCAAATGGCAGCCATTACCCCGTTGGCAGGATTATTAAAATGGTGTATATTAGCACCCGTTTATTACGTAACGAGTCAATATGATTCATCTAGTTTACTATCAAAAAATGTCAAAGTACATCGAAATGAAGATTGTCAGAAACACTACGCTCAGTTACATCTCGCACTATTGGAAAGTTTACTAGAAGCCGGTCCTAGAACAGGTCCCGCTACCGCTGTCTGTGCCCAGCATCTGGTCAGTGTTATACAGCCATTACAGAATCAAATTGCTGAACTACTGAGACTTGGAAAAAGCATTAGTAATGAACCCGTACTTCAGGTATAAAATGTGTTATTATTCATGTTGGTTAAAAGACTCTAAAATGTTTGTATAGCCGGCAGCTAGTAATATTTCACAAATCTTGTGTATTTTCTCTTCATTCCTGAGTAGAACTAAAAATATGAAAATATTCCGTACTCTGCCAGACCTTTTCAAATCGTACCGCTAAAAATGGTACAGGTTTTTGTAGATATAATTTCTAAACAAATGTTTTAATGTTAACATTTTATATAATCAAAACAATGTAAAATAATTATTTCATATTTGGTACGTATGAATAATGTGTAATTTTTTTCTAGGTATCGTTAGATAGATTAGCGCAAGCCATCCAAGTAGCCTTAGCAACACACTGTATTTATGGAAACACTCAAGATCTTTTAAATCAATTGGACCAGTTGCCAGAGAATAGACTTTTAAAAATCGTTATTAACACACACAAGCAAATTGTTATATAATATTTATTTTAATATAAAAATACAATAAAATTCAGATGTTTATTTAAAAAGGTTTAAATTTCCTAGCTTGTTTCAAAGCATTAATTTTCTTCTTGTCTTCCTCAAATTTCTGCCTTAAGTTTGCCAAATGTTTCATTTTTGAATCTCTAATTTGGAAAGTGTAAAAATTGCGAAGTTCTTTTTTCTTCTTGTTTTTCTCAATTTTAGCTTTAATTTTTTGTTCCACTATTTCTTTTCTTGATAGTCCTGGATTTCGGCCATGTTTTGTCACTGTTATCCATCCGTCTTCATCTTCCTCGCCAGTCATTTGCTCTTGTTTCTTTTGTTCTTCAGTTTGTTTATCATATTCTGACATGAATTGATTGATTTCTTTCTGTAATACTTTAGGATCTGGGATACTTTGATTGTATTCTGTAACCCATTTTTGAATTCCACAGGTAATTGGTTTTTCTGATGTGGACAATGGATTCAGACTTGTTAATTTGAAAATTTTCATTAAACTATGTGGTTTCGTAAATACTACATACGCCACTTTGAATCCATTTATATTGTTTTCGTCAATGTTTGGTTGCTTTTTGAATATCACCTTATTGACTGGACCTGCCACACTGAATACTCGCTTGAAACTGTCTTCTGTTGCATATGGTGGTACATTCAATACGAATAATGTACATCCTGCTGGGGTCTCTCTCGACTGATGTCTAACAACATGTTCTTTTATAAACAATTCATGATGTGATGAACTCGATGTGGAAAATTTCAGAGGTAAAACTGAAAAATGCGAAGAAAATATTCAAAGAACAATAAAAGTTTGTTAGTACATAAATACAAAACATGAAGATTACAACTAGATACTAAAATATACAAAATTATTATAAAAGTTAGGAAAATATATATTTACCATAAAATCCTTGAATTATTTTATTTGACATTTTGTTGGATTTTAAGGTTATCGTAACATGCTGTCGATGTCTTGCACTGTTTTGGATACAAAAGGGGGTGACACTCATATGGGAAAACTTGATAGAGTTGGAAGTATGACGGTATTTTCATAGATGGAGCCGATACCACTGAAATCGACAAAGATGTGATATGTCGTTTACTCACCACCGCGCTACTATCTACAGTTTTATATAAAAGTTCGAATTTCAAAATACTATTAAAAAAAAAAATATACACAACTTTCGTTATAATCCGACATTGCACTATAGTGACAGATAACGTAAATAAAATGTAACACAATATAATGCTTAGGTATTAATACAGATCTTAAAAAGTAACACATAGTTTAATGTTGTGTGGCATAACAATAAGTACTCTTACACATACATACATATGTATATGAATAACATTGTTTAAAAAAGAAAACTTTTTCAAAATATTCAAATTTCAAATAACAGTTTCCGAAAACAATATGCTAAAGAAAAAATGTCCTATGCATTTTTTCCACACACAACTGTCACACTCAATCGAGAAGATCGTGATTTTCGCTATCTCTTTCCAATTTTCAGTAAGATATGCATTTGAAATGTCAAATATGTGTCATTTTCGATATACATGTGTATAAGAAATGTATAAAGTAAAAAGTGTATAAAAATTTATAAAAAATGTTGGAAATACAACTTAACATCTTTATATTTACCGCTCCTTTTGAACTAAAAAGGCAGAGCCAATCATATCCTTTTATTTTTGTTTTAGTTGTTATGATAATAACAAAATAACTTGTGTACGTTACTGTTATCCAAACGCTTGAACTAAATAAACGTTTATATTTATAAAATCTGATTTCTACAATTTAATTAAAAACATCAAAACTCAACAAAAAAAGAAAGAAAGGACGGATGGACAGACAGACGAGCTGACAGCACAGTAGATAATTATTGCCTTCTCTTCAACGATTTGCGTTAGCGTTCAAGCGCAAGTCGTCCGACGCGATACATGTTGCGACGAATACGCCTGTCTTTCCCAACCAGCAATTTGTTGATATTCTTTGTCCAAATATGAATGGTGAATTTCATAGTAAAATTAACAAACGCATTCGTCACATCATGGATCTCGCACGAGAAGGAAGGAACAACGTGATTGCTATCAATATACCCCTTGATCAGCTTCATGATCTCGTTTTTGTGTCCGGGTAGCGGTAATAGTTGTAAAGTCGTGTCCATAACGGCCGTACATCGTTTTGTAAAATATGTGTTAGGTCTAGTCAGTCGGTTTTTGATCAATTCCATATCCGCTATGAAACTATGTTCTGGTAAAGTGTCAGTTGTCAACAATTGTGAAAGACATGTACAAGTCGAAACATCCTTCAACTTTATAAGTTTCCTGGCGATATAGCCAGAAACGTAAGCTGTTGGTGCTTTGTCCCATCGTCGTTGGTATGTTTTTTCAAGTACTATAGTCTCATCTGAAGTCACGCTGGAAGTAGACAAACCCGATACGTTATCAGATAAAAAAAACTTTTCAGATTTGTCAACGTCACATCGTCATCCTGTTCACAATTTGCTCCCACAGAACGTACTGACACAAGATTATTAATACATAAAGTCCGGAACGAAGAGACAAATGAAGCGCACGTAGGATTTCAGTTAACACCTAAATGACTTCGCATATTACCAAAGAAATTTTCTAACGGATCCTTGTTGAAAGCTCTCAGATCGAGAGAATCAAAACCAACATGCTTTAGAAATTTCTATAAGTACAAGAAACCACTCAGAGTAACTATCCAATTTGCAAGACCGGCAGGATCGACCGGCAGGATCGTTTCCCGATCTCTTAACAAATTTCATAGTGCCCAGAATTTGTCTGGCCTGGTTCCAGAACTCAATGTGCCTCGAACATTCTGACAACGGACGTCTGAGTTCGCGAACTTGTTCATCTGGATTTCGGGCACCATTGACACTATCGAAAAGTTGTTACATGAAGGTAATCAGTTTTGCCGTACCAGAAGCACTCGGTCGCAGTCCATGTAAGTCAGGCGACCGCTCGTCTAAAAGATTTTGCAGCTCAGTATAAACGGTGCGATTGAACACCTGAGCGCCGTTCTTAAGACTCATCATACGAATTTTATGCGGCAAGACATTAAAATCATTTAGAAAGGGACACCTGACAACAGTCCCTGTGCAGTCATAGTTGTACAGTGTAACAATATCTTGCCATGAGGCACGATATTGCGTATTGTCCAGTTTAAAGTCCAGATCTTTCGTAAGTAACTTGCCCTTCAACAAATGAGGAGGATCATAAAGATGGACAATTTCCCTCCCATCTAAAATAAAACTTTCCGGACGAAAACCCACCCCTGCATGATTGCAGTAGACCCGGTTTTCCTGCTTCAGTACGTTTATGGCAGCATCGTTCGTGGAATTCTGGTCACATATTATGTTAGTCACAACTTTCAAGTTTGTGGACAGCGCAGATCGCAACACCTCTTTGATATAATATACCAAGTCGGTAGCTTTGGTTGAACTACCCAGAAACATGAAAGCATACGGTTGCTTCCATCTGCGATAAAATCCACGAAGCATAAATTCCAACGCATGCTCAGCAATCACAAACCTATGAACCGTGCTACAATTTTGAAACCCCCGAATGACATCTTCCCCCTCGTTAAACGACAAATGCGGTTGTCAAAAAGAAGGATACAATACGTCTCCTTGTGCTCCAGGTCGGCCTGTACTGCCATTAGATGTTGCTGCAATGCAACGTTAACGCCTGGGCGAAAAGGTGTTCTTGCCTGCACCCGACGTAACGTCGCCACGGACGGCATGGTAAAATAACGCTCCATAAGCCTGTGTGCTCCCCGCATGCGTTTCAGCAGAGGCAACGCAATAATCCTTGTCCAGAGTGAAACGTCTGCCATGCTTGTTTTTATGCTGCTCCAGCAGCTGCTGGAGCAAGAAACGCCGCGTTACGGGCTGGAGCGGACCGACGGCCCGTTCCACGGTCTCCAGGGAATCCTTCCTGACTGCTTCCTTAAAACAAGCCGACAGACATTTCACTGCCTTGCTCTTGCAGACATACTTCCTCTCCATCACTTTCGCGTGGCTATGCTACAATTTAGCCTTCGGCGATAAATCGCCCACCCTCCGAACATTGATTCGCCGCAGCAAACCTAGTGAAATAAATCAAATATATTAATAATAGAGATCATTTCTTTACTGAAATAGCATATATGACATATATATATAAAAGCGACAATTACCTCGTTCTTCTGGTAGTGTTTGGAATACCTGGATCGTTATCTAAATAAATATACATTAACAGAATGAACTATGATTTAACGGAATTAACTGACCTCTCTCGGCGGGCACACAAATCTCGATAGCAGTTGGCGGGACGCCTTTGACGCCTTGCGCATTAACTTCTGTAACAAAACCATATTGTACATACACATACATATAGTAATAACTTATTGCAGTCCACACATTACCTATTCTGCTGTATGTATGATTCCAACGTATGGGCGCAATATCTTGCTTCTTCTTACGTACGATAACTGCAAAAAACTAGTATTCAAAGAATGGGTTAGTCACCCATGCCTGCAGCTCATCGACGTATGTGCAAGTCTGAATATATCACAAATTATTATTTATCTAAATTCACTTTTAAAATCGTTGGTGCCTAGGTCGCAAATAAAACAACAAATTTAAAACAAGTGTGAATACATTTTCTTCTCTTGACAAAAGCAAAGCAAACTAAGCCGACTATAAATGCATTGATCTTCTTTTGTTCAATTTTTAATTAAAAAATATTTTTTTCTCCAATGGTCTTACATAATTTTTCAAAATAAAAAATATGGAAAAATATTGTTCCATTTCCTACATATGCAAGAAAATTTTGAACACAATTGAGTGAAAAATAAAGGAGAAAAAAAATAAAAACTGAAAAAAAGTTGGAAAATATTTTTTTTCTCAAGTACGAAGGAAAATTTTGAAAAATAAAATATACCTTGCACAACTAGACCATAACAAGTATCTGCAGAAAAAAATTCATAAAAATCCGTTGGGTAGTTTAGGAGATCTGAGTGGAACAAAAAAATCTCGTACGAGCGAGCGAGCGAGCGAGCGGACGAGCGACATACATACGGACATATGTTGTAATAGTCATTTCGTGGTCCAGGGGGTCTGTCCGGGATTTCTGTGCAAAAATTTTTGAAATCGGAAGATGCTACAGACATCGTACCGAACACTATAGCTCTTCGACAGGAGGTCGATGAGCTAAAAAACATATAATATAATATAACATCGCGCGCAAAGATTACGATCCCAAATTCATAATATGTAGTTGGACCAGTAAAATAATTTCACCATTCCGCACAACAAAGCTAAGTTATGAAGGATATGACTTTTAAAAAAAATTGTTGTTATGAAAATTAAACTATACTCTTTTATTATAAAATAAAAATACTACATTTAATTTGGTTCGTAAAAAAAATAAATAATTGATATTGTACAATATTTGCCCTCGTCATAATAGTTGGACTATTTACAGATATATTTAAATTTGTCAAATTGATTTCAATTTAATATTTAATTACATCACCTTTCGATGAAATCACTTCCAAAATTCGTTTTGGCATAGAATTTACTAGTAATTGACAAAATTTCGGAGTAAAAGAGTTCCAAATTGTACTTAGTTTCTTCTTTAACTCTGGTTTGATGCGTACTGGATTCTTTCGCAATTCTTTTTTCATTTTTCCTCACAATGTTTCTATTGGAGACAGATCTAGGCTGGATGATGGCCAATCTAATATTGGAATATTATTTCCTGCAATCTAACTCTTACTTTTACGAGATGTATGGCACGAAGCATCATCCTGTTGGAATGTGTATTCCCCATAACCGTTTTGCAAACGAGGAATAGACGGTAAAAGATGATCTTGGAGTATTGCTATGTACTTATCGGTATTTACAATGCCATCAACAAAATGAAGATTGCCTACTCCTTTTGCTGACATGCAACCCCATACCATGACCGAAGCAGGAAATTTAACTTTCCGTTTAAGGCAATCTTTTTGAAACGGTTCATTTTTCTTTCGAAGTATTCTACTCCTTTCATCTCCGACACAGACCTCAAAACGCGACTCGTCACACCATATTATTGCGTCCCATTCCCTCTCACACCAATTCTTGCGGTACTTTGCCCATTTCAACCAGTTCTTACGTTGCAAATCCGTCAACAACGGTTTTGATTTTGTCTGTGGATTTTGAAAAATTGTAATAATAATTTAAGTTTAATAAAATCTACTAAAATTACCTTATAAAATCCATAGCCAATTTTTTAGAAAGCTCTTAATGTAGTACTAGCTGATACTAGTTTACCAAGTGCATTTCCTCATTTTGTACAAATTTCCGCCGTGGAAGAACGCCGGTTTGCTTTCACTATTTTTGCCAACATGCGGTAATCTGCCGGAGAAAATGATGACGGATGCCCTGTCTTTTTTTTTAAATCAACAAATCCACTTTTTTATAATTTTTCATTATGTTCCGAATGGTCGATCGCAAAATTTACGATTACTCTTCTTAAATCCATGGACAACGCCTTACCACGAGCCATGATTACGAATAACTGATATATTATTGGTAAATTCATGTTACTGAACATGTTTTGAGGTGTAATAGACAATAAAAAGCCACTCGCTACGAAATAAATCAGTCTGTTTCAAGTCAATGCGTATTAGTCCAACTATTATGACGAGAGCAAATATTGTACAATATCAATTATTTATTTATTTTACAAACCAAATTTAATGTAGTATTACAGTGAATTTCGCTTATAACGAACCCGCTTACTGCGAACTTTCGCTTATAACGAACCAATCTGTAAAGTACGAACTAAAGTATCATTAAACGTGTGTTATTTTTTTCGCATATAACGAACCCGTTTATAACGAACTTTCGGGTATAACGAACCTTAATTTTTGTAATAATCGCAACAGTTTTCGGTTATAACGAACTTCAAACGGCATTTTACCAAATAATCAGGGGATTCCTCGAAATCTTTCAACTCCGCATATGTAGGGTCGCCGTAACAGTTTTTGGGGTTCTTGTGTATATGTGGTTAATTGTATGAAAAAAATTATCGGACCTTTCCGCGATTGGAACGGATCATGCGGAAATTTCAGCATGCTCCACATGTCCTGTCCGCCCCTGTTCACTGTATTTAATGTGTTAAAGAAGTACAATTATGAGTTACGCAATTTCGAAGAAAACATGTAAAGCTCTAACTTTAAATATATAAAAATAATATAAAATAATAATAAGTATAAACAAAAGTAAAATAAACGATTTTTTCAAATAAGCTTCATAAAAAGTATTGTTAGTGTACAATGTATATGTATTACAAAACAATATCTAACTCAATTTTGAACAAATCTGGATTTGTCTAGTTTTGCAAAACAGTTCTTCATATTATGTACCTACTTGAAACATGTACCTATGCATTCATAAAAAAAAATGAATTTCTGATGTTTATCGTTTATTACGAACTTCGCTTATAGCGAACTATTTTCGTCGGTCCCTTGAGGTTCGTTATAAGCGAAGTTCACTGTATTTATTTTATAATAAAAGAGTACAGTTTAATTTTCATAACAACAATTTTTTAAAAGCCATATCTTTCATAAATTAGCTTTGTTGTGCGGAATGGTGAAAATATTTTACTGGTCCAACTATTATGAATTTGGGCTCGTACATGAAACAAACCTTCATTCAGGAGCAGAGTCGGAAACGCCTCTGGTACCAATAGGTTGTATGATGCTGTATGATAGGTGTGCGATGGGCATTATACCCATGACACACCTATCATACTCCGTCATAGAAAATATGATGAAAAAAATAAATAAAAAAATAATTTTTAAAAACAAGCTTTTATTGAATTGTACTAAAAATAAAAAAAACGTGGGGCGTAAAACACTTACGCCCCACTTTTTAATTTTGATTTTTTCTTTTTAGTGCAATTTAATAAAAGCTTGTTTTTAAAAATTATTTTATTCTTTTTAGTCTGTGGTAAGTGTGGAATCGGATCACACATTCTTTGCAATGATATAAGGAATTACACTAATTAATACTAATGTTATACACTGACATAAACACAGTTATAATTATAATAAATCACTTTTATTGTAACCATTTTTATTTTATTAATATCTAAATCATTGTTGTACATTCAAAATGCGAGACACAACTGTTAGAAAAACGTCGTATTTCTGTTGTTACCGGTGCTAAGCCGACTATTCACCGAAAACTTTTTGCATTGATCTTCTTTTGTTCAATCCCCCGTCAGACAGACAGACAGACTCACAAGTAAACATTGTAGAATGTACAAATTCAGATGTATTTCTGTCATGGTATGCTTATTATTAGGAAAATTTATCATGAATATAAGAAGTGAGGACTCAAGTGCTTTAAAGCTTAATTTTGAAAAATTTAAGTTAGACGATTTGGCCTGTGAACGGTTTGATTATCCTATCGCAAAAAATGTACACAAAGTAATACAAAAAATATGTATTAAGTAGGTAATAATATTTGTTAGAAATATTTATTATGAATATTTATATAGTTTAATATTTTGTTATATATCTGGAATTTGGCTTTTGTTATAATTAATGTGTCAAACATCCAAATAATTAATTACCTTCTTCAATTTCCAGTCACTAACATGAATTTACCATTCATACATAAATTACCATCTACTTTAATTAATAATGATATGCATGAAAATTAATTATACATATTTTTCGATATAATTTGCTGGAAACAAGTATGTATATTATTTGATATTTGATTTGTTATATCTAAGCTGCAACACAATATTGAAGTGAACAAGACTTATAAACATTACGTTAATAATCATTTTACATCTGAAACTATGTTCTGTCCGCGGTAGGAATAAATATGCCATGGAAAATCGTAATTGCTTACTGCGGTATTCAAAATATTGCATAATATTAATATGTACTTGTGATATATGCATCATATGTCCTTCCCAGAAAGATAACAGAAATCTTTTTCCACTTGCCACCTACCTGTATATTCAAAATAACAAGCAAAAATAATGTGAATTATTAAATAGCTTGTATAAATACAAAAGTAATAAATTAATATTAATAACGCAAGACAATAGAACGACTTTTATTTAATGTAATTTATAGCTTTTGTATCGGTAATGACAGCCCATAATTTTAAGAAAAACTGTCTGATAATAACGCAAGGTCTCAGTGCACGTGTCGAAACTTCCTAATCATCACACAGTAAGTGTATGCTAACTAAAAGTCATCATGGGTGAAATAAATAAACATAATAAATTTCAGGAAATGTGGTGTTAATATATTTATCTGCACAATCACCTGTCGCAATTTTTTTTGTAGTGCATAAAGTATTTGATTGTAATACAAAATATGTAATAAGTAACAATATGTAATTAACATAGTTAAATTATCTTATTTACGATTTCTGTTCCATGCAAAGAGACTTCGAATGATTTTTGTTGAGGGGTTCGCATGAAAGGAACAATGAGTCGTTGATCCATTTTGTTTACATCATTGAAACCAGTTAGATAACTCACAATCATTCCGACTGCGATTGTTACAATGAGCCCAATCACTGAGTAATACATGAACGAGACTTTGTAGATGAGAAGCGGTTCTTCAGCCACTGGTGTCCTGTGAAATAAATTAACAATTAACAACTAAATCTTAAATGAATATGCATTAAAGTGAAACACGCAAATGTTGATAGCGTGCTGAATAATATGATATTTACATTATCGTTGATGACACAACTGTCGTCATATTTAATACATCCGTCAAATTCTTCATGTCTGTACAGTTGGCAATGGACGTGGGCAGCACGTAAGGCGAACTCACGTCATAAAATAACGCGCCAATACTGATCCAGCCTACAATAAGCATCCCTGTTATCACACCGCATGCAGCACCCTACAAAAATAAGTACATAACTATGTATGAATATCTCTAATGACTATAGCTAACATACCAGTGCATTTGATTTCGGAAAGGTGGTACCAAGCAACATGATGCCTGTTTTGGCCCCATACGTTATTCCACCCAAACTTAGAGCGAACTGAAACGGAAACGTTCTTTTTTAATAAATACCAATTTCATAAGTTCATATAACGTACTTGAAAAATATATTTCGATTTGCTGGCCAATGGTGAGACACCTATACAGTAAACACCGTTTATGAGTACTATGAGCTTCATGATAAGGGCTCCTCTTTTTTCGTTCACTTTGAACCATTTTACAATAAAATCATGATATATCAAGCCTGATACTGTATTGAGTTCAGCGGACAATGTACTAAAATAAATAATTTCAGTAACATCATTATTTTTTCTGGTCCGGCAAGTTGGAAATTTAGAAGTGTACGAGATACGTGATATGTAATCATAATAATAACAAGTCACTATGTATACCTTAGTCCTGCACATATAAGACCTGCAATAAAGTATCCTTGGAATCCTGGTAGGTGTCCTATTATGTCGCTTAAAAAATGAGGTAAAATATTCGTGGCCGCTTTAACTTTCTGTAACACATTGCTGTTATGTAAAACAGGAATAAGAATGGTTTGTATATTTACGTTAGACTTCAGCGGATCGCAGTACTGATAGTACACGTACATACACAGTCCGATAACGCCACAGATAATGTAAATGACTGCCATTGCGATTAGCGAAATCAGAGTGCTTCTACAAGAGCAAAATAATATAATTTGACGCCATTATTGCAGTAGAGTTTAGAACTTACATTCGTGCTTGCTTCTCATTCTTCAGAGACATGTACCTCTGAATAGCACTAGCTGCGCAGCCACTATGCGCAGACATAATGGCCATCATTCCTAACAAAGAACTCCACAGGGTAAGTCTCTCAAATGGATTTGGATTTAAACTATAAATGTAATATATATATATATATATATATATATATATATATATATATATATATATATATATGGATGTTAAAAATAAGGGTAAAAAATGTTCATGGTATATATATTTCGATGTGCTTATTCGCAATCAAAAATAATTTTTTCAAAATTCGCAAAATAACGGACATGCTTCTAGAAGAGCACATTTCTAGTGCTACTGGTGACAGCACATTATTACAAAACGTCAGAATGAAATTAATCATTTGTTATTCAACATCAGTTATGTGGTAAAAAATTTATGTTGAATACCCGTACTCATTTGTTTAGTACCAGTGGCACTAGAAATGTACTCTTCTAGAAGCATGTCCATAATTTTGCGAATTTTGAAAAAATTCTTTTTGATTGTGAATCAGCACATCGAAATGTATATACCATGAATTTTTTTTACCCTTTTTAACACCCTGTATATGTAATTATTGTGTACATATATAATATGTACATTTGTTTATTAGCAAAGAGAAATTCAAATTAAAAAATCTGGTGTGGTCACCACACTACTTTCTTATACTCAATTTAAATTGGCACATATTTGACGTTTCAAATGCGTATTTCTGTAAATATTTTGTCTTTGTTTTGTTTTCGTTGCATATATGATATTTTAAATACATGCCAATATATAAATACAGTTTACTCAAAATTGGAAAAAGATAAACGAAAAATGTATAGAACATTTTTTCTTCATAATAATATTTGCTACAACTTTTATTTGAAAAATTGTAGTACATACATATATGCAATTATTATGTACATATATAATATGTATGTGTGTTTATTAGCAAAGAGAAATTCAAATTTAATGCGGAGCAAATTATTAATAAAAATTTCATACGAGTGTTTCATCTGAAAAATCAAATGACCTGCGCTGCACACCTTAGTTCAGTTAAGACAATACAAACGCATTGTCCGAGTTTATCTGTGTTTACTGCCAACCAGCTCGGCATAATACAATAAACTAGACAATAACATTAACCGATATTTTGATAACTATAAACAAAATTTTTTAATGTAGTTGTATACGTCCTGCCCGTTCTTTGCGAAAGTGATAACAATATCCGATTGATAACATTATCCGTGATTCCAATAATCGGCGTGCGCTATATATACAGGTGTCCTATTTAAACGGGCCACTACAGGGATCTCGGAAACTATCAGAGATACAAGGACGGTTAAATTAGACAAAAGTTGCACATTTATGGGCCGATGTTAATGGCGATTTAGTTTTTTCAAAATATGGCATAGCTCACTAGATAATGACAAAAGTGTGATTTTATCGAAATTTAATTTTCCGTTATAACTCGCAAGGTATAAAAAATATTAAAAAAAGTTTCAAATAAATATTTTAGCATACATAAGAAGCTTTTCGATGAATTCGATGAAAAATTTTTTTAATAGATATTTCTGGAGATACAGCATGCAAGTTGAATTTTTTAAATGGAAACCATAGTTAATTTTACTCTAGCCAGAAAGCGCTATTTTTTCTGTTTACAATAGTGTATTCGCTTATATAAATATCTTTTTTAGTTTTTAAGAAAAATTAAAAAGTATGGCAAATACAATGATCTCCGTAGTGTGCCATGAAAATTTGGTATAAAACAATTTCATTTAAATGTGTTATGTACATGCAAAACAATTGAAATTCAATAATATTTGGTAAACAAAAGAACATATACAAAAAATAATTTATGTAGGTATGGCTTCATACGAAAATCTGTGTAATAGTTTTTAGTTTACACAACGCATTTTGTTTCGTTTATCAAATGTTTATTGAATTTCATTGGTTTTGCATGTACTAAACATGTTTAGATGCAATTGTTTTATATCAAATTTTCATGGCATATTACGAAAAACATTCTTTTTATCATACTTTTTAGTTTTTCTTCGAAACTAAAAAAGATATTTATATAAACAAATACATCATTGTAAAGAGGAAAAATAACTCTTTATAACTAAGCTAAAATTAAATATGGTTCCTATTTAAAAAATTGAACTTGCATACTGTATCTCCAAAATAAAAAAGTAGAAAACAATTTCATCAAATTCTTCAAAAAGCCTATTCTCTATGCTAAAATATTTATTTGAAACATTTTTCAATATTTTCAATACCTTCCGAGTTATAATGGAAAATTAAAATTCGAAAAAATCACAGTTTTGTCATTATCTAGTGAGCCATGCAATATTTTCAAAATATGAAATCGCCATTAACATCGGCCCATAAATGTGCAACTTTTGCCTAATTTAACCGACCCTGTATCTCTTGTAGTTTCCGAGATCCCTGTAGTGGCCCGTTTAAATAGGACAGCCTGTATATATATTATACAAATAAATCATGCTTTATGTGATTATCTCTACTTGAAGAACTGGATTCGTTTCCCCTGATCTGCCCAGTACCACATTTCTGAAAAGCCTCCCACATCGCCAATTGCTTTGAACATTACGAATACACAAGACCCGAGCATGATAGTCGCTTGCAGTGCGTCCGTCCATATGACACTGGAGAATCCGCCCTGTAATAAAACATACAGAATCTGCAGAAGATACGGGAAAACAAATACTATACGTACCAACATAGTATAAAATACACATATGCCTCCTATCAGCACTGTAGAAACAGTCAAATCTAAGCCAGAGGCATCACTGAATCCCACAGTAGCACAATACAGCACAACGGGCAAATACAGGCATATATGTAACACGTATATGACAGATATCATTGTTCTTATTTTCGTATTAAATCTTAATTCGAAATACTGAAATCAAACATGTTGATTACGTTGTGTTCATTTACAGCACTTATCTTCTATCAAATACTTCATAGGGAGTCTTGATTTTCAGGTTTCCACAAAAAACTGGCAAAATAAAGTTCCATGTTATAAGTATTGATAAAATTCCGCCAAACGCATTCATTACGAATTGTGTTCCAAAATTATAAACTTCAGAAATGGTACCAATAATTGAGTTGGCTGATAATGCACTGTTAAATGGAATATAGTGAAACAATATTTGAAGTTTTATGCACATTTGTCCATTACTTACCCACTATACAGTGACAGTCCAACTGGTAATGGTTTCATATTACCCGATCCGTACAGATATTCTTTTGCTGATTTTTGTTTGCTACCAAAGCAACCGAAATATACACCAATAATTGTGGACACAACCAATGTCACACCAAAAATCACATAGTCCCATACACCAAATATTGACGAAGTCATACTCTACGATAATTACTCGCAAAAGACTTAATAATAAACAGTTAAAGATTGTTTGATTGTAGATATGCTAAAGTAATACTTACACTTACATCAGTAAGTATAAGTATGGATGACTGTCACTAGCAAACGAAGTAATGAATCTCGTTTCTGAATGATGTGTATTTATGCCGAAATGCAGATTCGCAGACAGATTACAGACATTGACGAATAAATATGCAAATTTCAAAAATGGATCTTCTCTCACATAATTTTATTGTTAACAATTGTCTAAACATAAAAAAGTCTAATACATATTCTTACATATAATTGTCAGAATAATAAATTAATCGTAACGGTATCAAATACAGTGAAACCTCTTCTTACGAGTGTACTCACTAACGAGTTTTTCGGGATACAAGCCATTTAAAATATGAATAAATTGTAATAAACACTAGAATAACATTAATAATTTACTTAATCGTGCATTTTTATTTAAATGAATATGTATTTCAAAATGTGGTTTTTTGAAGGCCCCGGAACGGATTAATTGCATTTCAATGGGGGGACTTTGATTCGACATACGAATAGTACGAGTTACGAGCTCTGTCACAGAACGAATTAAATTCGTAAGTAGAGGTTCCACTGTATTTAGTTATTTATAATTTCTCTTCAATACATTTAAATTTTTCGAATGACTTTTGTTTAGTAGTTCGCATTAAGGATATGATGAGTCGTTGATACATTTTAGTAACATCAATGAATCAGTTACATAATTAACAATTTGTTAGTTATGTAACTGATTTCACTATACGATGACAAGCTAATTGGTAATGGTTTCATATTCTCTGACCCGTATAGATATGCTTTTGCTGATTTTTGTTTACTGCCACAACCAAATTAAACACCAATAATTGTGCACACACCCAGTGTCACACAAAAGAATCCCTTAGTCCCATACAGCAAATATTGATGAAGCCATACTGCACGGTAATTCCTCACAAAATACAACTAATCGTCACTAAGTTAAAAAGCCAAAATCGAATAAACAATTACAGGTTTATTTTACATACATACGTTACCGGACGTTGACAATTGTAACACTTAATACAGTTTACGTTCAAATTAACATTGGGCAATTTACATAATTCGGCTGACACTTATATATTTTCGTTGAACACTTCATCAATATAAATAATAGTTGTAGATTAGTTAGCGGATTTATGGATGTACTTATATATTTTACAGTTGTCACATTTTTACAAACGTGTCTTTACCTGCCTAATACATATTTAATATATATTTGTGGGAATGTAGTTTCCATACCTTTTAGTAAAATACTATTTTTTAACAGTATATGTAAAGTAACACATTGTCTATCCGACTCTAGTACCGAATAGACGTGTTTGTGACAGCTGAGTAAAGTGCATTAACCTCGACCTTGTGTTAAGTAGTTTAGTGATTTACTGTATGTAAAAACAAAGAAATCTTAAAACTAACAATAAATGACAAAAGACGAGTGCCAAGAAAAGCTAAAAACAAAATAAAAGACACTTTAAATAAAGCGGCCTTGACTCGCGGACAAGGAAGTAGAAAACAGTGAGTTATCAAACATAAAAACTAACGAAAGTGAAAATGCTATTAGCAGAGCCTGCAGCAGTGCAGACTCCGGTCCAATGATGAGACACTTAATAATTAAACCACCTAGCGTTGATAAAAGCGGTAAACCGTAACCAGAAACAATGTCACGCAACACAAACTCTGAGCGCCCAACCATGAGCAGAACAGCAGTGACAGTAAGCAACAGATTCACTCCACTAGCAGAGAACAAAGATGATGAAGACGACATGGACCAAAGCAGCAGCACCGCAGTCCAGAAAGCACCAACACCCATAATAATCACCGGAAAAGTAAACAACCATAAACAGATGGTCACAAATATAAAAAAACAAATTAATAGGACAGTTTAATATCAATAATATGAGCCTGTATTTGACTAACATATCAGATAAAAAACAATCATTCAAGCGCTAAATAAAGAAGGAACCGAATACCACACATATACTGACGCTGCAGGAAAAACACACGCGTTCGTACTGAGAGGACTTGATCATGGACCAATCCCCGAACAAATAAACAGGCATTGGAGGACAAACACAAAATCACAGCAAAAATAATATACAAGCTGAAAAACAAAGCAAGACCACTGTACATGGTGGTACTCAACTCTACGTAAAGACTCAAACAACTGCAACAAGCAATCAAACACATGGACTAGACGAAAATAACATGGGATAGATATACAAATAAGAAGCTAATAATACAGTGTCATAGATGTCAACAGTGGGGACATGCAACAACAAACTGTTGCAGTTAACCAAAATGTTTGAAGTGTGCACAAGAGCATCTGACGAAAGAATGCCATAAAACAATCGACACACCTGCATTATGCATAGATTGCGAAGGTCCTCACCCTGCCAACTATACAAAATGCCCAGTATACCTACGCAAAATACAGCAGCGGGAAAATCAAAATACCAGTGTTAGTGCCGGTGACAGTGACAGTGCTAACGCTATAAATGGTAATCAAAACCAAACGAACAATCACTCCAAGTGGTAGCTGCAGCAACTCAGTGAGCAGATCAAAATCTTGAGCACATCAATACATCTAGGCGTCATGTTGCAAGACCTCATTACATTACAAGACCTCAATAATATGTTAAAACACTGTAATAGTAAAGCACACAAATTCATGACATTCCTAAATTTCCTAGACTCCTACGATGTTTAAGCTCCGCATCTCATCCTGGAACGCTAACGGAATCCTATCCAAAACAAGCGAACTGAAACACTTTGTACACAAACACAAAATACACATACAACTAATAAATGAAACAAAACTCAAAAACACAGACAAATGTAAGATAAAAGGCTTCACCATACACAGACAAGACAGACAAACACAAGCACCAAACACACCAGCAGGCGGAGTAGCCATATTCATAAAAAAACAACATCCCACACACACGAGTTCTCCTACAACCATCATCCCTTGAATCCGTCTGTATAAAACTCCCCGACAACACTCACATCATCTCCGCTTATAACAGACCAGTCAACAATATAACTGAATATAACTCAACAGGACATATATACACTATTACACACTAGTGGAAAAGTCCTGCTGATTGGAGACCTCAATGCGAAGCACACCCAGCGGAACTGCAATAGATCAAACGTAAGTGGTAACACCATACTATCATATGCTATTGTCTTGCACTCTCAAATGCCCACTCACTACCCTACAAATGGTACAACACCATCTACCATTGACATAATACTGAACAAAAACGTATCCCACATCACCGATCCGGTATCGCTAACTGAGTGAAATTGTTGTTATGAAAATTAAACTATACTCTTTTATTATAAAATAAAAAATACTACATTTAATTTGGTTCGTAAAAAAAAATAAATAATTGATATTGTACAATATTTGCTCTCGTCATAATAGTTGGACTAATACGCATGGACTTGAAACAGACTGATTTATTTCGTAGCGAGTGGCTTTTGATTGTCTATTACACCTCAAAACATGTTCAGTAACATGAATTTTGCCAATAATATATCAGTTATTCGTAATCATGGCTCGTGGTAAGGCGTTATCCTTGGATTTAAGAAGAGTAATCGTAAATTTTGCAAAAAGCGGTAAATCTGCTTATAAGATCGCAGCAGAATTAAATTTATCGCGATCGACCATTCGGAACATAATAAAACATTATAAAAAAAGTGGATTTGTTGATTTAAAAAAAGGACAGGGCGCCCGTCATCATTTTCTCCGGCCGATTACCGCATGTTGGCAAAAATAGTGAGAGCAAACCGTCGTTCTTCTACATCGGAAATTTCTACAAAATGGGGAAATGCACTTGGTAAACTAGTATCAGCTAGTACTACATTAAGAGCTTTTCAAAAAATTGGCTATGGATTTTATAAGGTAATTTTAGTAGATTTTATTAAACTTAAATTATTATTACAATTTTTAAAAATCCACAGGCAAAATCAAAACCTTTGCGGATTTGCAACGCAAGAACCGGTTGAAATGGGCAAAATACCGCAAGAATTGGTGTGAGAGGGAATGGGACGCGATAATATGGAGTGACGAGTCGCGTTTTGTGGTCCGTGTCGGAGATGAAAGGAGTAGAATACTTCGAAAGAAAAATGAACCGTTTCAAAAAGATTGCCTTAAACGGAAAGTTAAATTTCCTGCTTCGGTCATGGTATGGGGTTGCATGTCAGCAAACGGAGTAGGTAATCTTCATTTTGTTGATGGCATTGTAAATACCGATAAGTATATAGCAATACTCCAAGATCATCTTTTACCGTCTATTCCTCGTTTGCAAAACTGTTATGGGGAGTACACATTCCAACAGGATGGTGCTTCGTGCCATACATCTCGTAAAAGTAAGAGTTGGATTGCAGAAAATAATATTCCAATATTAGATTAGCCATCATCCAGCCCAGATCTGTCTCCAATAGAAACATTGTGGGGGAAAATGAAAAAAGAATTGCGAAAGAATCCAGCACGTACCAAACCAGAGTTAAAGAAGAAACTAAGCATAATTTGGAACTCTTTTACTCCGAAATTTTGTCAATTACTAGTAAATTCTATGCCAAAACGAATTTCGGAAGTGATTTCATCGAAAGGTGATGTAATTAAATATTAAATTGAAATCAATTTGAGAAATTTAAATATATCTGTAAATAGTTCAACTATTATGACGAGAGCAAATATTGTACAATATCAATTATTTATTTTTTTTACGAACCAAATTAAATGTAGTATTTTTTTATTTTATAATAAAAGAGTATAGTTTAATTTTCATAACAACATTTTTTTTTAAAGCCATATCCTTCATAAATTATCTTTGTTGTGCGGAATGGTGAAAATATTTTACTGGTCCAACTATTATGAATTTGGGCTCGTAGATACATGCACATAACACATCACACATGCAATGAACAAACACACGAACATAATCAAATTATCACACAACAAATACATACTTCCAACACATATAACAGAACTTATCACCACACGTAAAAACACACGAAGACAATGATTCCGTGATCCTCACGACCGCCCACGACCGCCTACACATAAACACCCTGTCCCAAACGATACGAAGCGAAATAAAAATGCATTTCAACCAATCCTGGTCCCAAAAACTCTCATCCCTCAAACCGCAGAACAACTCTCTCTGGAAACTTACCAAAATCTTAAAGAAACCTTTCACTTCCATACCTAACCTCGAATACAACAATCAAACACTCATTACAGACGCTCAGAAAACAGATGCAATAGCATCAGTCTGTGAGCACATACATCATATCGATCCAGACACCTCAGAAGAAGAACAAAACATTACATCCAACACGCATCAATTCCTAAACACACACACTACTATAACCCCGGCAACCCTTTCTACACTCCTAACATCCCCTTCAAAAATAATGGAAATCCTGTAGAGACTCCCCAAACAAAAAGCCTCCGGTCCTGACAAAATCCCAAATATTATACTCAAAAACCTACCCCGGAAAGCCATCGTCCAACTTACATACCTAGTCAACTCAATAATAAAAATTCAATACTTTTTGGCTTTACCAGCCAGTACAACAGAAACAATGTCGCAGCAATGGCCCTGTTAGACATCGAAAAAGCTTTCGATAAATTATGGATAACAGGGCTCATCTGCAAATTGCAACGAGCAGGATTCCCTCCAATCCTAGTTAAACTCATCAACTCCTACCACTCTGCAAGTACGCATCAACCAAACCCTTTCCGCCGCACGTCCAATACTTGCAGGAATCCCCCAATGCAGTGTACTCAGTTCTCGACTGTTTACACCAGTTTACACTGTACATCCACGATCTCCCAGAATTACCAAGAACCAAAACTGCCCTCTACCCTGATGATACGGCCATCTATGCCCACTCGTTCAGCGCAGCAGTAGCTAATAAACAGCTGCAGATACATCTTAATATATTACAATCTTATTGGAAGTCCGGAAGATATCCATGAACCACACGAAGACCGAAACCATTGTCTTCACCCGAAAATACACAAATAATAAAATATTCACCCCCTTGAAGCTCCTGGAACACCGTACATTCCCATTCCCATCGGTCAAATACCTCGGTGTTCACCTCGACTCCCGATTATCCTTCAACCCGTACATCTCGCATGCAGTGAAAAAAGCCAACATCGTCATTCGCTCATTATATCCACTACTAAACAAAAACAATTCACTCACATCCAAGAATAAGAAGCTTATTTATATTATTATTTATATTATACATATACGATCATATAATTCAAATATGACAAAATTTTTACAAAACACAAATACAACATAACACGAAACAAGACACACCTACGAGCACAAAACACACCGCACAGACTTAAACACAGACTCCCCTATCAGACCTTTCCCCTATTCACCGAAGGTGTTCCACCCTAGTAACCCAAACACCTAACATCCTACCCTCTACAGCCCAATAAACAATTAAAAATCTTAATATTGTTACCTCATCTCATTGTAAATATCATCCACAGACTGTACATATCATCATAGTATAAGATAGCGAGTAAGTTAGATAAGTATAATTAATTAGAACAGGTTTTTCTTCTTATTTTCCTGTGTTACCGGTCATAGTCTAAGTAGTCAATAAGTTTCTCATTATATTCATAATTATTTTAAAACCTAGGTTAAGACAATTATAAATCGGGAGGTCAGGCACTGGTCAGGAACCCCCGCACTAACATAGATGTAAGCACTTTACTAACACTGTAGTACACATGGGCGCCCGCAGCATAGGGCAAGGGGGGGCGTTTGCCCTCCCCTGGAATCGCCAATTTTAAATTTTTTTATGTTAAAACCTTATGCTTTTTATATATTTTTATGTTTTGACCCCCCCCCCCCCTTGAAAAATTTCTGCCCTATGTTTTGCCCCCCCCCTGGAAAAAATTCTACGGGCGCCCACGGTAGTACATAAGCAGCATACCGTGTTCATGCAATGTGTCATGTCATGTGTGCCTGTGGTCCACAGGCTGTGGAATATGTATATAGCTGTATGTATAGTAATAGCAAGCAGAAATAAACAAAAATTACGAAAGAAAAAAAAGAAAGAAGAAGTAAATTAACAAAAATACGTATTTAAAAAGTAGTTATCCTACTTATTTGTCTTAAAAATCATCCAGATATACATGAAACATTTAAAAAAAAGAAACATTATTCTTTTAGTCGAAGTTCAATTGGTATACATGAATGTTCATCAGACGATTTCTGTTCACTGGTTCGCAAAATGGGGATGATGAGGCGTTGATCCATTTTGTTTACATCATTGAAACCAGTTAGGTAACTCACAATCATTGCGACTGCAATGGTTACAATGAGACCAATCAGTGGGTAATACATGAACGAGACTTTGTAGATGAGAAGTGGTTCCTCAGCCACTGGTGTCCTGTGAAACAAATTAACAATTGCAAATAATGCAAGTGTTGATGGCGTGCTGAATAATATGGCATTTACGTTATCGTTGATGACACAACTGTCGTCATATTAAATACATCTGTCAAATTATTCATGTCTGTACAGTTGGCAATGGATGTAGGCAGCACGTAGGGCGTGCTCACGTCAGAAAATAACGCCCCAATACTGATCCAGCCTGCAATAAGCATCCCTGTTATAACACCGCATCCAGCACCCTACAAAAATAAAAATAGATAGCTCTACATACATACTCTCTAATGACTATAGTTAACATACTAGTGCATTTGACTTTGGAAAGGTGGTACCAAGCAACGTGATGCCTAGTTTGGCCCCATACGTTATTCCACCCAAACTCAGAGTCAACTAAAATGTAAACGTTCATTATTAGTAAATAAAAGTTCCACGAGTTTATGTTACATACCTGAATAACATATTTCGATTTGTTGGCCAATGGCGAGACACCTATATAATATATACCATTTATGAGTATTATGATCTTCATAATGAGGGCGCCCCTTTTTTCGTTCACTTTGAATAGTTTTTTAATAAAATCATAATATATCAAGCCTGATACTGTATTGAGTTCGGCGGACAATGTACTAAAATAAATTAATGTCAGAAATACATCTGATACGTGTAATGTAGTTACTATGTATACCTTAATCCTGCGCATAATAAGCCTGCAATAAAGAACCCTTGGAATCCCGGTATGTGTCCAATTATCTCGTTTAAGAAATGAGGTAAAAGATGCGTGGCCGCTTTAACTTTCTGTAACACATTGCTGTTATGTAAAACAGTAATAAGAATGGTTAGTATAATTACATTAGACTTCAGTGGATCACAGTCCTGATAGTACACGTACATACACAGCCCGATAACGCCACAGATAACGTAAATGACTCCCATTCCAGTTACGGAAATCAGAGTGCTTCTACAACAGTAAAATAATATAAGTTGATGTAATTATTTCAGCAGCATTTAAACCTTACATTCGTGCTTGCTTTTCATTTTTCAGAGACATGTACCTTTGAATAGCACTAGCTGCGCAGCCACTATGCGCAGACATAAGGACCATCATTCCAATCAAGGAACTCCACAGTGTGAGTCTCTCAAAGGGATTTGGATCTAAACTGTAAATAAAATTATCTGTATTATAATTACACAATTAAATCATGCTTTATCTGAATGTCTACTTGAAGAACTGTATGCGTTTCCCTTGATCTGCCCAGTACCACATTTCTGAAAAGCCTCCCACATCTCCGATTGCTTTGAACATTACAAATATACAAGACCCGAGCATGACAGTCGCTTGCAGTGCGTCTGTCCATATGACACTGGAGAATCCGCCCTGCAATAAAACGGAGCTTTTTCAGATACGTCCAAAATCGACAGGTGACACAGTCAACAAATGAACAATAATATGTATACGTACCAACATGGTATAAAATACACATACGCCACCTATTAGCACGGTACAAGCAGTCAGATCTAAGTCAGATGCTTCACTGAATCCCACAGTAGAACAATACAGCACAACAGGTATGTACAGCCATGTGTGTACAATGTATATGACAGATATCATTGTCCTTATTTTCGTATTAAATCTTAATTCGAAATACTAAAACCAATAATGTTATTGAATTGCGTTCATTTACAGCACAAATCTTCTCTTAGATACCTCATAGGGTGTTTTGATTTTTAGATTGCCACAAAAAACTGGTAAAACGAAGTTCCATGTTATAAGTATTGATAAAATTCCGCCAAATGCATTCATTACGAATTGTGTTCCAAAATTATAAACTTCAGCAGTGGTACCAATGATTGCGGTAGCTGATAATGCACTGTCAAATGAAAAATAGTGAAACAATACTTTTTGTATATTACTTACCTACTATACAGTGACAATCCAACTGGTAATGGTTTCATATTACCGGCTCCGTACAAATATTCTTTTGCTGATTTTTGTTTGCTACCAAAGCATCCAAAATAAACACCTATAATTGTGGACACAGCCAGTGTGAGACCAAAAATCACATAGTCAAACACACCAAATATTGATGAAGTCATACTTGTACGGTAATTGCGCCGCAGAATACTAAAAGTGACTGAAGTTGAAAAACCTAATCAACAGCTTTAATTTAGATACAGCCAATGTCTAAAGGTGCCTGTCCACGAGGAGATTTTTTTAAGAGATATGATCTCTTGAAACAAAAAATTTGATCTCTTTACGAGGAGAGTTGTGTAAACAGTGAAGAGAGTAGCAAAATCTCCAGAGATATTTGCTCTCCGGAGAGCTCCGGGAGAGCACGTGTAAACAGCAAAAAATAAGTATATTCAACTCTCTTGGGAGATCAGAAAATTATCAAACTGAGTTTGATAATTTTTATCTCTCTTGGGAGATTTTTGGCATGCGCGCGCATTATGTTGTGAAATGTCAGTTAGGACAAGAGGTTAGGTGCAGTTTTCATGGTAGAACTGCAGAAGTGTTTATTGGTAAGTATTTAGTATTAGATTGCTAAATTAAATTATAAACACTTTTAATAAAGTAATTGTTTACAAAACGTTATTTTTTAGCGAAATGGCTAATGATAAATGGAGTAAAGCTATGACATTAAAACTTATTAGCTGCGTAGAAAAAAATGAACATTTATGGCGTGTTAGTCTTAAGGACTATAAAAATAAAATAAAACGAAATAATACGCTACAAGAAGTGGCGACCGAATTAGGAGTCACGAAGCAATGTGTGGAAAAGAAAATTCACAATTTGAGATGTCAATATCGCAATGAGAAACGAAAGGAAAAACAAAAGAAAAGTGGATCTGGGTCCAGTGAAGTTTATAAATCTAAATGGGAATTTTATGATTTATTAAATTTTATGTACAACAATGAAGATGAGGAAGGAACTAGAGTTGATTCATTAGTAAGTTTTCTTTCATATAATTTAGCAAATAAAGTTTATTTACGTGTGTTTGATTATATAGCATACATATGAAAAAATTTAACATTTTTTAAATATATTTATATTGCCATGGAACTTCTCCCTGTTGCGACATAAAATATTCTTTGAATTCGTTTCGGATAATTTTTGCATCATTGCTATAGTGATGGGACTGACTTGATTTAAGTGGCTGAAAATATTGATAGTTGTTTTGTTCACTTCTCCATGCAGCAGGGCTTATTTGTCCGTCAATTTCAATATCAAATGTTCCTGGTGGTGTATAGACTCGTGAAGATTTTGTCATTAAAAAGTTATGCAAGGCGCATATCGCAGACGTAATTAATCTTACTTTTTCTGGTGGAAGTTCTACTGTTCGTCGTAACACACGAAATCTTGCAGATATTAAACCAAAGACATTTTCAACATTTCTTCTCGCTCTGGATAACCGATAATTATATGTTCTCTCAAGTGCATTTTGATTTTGAAACGAAAACGGTTTCATAAGATATGGTTTCATTGCAAAGGCATCATCAGCAACCACAACAAAAGGAACTGATTTTTGTCGTCCTGGTAATGGTCTAGCATCTGGGATTTTTAAAGTATTATGTTCTAATGCACTTGCTAAATTACAATTATTAAATACTCCTCCATCCGAAATTCGACCTTTTGCTCCAATATTGACATAGATAAATTTATAGTTCGCGTCAACTAGAGCCATTAGAACTATGCTGAAAGTACCTTTATAATTAAAATATAGACTGCCACTATTCGCAGGTGCTTTTATAGTGAGATGTTTTCCATCTAATGCCCCAATACAATTAGGAAAGTTCCACTTATTTTCAAAATCTGTAGCAATCTGCATCCATTCCTCCTCAGTACTTGGAAACTAAAAAAATAGCAAATAAAAACGTATTTTTTATTTATAGGATTCATCACAGAACATTGGAATAAATAATGAATCGACTGAGACATTCTCAGATGATTCATTATGTGTACCATCACCAACACCATCCACTTTAGAAACACCTTCAATGCCAAAAGGAAAGAAGAGGAAATACACATACGAGATTCAAGAGCAAGCTGCTCTCAATAGCTGCTTAGATGTCATGAAGCAACCAACTGATGAATTCCAAACTTTTGGAGACTTTGTTGCAAACGAGCTACGTGGGCTTAAAAGTAATCAGTTGCAGAAAAAATTGAAACGACTAATACAAAGAGATATTTTAAATATAACTGAAGAAGATGCAGAAGTAGCGGATAATCTATCGCAAAACAGCATCGCAGTATTAAACCCAGGTGGAATAGAGATTGAAATCAATGAAAATGAAAGTTTTATAATTGAATAAGTAGTTTTATTTGTTATATATATATATATATATATATATATATATATATATATATATATATATACATTTATATTTGTAAAATACTTATAATAAACGAACATACCTTTAAAAATTCGTCTTTTAAGCAATCGTAAATTGCCTCGCAAACTTCTGGTATTATTCTTGATATAGTGCATGTAGGTATTCGAAACAAGTACATGAGCGAGGTATAACTATCCCCTATAATATTTAACGAATAAGTATACGAAACACTTTGGCCCGTATGCTCACCCGGTTTTATAGCACTTTTAACGAAAACGTGCTCGAAAAAGCGCGTTGTAAAAGCGATCTAATGCACACCTCACTTTTAACGAAATAGCGCTTCGAAAAAGCGATCTCAAAAAGCGGTTATATGCGTAAACACTAATTTTGATAAAAGCGACGAAAAAGTGAGGTGTGCATACGAAACAAAAAAGCGCTTTTGACAGCACTACTGTAGAAAAGTGCTATAAAAGCGAGGTGAGCATACGGGCCAATATCTATTCACGTACTATTTTATATATTACCTGATGCTAAATAACGCAATGTTAATGCTAATCGTTCGCCAGGTGAAATTGATTTACGCATTAATGTGTTTTGTTTTTGTATTTTTGGTGTAATTTTTTCCAACAACCAATCAAATTCGTCAGCCGACATTCGTACGAAATTTTTATATAATTCACGATCTTCTAACCTTAATTCGCGCATTAAATTTTGATACATTCCATTTTCGTCCCGTTTTGCTATCCACTCCTTCACCCATATTTTCCTAGTCTTTCGCTTAGTTTTATAGATTTTCCTTTTTAACAAAATAAATGCAGCACATGCAGCTGCTTTCTTTATTTTTGGAACAGACATTTTGCGTTCACATTTACTACTCTTGCGCGCTAAAGAGAGTTTTTGAATCTCCAACGAAAGAAAAATTGTACTACGTGTAAATAGCAAAGAGATATTTTAAAGAAATATCTCAGGAGAACAAGTCTCTTGTTTATCAGGAGAGCAAATTTCCACAGATATATCTGGACGTGTAAACAGAAACACCAAACTTTATCTCCTAACTTCGAAAAGTTAGGAGATTTTAGTCTCCTCGTGGACAGGCACCTTAAGACCTGATACAGTTCACGTTCAGATTAACATTGGGCAATGTATATAAATCGGTTGACATTTATATATTCCTGTCGAGTACTTCATCAATATAAATGATAGTTGTTTATTGTTTTTATTCTTTAAGATTACATAATCATGACAGTTTGTAAATTATACATGTGTTGCCGATTTTACCGCTTTGTCGAAATGTATTAATAAAATATATCAAATAGTTATCAGGTTTTTACAAATGTGTCTTTACCTACGTAACATATTACCTCATATCTGGGTAATTAATTTGGTACCGGCGGTGGTTTAGTGGTGCGAACGAAACAAAGTTCCTGTACTTTTTAACATTTATCATCCTTGCCGACTATTCACCGAAAACTTTACATCTAGTATATACTAATACATGCATTGATCTTCTTTTGCTCAATTCCCCGGTCAGACAGACTCACAAGTGAAACTAAATAAAAGCTTGTAATAAAAAGAACGCACCTGTCTATGATGAAAAATAGCTGGTCCTTTTCATCACACAGAAATATAATGAAACGAAGGTGTCTCATTTTACGTTAGTTTGTCATTTTAGTTTGAAAAACGGATGCATTCTGTATCTTTCATCATATTTTCTACGACGCTGTATGATGATAGGGTGTGTCATGGGCACTATCGAAAAATGCGTTCGACAAACGCATTACTGATAGAGATAGACATGACTTTGAATAAATTTTTTTTTAATTTCAGCTGTTTTCAACTGTTTTAAAAATGGCCACCCAAATCTTTTTCGTGCTTAAACAATTTGAATCAGTTCGCACATTACAAAGATATTTGATTATATTAATTTCGTCAAATAATCCCGATTTGTGCATCTCGCCGGCAATTTTTATTGTATTGTGTTCTCCCACCGCCAGTGGCGCGTAAAGGATAGCTATCTATATGAAATGTGAATTAACTATCAGACCCGGAGAACTATATTGTGAACTCGGAAAATAAACGCCAAACCCGGAATCTCCGGGTGAAAATGGCTATGTTGGCAACCCTAATATATTCCGAAAGTTAATGAGGGGTTCGTTAAATAATGCTATGAAGTGCACTGCACGTAACTTTAAAACGGACGGGAACTATCAGCAGCTGTCAAGACTTTCTTTCTTGGTCAAGACCTGCATGATATAGGTTATGTAAAGGGATTATATCAAAGTTAATATTAAAATTGACCGAAGAACGTAAGTATGTATTTTTTGTATTGATATAATTAATCTGCGTTCGTATTTTTTTAGCTCATCGACCTCCTGTCGAAGAGCTATAGTGTTCGGTACGATGTCTGTAGATTCTCCGATTTTAAAAATTTTTGCGCAGAAATCCCGGACAGACCCCTTGGGTCACGAAATAACTATTACAACATGTAACCGTATCTATATCGTTCGTCCGCTCGCTTACTCGCTCGTACGGTTTTTGTTCCACTAACTCCTCCTAGACTATCCAACCGATCTTGATGAAATTTTTTTTTACAAATGCGTATTATGGTCTAGTTATGCAGTTAATTTTTTGTTTTTTAAAATTTCCTTTAGTACTTGAAAAAAATATTTTTCAAAATTGTTTCATTTTTTATTTTTTTTCTCCTTTATTTTCCACTCAATTGTAATCAAAATTTTCTTGCATATGCAGGAAATGAAACATAATTTTTCCATATTTTTTATTTTGAAAAATTATGTAAGATCATTGAAGAAAAAAATGTTTTTCAATTAAAAAATGAACAAAAGAAGATTAATGCATTTATAGTTGGCTTAGTCTGCTTTGCTTTTGTTAACAGATGAAAATGTTTTCACACTTGTTTTAAATTTGTTGTTTAACTTCGACCTAGGCACCTACTGTTTGCTAAATAAGAGATGTCCAGTGAAGGTCATCGTTG
This sequence comes from Carabus problematicus, assembly GCA_963422195.1. Lineage (NCBI taxonomy): Eukaryota > Metazoa > Arthropoda > Insecta > Coleoptera > Carabidae > Carabus > Carabus problematicus. The sequence continues at coordinate 11,763,973 of OY728585.1, read as the reverse complement.
AACAGTACGAGTTTAGATTTTAACCACGCCCATTTTTTCACATTCAGTAGCGTCGTTTATCTAATTTTTAATGGGGAATATAAGATACTGTAATTTCCGTAATTGGGGAGGGGTTAGCAGATGACGGGTGGATATAAACAAAAGAAGAACAATGCATGCATTAATAAAACAGATATAAAGTTTTCGGCGAATAGTCGGCTTAGCACCGGTAACAACAGAAATGCGATGTTTTGACAGTTCCTTACGTTCATCATTTGTGTTTAACATTTTGAATTACAACAACGATTTAGATAATAATATAATAACAGTGGTTGCAATAAAAGTTATTTATTATAACTGTGTTTGTGTTAGTGCATAACATTGGTGTTAATTAGTGGTAGATAAGACAAATTGACAGAAAATGCTGCAAAATGACGCTACATGCCTATGTGCCAACTAGTAGTGTAGGAAATAAGAATTCAACGTACGTTATTGAATGCAATGTATCGAGCACAACGAGCCTCATTTTATGATGCTTGTCGCAGTGTTGTTCGGACAATCTAAAGACAAACGTGTTATATCTGTCCTTGTCGCGCGTGCTACTTGACAATTGAAATGAGAGAGATAGATATATAGCTATACGTTAATTCGTATATGATACAGATGACCTTCATGAGACTTCTTTCATTTAAATTTCTGTATGATTCTAAATGTGTATTTAGGTAAATAATTTGTGATAAATTCAGAATTGAACATACGTCGATGAGCTGCAGGCATGGATGTCTGTATCCATTCCTAGTTCTGATTATAAAAGGTCCCAGAACCACAAAAAATCTAATTGATGTTAACGACATCAATTTATTATAACATCATGTTATAATAAATTATATTGAAGAAAATCCTTGCAATAGAATTAGATTTTCATGTATAATTTTGTAATTTAAATCGCTTCAACCAAACAGTTAAACTTGCACTTACAATGATGGATATAGAAGATTTTGTAGAGAAACTGAAATGCAATGGATGTAATAATTACTTATTGTGTTCGCCAATATAGAATGGAGAAAATGTATGCGAACGTTGCACTGTTTCTGAAGACGTACATTTCGTTGTTCGAAACAAGAGCTACGAAACTTTTGCGTCCACAATGTTGTTTCCATGTAGATATAAGACGAATGGTTGTACTAAACAAATTCCATGGGCTAAAGTCATCTACCATGAAGAGGAATGTGAATATCAACTGTTCAGTTGTTTAGCAGATGATTGCAACTGGTCTGGTCGTTACAACAATTTGAAGCAGCATTTCGAAAAAAAAAACAAAAAAATCTCCTTTTGAAACATCCTTGCGAAGTGAAACCAGATATTGTTCAAGACTGAGAAATATTATCTAATGTCAGTACATGATTTATTATTTATTTTGCACTTGAAATTTGTTGTTTCAAGCTCCAAACTGTGGTATTGCGTACAATTGCTCGAAAATCCACACTTTGCATCGTATTTTCACTACATTCTTAAAATCACCAACAACGATAGCAGTAATATAGCAATGAAGAAAATTGTTCAACCTGAAAACTCAAGTGAACTTAACAATGATAACAGTGTAGAAATGAATATTAAAAATTTGTTAGAAATGAGTATAATTAAAAACTTTGCCATATTTAATGTTAGTATTAAATTAAATAATAACAAATGTGCACATTGTGAACATGAACTAACATCTTTTGTAAAACTTACAGATGAAGGCTGTCTTTGGAGAATTGTAATATTTTTTATTAAAGATTGAAAAAATTCACTTGTTATTTCACTTAATAAGTATCCGATGTACGCTTTAGAATTGTCTGTAATAAAAATGTGATATTTACAATTCAAATGTAATGTTGGTAGTTTAATAATATGCTCATTAAAGTTTGTTAATAACTGTTTATTAAACAAGTTTCGCATATATGAACTTATTATTAAAATTATTTTATTTATAATTCCTAGAGTGGTACGTTTAAAAAAACACACTTTATAGTTCTATAATACCGATACATCAATATTATAAAGAAGTTAACAATGATCGTGAATTTTTTGAAGGATAGTCATGTTGATACTGCTTATATTCCAATGCACAATCATTTCTGTCTTCAAAATGTTCCAATTCGTTGTAGAGCTGGGCCTATTTATATTTATTAAATTTATAAATATAATTTGCAATATGTAAATATGTATAACTAACCTGCAAATATAAAACATCTCTTACTTTTGACCTTGCTTCAACTTTGTGAAAATCTTCTTTAACGTTCTTTAACATTTCTGTTGCTTCCAGCAGAATTTTGTATTTATCCACCCGTGGATTTTTACCTGCATCCGCAACAAGACATTTTACGTAGAGTAACATGGCTCTTGCACGATCATAACTCCCTCCATGAGCCAACACTTGTACCAAATGTTTATCAAGAATTTTCAACGATTGCGACGGAATTCCCATTAGCAGTTGCACATTAGCAAGGTGCAATTGTATGACAGAGGACAAGTAATCCAAATGATAAAGATTAGAAGATGATAATGCGGTATTTAACACTGTTATTGTACTAGCCGGTACATTGAACGATTCGCTTGCGCACTGCAGTTCCGCCAACAGAATCATTGCACGAATTTTAAAACTTATAACAAGCTTCGCTTCTGGATCATGTTGACAATGATCTATTACATTATTTACACACATTGATGCTGACTGATAATCGCCCTTGGCAATGTGAAGTTCTGCCATTTTCAAACAGCTCTCCCATTTATTTACTGCTGCCATTTGGGAAGCAGCTGCTTCAGCAACAGACCAGTCACCGTTGTTAATTGCTTTTGTAAATGTAAACAAACTTTCGCATAATATCCAGTTATGTGAGATTGGTTCGTTAGGGAATTTTCTTCTTGCAAGTTGCAGTACTGTTAGTGATGATTTATAATCGCCTTCCATCAACAGGTTGTTTGCAATATTGCAAATTGATTGACAGGTACCTTCGCCATTATAACCAGTACCTAGTGTTAGGTTATCTGTATTGAGATGCAACAGAAGTTGACTCCACAATGAAGACATTTCTGTTTTCCCATACAGTAACCAAAGATTGGACTTTTGTGAATAACTGTTTGACATTAAATCTCGATATGTGTGTTGACAATTCAGTACGTCACTTTTTGTCATTGTCTGAAAAAGTTTTATAATTCAAACCATACACTACTGCAATGTCCTAGGTCTGTAGTTGAACATACTTAGTGTTAAACTTACTTCGAATATCTGCTTGGGGTTTCCTCCAGAGAGACCGGCATATTGTGTGTACGATTGAATGCCTAACGAAGCAATATACATTAGATTCAAGTCCATACTTTTAAGGACAGAATGCTCAATAAGTAACTCTTTGTTTGTATTTGTAAGTTTGTACATCCACGTTAAAGCGTGTTGCAAGCAGACATTATCATTCGCTTCCTGAGCCATCATAATAGATTCTTTCAAAGCAGCCAATGCTTCTTCTCTAACAAATAATGACACATGATATAATTATACAGGGCAATACCAAATGTTTCAAGTTTCTTAAAGCTCTGCGAAATACAACTACTTACGAATAAAGTAAAACATTTTTTGTTTCACCAGATTGAAAGATGTGAATAAACATTTTTGCCTAATTCTATTCTATAGCAACATTCACTTGACACTTATTATCAGCATAATTATGCAACGTTTTTAACTTTAACAAATTCTACTTCTGAACTTCATGCCGGAATGTAATTTCGTTCATAAGTAGGGAAAAAACAAATACAATTAATCTAACCGATTTATTTTTTGCAATATCTAAATATGTAAATTTGAATTCAACAATGATATAAATGGCATAAATGAATTGTTGATCTTGAATCTAATTATATTCTATAACTTACTTGTGTCCGAACTGAACATGAAGAACAGCTAAATTCAATGCAGCATACCGAAATCCTTTCAATTTCTCATCAATGTTATTGTTTTTATTATCACTTATTGGCGTGCTTCTATCGAAAGAATGATACAAACTATCCACAGCGCCACAGAACTCTTTTACTCTTAAATAGTTGAGATAACTAAGGAAATGCTGGAACGATATTTTTTAATGACTGGCAGTAGTTTGCGTATGTGAAGAATTCATACCGCTTCTGCAAGATCTGGATTCGATTTTAATAGATTTCTTATTTGTTTACTAAGATCTATAGGTGTTTGTGCTGCTTCTTCATTATTAGAAAGCAATGCTGCTTGGGTAGCTATGAACAACTCTGCTTGCCTTCTAGACCAATGATCGGATTTGCTGAACCTAGTTAATACATCAGTGGAATATTATCTTACATTCAGGTATATTTTCTCATATGTATATTATTTTTTCATATAGTTAACATAATTTTAGAAAAAAATCTGATTAAAATTGAAATAGACTTACCATGTTAACTGTTGCATACTTGAACTGTTTACTTGTTCTTTCATACTATTTTCTAAATCACATTTGTCTCTATATCTGGATCTTTGCTTGATTTCAATTGCACAAGGCTTATAATATTCCTTAAATGCCTCAAAAACGGTGGTCACTTGTGAAAACGTAAGCTTATCAAAAAACACCATTAGTCTTCTAAGATAACAACCTATATTAAATAATATACTAATTTTATAATGAATACTTATAACTACAACTACTGGAAAAATACCTATAATACTATTTTTGTTTATTTGACACCAAATTCCATTTAATTGTAGATCAATAGTTAATCTAGAAATATATTCAGCTAAATCAAGTAGGTAACTAACGCCAACAGTATACAGATCTCTTATTGCACCATCGATTTTTTCCATAAATCTAGGTTCTATATTGTATTTTCCAGATAAAAGCAATCCTCTTAATTCGGGAAGAGTTAAATCAGGACTCTGTATTAATTTTAATATCATTATACAGAAATCTCTACGATGTATTGGCCGCATGGCTGGTGGTAATATACGAAATCGAGCTAAAATTAAACATACCATTTACTAAATTCTACTTGATATACATTTTATTAACTGAAATTTCTCACCACTTTCTCGAAATAAACAAAATTGTCTTATTAATATTGCAACACATATTTTATGAGGAGTAATTGACTCTTTTACTTGTTTTTTATTTGTGCCAATATTAAAAATTTCTTTGCTAATAGACATTTTCGTATGAAAATGTATTAACAGTTATTTAAAAATTAGGTACATAACCACAAACAACTACAACTGTCATTTACCGGTCTGAGGTGAGTAAACTATAATCATGTCCTACCACTAGTTCAAATGTTCTACATTGTTTTAGCTACAAATTGTTTGCTGAAAAGCTAAATTATTTATAATGTAAAAATCCATTCAATTTTATGTTAAAAGTTAACTTGAAATCATTCAATGCATTATAATTTTGATAACTGGTATTATGCTATGATTTTGAATTGTACAATGGTTTTTATGCTTTATTTTAAATAATATTGAGAAACATAACATGAAATATATGTATTTTAATTATATTGTTAGAAAATACAATAAGATCATTGAATACTTTTATACATTTTTTATTGTATTATTTATTTTTTTAAAAAGTTACAGAATATGTATGTACAAATATGTATACATTATTTTGCCTTCCTGTATAGATTACATAGTTTTAGGTAAAATTTATGGACAGTCATATGAAAAACTTTGTAGTGCATTATCATACAATTTAAGAAAATTGTCTTCAACTAAATCGACATTTTCAATACATGCATTTTTGTATTTCATGCATGTAGGGTGATTTCCAGTAAAATAATGTTGATAATCGCACGGCGTATAATTGACATTTTTGTTATTCATTTCAGATTGAATTTCTTGCAAACAATCGCATTGCCAAGGGTTTCCACCAATGCTGATCCTTCGTAACGATGATAATCGATCAAATACAGTCTTCGATAAGAAAGATAATTTATTATGGTCCAGTCGAATACTTTGTAACATCATTGCGTTGTTTTTCGGGAACATATCGGCTTTTATTTGTTTCAGATTATTGTGAGCCAGTTGCAATAATTTCATTTCATGCAAGTCATCAAAAGCTTTTATTTCAATTGTATCAATTGCATTGTGCGAAACATCCAACTTGAATATATCGCGAAGTCCAGTAAACAAGTTCCGTTGTATTTTTTTCAATTTATTCCGTGATAATGTTAGTTCTTTAAGATGATTTAAATTAGAAAATGTTTTATCTCCAAGTTGTTTCAGCATATTATTATCTAAATTAAGAATTTCCAAACTACTTGAAAATGCATTTGGTTCTATTGTTGATATTTGGTTGCCTGATAAAATTAGCTTCTTTATTCCTTTTATGTCAAACATTACATCTTTTATACTACTCAGCCGATTATTGGCTAGATTTAATGTTTTCAATCTTGGTAAATTGTTAAATGTATCATTATCGATACTCTCAATATTGTTATTTGCAATTTCCAATTTATATAAATTTTGCAGGTTAGAAAACATGTCTTTCGGTATTGTTTTAATGTTATTTTTGTATAAATTTAAATATGCCAGGTTTGTTAACATTTGAAAGGCCTTGTGGTCGATGTGTTCTAACCTTTCTATAATGTAGAGTTCTTCTAAATTTGGACATTTTTCTAGTATTTTATTTTGAAGAATTTCTTGTGCAGTTGTAACATCGCACTGATTTGTTTGTATTATTAAATTGGTCCACTGTTTTCGTCCATATCTTGTTACGTCAAATACGGAATCACAAAGCGTAGCGAAAGAGTCTGTGCACTTGCCTTGTGATGCTTTTATTGTCACTAATATAATTAAAACACTAATTAGAGTGACTTTCATTTTTAGTTGTAAATATAGTACTCGTTTATAGCGAAACATCTTGCAACTACTGAACTTCTGCTTCTTGGTTCAAGTTGTTGACTCATTCATAATTATCTTGGAAGAAAATAGTTATTTCTACATAGGCGTACTTCTACATAATTTATAAGGGTTAATCAAAAATAATATTTTATTTTACATGTATTAACACGACGGTAGTATCATAAGCAAATACGTTTTCCTTTTTATCTACATAATTTGGAAAAAAAAATAATTATCGATATTTAGGTACAAATAGATTTTGTATTATTATTATATCGTATTATAGGTAGTATTTCCTAATTATATTTACGATTATGTTACCAAATATAGTAATATAATATAGTAAAATATTAACAATATGGTTAGTGTATAGTAAGGTTTTTACTGTTACGCCACTGGTTGAATAATTTGGGATTTTCCTGAATGACCACAAGGACTTCACTTAAACCTGACAACTAAGTTTAGATACGTAGATAGATAAATACAAATGACATATATCACATCACATGAAATCATGGTAATTTTTAAACACAAGCTTTTATTAAATTGCACTAAAAAGTAAAAATAAATAAATAAAAGCTTTGACCGCAAATGTTTATATAAATTGGATATTAGAACATTTAGACGCTTTTATTTATTTATTTTTTCGTTTTAGAGCAATTTAGTAAAAGCTAGTCTTTATTAATTTTATTTTATTTCCTTTAGTCTGGATGGTCTGTCACTGTCCTTAACAGTCAATGTTTTTAGTTTATGCAACCAGACATTCTTCCATGTATTCGCTAAATGAATTCCGTAACCTATAAATGATTTTTTTGACTGCAAGTTATACGAATTGCTTAAGAAAAAAAAAGAATGAATATATTGTACTATCATCGGTGCTATTTACGTCTGTGTTCAAAGTTTCAAGTCTATCGTATATGTAGAAGTGGGTTAAAATTGAATCCGAAGATTTCGGACAGACTAAGAAGTGAAACTAAATAAAAGCTTGTAACAAAAGTGCTTCCTAAATATTTCATATAATAATCACACAATTATATATTGAAACTTAATAAATATTAGAATCGATTCGGATCACATATACTGCAGATGTAAATAAAATATGCTCATTAATTTGAATTCCTTTTTGATCTGAAGATAGTCTTCAGGATGGCATTTGCACTATAATGTGTTTTTAGTTACGTAAATTTGTATATAATACACGTATTATAGAAATGTATTCGCATATCTAAATGCATTTAAAGTCTTTATATTACACATGCCTATCATTAGCTTTTTTCACCTTGGATACGAAATACGAAAATAAGTTCATTATGTCCTAGAGCAGGGATGAGCAACCCGCGGGCCGCATGCGGCCCAGATTACTTTATTTTGCGGCCCGTCAAAGCTTTATTTTTAAATACAGTAAACTTCGCTTATAACGAACCCGCTTACAACGAACTTCCGGGTATAACGAACCAATCTATAAAGTACGAACTGAAGTATCATTAAACGAATGTTATTTTTTTCGCATATAACGAACCCGCTTATAACGAACTTTCGGGTATAACGAACCTTAATTTTTGTTATAATCGCAAAAGTTTTCGGTTATAACGAACTTAAAACGGCATTTTACCAAATAATCAGGGGATTCCTCGAAATCTTTACACTCGGCACATGTAGGGTCGCCGTAACAGTTCTTGCGGTTCTTAAATAGATAAAAATAATATAAAATAATAATATTTATAAACAAAAGTAAAATAAACGATTTTTTCAAATAAGATTCATAAAAACTATTGTTAGTGTAGAAATGTATATGTATTACAAATCAATATCTAACTCAATTTTGAACAAATCTGAATTTGTCTAGTTTTGCAAAACAGTTCTTCATATTATGTACCTACTTGAAACATGTACCTATGCATTAATAAAAAAAAAATGAATTTCTGATGTTTATCGTTTATTACGAACTTCGCTTATAGCGAACTATTTTTGTCGGTCCCTTGAGGTTCGTTATAAGCGAAGTTTACTGTATATATTTCTATGCATTAACATAGAAAAAAAGACAAATAAAAAAATATAGATATATTTTAAAGTAGATCCCATTTCATACAAATATGCTATCAAGAGAAAGCTGTAATGCCTATGGTACGCCTGTCGTATAGCATCGTAGAAACATACGATGAAACAACAGAACGCATCCGTTTTTTAACCAAAATGACAAATAGAAACTCAAGTTAACGTGAATTGTTTATTCCGTCGTTTGGGTATATTCTATCTCCGTAAATAAGGTATTGCTTGTGATTGTTATGTGTCGAAGAAAATCACATGTATATTACATACGATTAATAAGTAAATAAATATTTTACATGTAGTTATTTTACTAATATATTTTTTTTTCAATTTTATTCCTATACGTTATTGTTATTATAGTTTATCAAAATGTGAAGCCGGTTAATCGATCTTTTTAATCGGTACATCTCTTATATATAGGTATATATATATATATATATATATATATATATATATATATATATATATATATTATTATTATTATTATTATTATTATTATTCTAGCATTGATAGATAAATTTACTCCGAAAGTTCATGTTAAAACATAAATATAGGTACAGTATAAAACCGGACACATAGATACCTATATTAAAAATTACACCTTAACTATAAAAGCACTCTTAATAAACTTTTATCTACTTTTTATTCTGTCACATATCACAAAACAAGAAAAAACTAGAATGTCGATTCGAAAAACGTATCGTCCCCACTCCTCACATTATAAACTACCCGCATGTGATTGGTGTGTTTGTAAATCGGGGGTGTGGTGTGTGCTTGCATGGTAGACCACGCCCGGCGTAGGAATACACTGCGATGGCGTAAACGAGTAACTGAGATACGGCAAGGGGTGCGAAAGACGTGTAGTGAGTGGCGATGTAAAAGATAACTGAAGACATGTATAGTATTTGTTGTTAACATTTTATGTGAAATGAACTGCTTAATTCACTAGTTTGATTCTTAATTAAAACTTTAGCAAGTGAATACTGTTCGTTTATTGTGACACAGACACTTTGCACTGGATTCATGATGGGTAAGTTAAAATTGTTTATTATTAAAATTTTCAAAAAATTAATATTTAGATTGCCTATTATATATTATAGACCTATGTATGTAACCTGAATATCAGTATTAAGTAGAATTTTTTTAATAAATGTCATTCAATATGATTGAATAAAATGTTTTGAATATGTTTCAATTGAATAAATATAATTGTACGTAAATATTCAGTATTTAAATTAGCAAAACATCTTATACAAAATTAACCTAACCTAATGTGAACGTGAGTTTGTGCCTGTGTAATAAAATTTTGTTATATCTAACCTCAAACAGGGTTTAGTTCGGAGAATTTTTATACATGTACAGTTAATTTCGTATTAAAAATGTAGGTGTATAATACGCTATTATTACCTACGCCACGTATAAATTTTTATTTTGTCATGACAGATATTTTGTCTTATGCGTTTTCATCTTGACCGGGTATCATTATAGGTGTACTTCACTATTTCAGTTTTGTGTTTGATATTACGTAGATATTTAAAAAACCACGATTATCTATTAATCCTAACACTATTGATTGAATGTACCTATTGGTGTAAAACAAACTAAGGTAAGATATATCAGTATGGTAAAGCAGAATAATTCCTCTATGCTTTGTTTTACTATACCCATAATCTAATTCTTGATATATATTTAAATGCCAAATATACATACTACGTATACTGTATTGCTACATCTACGTAAATAACAAAATATTGTTCAAACATACGCATGAAATAATTATGAAAATAAAATATTTACACGCAAGTCTATTCTACGATAATTCGTCAAAAAAAGTTTGTTTACTAGCACGAGATACGGTGTAAAACTCCCGGATACACCATAAGGTCGTAATGTTTATATCGAAACTAGTATTATGATATGTTATAACGATGTAACTCTATTGACAATTAAAGGGGCAGGTGACGAATAGGTTACTGTTCATGTACTAACCAAGACATACCAATATATTAGACAGCATGAACGTGTAAAGATTCCAAAAAGATAGACAAAAATAAACATTTCAAAAATAAATTTATATATTCGATATGATAGTAGGTAGGTACGTGTTGTGCAAGAATAAATAAGCGCAGATTCATGTTAAAGCGAAAACATTTTGTACCGTGTTATGTGCGGTTATCTGTATAAATATTAAACAATTTCATGACGAACTACCTACTTCTGTAGAAGATTCTAAACAAAGATTTCAAAAGTAGACAGCCAAACACTGATTTCTTACTTTAGAACTTTTACTCATTAAAATCGACTTTATTATTACTTTTGAAAGATGCTACTGATAGAAGTAACTTTACTTTCTTCTTCCGATTATGTTCTTGAGTTTTAAAGATTAACAAAACTGGATCTACGAGAACAAAATGAAATATTTGACAAAACCAAACAAATTGTTTTTTTAATTTACCTATCTATATTGTTTTTTTCAATGAAAGTTTATCAAATAAAATGTACCTATGTATTGGATTAGATAAAAATATAAAAATATGTATAAGTATATGTTTATTGACGTAATTATAAATAAAATAAATTTACACATTTTTACGGTGTTTAGCTAGGTACCTACATATATATTTTTGTGTGATTAATTAATAGCTACTTTATGGTTCAAAATATTTTGTCATTATTCACGTTTGTTTTAATATTGATCCATAGTATGAATTCCATACACATGGAATTTGATTTTTGTAAAAAAACAAATAAATCTTCTTGGAATTCAATGAATCTGATTTGATACGTGAAATTGTAAGGCAAGTTATATTCGAGCGACAACTGTAACCACTTAAATATAATATACTGTCATTTTATTATTTCATCTACTAATATTTGTAACTATTTTTAAAACAAATGATGTTTGTTTCGTCGCTTTACAATATGTACCAACACTGTTTACAATATTGTGTCAAATATACCTATAGATATTTCTAGAAGACAGAACTACGTGTAGGTATATGTTCTATGTTAAACTACACTCGCAGTTAATAGATGGTTTTCAAAGTGGCACGTTCCACCAGGTGCCGACAGAGATAATTAGTTGCAGCTCTTCGTCCAATATACATGTCGTCAGCGTATTCAATAAGTGAACTCTAGTCTGAAGTTCACATGTGTCTATAACAAAATAGAATTTTACCTAAAACATAGGTAAATAAACAAGGATACAATTTAGTAGATGCGTGATTAGAAAACATAAATTAGGTTGATTTTTTTTTAAATACCTTTACGTTCGATGTTATACTTACGTATAGTATGTTCCACGATCCCATACGCTCAGTACGAGTTTTGGGATTTATCTTATTAAATACAGTTACAATTTTGCTTTGGGTCTTACTATCTATTGGAATATTTCCCAGAATTTGTCAGGAATTTAAAGATGAAGCAGATTAATAATAATTTTGCTAGAAGAATTCCATAAATATATTTTTATTTTAGTAAAAACTGTAAAATTTGTCCACATCAGTTATTTAAGTCGTTCTTGAAATCACATGATTAACAGATAAAAAACAAAAACATTTAATAAGAAATATTTTTTTCCATACAAAATTCTATTTTCCATTCTCGGCTTTAAATGAAGAAACTATTGGACAATAATTTATATTTGTACTAACAGTCAAAGTACTGAATTTACTGATTTAACGAACTAGGTTACGTTATGTGATTTAAATAAAAAAAATCTGTTTTGAATTTGTTACAAAAAAATCGATTTTTACCTACCCTACATATTTAACATAGCTAGACATTTACATAAATGTAGCGGACTGAATTCTTATTGTTATTATAACTGTGCACGGATTTAGGAAATGTGAGAAGGTCGGTGGGATGAAAGAAATAATTAGAAACGGAAATTTAAATAGCGGTGCTAAGTACCGGAGATTTCAACACTGTTATATTTGTGTAACAGAACGAACGAGCAAACCTTGTCAACTAATTTCTATAATTCGGTGCACTTGGAAACGAAAACACGTGTCAAAATATTAAGAGCTGTGTAAACAAAGGGAGAATTTAGACTATACCAATATTTATTTACATATCTGCCTTTGACTATTTTCATTATATTTTTTATCTATTTGCGTATTTATCAGTATCACTGAAATTAATACATCCGGTATTCAATTCGAAATTAATATTTACTCTTATTTTGAAACAACTAGTAAAACGAATCTGATTCGATAGTTTGAGCAATGGCAATGCAATTTTTGAAATGCCTAGAAATAAAATCCAAATGAATAATTATGAAGCATAATATATATATATATATATATATATATATATATATATATATATATATATATATATATATATAAATATATATATATATTAGTGTTTGTATGTGAAACGAGAGTAATCCTGTATGTATCATATACCTTAAGCGTCGACGCGTGATGCACTTGCCGACGTACGCGTGGCACGTGCGCACGCACATTATAAGTCACGCGCACGCGGTCACCGAAGCATGTAATCGCATCCGAAGGGGATCAACACGGCTTAACTCTGCCGTGATTAATTGATTCATAAAGCGTGTATATGCGCTGATATTATACCCAACCCCATATACGGGCTTCTGTAACACATATACGTGGGCCCCGAACCCCCATCCCCTATATACTCATTCACCCTCGCGGATATCAACAAGAGTAGGGAACAGTACAACGATATAGCAGAGTTGTAGAGACGTACGATGTACATATTACAGGTGTGTTTGTCTATGTTAAAGATGTCAAGTAGAGTATGTCTCCAGTGTCGAGTTCCTAGCACAAGAGAAACTACATTGCATATCTGTTAAATAACATTAACAGATTCGATACTGTTTGTATTGGGTGACTGAAATTGAAAATGCATACATACATACATATTTCTACACTGTAAACGAGTTTGAATAAAATAGCGAAAACAATAATTCCAGTTTCGACTGATCTGTATTTAATTATAGAACATTGATCTGTTCAAAGAATGAAAATTATATTATTTAGTTGTATTCGGGTCTGTTTTTTAGTCTCGTTACTTTTCAGCACGAATTTTTAATAAACAACTTCAAATAATATTAAATATTTTTAATTTTGTGGTACATAACACCGACCTACAGAAGATATATTTTTTTGACATCTTGTCTAGGATTTTAATTCTCCTTCTTTATGTGCTTTTGTCTGTGACATATGCCAGCTCATTATCCGTACATAATTTAGAAAAAGTATTTAACGTAGCTAAGTTTATTTAATTATCAATTAAGTTTGCTATTGTTCATTTACTAATTGATAATGTTAAAGTAGAAGTACGTTGCTTTATCTAAAATACATTAATATTGCAACATTATTAAATATTGTTCGATATCGTATATTAATATTATTCTTGTAACTTCGGATATAGAAAGAAAATATTATGAATACAATATTGTTATATTATAAAAATATATACATACCAAAATTGCAATAGTAGATACCTGTAACAATTTTGAAGTATTCGTATTAGTACCTATGTACAATATAACATTCGACAACATATAATTTTCTAAATCTATCCTAGTTGTTTGTTTCACCTGTCCGTAATCCAATAATACACTAAATAGGATTACGTCATCTATACGTACACACATTGGACACGTTATATACAATGTACACCCGCTGTCATGACAACAGGGTGAACGAATTTCTGGAAAAAATATGAAAGAAAAGTAGAACAAAACCAATGTCAAACCAAACGCGTGGTGACATTTAGCCAGCACCTGCACTATCACTACATCAATCTTCATATAATACGGTAATGTGATGCAAGCAATGATGCCGGCACCCCACATAATATAACCCCGCGAACTTGTCAGTGACATGGGCGTAGCACAAGGGGATCAACCAAGAGAATCATGCGAGTTAGTAAAGAAAAACATGATAAAATCACATTCTCGATATTATGATGTTACAAATTGGTTAAAAATTTTAATTTCAAATAAATGAAACTGAATATTTATGTTAAATATTACATTTATGTTGAATTTTTTGTCCATACAGACGAACCCGTTTAATATCTCCTCGGTTAATATCACGACCCGCTTATTATCACTGAAACTTAAAATCCACGTGCCAAATACTATTAAAGTAATACATTTTTACTCTGTTAATGTCATCTTGCTTAATATCCATTTCCCGCTTATTATAATGAATTTATTTTGTTTCTGACACTTCGAACTCGCTTAATGTCATTCGGGTTATACAACATACAAAGTTTCTTTTTTTATTTTTATGCCTTTGGTAATATAATGATATTAGATATAGTAATGCTAACATAATGGTGAGCAAAGTGTGACAAATGCAAATTTTAATATATATATTTTTTGAGATTAAGGTGGTTATAATTGCTTACATGAATTGGAAAATATAGGTCAGCACGCTATTTAAAAAAAATTTAAACTTATAGATATACATATTGTTTTGTTTTCTAATACATAGAAGAGTTTCTTCTTAAATAAATTTCCGGTTATTATCATGAATAATCATAATAAGCGAGTTTTCGGTTAATGTCACGAATTTTGATATTAAGCGGGTTTCGGTTTATATCACGACCCGTTTAATATCAGATTTTTCTGGAATCGAGAGCATGATATTAAGCGGGTTCGTCTGTATAGGTATAGTATTTACTACAATTCTATGGTGAAGAGGGGGTTTGAAATGAAAATTAGGCCCAAATAGTTATAAAACAGACATTTCTGTGTATAATTGTATCAGTACATTTTCTTTTAATTCTTAGTTAAAATGATTATAAAAATAATTAATTAGTACTTACATCGGTTTTAAAAAAAAAAACTAAATAATACTTAAAGAATAAATTTGGGCCTAATTGACGGAGTTTTTATGTATTATTTAACAACAATGAAGATAATTTAATGTTATACTAGTTTTGCAACTGTCGTCACGTACACCACTGGTGTTCGGACGTGTAGGCAAGTGTAATAACATGGTCTAGCACGCACCATTAGCGGTTCTTTCTATCGGGGCCGACTGGGGGCGCTAATCTCAAATGTAAATCTTTCGTTGGCTATTTAACTCTTTAAATCACAATTTCATGCATCGTCATGGCTGTTACCGTTTAGTAGTTGTATTCAGAGTCGCCCTATTTTAAATTAATACGGTTATGATCTTTTAGCTCAACACAAACAGGTCTACTGACTGATATTTGACACAATAGGCGAACGATTAAAGATTTAAGTATAAAATATTATCGTCGTACTGTTTAGTGTGCAACATTTAAATTAGAATTTAATATAAAATCCGGTTAAACAGTAGGTAACAATATTTCCAATTGAAAAATTCATATTCTAGTTACGTACAATATAATAATAAAATACGAGGCAAATACGATAACCGTTATATTTTAAACCAGTTTGTGTGTATTCGAAAAAGTATTTTACTTGTCTATTATTACACGTTTTTTTATGGGCTTTGTCTCATTTTTTCACGACAAATTACGCACTGTTTACATTTGAAAAAGCATATTATTTCATTTTATTTTTAGAGGAATTTTGTGCTTGTTATTGTACACGATACATATTAGACTGTGTACATTTGATTTACAGAAGTTTCGTTCTTGTAGATTTACCAGACGGAGGTCAACTGTTGGCCGGAAGTGTGGGCGGAGGTGGTACGCGTGTTGTGGTGTCACCCCTGTGTGGCATGTGCTGTCGGCCGATATGTGACAGGTACATCATGCGCGTATTGGACATCAGTTACCATGAAAGGTGTCTGCAATGTGCAGTCTGCGGCGACCGTCTTGCACGAACCTGCTTCGCCAGAGACTCACGATTGTACTGTCGATTGGATTATGACAGGTTAGTGAAATGTTATGCTGAAAAACTAACAGAACAGATGTAAATTACAGTTTTAATATGAAATACGTGTGTCGCCACTGTACATATATATCAAAAGAAATGACACATTTGAAAGAAATGTTTAAATATTGAATAAATATAGTAAGATTATTTTATAACGAACCTCAAGGGACCGTCGAAAACAGTTCGCAATAAGCAAAGTTTGAAATAGGCGATAAATATCAAAAATTCATTCTTTTTATTAATGCACAATTTCGAGGAATCCCTGATTATTTTGTCAAATGCCGTTTTAAAACCGATAACTTTTTTGCGATTATAACAAGAATTAAGGTTCGTTATATCCGAAAGTTCGTTATAAACGGTTTGGTTATTTGCGAAAAAATAAAACACATTTAACGCTTAATGATGTTTTAGTTCGTACCTTATAGCTTGGTTCGTTATAAACGAAAGTTCGCAATAAGCGGATCCGTTATAAGCGAACATAACTGCATACAGAAAAATACTCGCATATTACTTACGATGTACCGCGAAAATATATATTTTATATTTTTCTCCACAACGTAATCTTTATACCTACCTACAACATATAAATAACAAGAACTGTTCCTGTTCTTAATGAAAATATCACGAGTCACAAGGATACGCCCTACGCGTACTCTGTGGGGGTTATTGGGCGGAGGAGGTAGGTTAGGGTGATGATCGTATGTTGCCAATGCCACAATATAAAATAAACCACGGTACGTGGCACTGCCGTTGTGTACAATGAAAGGGCGACGGACAATATGTTACACGCACCCCTGCCCTGTGTATGTGATATGCAGGATCTCTGTAGGAGCCAGAGCTGCAGCAGCAACAGCACTAAACGGAACCAGAACGCACTTGTAAGACTATGACATCACTTGCACAAATACGCCAACTGAAATGCATAAGGAGATATACGTATTTTAAAGTTGTAATAAATTATATTAAAATATCTAGTACTTTTAAATTAATAATGGAATAGATGTCTCATAGACTTGCAAGTTGCAACAAATAGTAAATAAGAATGTTGATAGCAAATGTACCCTATTCATATCACAAATATTAAAATTCATTGAAATTATATTAATACGCAATGATGATGATGATATGACAGTAAATATTTACATAATAATTTCATATTGTGTTATGTGGTATAAAAGAATTATTATACGGGGTTAGTTGGTGTTTAACGCAAGACTGACGCTATTCACTTTATTGTTTGTGTGCAGCGGTGTTGGTCAGTTTGGAACCCTGCGTGGATCGACTGCAGGATAAATGAGCAGGCTGACGAAGGACAAAGGGCATATGTCACATGTGTGTCATGCAGCTTATACAGGGGCTAGAAGAGCAGTGCACGGGTATGGCACGCGTGGGTTTTTAAAGCTTACGTATGTTTTTCGGACTGTATAATAACAAAATATCTGCAGGCGAACTTCAACTTCGGAATTTTTCAAAAGTGAACATTCCATTGATTAGTAAATTACAGCTCCCGTAGCTTTTAATACTTATTACATTGTAATTAGAATTTGAATTTAGCGATATATAATTTTATAAATATACCTTATTATATTAAGTTATTGTTAAATTAGTCAAATATGGTTCCCGTTTGATAAAACTTATACATACCGAATTATTTGATTTTATTATGAATTATACAACCACTGATTAATAATTATATTTGTTTAATGACATAAATTATTTAGAAATGCATTCAGCTTGTACACATGCACAGACCTACGTATCACTTATTTAATATACGAGTTTGTGCAGTGTCGTAGTATGGAGACCACACGTGTTTCCCTGTATAGGGTTCGAACCATTGTTTGTTGCACGTGGTATGTGGGGTGGAATATCCAGTACGTCCTACCCTGTACATTAAAATATTCGGCAGGGGTTCCATTGAGCGCAGTGGTTGAATATAGGCAATGAAGAGAAAAAAAATTGAGAGAAATTATTTAGATAATTTTTATTAATATGAATGCAGCCACAATTTGACTTAATAATTGTATACTTGCAAGGACAATGCTCAAATCAATCAATATTGAATTAATGAAACAAGGCAATGATATATTGCCGATAATATTGCTTCATTATTAATTTAATAACTAATTTAAATCTTATTAAGGAAAATAATGGTAATAAATTTTGGTAATAAAATATAAAAGTACTGGATTTGGTTTGCAAACAGGTATTGACTAATACCTACCAATTTATGATTTAAATCTGAAATTCTATACAGCCTGTCTCCATTTTATTCATTCCACATACAATGCACGTCTTCCAGTGCCAACACCTACATACTTGCAACCGTTTCAGTCGGGGATTTCGCTCACCGAAGATTCGTCCTTTGATAAAAACTCATTTCTGAACTTCTAGCGACTCCCCGGGACTCCAAATATTTGCGAGCCTTCGGAAACTCCTACAATGCTCCCCGCTTCGTCTTGTAAACTTCCCTCCCGCGATCTTTGTGCACAGATCGAGCTGCGTTGGGCTCTGGCGGGCGTTGAACAAACTTATAAAAAGAAAGGAGTCTGTCGACCTTGAGGCGGTGTGCCGGATGTACGAGAGTCCTCCAGAGAACTTCAGAACTAACCGAGTATCTAAGTTTAGACGTTCAAATACCAGTGGCGCACGTGAACAAATGCCAACTATTGTTCCCCAATACCCCTAAAAGCTAATTTATATTAATTACGTTCTTTTCATGTTATTCCGTGTTAATCTAAATGATGAATTTTAGTCTATACTGGTGTATTTTCATTGTAATTTTTAGAATATGTAGGTAGTATAAACAGGCATGATGACCAATTCAATAATGCAAATGTTAATTAACATTTGAAAGTTAATAAGAAAGTAGTAAGAAAATATTGTTCTTAGCCAAATATCCCGGTGACTTAAAATTCAAATTTCAAACGGCTTAACACAAGTATTCGTTAAATAAATGAAATGTTTCGGATTTGAATCTCGGCGTACGATATATATTTTTTCAGTAGATATTTGGAATATTTATGTATTTATTAATCGACGTATCAATATACTGATTGTGACGTACGCCACTGTACAAAACATGCCATGAAGACGAGTGCAGACTGTAGTAGATATATCGTTCGTTCTTCTTTTCGACTGACTACGGAACACAGTTAAGGTTCCGGTACTTTGCCGAGAGCAGCCGAGATATTGGAATCTAGTGTCAACATACGAGTCTCCGTGTGCACCAACCCCCTTGTGTGGTCCCCAGGGGACGGACGCTCGTGTGTCGCGTGTCAATGTGCGCGCGTGTGCACTCTGTCAACATTGCTCCTTTGACTGCCGACGCGACGTGAGATGTGTTCACAGTCGTATGCCCTTTGGCTTGTCACTGCACGAACTCTGGTGACAGATTCATATATTTTTTTTTGCTGCTACTCTGGTTAATTAAAACTTGTTTTCGCCCTACAGGAAGGTTCAAGAGAAAAATGTCTGATATTTAATGTAGATACAATTTAGTGTAGGTTTGGGAAGTGGACAATTGACTGAGCATGATCTATTCTACAGTAATTTTACTGTGCAGAGATAAAGCAAAAAATCTGAAATAATCTAAATTATTAAAATAGGTCAAATATTATACTGCAACTACATGGTACATACCATAGATTTTTTTAATATAAAATCATAATTCAAAATTTCCTTGATTTTTAAATAATTATAAGCTGGTGGCCAAACAAAAATATTTTTACGCTTTACAAATGGTATAAACGCTTTCAAAATGGCCGTAAATCAGTTGAAGATGACGACAGAGTTGGGAGATCCAGAACTTCAATCAACGAAGAAAACGTTAAGAAAATATTCTTGATAAACATCGAATTACAAATAGAGAGGTTGTTGAAAAAAATTGATATATCGTATGAATCGTGGGAAGACATTTTTGCCAATATTTTGGGCATGAGGCGAGTGGCAGTAAAACATCAGATCACAGTTCATTGCTTGTTCGAGATTTTCTGTCAAAAATAGCAATGTAATGATACCGCAACCACCCTCATTTACTAGATTTGGCCCCAAAAGATGAAAGCACCAACGAAAGAAAACTGTTTATGCCTATTGATGAAATAAAACCAATGTTGCCGAAGAAGCTGAAGGAAATACTAAAATCTGCGTTTAAAAAGTATTTTGAAGACAGTAATAAACGCTGGTATACGTGCGCTAAATCCGATGGGGACTATTTTGAAGGGGACAATATAAAAATTGACGAATAAATAGATATTGTTTAGGAAATTAAAGTTTTGCACGAACTTTTTGATCATGTCTCGTATACATCATTAAAGTACGTAACATTAATATTAAAATATATGATAATATGATTTTTCTGTGATACAGATTATACGGTAAGAAATGTCTGGGTTGTTCGGAGCGGATTGGTGCCGAGGAGCTGGTTATGCGTGCCTCCGATAGTGTGTTCCACGTACGGTGTTTCACCTGTGTGGTGTGCACCGGCCGTTTGCAAAAAGGCGATCAGTTTGTCATCAAACAAGGACAACTATTTTGTAGACCAGACTATGAGAAAGAAGTCGAAATGTTTCAAAGTTACGCACAAGGTAAGAATTCAATTTATGTCTATTCAGTTTTCATTCATATAGGTACATTTTCGTATTGTCGAGCATTTATATATGTTTTGAGATTGAGATCATTTTATAAATTTTTTCCCCGAAAAAGGTTGGTGAGATTATAATCTTAGATGTGCATTCTAGACTTATCAAAGACTGATTTCCTCACGTTTATTAGTAGATAAATTACAGTCTTGCCAACTATTTCAGAAAAAGATTTCCAAACCTAATTGTTAGACAATGTAAATGTAACAAATATCTATTTTTATATATAAACATTTTATTAAATAAACCATTTACGTTTGTTAAATTTGATGAAAAAATTTAATGACTTATTATTTCAATGGATAATATGATGGTATTTATATATTTATAAAAATAATAATTGGATTTATAAATTGTAACTTTGAAATGTTCTATTTCGCAGGCGATTTTATGTGCGATGAACTGATGCATCCGACCAGAACACAGGACGGCAGACGAGGGCCAAAACGTCCTCGAACTATCCTTACAACTCAACAGCGAAGAGCTTTTAAAGCATCCTTTGAGGTCAGTCCCAAACCTTGTCGGAAAGTACGTGAAACCCTTGCAAAAGAGACGGGGCTCAGTGTACGAATAGTACAGGTAAGATACTCAGTTTTGTACCTGCTCTGATTAAAACATAAATTAAATTATAGGTAACATTACATGTTCCACATCATTGAACTTGCTTCTTATTTCGGGCTTAATTAAAATACTTTACAATTTCCACAAAATATGAAACTTTGTGATATTGTATAATATTTAATTTATTAATTATTCGTTAATAAAGCGAGCTTTAATATACTAACTACTCATCCATAACACAATGGTTTGTTTAAAACACAAAGTATTGTAAAGTTGCCAATGTGTCAACAAGGACATTGTTTGTCAACAGGTCTGGTTCCAAAATCAACGAGCCAAAATGAAGAAGATCCAGAAGAAAGCGAGACAGGACAACAAAAACGGCAAGGAGTTAGAGAACGACGAAGAGAAAGGACTAAAACTCAAAGTCAAAGAGGAAGAAAACAGTAAGATCATTAATTACATACGTCAAAGCCACATGCCGGTTTTGCGCCTGGCTATAAGCAATTAGTAACTTGTTTTGAAAAACGATGTCTTGACAAAAGTTCCGTAATCCTAGAGAATCTAAGTAGTTATTGATCTTCCAGCTAAAAAATTAAATTTTTGTTGAAAATGTGAAATGTAAAGATATGTAATAATTAATTTCACTAGGAGAAAAAAATATTTATAATTCTTCGACCTTTTTCTTGACAATACGCTTCATTCTTCATTTCCTTTTGGCTAAATGAATTTAATTAAGTTTAAGTGTTTAAATATTGTCCTAATATGTGTCGAAAATGTTAATCTTTATTGTTGAAATGTTTGACAACTATAACAAACATTAGTTATTCAATTTTAATATGTACAGGTCCGATGGGAATGAATTCATTCTTAAATGATAGCTGTAGTGACACAGAAGCTACAGCGGGCGAACCGGAGACTTTCTTGCATGGTAGGGGCCCTCGTGGGGAATATTTGTCAATCAAAGAAGATCCAGATCTTGCAACAGATACGTACTTCAAAACAGGAGGAGAAACCCCGGGACATAATGGGCCAGAGCATCATTTTGGAGGTAAATATTGGAAATTAGTAGAAGGCAATTTTAAATTATCTAATATAAATGTCTACATTTAACAACAAAATACTACATTATTATGTTGTTTTTTAATAATTTTTTATTATTTCATTGATGGATAAAAAACACTAATATAAATGTTATTAATTTTTTGTAAATAAAAATAGTAAATTGCACATGTATTGCTTAACGTCAACAACGGGAACATTCGATATTTTTTTTACGATTTCCCTAAACGTTGAAATATCGTGCAAACCCCCTCTTTATAGTGTCTCTTTATCGCAATATGTTGCCTCAGCTACGTTTAATGTACGGAATAAACCTAGCAGAATGATGAAAGAAGACAGAGAAAGAGAATAGAAGAAAATCTAAAAAGAATTGTCGATCGTTTGACCACGTCGTGGCGCGCCAACAATAGACGAACGGGAAGAAAAACAGATTTGCCGAGAATAGAGGGGAGGACGCGACGAGACAGGCAGTTAAACGATTTTCGATATGGCTGGTTCGGATTAAGTTGTAACCGAATAGAACTGAAAATTGAAATTTATACAGGAATTTTAATGCTTTAATTTCTACGATATATAAAAAAACTATTATTTAAACACATGAATATTCATCAAATAAAATACATAATAGTTGTATAAATTTAAATATAGACTTTTAAAAAGTGAATAAATGGAAATAATTTTGTATATGCTAAGAATATTTGAATATACTAAGATGGTATAACTTAATCCACTGATACTAAAATTGGTAAATTCTTCTACATTTTACTAACTGAACAACAGTTTGGAATCAAATCTATACTAGTACAGACCTGGAAATATCGGCTAGTATAGATTACAGCACATTCGGCGCACCCCGTGAAGTTAACTGCTAACCGATACAAATGGTGTGTCTGTAGTAAGCTTCTGGATAAAGTCGTTTTGTCTCCGGGTATTTGAAAAACAATTCTCACAGCACGCGCAAAAAAATACTAGGTAATATCCGTGTGAATCACGAATAAAGATCGAAAATTTGCAATATTAGTGAAGGGGAAAAGACATGTTATATTATTATCGTCATGTGTGAACTTAGTGTTTCGCCTTATTCTCGTTTATCTAATATTACAATTCGGTGTAAAATATAAGCGGAAATGGTAATTTAATTTTATATAAATTAAATATAATTATGGTTTCAGGTATAGTGCACCTGTGTTCTTGACTTCTTCATTTATTCTAATAATATGTGAAATATTTCAATAGATTGTAAGACCTAAACAAAATTGTATCGTTGTTCAATACTGTGCTCAAGAATAAATTCCAAAATCGTACCGAGCGTGCCGTATTCCACTGTATAACTGACCACTGTAGGTAAAACGTAACAGAAGTGCAGTTTAGTTACCACTATTAAAATTCAGTTTATGCAATAGATTAATAATTTAAAATTGTTATTTATTAACTAAATAACTTGTTAATTTAAGACATATTAACAAAGTCAGATTTTATATAATGTATGTCGAAATGGTTTCGTATTAAAAATAGCAGTTACCAAAATTTACTTATTCCTCCTCTGTTACGGTGGGCCTATAGGGGTCAGTAGTATATTCTGTTTTATGATATTATTCCTGACTTCTTGATTTGTAATAATTAGTTTATTGGGGATGGGATACCTTAACAATACAAATTCTGTGAAATATTTCAATGATAATAAAACTTAACAGGATTACAATGTTTTCACATCATTTGTATTGTTAGGATATAGCATCGCTGATCTAATCATTACCAAGCAAAACGTCAGTAATATGAACTTTGAATACACTATACCTATACGCGAAACTAATCTCAGATTAACTAATTCAAACTGCATAACTTTTGTGAAAATCCTATATTTAAACATTGTCAATTTTCTATATGCATTTATGTATACGAATACTGTTTTAACGCATGTTTGTCTGTATTAAAGGTCATCAAACTGACAAATTGCAAACGAACTTCATGGGTTTTCCGTTCTCTGCGGGACCTGGTGCAGAACCGGGACAACACCACGTGTTCATGGGACCACCTCATCATCACGCGCTCAACCCCATCGACAGATTGTATTCCATGCAGAATTCATATTTCTGTGGCGAGGATTCTGGTCACATGGAACATTGAACAAGAACAAATATATAACACAGTGATTGTGAACTTTGAATTTGTGCAATGCTGAGTGCATGTTTTATGCTATTAAAAATGTTACTAAATGTATAATACTTTGGAAATATAAATTATTTAATACACATATACATAACTCGTTTTATTTCTTTTTACTTTCTTATACTGGTATGTTTATTTAAAATAACATTATATTACAGTTTACAGATAATAAAATCCACGTACGATTTCGTGTTTATTGAAAATAAATGACATTTTTCACATAAAAGTTCTTATGTTGAAGATTTCTTATATTAAATGTTTTTAAAAGATAATAATAAACCATCTTGAAATCATGTAATTTATATTATTCTGAAGCATTTATTATGGTTACGATTGGCATTAATTCGCAGCATACAGAAGTACCCAAAGTTGAAAGTGAAAAAAATGTCTTACCGGAACGCAAATGACTGAGTGTTTATTTTTTTGTACATTTAAACTAAAAATAAATTGTTATTTTCTTTGTTGCCAGGTGATTTGAAACCGGATCGGAGTTCCGGTTTCAAATCTTTTATCGGCCCGGTGTTTAATTTTACCCTGCAAGTACCTATATATGTTATACACGTAGAATTTCCCGTAGAATTGTCCCAGAGTACGCCAATGATTACCAGTATATACTGACTAATGTACGTCATATACTCACTGTGTACAGCTGAACAGTATTGTAAATCTCTCCCTTTGTAGAAGACTAGGCTGTCAGACACTGTTAACATTACTACGATGTTATTGCGCAAAATTACGTACTGTTTACTCGGAAACATGTAAACATAGTAATTACCTATTGGAAGGGGACGTACAGTAACACATATATCATTCCCTATCAGGTTAGCTTTCAAACGATTTGGTTGCCTAGAGATTTGTAGTCACATTTCTGAAATTCAATTTCACCGAAATCAATCATTCAAATTTATTTATTATTTTATTTTCTATTCGCTTTTAACAATTTATGGAATTAAATTACATACAAAATATTTTTTTTAAATTTAATTTAAATTCGTATGTAGGACTAAATAGAACTAGAATAAGCTAAAAATATGATCGCGCGATCATATAATTTTTGGAATCTGCTCTAAATGTACGAGTATGTGTATATAAGTTTCAATGGTAGAATTACAGAAATAGAAGCAGGTATCATAATAAATGTTAAATCTAAAATAAATAATTTAAATTACTAAATAGTTATTATAAGACTGATATGTAACATATAAAAGCAAACATGATTTTTGCGAATAATTCTTGATATGGTAAATTGTAATTAAGCTGTTTCTGATCAAAACTGCCTAGTGTTTCAGGAAACCATTATTGGTAGAAATAATAGTAATTATTTGTTACTATTATATGTTAAATAAAAGTTGTGAGATTTATCCATTTTAACATTCAGTTCACAGAAAACCAATATCATCAGTTATTTTAAATAATTATTAAAATTAAGAGTTGAATGTAACATTATATGTCACCTCCACTTAAGTAATTTTTAATAAATATAAAAGATTAAAATATGTTTATAAACATATAGAAATATTAGTTAATGAAGAATATTTTCATATTATTCTAGATAGTCGGACTCGCTAACGGTATAGAACATGTGTGTTGCTTTTGTTATAATAAAAACTATTTGTATAACTTGTGGTTGTGATATTTTTCGTCGACACAGTGTGCGACTGAAAGCTTGGGTCCCGTCGATAGTGGAACCGTACGGTTTGCGGTCTGGAAAAATCGTATATCTGTACCATTTGGTCGTATTGACTTGAATGGGGGGCGGCACACCCGCGAAGGTATATAACCGTTCCGCCGATAAATTCCGTGCACAAGTGTCGAAAATGTCGCCGCGTGCGGTATAAGCGACCGACCGTGATTGGCCCAAAAACCGGCGACCCTTTTTAAATAAACGATCCTGTCCGATGCTTTCTATTAATAGTGACGGTCTTTTATTAAATGTGTTCTACAGTAACTAATGTATCCATTATTTTATCTATAACTACATGCATTTAATAATTATTTAAACAAAATAGATAATATTAGCAAATACAAATATGTATTTCAGTTTCTTATTTTCAATTTTTCATTTACATATATAGCAAGACGGTTATAACATGCGTATATGGTTTCGATTCCCACCTAGGATATATGATGGTTCGCATTCCAAAATAAACTGAAGGTGCCGTGTTTGTATGAGCTTGCAGGTAGGGCATTAAAATGATTAAATCGTGCTACACCGAGTAGTTGTTGCATTTTATATATTTTTATAAAAATCACAAAACTAAGCATTATCAATCAATCTGTGTAACTTTACTTTTTTCTTTTACCCAAAATAAAATTTCACATTAGCAATAATAAAATATTATAGGCAATTTGTTAAATTATTACTCTTTATTAGCAATGCTGGATTGCCCATTAGGCAAACTAAGGTCTTACTTGGAACTTGGAGTCTTCAGAATTTCGGTGCCCAGCATAATTTTTCGCCTGAAATTGTAATATGCCGTCATATAAGACGTGACAAGATATTCTGTTATATAAAAATAGTTTAATTGAACATAATTATATTCAGACAAACGTTTCTGTCGTGACTAATTAGTTGTAAGTAGTAGTAATAATACTGCCATATTTGTTAATATATTTTAACATATTGAACGTATATCGGTATAATGTATTTAATTAACTTATTCAATTGTTTTGTTCAATTGAATTGATATAATGCTACGTTGCATGCAACACTTGATTTTCTTCACTGATATCACTATGTAAATCTGTTAAAAGTCTTTCTAGGAAATAATTCTATGTCCAGTGGTAGACGGTTTACAATATTAGCTCAACTACATTCAGCACTGAAGTTTGATGACATTTGTATGTGTGTATATACGTGACAACAACAATATTCCGTTAGAAACTTCAATAATCAATCCACTACGTGTTCGTGTGGATGTGTATGTGTGATGAGTAACGAAGATGAGCGTGTACGTACGGATGGTCGGACATGGGGCACTATCGTTGTGTGTCCGTGGAATGAAAGGCAGGCCGTAACATCCCCCGTCAGTAAAAAGGGGTTGGAAGTAGGAGAGGGTATCTAATATCAGCCGATCCCGACATTCCAGTCTCGTTACGGCCCCTAGCTGTCCGCGGGATTGTAGTCCGAGGAATTCGGAGCAGGGACGGACCACGCCAATTCTTTCAGACATTTTTTACCACCCTCGACAACCATGAATTTTAGAAATTCCAAAATGAACTGCGTCAAGCTTGGTACATGGTTTTATATTAGATATTCACAGTCTACATGTAATCTAGTAAGATTCTATAACGGGAAATGTTATTTGATGAAGTATAACATTCACAAAAATTACAGTTATCATCGACATTAATTAAATCCTAGGAAGCAATTTAATTTTCCTAATCTGAACTCTTTTCTAAACTTGTTTCATTTGAATGATGATAATATAATTACAAAAAAATATAACGTAAATAACACTAACTAGTTTAATGACTACAAAAATAATATACTTTTAAAGATATTTTAAAGATTACCGTTAAAAATATACTACATATTTTTTTACAATAATTTTACGTAATTTCTAGTTAAGATAATAAATATATGTAGGTATTTTAATGTGACAGCAAATCAGTTGGACCACATAGAAGTCATTACTGCATTCACTTTCCACAGTACATTTTAATTTTAAATATTGCCATCTACGCTGCCTTTTAACTTTTTATAGAAACACTTTTGGTGTAAGCCTTTCAAATATTTATAATGGCTTTTAATTTTCTTTCATTTATTAAAATTCCCCCTCTTTAGAACGTCTTATTCAACTCTTTGAATATTCACGAAACTTGAAAAGTTCATTTTCAGTCTTTCTTTTTATATCACTCGGGTTCATTACAATATTATTGCTTAAAATTAATTATAATTCAAAGGAAAATTTAAATAGCAGATGACCTGAAATGAAATCTTGGGTAGAACACGGCAAAAAAATATTATAGAATTATTTTCTTGCAATAATTATTCAAATACGATTTTTTTTTAAATAATATGAAAGTTGCCTATTGCAGGTTTACAGGTGCTATCTTAGAATTTTCTAATATCCGTATGATACAATTTCATCAATAATATCTGTTTCAATGTATGTGTTCGTTTTATTATTATTTTCGTAATAATGTAACATATTTCACAGGAAATGTATTATACTATATAAGGAATACTTTTAAAAGTATATATAATTCTTCATATACAGAAACAGGTTCAAATGTTTGAAAAATCTGGAAAATTTAATAAACTTACTTAATGAAAAATGTACAGAGTACATATTTTAATATTCGACTGGTAAAACATTTCATTCAATAATATATAGGTACATTAATAAAATATAATAAATTCCATATTAAATTAGATTTTTATATTACAATGTTTCTATATAAAATGTATGCTCATTTAAATACATATAAATTCTCAAAAGTTTACCTAACTTATCGGTATGAATATTTCTTTTTTGTGGCAGTAAAAGTCAATAAATATTTTTTTCACCAGTGTTTTCCAAACAATACCGCTTTTTATATTATAAATTTATATACATATATTCAGTTTATATATTCAGTCAGAACACATATAATATTATTATTATTAATATAAAAAGTGAATTATACAATTTAGTTATCGTCTTTACACATCTAAATAATAACCAGTATCAGCAAATTATCTATGTATGTCTACCGATACATTTACATACTGCATGCGCAATTGTTCAAACTAACAATTGTTCAATCAAGCTAAAAGTTAAAAAAAGTGCAACAATGAAAATAACAAACAAAATAAAAGAAAACAAAAGATATTCTCTAAGGGTTCGTACAGCTTTGGTTTAATATCTGTGCAAGAGTCGGCAGTCATCTATCAGGGTGCCGGCGTACAACTCTGCTTTTATTAAAAGTCAGACAAAGACGAAACGCGAAGCACATCAATGGACGAGAACTCCTAGAGAGGGTAGATATATTCCCGGAGTCTATGGCGGGAGGGTGAAAAGAGTCCCGGCCTTGGACGAGGAGGGAGATAGGTGGTGGTTGCACCAATGACAGTCAACATACGATACAAATACCCAATAGCGGCATACGTGTTACAGTAAAAGCACAGTAAATGTATATACTTACTAGTAAGTATTACTAGTAAAAGTATACATTTAGTAACTTTACAATACCTTACCGCTTCTCTATCCGATTACACCTTACTCTTTGGAAACCTACCCTACTAAGTATGTATACTTTCACTAATAATTGCATGCATTAACTTAAATTGACACTTTTACTTACAGGTCAGTAATCATTGAATATTCTAATTTATATTTATTATTTTTTTATATAATTAGTAATTGAAACACCGGAAATAGTATAAAACAATATGATAAATTAAATTTGTAGAGCAGACAATAACCATAATTTTGATTACAGCGTATATTGATAACTTGCTTATTTATCGATTCAATCAATACTAAAAAAAAGAAATAAAAATTTCAATGTTTATTAATCCATAGAAATACGTAAATAAAGTGCTATGTGTTGCTAAAACAAGGAGCATATTTGTTTATATCACTTAGTTTACATTCTCACGATTCGCTTAATTCTATATCAAACAAACAATATTTCTATACTACTACGTAGGGGGAGGTGGTTTATTTAGCATGTACACACATGCATCAATAGTGAATACTGTATCCCAACTCCATTGTAATGACGGACAATTCAGTGCCTGCAAACATACAATACTGGCTTATAAACACACGTTCAAGATTTATACATACTATCCATAATAATATAACTTAAATGAAACTATTTATACTCGTATCAAGAATAGAATAGCCATCTTATTTAGTGCTATAATAATTCTTAGTTATAGTTAAATAACTATACAAAGGGATATCTAATTACAAGATTCTTATGATCCTTATAATATTTTCTACAATATTACCATTTCAAATTATAATACCTATAGATTTTAAATAACAAAAACGGGCATAGATATTTCGATAGACGAAGCTTTAAACTTTTAAATGATGTATCGTAATTATACATTTATTTCAGTTCAAGAGTGTGTTTTACATCTGTCACGCTTCAAATTATTGTTCAAATCATTTAAATTCGTCTATGGTGGCCTTGAAAAAACGGACAATGCGTCAAACGCTTCATCAATGCTCTTCACGAATCAAAACTAGGACAAACACATTTGGAGTACAATAGACTCTCGATTATCCGCGGTTATGGTGGGGAGAATTGGCGCGAATAATCGAGAACAGCTGATAAACAAAGTACACATATATAAAAGCCAGATATACTTGTATAAACTGTATAACTGTACACTAGATAGAGGAAGATAAATAAATGAACAACAAGAACTGCGAATGTTCAGGAAAAGTAGTATTTTCTTGACTTCTGTTTCAATGACATGGCTTCTTTCTTCCTTATGGTTGCTCTTAATATGCGTAAGACCAATTTATTGGAAAGCAGAGAATCACTTTGCCGCCCCAGAATTTCCGCGGTTGAGCCGCAAAGCGGTTAAACCGCGTGGAGATAATCAAGAGTCTACTGTATTTCACATTAGTCCATGGTCACTGACGGAAACATGAATTTGACGTTTGTTTGATGAAAATGTGATCTCAAAAGCACGTAATAACAACAATGTAAAGACCTTACACCACTTAAATATGCCTAGTACCGAGTAATATGAATTTGTGAATTAATAATAGTCCAGCATTAGTCTGACATGTGTTCTTTTAATATCAGTTAACATTTTTGATAAAAAAGGATTTTTCAAAGAAGCCATTTTTAAAATTATTAAGTAAGTATGGCATACTATAATAAAGCCAATTATCTAACTGGCTTTTAATTTAAGGCCTTGCTCATCCAAATATTTTCTCTAGTTCTAGAGTTATAAGATATTAAATCGGCCCGGTTTTTTTTGCCTTCTTTTTCTCTTTACAATGATGTAAAGAGAAAAAATAGCACTTTTGAACTGGATTAAAATTAACTATGGTTCCCATTTAAAAAATTAAAGGTGCAGGCTGTAACTTCGGCAATATCTAGTAAAAAAAAAATTCATATGATTCATCAAAAGGCTTATCAGTTATACTAAAATATTTATTTGAAGCTTTATTAAATATTTCCAATACTTTCTGACTTATAAAGTAAAATAAAAATTCGAGAAAATCACACTTTTGTCATTATCTAGTGAGCCGTGTAATATTTTCAAAATACAAAATCGCCATCAACATCGGCCCATAAATACGCAACTTTTGTCTAATTTAACCGACCTTGTATCTCTTATAGTTTCGGAAATTCCAATGGTGAGCATTCACAGATGGGTCACCCTGTATATGTTCCATGTTTAACATGTTCACTTTATTAAATTTTTAGTAAATTGTATGCCGATAATCCGCTCAGATTTCTGGTATACTGGTCTGAATTTTTCGTTCCGATTCATAAACTGACACTATCGCCATTATTAAAATGTGTACATAGGTAGTTTTTTGAGCTGCAGATTATATGCCTGGTAAACAAAGCTGACACGACTTTCTTATATACATGCACGATATATTAAAACTCCACGATCTTCACGATTAAAAGTGTACATGTAGCATACGGTCCTACAGCCATCAAACCATTCATACATAATAATGTAATAGCCAGATCGTAGTTTTTGTGTGGCCGTATGTTCAACATCTCAAAAACCAACACAAATACAGAAATTAAACTTCATATTTTTACTTTCTTATACATAGTATAAAGGAAGTGTAGGAATCATGAAATACATGTTTTGAGGTCCCCGACTATTTTCGCAATGACGTCTGTGTGTGTGGATGTGTGTCTGTATGTTCATTATCTTAAAAACGAGCAGACAGGACAATGAAATTTCATATTTAAAAGTTTATTAATTATACGAAGAGCTGATTCGATTTCTAGCATAATCGCACAACAGGAAGAGGAAGTTCACTGAACATCAAAATCGAACATTGCAAATTATTGGAGAAAATAAAAGAGATATGGAAAAGTTTTGAAATAAAAGTTATAGGAAAAAATAATCAAGAAAAAATATTCCATGCATTTTTGTTGTATCTTTATCTAATTTAGAGTAAAATGTATTTATATATTGGCATGTATTTAAAATATCATATATGCTATGAAAACAAAACAAAGACTAAATATTTACAGAAATACGCATTTTAAATGTCAAATATGTGCCAATTTAAACTGAGTAAAAGTCGCGTGGTGACCACAGCAGATTTTTTTAAAGACAAAGAGCTGATTAGATTTTGGGTATAATTGGAAAACCGGAGAAGAAAGTTTTCTGACCACAATAATTAAACAATTCCAATTATTTTAAAAGCAAAAAGATATTTGTATTAAATACAATTTTAAAGAGAAAATGTTCGGTTCAGTTTTGAGTTATAGATATTTATATGTTCACGAAAAGAATTAAAAGTATTATTTTTACAAAAAAACAAAAAACAATCTATTGACTGAAATGTTCATTTGAAATGTCAAATATATTAATTGAAAATTCCTTGCAAATCGAGTTTTGATATATGTATGTACATGTGATAAGGAAGTCGAGTGGTGACCACACCAGAATTTTTATTCTCTGACTCATCGACCTTGTAGATATGTAAAGATGACTAGCAACATTCAGTACTATTATCACCATCTAGCGAATGAAAACAGAAATTATTATTCTTAATATCCTATTATTATTATTCTTAAATTCTTATACGAATTTTATTTGCAAGCTATTACAGTTTAAATTTTGAATTCAATATATTTAGGAATATTTTTATTGTTTCTGCAACCAATTTTAATTGCGAACTCTGGATTAAAGATAAAACTTTACTAGCTCAGCGCTTCTCAAAGTGGTGGTTCGCGGACTGGTACCGATTCGCAAACAAGGGACTGCGGGTTCGCCACTTAGGCGCTTTCCTTTCGTCTAACCGGCTAGGTAGAACGAACTGCTACTGAACTGATTCCTATTCGAAAGGAACGTAGAAAATTGAATAGGGTAGTTGACTAGCTGTTACCGCAGTGAATAGATTATTAACATTGAAGGCAAAACACAAACGGCTAGTCGTCAAACCAGAACCATTTCACGAGCTTGCACGAACATATAAGTCCGAGATTTACGGAATCGGGAAATCGTGGAATTGCATTAATTATTATTACAGGTAGGGTAGGTTAGGGTAGGGTTATGTAAAGTAGTGTAGTCTGGGGTAGAGTAGCCAAATCTATAAATTGCACTAACAACAAATGTATTGCACACAAGTTCAACACAACGTTAAGCCTGTTTTACATTTGTGCAATGCAATGCAATACACGGCGCAAGGCGTGAACTGCGCATGTGCGCAATACAAATAGCCTAATGTAAAACGGTCATGCAATGCAATGAAGCTTGCATTGCCGAATTAGAACATGCGCTATTTTCATTGCATTGCGCGTGCAAGCCTAGTTACTTTTTTAGTTATTTCGGTAGTACCAACTTACTGGAATTATAACCAGAAAATTTGACATTTGATCATAGGTTATTATGTGTTATTTTAGAACATAATAATAATGCTGCATTTTTTATTATCACTGTGATAATAGTTTTTTTTTTCTCGATGTCAATATTTTGATGAAGTATACAGCGTTACAATTTGGTAGTCAAAATAGACAGTTGGTATTAAACCAAGAATTGCAGCAAAAAGTATTTCACAAGTGTAAAACAATCATGCAATGCAAGTCCGTGGCATTGCAGCTATACGTATTGCATTGCACCGTATTGAATTGCATTGCACTATTGTAAAACGGGCTTTACGAACTAAGAACAGCCATGATCGTATCATGTCGTATTATTTCGTAAACAGACATCGTGTATCTTCGGAATGGTTTTGGTCTGACGACTAGTCTCTTGTAAGGCAGAACCATCTACCTAATGAATGTTATTCAACTTGTTTTCATATATATATATATATATATATATATATATATATATATATATATATATATATATATATATAACAAACACAGATAAAGTGCTGTTTATTTCACACCAAGAATTTTTAGGTGGTTAGGAAAAGTAAGGTTTATGTGTTAGACAGGGCATTCCGAAAATGTGGCGGTAGGAAGACAATCTATAACCACGTTAAGTCGTCAGGTCGAAATTACCCCCACCACTGGACCACGTTGATGAAGTTCGTCGCAAACCACATGTGCTGTCTACCCTACCCTACCCCACCCTACCCTAAAAATATACTGCCTTGCCTAGCTACCCTGAAATGTACACCTTACAATGCCTTGCCAACCCTACCGCACCAACGTTGTCCAGTGA
This sequence comes from Carabus problematicus, assembly GCA_963422195.1. Taxonomy (NCBI): domain Eukaryota; kingdom Metazoa; phylum Arthropoda; class Insecta; order Coleoptera; family Carabidae; genus Carabus; species Carabus problematicus. Next base: position 11,728,454 of record OY728585.1, on the reverse strand, counting down.
TGGTGGTAATTTCGACCTGGTGACTCAACATGTTCTACACTGTCTACCCATCGACACATCGTCGGTAATCGGTATGCATATTCGACAGCGCGAAATGCACCGCTTTGGAAACTTAAAGAGAGAAGTATTCGGGTAAATAAGATTAAATGTTATTTAATAAATGCCATTTAATGGCTACGTTTACACGGTAGACCCAAATTCGACCTAAACACCAAATTCGACCTAAAAACGCTTAGTCCAGTCGGTGTAAACACTACTGGACCAATTTAGGTCGGGCCTGATTTTTACTTGCCCCGACCTAAAGTAGGTGAGGACTAAGCGATTCTTTCAACGGTGTAAACGGTCAAATAATTTGGTTATGAGAATTTTCACCAGATTTCACTATTTTCGAAATAGGCATGAGCTGGTTTGACAGTTTGCACTAAGATTAGTTTTAGGTTAAAAATTGGTAAAAGATTATATGTGAGGAGATGAAAAAATGAAGGGTTTAATTTTTTAAATTGTGTAATCACAAGAAAATAATAATGTAATAGACATTGGGATTTTTAAATCAAGAGAAAAGGATATGAAAGAGGGCATTTTTTATTTTTCTTTCACTCCAATTAATATATATTTTTCTACATTCATAATTTTATTTTTCAATAATACATGCAAATATTGCCAAAATAATTTGCTCATATCGCTTTTACCGAAACCTTGCCATATTTTTCTATTTATAACATAGATGGCTCTCATGTGTGTCTGGATGGGACCAAATTGCACCTAAATTTGGTCCGGCAAATTCTTAGTCCACTGCGGTGTAAACATGTTTCTTTTTGTATGAGACCAAGCATAGCTTGGTCCAGGACTAATTTAGGTCCTACGGTGTAAACGTAGCCATTCTCATACAATCCGGACTGAAAAATTGGGTTCGTCGTACATAAATGTTGTTTAATCTTAATTCTATTAAAATTACACCGCAACTGAATATGATACTGGTTCGTAATACGTTAGAACCAAAAATAACGAGACGCTACATTACATAGTTTGAGAAGCGCTTATCTAGCTTACTGCGATTAGGGACAGTTCGACAGTTGGCATCAAGGATGAGTTGGCAACATAATTATTAACTTGTTGCAAATTGACAATCGAGTAAGGCATTTTGCTTAAAAATTGTACAATTTGCATTTTGTATATATATCTAGTGAATATCTTATGCCGTGTGAATTTTTTTTTTTTTGGATTCAAACAGTGAAGTTTATTACATTATTGTAAGTAATATAAAATATGATAAAATTTAATGGGTGCAGATTTGATAAACTGCAGTCGTTTATATATATTTACCTACTTATTATAGTTTTCCACGAAATGTATAACGTAACAATAACAAAAATCATTTAAATATGTAATATAACATGTTTCTGACTGACAATATTGACATTAAAATGACCTTGATCATAATTAACAATATTTCAGAGATTGCAAAACAGTGGTACACTACTTGTGATGCTCTAACAAAAATGTTCGGTTAATTTAATTTAAAATTATGGACATGCTTCTAGAAGAGTACATTTCTAGTGCCACTGGTGACAGTACATTATTACAAAACGTCAAAATAAAATTAATTAATTTGTTATTATACAACACCTGTATACAGTATTGGTAAAATAACTATTATTTGCAAACAAAATAACATTCATAACTTAGTTTGCACTACTTACAAGGAAAGGTCGCCACCGCTGGAACACGGATTTCGCTGAATTTTTTTTTTAAGTAATGGTAACTAATGGTTTTTAGTGGAAATATAAGCGCGCACTATTTTGCCCTTTTCGAGAAAAAGGGCTTTAAAGATAACGCATTAAAAATATTGCATTTATATACCTCTTAAAAATGTAGACTGACAGTTGGTACGGTGTTGCCGTTTGGTTAAACAACCTGATTAACACGCGGTAGGTCTGGGTTCGATTCCCACTTAAGTTAGGTTTTATTTTTATAATTTAATTATTCTTCATAATAAGTTAATAAATTTATTTTGTTTACACTCATCAAGCTGGTTATTAATGGTAGCACAAGTTAACCCTAGATTGGTACACCCTTAGGAAATTATGTTATCCGTACGCCAGAGTCGTTTCAACCCTGTAATAAAAAAAAAAACGTTAAAATATGTTTATAATTTTTATTTTACTATAAAATAATATAAAATAGACAATATATAAGATAAACTATATATTATTTACAAAAATTAATTAAAATATTAGTCGTAATTCTCTGCGCCAATTTTCATTGTTTTTTATCATTCACAATTGCTGCACTGTTTTTCACATTTATGACACTTTATATTTGTTTTTCTCTCCTTATATTATTCATATTATTGCTTTCAACGAATAAATTATCACAAATTTTAACTTGTGCTCCCACTGACAGCAAGCGTTAAATATGTATCATTTTAAATAATATGTTTTTGCTTAAGATATATTCGTTGCATATATTGCCCGTGCAGAAGTATCGTTTATAAGGGGGGCCAAGTTAGCAGTATGATTCTGTTTCAATTGTTTTTATGACGATTACTATTTCAAAAGTTACGAAATAAAACTCCGCAGAAAGACGAGTGTGATGAGTGTAAATAAAATAAATTTATTATTAATTTAAATTGTTTTTAATTTATTAAGAATAATTAAAATAAAAAATAAAACATAATTTAAGCGGGGATCGAATCCAGACCTATAGCGTGTTAGTCAGGATGTTTAACCGCGCGGCAACACTGTATCAACTGTCAGTGTATATTTTTAAGAGGTATAATCTTTAATGCGTTATTTTTAAAGCCCTTTTTCTCGAAAAGGGCAAAATAGTGCGCGCTATTACTTTGCCACTAAAGACCATTAGTGTACAACTACTTCGAAAAAAAGTTCAGCCAAATCGGTGTTCCGCCGGTGGCGACCTCCCCTTGTTAGTTTACGCCAGAATTTCGGTTATACGTTACGTTCACGTCGCGTTCAGCACATTGAAACCGAAACTGTTATTAACATTTTGTGAAAACTAAATCTTTATTTTACGTGTTTTTGTTACATACAAGTATCTAATTGACCTTCAGGAAACCAATACCTTTATTCTCCCATAATCCTTCGGTACATATTTCTATCATTTTAAAATCTCTCTTACATACCTCTCTCCACATACCTTCTCATACATGCTCTGTTATTCCTACTAAATAATATGAATCCATTGATTTCTCTGTTTTCCTCTTCGTAATCTCTGACACCATTTTATTCACAACATTTTGACTAATTGTACATTATTTTATTTCATAATCAAGATTAACTTTCATTCATGGTAGTAGACACCATAACCTAGCTTCTCTTATTGATTATAGGTTAACTCCAAGTAACATGGCAGACATAGAGACAGAAGTGTTACAGAATCTCAAATGTTCTGTATGTCAGAGTTACTTATCATTTTCGCCCATAATGCAGAAAGCAAATGGGGACAGTGTGTGCGGAAGATGCGTTACTACAGGCAACATAGAACATTCAACATTGCGTATGAAAGCATATGAGGCACTGGCATCTACACATACATTCCCCTGTCGTTATGACAAAGATGATTGTCGTACCAAACTACATTGGGAAGATGTACGCGAACACGAAGAAGACTGCAGTTACCGGCCATATGGATGTTTTATGCTTCCACCCGGTAGCTGCACATGGACCGGGTGTAGAAATCAACTGATGACACATTTCACTGAAGATCATCCCGAGAATATTATGAATATTTCAGAGGAAACGAACATTGATGTATCACAAGATTTCGAAATGAACATATTAACTACCGCTTTCGATTTGTTGTTTTTGGTACAAATTAAATATAGTAAAGTTTCTAATAAAATGTGGCATACCGTTCGATATATTGGCAACGAGAAATGTTCGATGTTATTCAAATACAGTTTCACAGTAATTAGCGAGGAAGAAGATATAATCAAGAAAAGACAAGTTGAACCGCGAAATTCTCTATACGCATTAAATGATAAATCACATGAAATCGATTTTGAAGTATTTTTAGATTGTTTAAAAGCTGCTATTAAAGTAAATATTGATAAAAAGTTCGAACCAAAAATATGGAAACCTATGGAATGTACATTATGCAAGAAATATTTAGATTTATGTTATACGCGGCAAACCAAAGATGGGAGTTATTGTACCGAATGTGCACCTGATAATTATATAATTATTAGTAGCAATAGTTTTACACCTCGTTGCAAAGATTGTAAGGTTGGAGAATGTTTAGAAGGTATTGAAAAACATAATAAATGGATATGCTCCGCGAAGAAAAAACATTGTTACAATTGTATCAATACTTGGTTGGATGTATTTAACCATTATGAGCATACTCATAATTCAAACACAAAATTAATAAACGGTACTACCTGGGAATCTAAAATATATGTCGAAAATAGAAATAAATTTGTGGGAATTCTATTTACAAATGGTATTAAATTTTTTGTATTTAGTGAATTACATGACACAGAATTGCGGGTCCGAATAGTTTCAAAATTGAAGGAAAGTGAAGTTGAATATTTTGAATGTGTCGTAAAAGTGGTTAATCCTGGAACTGGTTATAATGAACAAATAATTTCAAAAAGGGGCACAGTTTGGGATTGGGAATCATGCTTTAAATGGACGATTAGCAATTCACTTATACAAAAAATAAATGATAACGGTAAATTTAAAGACACTTGCCAGTTAAGAGTAAATATAAAACAAATAATATAATCAATAACGCAACTATTTTGAATCAATTAATTATTTACTAGTTTCAAAAAGATGTAAATTTCAGTTATTTATATCTTGCAGAGATACAACTCAGATATTTGCTTCACATAGATAGAAAGACATTATTAAAATAAATGTAACATATACAGTGGAACTCCAATATTCGTCCATGCTAATATTCGTGTTTTTTAGAAGTCGTCCTGTTTTTTCGTTGAAATATTTGTTTGATATTCGTCCGAAAAGTCAATATTCGTCCCATCTCTGACGTGATCCGTGAGTCAGCTGGCTCAGTGACATTACCTGATGTCAAAATGGGTGATGATTCCCCTTTCAGACAATAGCCTAATCCCTCTAAAATATTAAAAACTCTTAACAACAATCATAGTTTGGTTTCGTTTGATATTCGTTCTTTTTAATATTCATCCTCTCATTGGGAACGGATTAATGACGAATTTTGGAGTTCCACTGTACTAGCAATTAAGAATGTCATAGTTAAAACAATCTGTAAGTATAACACAAGTAACAATTAGATAGATGGGAGTACTTGGCGGTATGTTTTAAGTAATTTTACAGTGCTTGTATCAAAATACAATTAAAAACCATCATTGTACAAATTGATTGGGTGCATTAATGGCGCAGGATACTTAAAATTAATTGATATAAAAGTGTATCATTTTTATTCTACTTAATATATACACAAATTTTATAATTATTTGTTAGATAAAAATGAATAGTAACAGATTTTTCATTTTGTTCTTTGCTTTATAATGCATAATGCAATACTAGGTATTCGTATCAAATATAGATATTAGTATATTTATATTTTAATATATTTTAGCATTATATTTTCTCTTACATTGATTTATATGTATTGTAGGTACATTGTACCTACATACATATCTATGCTTTTATATTTTAAGATTTTTTAACATTTATTATAATATAGATATCATGAAAATTATTGTTATTTCATGTGTGTGTGTGTGTGTGGGTGTGCCTGTGTGTTTTAGCTTAGGGGTTCAACAGAGGTGTAGTCCTAAAAAAAAGTAGTGCCGGGGCGCATAATTTTTTTTTCATAGTATTTAATTTAATAATGAAAAAGTTGTTTAAAAATTTCAGATTTATATAATAAAATATTTTACTATCAAATATTTCATGATTCATTTTGTTTTTTTTTTTAAATGTGGCAGGGCTTAGCCTTGGTATCTTGAAAAAGTACCAGGGCGGCGCCCTGGTGCGCCCTGGCACAACTACAGCCCTGGGGTTCAATACATATATGGCAATTAAGCGTTTCCTGACTCAATGTTACATACAAACAAAACAAGAAATACTGGTTATTGATGTGGTGTATAAGATGCACTGTCCTAGGCATAGATTGATTCAACTTCATTATGTAACTTTTTAGATCATCGACCTCCTGTCGAAGAGCTATAGTGTTCGGTACGATGTCTGTAGCATCTTCCGATTTCAACAAGTTTTGCACAGAAATCCCGGACAGACCCCTGGATCACGAAATGACTATTACAACATATGTCCGTATGTATGTCGCTCGTCCGCTCGCTCGCTCGTACGAGATTTTTTGTTCCACTCAGATCTCCTAAACTACCCAACGGGTTTTAATGAATTTTTTTCTGCAGATACGTGTTATGGTCTAGTTGTGCAAGGTACATTTTATTTTTCAAAATTTTCCTTCGTACTTGAGAGAAAAAAAAAATTTCCAATTTTTTTTCAGTTTTTATTTTTTTTCTGCGTTATTTTTTATTCAATTGTATTCAAAATTTTCATGCATATTCAGGAAATGAAACAATATTTTTCCATATTTTTTATTTTGAAAAATTATGTAAGACCACTGGAGAAAAAAATATTTTTAAATTAAAAATTGAACAAAAGAAGATCAATGCATTTATAGTCGGCTTAGTTTGCTTTGCTTTTGTCAACAGAAGAAAATGTATTCACACTTGTTTTAAATTTGTTGTTTAACTTCGACCTAGGCACCTAGGATTTTATAAGTGGATCTAGATAAATAATAATTTGTGATATATTCAGACTTGGACATACGTCGATGAGCTGCAGGCATGTATGTCTGTATACATTCCTAGTTTAAGCTAATGTTCATTCGGCTCTGTTTATTTGACAATTTTGCCATTTTGACACTTAATAAGCCTGAGGCAGTCGCCTCATTTGCCCTTACTATGACGCTGTAGGAATAAGGAAAAGTACCTCTAAAAGCGACATCATTTTTAACAGGTTGAGCGCCAAGGCGAAATTTTGGAAAATTTCTCTAGAGACCAACATCAGATCTGCATGCATTCTCATTTTAAAATGTGTCCGCAATGCAGAAGGTATACGCTATTCTTTTGAAACAAAACAGAAGGTATACGGCTCTGAATTTAATCTGTAACAAGGCCGGCGGGGCTTCAGGAAAATATATGCCCCCCCCCCCCCCTACAGAAGAAAAGGAAGAGCGTAAATATATAGTGGTTATTTGAATAGTTTTCTATACAAATATACCAATAACTGTTCGAACTATGAAGGTGTGGGGCCCCTTTATGTGTGGGACATCGTGAAAATCCCCGAAATCCCAACGTCTAAGCCGGCCCTGCCTGTTACTGTACTGTTGACTACATGATTTCAACAATAAAGTTCAAATTAAACATAAACATTACATCGCTTGTATATTAACAATATTGCCAAAATATATTGCATTTTACATTGTAATCGGGTATAGTTCGAAATCAAATTCATACCAAAGATCCTTTACTGCGTGGTTCAATTCAGCCGCACATTCTATACCAAGGAATTTCATCACAAATACATTTTAATCAGTCAGTAATATTATAGATATATGTAGGGAAATATTGTAAGTGCAGTGGGAAGCAATTTTCTACTACAATTTTCTACGGCAACCGTGAAGATACATATACAGTGACTGTACAGTCGTATTTATACAGGACTATTAGCACCATCTAGTAAATAAAAAGAGAAATATTAGGTGTATTCTTTTTACAATTTGGCTGACTGAGTTAAGAACTAAGCTAAGCCAGGCTAAGCTCACTTAGAACAAGATTTTTTATTTTTCTCAGATAGTTCACTGGCATGCAATAAATATAAATTAGCAGAGCAGCAATTTTGCACTGTGATTATATTGCATATTAATTAATACCATCGTATCATTAAATGGTCAACTATTTATTCTATGTATTTATTTATAAAAAGTATTTTTTACAAAACTAATGCGTTTGCTACGTTTTCGTTCATAATTATAATAGTGGAATCGTTTACATATTCGAAATTATCAATTTTTAAACAAAAAATAACAAAATAACTTGAAAATAACCTCACTATTACTCTTTTTATCAAACTTTCGCGCGTACAAATGCTGCATAGCTCTTCTAAGCCTGTGTTGCGGGTAGTGCGTCATCGGAAAGGGGGAGGCTGAAAAACGTAGATAAAGTGAGCTACGACTTGTAAAAAGAACACACAAATAACTAAGCCATTGTGAAATAACCAAGCAATTAAGCCAGCTTAGGTAAAAAGAATACACCTAATAGTGTAATTATAATATTATGAAACTAAATTACAATTTTAAATAATATACAATAATAATTATTTATATTAATACAAACTAATAGTTTTCCAACAATTACATTATTAAATTTTATTTGCAATCTATCATAGTTTTCATCTTGTATTTTTAATTTAATATATTTAAGAATATTTTTATAGGATCTCCAATTTTTTTGTCAAATTGTAAGAGCTTCCATAGCCAAATTTAATTGTACAAACTACATGAAACATACTTCTTTACAAACAATGACTGCTTTATTAACACTAAGAGAGTTGGCAACACTGTATATAACTTGTAATAAGTTGGCAATGCAGCAAATAGTTCGTTCGTTCCTTGTAGTTTTCTCCAGTTTTCTCTACAATTTTGTCGTTTATTTTGTACATGTGTAGTGAATGTTTTGTTTATTGTTTGATTGGATTTCGGAGCCCAAGCTAAATTTATTACATTATTGTAAGTACAAGATATAATTTATGGCCTAGTTAGTAATAATGCGTAGAAAGACAGACTTTATACACTGCACTCGTTTGCTAAAAATATGCAGATAATCTCCGTGTGACACGATACTTGTACTATACGGTTTTGTTCTAATACGATTGATAAATTGTGGTAGTCCTCGCGCAACACATTATTTTTATATAAAATTTTGTACGTAAAATATTCTGCTCTTGTGTTGGAAATTTCCGTAATTTATATAAAATTATGTATTTTGAAAGATCTACATATTATACGGGAGTTAACTGTATTACTTTTCCACTAAATGATAAACGGAATAATTACCAATAACCGTATAAATATAGGTTAAATTGCAGTATAGTCTGACTAACAATTTCAACGTCAACAAATTGTTAAGTATTCAGTAAATAGTAGACCATTATATATGTATTGCTCAATAATGTGTTGAAAATATTAAATTCGATACTGTAGTACCCTCTGACTTTAAACATATCCATTGGAGATCTATTGAGACTAAGGTTTGGACCGGATTTCTGTAGTCGTCACGAATTTTAGAAGAATATTTTGTATTGACAATAATAGACAATAAGTTAATCCTACTCATATGACACATGTGTCGAGCCAGGAATAAGTTGAGACATGTCGGATCAGTTGGGGTACTTCTAATGAATATAAATTCCGGACTTTGAATGTTGGACCTGGGGCTGAAACTGATTAAAACAAATTTTTTTTTGCCCATGCACACATCTAATATCTGCATGTCACAATATATACTCGTATAAAGCATGTTACCATAGAAATCAAGAACTTGCATTTAGTAGAATTTGACCTACTATGAACTTATTAACTAACAATAAGACCGATTGTATCAGAAAATCGATCTGTTCTCGAACTAACAATAAGACTAAGTACATACGTACATAATATTTTTGTTTTTCGTGGTGGAATGATTATTATTTAATGATGACTGACTTCCAGTCATCAGCGTGCAGGTGTGTCTGATACTGTATTTCTAGTATAAGGTTTAACTAGAATCTATCCTAAATAACAATGAAGTCGAATCTGAATATTGGTAAGTTTATATGTGGGGAATTATCAAGAAAAATAATCAAACTTTTACTCCTATCTAATTAGCCGAATAATATTTTCAGAAAACTAAATCATTGTCAATAAATGCGCAAATTTTATCTTATTTATTTTCATCTTCATATCTCCCATAGTATAAGTATAGTATATAAGCATTTATTCTGTTCCACGCTATGTACTCGTACAAAAAATAAATAAATAACTGTACACTGTATAGCGTATTCCACTTTCATATTCCTGACTACTTGACTTGTAATAATTAGTTTAATTAGGCAAAAAAAAAAAATTGTAACTCTATTCACTACTGATCTCAAGAATGAATCCCAATAGCCGTACCGAGCGAACAGTTATACAGTGCAATACTCTACGCTCGGTACGGCTACTGGGATTAATTCTTGAGATCAGTAGTGAACAGGGTTACAATTTCATTTGGGACTAATTATGTATTGAAATATTTCAAAGAATTTGTATTGTTAGGATATAGCACCCCCAATAAACTAATTATTACAAGTCAAGTAGACAGGAATATTAAAGTGGAATACACTATAACATATGCGTATTATTTGTTTTAGGTTAACTCCAAGTAACATGGCAGACATAGAGACAGAAGTGTTACAGAATCTCAAATGTTCTGTATGTCGGAGTTACTTATCATTTTCACCCATAATGCAGAAAGCAAATGGGGACAGTGTGTGCGGAAGATGCGTTACTGCAGACAACATAGAACATTCAACATTGCGTATGAAAGCATATGAGGCACTGGCATCTACACATACATTTCCATGTCGTTACGACAAAAATGGTTGTCGTGCTAAACTACATTGGGAAGATGTACGAGAGCACGAAGAAGACTGCAGTTACCGGCCATATGAATGTTTTATGCTTCCACCCGGTAGCTGCACATGGACCGGGTGTAGAAATCAACTGATGACACATTTCACTGAAGACCATCCCGAGAATATTATGAATATTTCACAAGAAACGGAAATTGATGTATCACAAGATTTCGAAATGAACATATTAACTACCGCTTTCGATTTGTTGTTTTTGGTACAAATTGAATATAGTAAAGTTGCTAATAAAATGTGGCATACTGTTCGATATATTGGCAACGAGAAATGTTCGATGTTATTCAAGTATAGTTTCATGGTAATTAGCGAAGAAGAAGATATAAACAAAAAGAAAAATGTGGAACCTCAAAACTCCGTGTACGCATTTAACGATAAATCACATCAGATCAATCTTGAAATATTGTTAGAATATTTAAAAGTTACTATTAAAGTAAATATTGATAAAAAATTTAAACCAACAATTGGGAGACTTATGCAATGTACATTGTGTAAGAAATGTTTAAATATATATTACACTCGTCAAACCAAGGATGGGTGTTATTGTACCGAATGTGCACCTGATAATTATATAATTATCAATAGCAGTATTTGTACAGTTACTTGCAAAAAATGTGGTGATGAGGAATCTTTGGAAGATATTAAAAAGCATGAAAAATGGTTATGCCGTAAAGTGACAACATTTTGTAATTATTGTACGTGTAGAAATAATTTAAAGCATTATGAAATGCATTGTATTTCAAAAGTTGTATCATGCGACGGATTAACCTGGGGATCTCGAATATTTGTTCAAAATACAAATAGATTAAAGTTTATAGGCAAATTAAATGGTGTCTTTTTTATACTTGCCAGATTGCAAGACACAGAATTGCATGTCCAAATAGTTTCTCGCATGAAGGCAAGGGAAGTTGAATCTTTTGAATGTGAAATAAAAGTTACAAATCCTGCAAATCGTTATAGTGTACAAACAATTTCGAAAAGGGGTAAAGACTGTGACTGGGAATCACATTTTAATTGGAGTCCTCTAAATTCACTTATAGAAGTTGAAATTATAAATGGTAAATGGAAATCGCTTTGCTACTTAAAAGTAACAATAAATAAAGTTGTTTAATTAATATCGCAATTATGTTCTATTACATTTAATTGTACAGTAATTAATAAACAGTTTGAATTGTTTACATTTTGCTTTAGCAGTAATTAATTTATAAAAGTAATATATCAAATATTTTATGTTATCATTTAATATTTCACAAGAAACGGAAATTGATGTATCACAAGATTTCGAAATGAACATATTAACTACCGCTTTCGATTTGTTGTTTTTGGTACAAATTGAATATAGTAAAGTTGCTAATAAAATGTGGCATACTGTTCGATATATTGGCAACGAGAAATATTCGATGTTATTCAAGTATAGTTTCATCTGCTATACATACTTTATAATTATTTGTAAGTATGAAACCATGCTTTTTTGTTTGTTGTATAATATACAATACAATAATATGTATCTTATATTGGAATCAGAATATATTAGTGTAGTTTAATAATTTTTTACACTATATTCTTGTATGCATTTATTTATATTTATTGCTTATTTTTGAATTTTGACATTTATTAACATTTATAATATAGTTTTTCTGATAATTGTTGTTAACGAATATTAAATATAGCGTGTAAACGCTTCATATATGTGCTACATAAGCACTATATTATGCCATAGTGTATAGTAATTGTGATTGGCAATAACAAATTGTATGTACTCAATTATTTCAAATAAAATTTTTTTTACCTCCTTTTGTTGTAATTAAAGCAAATCTATAGACATTTAAAAAAAAGTATTAATCCAGAACACAGATTAAAAAAAAAGCTAAATGTAATTTTATCATTAAATATATTCATATGTGTTGTTACTGAGTCGGTTATCAGATATTCGAAATTATCATTGTGATGCACTTTTTTGGGACTAATTTATGTAGAGCATGTTTTTTGAGCAATGAGCAGGTTAAAACATTTAGTTAATAAATGTGAAGAAAAGAACGTAAAAATACTGCCAAGAATCAGGCTAGACATTTTCACCACCGTCGTTAGGCTACTGGCATCTTTGGTTTAATACCTGTGCATGGCTCCGGTAGTCATCTATCAGGATGCCGGCATGCGACTGCGTTTATTAAAACTTACAATTAGACACAAACGGATATCAATGGACAAAAACTACTAAGACAGGAAGATGTAATTCCTGACTCAATGGTACACAGAAATAGGCGATACTGATTGCTGGCATGTCGGAGGTCAGGAACTACAATACATATTTCAGGGATTGAAAAAAATGCGAAGAAAATTGATACATTTGAACATTTCTATACAAATATCTCTTTCAAATATAAGACGATTTCGCTTTACATGAACCTACGGTTATCTTTGTATAGCACGGATCCACTGTAAAATGGTTAGAAAAGTACAGTATACCTCGCATAACACGGTATCGTTATATTTTACGAAGGAACCCAATCACTCATACTCCACTGTACGGGCGAGATACGTTCCTGAAAAGTCAGCCGCAAAGCGAAATGCTGTATAACGAATCATTCAATACACAGGGATTTCTCAACTTTCTGGCCGTATATTGAAAATTGTAGGCCGTAAATTGAAACTTACCCATAATTACACAAGGTCCTTATAACGAAAAGTTAGGTGTACCATTAAAATGGTATATACGGTGCGTCTCATGACGATCTATACCTACATAGGACGGTTGTGCGCTCATTGGATTTTTAAAATCAAGATATTAATCTGACTGGTTTTTTTTTTCTATTTGTGATTGCCAACTTGACGTTTAAATTCCTTGAAAATGTACTACTACATCGAATATGTTACAAAATTATACTAGAATCTCAAAGGAAATAAAATAATAATCATAGTGTAAAAAACTAAGACGATCAAATTAATATTTCACGATCAAGAGCGTACGCAACTAACCTATGTGTGGGTCGTCATGAGACACACGGTATGTTTCATTCTCTTTTTTCTACTTGGTATGTATTAAAATTAAATATCATTTTGTTAAATATGAATATGTCAAGGTTTGCGTAATTATAAATCGATGTTAGTGAAGATTTCTTTTTTGAATATTTTGCATAGCTTACTAGATGTGATTTTCCTAATGTTTTGTGTTCGATTGTATCTGCATACAAGCTTAAAATTTTGGAAAATGTTTGATGTAAATATTTTAGGATGGATAATAAGCTTTCTGAAAATTTAGTAATTTTTGTATACTTGATATGTCTGGAAATACAACATATACGTTTGATTTTTTTTTTTTAATAGGAAGAAAAGTTAATTTTAGTGTAGTTGAAAAGTGATATTTTTTCTCTTTAATGTGATGTATCTATTTACATAAATATCTTTTACACCCGTATGAATTTATAAGCCAATATAAAAAATCTGTTGTGGTCACCACACTACTTTCTTATACTCAATTTAAATTTTAAAATGGCACATACATGTATTTGACATTTCAAATGCGTATTTCTGTAAATATTTTGTCTTTGTTTTGTTTTCATAGCATATATGATATTTTAAATACATGCCAATATATAAATATATTTTATTCAAAATTGGATAAAGATAGAGCAAAAATGTATAGAAAAAATGTTTTTTTCATAATAATATTCGCTACATCTTTTATTTGAAAAATTTTTACGTATCGTTTTTGTTTTTAAAATAATTTGAAGTTTACAATATCTGTGTTCAGTAAATTTCCTCTTCCGGTTTTCTAATTATACCCAAACATACAGACACACATCCACTCAATCAGACGGCATTGCGAAAATAGTCAAAACGTATTCAGGGGACCTCAAAACGTGTATTTCCATCAAAATCTCGCAATCGAAATTTTTCATGATTCCTATACTTTCCATATACTATGTATAAGAAAGTAAAAATTGTGAAAATTAAATTTTTGATCGTATCTAAGCCATGGAAAATTTTCAAAATCCGAAATTATCACTGATAAAGATTCATTTATCAATTTAATAAAAATTATATTTAAACCAACAAATCGCTGGCATAAAACTAGCGTAATGAACATGATACTTGGCAACAGGAATTACAGTAACTTTTCTAGCATTACCACATTTGGTTCAAGTTAAAAAGATTTTTATAAATAGTGAAATTAAATTGTTCAAAAATTTATTTTCAACATAAATTTATGTCTCACAATCGGCGATGTTGTTTGCAATTGTCATATATATTTTATCTTATAAATATACAACTTTAGTCTAATTTAATCAATTTCATTTTTCTTATATTTTCTACGATTTCTTAATGGTAATATGCTGTTAAGCATCTGAATTTATTAGCACATTTGTCAAACTGTGATCTCTTGTAGTTACATAACCAAATGGAATAGGACCCATGTTTATACTCGTATGCCAATTTTTACTCATAATGACCTCCCCAACATCGGGTTAAAATTTTTTACACTCTTCGGGAATCACCCGGTATACAAACTACTTAAAGTATAATAAAGTAATTTTTATAATTTTTTTAAAATATATTTTACAGTTCTACAAATTTAGTTAATTTGCAATCAAATTTAGAAATATCTATAATCTAATGTACAAACCGGTTTGGATTTTTTTATATATCTTCCTTTTTGGTATCTTTGTACGTACTTGTTCAATATATTTATACAAAAATATATCTTGGTTAGTACATATATGAACAGTATTTTATTCGTTAAATCACTTCCCCCCCATACCTGTCCATAGATTTACATTTGTCAGTTAATATATTTGAACACATCATAATACCGGCCTCGATATAAACATTACGGGCTTAGAGTGCATGTGCTCGCATTAATCCGGGACTTGCCTACCGTATCCCGTGGTGGTCTCACCCTGTTCCCAGCAAACCCCTTTTGACTGACGGATTATCGTAGAATAGACTTTCGCCTAAATACTTTATATTGCAGCTCCTACGACCTATGGAAGAGAAACATTCGTATTCATCTATTTGCTTCATGCGTAAGTATTAAACATGTTGGAATGTATGTATTTCATTATTAACATAGGTGTATGAACTATTTTCGAATTATATGCATAATAAGTACTACGTGTATTTTGCATTTAAATGTTAAAGATTAAATTATATGTCAAATCATAGCGAAGAGAAATTCTTCTGCTTTACCTCATTGGTACCTCTTATTTCAGCTTATTATAAACTAGTCCTTATAATAAGTACTGTTTGCATTCATATGTAGGTATCTAAAATACTTACATAATGTAACACATGAAACTAAAAATATTGGAATATAATTTAATTGAGTATGACGAAATACAGATTTGGTCTGCTGGTAATAATAAACTTAAGCCGAAAAAATATTCTAGTCCCCTCAGTTTATTATCAGAATTTAACTGTATAGCACAATACATATAATGAAAAATCTTAAATCGAAATTAATTTAAGAATCTCGTCTCGTTTATTAAAACTTCCGAACTTTCTGTTTTGTTCTAAACACACATCATTTAATCTTTCATAGAGATTCACTAACGGCTTCAAATGCCTTCTAGTTCGAAAATCAGTTGAAACGGTATTCCTTCCTGTAGATACACGATTTATTTATAGTTTTATTAGTTTTTAATGTTTTTTAAGGTAGTAGGAGTCGGTTAGACCAGCGTTCCGCAACCTTTTTTATCTGGCGACCCATAAAATATGAATTCAAATGTAAGGAGACCCGTATGAGACTGTATGTATGGTAGGAGAGGGGGCTTTAGTCTCTTAAAATTACAGGACCATACAAAAAATATAGGCGTAAGATTTAGGATTAAAAAAATGTATACCAGCGCAATGTATGACAGCACCTCTACCGTCTACCTCATTCTAATAGACACTAAAATTACTAACCGCCAATATTTAAATGAAGTATTCTGATTTAGCAAGTATATAAATCGTTGGCTTCCACATCCGTTGTATTTATCCTAAATCATTAAATATTTATGCGACCCGTTTTTAAACTTTTGCGACCCAAAATTGGGTCGCGACCCAATGGTTGCGATCGGCTGGGTTAGACTACGGTATAATTATTCTACAGTAGTTTTTCTGGTGATTAAAGTCTCATGCCATCATGAATAATAAACGATTTACTATATTATAGTCATATACAATAATGTATAATGTGATATAGAAATGAAATGTCATATATTCATTACTCGACCACACGTACATGCCCTAACGATATTTTCGTGCCCACAGGGACTCGTAGTGTACCGGTAAACAGTGAGCGTACGTTCGTGTCACGTGACCCGTTTACGGGTGCCACACAATCGGTAGACGTTCCAGGGTGGGTGTTGTTGTTACTGTGGGGATTGTTGCAGACGCGCCAAGCAGGGGTGCGAGGGAAAATAAGTTGCTACGCTACGCCTCCGTGTAACAGTTGCGATCAAGGATCACACCGCGGGCAATTTGTAAATAGCGTACACGCGTGCCACAGCATGCCGGACACGTGCCGTGCGCACGTGGCACGGATATTGCCAGGTCGGACGCATGTGGTGATTGGACCACCCCGTAGATACTGAGGGATTTACACGGTAGTCTCGTATTTTATATTAAATCATAGAAACATTTCAATATATCTACTAACTAAAATCTATGTTCTACATAGCTAATACAATATTATTGAAACAAATCATAACCTCACCAAATAAAACACATATTGAAACAGAGACCCTTATTTGAGAATAATTAGAAATACACTATACATTTGTGTAAAACTTATAAATAATATTACTTTATGGTGTATTATAAACTATAAGTAATTGTTAATAATATTGATATAATAATTATATCAGTAATTATTACAGAAATTGTTGTCTGAATTTGTAATTTATAAACCAAGTTCGAGAATCAAATTTATTTGCAAAGCGTGCCCATTTGTTGCGGGTTTTATTTATTTTTATTCATGTATAAATCAAGTAAATTTAATTTTTTATTTTGAAAATAAGTCTAAAACCTAGTGCGACAATCGATTCATTATAGATGACAAGTATGGAATGAGAATATCAGTGGTGGCGTGTATTCTTTTTCACGAAAAGCAGAAAGGGTTAAGCATTTTAAAGTACATATTTTAAACGTGAAAACAAAGATAAATAACTAAAGCATGAATTCTGTTTAAAAATTAATACTGTGAAACCTCAATGCATAGTTTTTAAAGGAACAGAAAAATTATAACGATGTATACAAGAAAACAATAATTGCATGGACATTGTTTATATGTACTTGAAAGAAAGAGTTTTATTGTAATTTCTGGATTACAATTGAGTTTTTATTTTCTCTTTCTTGCTAAATAATAAACTTGCTTTTCCATGAATAACAAATAAAGTCCAGTCCGAGATAAGAGATAACAAATGAGTTTGCTTATAGTGAACGGTGGCAATTGTTATTTGGGGAGAGATAAAATCCGTGGCATTGATGTTCAAGTGTTTTTCGCACACGGGCTGAACGGGTGGCCAAACGTTTATCATCGTGTTTGAAACTAGTATACACGTGCGCCTACCTGCTGCTGTTCCCGATTGACATACACCCAGTTGCTGCACCGTGCACTGACATTGTTCCCACGGTTCTGCCCACGGGAACCTATACGCAGTCAACTAATAGTAGATACGTTGATGCAGGATTATCTAGATACGAATACGTACACTCGACTACCAATTCCATTTCAATCGTTTACATCAAAGCCATTGTACTTGTATATTGAATGCTACATTCTCTGAATGGTAAAACAGTATTTCTCATATACTTTTAAAAATAAAATACTTTTGTTGGGTTGTAAAGGCAGTATTCATTGTATACTGTACGTATTTCTGCTTAGATATAATTAATTCTAAATTTAGATCAAAATCAGGAAGTGAACAATTGTTAAGGGTAAAAGTCGAGAATAGCGGGAAATAATGTTTCCATGGACGGAAACGATGCATCGAGGTTTTAAGGTTGTGTCCATTTTACATGTTAGATAAAATTTATTTTATTGTTTAATAAATAAAATATTGAACACACTTTTAACATTCCAATTTTCGCATTTTTTGACACTTGAGAACAGCCTCTTATAATTATGATACATATTAATACAAGTGATCTGGAATATTTTTAATGATTTTCCGTGATATCTTTTCGATAGATTATCGCATTTCCGCTGTGTAATATCGAAAACACTTGATCAACACAATGTATTCGTATTATCAGGGTAGCCGTGAAAACAAATACAGGTCGGAATGAACTGACAATTGGCGAACGGAAATCATTATCGCAAATCAAATTTAATAACGGCGTGTAATAAATCACACGTCATCAACGTGCCCGTTCATTTATCAACATATCGCAGAAGCGGAAGGCAAACACAGCCCTAGAAAAAAATAAACTATTTCAAATTAAAATCAAGCACACTGTACGTACGTATTGTATGTGCTGAAACCTGATGTGTGCATAATCATATAGACAAGCATGCACAAGTCAATAATAATAATACGATGGAGCATGTGTGTTTGCCTATATTACATGTACTACGTGAACTTGAGTAAATAAGTCTCGAATTTAATTATTAAATTTACTAAATCCAACGCAAACATCGATAAGAGTTATTAAATACAGGTGTTGTTATGACAGCCGTGAATTTCTAGTATGTACGTCATTCGCGTAGTCTACAATACCACTGTATCTACAGATTAAACTCATACAGTTTAGCAATGTTACAGCATTTTTTGCTTTCCCGCGATTATCTTTATGTCTCACTAAAAATGATGCATCAAATTGTCATTAGTTTTAAGACAATTCGAACTATACAATTCTATATCCGTATACAAAGTTTATTATGAAAAGTTAAACAACAATCAATAACTTCAGATTCGGTGGAGCTTGCTTATAAAACACTAGAGTATATGTGTGTTCACATAGAGTGAACAAACACCATGGACGCATCACCATAGAGCTTTCGGGGGCATCCCAGTGTTGTGAAGTGTACACCCCCGGAGCATCGTATCAAGTGGCCGGTCGACACCGAGGAAAGAGCTAATTTCACTGCCGGCTGCACGAAATACACAGATGTGCACCGCACGAGGGCATAAGTGGCGCACTCTACATACATGTATGTACTACACGCGAACACCGGTTCAAAGCAATAACGCAAGAAATTCTACATAAAAGTATGCTGCCCAGGCGAAAATATTAAATAGCTTTCAGCTTTTGCGCACACACTGTTTAAATAGGATAGTTCAATACTGTACGATATTACTGACGAAATATCGTAATTAATAATGAACAGATTTGTAGGAAAATAAAAATTAATAACAATTTTAGCCAAGCCTATTATTTATTATTATTTTTTTTTTTCATTTCTTTAAACAATTCTAATAAAGTTTTGATTTAATTTGAATTACTTTTGATATGAAAATACAATATCGTTTGTAATTCGTGTATGATTCCTATTTACCTACTGGGTACAGAAATATAATTCTTATACCAAAAATTATACATAAACAATTGACAAAACATAACGGATCAATAATAATTGTAGAATCTTATAACCTGGTAACCGAAAAATGTATTTCAATGAGCAAGACCTTCAGTTAAAGAGTAAATGATAGACTTTAATATGGGTATAATAACAAATTTACAACAATTAAAAAATACTCATCCGTACATTTTTCCCGCCTGACATTTTTATACAAATCTTTACTAAAATGGAAAAATACTTGACGGACAGAAAATCTACAGTCATTGCGTACAATATTAAAACCAAGTAATGGCTCTTTAATACAAAACCTTGTTCATTTAAATATTTTTTTTGTTACCGAGTTCCAAAATCTGTCCCTTTATTTTGTCCATTGTGTACAAATATGTTCTAATTATAAAAACAAAAAAACACTGGTTTCATTTTCAGTTTTTACCCTTTTTATAAAGCGTTTAGAATGTAACGGATTAATTCGAATTTAAAGAAACAAAGCTGTTTGTATCATACAATTAGTAAGTTCAATCCTTTACATTTTGTACGTATATTTCCGTTTATTTTGTTTCCGGATAAGGGAGAGGAATTCACAGACCCCTTTCTAACATAGCTCAAGTCTTAAGACATGACGAGACAGATGGTGTCTTCTGCTTTCGAAATGTATTATGTAAGTCGTTGTTTAGGAAAGGGTTGAAAGAACAATTAGTCTTGTCTGACATGTCAAATGATGAGTTTTGTTACAATTGGAAATAAAATTAATTTTGTAATAATTTAAATAACTTAATATTTTTATAATATTAATATTATAAAAATAACATATAATTTAGATTATATTCATTTATTTTTATGATAAAGTTCAGTCCAATGCTATTCTTCCACTTAATCATTTCAAATTAATACAAAATATTGTTTTCGTGAAAACAGGCAATAAATATAGGCTACAATATAAATAAAAAAAGTATTCCTAACACCTCATAACTGCAATCACTAATAATCATACTAACACATGTATTTGTACATACTTAAGATAAACACTAAAATTACATTTATATCCATAGAAAACAATAATAATAACCCTAAGATTTAATCATTATAACAATTTAAAAATACTAGTAGCTTTGATTGTTCTGATAATACAAAAAATATTGTAATCGAGAAGGCCGTGGTCTTCTCGATTAAAAGTGTACGCTTTCAATTAAGAAGGTCGTGGATAAGACATTAGTCGGCTAGTGGGAAGATTTTTTTTGAAAGTTTAGCATTTCTGACGAGTATTAATGGAATGAATTGTGAACCTGCGAATTAATTTGTGGGACAGGTATTGAGTATTTCTGAGTGAAAAACGTTATAAACTTAAATAAGATAAATGGAGATCTCTACGATTTCGTATATTTAGCCATCTAATGTCATTTAGATTGCGGGACATATGGTCGTATTTACGAAGACCATAGATAAAGCGAATACAAGGCATGTTGACTTTCTGTATTTTTTGCGACGCGAATCTGTCGATACAGGGTTCGTACATTTCATCTCAATATGAAAATCTTGACAGTATCAGTGAGTTAGTAAATAAGTAAGTTCTATGTTTAGAAAATCTCGTTCATTCCATAACAATTTTAGTGTAAAAATGATTTGTTCATTGAAACTGAGATCCCTGTCAATAACAATTCTAAGTTTTTCACTAAGTTGCTTCAAATCATTGCAGAACCAGTGACAATAATATTGAGGGACTTTTCTGCCTGTATGTGCTTTCCTTTATTTCCAAACACTATGAATGCAAGACCTCCGGGAATTTATACTCAGCAAATGTTCACTAGTAATAGATACCAATTGTTCGAGAAAGCTTCTGAAGATTTATTACCCAGGAAATCGAAGGCAATTTATGAAATAGTCTTCAAAATATTTGTTGACTGGAAGTTGGAAAATAAAGTCAATGATTAGTGGGCATAAACGTCATTATGCCCGGTAATTATGCCCTAGGGCATAATGAGCTTTTTTACGTATTTAGAATCGAAGGTGAAAAAAAGCTAATATTAGGCAAGTGTAATACGAAATTGTTTTTGTAGTAGAACTCACTACATACATTAAATACTGTTCTTGGGAAATAATGTATTTTTATAGCATTGCTGTAGAAACAGTGTCACTTTTGTGTATAATATTACAGATACTTTTAGAATAGTTCACTGTGCGACGCCATTGTTCGTGTGAACATATCCACCTACGCATACACAGGTGATGTCAACCACGTGCACTATCAGTACATGTACCTGTTATTCGAGTGATATCAACTTTATACACGCACGCACACACATACACAGCCACCCCTCGCTCGTGAACTTGCGCTGTCACTTGTCTGTAGCCAAGGATACGGACGCGGTACTACGATATGTGAAGAGGACACAAGTGCAAAAGCAAATACACGTATCAGTAAACAAACCGGGTTTTTTTTTATTGGCATAGTGCAGACAATACAAAGTTTTCAAAGCACAAGTGTATTTTAAATTAATTCAGCAATTCTCTTTTAACATATTTGAAATATATTATTAAGTTATTCTGAAGAAAAATCACTTTATCATCTATAGTATAGATAATTGTTACATTACAGATTAAGAGAACTTTATTTTATCTTGTAGAGCCCATATTAAGTAATGTGTTGAAAGATATACATATAAAATGGCTAATACATTTTCGTTACTGAAGCGAGAACAAATTAGACACAATTAGAAACATGTTTTTCGTGTAGGAAAACAAAACTAGCATTTAGGAATTCACTTCGCGTTATTTTTAAAAGAAATACAGCGTTCAAGGCGTCCGCATGAACTTACGGCGTGCGGGCTACTTGTAACTTACGTTCGAACCAGTGATCCTCAACATGTATATGTTGATTTAAAGGATTCTTTGTTGTACGTTCCTAGACACTTATCAGAATTTGAAACATATTTGTGAATATCATATTATTTACTTAGTTAAAAATGAAAAACCTATTAGGACCTTTTGACGAACAATGTTCTTAGCTTACATATACGAAACCAGATAAATAATACACAATAACGCTTATTTGTTTAGTACAAATTCATTTTGGAAATGTTAAAAATGAAAAACCTATTAGGACCTTTTGACGAACAATGTTCTTAGCTTACATATACGAAACCAGATAAATAATACACAATAACGCTTATTTGTTTAGTACAAATTCATTTTGGAAATGTATAGCTTTCATGTCGAAAGTATAAAATTTCATTTGTAGAATTTTACTCATTATTTAATTCGGAATTTTTTTTTACATAACTAAATAAAATAATGAATTTAAACTTATTTTAAGTCAGATTCGAATTTGACGGGTGTATTTCCGTTAACCGATTATTCTATTTATATTTCAATAATATACATGTATTTTATTCTTGCTTGATTTTTGTTTAGTATTTATTATTTTCTTGAATAGAGCGGGCATGCTTGATTGTGATTGGTTTAGAAACACTGCACGTTGTCGTCGTACGTGAGGGAGCAAGGCGGCGCCTGATTAATGACAGCACTTAATTAAAAGTGAAATTCGACTTACATTTCCATGACTGTTAGCGACCCCGTGTACCCGAACGAAATGTCATCGATTTTTCTAAATACCAAACTCAAGAAACATAGTGTTGTATTGCTGCCATTTAAGAAAGCAATTTACTTTTTTAGGGGATACATTTATTTAATTTGTTTACCATATTAGCACGTCTAGTTGTATTTTACCACTTTTATTTTACAAAATTATTATTACACTGTAAATTGGTTCGTATTTTTTACAAAATATACTACAATAAGTTAATATTGTAACATTTTTATTCATACATCAGGCTTACCTACCTACATATGTACAGTGAAATGTACAATCGTGTAGATTTTAATCATTTGTTCTTACACATGTTTTCATTTCAAGTAGCTAAGTTCGTATTTATTTTCCTTGACTGTTGACAGTTATTCTAAATGTCAGAATTTCACGGCAAGTAGATATTCTGTACATAATCGGACTGTCACATGTGCATGTTGCAAATCCTTACATTACCGACACAGTCAAAACAAAACAGATCAGCACCACCTCCGGCTAACAGGTGCTGCATGCATTGGTCACGCTCCAGAACCGTAACGGGAGATTTCATGGTTGCCGTTACCCGTGACCGATATGAAACAGCTGCATTGTCGGGGGCCGGACACCCCTGGTTACGTCAGGGGTGCTAAAGATGTGTCACGCTATATTAGCATCGTTTAAATAATGTTCAACTCACTTTGATATCTGATCTAGAAGTGTATTGTTTGTGACAAATACAGTACACCTGTTTTTGTGATTTTGTTCTATTTGATGAAAAATGCAATTAAAAATAGCAGGAATTTAAGTAGAAGGGATTTTTTGACAGTGCCGTATCCCAAGATAGGATTCTGATGGAAGTGTGTTAAACGAATTATTTTAACACTAAATAATTTTTTATAAATTGATCCATAATTACCGTCATTGTATCTTTATGAACCGCGTTATAACGAATCATTGTAAATGTAGCGCTTTTGTAATGTTCGCGTTGTACCGAATCAACGTAAATGAGGGTAGCGTTAAGCGGGATCTTAATGTACTTCCTCAGTGACGAAAGCAATTTTGTAATAGATATAGAGAGCGTTAGAAATATTAAATTTGTGTATTTTAGCATAACAGTTACTGAATCACTGAATGATATAAATAAATAAACAAATAAAGTTTCTTTAAAATCGTATAAATTTCTTTTAAACCTCTGTAATAGAAAAAGCAATAGCTGTATGTCTAGTTGAAGAGTTTTAAAACAAAGTAATATATCTGTTTGTAAATCAGCCCCTTAAATCCGTATGACGGGAGTGACAAATTAAAATTCCAGAAGGGCAACGATGAATTCAATATATCAAGCGTTCAGAAAGCAAAGCTACACCGGGTCCAAGGGTGTAACTGCTATATACAGTATTGGAGGGGTACACACGAGGGGGTGGAATAGTGTGTCGATCATTCGGTCGAGTTGACCCGTGACTAAAGACCCTAGCTTCCCTGTTCCAAACGTAAGGCATAAAATCATGGCAAACATACATATCAGTTTTCGCAAAAACTATAAAATATAGTTGCAAATTTGTATTGTAAAATGACAATTTTTTTAGCTAACGAATAATAATTTATACTTAATTGATTTAGCAAGTGAACATTTCAGTTATAGGAACATTTTTTGGCGTATGATAGCACATTAATTTATATTTAATTAATTAAAATACAACAAAGTTGTATAATAAAATTTGTATTATTGTAGATAAGTATGCCGCAAAAGTATATTACTATAAAATAAACAACCATGTAAATCAAAATAACAAACAGGTGTACTGGCTGGCCTAGTATATACAGCAGAGCGTAGTATTCGTAGGTCGTCCATTGTCTCTGTTTGAAAACAAACCCTTCGGTTTCTATGGCAACGTCGCCGGTATAAGAGATCGTGAAAGACAGTTCGAGGGAGCGCGCATGCGCCAGCACAATACGGTATGACACCTCACCATTGTATACCGAAATGCATTCGCTCCGGCATTACATTGTACACGGATTCGAAACGTTTGATCTATCCGGTGTTCACGCTGAGATGAAAGTAAAGGCGGGAGGATCATCGCTGGTGCCATTGTTATGAACACGTGACCGACACGCGTCACCTGTCACAACCCATCAGACAGGAAGGGATTAAGATAAAGTCGCAAACAATAGAGCTGAACAATTTTCGATGTGCCACTGACTACATTGATATAACTTTTTACAAGACAATTTTATTGACAAATTTATTCAAAAAAAGATTTGGAAATTTTTATGCGAAACTGCTTATGTAATATAGGAATCAAATATGTAAGGCATATTGTGGATAAAAAAATGAATAAATGGTTTTCAAACAGAAATTTGCTAATAAAAAAACTTTCTTTTATTTTTTTAAACAATACTATGATATTTAAAAAACAGTAAAGCTACGTTCAGAGATATTTGGCTAGACTAGGGCAATGGGAACAAACTGTTTCTTGTGAAACCGATGTCTCCGGAGAACGGAGAGCCCGTGTCTAATCCGAGTCTAGCCTATTTATTTGATGAACGTAACTTTCACATTTCTATGAGAATGAATTTGACTTCACACATTTACAAAGTATTATTTGTTAACATACTCATTATATAATCTTTTATAAAAGGTGTTTATCTTCAATTACACAATGCAGTGTTTATTATAGGTGTATAAATTATACATATGGATGTTTAATTGATTTGGTTATCTGTGGTAAATTTGTTTTCATGAGTGCACAGACCGCAAAGGTAATTGTTGTACAGAGATGGTGTCTTGATGGAGATATATTCGGTATTGTAATACACTTCAACAATCTGGTTAGTAATGTAAAGGACATCATCTTCTAGGAAATAAACTCTGCAAAATATAATCACGTCATTAAAAAAACTCCTGTTGCAAATATGTGCTAAGCTACATCGTCTCTTGTGGCAATGACACTTACTTGAAATATTCGTCGCTGGTATATTGTTTGTGCAACTCTTCGCCGTTCAGCACAATCTTTAGTTTGTCTCCAGCCACTGAAGTAATGAGTGTATCATTGCCGGACCACATGGTGAAACCAATCTTTTTGTCGGAGAACTTCTGGATAGTCAAACCTCCGCGGGTATCAACGATACATTCAACGTACGCTACAATTTCCTTATTATCTTTTGACTCGTAGTTCTTAATTTCCTTACTAGTGAATGTGCTTATTACGCTTGGTGTAATATCGCAGGTGACTGTAAATGAAACAATTTTTATTTAATTAATCAATCAGTCTTTAAGCTCAGGAATGCATCCAGTAGAATTTTATAAATTACATGAATTCAATTTTAGAAATACGGCAATAATCAATGAGACAAATATTATGTCACTTACTACTTAATCCAATAACAGCATCGTAATCGTCATATGCAATGGTGGTTGGGTCTTCGATTACACTGAATAATCCCGAAGCTATGTCACGATCCACTATACTGTCAGTAATGTTGCTATCAATATCAAGAGCGTCCAATAAATCTTTAGACATCATGAAATGTGCTACATCCTCTTTGACATAATACATATGCAAAAATTTCATTCCGCGATCACTTGTTCTGAACATCTTGTCATATTTGCTTAATTTTCCTGCCTAAAATAGAACATGTCGGAATGAATGGAGTTACGATGCGTTAGTTCAAATTAATACTCACGTTTTTCAAGTCCAAGTACATAGTATAATTGCTATACATCGAGACAGCATGGTGAACAGTATAGCACGCATCTGTTGGAGGAATATATTTGAATCCTGTAGAATCCGTCTTACAGATCTTGTATTCTTTAATATTTTTCACGTCTTTCATTAGATTTTCAGACGGCTGCAAATAAATATTTAATTATAGTTATTCTTCTCGAACTTATATGTACAATTGTCAACTTGTTTGTTGATGAATATCGCATACCTCGAAAATATCCGTAAAAGTGATTGAGAAGTCATTGGAACAAGCCTTAGTTTCATCGGTGGTACCGGCGGAGAAGCGACCTTTGCCCTTTGCTGCTTCAACAGGACTGATAGACCATTTGTCTGCCCTTCTGCTTGGGTATTGTATCTCACGGTCGAAGCATGCCTAGAACATTTCATTAAATTATTATATTCGACTGCCTCGCACAAGCGTATTTAGTTATTGATATTACAATATAATGTGTGTCATCGTCACTGTACTCGGCACGGAACTTATGTTTCTGTTCCACATGAGTAGTACCGCTCTTCTCATGGCTCACTGGAGCATCGGTGTATGAATAGTTGGTGCCAATAGAACTTAGAATCTTAGCATCATGTTTCCTGCGGCAGCTGATTTTCGAGAATACAGTAAACTCCGTTCCATTGATGGGATCATTCTCATTATAGACATCATCAATATCAATGTCCCATTCCCACACATTCTATTCAACAGTAAAATAATAATTACTTGTATATTTTATTGCCTATATAATTAATATTCCCTCTTTAATAATTCATTTTATAATGGTATTTGATTACTAACCTCTGTGGGTTCTTCATAGAAGGCCTTAGATCTTATTGAGATACCTTCGATTTCTTGACCCAAATAATGGTAGGTATCCATTGCGTACCAATAGAACAATAATGGTTCCGCCAGTGGAATAGCCCTGTAATATCAAACTCTAGTATTCCACTACCTAGTAAATATGTATAAAACAGCTTACAGTGAATTGCTTTGGTATGAATCAATTAACTGGGAGATACTTGTACTTTCACTTGTTGAGAATGCTGATCCAGAAAAGGTAACATTCAATTCAATTCCAAAGTCTTCCAGTTGCAGCATTTTCTAGAACAAATTCCTAACTTAAGAACCATAGTTAAATTATACGTAACACAATGTAATACCTCTTTGTGGTAATCCATAGGTACTACAATATGGGCTTCGGAAGTTCCGAATTTTGCCAGTTTCTCTGGTTCGTCTACCATAACACCAATTGATCTATCCAACACCACATTGACGGTATCGTTTATATTATCAAATGTGAAATATTCTCCAGTAACATTTACTGCAATAGGAAGATGTATACGTTGTGCATTGCTTTGGAACTTGTAAACGTTCATGCTCACGTCCATCACAGGATTGTATGTTGACAGGGTAACAGATTCTAATCTTGATGATCTGCGAAAGATAAAGCGTTAAAGTTGAGGCTCAACAAGTCGCACAGTTAACATTATTATTTTACAATAGATTTCCAATGAACGTACCTGTAATTTAGTTCAGTATGCTTGATTTCGGATTCATCGGTCAATTTGTCCAAATCAATTTTCAGATTGTGTGAAACAACATTAGTATCAATGTGATATGCTTCAGCATCCGTTCCTAAATCAGTCCACAGACTTTTCGAATACATTTTGGGGAAGGTGACGTACTCGTATTCAACAAGCAGCTTCAAGAGCTCTGCAAATACTAAAAAAAAAAAACATTGAATATTAATTCTGCGAGTGAATTTAGATGAAAATAAATAATTTATTTCTGAAACGTACATGGGTTTTCTGTATATTTGTCATAATTATCCTGGTTTGTGTGCATTCCAAAGACCACACGATCATCACAGAACAGAACGACTTCAATGTGCATATTTAGATCTTGGATAAGTTTGTAATCGAATTTCTTTATTAATTCAACCAGTTGCGGAATTGCAATTTCATTATTAGGTCTATCACTTAAATAGTTATTGATAAATAAGACATCGTCGACGCCATCCAGTTTAATGTAGGCTGTGTAAGTACCCAAATTCATGGAGAAAGCAAACTGATTGTAAGATAGTTGGACAACATTAACAATATTGGTAATTGGATTTGCAACTAAACGTGCTTGGAAGTAACTCCCAAAATTTGGTACAGCGTCGGTGTATCCGATACGATAGTTACCGGTACCCCAAGCTGTAGAATAGCTGGGAATGGTAACAAGATCTGCCGACTCCGTAGCCAATGCACTCCTTAAACAGAATTATTTCTATCTTAATACGATATTTACTGACAAACGTCATTTATACTTTAATTCCGTCATATCTATCTTGATTTGAAAACTAATGGATCAATTTTATACTTACAATTTGTCATTGTACATTGTTGTGTTTTGCAAAGATTCAAGTGTAGTGGACAAATAATTTTGCAAATGTTGATCAATCTTGGCTTCTGATTCCTTGTTAAATTCATCAATAATAATGTTGAATTCTTCTGATGTTAAGGCTGAGGACATAAGCAGATCTAAAACAGCTACGCGCACTTCAAAATGTTCCGCATGGTTCTTGACAATAGGCCAAAGTTGATTAAATATCTGAAAAATAGCATTTATTTCAGTAAATAGTTTAGGAATTTAGCAGGAGAGTTTATATTTGTACCTTCTGCGAGTCCAACGATAGGAAAGGTTTGAAACCATATGCGGCCAAGGATCGAATGTGATGTGACTGTTCTTTATCAGTGATAATGGAAATCATGATATCTGTGTCCAACAAATTGCCCATGTTGATCAGACCAAGTAAATATGTCATCTTTTCTTCATAATCAACCGCGTCAGTAAAGTGCTTATCATATTTTCTGTAGTATTTTTCTAAAGTCTCTATAGGTATGTCAGCTCGAACATTGGCCTCAGCAACCATAGCTGCGAAACACAAAATGCCTGAGTGTTTCACATGTTGGTTTTCAGCTTCCTTTAGATTCATAAGTACTTCCATTTTCTCCAACAAATCCGGTGTGTAAATATTAACGTATTTCGGGAAAGTTGCCATCAGTTTAATTGCAACTAAATCATTCAGTGCATCGGACTCGAGTGTTTGTTGAATGAGTTTGACAGTTACATTGGTTCCAATATAGGGTAACAGTGATATAAAGATACTCTGTACCTCCTCGTCATCGCTAAACAAGACACTTAAATGCGTGTCAACCATGGCCTCTTGATCCATTTCAGACAGGGCGGTGAACATATACATCAATGAATTGTTAACACCCAAATCGCCTGAAACTAGTGGATATTTGTGGAAATTAGTTTTGAATTCTTTGTAGTAGCCCTGCAGATCATTCAATAATTTTTCTGAATCTACAGTCTTCTTAGGTTGGCGGCCGGATGTTTCGTCTTCACTATCATAGAAATAAATCAAAGAAACAGACTCGGTATTCTTTATAATATCGATTGGCTTCGAAACAGCAGATTCACTCAACAACTCGAACACTTGACTGCAAGAATATTAGTAATAAAGACTTTGATCTAGAATACTAGCACACCCATGTATTACTTTTGTACCAGCTGCAAACTACTTTGTTCACTTTGCATGGTCTGATAAGTGATGTTTGAACTCGAGTCGATAGTTTTTAACAAGAGTGTGTTATCCTTCTGTTCAAAGTGGTAGGTACGTACAGCAGTAGTGGTGATAGGATTAAAGCCTTCTGGAATTGCAGAAGCCGGTGCTAAATTGCTCCAACTGTTTTCAAAGGAATCGGCGCACAAGTTATCGTCGACAGTTTTTGAAACAGTTTTAATGGAGTCGGTTTTGTCAACGGAATATTCTACTTCGCAGTTACCGTAAATGTTTTGCTACAAATTCAGAATATATTTAGTATTAATGTACATTGTACAGATTTTAACAATCAACCGCTTGACTTACTTCAAAAAATTTTTGCTTGTGCAAATGTTCTATATTCTCTGTATCGATTTGAATGATACTAGCAATGGCTCTCTTCATGTTCAGCGACCAGAGAGGTTCATCTGGTTGATGAGATAGGGAAGAGACACTACCATTCTTGTGATAATGCACCACGAAAGGCAGATATAATTTTTGAGCTTCTTCAGGAATTGGCAATATATTGGAAGTATCTTTATCTTCTTCATAGCCGTTCATAAGCGAAGTTTTAATGTCATCAAACTAAACCAGCATAAACTCAATAACTTAACATGATCGAAATAAATGCTGGACCATGCCTATATGAATTTCATCACACCTACCTGCATTGCAATGTCAGCGCCATTTGATTGCATAACCAATTTTGCAGAAATATTCCATTGGGAGGCTAAATAATTATGTTCCGTGTTGTGGGCCAGGACAAATCCATTATAAGAGTACACGTACTCTTTACCTGCAGGTACTGGAGTGAAGGCATCACTCCACTGCAGACATAGCAGTGTCAACACTGGAAATTATTATATATTGTAGATTGTGCCAGAGCATAAACCAATGTTTTTCAACGTGTGTGCTGCGAAAATCTTAAAAATACTTCTCAACGAAAGTTAATCGACTTCGAACTGACGGGTACTCTTATGTGCTAAGCATGTATTACATGCTCGTTCAGGGCGGTTTAGCATAAATAGAAGCTTTGTGAAAATTATATTTTGTCTTCTTTTATTTATTTTACATGGTGTGGCGCAACGTTCGAAAAGTGTGCGTCATGTTTAAAAATATTAAGAAATTCTGATATAAATAGAGGTTTCTCTTAAAAAAATCATTAAAATATCAAATAATTTAAAAGAAAAATACATACCAGTAATGAATGTTAAACGTCCCATGGTGCACTAATAATTCTGATGTAACTACACTTAATTTATAGTGAATCTTATCTAATGGTTATAGGTATTATCATAAGGTCAAAGATACATAATTTTAGCCTTTTAATTAATGTGTTAGTAGTGCAATCATAAATATAATTAAAATGTAGAAAAACAACTTTGTTTATATAAATGTAAGGTAATATAATAGTTATTTATGTACCAACGGTGTTATGACGATGATTATGCAAGGAGGGTGACGATGTTTCAGCCCGAGAGCCTCTGGGCCGAGGGAAGGATGTCGCCCGATGGGCATAATCATCTAGTAACACCCGTGATGCATACAAGATTTTATATTACACTTTCCTATTATTTTTATCAAAAATAAATTGCCAGTGACAATTCAGAATGATTACCATATATACGTTGCCAAGGACTTTGATTTATATTTATTTATTTATTTACCCATTCAATTTATTTATTCTTGAAAATCTCGTCGACTGCATTACATGTTTTCGATGATATGTCAAAAGATATTTTAACCAGAGCAAAGATTTATTACCTATGAAATCGAAGGCAATTTATAAAAAATATTTGGTGACTGGAAGTTGGAAAACAAAGCTAATGTGCCCGCTCATTATACCCTAGGGCAAAATGAGCTTGTTTACATATTTGTATTCAAGGTGAAAAAACCTAATAATAGGCAAGTGTAATATAAAATTATGTATGTGCAAATAGCCTCATCCTAAATTTAAAATCTTAATAAATGCAACAATTGTTTTTTTATAAGAAAATTTGATTTTAACATAAAAAGATAAGCGCAGGAAAACATTTCAACGGAATTATGAACTGAATATACAATTCATATTAATTGATTCGCCAAAACACTTACAGCATGTATTTCTCAAAATTAAACAAATATCCGTTTTTATTAACTGCGTATACTCGTACGATATAGGTTGAATGAAAAAACGCTGTAAAGAAATGCAATGATCTTGTATTGAACATGACAGTACACGCATAATTACATAAATATCCTAATATGTTATTTCAACAAATTACGTAAGATTGCATCCACATAATAATTAGTACATGATTAATTTTTTTCCACAAAATGATTAATGAGTATAGATATGAGACGATACCCGAATTTATGATTAAATATTGTCCTTGGTATTTTAAATTTAGATTTATTATCTGTTGTGTTCTTTTATTAAATGAGATAATCGGCTAGTAAATACGTAATAAGTAAAGGTAAACAGTGTGGGGCCATGGGCGTCGGCTCCTGCTATAAGTGAAGTAAGAAGGTTGGTAGGTTCGTATAGATACATAGATAGGACAGACAAACAGAGAGGGAGTGACTTTTAATGTTTGAGGGAGATAGGTGCCTTGTGCACAAGATACCAGGTAAGTCCCCGCAATGAAGCCAGTAACTTTTCCAATAACCCCGAGCTCTATGTGTGTGAATATTTACGTGAGGGGCCCGAGCTGATGGCCGCTAGGGTATTAGACCTCTGCACAGTCGGCTCCGCAGTTCAAACTCCCACGTTAATAACGGTACCAACAACAGTGGCGCCACACAACAACATTCACAACACCAATAGTATCTACGGTGATGTAATATGTATAAATAACAATACGTCAATCCATTACTAGCATTCCTTGCGTAAGAAGAAATATTATAATTAATTAATAATTTAATCAAATTATATATATTATTAGTAAATGTATACGAGGAGAAATAAAGAATTGATAAGAGCGGTAATTTAGCTATGATTATCCAAGTATGAAAGACAGTATTTTTGTTAATTTGTATTTGTTTGTTTATACATTAAATCATTTATTTCAAATATAGATATGGCGAGTCTGGTTAATTTATACACTTACTGATTCATCGTTTTTCTGTACTTTCATATGTGTTTGTATTATAAATAATAATGTGTTCATGATAACTGACGAACCAATCAATATAATTATAATTATGATATTATAATGATAACAGTCATTAGATTTTAGATGTGTATTTAATATCAATAGTTAATAATAAAACTGATTTTTTTTTTACTAATATAAGCGAAGTTACACATAAATGATAATGTAATTTTCTGCTACGTAACCTGTATAAGAAAATCCAGTGGAGAACACATCATTTTTTTTTTTAATATTGATGCTTGTGTGCCCTGAAATAAATTATGAAGACTACAGCACTGTGTTGTGATTGTTCGTGTTCGGGTGTACACGGACGACCCGGCGTGCGAGAGAGCGTCTAGTTAACCCCGTGATACGACATCATTGTTCTCGGGTAGCGTCGTGGGTGGATGTGGAAGTACGCGCCGACGACGACGCCGAACTACCGGGCATTAAGGAGGTAACGACGGCTGCACCGTCAAGTTATACGACGTTCACCGCTGTAAATTAAACTATAACTCGGCACAAACGGCACAACGTACACGGACCTTGGGGCGCCTGACAGGCAACGGGGTGAGAGAGGATGTGTTAGTGGAAAGGTTAGGCTCGATCTTAATACCACCGCCAGCCGGGAGAGATCTCTGTGCTCTTCCGGTCACGAGTTAATGTAGAATTGACATATGGCATGCCGGATAACGTTATGTAGTAACTCTTGAACTGTTATTATCACCATTCTAATCGTAAATGTATGAAGAGATTATTGGTGAATTATTAATAAAAATTGTACTCTTGATAGGACTGCCCGGCAATAAAGCAGAGTAGTAATGAGGTAGTTCAATATTTGTTATTTTACTGACCGACATTCCATTCAAATCGGAATTTTTCGTCTAAATATAAGTACGAGATGGAGCAAAAAAGCAAAGGTAAAAATTTCATATTTCTCTTTGTTAAATAATAAATTACTTATCATTGGTCTTCAATACACAACGTTTTTCTCTATATTAAAATATATCCGTCTGTAAACGTTGCCCTTTACATTCAAATTATTGCGCTTCTTTTTGAATACGCATTGCATAATTTGCTTGTGCAGAATACGTGACCAGAGCAAAAAATGGAAAAGCACACATGACGTTTTGCCATAAGATACAATGTTAATATTTGTGTAAAAATCTATTTATTGCGGTGTTATCTGTGGCAGAACAAATTTTTTCTGGTATCATTAAACCATCGGAAAGGTATGTATGGTGACAAAATTAAAATATTCGGACTATGAACAAACGTAAACAAAATAACGAAAATTAATTAATTAATGTGATATATACTTGACTAAATGTACAAAATAAATTATTTAAAAAAAAATCCAGCTAAAAATCGAGCTTTCATTGTGAATTTGATGATCTTTTACTAGCAATACCTCTTATGGCAGAACGCTTTGTGTGCCATACCAATCTTTTTTTTATCATTACTGTGTGACGTCACGTTGGACTGCTCTATTTTATTCATTTTTCTGATATTTTGGAATTAAAGTAACTAGTTTACCATGTCTGAATTTTTGTTTCGTTAACAATACCCTTACGAGCCCCTTTCCACTTTAGTTGGTCCACATAGTTTTTTGGGCACCATAAGAAAATAATAAATACTACATAGTTTTTAGAGGTCCAAAATAAATCAACAGGGCATATTTAATAATACGCAATAAAAAACACCAACTTCATCGTTTCCTTTTAAATGTTTTAGCAAAATCTAAAACGTTCCAAATAAGACGATTTTTCAAGACTTCAATTATTTATTTTTTAAAAGTTAAGCCTATAATCAACGGTTATAATAAATAAAAGCGATATAACCCAGTGGTAAATTTAAAAATTATTTATTTTTTGTTTAATTTTACGTATTTGTTCATAAATTTTATATTTATTCTCAGTTTATGTTAGTCATCAGTTTAGTCACTGATTAGGTATTTCTTGTGGCTAAGACATGCAAAATATGTTGTAAAATGAATAAGACCATTTGAAGCATTGTATTATATTGTATTTTTGCTCCCTAAAGACGAATTTCTGAAAAATCTTAGGTTGGGCTAACTGAAATGACAAGGGGCTCGTATACGTATATGAAAGGTTCAATCACGGTCAAACAATAAAAATAAAACAATTTAAATTCAAACTGTGTTGGCACAGAGCCCCCAAAATTAACGATCCGCCCCTGCTTGCCTGTGCAAGAAAATAGATTTTCGTAACTAGATACTATTATAAATATAGCTTATAGCTTATATCTGGTAGATTTTACGTACTTGTTTTATAAATCTTGAAATAACTATCGTATAAGATGTTCAAGAATATAGTACTTCATTTCGATTTCATTCATTAAAAAAAATAGCAGCAACATTTATGAATTTCCATAGCTCCTTATGGTACATTGGTTTGTTTAGTTTTTAGCTCATCGACCTCCTGTCGAAGAGCTATAGTGTTCGGTACGATGTCTGTAGCATTCTCCGATTTTAAAAATTTTTGCGCAGAAATCCCGGACAGAAATGACTATTACAACATGTGACCGTATGTATGTCGTTCGTCCGCTCACTCGTACGGTTTTTGTTCCACTAACTCCTCCTAGACTATCCAACCGATCTTGATAAAATTTTTTTTACAAATGCGTATTAGGGTCTAGTTGTGCACCTCAAATTTTTTTCAGTTTTTATTTTTTTTCTCTTTTATTTTCCACTCAATTGTATTCAAAATTTTCTTTCATATGCAGGAAATGAAACATTATTTTTCCATATTTTTTATTTTGAAAAATTATCTAAGACCATTGAAGAAAAAAATATTCTTTAATTAAAAAATGAACAAAAGAAGATTAATGCATTTATAGTCGGCTTAGTCTGCTTTGCTTTTGTTAACAGAAGAAAATGTTTTCACACTTGTTTTAAATTTGTTGTTTTACTTCGACCTAGGCACCTACGATTTTAAAAGTGTATTTAGGTAAATAATTTGTGATAAATTCAGAATTGGACATACGTCGATGAGCTGCAGGCATGGATGTCTGTATCCATTCCTAGTTTATTATAATTCCATTATAATAAAACAGTTATACGAGTACATAATGCAGATGTAATAAAATAATATTTCTTCGGTAATGAACTATTTTTCAGAACAGCTCTAACGAAGATTGTTTTGATGACTGCGCTGTCCATTAATTACCGCATGAAATGAACAAGTCATACTGAATGAACGATAACAGCAAGGGAGGCAGACAGGAATACCTTGCTGTGTAGTACCAGGTAATATTCCTGGTGTCCCTGCTCCCTAGTGTTCAGCAGGAGTCCGATAACCACAGACACCCGTAGCAGGTAGGGGCCAGGCGCGCGATATAAACTCGAGTTTGCGGTAAAACATAGACACCCGGGTGTGCGGAACCAAGAATTTCGCAAATGGAGGAATTCACTCGCTAACAGATATTAAGAATATCCAACCATCATGCCATTTCACCATATATAAAGGCGCACATACAAGGAGGACGCTGAATACCACACGGTGTTATGAACACAGTGATTCCAAACATTTACCTGTTAATATACCTAATACAAAACAATGATCATTGATTTCTAACTAATCTATAGAATTTCGAGTACTGTTTTGAAAGTTTTCTTGTTTTGTTAATTAGAAAATTTTTGTGTGATTTTGGTTACTTATAAATTATATAATTGCAAATTTTAAGGGTTTTATTTTCAAATTTTACAATACCAAGAACAATACATATACTACTATGCAAATATGTATATTAAATAAATAATTACTAACATCTCTGGCATAAGAAATGTTTTATCGAAGAAATATTTGCATAATATTATTAATACATTCTATCTATTAGCAAAACGATGTAAATTCATCAAACTTATTTTTTTTTAAATTTTAATACGTTCCTTCTTAAGTTGTTAAATGGATTATAAATAAGGATAACTGAAACCTATAAAAAAACAATTAAATATCATTTGGAATACTGAATACCTATCGTAATTTTAATTAATTTTTAAGAAAGTTTCTACAGCTGTTATCTGTTTAAAAATTTAATAACATCCCTGATTGAAGCCTGGATTTTTTGTTCTAATTGAAGCATAATTAATTCTTTATCACAGCTGATTGAATTAAAAGATTCTTATAATTAACAATTTGTAATTGAAAAGATTTAATCGAATTTGCATAAAATAATTAGAGAAGTCTGAAATTTGACATAAGGAATTGTCATTTTAAATTAATAAAGTATACTAATACAAAGCAGCATCGTTGTTAATATTTTAATTAAGGAAAATAAGTCTAAATAAGCCACTGGAATACCGTAAAAAATACCAATACATAACCCTATCAAAATTAAAATAATAATACCTAATATTAATACATATAGAATGCGTTATAAACAGAGGTTGATTATCAAGTTCAAAACGGTAAATAAAAATAGATATGTATATGTTAGATGTTTCTAATTTGTCCGACATTAGCATATATATAGTAAAGATTTTGCCCCAACATTTACATGTATGCATAACATGGCAAATAGCTAGTTTCAAATAAAATTAAGTTGCCGTCTCAGTCATTAGAAGCAAAACTTACGGGTTAACTATCTTTCCCCATGCACCCTAGCGCTATCTGCACATTCTCTATCGTACTACACGACCGTTGTTCGCCCTTAAACATTTTCGCATTCCTTGCACATAACGCAGCAGCCTAAACTGTGTGATGGAACATCTTACAGACGTGGGCGGTGGGGTTGGTAGAACGGGATCGTGTGCTAAGGGATGTTGAACTGCGCGTGTAAGGTTTGACTCAGAGACCCGTTGTGTTTCGACTAAGCCTAAGCTGTAGCTATCCTCGTCTTATGGGCCCCGCTGTGAAGCTTGTAATATTACGTTTACTCCCCGGTTTAAGAGTAGCGCAAGATGTGTGCGCATTTGCATTCATCAAGGAGCGAACATCGTGTGCCGTTATACTACTAGAGCCAACAGGAACACTGTTGTGATCGTTGCTCTAACATGTAAATACCGGCTGTTTCGTTAACAGCGGGATAGTTGTACAAACATGCATACATACAGAACATGGAAATGCTACGTCTACGTATGTAAATATTCCATTCTAGTACTAAATATTTACTAGACGAGGAAAATATTATTGTTAGTATTTAACTGTATGGCATACAATATAATGCATAAATGTATTTGAACAACAACAAAAATACATTTAAAAGAAATAACCAATTTATTTAAAAACTATTTAGATTACAAGCTAACTTTGGTTATTTATAGGTAGGTATATTAAAATTATATTTAAAAAGATAAGAAAAGGAAAACGAAATCTAGTAATTTGCCGCTTTAATAAATAGGGTATCATACATCTTAAATACATACTAGTTCATTAGTAATATTTTTTTAATTACATACTGAATGAGGAATAACACGAACTAATTTTGACTGTAGTCATATTAAAAAAAGAAAAACAATAGTTAGGAGAATAAGTTTTCGCTCCTACGTATATAGTTTTTAAGTTTTTTTTAGCCAGTCGTTCAGCGAAGGGGCCCCTGGGCAGCAGCCCATAAAGACAATGCCTAAATCCGCCCCTGTTAACCAACATTCCAAACTGAAAAACTCCCCAACATAACTGCCATTATATAGGTGCAGTTAAACTTGCATTTATTTTGCTCGAAATTCATGTGCGTACACGCGTAACATATAATCAATATCGGTTCATTACACATGAAACACAATAAAAATCAGTATAGCGCAATCGTGGAAACACAGATCAGTGCAGCAGAGACACACACCGAGTGCAGAAACAAAACCGCCAGAGCGTACAGTATGGTGATGACAAAAGGTGAAGGGGTCAGTTTAGCTATTCATATCATCCCCACGTGAGCATTCAAGTGCCTCCATACACGACTCAACTTAAACCCCGTTTTATTGAAAAAGACCACACATCGGAGAGAATATTAGGACTCTCGAGTACGCTTCGGTAAGCCTCTTCTGAAAACACATACTCGACGTCCTTTTGTCAAACAAAAAAAGCACCCGTGTAAATAAAACGTACCCACCAAAGCGCGCATGATCTGACTACTAGTGCATCCCCACCACTATTATTAACCATAGGGGCATATGAGCATGCGCTGACCACGCCCACTTCAACAGATTATACTTTAAGTGGGAGGAACTGAACGTGCGGAACTATATTCTGCAGCGGAGTGATCTTCAACAAAATAGAGGTAGTTTTACAGATAGTAAAAAAAATTAAGCTAAGATCATTGTTATAAAAGAACTTATCAAGCATGTTTATAAAATGTTAACTATCTCAATCTAATATTGAAACAAATGCAGATATAACATATCTAAATGTATCAATGATTATTTAATATTCGAACATATTTAGCGCAGATCTTCTCAGTGAAAAAAAAATATCTACTAATAATGTGTAAAACAGTAATTTTAATAATCACTGAAAAGTTTTATATTTTGAAAAGATACAAAAAACAATTGTTATTGATAATAACGTTGAATTAAATGTTATAAATAGTTCTAGATATTTTAAAAACTCATGTAGAATGAAAGTATTTAAAGGTTTTTTTTTTTCAATATAATTTTCCATACTTAGTTTTGGTGTGATAACAAAGTTTAGTAAAATATAAACACATTGAAGGGCGGAGCGAAGTTTTGAAACTATTTCTCCCAGCGGACCAGAATGGTACAGATGCATATATCATCCCCACCATACGTGGAGTAGGAGAAATTAGGGGGCGGAGCTATGTCAGACTCGGATCAGATGTGCTCAGAGACTGTCACTCACGAAATTTATACTTGAACAGGGCGACAAGCAGAAAGTACTGGTGTATGTGTGTGTGTGTTTTGCACAACTTGCCAAACGAAAAAGTGTCATGGCGGTGTTCGGACGGTGACTAACATACAAAAACATTGTAAATTAAATCTAAGTGACTGAGTTTTATATTTAGTAGTGTACATAAAAAAAAAACTGTGCACCTTCGATTACATTTTTTCGAATAGTTATAGTGAATATAAGATTGAAGTGCCAAAATGTTGGAATTTTATCCGAATTTGAACCTGAATCCTGCTGGAATATTGCAGGAAACGGATAGTTTACAACAATGCAACACAAGAGCAGGTAAATGAGTAATTTTAATAAAAAAAAAATACTTATTAACTTGTCAGTTCTATACTTACTGTGACAGGTTTGTCCTTGTTTACACTTGTCAAATAATTCATTTTTATGTTACTATACTATAGTAAAATACTTTATTATTTTATAAATATTCATATAATTTAAATAGATTTAATATTAAATGCAGTGTCTACTTAGGGAAAAATAGTTTGACAGTTGATTAGAAATGGAGTGCCCAATATTGACATATTTGCGAGCACATTTCTTGCCGACGGTAGTAATTATTCGTAGCATAATACATCACTGACAACTGCAAATAATATAATAGTAAGATTTTGAACAATATCTTTATTAATGACGAAATTAAAATACAGCATTTTATAAAAATATTATTATCTACTGCTATAAAACAAAAATATTAACAA
Organism: Carabus problematicus; assembly: GCA_963422195.1. Lineage (NCBI taxonomy): Eukaryota > Metazoa > Arthropoda > Insecta > Coleoptera > Carabidae > Carabus > Carabus problematicus. Next base: position 11,686,704 of record OY728585.1, on the reverse strand, counting down.
TTTTTGTTACTTGTGGACGCATTGAAATAAATTTCATGCATCAACACTAAAAGTATTATTATAGCTATTATTACTACTGATATACTATTAAACTATTATATTATATATTATACTTATATACTATTTATTTGTTGGAAGTACAAATGAAGATTTTCATATAAACTTAGTTTGTAATTATCGGAAAACATTAAGTCAAAAGTTTGTAATATTTGTGCGCTAAAACTTGGACATGAAAAGAGCTGTTGTAACCTAACTTTATACGGTATAACTTTTCAGCAAGAAAAAACTCAAGTTCTATAATCTACAATATATAATATTGCGGTTTAATTAGTAGAACAAGGTTGCGTGGGTGGTACGATTATATTTAGCAATATTTGTAAAAAGAAATTTCCAAACAAGAAACCCGTCAAATTTTAACAGCACGCCACTGATTATAAACCATTCATAATTCTAACCAGTACGTATGGAACATTTGTGGAACACTTCTTAAACTGTTAATGAATATACAACAACCATATTATGTACTGAACAATACATAATTAAATACTCCTACTATTTTATACTTACAAAGTTCCATGCTTGATTCTGTACCACATATGCCACCACAAACTGGTATTATTCCTGCGTTAAATTCTATTCAGCTGCGTGTAATAAGACTAAAGCGATGATTATGTTAAAAAATACAGAAGGGAGACAAAAACTCACCAATCTGGTTTCATAAAACTAAAACGATACAAATTGAGGTATTTTGTTATTTCCAATGTATTCACCCTCGACATATAATGGCAAATCATATGTGTCAACGGAAATGGATTGAGCATCAATGTCAGTGTAATCAGGGGGGGATTGTTTTCGATCAAGGCTGATCACTAAAAGGGAAAAATTCTAAATAGTAAAAATGTATGTTATATTATTACAGCTAACTTAGTATGTAGATACTTTATGACATGTAATATGTAATATATGTGTCACAGTTAAAGCATCAATTCAGTCAGTACATGCAATTACCAGTAAAAGTATCCATTTCAAGCAGGACAGAGTACGGTATTGTACTATGCTTTAAACTTTTACTGTAACATATGCTAACTATCGAACGTATATTTTATTTCGATTGATATAGATAAAAATTAACATGAAATCAGATGATTCCTTAATATGTTTTATTTATAATTATTTTTGTTTTATTTGTCTTCCATATATGCAATTAACGTTAAATGTTTTGATATTGGACCTGTTAAATAGATTAGCTTTCCATTATTTAATATAATAATTTTAATTTCAAATTGAAAAAACATACAATTACCCTTTTGCTCAGTCATCTGACATCTAAATATTCTTGACGACAGGGCATAGCGTTATAACAATACGAGCACCGGACCGTATAAATTTATCGAGTAGGTACAATATCGTGGGGGAGTCACAAGTGTTTGGGCGCGAACATCTCCATTTTGGAGCGATTTCACGGCAAATTTCCGATGAACTAGTGCGTGAAACCCCTGAGAAGCAACCGAGCGCATACGACCATTGGCCAGGCACGCGTACATACACAGGGGTGCCCAAATCACAATCTTATCGATGGATGACGCTAATTTGACGTGTGATGGTTTTATTATATAAGTGAAATGATACCTATATAAAGCAGAATACTCAGTAGATTCGTATAAAGATTACTCACAAACAGATTCACAAATAGATTTTTATTGGACGACGAAGCTTTTTCAACTATTTATTTGACATACATATGTACCTTTCCATTTTATATTTCTCTTCTTGCTTAACTTTCGTTCGTAATATATTATAGCAAATTTTCTTTGTAGTAGAAATACCGACTGTTATACAAAGATTGAATGAATTAAGCACTGTTATCAATAATATTAATTTAAAAAATGAAAAAAAAAAAATACTCCTAACAAATATCAAATGTTAGTTTACTGATATTCAGGGCTGTGATGGAGGATATACGGGTATATCCTGTGCTAAGTTTCAAAGGAATAGCGTAAACTTTCGGTTTTTAAAGATTTATCTTCCCTCGTCAGCCATCAAAGTGTATCTTCTGCATTTTTAAACTTCTGCACAGTATACCTTTTACTGATTTTAAGATCACGCCCCTACTGATATTCAAGATGACCAGGTCCTAGAGTTTCACCCAGAGTCTCAGGGTTTCAACATTGTCTCTTCGGGCTCCGGGGTTTCTTATAAAATCTCCGGGTTGCGCTATTTTTATGTACAATTAAGGAAAATAGTTTATAGCAATGTAAATAACATAGTTGTGATTCATATAATCATCGCAAAGTGCATGCATAAATATAACTTTTTCCATTTCCAATCACGACAACGGTTAAAGCCGATTAGCCGGATATATGTATACATATACGTATTTTTTTTTTTCATTTTATCGGTATTGATTGTCGACGTAGTCTGATTACAAACGGTTAAATTTATAATTTACAAATATAACATGTAACTAAAAGCCAAATGCAAAGTATAAGTTATGTACATGAGATACTTTTTACGTCTCTTTTTTCAATATAAAAAGTCAGTATCTTCCCTGAATTAAATTTGCAAGTTATGTATGCAAGTGCGTTTGCTCGGCCTCTTACATTTAACTAATGGTGTTTTAAAGTAAAGCAAGCAAACTTACCTTGCTAATCCATGCAGTGTTAGCCAATTCATTATGCGAGAACCAGAAAACGTTTTCCTTGTAACCGTTAGATCTAGGTGGCCAATGCTCTTGTTAAATCTTCCGCAACAGTGGACCCACCACGTACCTCCATCTGTCATTATGCCAGTTCCGCCTTTTAGACCTAACCTCACACTTGACTCGAAACGCTTTCATTAATATTTACAACGGGTTTGGTCAGATACTTGCACTGGAAGCATTTATACTACACCTCACTGCCATCACTTTAACGTAACGAATTCACTTTGTTTCACTTTAACTTTAGCAACTTAACTATGTAAATATGTAGAATCTGATCAATTCTTCTTTCACGTACAAACAAAATATCAATCAAATATAAATCATTTCTCGTCCAACACTAGTTTAAATGTCTTCTAATAATTTAGATAGTTTTTAAATTGCAGATTTAATAATTTAGGTTATTATTAATTAATATCACAACCACACAATATCGACATATTCAAGCATGTTTGTGTTATACAACAGTACACGTGATTTCAGTTTTGGTTTTCAAGTTACGTGAATGGAATGTAGATATGAAATTATGGATACTAAATGGATTAATTACATTGAATTATTTTTAATGGTATTAGCCAGTGGCGTGCAGTCCATATGTGCTCTGCGCACTCAACTTAAATTCAAAATAAAAATCGATATTAATATATGTATGTTATACCTATACAATTGAGACTTAATTTTTCAAGAATATACTTATAATTAAACATTTTTGTCTTTAAATTAGAAATTATTATTAGCTAGTGAAATACTTAGATTAGCAGCAGAGGTGTGATAGAGAATTCTGCAGGAGTCTAAAAAAGCAGAGGGTACACATTGGTGACTTTCGGGTGAGGCGGAAGATACATCTAGAAAATCAAAAGATATACGTTATTCCTTTGAAACTTAGCACAGCCCTGATTAGCAGTCTGTATATGCAGAAAAAATGCTGCGCGCGGAATTTGCATTAATTTTTTCGTGTTTGTTGGGGTCTACGAACTTTTTATATACCGTGTGTCTCATGACGATCTACACATAGACGCGTTGCGCGCTCATTTGATTTTTAAAATAAAAATATTAATCTGGTTGTTTTTGTTTTTTATTTTTGTAATTGTAATATCAATTTGACGTTAAAAATTCATTGAAAATGTACCATTACATCTAATATGTTACAAAATTATACTAGAATATCAAAGGAAATAAAATAGTAAGCATAAAATTAACGTTTATACTGTCTAGATTGTAAAAAACTAAAACGATCAAATTAATATTTCACGATCAAGAGCGTATGCAACGAACCTATGTGTAGGTCGTCATGAGGCACACGGTGGTATTTTTGTTATACATGAAAACCCAAGGTATTGACAATTTTTATACCTAATTAAGACGCAACCGATGCCTGCAGATTTTACATTCCGGTTGCGGGCTGGTATAAAATATGGGAATCATGAAAAATTTCGAATGCGAGATTTTGATGGAAATACGTTTTGAGATCCTCTGAATACATTTTGACTATTTTCGCAATGAAGTGTATCTGGATGGATGGATGTGTGTATGCATGTTCATTATCTCAAAAACAAGTACATCCAACCCTCCTTATACGGTCTAGATACGTTTCGGAAAAGTTGGCTGTAAAGCAAAAAGCCGTATAACGAATCAAGCATTTTAACGAATCAATCATATTTTTTGGCCGTATAACGAAACATTGTGGGCCGTAAATGGAAAAAGTGCCTTAATTAAAAAAAGCCGTTATAGCAAAATGCCGTATAAAAGAGCGGCCGTATAACGAGGGTTGGGTGTATAGATTAAAAAAAAAAACTTCATATTTATTAATTTCTTGAATATCCCAAAGGCTGATTAGATTTTAAATATACATCATATAACTCAACATACATAACAACAAAATCAAACATTTCGAATTATTATACTGTATTAATACTGTATTATTCTACGTGTAGCACAAAGTCGAAAAGTATTATGTATTCAGTGGGCAACATTAATAGATTTTAAACATATTACTTATGAAATAAATTTCAGGTGACCTACATAAGAAATAAAATTTAATATACACTTATCCCCTGATTTACACGTAAGCTCGGTTCCTCAGAAAAACGTGTAAATTGAAATCGTTTTTTATATGTAAAACCGTGTAAATCGAAAACAAACCAAAATCTGTCAGTTACATATTTCATTAAATTCATTTATTTGAACGTAAAATAAAAGTATAATATGCACCATGAAAAACATAAAAATATCAGACCATTCAATGAAATGATAAATATATATAACTATAACTATATAATTCATTTTATAGAAACAAGAAAAATAAAATTCATAAAAACGAAACCAAAACTTTAATTACTGTTATAACTTTCATGGACTATTAATCTTTATTCCTGATTAGCATCATGTTAGCAATCGAATGGAATTAAAAATTGACTGTAGAAATATCTCCGCAGAAAAATGTGTATTTCTAAGTTTTTTTTTGTTGTTTTTGTTGAAAATGCGTTATTTTGAAAACCGTGTAAAAGTGAAATCCTGTAAATAATATACCGTGTATCATCAAATTTGAATTGTATTAGTACAATAATACCTTTCAATATCCTACCCTACCGTTCTTTATACGACTTTGCAATATATATAATCAATTCGCATAAGGTGAACTCAAATATAGTGAATTTTCGGATACAATGGTCTAAATTTGCTCTTTAAGATCACTATATGCGAACTCGAGCAGGTTGTCAATGAATGAATTTAATGTATGTTAGCAACTTTAGACACGACACACAAGATACTTCCTCATAATGTTAAACTTTAACATTGATAAACATATTTTCAATGTTTCTGAGCAACAATATAATAAATAAATAGATTCATTCCTGAAAAATTCTAGTTTTTAAGCCCATAAATAATTCTGCAATAAAATACTAACGGCAAAGATAGCAAAACTCCATGTAATTGAGATGGAAAAACTCTTGTGGTCAAGAGTTAAAAGTTAAAATAAAAAATTGATATAATTACCGGACTTTTTTAATTATTTGGGGCCGATTTGGGGGGCGGCCCTATAAAAATTTGTTCAACCCCCATTTAACGACCACCCTAGTAACATATATTTATAAAAATTTCGATAATATTTTATTTTAAAAATGAATAATTTTAGTTTGTTTATTCATAGACATGCATATATGAGTGGAATATATGCTGATAAATACTAGATTTTTTTTAAAATGTGTACCTTCGTTTACAGTGAACATGTATATTAATTCTATTTAACTAAAAATACACGAATGCGTACCTGGTAGATGTATGAAACAAATAAGTGAAAAATAAACAACCTTTTTATGCTTCTTTAAATTAACCCGGCTTTACGGCAACAAAGGCACGCGCATCTTTGTCCAATTTTCATTACGCCTAAAAAATCTAATTTAATTGCTAGGCTTATACAAATTTACATAAAAGGACGTTGTAATAAAATATTTGACATAATAAATGATGCTTTTAAAGCTGAAAATTTAAGGAATCAAATTTAAATTATCATAATTATTATATTAGATATTAGTGTATTCAGTTCTTGACTAAAATTAACCCGCTGAATGGAAAATATTTCATAAATTGTAAAATAACGTTTTATATCATTCCTCTTAACCCTGTACCCCTCTCCGCAGCCATCTACGAATAATAAAATATCATTAAGAAGCAATATCGTTGAAAATTCGAAGGTAACAGAACGTAAAATTTATCGTTTGTTGAGAATGGAAACCGAATATAATCACAAAGCAATATAGTGGAGGAACGATTTTTTCACATCATATGCAGGCATTCGTGAAGAAATCTTATATATACGTATATTTCTTTCTCTTTCTTGTAGCGTGTGGCGCCTTCTGCACTGTCGGATGTACACATTCGTAATTTTTGCTCGTCTCGTTTTTTTCCTCGCTTCTTTGGCGGTTGCTACGCGACCGAACGATCAAAGGGACGGAAAAATATGAACGTCGCACGTGACGCTACGTCGAGCGTCGATATTAAATTGGGAAGCGCGCCGTGGGGATACACGTCAGCCAGCAATTGCAAAGGCGTCCCGTGCGAAAGGGAACTTGGGGCATGCGTTATCAAAAGGAATTTTTTTATGCAATATCTTTTTTCTTATTAGAACGTTTCATTGTAAAATTAGCCTCTGAAATGTGCTCATTCTCAATTTGTATTCAGCAGTATATCGTAACGTGAATTTCCAACTAAGTTTATTTGTCTGAATTTTCTTTTTTCGCTGAATTAAAAAAATATGTGTTATTAAAAAAAAATTAGTAAAATATTGCAATAAAGTGAAAAATATAATATAATGTCTTGTCGAAATATACCTACGGCAAATATTTTCAATGTTAATATTTTTACTTTGCGATATTACATTTCCATTTAGGGCTAAAATTTTAACAAATATTATGCAAAATAAAAAACTTCGTAGACTGAGTTTTTATTAGTACATTAAATATGCATATATACAGTGAACATTCGATATAGTCAGCTTGGCTGACAACAAAATTTAAAAAAAAATGCCTTTATAAAATGTTGATTATATCGAGATGAGTGGTCAAAATTAAAAAAAAAAGAAAATAGTTAAGCTCAAATATTTAAATAGAAACATGAGTTTGTATTATCAAAAAAACCTATTTTGTAATTACAATTTTATTCAAATTTTTGAGGAACTGCTTTTTCTCGAATATTTCTCAGGAAGACAATATCATTAATATGAAGGAAAATACTATCTGACCACTCAATAACTAAATTGAATGAGTTGATAACTTTGTCGATATCAAATATTTGAACATTGTTACCCTCACCTAAATTTTTATCAAAGGTGACTTTATCGAATGACAGAAAACTAAAATTGTTTACTATATCAACGGTTGCTTATACTAAAAGTTTCTTTTATCAAAGGTGACTGTATCGAGTGTTCACTTATATTTCATTAAATATTATTTAAGATTTGTATTAAAACGTTTGCTCTAAATATAACAGAGAACTTGATATCAACAAAAAAAAAGAATTACATTGCAATCTATATGTAACACATTTTAGTGAGACATGCGGTATATGCTATGCTAGGTTTTCTAGGACGAAATTCAACTAGGATAAAAATCAACAATATCGAAACTACTATACTTGCCAATTAAATAATAATGCTACTATACAGCTTCGATATTGTTCGTTTTTTAAGATAAACCTCGTCGTATAAATCTGGCTTTAGTATGAAACATAGTTATACAGTGAAATAATATAAATTACAAATTAGTGGGTATATATTATATTATTTTGCCAATTAAACAAATTAATATGAAATATTATATATATATTTATAAAACATCAATATGTAATTAACATGTGAATAATAAGTTAATGTTTAGTTTATATTTCAGACGGTAACGGAAATATGACTGGTCCAAATGGTCCAACGACTGTGAAATGCGAAAAGGCACCATGTGAGGTATGCGAGGGTTGCGGACTGAAAATCCACGACAGGTACCTGATGCGTGTAGCGGATGCAAGCTGGCACGAACATTGTCTACAATGCTGTGTTTGTGGCGTATTGCTCAGCCGATCCTGCTACACGAGAAATACCAAGCTTTACTGCAAAGCGGATTATGACAGGTTAGTTACAGTAATATTCCCATTAAACCCTGATATCAAATCCTGCATGCTACTCTTGGCAAAATCTAATTATTTGATCAAACTCCCCGACATTACGTAACATTAACCAATCAATAAAAATAAAACGATACCGAAATGCTTCGTGAAAATTCCTGCATACATTAAAAAGCACTTGCCGTAAATATCATTATGCTTAATATGAAATTCCTTTGCAGAATATTCGGAGTCAAATGTTCGCGATGTGGTGACAGACTTCTCCCGCATGAGATGGTGATGCGGGCACAGCAGCACGTCTTTCACTTGTCATGTTTCGTTTGTTTCCTGTGTTGTCAACCGCTGCAAAAAGGTGAACAGTTCGTGTTACGTGGTGGCCAACTGTTTTGCCGGCAAGATTTCGAGAAAGAAATGTACCTTATGCAACAAGCAAGTCCGCAGGACGACGATTTACTCGCCGATGAGAATAGTCGACCACGAGATGGCAGGAGAGGACCGAAACGACCGCGAACAATACTAACTTCGGCGCAAAGAAGACAGTTCAAAGCCTCCTTTGAGGTTAGTCCAAAACCTTGTCGGAAAGTTCGGGAAGCACTCGCGAAAGAAACAGGTCTGAGTGTACGAGTTGTGCAAGTATGGTTTCAGAATCAAAGGGCCAAAATGAAGAAAATCCAGAGAAAAGCGAAACAAGAAGCTGATACAAAACCCGGCGATAAGGATAAGGACGGAAAGGATGACAAGATTATCAAACAAGAGTCGCCATCCAGTGAACATGGACACTATCTTGGTTTAGGCGGAATCGGTGATTCATCCTATCCAACTTCTAGTCAACCACTTAACCCGAATATACCTTATTCTCCTGATGGTAAGTAGTTTCATATACATATTACATATGAAATAAGCTGCATATACCGTCACTATTCACTATTTAAATTCAAAATAAAAATGTATACAATATTCTTATATTTTGTACAAATTTACCTCGTTTGATGAACAAGTGCACATATAACAATAATAATAACTTCTTTATTTAGCAAAAATGTGTCAATTTAATATTATGTAAAATACTACGTTAAATAGTGATATTTTACTGTAATTATATTTTCAGCAGTTGTTAATATGTACCAAAGTCTATTCAAACCATACAGGAGTGATGTCATAAAACACAAACGAATTATTAATAAGCCCCGCCCCTTATGACAATACGATGTGCGTATACATGTATACGACTAAAATGTGTAGGAAAGAGATAGCTTATTTTGTTAATGTCGTGAATAAAATTTATCTGATATGAATGACGTCACTCCTATATATGTTTGAATAGAGCATAGCAATCGGTTGCGTAAATATACAAATAAATGAAACATTCTGAATGTGAAAAATCAAACATATTAAACGCGGAGCCAATATTATTTTACGTGAAATAACATCATTTAAGGCTCTTGCACAATCAAAAAAATAAGAAATAAGAAATAGGAATAAGAAATAAGAAATAAGAAATAGGAATAAGAAATAAGTGCAATGCACAATGACTCGATAGGAATAAGAATCGGCCAATCAGAGTGCTAGAATATATTTGACAGTTTCGGAAGCATAACCTGAAATATTAATAGTAAACGTCAAAATAAGTAAGTGTATAATTATTGTTTACTTGACAATACGTATTCAACTGCATAATTATGCGATTCCATTTTCTCAAATATTCTGCTAAACTATTGTGAACTAGGGTTACGAACTGTCAAGAAACGCGGGAATTCCAGGAACGCTGTGATTGGTTGGGAATAAGAAATAAGTATAAGATTTCCAACGCGTCGGAAATCTTATTTTTATTTCTTATTCCTTATTTCTTATTTCTCCGTTGTGCATTGATATACGCGTTTATATGTGTTGGATTCTTATTCTTATTTCTTATTCCTATTTCTTATTTCTTATTTTTTTGATTGTGCAAGGGCCTTTAGTGCTGAATTAAATAATTTAAATATTTAGTAATGGTAACCAACATATAAAATATGACTTGTACATAAATTGATAGCTTACTGCCATTTAATATTTCTATAACAGACAAATATTATATACGATCATATGCTTTATTTAATTATTTTTTTTTTCAGATACGTACCCAGCACATTCAGGTGACAGTTTTTGCAGTAGTGATATTTCCTTAGACGATAGTACGAATTTCGACCACCTCGATGAAGGGACATCAGATACCTTGTCATTACAAAACCTAGACTTACAGGGTGGCCACCCTCATGCAGCGCATGAAAACCTACCACCGCCTGGAACTATTGCCAACCCAATAGACAAGTTGTACCTAATGCAGAACTCGTACTTTAGTACGGAACAGTAAATACAAAATATTCTAGTCGGTAAATCAAATCAAATCAAAGTGATAAGTTAGCTTAAAAATCACACAGTTCAAATACTGAACAAGTTTTTGTTTCTCAACAAAACTACTCGTATATGCATTTTATTTTGTTAATATTATCAATACGTACCCTTAAAAATACATGTTTAACCTGTATCTGCTCACAACATTCAGTTTATATAGTAAATAAAGCCACATTGATTTGATTTTGTAATTTGTACGCTCAATTAGAATTTTGTTTATTCAGATCTTTACCCAGTATTATTATTTTTAATGTTATTTATAATAGATGTATTTATTATTTTTATTAATCTATAAATTGTATTTTCTGGTCAATATTATTTTCATAAACACAAGTAATATACGTACATATAAATATAAATATTACCTGTAAAGCCCGTATGGCATGATGCAGAATTGTGTACCGAAAATCATGTATATTTTTATGTTTAAGCTGTATGCAGTGTATACAATATAAACAAAGATTACCTTTCAAATGTTGAAACGACGCATTAATCGTAATTAATCGTAAGCAACCATAAAATTTATTGTTTCTGTATAGCAATGATTTCCATACATTCTTTGTATGCAACGATACATAATTGTCATGTACAGAATTTTGCACAAAATTCTGTACAGTTTTGCTTCGTGTCATACGGACTTTACAGGTAATACTAGAAATCCATTAAAATTAGAGTTATTTTTTATCAAATTTTCAGAGTAAAAAATAAATGCATATTTACTGGTTTTAGCTGTTTTACAAGGTCCTGCCATTAATGCAAATATTATTTTTTTAATATCTTCCTAGTCGAAACTAGTTTAATTCTATTTCGAGTTTTAATTCCAACAGTATGCATATTATATATATTTCTAACGAGTGAATTTTTATTTGTACTGTACATTTGTATGTATGTATGTAAATATGAATCAACATTCTAGTCATATTCTAGTTCATTGTTATATTATGTAAATATTTCTACTAAATATCTGTAAAATTATCATACTTTTCAATTTTATTTATAAATCTACAAATGTATTATGAGCTTACAAATAAAACGGTTGTATTGTTTTTATATTCGAATATATGCATATAGTTGTGGTGTACATACCGACACAAATAGATTAATATATTCCTATAAGTCGAATTATTATAATTGTGATGATATATAATACCAAATTACACTAGCCACGGCTGGATTTTATTATGTATATTTTAAATAAATAATAATAATACGAAAAAATCTTTTATTTCTATACTAATATAGTAATTATAAGTACAAAAAAGAATAATTTTAAATTTATATCATTATTGTAGAAATTTAAAAAGTGACACAACTTTTCCAAATTGTTTTACAGTCGAACTTCCATAACTCGAATCACCACAAAAAAATTCGACTAATGGAGACTTCGAGTTATAGAAATGTATGTCAATACTAGCGAATTTGTTGAAAGACATTACAGTCGTTTAATTACATACGTTTTTATTGATTTTAAAACGTGTATTGCGAGTACATACTAATTTCAGTTAAAATATTCAGTAATTTGGCTCGTTCCCTTTCGTGCTCAGATGAGTAAGCGGCTTTAACATGAAGCAGCAAATTTATAAGGAATAACTGTGTATGTATTCGTTTTACAAATAGAGACTTCTCCGAACAGTTAAAAACTCGATACGAAACTAGGAATGGATACAGACACCCATGCCTGCAGCTCATCGACGTATGTCCAATTTTGAATTTATCACAAATTGTATACCTAAATACATTTTTAAAATTCTAAGTGCCTAGTTCGCAAATAAAACAACAAATTTAAAACAAACGTGAAAACGTTTTCTTCTCTTCCCAAAAGCAAAGCAGACTAAGCCGACTATAAATGCATTGATATTATTTTGTTCAATTTTTACTTAAAAAATATTTTTCTGGCCTTTCCTGGCTTTACACAATTTTTCAGAATAAAAAATGTGAACAAATATTATTTCATTTCCTGCATATGCCTGATAATTTTGAATACAATTGAAAAATAAACGAAAACTGAAAAAAAATATTTTTTTCTCAACTGTTAAAGAAAATTTTGAAAAGTAAAAAATCAGATGCACAACTAAGACCATAATACGTATTTATAATATTTCGTGATCCAGGGAGTTTGTCCGGGATTTTTGAAATCGGAAAATGCTACAGACCGCGTACCGAACACTATAGTTCTTCGACAGGAGGTCGATGAGCTAAAAACGTCGTTTGAGGTAAGGGCGTGTTTTTGTGGGTGTTTCTATCAACCAGTTATTTTCCTCATATCATACATTTTTGCATCAAAAAGTGTATCACTTTTTTCGAAAAAATCACAACAGAACTTTGTTTTTATAGGTGATTGATCTTCCGCTTTCACTCTAATTTTTTTTAGTTTACATTGAAATGTAACAACTCGTGACAAGCGAAAAGGAATTCCCCGAATAAAATAGAAGGAAAACAAAAAGAACCAAGCACACACACACAAAGTTTCTTCTACAAACAAGGAATTCCTTAAAAATTCAACTTATTGAATGCACGTGCCAATTATTTTATTCGAGTTATAAAAGTTCGAGTTATAGAAGAAAAATTGCATGTTATTTGCGTTCTAAACGCTGTGGCCACTCGATTCATTTCGACAGCTGCCAAAATATCTACTTCGTTGTTAACATTCTGATTTCCGTTTCTATTACTTTTGCAAAGGCACTCAATTTCTTATTTTAAATTAATTTCCTGTAAATAATTATGTAATATGAAAATTATTTGAGAGAAGTAAATTTCTGTTTGTTTTAAATCTTTTGTTTTGGCCACTCAGAAAGGATCACGACCTTCACGATTGAGTGACAGTTGTGTTTAGTTCGGGAGGCAGCGACAGCGGCGTCACGCTGAAACTGAGTCTATCTACTGGCCGTAAAGTAATCGAGAAGGTCGTGGAAAGAATATACATATAGCTCAATGCAATAGTTGATCCTTCTATGTATAATTGCCCAATGTTAATTTTGCTATGTCTGCTAGTCACTGAGACACACTGTATTCAGATTTGGACATACGTCGATGAGCTACAAACATGGGTGTCTGTACCCATTCTAGTTTAATTTATGCCCGCTTTCTAGTATATTTATCTAGAATTAAAAGGAACAATGTAAAAGCAAAACTAAGTGATAAATTGAATTAATGCTACCAAACAGAGACGATATTGCTAATTTTGATTCGAGATTTAAATTCAACCTAATTTTAAATACACAGTTACAGACAAGCTGAGTCTGTAACATGACATTGCAACATTAGAACCATATCTACACAATATTCAAGACAATACAAAGAAAAGGGATTAATTATCAAATACTAATCTATGTGTATCAAAAATATTATGTATTGTTTACTGTCAAAAATTGTATTTCAAATTACATCAAAGTGAGAATATAACTGTCTCTAAATTACATGATACACAACTGCCCCTTCTTGTTGTACAAGTAAACTATATTCCAGTTCATAAAATAACATTATTTGTTCATTATAAATCAACCCTACTTAATAGCATATTAATTAACATAATAGCAAATTTACTTGGTAAAATTACCAATCAAATCTATTCATTAATTTGTTTATCGAGTAGGTACAGTTGCTTCTTTTCGTGCTGCATCTTGTAAAAGTTGTGTGTCAACTTCATCTCCTGGTAACTGAACATAACGAACAACTGAACCTCGAATAAAGCAGTTTTTCACCGACAGCTGTGGATCATAATTAAATTAGAAAGATTTTATACTGATTACTACATTTGTTTACTTGCCATGTGAGGATATTTTTCTGGATCAGTAACGCTTATATCTGTTAATTTTATATTTAAATATTGATCCACCGAATGTAATGTTCCACATATACTGCAATAATAAATATACGTGGTAGAGATTAATCACAAATCAACTATAAATAAAATAATGTAACCGGCATACCTGAGATCATTTTTTAATTCTACTACAACATCCTTTCCAACCAAGGATTTGAAAAATGAATAGAATAACTGAAATATATATAATTGTAATTAATAATAATTCGTATATACATAATATGCGTATTTTTGTGTTAAAATTAAATACAAACCATTTTACAATTATAGGTTATGCTTCCTAAACAAAATGAATAGTCTACGCTAGTTCTGTCAGTTAACGGCAAGGTTGTACCTCTAGTTTAAAAACTGTAAACAGCCGTTCAAATTAAAATAAATAAAATGCATACTTCAAACAATTTATGTGTACTCATCTATGATTATTTAATTTATACAATTATAATAAATATTACTTAATACTAATTAAAACGTTTTACGTTTGGTAACTATTACCCCAATTGCAGATACAACAATAACTAGTTATTTAGTAAGTCAAGAGAGGGCTTCTTAAAAATAAAAAAATAACTTTTAATATAGGTACTGCATTCAGAAATTTAAATTGTGTTCTATATATTGCTATAAATGGTAAGAATGCCACGGTGGCACTGCCACAGTTGCTAGATTGAAAACACTTATTAATTTCAACTTTCCGATAATTAAAAATAAATATGTCCATTAGTGATACTTCGATGCCAGTATCCCTTTATGTTACATTTATAATACTAGAGTATTACTTAGATATAGACTTGTAGTTTAGAAATAAAAGTTAGTAGTTGTGTTTTAAAATATTTTATTTTTACATTTATATAATGTTAAATGACTTACAATGTAGACTGTTGTAGCATTCGTATTAAGGACACAGTCATAGAAATGTATGTAATGATAATATGAATAAAAAAAAATTAAATCTTACTTATATATGTACATTTCTTGAAGAAAAATAATATAAACTTGAATGAATGATTATATAAAACATGTAAAGAACGTGCTGAAAATATGTAGCTAAGCACCATGACAATTATTCGAATACCTAAATATTGTGATTATCATATATATTATTATATACAAGATTACATATTATATTAGAAAACAAAACAAATTAGGACGCATCTAAACCTAAAAACTCATTGTCGATCAATTCTTAATTCAAACATAAAACGTTTAATCACATTAAAAAACAAATATCATTAAATATTTCATATATACGTATAAGGTACAGCGATATTACAATGTAGTAGTGCGTATTTTATGAAATGGAGTAGTTTCTTATTACATATATTTCAATGAGCAAATCGATACTAGAATTACTTATAGGACACAGAGGTTCTGCAAAAAGAACACATCTCTTATTTTATATATTTACGCGAGCAAAACCAAATATGTACCATGAAAATTGACCAACATTTGGCATTGATTTGTTTCATTTGAATACTATTTCATAACGCCAATACGTTGTAAACGTTTATAAATATGACAATAAATTTTATACATTGCATTTTTTATTCATCTTTAAAGACTAAAGTAAAAACAGTAAATAAACAGAATTGTTTAATGTCAATACTGAATCTTTAATTTTCACACTAAAAAAATTCATTGGGCAATAAGAATATTTTATTAAAATAAGAATGTTTTATTGATTCTGAACATATTTATGAACAATTATTTATTTAGGTTATATATGTGTTGGTTTATTATTCCAAATGTATAAATACGTGTATTATTCTTAAATTAAATATCAATAAGATCACATAAAATTATTGTTTTTTTTGCATACCTGTATTCCAAGAAATACATTTTTGACCGATTTTAATTTGTAAAGGTAGAGAAAAAATATGCAAATAAATGTTGCTACAGATAAAAGCTTTCAATATTTTCTGGTAAAGTGTATTTTAGAAGGTATTTAATGAACCAGTTTATATTTTAGTTAATATTTCAATCTGGAATTATCATGTTCGTCTATATATTAGCATTATCCATATAATTCCCTACTATGAATCTTTGATTGAAGGTAAACTATGTTTATATAATTGAGCCTTAATGTTTATAAAAACTAAAATACAATATCAGAAAAGGTATTGAAACCATGAGAATTTTTTGAAATGTACATTTTTTCAGTTATTTTATTGTTTTGGAAATATGATGAATAAATGAATGAATGAATGAATGAATACAAATATGATAAAGAAACCAGTGTTTACGTTTACGAATGTTTTCATTGGTTTATTTGATTTGTAATAAGAATCAACTGTTATTATAAATATAATAATTTCACAACCTATGTACAAGACTGGCAGGCATCTGTTTGACGACAGTATTGTATGTAAATAAACATGTTCACAATGTGATGTGTGGATTCAAACATGCATATTATACGATATGTTACATAATAATGATTAATATTATTTTTTCTTGCTTTCAATATTTCATACATGTATAGGTTCGGTAATCTTATATTGTGCTACATACTGTTGTATGGAAACGGTAGGTGTTTCATTTATTTACTAAAAGTTACAATTATTTAGAGGCAAACTATGTCGGGCATACTGGTAGTACACCATAATTTGTTTTGTGTTATTCTCGTTTGCAAAAGGTTATTATGATGTACTTCATTGTCATTTTATTTTGTACACATAGTTAAACAGTAAATTTGCTAGTTGTTTATTGTAATTTTTACACATTTTACAATTAAATACACAGGTAAACACCAAAGATATTTTACCATGTTAGTTTTCTTTTTCACGAAGGCAGCAAACAGTTTTCTGAATCGTATAATACTTGTTTTGACTTGCATGTCCGTTACTACTTTTAATTTCTTTACAGCAGATTATAAGCTTTATGTGCTTGAATCCTTGTTGAAATTAATATATCCAATAATTGTGAATATTCATGCTAGTTTCCTTCTAGCTCGTAGCAATATGCATATAATTTTAAATAATAGTTAAACAAAATATTTAATTGAATAGTATTTTCTGCAAAGTATCCGCTGTGTATTAGTAATATAAATAAATAAATGGCCACAAAAACTTTGAAAATCTATGTAACTAAAAAAAGAAGAAAAAAACTGTTTGAATATCGACCTATCTACGATAATTCTAATAAATCTATGCAATTATCTCATCCTGTCTCATTTCTATCATTCTATCTCTACCTATTTCTGCGAAACCCTCGATTATACTTAATTTTGTATCCTTAACTAGTTCATTCCCTCGACGTTTTATTGTCACTTAACCTCACACGGTGAACGCACTTCTCATTTCGTGTTGATGAAAAATACAAATATGTAACTGTATTGTAATACTTCGTACGTCCATTAATTTCATTTAATAATTGTATACAAGTATAATATTTTAATATCTACAGTCCCACTTTATTCAATTAGTTCTCGTTTTTTATCGCTGTGGCGCTGGTTGAGCTTGCTGATGGTGTGTTTGTTGCTGTTGCTGTATCATGACGCCCGCGCCACTTGAATTAGGTGAGGAACTAGTTGCTGAACCGGCGGACATCCGCGAGAATGCCATCAGAGTATCGGGAAAGTTAGGCGGGGTCGCGGGTGTATTGCACGGTGTCATAACCTGAAACACAAACAATAAACTATTAATATATCACATGTAACATTAAACATAGTTAGGTGAAATCTCATACAAAGATACACAGATATACGTATATGTAAGCTGACTACAAAAGGTTGCAATATACATATTTCACAGTAAATTCTTCCAATCCATTGTCTCGATATCGCTTTAATCAGACATTCCGCTAGCTCTGACAAAGCACATAAATCTACATTTATTATTCAGATTACTTGGCTGTATTTACCAATAGTATTTAACAATTCTCTATGATCGAATGAAAAATGTATGACAAAGAGTTATCGATGATAGAGCCATGTTATTAATTATAATTAAAAATTAGTACTACGTATCAGTTCATTAAAACCAAAAATGAACCACATAACCACAGGTTCTTGTAACTATTTCCTGTTTCAAGATATAACGTCATTTATAAGGCAAGACTTGTTCGCTTCTTATTCATAAAATGTTACTAATTAAAGATAATAAAATTAGTAAATTGTATAGCATTACGATATTAAAATTGTGTTTAAAAGTAATAAGATACAAGTACGGACGGAACAGGTTGGCCCCCCCTATTATTGGATGAATATTAACGAGTAGGAAAGTGAGACTTCCGTTTCCTTGGTGCAGTTACTTGACATTATGCATAATAATTCTATCTTTCCGCATCGAACACTCAAATTGGTTATAGTAGATAGTTGTTTTGTTATATCCTATCAACCACTCCAAATTCATACAGTATTATCCAAGTGTTTTGTTTATTTATTTTGCAAAAAAAACAATTACGTGCCTTCCGCTTAGCAACTGATAAGAATTTGATAAATTTTATCAGGCAATTCATATTATTTCATGAATTGTTTTGCAAATACGAGACTGGATGTAATCAATGTTTTCAAGTAAAAAAATTATTTTTGTTCTGTTTTTAAAAGTTTAAAACAATTATTATTTGTATTGACGTATACTATTCAAACAAAAAATTGTATTATTTACAATTTCAATAGTATTTCTATAACAAAGAAATTCCTGCAAAATGAGTTTTATTATTTAATCACTGTCGAAGTTTCCATGACAAATCAGAATACTACGATATGATTAATTGTGCGTAGTTGCCATAAAAATATATCAAACATCAATTTATCACAGACATATTTCATGAGAGCAATGTTTCATTTATTATTTATTATCTGTTAAAATGAACTGTCATAAAGCCAAAATTATATTTACGAAACTAAATAAATATATATAAAAAATACATACACACAATGTCAAAATAAATTATTGTAGTGACTAATTATTAAAAAAATATATTAAAAAACTATATGCGATATATATTATTTACAATTGGAAAGTATATAATACTACAAAGTTTACAAAACTTGACACTTGTAAAACCGCTAGAATTTATCCAAGATGTGATGTCGGCATAAGAGCAATATTGTTATGTTATATTGACTGTAAATAGTTAAACATCTCAATAAAACTGCATGTTGAAAACCAGTCATTTTATATGAAGACCAGAGGCGTACTGATACATTTTAGTGCGCCACACAAACATTGCTGCAAACTTACACTATTTTAATCTGGATTTAGTTCTTTTATTATTAATCAACAAGACGTGAGGATTTTAACATACATTCTCTTTCACAAATTTGTTAGACTTGATCGTTTACAAAATTTAGAAGGTTGATTCAAGTTTCATTCGTTTTAATTCTCCGCAGCTGCATTGCTGCTGGCTTGTTAATAAATGCAACTGCGGCACTCGCTTGTCTAATTATTTTATTTGACTACACCTGGCTGTCTTCTTGCATACCTGAAAGATGTTCTACGTGGAACGGAAACGACAATTTATTAGAGGTCAAACACACCTCTATATTACATCGGACTCTACTGCTACATACAGTTCAGTCCGTGTTGAAACAGATGGGCTGGGAATTAATCTTACATAGAAGCACCAGTGCCGTAGCAACATGGAATTATCCATATACATCTAGAGAGCGACTGTATACGAGAAATTAAAAATAACATATTAGTATATTGTTCAATCATGTTTATGTTATAATTCAAACGTATCCACTAATAAAAGACAGAAGTAATATTTAAAATTATATAATTTTAATGGTTGCGTAATGCTATAGCTACGCTTAGTTAACATTATTGATTAAAAAAAAAAAAACGCCACAGAATTTTAATAAAAAGAAATGAATTCTTATTCATCATCATTCATTTTAAATTAAATTTCTTGGTACAGTGTATTCCATTTTCATATTCCTGACTACTTGACTTGTAATAATTCGTTTATTTGGGGTGCTATATCCTACCATTACAAATTCTTTGAGTATTCCACTGTGTAACTGTTTTCGATCGGTATACTCAGACATAGTGTCACAGATGTGAAGTGAGTACATCAGGAGTTCTTATCTTAAGTTCATTTTATGTTTTTTAATAACAGTTTGTATGAAACAAAAAAATAAATATATAAAGAGCATTATGTTCCGCGGACCCCCTGAACTCTGTTGCGGGCCCACAGGGAAATGCAAACAACATTTTGGTAATCGCTATTTATATGTCTGAGTATACCGATAAAACATGTTTGTATCGCTGGCAACATTTATATATAAAAAAATACTTTAAAAATTAAATATAGTACACTACAAAGCTAGACAAACATTTTCTTAATAACAAAGTCTAAAAAAAGAACCATTAAGTGTTAAAAACAGCACTAGGAAATCCCAAATATGTCCAGCCAAATTTAACCCACAAAATATTTGCGACAAGAATAAATTCTAAAGCTTGCTTCACACTAGGAGAAACTGAGATTCCACAAAAGTCAAATGACAAGATTTATACGAATCAACGGACACATTAACATTACGTAATTTAGCATCTAACACTAACGTGAAGTATCCAAGCAATTCCATGCATTTCAAGCATTTTTGCAAAATTCTTTGTAATGTAAATTTCGAAATCATAACTTAACCCTCATACGCCCGTGCTACTAAAACTTACGTAAATGCCCAAGCGGAGTCCCATAGAGACCCCAGTTAATTTATCAATATTAATCATACATATCTTGATATTGCAAAATAAAACATCAATATAATTATTTTTAGAATATTTAAGTAATTTTAATATAAAAAAAATAAATCAAAACAGAATTATTTAACAGTTAACAATTATTTAACATCCTGACGCTTCGTCGTTATAATTGCCCATATCAGAGTTAAAATCAAAATATTCTGCGATTTCATGGAGTTTTTTTTTCGGTTAATGTTCTATTTTTATCAAATCTCTTCATGTGAAATGAATTACTACAAAAACAACTTATTAATGAAACAAATATTTGGTAATTCTAAATGTTCAATCGGGGACCTTGCGAGAGCTCACTCACCTAAATTTGAAACAATTTAACAACCTCTTAACAACGCGTCACCACGAACTAACAGATTGTACAGTATGACGTTCTTAACACATAGCTACCGGTAATAATGCAAACATGTGCAAATAACATAAATATTACAAATTTTTCAATGTTGGGGTCCCTAAGAGACCCCGCTTGGGCGTATGAGGGTTAAAACACTAATATTCTTTTGTTTACAATACCGGTATTAATTTAATGGAGAATAGAAGCAAGAAACATTTTAATAGTTTCATTGACATTTTGCATGTGCGATATATTGCGACAATTGAAGCTATAATGTAAATAATCAAGGCCATTGATCAAAATAAATAACAATGAAGTTTATATTGTTTGGTTACAAGCAGGCACTGATACAAAAACGCGGTTTTCAGGCTACATTCGACGCATGCGCAATGTCAGGTCAAGAACCGCACGCGTGTACACGGTCAACCTATTGTTAGCAGCGGACGTTGGCCAATTCTTTGCATGTTACATTGGTGATGCAACAGGCCACAAGCGTCCCAATCATAATTTACAGACAAATTCGAAAACTATAACTCAATAGTTTTTTGCTGACAATATTTGTATTCGGTGCCCAGGAATTATTAAACAATACATATTTAATTTATAATTCTTGAAAATTAAAATGTTTAATAGCAGAATACAAACAAAATTGTTACCATTTCGCCCTGTTACTATTGATTAGAAAACACATGCTTGAATTTATTTTAGCGACACAAGAATAACTAGGAACTTTTCCTAACGAGATCTGCTCTTGGCTACGGCCTTCAATGCCATGCTAATTATTACAATCACCTACTTATTACTGTTTACTTATTTCCTTAAAACATTCACAAGTCATGAATACGCGTCAATATGTCAATAATACAGTATTTATTTGTTGTTGCAAAATGTACAGCTTATCGGTGACAACACGAATAAGTAATAATATAATTTCGTCTAAATTGTACGTATTGTATTAAAATGACACGATATATTTTTACATAAACAATGCTAAACAAAATATGTAAGAAAATATGACAGAAACAGTTTGCAAACATGTGTACATGATAATACCCGTTATTCATATTTATATTGGCATAAATTTACATATCAATTTATAATAAACATGGTAAGTTAAGAATATGTGGAATTTCTAAAATTTAACACCATAATAAATAAAATTGATTTAAACAACCTTGAGAACTTATTATGTAATTGACATATTAACGTCTATATTTTACACTTCCACATTCTTTCGTTAATGTTTAAATTTACTTACGTCAAAATATTAACCCCACTTTATATGTATATAATTCAATAGAAATAATCTATTAAAAATCCAATTGATGACTATCATTGACTATTTATGCAACCGGAAAAATTAATTAATAATTAGTTCAACAACAAACCATTGAATATCGAACAATAAGTATGTAAGTATACTTTAAATTCATTCATTACGGATTAGATGCACGTAATAACAATACAACATTGAATGCCCCTTTTAGAAAAAAAATGAATCATTACGACACTGGAGACGCAAGAACGCGATTCCTGGCAATGGTGCGAGACAGTCGCACCGGTTTTGTCGTCTACTTCACGCACTAAATATGAAATATTTTAATTTAGGATCCAGAAGCACAGCTGCCAAACACTGACGTGTAGCAGTAAAATGGAACGATGAATTCCTGTGACATATTTACAAATACAAGTTATGAAACAGCAACAGCGACTTCTCGGCTCTGACTACATTTTTAAGATCTCCTAGCAAACAAAAAAGTGTACACCTGATATAATATTTATAGCATTTTAAATGGGCGAAACATAGTAAAACACTACATAAAAATGTCGGTATTGTTGGAAAAGCGAAAACGAAACTAATATATTTAGTAGGCGCTGGAAAACTTTACTATCCTATTAAATAATACTGAGATATCAAATTGCATGTGTTTTTTGTTTGTTTATATATCGCTTTTTGGAACAAGGATGTTTGTTTTATATATACGTACACCCCCTCTCCCTAAATCGACTACATATAAATAAAAAAATCTGCTAATTATTTCAATTTTTTTTAATTTTAACACATAACTCTTGACTTCGAGTTTTCCATTTAAAATACTGAGGTATTGTGAGTATTTTATTGTAGGATTATTTATCGACCTACAAATTTAAATTTTTCAGGAACTAGTCTACAAAGAATCTGATTTTTGAAAAAAAAAATTGCCCCCTTCCATATCGTTAAAAATTGGTATAGATTATCTCATGCCAATATTATGTTATTTATTAATTATAGTAGTATTAAATATTATACGTATAATGTTGATCAGAAACATTGAAAATATGTTTATTGATGTTAAAGTCTAACATCAGGGGAACGTATCTCGTCTGTCTGCGCTTATAATGAACTTATCTCTGTCCCAACTAAATATGTACATAAAATACTGAATACTTTCGTTAAGGTGTACACTCGCTTATAGTGAACCAAATTACTGGTCCCTTCAAGTTCAGTATAAACAGATTCCACTGTATTTAATTGGGACTCAGAGATACGTTCATTATAAGCGAGTTTCCACTATATGCGAGTTATTATAAGTGAATTCCACTGTATTTTAATAAGATATTTTTTTATTCAGGTTTATATTAGTGTATGTCACGATAAAAGCACCAATTCAGTCATTGTATGCAATTACTAGTAAAAGTATACATTTCTTGTACGATATAATTCACATAATATACAAACAGCAGTAGCATTAAAGAAATGTATCAACCAAGCTTTTACTTTCTTGATCTACTCAAAGAGAAACTATGAAAATGAATCAATAACTATTCATCTGCATAAATTGCATTAAACAGTTTAATTTCATACAATACACAGTTTGGAAACAATACAGTCCACATACGAGTATTACAAACTCCATTGTTGTAATAAAATGTCAATCAAACGAGCCGAACTGAATACCTAATAGTTTATAAGTTTGTTGTGATTAGAGTTTTACGGCACTGTAGTAGAATGATTAGTATCTTTTATGTAATTAACTGTTTAGCAAGACTAGTGACTGCAAAAGAAGGGGAAAAAAGGAACAAATAAATAATGGCAGTGTGTTATTTGTTTGCCCTGGATTTGTCACTCATACGTGGAATAAAAATTGTGCAACACACCTGGTACAACATACAATGAACACATGGGAACCTTGTAGTACAACTACTGATAATTAAACAGAACTGTACTTGCACAAAAACAGTTGTTTAATTTTTATAAATATATTTATTTTAATAATGATAATACAGCGCCGGATTTACATTTTATGTGACCTAGGATATAAGTATGGAGCCCTACAACTCAAAAGTAACATATGATTTATCATACGTAATTTTTAACATCTTTAAAAATCGAAGCTAGTCACAATTTCTTGAATAACTCCCTGTACAATGAAAATGCACTAATGTTTTAATTTTGTTATTACAAATGTTATATCAAATATGTTTAGTCATATTTAATTTATAAACTTTCACTCAAATTAAATATATAAATACAGACCTGTATCATAGAATTTATAATTTTGAACAGGAAAAGAAATCGAACAAAGTACCTACGGTTATTTATAAATATTTAAGTAAAAATATAATAGTGTTAATTTTTAACAGAAATATTTTTACTAAATTCGATCAAGCTGATGATGAATGTACTGGATATTTTAGAGCATAGTAAAACCCGCTTAACGCTGATTCGCTACAACGCGGTCATTCTTGAACTTCAAAGTAGCGCTAAATGTACAAGGATTCATGTTAACGCGGTTCATTAAGACGGTAATTCTGAAAATGGAGCGCAAGGATCTTCTTACAGATTTCCTAAAATCATCTCGTTTAACGCGGTTTCGCTTAAGGTTTTTTTTTGTAGTAAGATGTCCTGAGCGTTAATCGGGATATATTTTTGTATACCAAAATTTAATATAAATAACTACTTCATAACGCATTAAAATTAGTACATATATACAATTTAGTTTTATTATACTGATCTAATTAATATACAATTTAAAAGCAAATAATTTTTATATTCACATATGACAAGGGGAAATAAAATTTAAAATTATGTAAATATATAATAGTATCTTCGCATACTTTGTGATAGTTCATAGTTCAATATAAAATATATTTATTTAATTTGTTATATGTTTTTGTTTGCCTGATGATGTCATAATTTGTGTACGAAACATGTCGCTTTTAATAAATAATTGTGATATTAAAACAAAGTAAATAAATATATTTTATATTAAAAATTATGTATAAGGTACAATATTAAGTTTACATACGATACTTTTGTATCATATTAGACGATTTTAAAGTTCGGAACCATACCAGTTTATCGCAAGTGCATTACAAAACCAAATCCTCTAGTGATGTTAAATGTCACATAAACACTACTCATTGGAATTAAATCTATATTTAATGTTGCAACGATAATCTAATATTTTATATCAACTGGTCAAAAAGGTTTTCAATATTATCTGAAACTAAATTAAACTCTGTAAGCGCTATAAAGTTGTCGGCTAAAATAATTAGCATAAAACCTTGGAATATATACCGATGTTATGAATCTTAACTCTTATTATAGTAGAGCAATATCGAAAATAATAATGTTATAAAGTTATCAACATATGAGTAGATTTGTCTTCATTCTGTCAACTGGAACTAAAGCGAGGAATACATAAGTCAGTCTTCTTACAGAATTCTCTTTGTTACATCCATACATTTTTCTTTTTGTTATAATAAAGTTTCGCTGTCGTATAAAATGTACGCAATGTTTACCAACCACAAAATGTCATTTTGGCCAAAGTCTTTCTAGAGTTTCATGCCAGTGGGATTAAGTCATAGAAATAACCTATGCACTTAAAAGCAAAACCCAAGTCACATTTCCAAGAGAACCTATCTTACATTATTCAGCGTCTAACGGCTTTGTCTAAAATCGAATTAAATGAATAAAACAAGAGACACTTTAAAGCCAGTAGTAAATTCTAGAATGTGGTAAATAATTGTACAATATGACCTTTCAAGAACGTGCCCTAATAAAGGAAATTTCCATTCGTAAACAAACAAATATGTATGAGTAGGAGCACAAACACAGTTGCTCACATATACATACACATAATGAATGAATATCATTACAATCTATCTAAAGCTTATAGTAGTTGTTAGTAGTAGCCACTGATAATAAACAAAAGTAGAAATACGAAACACATTACATTTGCTAATGTACCGTAACATTAATATTTTTAATTACAACGTGTAGTCAAGTTAATTAATGAACGTGGTTTGGATAATGATAATTAAACTAGAATTTAATTCTCACAAAGGGATATGACCCCGTAAAATCTGCTTAATGAAAGATTTAATGTGAAATACATATTTCATTTCAAATATCAACGGAGCTTTCACTGAAATGCTGAGAATTCAAGAATGAGTGTATCGCCTACGTGTTTTTTCTTTTTTAAAAAGTGTATTTGAACTAAAATTGTATACTACGAAGTTCATGCCAAGTGTCTAGACATTAAATAAAACTATGATCCCCGTCTTGTCTCATAATTTTCGACGGTTACATTTTCTTATGTAATTTGGCGCGAATGATAATTACCTGAAATCTAAAATCGATACATATGTATATCAGTAATTAAGATCGCCATTATTATACATACCTACATATGTATTCGATAAACAAAAAGTAGATTATGTAAATTTGAAATCATTATTTTTTATCTTAGTATAAATTAATGTTCAATATCTTACGCCTTGTTTTAGAAACAATAATATTTTTACTGATTCATTCCTACTATAAAGCGAATAAGAAAAATCCATTCCATAGAAGGTTAAAATAAATAAGTCAGCTTATTCAAGGTATTTCGCACCGCGTACATATGATTGACTATGTCAAGGAAAACATACGCTGATATACTATTATTCATTATATTTTCACAATTAGTTTATTATATATATATATATATATATATATATATATATATATATACAAAATATGTTTACAAAACAAATACCTTAGTCGAACTCGTGTTTATTCTAAATTACATTTTAGAATGCTACTTCTTATTGATTATTGTTACACACCTTTAATAACTATGATGGCACTATAACATTTGATGCCTAGTATTTACGATGTGAAAAAAACATTAAATACCATAATTTAAATGTTTCTAACTATTATTATCATTTACCTTGAACACAAAATACTGTGTCAAATATTGAACGATATTGTAATACAATAAAAAAAAAAACAAATTCACATGCCAAATGTCAATTCTGGGCATAGAAATATTTCATAAAAATGTCGCCTAATAAAATGTGTAATAAAGTAAATCACTAGCTTGTTGAGAGCTTATTTGCATACATTTCTCACATACATACGTATATATATATATATATATATATATATATATATATATATATATATATATATATATACATATATATATATATATATATATATATATATATATATATATATATATATATATACATATATATATATATATATATATATATATATATATATATATATATATATATATATATATATATATATATATATATATATATACCGGGTGTCCCAAGAAATCTGGGACATAGGGAATTAACATGTAAATATTGAAATATTGTGATTACTTCTGAACAATATATTTTAGAGCAAAAGTGTAAATTAAAAAGTTATTCAGAATTAAAAACTGCATAATATGACGACATATTCAGTGTTCAAATACAGTTGTATATCGTGTAAATCAAGTTTGAAATATTGCATTTCGATGACAGATCAGGAGGTCATGGAACAAAAATGGCATGTAATTTAGTTAGTTACAACAACAAATAATCAAACCATACCATTTTTGTTTCACAACCTCCTAATCTGTCATTAAAATGCGTAATTTCAACATTGATTTACGCATTATAGAAACATATCTGAGCATTAAATATGGCATCTTATTATGCAGTTTTTAATTCGGAACAATTTTTTTATTTACACTTTTGCTCTAAAATGTATTGTTCAGAAGTAATCACAATATTTCAATATTTACATGTTAATTCCCTATGTCCCAGATTTCTTGGGACACCCGGTATATATATTTCTAAACAATACACACACAAAAATTGAACAAAAAAATGAAACAAGTTTCTATTTCCATATCCGTTTGTGGCTGATGACTAAAGCGAAATCACCAAAAGCGAATCATCATTATTCGATGATCTCATTAATGCGTACCGTTTTAGTGTCTCCCACTGTCTACGCCCATGGTTTCACGAAAACATATAAAAAGTCAACGTGTATTCAGGAAGGTGGTCGGGCTCTCGAATCCGAGTGAGGTATTTGACCTTACTTACACATAACAGACCGACCGACAGACAGACAGACAGTGACCGACACGTTCATAGTCTATACGCATGGACAGGTACACGAGTGTGCAAATTTGTGTTCGGTTGCCATAGATCGTTCCGTGGACTGTACTGCGAACCGCAAATTCAATTCGGTGGAGAGTTCAGTGGCGCAGTGAAACGGGAGCAACAGACGGGGGCAATGATCTTTATCCGATTGCCAATAGGTCACTAATGCCCGGTTGCACAGTCGAGGTTTAATTCGAGAATCAAACAATTCTAGATTTGTTCTGATTCTCGGTTTAAACCGAGATTCGTTTCCTAGACGACAATTCATTGATTGTCGATTTGTTTGTAGCGCGCTCTGTGATTGGTTGCAATAATCTAAATTACTGACAAGTAACTGTACTGTTAAAAGAAGTTGTAGACATCTGTCACTTTACAAGCAGGTAATAATAACATAGAATTTAAGGTAATAAATAGTATTTTTAAATTATTTTATCGTTATTTATATTACTCACGTTTAATATTATTGTTTATTATATTTGATAGCTAAATTTCGTACATTATTGTGTTGCAGAATAAAATAACCTGTTCTAACCTTAAAATGTATAATTTAGTAAACATGTATTTTTTTTGCAAATATTTCTTATTATAATTATAAATGAATTACAAATGCTTGTAAAAATATGTAATAATAATACACTGTGTATTATTTTTCAGTAAAAAATCTACTTATGAAGGTGAAGTGATATTATAAGTATAGAACAGAGC
This sequence comes from Carabus problematicus, assembly GCA_963422195.1. NCBI lineage: Eukaryota > Metazoa > Arthropoda > Insecta > Coleoptera > Carabidae > Carabus > Carabus problematicus. The sequence goes on along the minus strand of OY728585.1, from coordinate 11,657,023 downwards.
GAAAAAGTGACATTAGTGCTGCTGAATAAACCTAATATTGATTACAAAAACTACTTAAAACCAATCTTGCACATATTAATTTATATTTTAAAATACTAACATTTTTTATTATAACGTTTTTTTCCATAAAAATTCTTTTTGTAAATTTGAAGTGATACTGTTTGATTCACGGATTATTGCGGCAAAGTGACATTTACTAATAATTATTGAAATTAACCCAATATCGTGTACAAAAAATTGTATTTTGTAAACAATTGTATTTTTGCAGAAAAACGTGTTTATAACTCGGAGGTGTAGCGTTTGAATCTAGAATAATTCGTCGTCAACGGCGAATTAAAACAAATCGAGAATTGAACCGAGAATCGCGGTTTGTTTCGTCCAAACAACGGTTTAATTCGAGAATCAACCAATCACAGAGCGCGCAGCAAACAAATCGACAATCAAAGAATTGTCGTCTAGGAAACGCATCTCGGTTTAAACCGAGAATCAGAACAAATCTAGAATTGTTTGATTCTCGAATTAAACCTCGACTCTGCAACCGGGCATTAGACAAAACGGCAGTTTCGCAGAAAAATATGTGCACAGTGGTTGGATGCAGTTGGAGTCAGAAATAGTACAAAGATACATTTTCAAACGCATCTGGGGGAAAAAAAAATCTGTTACTTTTAGTATTTGTTTCCGTAATGTAATACAAAACAAAAACCACTTTATGTTTAGTGGCTATAGTTGAAAGTCTTTTACTTGTCCATAACTATAATTGAAAACGTGTGTTATGTTTACTATAAATAAACTTTTGCAAAACTTCTCCTGAAAGGACCAGGAATTTGGTTCACTATATACATTTTATAAAAAATGGTTTTTATTGGCATATATTCTACTCATACATGCATGTTTATGAATAAACAAACTAAAATTATTATTTTTTACATAAAAGATTATCTACATTTTTATAAATACATATTTATACTAGGATGACCATTAAATGGGGATTGAACGAATTTTTTTCCAAATCGGCCACAAACAAATAATAATAAAAATTGGTTATTATAACATTTTCCATTTAAAACACATGCGGTTTTGCGATCTTTGCCGTTAGTATTTTGTCGCAGAATTATTTATGGAATTAGTCTACAAGGAAATTTTATGTAAAAAAAAATTGTCGCCTCCCTATCGGGGTTGCCAACATACATTAAATTCTTAAACTTAAGGTGCAAATTTAATCCATTATATCCGAAAATTCACTTTATGTGAATTGATTAACATTAGATGGCATATGTTTTTAGTCGGGACTCAGCGATACGTTCATTCTAAGCAAGTTTCCACTATATGCGTGCTCATTATAAGTAGATTCCACTGTACTCATGTGATGTAAAAATATTGATTCAGAATCTATTTGGGAATTTCACATGCAGAAATTATTACTTTTATAATTTCTATATTAAGGCAACTTGAATGAGGAAACATACAATTGACCGGTTTTGAATATTACGTCATTATCTCACATGAACCTAACAAAATGAGTAGCGTTGTAAATGAATCAACACGAACGTAAGTATCCAGGTAGAGATATAAAAAAAAAACGCTTTCAATGCTATAAACCTGCTACCCTAATTACTAGAAACCTAGCGTGATACGAAAATGAATTATTCAATCGTTACTTGTATGTTTTTATTGACTGAATTCATAACATTGCAAGCATATATTAACATAAAAAATTATGTAAAAATATGTATCTCTTACTGATAAATACTATAAATCAGTTTTACCATAAACTCAGATAAAATATAGGATTTAATGAGTATAAAATCCGTTAGAGTAAATAAATTATATCGAGATTAATAAGTGAATGAAACTTCTACAGAATTTCCGTTGTGTGATAAGTTTCCAGTGTTTACATATTTCGCAATATAAACATTCGAGAAACGAAATGTGCTAAGAAATTGGTAAATACAGTACAGTCGCGATAATGTGAATTTGCGTTTGTGTGAACAACGCGCTAATATGAACACATTTTTTCTTCAATGTGTATCTCAGTAGTGTGAACAGCGTGCAAGTTGCGATAACATGAACAATGCGATGAATAAATGTGTTTATTTAAGAGTTTGGGGAATTGATCCGGGATTCCCCTAGATATTTAATGCAAGCTTGCTACTTTCATAAACAGTAGAATTGTAACCATTTATACGTGAAGGTGTAGGTTAAAGCTATGAAATGTCTCAAATTAAAAAAAGTCTCTGTCCCAAAAAGCAAAAACTTTGGAGGAAGATGACAAAGGTTTGAGTGTAACAGGGCTGTCCAAAAGGTACGGTGTAACAAAGTCGACGATTTGTTCAATTAAAAGAAAAAAAAACGTCACAGCACTCATTCAACCGATGGATCAAAATGTTTCAAAACTTACCAAACTGTTCTACAGAAAAAATCTGTTGAGTACGATACTTCTTACAAAAGACAACATACAGGAAGGTCTTAAAAAACTTTCCCTAAAAGATACGGTTATTAATTTATCATCAGATCAATTAAATCCAACAGTTATAAAAAAAAATTTGGAACAATTTATTATTGCATGGTAAAATCCAGAATTTGATGAAGAAGATGAACTTCCTTTAAGCAAGTTATGAAGAAAATGGGAAATTGAACAAGATGATGTCGTACTTGATGCTATTACCTTGCTAGGAGCAATTGAACCACAAGAGTACACTTCCGAGGACATTGAAGAATGGAATAGGGATATTGCTGAAGTTGAAGAAACTGTACAAGATTGTTCAGAAGAGAGCGAAAATGAATATGAGGACCATGAAGAAAGTATCACACCCAGCTGCTATGGAAGCACTGCAAACAACATTAACATGGGCCATATGCAATGAGTTGGACATTAGTCACATTATTTCTTTAAGAAACATGTACGAAAAAGCTGTATTATTAAATGCTTTTGTTAAGAATGTTTAAACAAAAATAACCTCATATTTTGTAAAAAAATAATTAGTAATAAGTTAATAATAAATCTAAAAAACAATCTTGCGTTGTTATTATAATGTTATTTAAAACTTAACATTAAACCCGAGGCATGTAGTTTTACCCCGCAAATATGAACAAACGCGGTAGGTTGAACAACCTAAATTTTTTTGTGTTCACAGTTTCGAGACTGTACTGTAATTAAAAAATACCTACACATGCCTTTGTGTACATACAATAAACATTTGTGTTTTTAAAACTATGTAAATAATGGAAAACAGTCACAAATATTTGATATCGACTCATTGACATTGTTAACAATATCTCGACTGAATCATAACATAAACTAAATTGTTGATTCCAAGAATAATTAGTGCAGATTGTAGTTTTAATTTCACACGATTATTAATAGCTATTTGATATGACACGTAATGTACATAATGTTATTTTAGAATAAATATTTACACTACAACAGCAAGTTAACAAATATTCCGTACAATTCCGTTTACATTACACCGAGTTGGGAGCCAAGTCTGCATACATGTACCATTCTCAGAACTAGACGTCAAAACTCAATTAACATTTGCAACAACAGCGTATGTGTATGTGTGTGTTTCATTCAAGCGTTTCCATTGCCAACTTTCTATACCATGACTCAGTGCTAGAATGCACGTCTTTACGTTTTGCTAATAACTAAGTATTGCACTTCTATTACGTTTGTAATTATCGTTTGTGAACGTTTAGAAGAGAACTGGTTAACAACGATAACATATCGGCTTCTTATAGCGAGAGTTCATTGTTCTGACAACACAACACAGCAAAGCAAAGCGAAACAAGCCAGTACTCGTCCGCTCACACGGGGTGATCGGAAAGTCACGCAATACCAAACTCGGCTAACATGATTGCACAACACAACACATTTATGTTTTTTTTTTTGTTCTTTTGTTTTAGTCGGCAACTTAACAGTGTAAAGCAACGTTGTAACCAATGGCCTTATGAACTTCTTAGCACGTTATGAATATTGTACATACGTACATCATATTTTGTATTTGAAATTAACAAGTAATAGCCTGTATAACACAGAACATAAAATACTATATATGTATATATATTGAAAAAGTTAAAAATTTCCTAATATGTGATCCTTCCAAATACGAACGTCACTGTGATTAGTGTCGGCATAAATATTTTTTTTAAAGTTTGATGTAGGACACTTTTTATACTTTGTAATAAGTTTTTTATGTATGCAAAAACGGTGTATTGGTCATATGGCGATTCTGCTTATATTAGAAATTTACATGCAGAATGAAAATAAAAATGGTTGAAAACAATCGGTGAGTACAGTTGAACCATGGACCAGATAATGTCAATTATTGATTAGAATCTGCACGTAACCGGTAATATCAACTGAAAACAAATGATAAGCTATTTTCATTGTGCAGATCTTACACCAGTTGAATGAACTATATGCACTTGTGTAGAAAATTATGTTCATTATATATTGAGATATTTATTTACACATAAATTGGTTCTAGGACCTCATTCTTTATAGCATCTGTTCTTTTTAGTATATATTTAAATATATGTACATATCTTTCATAATCATAAGTTTAAGCCTGTTCTACATTATACTATTTCCTCATATTTCGCTGTTAGAAAGTCATATTTTGATACCAGAAAAAAGTATCCGAACAAATCATGTCAATTTAAATGTTGGCTGCAGAGGTTAAAGGTTGATTGTCACTGGCACTAGACACAACTCGGCCACGCGACGCGACGCTGATGCAAAGTGTTGTAACTCTGGTAGGTATTCTCATTTATGTGACAAGGAGCGATAGCAGAGCGATTGACATTTGTTCGCCATTGGGCGATAATCGATTTGTTTCTCCAAATGTCTAGTTATTCATCGAGTACTGTTGATGTATATGTGTTGTATGCCACGAATATGCAAAATTACAAAGGAAATAGTCGCAAAAAAGTATTGGGTACACCACATATTTAGAGCAAGATTACAAGAATTCCATACTCTGTTCAAAAGACTGCAAGAGGATAAAGTGAAATTTTAGAAATAGGTTAGAATGGAGCCAGAAAAATTTAATTATCTGATAGAAATTTAAATGCACCACTTACTAAACAGAAGATTGATACTGGGCGCCACCGCACGACATATCAAAGAAATGCACACGGAACAATACCAGCGTTGCCTCGCGACAGAGCGACGCGTCGTAACCTGTAGCGTAGCGCAAGTGAGAACGTATTCATTTAAAAACAACGCAATATTTATCTAGCAACACTTTTCATCTCTGCGACGCGCCGCGTCGCCAATCTGAGTGTAGCGCTTGTGAGAATCGACCTTAAGTGTACAATATTTGAGCTGTCAATGCAAACGCATTGGTAGTACTGCGAAAGCGTTTACTCGGCATGTTTTTAATATGAAAATACAATACACACTCAGATCGGATCTAGTTTCATTTCTAGCATCGAAAAAGTATATTATCGAAATAGAAGTGTATCTACACTACACTTTTTCGCATATTTTGTCTAGTATTAAAATATGATTTTTTTCTAACATCGAAATATGAGTAAATAGTATAATGTGGAACAGGCTTTAGACCAGTGGTGGGCAAACTATGGCCTTCTTTTTATGCCGCCCGCGGCAAATTATTGTCATGTTTTTTTTTTTAATAATATATTATAAATATTATGTTGCAAAAATTATTATCGTTATAACGATTCATCGTAAATGTAGCACTTTGGGTTCAAGAAAAACCACGTTATATCGAATCCGTGTTAATCAAGGAGCGTTAAGCGAGGCCTTACTATATTGCTAAAATATTGTATTTCTATTTACATATTTTTAAGTAGTACCTGTACCAATATAAATGCATATTAAACATATGTATTTTCAAATGTGAACACGTTATAAATACGTGTGTTCAAATCGGTAGCGAGAAAAAAAAACATAATTTATTTCCCGGATCTACAACCGAACACTAATACCAGTTAACTAATATGCATTATTGGTAGCATGTAAAACGATATTTAGATAAATGTATTAAAAGCTACATTTTAGAAATTAAAAAAAAAATAAACTTTCAATGTCAATATAAAAATAAAAATTAATTCGGAACATAAATTGATGGAATTGCTAAGCGTAACAAATGAAGTGTATAAATTTGTAATTGTACCAATTACGGGTTATGTACTTAATTGCCATTGTCCAAGATTTTTAATTACACGGATTGAGTTATTATAGGTCCAAAAAAACTATTATTTTGGGCACATTACTTTTAAAATCTGTTGTTTTATTCTAGGCATATAAAGATATTCAACATTTATTGTGATATTACCGAAGGACAACATTATAAAAATAGTACATAATCAAACTTTGTCATAATGTATCACGAAAATGAGTATTGAAAGATAAATCGATAAATTTAAATTAGTTTAAAAATAAAATCTGTACTATATATAATTACAATATTTCAGTTACCAGTGCACTTATTATTATTTTGTTACAGATCAACAATGATTATCTAATTATAGATAGCATCACTCGGTAAATCCATTTTTCCAACCTCAGACCTAAGTGAAATAATAAAATCACAGAGCAATAATACAAAGATCAATCATACTTGTCACTATCTAAACAAGTGATCTGTTCGTTTTATGTCTGCCAATAGACATGCGTCATAGCAAGTAATCATTAAAAATTAATCATTTCTGATTCGATACTCCTGATCAAAGATTGTAAATATAAATATAGTTTTGGCGTGCATTTAATAATTTAGTATAGATTCTACACAAAGCATTCAATAATTACATGTACTGATAACATAATATACAATGACGTGCTTTATCAATGGTGATTTCAAATATAAACATGATGTGAATGTTAGTTGATACACGTTTGAAATCCAGTAGCTACTATGTACTTGTCATAAAAAACAAGATAAATAAACACATATGTATTTGCAGTATGCATTTGCTAAATTGTAAACAATGTATTCAGCACTGTTATACAATCTAATATTCCATGATATATTCCTGACTTCTTGATTTGTAATAATTAGTTCATTGCGTTGTACTGTATCCTAACAATACAAATTCTGTGAAATATTCCAATAGATAGTAAGACCTAAACAAAATTATAACTCTGTTCACTACTGATCTCAAGAATGAATCCCAATAGCCGTACCGACCGTGCAATATTCCATTACATAACTGACCCCCAGTAACATTTTGACATAGGTACATTACATAAAATCTAATTTTGTTATATTTTAATTTCACAGGTTTCCATGACCATCCCAGAGGTACTGCTTGTAGACCGTTAACCTTCGTTAAAAAGCATTTATTACAGCGGGTCAGTTATACTGTGGAATACTGCACGCTCGGTGCGGCTATTAGGATCCTGGAACAGGGTATACTTATTTAACGATTTATGCATATAAGAACACAGCAAAATTTTTAACCAAAATTATCTAATAATTTTATATTTATATGATATTAGAGAAGGAAAAATGTTGAATCCAAAATGATTGGAATAAATGACTATGGTTCAAGGTGTTGTAAACTGTATATTCTTCTCCCATCACGTCTACGTGCATGATGTGAAAAGTTTCATTTAATGATTTTTGTACGTTTTGAGTGAAATTCTCAAGAGATTTTGTTTATGTTTGTTTGAAAATGACCAAAAAACATCTGTTATCATCAGTTCACAACACCTTGAACTATAGTCATTTATTCCAACCATTTTGGATTCAATATTTTTCCTTCTCAAGATCTACAATTGACTAAAGAAAATCTACAATAAATACATATATGATATTCATTAAGAAGTGAAAATTCGAAAATAAAAGTGATAGTTTTTTTTTAAATTAAGCAAATAGTAAATGTAATTTCTAATAAGATATTTGAATATTGAGGTTTTCTCAAGAAGAAACAATAATTGAACACGAATAGGTATGAATTTGTCAGAGTACAGCAGTGATGCACAACCTGTGGTCCTTTTTCAATTTTTTGCGTGCATCAATGATGTACAGTTTATCTTAAATGTAATGATACCCACATTATTACTTAAAATCGATATTAGACACACAATTCAACAAACCCATAGTTTTCACAGTAGAATACAAAGACAGAAGATTGTGTATTTTTTGTTTGAATGATAATGACGTATTATCATTACATTTGAGACAAACTGAATAGAAAATACGGTGAACTAATATTTTCTATTGTACATGTACAAATAATGTTATAAACCTTATTTTGTAAATAAACAATTTATAGGAATTCCGTATTGTATCATTTGTCATTTTTGTGCTAACTATTTCTTAATATCCATTAATGTAGTACAAATATGCAAATGTGAAATGTGTGGTTATTGACATTTCGATCAATGAACTCTATTTTTAATATATTATGGATATAATAACCTGCTATTATCGTATACTGTCACGAAAATGTACACTTAAACACATTCATGGCATATTTTCGGTAAAATAATAACTGAATAAAAATATGCACAAGTACTTGGATTCATAACAAGTTAATATCGATAGGTACGTAGTTTTACAGTAATATTACCTGCATATTAAATATTTTCTATGCAATACCAAAGCGGATCGAATTATGCGCAAATTATTAATAGACCGGAAGAGGTACATAAATCATTTTAACAATTATTGCAATCTAAATATTTTATGTCACAAAGTCTAGACTGCTGCGTTCCATTCGATTCTGATGATTAGAATGTACATATATAAATAATAAAATCAATTATGTATAAACAAACATACGGTTAGTCACAAAATTAAGCGTACACTTACCAATACAACATACAGTAAACTTCGCTTATAACGAACCCGCTTATAACGAATTTTCGGTTATAACGAACCAAACTATAAGGTACGAACTAAAGTATCATTAAACGTGGGTTATTTTTTTCGCAAATAACGAACCCGTTTATAACGAACTTTCGGGTATAACGAACCTTAATTTTTATTATAATCGCAAAAGTTTTCGGTTATAACGAACTTAAAACGGCATTTTATCAAATAATCAGGGGATTCTTCGAAATCTTTCAATTCCGCATATGTAGGGTCACCGTAACAGTTATTGCGGTACTTGTGTATATGTGATTAATTGTATGGTAAAAAATTATTGGACCTTCCCGCGATTGGAGCGGCCCATGTAGAAATTTCAGCATGCCCCACATGGCCTGTCCGCCCCTGTTCACTGTATTTAATGTGTTAAAGAAGTACAATTATGAGTTACGCAATTTTGAAGAAAACACGTAAAGCTCTTAATAAAAATCATATAAAATAATAACAAACATAAACAAAAGTAAGATAAACGATTTTTTTAAATAAGATTCATAAAAACTATTGTTAGTGTACATATGTATATGTATTACAAACCAATATCTAACTCAATTTTGAACAAATCTGGATTTGTCTAGTTTTGCAAAAGAGTTTTTCATATTATATATCTACTTGAAACATGTACCTATGCATTAACAAAAATAATGAATTTTTGATCTTTATCGTTTATTACGAACTTCGCTTATAGCGAACTATTTTCGTCGGTCCCTTGAGGTTCGTTATAAGCGAAGTTTACTGTATTTATTTATTTACAAAGACAATTATCAACCTATTATACATAACCGAATATATACGTGTTTACCACAGATGTTTATATGAATTATAACAATTAATTTTTTTTTAAATTGTTTTGAATATAATCTTCAATTAGCACATATAGAAAAATAGAGCACTTTTCAGCAACACAAAATTGAGCGTACAGTACATAATAAAAATATTAGCATATTAAAACCCAATTAATACTTGGTGGCATATACTTTGGCATCAATAACTGCTTGAAGACGATGTGGCATAGATTCTATTAATTTCTTAGTTATAGATGCATCAGTATTTTCCCAAATATGTTTAACTTTTTTTTTACAATCATTCTTATTTGAAGAATATCAATTATTCATTCGAAACTTAAGTTCTGTCCACAAATTCTCAATTGGGTTAAGATCTGATGATTGCGGAGGAGCTTTCAGCAATTTTGGTGTATTGTACAACAACCATTCGTTAACAACAAGCGTTTGGATCGTTGTCTTGTTGGAAATAATATATCCATAGTAGTATCTATTGATATAATAATATGATGATAATGATATAATGAAATAGTAGTATCTACGAATTCTAAATTTCCAGTACCACTGGCAGCCATACAGCCCCAAACCATAATAGATCTTAAATAATTTTTAAAATGTAAAAATTTTCCTTGTAAGCTCAATTTTGTGACTGACCGTAAAGCTCCGTAATAAATATTGTACTATATTTAATATTATAAAAATCTATTTCGCAATATGATTGATAACATTTATTTCAAGTTACGGCATTTATTATTAAATACATGCACCGATAATTTATCAGTTACTGATTTTTTTTAATATTTTGTAATCCTATACAAATACATAATAAATTTTCTAATTTTATTTCATATTTATATGTTTCCATTGTTTATATGAAGTGTTTTTAGACAATAATACATTATACACCAAGGGAGAAAAACGTCTTATTTTTCCTGAGGTGTAATTTGAAGCCCGAGGGCGAAGCCAGAGGGCTACAAATACATCGAAGGAAAAATGGTGGTCTCTCTCGAGGTGTATATACTATTTTTTCCACGATCGGAAGTAGAAACACTTAATTTCATAAATAATGAACTATAAAAAATCAGAGCGATATTGCAAAATTTAGAAGCCTTTGGAAATGTTTTCACGCAACGCGTACCATGACAACAGACATTTATTTACAAAAACCATTGTTACAATAAAAACTCCCTTACGGAAAGTGTTTCCGTCCCAAGGGAGTAAATACTTTATTTCGATCGCGGTTTTGACGCCATAGAAACCGATTTCTACTCTCGGACGTGTAAAAAATATGTATTTAATAAATTTGTGATATTTTACTTATGGATAAATATTACAGGCTTTGTGAATTATAACAAATGATAGCGTTTTATCACGGGAGGAATATACAGCAATATATAAATGTAAATTTTATTTAGAACTTTAAATTACCAAGAGTAAAAAATTCATACGACGTATTTATTTAAAGCAATGACAGACGCATCAAAATTTCAAGGAACTTGTTTTCCAAGCGATGCATGCAATGTACTAAATATACATAATACCAGGGGCGTACACGTGGAGATTTACCTTTACCGCATATTAGCTCCGCAATATATATATATATATATATATATATATATATATATATATATATATATATATATATATATATATATATATATATATATATATACGGCTTTATTTGGTGATTTTATTTCAACGATAATTCATTTATATTACTGCCATACTGAATATATTTCATCATTTATCAAATTTAAAGTTAAATGTATCTCTAATATTAAATAATTCTGTGATATAAGTGACGCCACTGAACACCAGACATGTTAATTAAGCATTAATGCATTGTTTTAACCACCCTAGTGTTTGACAACATTCATCACACAACCTGTGAACTTAAAACTGTACACATGCACATGATTCATCTGTTTTTACAATATCACTTCCTACAGGCGGAAATTACTATTCATTATTTTTGTTTATACATATTTACTTACAAAAGAATTAACTTTTCAAATAAAAATATAAGCACAAATACACAGACTTTACCTATTTTTTTTAAATTCCGTTTCACAAAAATAAAATTTTAATCCATTTATAGTTCATAACTGTAAACATTGTTTCGATAAATTAGATAGATGATGCAATTATGCGTAATCCGAAAAATTACTAGAAATTAGCAACTAGTCATTACCCAAACATTTTTAAGAAATATGATTGTTTACATTGCTGAGATATGATGACAAACATATACAGGTAATATAATAAAATAAACAATGTATGTATTTGTCATCATTGCAATAAATAAAAAATCTGGTGTGGTCACCACACTACTTTCTTATACTCAATTTAAATTGGCACATATTTGACATTTCAAATGCGTATTTCTGTAAATATTTTGTCTTTGTTTTGTTTTCACAGCATATATGATATTTTAAATACATGCCAATATATAAATACATTTTACTCAAAATTGGATAAAGATAGAGCAAAAATGCATAGAATATTTTTTCTTAACCTTATTGTTTTCTATAACTTTTATTTCAAAACTTTTTCCATATCCCTTTCAGTTTCTGTAATAATTCACAATGTTCGATTTTGTTCTTCAGTAAACTTCCTCTTCCGGTTGTGCGATTATGCTAGAAATCTAATCAGCTCTTCATATAATCAAAAAACTTTTAAATACGAAGTTTCATTGTCCTGTCTTTGTTCGTTTTGAAGATAATGAACATACAGACACACATCCACACACACAGACGTCATGGCGAAAATAGTCAAAACGTGTTCAGGGGACCTCAAAACATGTATTTCCATCAAAATCTCGCAATCGAAATTTTTCATGATTCCTATACTTTCTTTATACTATGTATAAGAAAGTAACAAACACAGTTAATGATTTTCTTCATGTTCCGTGGACACGAAAAAGAACGAAAATAACTTATACCAGAAATAAAAACAAACTATCGAACTGTCGTCTAAAATTGGACAAACTAATCGATATGCTAGCATACTGTGCTCGCCGGTATACACAGCCACTAACACAAGTTAGCCGGTATGTTACATATTAAAAATTTAAGAGCTGCAAAATGTCACAACATGACATGAACGAATTCCGTGACAAGTTTAACCAAATAGTTAAAGCATTTACCCTTACCTGGCCAAAATGTGCCGCAGCGCCAGGTGTACAGGAAGGTATAGCCGCTTCTTGAAAGAATATACTCAGGGCAGTCTGTAAACAACCATGAGAATATATGAGCAATACGTATCAATATATTCATCAAACCTTCTAGAAAACAGTTTCAAACAAAACGCCCATTGATTACTCAGCACAATACCAGATATCGTATTTACAAAAAATTAAAAAGAAAATATTGCTGATAAGTCAAATTGCTTTAAATACGTCTTCCTACACACACACATTCATTTGAAAATTGTACGCTTCGTTAGCATACACAATAGGAAATAAACAAACATATCCTGTTGCAAAAAAAAACTCATACATACGTTGAATGACTTTGAACAAAAATATTATGATCACGTGCACGAGCTCGTCTAATGATCATGAAAATATCATTATCTAATCCTATGAAACTACAGGCAAGCAGGTAGAATCTGCCTGGTATATAGTTCGTTTTGTTTGTCAACCAAATATACAGTTATCACTGGGTGTTGGGTAAGGTGTAATTACAGTATTTCTGTTTTGACGAGGACCTGATCTATGTTTATTTTCCCATGTCCGACCTTGGAGCCCTTGACCAAATCTACTCGTCGATATTACGATGTCATCCGGGAAACGGTATGGTGAAGGACGCGGTGCGGAAGAGCGGGGTACAGAGTTTTGTAGCAGCCATTTTCACTCTCACGAATGTTTGTTTACATGATCGCTTGTATATTTACCTCAAATTGCCAATGTGCCGCTTGCAACAGTTGCTTAGCCTGTTCTCTAGCACAACCGGCCGCCAATACGAATTGATTTATCATCACTTGCTCTCTCAGAGCTGTGTCCATTTTGAAAACACTAATTTTTTCGATGCAAAACACAGGAACACAAGTCACACAGACACCAACCACACCACGGTAGACAGTTGTTTTCAAAACTCCTTAGCGTAAGACCTCGTTCATCGCCCCGCAATACCGCTTGCCTATAAAATATCATCCCCACCCTTATACACCGTAGAGATGAATGACGTCAACCAGTAGTGCGCTTGTATTCTCCGTATCGAGTAGTGGGGACAAATCAAGCGCACGAATTCAAATATAGAACAAAATATTACTACTCAATACGATAAATGTCATAACAAAGTGAATAAACACAAATGTCATTCGCACCGTTACTATTTCTTATTGTGAAAACCAATTAAATACACGCTAAATATAATGGAATACCGTCATATCTGTGGTCATACATACGTAAAATATCTGCAATCGACACTTGTCTTCGTAACGTATTATTATTCTGTTTCTCCGCGAATTTTCAGAAGCCGGGGCTCAATGTTATCCCCACCAATATAATGTGCCCTGATGACGTCAACCAATGGCGAAATGTTGCAGTTAAAAGAAAACTGGTGGGAGAAAGTGCACATGAATTGAAATAATAACAGTTATGTATTAATATAATTATTCATATATTTACGAAATATTTTTTCGAATATTTAACATATGTTGTACAATTTAACATAATTACATTAAATTATCAAAATCACGTCTAGATTAGGAGTGCACATTCGTGCACAGCATGGAACACGTCAATATGTTAAAATACATTTGTCAATATTACCGAAAAACCTTTGTATGCAAGTGTGTATTTTTTTTAAGTATTGCAATTGAACATAATCACAGCAGAATTATATAAAACTGAATACACCGAAGAAAACAACCTGATCAAAATATTAACTAAACACTTAATTACCAATTCATTGTTAATTCTGAAAATACCAGTCTATAATTAATCTATGTTAATTAATCTACATTGTCCTAAGTATTAAAGCTTAGTACTGAATTAACTCGAAGATAACATGCACGTATTTTTACAGCATATAGTAAAAATATAAATCTACAGAGTATAGAGGAATAATAATGTTAATAATAAACATGAAAAAATATGTATTTACAAGTATAAGAACACGGAAAACTTAAAATAGTATACGTATTTCATTCAGTTTTCTTTATAATTATGTACTACATATGTGTTCAGGCCAACGATTTTCCAATAGGTCTGTATGAATAAAATGAGTAAAAAATACAATATTTACGTTTGATACGGTATGAAGAGTATTACTATAAATATGATTATAAAAATTCTATCGTAAACAAACAGTTTCGCACTACATATATAATATGAAGCGGACAGAAAAATATACTTATACCGAGAAAAAAAATAACATAAAAACTTAATTTAATTTATTTTTGATCGTTTTTTAGCGATTGCATCTTCGACTGCCTTCAACTGTTTGAGTAATTCTTCCCTTCGTGATGTAGATTTTTTATTATTGGCTGCATTTTTACCGACCGCTGCAATTTTCGGTGCTGAAGCTGAATCACTGTCTGGTGGTGAACTTGCTATCCGTTTCTTTGCTTGCGATGCTTCAGCTTTCTCCGCCTTTCGGCTAAGTTCAGATAAATCGGAGAGCCCGGGTTTCTTTAATGACTGAGATTTCAGTGCTAGTTTTATTTGTCTCTTGTCTCCGCCGCTAAGGGCATCTAGTTTTTTAAGGGCCATTGCAGCAAGTCCTACTTTTTCGGAGACTTTACGTCTAGATGTCGGACTTCCGTCCCGGCTGGTCGTGCTACTGGAGTACGATGACTCGCTGTCACTGCTACTGGAACCGGAACTGTCCGATCCACTCGTGGATCGAGATATTCTCGCGCGGTTCTTAACTGACGCTGCAATAGCGGCAGCTACAGCAAGTTTCTTACGTTCTGATTCGTGTTTGCTCCTGTCTCTGGTACGACCGTACTGATCTGTGAGACCCGGCTGAAATGTAAAATTCAGTACAATTACATTCATTATAAATTAAATATGTTCATTTGATGATTTTATTCAATTCCTTATATCAAGGTAAATTGAATTGATATACAGTTTGGAAAAGATTTATTTATTGAGACATTTGTCATGTTTATACGAATGTACCTTATTTGTCGGTGCTGGTGGATTCTGTGCACTGGTTCGCATCATGCCTGGTGATGGAGGTCGATTGTCCTTGTGTGCCTTCTTGGGACTGGGTGCTGGCGGATTCATGAGCAGCGCTCGCTCGTTGGCTGCTTTCTTCTCCGACACGATGACACTGGGGGAGACGGTCCGGTGTGCGGCGCCCGATGAGGAGGCGGTAGGGATTCGGTGCATTCGATGGGAAGGGCTTTTAGGTACGGCAACGCGTCTACGCACGCGCGAGGACGGAGAACGAGACCTAGAGCGTGAATCGCCTCGGTAAGAGCTTTTACTTGACGCAGATGAACTACGTGACGAACTGAAAATTCACAAGAGGCCTCAATTCAATATATTTACTAGGCCACCAAACGTGAATTATTATTCCTTTAACCAATTAACCTGTTTGTCCATAAGCATCTTTATAACCCGGCAAGAATCGCACCTCTTGTATGTACTTAACAAATAAAACGAATTGCACGTCAGAATACATTCATATTGAGTCGAATTCAGCTCCAGAATTTAACCAAGTTCGATCTTAAATAGTAACAAAAAGATATGTCTATATTAAGTGAACAAAGATACTACACGTTACCATGGACATTTGGATCGATCCTAAAGTTAGGAACGAGAGCTGAATTCGATAACAATGTGTTTTATTAACTGACGCAATTCATTCTATTTATTAATACCAAACAAAGCAATTTCAATCTTCTGTCTTTAAATATGTTGATATCATCCAACATGCAGATATGAAAAGCAATGCTATTCTCAAGTTCATACCTGCTGGATGAATAACTGGATGCGGAACTGTACGATTGACGTCGAGGCGCTCCGGCAAGACGTACGGCTTTGCCCCTACCACTAGGACTCTTCGACCTCATCCATGGATCTGCCCACTCATCTCCTCGGCCACCACTTGGCTCAACTCGTTGCACTATTACTTCTCGTTTGGGTCGTCGCGATTGCTAAAGTAAAACATAAAATTAAGTATTTAATATTCAAATACACATACAATCATGAGACAAAACAATGTATGCAACAGACGCGAGAAATGATACTTGACATGTGTATTTTCATATTAGTGACTATTCTTACCGATACAACTGGTTCTTCATATTTATCATTGTAATAATCTGGCATGCGATGTGCAGGCAACTCCCTGTAACTTCGAACACGTTCCCGTGGCATTTCAAATTCAGGTTCAAGTCGCATAGGTCTAGGTTCCGGTTCATATACTACACGACGTCCATAATATTCTTCTGGTGGAATACGTGCCTATTTAACAGTAAATAAGAATAATAAGTTTAAAAATAACCGATACAGTAAACAATTTATATGAAGAATAAAGTATTTAATGTCGAGAGACTATGAATATAACTACACTAATAGCAAGTTTGAAATTTAGACTACTTAAAAAATTGTGATTTTAGTTTTTAAATATACTTAATCTACAAGACATGTTCATTTTAATCAAGAATAAATTTTATAGATGTTAATGAAAGTTAGAATTAAATATTGTTAAAATATTAATGTGAAATTATAAACAATACCAAATAGAATATCAGATTCAATTCGACATTGTCTTCCAAAAACACATTAAAGCTATGCCCAGTTTCAGAATCATAGTTTAATTGTTAGTAAAGTTGGTTAACTCGAGTAAAAGTATCGTGCAGCAGACAGAAATAACTTTGACATCCTCAACTCACTTTTGCAGGATCTGGATGTCTATTTTTTGCGATCGCAATTTGCCGTCTTCGGCTGTCGTCTACACCATCAGCCTCTTGGGCCATTCGTGCCTACAGAAAATGTGTGTATGTGTAAATACATATTTCCACATACAATCGGAACAAATATAAATATGTCCGGCCACACAATCAAAATCACTAGTTTAAATTGTGTTAAAGCATTTTCTTTGGGAAAAATTACTTTACCTACATGTTCCAAGTGCAAACAGAAACAGTGTATGATAAATCAGTGACAGGACTCAGTCTGTTGTTCTCAAATACGCCGAACAGTCATTAATTATGTTATTCTGAATATTTTTTGTTGTTATATTTCCACATTTTGGACGATTGCAAACAGAGTGTTACAATTTTTGAATCCTATCACTGACTGGAATATTTGTATGTTGTAATTTTGCAAAAATTAAAATAGTATAGTACGTATTTCCATTATAATAACCTGCTTCAAATCAGTAACAAATTTTTATGAATTTTTTTTCAAATATAAACCTACAATATTTTTAGAAGCAAATTTAAACAGTTGGCACATGTACTCTAAATAAATATCATTCTCGAAAGTAATAAAAATAAGTGTTTGTCGAATAAATGTGATTTATGTAAGCTATATAAAATAAAATGTAAAAAATAATTAACATTGTTTGTGACGTGAAAGAGCACCTGTAAAACATAATATTTGTAGATAATTGGAATTCACATTTATTCTAGCATTCATTTTTAGCACATTATTGCTCTATGCGGAGTTTTCGAGAATGCATTTTTTTTAAAGATAAAATGATGCATTATATACAAATAAACATAAAATGATTTTTGTGTGTATTAGTTTATGTGATCACTCCATACATAAATTCAACACATGAAAAACAAAACATCATAGTAATCTTAAATTCTGGAAATGATTAATTTTTATTAGTTGATATAATAATTATGTATGTATGATTTGAATCGTGCCTTTTGAACTACACATGCATATGATAAAGTAAAAATATCGCGAATGGAAACTAATTTTTGCAAGCTTACAACATACGAATTCGTTATAGTTTTGTTTATACCTGTCTGTATTCCGGAGGATGTCGCACATTGACAAAATGTCTAGGTGGAGGTTCCACTGGAATAGGGCTAGCAGATCTTGTATAATAACCATTCTCTTTGTCCAGTTCGTCTTGTGCCAATGTCAGGTTCATTTTTTTCTCCTCGAAGTCCATATCTTGTTCTTTCCGTTTGATCGCTTTACGCATCATCTCCTTAGCGGTTCTAAGTCCCCGTTCCCATGCTGATTCTACTACCGGAGGCTCACCTCTTGTAGCTGGAGGTGCTCCGTACCCTAGTCTTTCGAACCGTTCATCAGGTACACCATACCCAGGTCCACCAGGTACCATTGGTCTGATTAGTTCGAACATTGTATAGTTACCCTTGTCCGTAACACCCGGATGTAAGAATCTGCACGTCATAAAAGATATCACTTTAACGTTATCATATACAGTGGACGCCGCTTAATGTGATCACATCGGGACTCGAAGTTTTTGATAACAATAACCGATTGATAATAATAAACGAAAAAAAATATATGCACCAAATTTTATTAATTAATTAAAAATACATATGTGAAACAGTAATAAAAAGTAGATAAATTATTAAATATGCTCAAAAATCTAAAAAAAAAAAACAAAAATGTTTAATTGTGCTACTGCATTCCGCTGACTTATTTTCGGCAACTTATCATGCTGTTCTAAAATGTTAATTTTTTCTTTTAAGATAAAATCACGTCTCTTTTTTATGTCAGCTATTACAAACGGTTAGAATTAAACTGAATTTGTTTTAGTAGTGAAGACCATACAAACGCATTGTCCAAGTTTATTTGTGTTTACAATAAACTAGACAATCAAATTTCTATAAGTTTCTTTGTAAAAACTACTTTATTGTACTGTTGCTTTTAAAATTCCTCGAGACGAAAACAATCCTAAGAAAAAAATGATAACATAAACCGATGTTATGATTACGATAACCGAAATTTTTTTAATGTAATTGTATATATATACATATATATATATATATATATATATATATATATATATATATATATATATATATGTATATACTGGGTGTCCCAAGAAATGTGGGACATAGGGATTTTAATAATAATTCTAAAGTGTAAACAAAAAAAATGTTCAGAATTAAAAAATGCATATTATGATACAATATTCAGCGTTCAAATATGTTTCTGTAATACATAAATCAATTTTGAAATACAGATAAACCTCGTTTTGTTCCGGTTCGATTTACGCCGATTCACAATTACGTCGGTTGGTGTCGGGAGTGGGATTCCCCGGGTTTGGCCAACACCAGACGACAGTAGGCGCCGCGATTCTAATAGCAGACACACTTTTACACGTTGTTTTATACCGTGTACGCAAGCAGCCTATTGTGTGTGTGAAATTGTTTCGTTTTGTTTTTAAGAAAAATAATAAGCTCTATGAGATAGACGGGGATTTCAACCGAAGCGCAAATGTTAAAAGAAGCGTCACAGCTGCTGATCGACCTTATTCTATGATTCTACAAGAAAGGAAGCAACATGCAAAACAAATGAAATTGGATGCTTTTTTAAAAGTGAGAATTTAATTTCGTACCGACGAACTGGTGAATTAGTATTGACATTTATTAAAAAATTCATTAATTATATCAAGAGATTATTATTTATTTTGTAAACGAATTTAAACTTTATTTATTAAATATATTTATAGTTTATTTTGAATATGTATAGGCTAAATAAACATGTTAGATTGTTGAATTTTGACACGGACCCTAACCTTATATCGTCCATTATATTTGTGTTCATTTTACGCCGGGGTTCCGTTCCGAGAGTCACCGGCGTAAAACGAGGTTTACCTGTACTACATTTTAAGGCCGCGGGATCACCCATTTAATTTGTTCCTGGCATGTCAGATGTCGTCGTGGTCGCAAGAAAACTTGCTTCGCTAAGTGTACTTATGATTTACAACATCCCAGCTAGGGATGTTATGGGTATTATTATGTATCATTTCCAAGGCTAGCCCTACGTATTTTAAAGCTAATTTTCAATTTAATTTCGGCTGTTATAAAGCATGCATCAAGAGATAAATGTTAAAATAACAAATTGATGTCATTATCGGATTTTTTATTTTATTTGGGGAGTGGTCCGATAAAAATTCGTTCAAACCCCATTTAACGACAACCTAGTATACATATATAATGAATTTTAGTGTGTTTATTCATAAACATGCATATATATGCTAATAAAAATTAAATTTCTTAAAAAAATGTGTATATATACATACATACATACGTTACTTTATTAAAAGCTCAACATTCTCAATAAGAATAACATCATAGTCGTGATTAAAAGTACATTTTGTATAATATTTGAGACATATTTCACTGTTAATATGAATTTATAAATATACATTTAGAAATATATTGTATGTGACGTGAAATAGCGGCTACAAAATGCATTGTATCGCATTGGAGTTCACATTTATTCTAGCATTCATTTTAGTCACATAGACATATTAATGTGTATGTGATGTTTTCTCGAATGCCGATTTTCAGTTTACATACATAGTTTCACATTTATACAGCAATAGAATTTTTTAACTCTGTTTTAAAATTTTGTTTTACCTAATAGTGCTCTATATCTAGTCATATAGAATAGATAACGGTTTCAATTTGACTTACCGACAACTAGCTCCCCACGTACACTGGCCTCTGGAGTAAAATCTGCATACTGGTCTAGGCTCTGTTTCTTCAGGTCTCACTTCATCATCATCTGTTACTTCTCCTTCTTCCACTTCCTCTTTCTCGGCGGGTGACGCATCGTCTATGACACCTTCCTCATCATCACCGCCCCCCGGAGCAATATTATCCGCTGCAGAAGTCTTCAATTTGGCATTTTCTTCCACGCACTCACCATCTTCTGCTTCGAAATCCAACTGTTCTTCTCCGTCTTCTGTTTTACTTGTCTTTAAATTTCATTCATAATATTAATATGAATGGATCATATATGTACATAAGAACTATTCTATAAATATAAATTTTCTGAATTTATTATGAAAATTTAAACTTTCTGATATATTTAAAGACAAATTTAGACGTTACAAAATAATAAATTCTAAATACAGTAGAGTCTCGATTTAGTGAACTAATTCCGGCCAAGCCTGTTCACTCTTTAGGGGTATTTACATTTTCGGGGTTCTGGTCTCACTCAGATATTTTGAGAAACAACTTTTATTCTAGGTACCTAAATCAACAAAATTATGTATGTATATGTAAAATAATAAAAGAGAAGGAAAAATATTGAATCCAAAATGGTTAGTTCAAGGTAATGTGAACTGTTTGTTTCAAAACTTAATCATAAAGATGATTTTTTATTATTTTATTGTAGATTTTCTTCAGTCAATTGTAGATTTTGAAAAGGAGAAATATTGAATCCAAAATGATTGGAATAAATGACTATAGTTCAAGATGATAACAGATATACGACGTTTCGATCATATGCTTTTTGGTCATTTCCAAGCAAAAAACTAAATTCTAGTTCAAACAAAATCTCTTGAGAATTACACTCAAAAAGTACAAAAATATTTTGAAAAATATTAAAGAATATTTTTGTTTATGTTTCTTTCCACTAGAATTTTGTTATTTGCTTGAAAATGATCAAAAACCATCTGGTCGAAACGTCGCATATATGTTATCATCTTGAACTATAGTTATTTATTCCAATCATTTTGGATTCAATATTTCTTCTCAATATCTACAATTGACAAAAGAAAATATACAATAAAATAATTTAAAAAAAAATTCATATACCTATTACATAATATTATGTATACGTGTATTATTTAATGGGAAGGTACATATAAAAGGTAATTTATTGCAGAAGCGAAAAAAATTAAGTAATGCTGGATTGTTTACGCTTTTTGCAGGTTAATTTGTACTAATTTTTGTCGCAAATCATGTAACACAAGCAAACTGCAATATTCTTCTGGCAACTACGGCCACACATTTTCCTTTGCCCAGACGTTTAAGTATTTAATTTTTTTGTTTTAAATTCAAGTAGTTTCGTTTACGTGTCATCTAGATTCATATTTAGTGGGATCCCCCAGAGAAGTATCGCAAATACCATAGTTTACTATATCGGGGTTTACAGCTGTTCACTATATCGGGACGCAATGCTAAAATGTATGTGTTCACTCTATCGGGTTGTTCATTCAATCGAGAGTTCACTAAATCGCGACTTTACTGTATATTACATTTACGTTGCACAATGATTCTTACTTTTTCTGGAGGATTTTGCTTTTCATTCAACTTTCGATTCTTCACTTCATCGATTTTCTGTCTTAAATCTGTTGGTGGTTTTAGTGGCGGTTCTGGAATTGATTCACGTGTTTCATCTTCAGACTGGCCGCCTATTGAATCCAGGTCTGACACATCGGACAGATCTTCATGTGATAAATTTATGTTTACATTTTCAGTTGGTTTTGTTTTCTCCGGTTCTTCCTCAGAATCTTTCCCACCTTCAGATTCCATTTCTCCTGTACATCAATAACATAAAAAATAATAGTCTATATGATTTTTCTTTAAATTGTGCCATATGTAAATTTACATTAATTATAATATATTTGTTTGTGACGTGAAATAGCATTTACAAAATTATTACTTGTATTGCATTGGAGTTCACATTTCATCTAGCATTCATTTTAGTCACAAAGACATAATTATCTATGCGATGTTTATATGAATGCACGTCTATATATTGATACGAAAATCGAAACTACACATTCAAACTATTTACAAGTTTTTATTTAATTGATGTTAGTCTGCCTGCTGTCTATATGAAATCTTCGGATTTAATTTTAACCCATTTTTTCATAACCGATCGACTTGATACTTTGAGCACAGACGTACCATCGATGACAATATATTTTTTCTTAAACAATTCTTATATCTTGCAGAGCCAAAATTTCCTTTGTAGGTTACTGAATGCAATTATGGAAAACATGGAAGTATGTGTGGTTGCCTAAGCTACAAACATTGACAATTATGGACAATAACAGACCACCTGACTAAAAATAAACTAATTTTAGAAAAGAACTTTCATTAAATTGTACTAAAAAAATAAATAAATAGAAAGCGCGAGGGCGTAAATTTTGTAATGTCCAATTTATATAAACATTTGCACCTCACGCTTTTATTTATTTATTTTTTACTGCAATTTAATAAAAGCTTTAAAAAATATTTATTTTATTTTTCTGGTATTCAAACTCAATATGGATACTTTGAAACATAATTTGAATTTACGTGTTTCTAGTGCATTTTAATTTATGATTACAACTACAATTACCGTCAGAGATCTCTTCAGCTTGTGCGTCCAATCTATCCGTGGATTTGATTCTGCTAGAAGAGCGCGATTCCCTACTTCCTCTGCTGGATAAGCTGGAATCAGATGTATTGCCATCTTCAGGAGGAGGTGATACAGGTCCTCGTCGAACCGGTGACTTATCGGAACTAACCGATCGTCTCGGCGAGTTATCAGGACTCTTGGGTGACATGGGCGTTCGTCGGCCTGACGAATGAGATTTAATGGAACTTCTAGACTTCACACTATCTCTGGATTTCACCGATTCCCTCGACTTGATACTCTCTCTAGATTTAACTGAACTTCTCGATTTAATAGAACTTCGAGATTTCTCTGAACTCCTTGAACTCATAGACTTAGGACTGTGCCTACCATCATCGTCGTCGTTACTTTTCATAGAATTTCGTGTGTTATCGTCTCCTTGACTGGAGACCGAATTTGCACTAGGTGATTTGATTGTGTCATTATAATGGCCATCTATGGGGGAACGTGTATCACGTTTGGGAGAGTTAATTGGTGAATTGGATTGCACTGAACCCTCTGGAGAGGGTGACCGTGGCCCACATGGTGATGGTGATCGAGGACCTCTAGGTGAGGAATGACGTTTGGAATCCGGGCTATCAACCGATTGCATTGAACTAGGACTACGCGGTCCTTTGTTATTGGACTCTGATTCACTTCCGGACGACACTTCATCCCTGGAGTCGTCAGAATCCATCGTACGCGAAGCTGTTTCAACAATTACATCACATATTATTTTATAGTTGCCAAGAATATAATAGAAAGCGACTTTCGACTGATCCCAAACGAAACCACACAAACCTGATCACTTTTAATTCAAAATGTTCATACCATTTGTGTATAAAAAATAGTACCCAATAATGATAATAATGAATACACCCAGCTCTCGCTTTACGGCCTAGATACCATCCGGACAAGTTGGCCGTAAAGCAAAAAAGCCGTATAACGAATCAAACATTTTTTAGCCGTATAACATTGTGGGCTGTAAATCGAAAAAGGGGCCGAATTAAAAAAGGCCGTTATAGCGAAATGCCATATAAAGAGCAGCCGTATAGCGAAGGTTGGGTGTATACTCTTTACGTGTTACAATCTTTGATAATACTTAACCCCAATGATCAAATGAAACTAATTCCCATCCACAATTAAATATACAAATTATTAATTCAATACCCTTAAGACTAGTAAATTGCAGCAACAAAAATAAGGTTGTCTGTAGAAAAAAATGTATAGCGTTTACAGAGATGATTGTAGTGTATGGTCGCCTCGGACATTTAGTAGAAACAACTCTTACAGTAAATGAACTCATTGGAAGCGTTCGATTCCATTTGGATTGAAAGTCGATTAGGCGAAAGCTTTATGTGTAATTATTGGTCTACATGATATGTAACCAATAGTTAAGATAAATAGTACACTGGTACTAAGTACAAAACTTTGGAGTCAGACGATTGATTTATAACTACTACCATGGTACATACGCAAAGTTACTGTACTGTTAGCAATTGTAAGACCACCGCAGTGGACCAGGGTCGTTGCTATCTTACCTTCTTCGGACAGAAGCCCCGGTGATCGAAATAACACAGCGAACACTCCGCGAAAACATTCAGTTTCTTCACATAAAACATTTTTATTTTGAAAAACTTTTTTCCAATCAACATACTACGTTACTGCGTAAACAATTTGACCTTGAAACTTCTTTCAACTTTTGCACATCACAACTACTAAATGTCTTTCACAGTATACATACTAAACTTGTTTTTTAACAAACTATTTAACAACTAAAACTGAAAACACGATTTTTATACATGGCGTCTCATTAACAAACTCGTTATTGTTATCCTATGGAGCGTGTTGAGTGAGCACTTTTAATTTTCCAGGACTTGTCTTACCTTTTCTGTTACTTGGTCGTTCACTCTAGCAGATGTTGCATAAATATTGTTGCTAGTATATCAGTAAATAACGTATTTTAATAATTATTATGCTTGTCGTAATGGATGCCAAGCAACGAACAGGACAAGATGAACGACAAAGTCGAAGCCGGCAACGCGCAGAGGCGTTACGGTTCAAATTCACATTAATCTGCAGGTGGTCTAGTCTTTCTGTGACAGGCCTTAAAAACGAAGTTAGTAACACATATTAAAAACTTAATAGTTTCGAAAATAAGCATGATTTGAACAAATTCTAATTCAAAATTAATAACAAAATGACAGCAGAACCATTCAGTTATTAGAAATAATTTACTTAAACATTAACATAACTTTTACTATTTGTCCATTCACAGATGGCACTTGAAATGTGGTAGAGTAACCATTGACAATTAACAGTATTTCATGTCAAAAAATATAGGTAGACAGCTTAATTTTATTATAAAAAATTGTTTTATAAATACTTTTTTCTTATCAGGAATTCACATCTACAACATATTAATTAAATAAGATAAATATCGTGCTTTTATTTACTTTTAAAATTGAATAAACAATATATTGTTAACAATTTATTATCTACGCCACTGAAGTAGAAGGGAGTGACATCTACCCTGACCTAGAGCATTTAATCTGGGAACAGCTCTGCATTGCCATACATAACCTTAGGTCAACACTTTATTTAAAATAATGGAGGATCCAGATCTGGAATTGATTAGAAAACAGCGTTTAGCGCAAATGCAGGCTCAGGTATGGAATATGAAAATATTTTAATAAATTTATATCAACAGAAAAATATTTTTTAAAGGCCGGCGGAGCACAAAATAACAAGAATCCTGAAGAACAGGCAAGAGCTCAAGAAGATGCGAAGAATTCTATTTTAGTACAGATCATGGATCAATCTGCCCGTGCTAGATGTATGTATTAACATAGTAAAAATTTCTTAAAAATTCAAAATTAGTACTAGATGAATATACAATGCAATGAGCTATATAATTTTGCACAGCTGTAGACTACGTACTTCGCCTATTTTTTATCCAAAGAAATATGTTTATTTTCTCAATATTTAACGAATTTTCTATCACTAATTTTTTACGTGTTGAGTCATACGAATATGTATGTGCCATGTGCCTGTACATAATGATTCATAACTTTATTTTATGGAAAAAATCTCTTTAAATAACATTCGAATTACCATAGAACAAATTCAGCATTCTTATCTCACTGTAGGATCGTTCCTAAATTACATATCATAGAATGTAATATATTGCTGTCATTTCGATTATGAATAAAATATTTCATGTTATTGTTATTATTTCTTACAATAAATTAGTGGTAGTTGTATGTAACTTATACTAAATTAATGATGAGATGTTGACGGTAACTCTTGTGTATTTGCATATGTTCTATCAAAATCTGTAAAATTGTTGAAGATCGAAATCTGTAAAGGCGCGTTCTCACGAATCAAATTTAGTTGACCGATTATGGTTGATTAACAAAAGTTGAATATGATTTGAATCATTTTTTGTTCACACATTTCAATAGAAACTGATCAACACAGTTTGTTATTTTAACTGAAACTGTGTTGTTCAATTGAAAAGACAACGCTAAAATCGCAACACATGTACGAACGTGACCAGTAGAAAGTGAGCTTGACATTCAATTGAAGTTCACACGTTTCAAGATAGGTTTCAACTTAAAAGCAAAAGACGGATGATTCATCACTTGAACGATAAAGTTTGACTGGGTCAAACTTCTCTTGATCCACTAAAAGATTGATCAACTTTATTGAAACAAAGGTTCTCACTGCAGATTTCATTCAACTTTTGTTGATCAAGTAAAATCGGTCAAGTAAACTTGATTCGTGAGAACGCCACTTAAAATTGTTGAAAATATTTTAAAATATGTATATTTTTTAGTGAATACCTTGATGCTTGGCAAACCAGAAAAAGGAAAAATGGTCGAGTCAATGTTAATTCGTATGGCACAAACCGGTCAAATTCGTGGAAAAATTGGAGAAAATGAGTTAATTAACATTTTGGAAAACGTCAATCAGCAGATGGCTGCCAGTAAGCCAACTGTCAAATTCGATAGACGCAGAGCTGCCTTGGATTCCGACGACGATGATCTTTAAACAATGTGATACGCAATTATTAGTGCCTCGAAAAATAAATCTCCTTGGTATTTTGTTTTACAACCGAAGTTTTTGATTGTTGTATTTCATATTTAATTTTCTTTAATATCTTAAAAAAAATAGTGTAGGAAAATTAAAACACAAAGATATTAACAACAGTTACGAATACGGCTGTTGAAGACTGCGCTCAGTTTATTGCTTATTATGCTAATCATACATTTGCTATTTTATTTTATAAGTTTTCAACATTTGTATCGTCAATAAACATTTTACATTTGATTGTTGTATTATTTACATATTTAGGATTGAATGTTTATGTTGCAGTCCTTGCTGCATTTTTCCAAACGGCACAGTTCAAAATATTGTTGACATTGTTTATTAACTAATCTGATTATTAATAATAAATATCTCTCAAATGTGACAAATGATCTATTTGAGTTTAGTTTGTTTTAATTTGTTGTTAATTTAAAAGTGGTTCCTAAGCAGTGGATAAAATAGTAATTTTGTTCTTTGTAGGCAATAAAAGTTTGCACAGCCCACGTGAAAAATAAATTATAACTATTCCAATGTAACTATTGTCGTTGTAACTCATAATTGTAACAGTGTTAAAATGCGCTATTATAATTTGAAAATTGTTTTGATATCTACAATGATTTTGTATTTGTTTTCTAATAATAATTGTTCACTTAGTATTACAGCGATGAGCTTAATACAAACTGATTGATGTACAGTAGACTTTATAAAGATTTGCTTATAAAAATATGTAAATTCCAAATGACTACAGATCGTAAAAATTTTATCCATCTTACTTCACTATTGATTAATTATTTGAAATCTGTTGCATTTCAGTAAATGTATTCATTTTATCAAATTGTTTAATAAAAGATTCGAAAATTATAAATACAAACAGTACAAATTAAGACAAACTATTTATTTGTTAAACGTACACATATAGTTTAAAAACACTTATTTAAAATATATTAAATGCAACAAAATACATATTAACTACAATCTAATAAAATATGTAAACGTATTATTTTTCTAATCCTTCTGTAAAAGAAAAGTGCTGTGAAAAAATGGTGTCCATATAATACTTGGAGTGAAAGAATTACAAATTACAAAATTGTTATGCACTAAATAATTCCATGAGATCTGAACTGAATCTTCAGTTTAGTATATTTCTAGTAATCTATCATTAAAATTAGATATTTGACACGGAAACACATCAATATATTGAAAATCATATTGACATTAAAAAAAAATATTACTTTACAACATTGACTAGACAGTCACAATTTTTTTACGATTTTACTCTCTGTTACTGAACTTTCTGTTTCTCTTGTTAAGTACAATTTCAGTGCAGTAAATAAAACCAATAAATACATAAGTAATGCTTATCATTATTAAAAATGTATAACTAAATTAAACACACATTGATTTTTAATATTTTTCCATCGATTTTAGAATTTTGTATTACATTAATTTTAGTGTTTAACAGAGTATTATATAAATGCGATTCCAATCCGGTGTTCATATTGAAAATTTTAAATTGATTAAAATATTCTCATCTAGTATGTATTTATATTTATTCAGATTTTATATTAGAACGATTTTAATTAATTTAAAATATATAATAAAATACCAGCTTAAAGCAGTAGAATTTGCAACAATGATTTATCTTTACATCCTAAGATAATTTCTCCATTGATTAAAATGGTTGCTACATACCCATTACATACTCTTCATTTACTTTCTTGTACTTGTTCACAATCATTTATTCGAATTACCTGCTTTTTATACCGGACGCCAGTTTGTTTCTGGATAATTAAATAAATTATACATATTTACTCTTTCTTCTCGTGCGTTGCTTCATCTTCTTCATCGGCATCGAGGATATCGGCACAACAAATTGAATAGAGAATCAGAGATAGGAATCCAATTGGCAGTCCAAATAGTACAGTTGTTAGTACCGGATTGCCGAGCCACATATCCGCTAGTGATGTTCGTGCCTCAAAGTACATACGATACAATCGAACCGGTAACGTATTTCCACCGTAAACCTGCATTAAAACAAGTACGATATCAATTTTAAAGGTTGACAGTGTAAATTCACCTGTTCATCTATAATCTAATAACATAAGAAAATAAGTAGATACGTAACATACATATATAATTTTCCAATCCTGTCTCACTTAGAATATAAATTACATTAATTCTAAATTTCATTATTTGGTACAAATGTGAACTAATAAAGTTCCTAGGATTCACCCTTATTTTTTATAAGAAAAAAACTTACTGGAGCTAACTGATTGGAAATCTGTTGCAGGAATACATCAATCGCTTCAGCCGTCAGTTGACTAGGTTCATCTTCCGGTATATGATGATGATTCGTGGTCGAATTTAAAACCAACAAATACGGAAGCGGTAATACTGTCATGGCTATTGAATTTGCTAGCTCCGGTGAACCAATCCAACCGAATTGAAAGCTCTTGTGATAAGTGTCCCGCTTTTTCCTGATCACTGATTCCACCATGTCACGAAATTCAATCATTTCTGGTGCTACTTCCATTAATTTGTTCTCTTCGACAACTGCTAACACCAGGTATTTCTTTGTTTGTAATATTTGATGTATATTTCCTCTGGTTACTTTTGGGAATGTTTCGAAGCGTTCTTCATTTATCCAGTCATGCATAGTGCTATTCAAATGATCTGCATCCTGGTTGGTGTTCCCAGATTCCACTAAAAAGATAATAAAGTGAGCATATTAGAAATTTTACATTTCATGCAACTGCAATCTATTGGACATTACGAGTAAGAACTAATACACATGGATTCTAGACACATCACCCTTCTGATACAAACAATATTTACCTGTAAAGAAATAATGACAACTCTCCTTGTAAACAAAAACAGCGGGCAAGTCATCAATATCAACATGTTTTTTGGCTATTTCATTCGATACGGCATAGAAAAATCCATGTGGTTGGAATCTTTCTGCCACTGTGTAAAATACATTCCATAATGGACCTTCTTGCGGGCCTACATACATGAAGAAAAGAGAATTATGGCCTTTAAGATGGTCCATAGTTTCCGGTCTTTTTATTTGTTGAACAGGTGGTCCAGCCATCCGTAAAGCAAAATTAACAATGTCTTCTTTTGTTCTATCTCCATGGAACGTATGATCATCATCACTTTTTATACTACATTAATAAAAAAAGTGTATTGTATAAACAGATAACTAAAATATCACAAAATTCTTTCAAATTTTATAATAGATTAATACAATTGTATTTAAATTTGCTTATGCTTACAATTTAATAGTGGGGAATCCTTGAATAGCAAACTCAGTAGCTAACGAAGAAAATCTGGTGCAATCTATTCTTCCAACTCGAATATTAGTTTTATATAATGCTTGGGCAACATGAGCCCATATTGGTTCAAGTCTTTTGCAGTGCCCACACCAAGGAGCGTAAAACATAACCAACCAGTTATCACCTTCTCTTCGTACTTCTGAAAACTTATCACTCAATTCCAATACTCTTGATCCATTGCTAAACGGTACGTAGACTAAAATCAAAGGAAGTAACCTCTATTACGACTAGCACATTCCATTAAAAATTCCACTGCGAAAACAGTGTTAGAATGTATATTACTTAAATTACAATATATACATACCTACAAAAATTGTTAATAATATCTTAACGCTATTCATCATAATACTATTTTAATCACTACTACTATTTGACCCCAACAACTTTAAAATGTATTATATTTGACGGTTATACCACACATACTTTAAATGATATTTACGAAGTCAGGAAATAACTTTACCACGAAAGCGATTAATTCGTTTTCGAAATCATGCTGAATATACAAATATAAGAAATATATGTAACAAAATTATTTGGTGACAGGTAGCCGGTGTAGATGTCACAACGAAGAATTACACTCAAGATTACACAGTACTGTGCGAGTAAATCAATATATTTGTTATTAATCTATTTAGTTTATATTTTCTGGCTTCTCTTTTACTTTCTTGCACATTTATTTACGTTAAAGTAATTTATGTCGATTATTTCTATAACCTATTTTTAGTTCATTGGAATAGAAGACAACAACTAGTTTTGGCACTTTGAATAATAATTACATCAATTACATAAAACATTTCAAAGGATTTATAAAACTCAATAAAACTACTACAGTACAGATATTCGAACACTGCAAATCGTTTAATTTTTATTAAATGCGCAATTTGCGATGTAAACAAACATAACGTTGGTTATTTATGAATATATAAAGTTACTTTATCCAAATAATACATCTCGACACCCGAAAGGGTAAAAGAGATTTAAATAGACTATATATATACTTTATCCAAATAATAAATGGGTCGACGAAATAAATGCAGAAAAAAGGTAACGCTCAAGAAAAAACACAAGGGAAATATTCTAAATCTGCGTGTAGGAAAAGTTTCAAGTAAGCAAAAATATGGTTTGTAAATGGTTTCATTGATAATAAGTAAAATAACTTTAGGAAGAACTCTGGTGGAAACAAATTTTGTTGAAACAAGTGGTACATCTACTGAACAGGTACAAAGGAAATTCCCTAATTTGCTTTAATATGGTATTAATATTAATGATAAATTTCAGAATGAGATCAGAACACAAACAGATAAAAATTTATCAGAATCAGTGCCAGCTACAAATTGCGAAATTGAAGATTTGATTCAAGAATTAGTAGAAGCAATAAGTGAGAAAGATACTAGTTTTTCCAGTACTACTATCAGTTCTAATGTCTCATCAACTTATTTGGTTTGAAATTATCACATAAACTGGAGCTTTAATACTATACATTAGTTTTATAATTAAATTAATGGTGAATTTTAAATTGACTGTAGTGTAAACTTTTCATAAGTCAAATACCAATTCAGATTTTCCAATGTAAAGTTTACACTGTAAAGCCCGAATTGGTATGAACTTTTTATGCAAGTACCGGATATTACAATTTGTTAATAGATGATTATTTTATACAAGTATTTATTAAAGCTGATTGAAACTAGTAGTAATAAATATGCAGAAATAATGTTTCTACAATTTGTTAATAGATGATTATTTTATACAAGTATTTATTAAAGCTGATTGAAACTAGTAGTAATAAATATGCAGAAATAATGTTTCTTTTAAAAGTAGTTTCAGCAGTTTCCGAATCAGAGAAAGCTAAAAATATTATTTCAATAGAAAATCATTTAACATAAATATATATATATATATATATATATATATATATATATATATATATATATATATATATATATATATATATATATATATATATATATATATATATGAATCAATTTATTTTATATACGGTATCTAAAATCTTAAAACGAACAATGTCCACTAGATTTTGTACCTGATAGATAACATCATTCTACTACTCAAATTCGATCTTGTTCGTTTTGATTCGAAATTTGATGAATATGTCAGTAGTTATGGGCGAGTAGGATAAGGCACAGAACATATAATAGGGTAAGGTAGCAAAGGGGTAGGATGGTTTTGTATAGTTAGTGAAGGTACATTTTTACTAGTAATAGTATACATTATCAACGCCGTGTACTTTGACTGTAACATATGCACAAATATAACTCTAACTCTCTAAACTCTGACTTGAGCGTCTTAGGATTTAATTCCCTATTCGTTCTGACGCCTCGGCTACGCCATCTGTATGATTCAGGTATATTACCACGTTGGGTGGTTGAACCAAGCCTGCAATATAACAATGGTTAACTAATAGACTAATACACATGTATAACTTATAACAACTATGAATCTAATATCAACTGTGTTTTGTTTTTTATTATCGCGGCGATTTAGAGTATATAAGAAACTCCTGTAGCGTAATAATAACCATATTTGTCATTGCTTTAGAATACATACTGATTTAGAGAAATACATTACCTAAAGAACTCTGTACTCCAGATGTACCGGAAAAGTACCCAATACTGCCAAACATGTTGCTCAGACCAACTTTCACGAAAGCAACCTGCTGAGCACAGTATTCTTTGTTTGCAAATGGAACATATTCTCAGATCGTTGCTGGAATCTGAGCCGGTGCCAGTTCAGCGCTTCTGAATATGTGTCACCCACTTAACTTTTGGATCTCGTTCCAGAGCTGCCTGATTCGAATACAATATCCAGTGAACACTTTGCTTGTTACTTGACTAACAAGGAAATTTGGCTCCCCCTAGAACATGTATAGATTGTCAAGTTAGAATAGTTAGAAACAAGGCAAACAGTCATCAAACATGACGGGATATGTATTACATAAAACCTGCGGGTTAACTTAAATTCTTGCAATCAATCACCACCATGTTCGTTCAACAAACGATGTTGTTACTGCAAACGGGCCGTCTTGAATTTCTTTCTCTAAAAAGAGTAATACAATTTTCCAACTGAGTACTATAAGTATACATTGATTATTATAAAACTGTAGTTGACCTAAATTTTTTAAACAGACTTTTATTAATCGGTTAAACTTAATTATTACCTGGAAGGGTGTTTTTAAATCTACAGGAAAATAATAGACTAAAACTTCAAATATTTCTTCTGTCAAATATTCCAACTTAAAGTAAATTGTACAAATTTCGGAATCCATTTAAAGGTAACATTAAATTCCTTAGGATCCTTTCGGAGTACATAGCTTGAATTACACTAAACAAAATCAACTCCCATTTCTTGAATAGAGAACTTTTTTTTCTATTTTTTTTTTCTGAATTCTCTATTTTTTAAATATTTAAATAATGCACTCCATAATTTAACTGGAGCTCCTTCTGGCAAATTCTTCATTTCAACCAAAGTTAGTAACCCACACAAAACTCCTGAATTACCTGAAATAAATCTAGTAGAACTTGATCCTCGTATTTTAGCATACTACCTGGTGGTGATCCTTAAGTTAATAAAAAGAGTGACCGAAAATCTCAACCACGACCCTCTCGATTGTGTGTAACAGTGAGATGGTCGTGATCGCAAAAATAACATGTATTGTTATTTTCTTTTGTTTTATTGCAGAAATAAGTGAAATTGTATTATTCAAATGAACCTTATTGATAAAAAAAATTTTACTTTGAGCTAAAGAAGCACATTTCAGCGAAAGTAGATTGTCGTATTTGTTATATTAAATATATCTTTAAAAAATATCAGCTTGATCTATTAATTGCATGATTCTTTTACTTGAAACAAAAAATAGAATACGATTTAACCGCTCAAACCATATCTATCATACATCAGTGCAATCAATCCATAACTAAAATGGCACAAGTGGAAAATAAATTCCCCACTCATATTTTCAAATCAAGGGTATTTTAATTAGCAACAATTAATACTTAATTACTGTAGCGACAAAGCAGAACAACGTAAATATTAATTAAGTAGGTATTGCATACAAAAACACATGGCTTATATAATAGACAATATTTTATTTCAAATATTTTATAAATTAAACAATTGTATATAAAAAGTACCTACATAAGGCACATATATTACTGAAAGAATAGAGTGAAAGAAATATATAAGTATATTGTAAACAATATCTGGGATAACACACGTATAAACGCAACGAAGTAAACAAAAAGAATATAAGTAAATCTTGTTTTTAGTCAGCCTATAATAAACTAACAATAAGATAATATTAATGACGATGAGAACTTAGTCTTATTCTGTTGATGTTAAGTTTCCTAAAAATAAAAACACAAAAAAACATCAGCAGATATAACCAAATATATATTTTGTTCCAGAATGAAAATGACTGGTTGATTCTCTCCAAGTAACTTACTGTATATGTTGTTTACTTCGTCTAAACACTCTTTGGCCCTAATTGCTTTGGTTTCATCCATGTTACCAGCATTTATCTCGTAAAACAGACTATTTCGGGCAATCTTCAGTATCTGTTCAGCAGTCTGACGACCAATAATACGGAACTAAGAACAAACTAATTTAATAATGACTAAACTAAACTACAACAAAACAATATCTTACCGAAGGTATCTCAATGATCCTATCATCACTGCAGGTGTTGGTGTTGTTTTCTGAAGAGTGCGGTCTGGATATTGCAGATTGCTTCCTTTTGCGTCCATAGCTTGGTGTCTGTTGTTTTGATTCTTTGTACTCTTTTTCTTCCTTCTCCTTGTCACGTTTAGGGCAACTGCAAACACGGACGGCTAACTTACGACGTCCGAGAACAAGTCCCCTATTAAAAAATAACAAATATATAATTTATTACAACGATATTTAACCATAACTCAAGATTGTCTAAAATTTGAAGCACTTATATACTTACAATCGGTCCTCCAATGTGAATATAACATCTACAGCACGTCGGTTCATACCCGAAGGACAGGAGTTTTTGCACATAAATTGATAATTAACACGAACGGTTTCCATGCCAGCCTGCGGTTCACCCAATGGTGTTACCACACTGAGATGCTCTTTTAACTCCGCATTGCCCATGTAAACAGAGTTTGGATTGGAGCACCGGAGAACGTGCTTCATTAACATTGGATCCACTTCTAAACAGATATTCACATATAACGAAACTGTATTCGTTATGGCTAATCACGAGGAATAGTATACCTCTGTTTGTAC
The DNA here is from genome assembly GCA_963422195.1 of Carabus problematicus. Classification (NCBI taxonomy): domain Eukaryota; kingdom Metazoa; phylum Arthropoda; class Insecta; order Coleoptera; family Carabidae; genus Carabus; species Carabus problematicus. The sequence goes on along the minus strand of OY728585.1, from coordinate 11,620,419 downwards.
TCATCCGAGGATCAACATGAGTTGAGCATCGCTCAACCAACTCCTGTGCGTACTGTGGCAATGAATAGAGCATAGTTGCACGTAAATACAACTGTATGTTACTGGGATTGCGCTTCACGTCAACTGGTAGTACGTTTTGCATATTAATGAACACTTTTTGTAGTTGCGAAGAGTACTATAATAGAGAGACATTTAGTTTATATTCTTAATTTAATCAAGCAATTACTATCTTACAATCCATGAATTCCGATTGGCAGTCTGCGAACTGATCAAAATGTTAAAATCCAGATCACCGGCGTAGTCTACGTTGGCTGGGATTTGAACCATGGGCGGCTGGGACGCATGGAACATCATCGATGTGTCATACTGTTCATACTGCTGCCCGCTATTCCAACCAATGAAGTTCTTCTGGTCTTCATTGTACTCTGCGGGTTCACTCTGTACAGAAAAACAACGTATTTGAAATTATCTTTTGGGATCTTATTTATTTAAATCCATCTTCATGTAAGTAATAGAAAGAAATACCTTAAGCTGTACAATATGTTTCCAAAAATTCTGTTTTTCATAGCGAGCATCATGTTTAGTCCAAAAATCAACAGGATACGGAGGACTCATACAGGGATTCCCGGATTCAAATTCAGGACGTATATTGTAATAATTTAAGGAGTAATCAGGAATAGTTTGGAAAGTGAGCGGATTTATTTTATCTTCGTACTGAATCAATAAATAAAGCATGTAAACTCGCACACATTTGTACATAAACATGTTAATATTCGCCATGCAAGGTACAATAGAACTTAATACATAGTTATGTATTAATAGTTGATTATATTACCTTCAATTTACGTACAAACATGGCACAAAATATAATTATTTTATCACGATAGGTTTTAGTAAGTGATGACCGAACTTCGAGCTTCGATGAAACACTATTAAATTATTTATTATTAATTGAAAAAACCTCAGTAACTTTCACACCGAAATGAGCTGTACTTGTGTAATGTTATTGTACCTGTATGCAATATTCAGTAAATAAGATGTAAATGCAAACCTTTGTGAAATGAAAGTACAGAAATGTATATTTCATTGTTGGAATATACCTTGTTCTTGCTTGTAGCCACAATACAATTGATCTTGCAATAACCAGATTTCGAATGAATAAAATAATTCTGTCCAGATAAAACACGAATAATAAAACTACTAGTACAAACATGATAGCTATATTCTTTTGAACTACTTGTTGGAAATGCAAAATTGAGATAATGTCAATTACAGTTAGAGGAAAAGAGATAATTAAAATTAAAACTTACGCAAAATATTTTTTCGTCTTCTTGAACTGCCGCTAATAATTCACCTCCTTCACTTCCCCTGTAAGTAAGCAGTGTAAATACAAATCGTATGCTGACTTAAATATCTTACAGTTCCTGTACGACATCATTGAATGTCTCAGAACAAATAATTTCCTGATTTAAACTGAAGTTGTCCGACATCCTGCAACGAAATATATGTACTTAAAATTATATTAACAATAAAATATTTGTCCGATTTACTTTTTAACAGTCGTATACAACATAAAAGATTGTCTTGTATCTTTAAAAAGATTTTTTTTTTTACATAAAACTTACTTTACAATTGTTACTTATAAAATACTGGAATTTTGGATTTGATATACATATGTATTATAATACATATAGTATGTCTTGCAGTGAAATTTTAGGGTCCGTAATAACAAATTTTCGGTCCCTTTGGAGAATTGCTTAAGACACAGCATTTTAATTAATTTTCAAATTCAATAAGTGGATATGTATTGAGTTATGATACATGCTAAACTAATTGTAATTATTATAATATATTTGGAAGTACGTATGAAAATGTAAAGAACTAAGTACAAGTGCATTTTTTATACATATCTATCATGTTAGAACGATATTATTGATTACACTTACTTGCTAGTAACGTGCTAAGTCACACTTCCAACAGTTGAAATTCGCACAACACACTCAACTTGTCTTTACCGATGTATTCTCGCACATTCGATGATACGAATTAATACAATTACATAAACTAGATTCCTACCTGCCTGACATCTTTAATTTTTTGTAATAAGCAAAATATCAGGATAAACAGAAGGTAATATTTCAAATATTTTGTTGTAACATAAATTTGTATGTATTAGATATTATAACATATTTTGGGCTTAATTTCTATAGGGAAGAATCGGTGAAAACAAAACTATTAATTATATTTATACCACGACAACAATAATGCACAAACACGAACACATTTTACCTATAAAATAAATAGGTCTATTCTTTTTACCTAAGCTGACTTGAGTGTTCAGTTATCTTAAAGCGGCTCTGATACTTACCGGTTGGTTGCAGTACTCGCCGCTCAATTCATCTGACAAGGGGAGGTCGCCACAGCCGCAATACGGATTTGGCTGAATTTTTTTAGTTATACACTTATAGCAATTAGTGGCAAAGTAATAGCGCGCACTATTTTGCCCTTTTCGAGAAAAGGGGCTTTAAAGACAACCCATTAAAAATTTAGCACTTATAAACACGTTCAGAATGTAGACTGACAGTAGATGCGGCGTTGCCGCGTGGTTAAAAACCTGGATTCTCACGCGGTAAGTCTGGGTTGTATTCCCGCTCAAGTTATTTTTATATTTTAATTATGAATAATAGAAGGAAATATATTGAATCCAAAATGGTTGGAATAAATGACTGTAGTTCAAGGTGTTGTGAACTGTTTATTTCAAAACTTAATCATAAAGATGATCTACAATGAACATTATAAATAATAAATTAAAAAATCTCGTGTGGTCACCACACGACTCTTATACTGCGTGCCAAATTTGAGTAACAAATCACTGAGAATATGATTTGAAGTTTATATATAATTCGTGTACAAAGTAGTGAATAGGTACTTCTGAATTAACAATGTATACATAAAAGTTAATCTAAATACTATTTAGGAACAAGGAATTACGAGCTTATTTATTGCTTCGTTCCTTTAATGTTCACTAAAGAATATGCTACAAATCTTAATAACTAAATTATTAAATATCTAGAAAATTTAAAGAGAAATAAATATTGATTCATGTCTAATATAATAGCGAAATAGTATCTGTTAATTTCTTCAAGCAAATGTGTAAGCTGTAATTGGTTACTGATGTATTATTAACTGCTAAATTGTGATACTCCAGGTGACCGGGCTATAATGTGATGTAACAGGTTAAGTACGTAATAAAATTCTATTCATCAACTTTTATGATGACGTATTATTCTTGCATTTGCATCAGAAGTGTTAAGAAGGAATACCAGGCTCGCAAAATCTGAAAATTCGATTTTTTTTTTAATGATCTTTGTAACGAAACAATGGTGGAATTCTATATCGATATAACGATTGCAATGAAAATGAATAATATCGTTGAACATGGCATACTACCACATCGTTACTTTATATTAAAATATATGTTATGATTTTCTTTGGGCAATATTCTCAAAGTGAATTATTTAATTAATGTACTTACAATGATTAGTGATTCTAGGTTCATATCATAGAAAACACCCACGGTGATTTTCAACGGTTTCTGGGCACGGGTCATCAGTAAAATCAACAGTTGTTTAACTGACTTGTCAAAGTTGTACCATTTACTTGACCAAACGGCGTTACAAACCTCCACACTCTGTGTAAGAAATAATAATTAGGTACATCTTATTTTAAATTAAATAACAACATTAGACAAATACAATTTCTTATTTAGTTACAATCGTTCAGTATCACTGAATAACTATACATAGTTAACGTAACGTACACGTTACTTACTTCTAACATTATTAAGTTTCCTAGCCAGTAAAACACAAACAATTGCATCAAAGCAGCACCGAGGTATACAGCACATGACATTAATTCCGGAATTCCAAGATTTGTCTGAAACAATCACAATTGCAAACATGTTCGTTGAACGAAATGCGAAATATTACAACAAAAACTAGAAGGTATCCAATGGAACACAGGAACGCAGCAGCAACCAAGAAGTCAAAGAACATTATGTTGCTAAGTAGGGCGTCCAGATCTTCGACATATCTGTACAAATATAATAAATATGTACACATTTGATTTATAACACGATTGGACGCCATATCTTCTTTTGTAATTTTGAACACTATCAATTACGAAAAGAAATTAGGAGAAGTCTTGAAGAAAGGGTCATACAAGAAACTGAAGAAAGACCCAACTACCAGCGTGGAATGAAAAGTCATGTCACTCGAGGAACGGACAAATCTAACTATACCTGATATTATGGAAATGCTAAAATGCTGTCTAACAACAACATACTTCCAGGCCAAAGAAACATTTTTCCAGCAAACAGAAGGTCTTTCGATTGAGTCGCCACTATCGCCGTTAATAGCGAATTTGTTTAAGGAAGAATTTGAAAAGATCACCCTTTTTGGAAGTGAATTAAATCCCAAAGTATAGCTACGCTATGTGGACGACACCTGCATGATTTGGAATCATGGACAGGAAAAACTACAGAAATTCTTCAAACATTTCAATACCACTCATCCTTCGATCAAATTTACAATGGATATCGAGGAGGCCAACGAACTGAGTTTCCTAGACGTATTAGTAGAAAGAAGAAACAACAACATTTTTACAAGTGTATACAGGAAACCTATACACTCAGGCAGATATTTGAACTTTGAATGAAACCAGTCAGGAAGCACAAAGATTGGGGTAGTTAAATCTCTTTTGCACCGCGCACACACACTGCAGTATAAATGAAGCCAGAGTAGAAGAACGGAAAATAATTCAAGAAACGCTACTTCGAAACAGTTTCAAACACAACATAATCAAGAAGATCATAGAGCCGAAAGCGACCTAAACCAAAACGAACACTCCCGAGAAAGAACATAAACATCTATTATGTATAGCATATACAAGGCATATCAGAAGAAATAAGAAGAGTTGTTGCTAAAATTAAAAATCAAAACAGTATTTCAAACGACATCAATAATAACAAGCCTTCTTGGCAGCAATAGACAAAAAAATTCATCAAACACATAAGACTGCATTTATCAAGTACCCTGCGAATGTGGAAAAAGCTACATAGGAGAAACCAAACGGCCATTAGACACAAGACCTCGCGAACACCTAACACACACGAAGAGAGGGGAAACAACACAATTTGGCTTAGCAGATCACGCATGGGAGAACAAACATAAAATTCAATGGGGGAATGTCAAGATAATCAAGAAAAAACAACACTGGTTCAAAAGGAAATTCTGGGAAACGGCCATTATCACAACCAACAAAGAAGTCTTCAGCAACCCGAGTGTTGCGATTAAACCCGTCTGAAAGAAGTTCATCCATAAGGACCCCACACTATCCATAATACCCCCAACCATATCACACAACAAACCCAACACGCTTGACAGGACATCACCTACACAGACGCCATCCGCAGCACACAATAATAACAATAAACACGTCACACTTGAACACATATCACGCATCATTACATTACCTATCCTTACAACACACGGTATAAAAGCCGTAATTAGGAACTCAAGGATCATTATCAGTTCACCTAATGAAGACAACTGATCTTAGTTGTCGAAACGTTGTGTATTAATGTTATGCTGACTATGTGTTATTAATAATTAATAATAATAATATTTAATAATAAATTTATATTTTGTAACAACTAGTCTTATTAACATACCATACAGAAGATGGAAGTCCAATCGTGTTATAAATCATTATCAACATCTTCTACATCATTCAAAGAAAAGATGTGCACGTTGATATAGAAATTTTACGAATGGTTTCTTGAAAACTCAAATTATTAGATAGTAGAATAATTTCTACATTTACATGTGAATAGTTTGCAAAGGAAATAGTTCAATGACCAATGAAAGAATAATCTGATGAACAGGACCTTTAGTTTGTAGCTCATACTAGCAGAAAACAAAATTCATGCTTGTCTACAGATGAACGCTACGTTGTACTAACACTTTGTTTTTATACTTACTTGATTATACTTTGATGTAACTGGACACATGCCACGGCTTCTTCATATACGGATTTAGCATGACCCAGGCTGATTAGTGAGTTTTGTAGAATTTTCAAATGGCATATAGCGCATCCCAACAATGACATAATAACTAAGTTCCATGCGAACACAAAAAAAACACCAGGTGTACCAAATAAGACCTATTATAAGAAATATTAAAAGTGGACTATTGACGGTTGCCGATGAATACCATACCGTTAACACATACGCCCATTCGTAATGTTCCTGTTTATCAAATGGCAAAAAGGTATTGTATGGTAACGGTTTCTCAATTAATCCTTGTGCGTAAATCTTCTTATTGTAGCCGAGAATACATATCAGACCCGGCAAAATCCGCAAGATTTTCGTAGTAGCAACCAATGCCGCCAAGAACCTAGTGAACATTGCCAATGATCGAGCATACTGCATGAAGATTACTTTGTTCTGCTCGTTATAGCCAGTCAATACTTGCTGCTGAAAGTCGTACAGCCTATAGATCAAGTCCCATACTTTATCTTTGTCGAATAGTATCATCTTGGTTTTAACAAACAGTATAACGTAGAGCAGTGATATGCTGAGATTCATCATTAAACTGATCATATCGCGCCATACGATAAACATCTAACAAGAACATTTATTACAAATTCTGCCACTATGAATGCACGCGTACATTTCAATATTACCTCAATATAATCACATACACCGAAAATAATAAACAGTGTCAACATTGTACGACAGTAAATCTTTAGAAGTATATTAAAAATCGGTCTGTTCTTGGCAGGAATATACCAATAGCCGCAATATGTCAACAGTGATATACTTTCACGCATCAATATATTTTCGTCCATTTTCAAATGGCAATATATCTGTGCTGATTCGTCGAGTTTGCTCGTTATATATTGGCGATTAGTGTAAGAAATTATTCAACAGTTGATATATTGCAGTCTCATTATTTATTATAATTGCTATGTAAAACACTGCTCAAGTTTGCTACGAACATCTTGGGAACTAACGCTGTGTACGCAGGTAGCTTATTAACATTTAGCGCAGTTGTTATGGAACAACGCCTGCCTCGCCATATAAGTTCATAGTCATTTCAACTTACATACATTTAGAAAGGCAAATATTATTTTCTACGGCTGGGAGTAGAAGTCGGTTTCTATGGCGTCAAAATCGTGACAGAGGTAAAGCATTTACTCCCTAAGGATGAAATAAAACAACAATTTCCCTAGGGGAGTTTTTATTATAACAAAGGTTTTTGTAAACAAATTTCTGTTGTCATGGTACGTTGCATGGAAACTTTCCCAAAGGCTTCTAAATATTGTAATTTCGCTGCGATTTATTATATAATTCTTTATTTATGAAATTAAGTGTTTCTACTCGCGATGGAGGAAAAAGTAGTATATACACCTCGGGAGAAACCACCATTTTTCCCTCAATGTATTTGTATTTCATATATATTTCAAATTACACCTCAGGGAAAAATAAGATGTTCCTCTCCCTTTGTGAATATTGTGCTACATATTGCATTTATAATTCAATGCAAATATTTATTTTTTCGTCTTCTTGAATTGCCGCTAATAATTCACCTCCTTCACTTCCCTTGTAAGTAAACAGTGTAAATACAAATCGTATGCTCTGACTTAAATATCTTACAGTTCCTGTATGACATCACTGAATGTCTCAGGACAAATAATTTCATGACTTAAATTGAAATTGTCCGACATCCTGCAACGAAATATACGTACGTGAAATTATATTAACAATAAAATACTTATCCGATTCACTTTTTGACAGTCGTATACAACATGAAAGGTTATCTTTAGTGCTGTCAAGAACCTGCAAGAACCGATCTTTTTTGGATTCGGGTACTCGGTTCTTAAAGTATTCGGGTATCCGAATAACCGAGATTCGAATACTTTCGGAACCGATTCTTGGATTCGATTCTAAGAATCGAATACCCGGTTCTTGGAATCGGTTCCCGGAATCGAATATTCGATTCTTGGAATTGGTTCCAAAAATCGATTCTTTGCTTTTCATTTGCAAGAAAATGTAAGCTATTTTAATATCGAGGTCAGTCAACAATGTAGAGAACACGCAATTAATACATGTTACATACATAACATACGAGTATTTCATTCTTGAAATCGAATTCAAGAATCGGTTCCAAAAACCAAGTATTCGATTCTTGGAACCGAGTCCAAGCACCGAGTATTCGATTCTTGGAACCGTTTCCAAGAACCGAGTATTCGATTCTTGGAATCGAATCCAAAATTTGGAACCGAGATGCGGGTATCCGAAAAGTTCAGTATTCGGGTATTCGAATACTTTTGGAACCGATTCCAAAAGTATTCGGATTCGGTTTCCAGTACTAGTTATCTTGTATCTTTGAAAAGAGAATTTTTTTACATACTTCTTACTTTACAATTGATACTTATAAAATACTGGAATTATATTAAATTTTATATTTGATGAATATAAAGCTGTTATGTCTTGCTGCGAAATTCTAGGGACGTAATAACAGATTTTTGTTCCTTTGGAAAGTTCCTTCATATACAGTATTTTAAATAATATTCACTTGCAAAAAAATGCAACAAATTGATACGTATAGAGTTATGATACGTGTTAAAATCATTGTAATTATTAGAATATCTTTGGGAATACGTTTTTAAAATATTTTGTATAATAAATTTGTATATACTACCTACTCCAGTTATTATAATACAGTCTTCTATCATTGTATTTGTTTGTATTTTGGACTTAATTTCTATAAGGATTGAAAACAAATAATATAAGTACTAACTATTAATTTTATTTTTACAACAACGACAACGAAAACATTTTATAAATAAAACAATTCCTGATGAACATTACTCGCTTTCTTTCTGTAAATACGCGTTATGGTCTAGTTGTGCAAGGTACTTTTTATTTTTCAAAATTTTCCTTCGTATTTGAGAAAAAAAAAGTTTTTTTCAGTTGTTCTTTTTTTTCTGCGTTAGATCACGAAATGAATATTACAACATGTGACCATATGCATGTCGTTCGTCCGTACGGTTTTTGTTCCACTAACTCCTCCTCATAGATCATATATATGATCTATGCTCCTCCTAGACTGTCCTAGACTATCCAACCGATCTTGATGAATTTTTTTTTACAAATGCATATTATGGTCTAGTTGTGCATCTGATTTTTAGTTCCTTTAGTACTCTCAAAATTTTTTAATTTTTTATTTTTGTTCTCCTTTATTTTTCACTCAATTGTATTCAAAATTTTCTTGCATATGCAGGAAATGAAACATTATGATTCCATATTTTTTATTTTGAAAAATTATCTAAGATCTTTGGAGAAAAAAATATTTTTTAATTAAAAATTGAACAAAAGTAGATTAATGCATTTATAGTCGGCTTAGTTTGTTTTGATTTTGTCAAGAGAAGAAAATGTCTTCACACTTGTTTTAAATTTGTTGTTTTATTTGCGACCTAGGCATCTAGGATTTTAAAAATGTATCTAGATAAATAATAATTTGTGATATATTCAGACTTGGACATACGTCGATGAGCTGCAGGCATGGATGTCTGTATCCATTCCTGGTTATTTAACTGTCCTTTGTCATACAAATATTTCATTGTTTGCGCGCTCTTAATATTCATAATACGTACCTTGTAAGTCGCTCACTCTGCACTGCCTGAACAAACTAGCATTTGTAACACTGACCGGTAACTCAATCTACCTCAGCGGAACACTAAACGCGCGAATATTTAAAATTCGAAATTTAAATATGTACTTAAAAATAGAATCTTTTTTTCGTAATGACCTACGGTACTGATGAAAAAACAAATAGTACTTAACAATAGAAGTATATATGGGGGTGTTGTGTATAAAAAATGGCGTGGGGAATTTTTGTAATAGGAGTTACAGGAATCTATGTGTTCCCATAGTCATATAAATAAAAATAAAATATTTGTTTCCTAGTCTCCTACGGTATTATGTAGAAAAATGGCGGACGAAGAATTTCTGTAATAAGATTGCATTGCAACATTTTACACGTATTATTTCTTTCATTTATTATTTATTTAATCCAAAAACAATACTTTTACATAATTTGTGTATCCACTAGGCCAGGATGTAGCATTGTGTTTAATCCGTTCACTCGCCAGCTTCACCGAGCTTATGCCCATGACACACCTAGCATACGTCGTAGAAATTATGATGAAAAAAAAAACGCACCCGTCTATGATGAAAAATAGCGGCTCCTCTATTTTCATCATACAGCAATATGATGAAACGAAGGTGTCTCATTTCACACGTATCTTTTGTGTCTCATTTTACGTTAGTTTGGGTTTATATTGTTCATTTTAGTTTGAAAAACGGATGCGTTCTGTTTTTTTCATCATAATTTCTACGACGTTGTATGATGCTGTATGATAGGTGTATCATGGGCATTAGACTGGGATCTTTGATCAAGTCCGCAGCCATCTATTATAGGCTACTAACAATAATGCGCACCTTTATCTTATATTCTTCGGCTGAGGTTTTTTTTAGCAAGTAAAATTGCCGCCCGAAAATGGCTTTTCACCCCTGAGTAATAGCCTACTTAGCCCTGTGGTTAGAAAGGCCCTGGCAGAAGACATTAAAGGACAAAGACTTTACTAGGATAGGAAGATGTAATTCCGGTCTCAATAGTTCATATAAACAACGGATACTGATTGTTTGCATATATTAAGCATAAAGTGATATAATTTTATTATTTAAATATCATATTAGCCCGAATTTAGCGCGAAAAAAAAAATAATAATAAACACATGACTATGGTTGTACGCATGTCGGGCGGAGGCGTACTAATAAGAAGGGTTCTTACATTCCATTACCTAGACCTCGAATTTAGCGCGAGTCAATTTTTAATGGGAAATAGTTGGTCAAAAAATATCACGTTATATTCGGGTCAATTCGGGTTAATACGGTATATACAGGTGTCGGAAGTCAGGACTACAATAGATATTTTAAAAACTGTAAAAGAGTACAATGATACTTTTTTATACCAATATATGTTTTTCAAATAAAAGATGGTTTCGTTTTAACATGAAACTGCGGTTATTTTTGTACAATTGTTAGAGAAGTACACTAAAACCTCGCATAACACGGTATTTTCATTAAGTTGTGCGGGGATTCCACATATTTTACAAGGGTACTATTAAAATGGTATAGATATAGGTATATATTTTTTAATAGTATACATATATTAACATTAAATATCATTTTGATTTTTTGTATTACGATGGTTTTACAAAGTCTGTATTCAGTAAATCATTCTGTTCTGGCAGACGTTAAAACTTCGTCGATTTTCTCAATAAAAACTTGAAGATTAACATTTTTATCTTTTCTTTCTATTTTATAGTTTTTCTTCGTATTCCTTGCTTTCAATACAGTTTTGTCTTTATGAATAATAGTCTTTTCACGCAACTTTTCTTTCAAGTCGGTACAATTTCTAAGCTGCAACTCAACACCTGTACAACTTTTCTCAAAAACTGCAAATAATATTGGTAATGCTGAACCATGGTGGGAAATTGCAATAGCGTGCCTCTGCGGATTATATTGTACGCAGTGCGGTATTGCTATATCATTAGATAGCGACGAATAAGGCATGTATGTAGCTTGTAAAATACCAGTATCTGTATTCCATATACATATGGAGCCATCTTCGCTTGGTGCCATTATTAATCCACCGCAAGGAGATATACTGGCGTAGATTTGTACCCTAAATATATATTATATGTCACCATGTAATATAAATAAATTCTGTATCACTATAGCAATTACAGACATTTCAACTATGTTATTTATATGTTCTAAAACACAGGGACATTAAGAACTAACTTCTTTTTATGTACCAGCATGCAATGATATGTACTAATTTTCGATCAAGAAGACAGTATTGCTAAATAAATAATTCCATAAAATATTATGCAATCTAAGTAGGTACTGTAGGATCAAACCTGTTATTTAGCGCTCCTCGAAACCATTGTATGACACAACCAACACTCAAGTCGACCATACGATGGATGCTGTCCCGACAAAATAATAACAACCGTTTTCCTTGAGGATGCAATACAATATTATTAATCACTGTGTTTTGAAGTTCTCTAAATTTCAGTGTTCTAAAAAAACATTTGTTAAATGAGGTATATACATATATACATATATATATATATATATATATATATATATATATATATATATATATATATATATATATATATATACAGGGTGTTAATTAAAAAACTGGCCATAGGCGTTTAACATGTAAAATCAGTTTTTCCTCCTGCATTAGTTACCAAATTACTTTAGAGAAAAATACTTTAAATAAAAGTTGTAGAGAATTAAATTCTGCATCTAAGTGAGCAATCAGATTTAATTTTTGACATTTCCTAACTGAGAAAATCAAGTTTAAAATTTCATGAAAACACTTAAGATATAGGAATAGCCATGGAATTTAAACAAAATTAAAAACAATTGTATGACATTGTAATTGTCAAAAAAATTTGTGTTTCGTAATTTTCGTTCAATAACAGATATTTCTAAAAGTATGGAACAGTTTTCACATGAAGAAAAGCTTCAAGTAATAAAATGGTTCTATTCTGGACAAATTTATCTAAATATTCGTGATTTAATAATTTTTTTGACAGCAAATGTCATACAATTGTTTTTAATTTTGTTTAAATTTCATGGCTATTCCTATATCTTAAGTGTTTTCATGAAATTTTAAACTTGATTTTCTCAGTTAGGAAATGTCAAAAATTAAATCTGATTGCTCACTTAGATGCAGAATTTAATTCTCTACAACTTTTATTTAAAGTATTTTTCTCTAAAGTAATTTGGTAACTAATGCAGGAGGAAAAACTGATTTTACATGTTAAACGCCTATGGCCAGTTTTTTAATTAACACCCTGTATATATATATATAAACCGTACCTTTGTAAGATCCATTCTTTTCCGTTATATGTCCACTCAATTACTACACCTTTACTATCTGACGAATACAAAAGACCACCATCTTTTCCAAAACATATAGATGTAACATAACCTAAATGGCCATCAAGTTCTTGCGACAGTTCATAATTTGAATCTGCTTTCTGTGACTTCCAAATCCTTACTATTTGATCATAACATCCAGTTGCTATTTCTGGTTTACTAGTATTTAACTGGGCACAATAGACAAATGATGGATGTGGTAATAACTATGAATAATGGATTGTATAAATTCATTTTTAAGAACAAATATGTATTATTTTTGTATACCTGTTTGAGATGAGAAGTTTTTTTGGTAACATTCCATACATACACCGTGCAGTCTGCAGATGCAGAAATTAAATATTTATCATCATTGGACCAGTGCAAATCGTATATTAATCCTTGATGTCCAGAAAATTCACAGTAATCTTTTTCATCAAATACCTAAATAAGAAAGTAATAAATTGAAATTGATTTTGTACATTTATATGGTTTAATTTATACTTATAATAACAAAAAATTCTAACCGAATATACAAATATCGGATACTTTTCCACGTCTGTAACTCCAGCAGCTAATAACGATCCATCATTAGAAAATTTAATAATCAAACATCCTTTCTTCCCACTTTTAAATCGTGCTTCGATTTTATTTGGTATTTTACACGATTGTGCGGGAATTCTGGTCCATTTTTGTATATTCCGTTTGTCACTAGTTTTATTTTCATTTGTATGTTCATGTGTATTTTCTTCTTTATTTAATGATTCAGTTTCTTCATTTTCTAACTTGTTTAATAAATCACAGTTTAATTCGCGATATGATACAGCTGTTTGTTGAATATCTGATTTAATTTTCTTAACATTTACATACAGTGTTGATGGGTATTTCGTTAAATTGCCACTGGTCCACCAGTCAAATAATATACATTTTCTTGGAAAGTGTTTATTTGAGTATTTTTTTGGTTTGTACAACTGTAATCGAATTAGTTTTTCAGTGTTAAGATGTCCATTTTTACCAACTGGTTTAAGAAAAGCCCAACCAACTTTGTACCAGCCACTATTTGCTCCTTAAATAAAATGTATTAAGCGATTGTTTTTTTTTTTTTACAATTAATCTCAATGCTAGTATTCATGTCTAATGATAACAATTGTTACCTTTACAGAAAATATATTTAGGGGAGTATTTAAATGGGTCGCCATTTAGATATTTGGTTAGCAAGAACAAACCGCTATTAAATCATTTAGTCGGCATGCTATGTTTCTGTCGGCAGTAAAATAATATCAGGCTGCAATATGTTGTTAGTAAACAAACTAAATTTGATCAGCAAGTAAACACATCTTTGGTCAGCTAAATGATTACTTGGTCAGCAAAATGATTATTTGGTCAGCAAAATGATTATTTGGTCACAGTGGCGTAGCTACTGTAGAGCAAACGTGTGCAATGCATTCGTCCATACTTGCATAGGGGCCCAAAATTTCTAGCTACGCCACTGTTTGGTCAGCAAAATTATGATTTGGTCAACAGGATTATCAAATTGATCAGCAACAAAATTATGAAATTTAAAACTCATGGTTGATTATTACATTTTTCAAATGATCTTTAGCTTATATTTCATGTACGGATTGATAGAGTAGGGATGGTGAGTGTATTATTAGGTAGGGTAGGGTAGGATAATATTTAATTTTATTTTCATATTTTTCGATGTTTTATTTTTAATAAGATCACTGTAGGATAGTCATTAGTTTATTAGCAGACCAAAATAAATTTTACAGCTTGCCAAAATTTTATTAAATATGACTTACGATATGCTGCAAATTTGTTTAATTAGCTGTACAAATAACTTTAGAGCTGCTTAATATGACATTATTTGCTGATCAATTTTGTTTCACTTGCTGACCACAAGTTGCGGCTCAACTGTCTACATTTGCCGACAGAATACATTTTACTGCTGCCCGAAACGCCATTTTCTGCTGCCCGTTTAAATCTCAACCATATATTTAATAAAATTGTAGTAAAAATGTACCTTTAGTTCGATAGTTTACATTTGCTGCAGAAAATGTTAAGAAGTCTAGTATTTCAAAAAATATTACAGAATTTTCATAATCCAGCATATAATTAAAATCTTCATTAAATGTTAATAATTCCTCCCATTGTGGTATCAATGACCTGCAAGTTTTTTTGCAATGTTATAATATATAGAAAATATTTATAAATATATATTTAAGTATATGTATAAAAAATCATATATGCAAACTTCTGTATACTATCATGCGAATAAATGAATTTATAAATCTATATACAATTTAATTTTATTATTGACAATTATTTATGCAGTTACCTTTTTTCCTGTAAATTGTACGGTTTTGTGAGAGAAGGTTCAATATATTCCGTGTTTTGAATATCATTATTATCATTTGACAAAACAGTGCTTCTTTTTATATATTCTCCGGTTGTACTGTCAACAATGTGAACTTTAACACATGGATGATTTATTAATGAATTTAATAATAATTGATCGGTTTTATATACAGTGATTCCGATTATGTTTTCATAAGTATATAATTCTTTTTGGTCATTACATTCCTCTTCAAATTTAGATTTTTTTTCGTCAATCTTTTTATGTTTTTTATATTTTGATTTTCGTTCTTTTTTAATGCTCAGCTCCTGCAGTTCAATTTCTTCATTAAATTTAGTTTTATCTTTAAATTTAGCACTTTTGTATTTAACAGTAACATTTTCATCAGTTTCAGGATCTGTAATAATTGATCTTTCTGAACTGATATTTATAACGGTCGATTCACTGTCTGATTCCAATTTCTTTTTAATTTTCGGAATTTTAGAATGTTTTCTACTGTGTTTTCTTCCGTTTCCCAAAATTGCATCATCGCTTGTTGTGGAATGATATTTAATTCCATTTTCAAATTCTTTAAATTCAGGTGATACATTTTGAGACGAGTTCCTTGCATAAATATGATTTCGACTTGGTTTATTTTGTATAACTTTTACAGAACTCTTGGATGTAGGACTGTTATGTATTAATATATCTCCGATAGGAATAATAACACCACCAGTATCACTAGATATTGTGGAGGAATCTTTACATACCATCTTTTTAGATTTGTCTTGTTTAGACTTAAGTTTATTTTTGTTTTCATTAATATTATAAGTTGCACCACTTGAAGTACTATCTTGCTCACATTCAATTTTAGCATTTTCTTCTTTACTGTCATTTTCAATAATGTTGTACGTTGCACCACTAGCAATGCTCAACCTATCAGTATCGTTGCAAACACTAGAATCATCAATTTTAGGTGATGCAATACTGTAAGTTTGTCCACTAGAATTACTACTAGTGTTTTTGGGATTAGAGAACGAAGCATTCTTATTTTTTCTCGGTAAAGGAACAGGTGGCTTTGTAAAACTAGAATTGTTTGAACTAGTTGGCGAATTTTGATTCTTATTAACTGCATCACTTAAAAACTTTTCTAGTATAAAATTCCCTTCCTGCTTTATGCTTTCGTCTACTACTTTGTGCATTGCATTACATTGTGATAATTCACTATTATTTTTTAAAAATTCTTTCGATGGAAGAGTATTTAATACATTTTCAACATCTTCAGATTCTTTTGTAGTATGTATTGTTCTTATAATTTTACTTCTGCACATAGAAAGTAAAGAAAAAATAGATACATATTTATTTAATTTTAAATTATTGGAAATAAACTTACTTTTTCTGATTTGTAGCATCTTTGTATAACTTATCGTTTTGTTTAAATGCACTGGCTTTCCTGTTTATAATTTTATTCATTATATGAAAGGAGAAAAATTAATAAATGGCAATTGTTTGAATTCACAAACTTGATTACCATGGCAACAGTATGTACCGTGGAAGATAAAATTACACACTTTAATAAAAAATGTAAATGAAATAATTTTAAGTTTTTATAGAGTATTCAGTTGAATTAATTTCAATTTAAACTTAAATATTTATGTTTTAAATGTAATAAAACAAAACAGCAAAATAAAGACAAGTTTACACTATACAAAATATTACTAAGCGTTAATGATTTTTTTTCATAATCTGCTTATGTCCCGTTAGTTAAATTTTAGGTAATAAAAAATATTTAAATTCATTGTAATTTTACTAATAATGATTAAATAGTTGTTTTATTTCGTATAAAATATATTCGAACAATATAGGCTATTGTAAACCAAGCTATATAGCGTGTAAAATGGTGGCGAAAGCAGAACGCTGCAAAGTGCACGGAGAAGCTTCGTGAATGTTCGGTTAACTTGTCAAAGTTGAGAGTGCATATTGACTATAATGATTGTGAAACTGAATATAGTTTACAGATAGTGCGTCATAAATTGAATTCCGTATTTTCTGTAATTTGTGTTAGATTTGCCAATAATTATAAATTTATTTAATGACGTATGATGTGTAAAATCATTTCATTGATAGATATATCAGTTTGGCAACCCTGTTTGAATGTGCAGTGATCTTCTGTCATACTCCGGCTATCAGCTGCCATTATTTTAATACAAAAACATCAACATGGGAGATGGAAAAGACAGTGAAAGGCAGCCTTTATTACAAAATGATAACAATGCAACATACACGGCGACGAATGCATCGGAATTTCCGCCAGGTAAATATAGGATTTATTGATTTTTTACTATGTTAAATATTGACACTAGATGTGAGAACAAAGATGACAATTGAGTCATTCATGTAGTAACTGTTATCAAATTATCATTTTCATTTCTTTACTCGCATTAGTAATGAAATAATTCAGTAAATTAGATAATGGACTTGTTCCAGAAACGGCTGCAGATGTAACATCTTGCTAAATTATTTAAATATATAGGTTCATTGTATTGTACAGTAGTATTTTAAATAATTTTGTTTACTGTACAAATTTCATCATTTGATTTTGGTCTATATGTGTAGTAATACAAATATTTTCGATAATTGTGCTGATTATGAATATATGAAGTTTGTTAAATCAGTTTCACATTTAAAAAATAATCATTATTTGTAATAATTTTACTGCTTCTGTACTTGAAAATGTATATTTGTTATGTTTAATGCACGACCTTCTTGATAACAGTGTGAATATCTATACAAGTATTCCTTTCTAGTAGAAGTTTATATTATGATCGAATTAATGTAAGATGATTTAAATAAGGTTTAATTTGACCACAATTTAATATTCAGTAAATAATATTGAAATCAATATTGCATCTTACTTTGAAGAATGTAAACAAATATAAAATAATATGTCACGCCCTCTTCTGATGAGGTACGTGTGGTTGTTACATATTTTTTAAATAGTTATTAGAATATGAAAGATAACGTCAAATTTAGGATGTAATACTGTGTAGGCGAATGAGAAATAATTGACTTGGTATGAGAGTAAAAAGCGTAAGATTACATGCATGACACGTAGCTATTAATTTAATTGAACGGAAGTATGTATGTAGTTGTTGATTATAAAATAAAGGAAAAATACGTACAATTACAATCTTGCAAACATAGTTATATAACTGATAATCGATATATTTTTGGAAACTTCTTATTGCAACACCTGAAACTCCAATTTGTATAGAAAATGCACTGTGTACGTTTGAAATTCTAATTTAATTCACAGAATCTATAACACTTCATTTATTACTCACATGACCTTATGTATATTTATCACCAATATCAAATACAATTAATTCACATATGTATTGCCTTTTCTTTTATCTGCAAAGCGAATAGTTTAAATAAGTAATACGTTTTTCTGTAAAATTCCGTTTTTAATTATGTTGCTCTTCATATTTACAATTCACATATCTCTTAACTGATAATGATAGACTCGATAGCAAGAGTATTGGAAAATACTTTACATGAAAACGAACACTATGGAATTGTAGTATTGTTATATTTTCGGTCGACTGGATATTCAATTAAATATAGTTCATGAAATCAGTTTTTGATGTAATGCAGATAATTAAATTAGAAAAATGTTTTGTTATTCAATTAATTTAATCATAATTAATAAGATTATAAATATAAATTGTTTTGGCATTTTAACGAATAAAACTGTCAGAAATTGTTTGTTTGTAATCGTGTACATACATATATCCGTATATTGTACAATATAGAAATGCTGGATACATTGATTGTATTGTTTAGCGGCTGATTGCACAGGCCAACTCACCACAGTGTCTCCTATCGGACCAGATGAGCTGCCGCCACCGTACCAAGCAGCATCCAGCGGAGGTGTACCGATGGTCACATGTCGTGTATGTCAAGCTATGATCGATATCTCTGGAAAGAGAGACCAGCATGTCGTCAAATGCTGTCAGTGCAATGAAGCCACGGTAATTACATACGGCTTTTCCTCTATCTCATGCATTATTGAACATTCTGCGTGTATCACTCCCAACTCACCCGAAAAACATTAATCTTTATTGAGCAATTTTAATTACAATATTACACCGGTTAACAGCATAAGTTCGTACAAAAAAAAAAGCGTTTCACGAAATAACGTTTACGTGCTAATTGTATTATTGTTTACTAGTAATCCAAAAATAACACGTGATTGAATGAAATAGAACGTAATTTAGAATTGAAATTTTACAATTTATTAATACGAGTACTCCGAATTTCATAAATTATGGTCAATAATATATTTTCATATTTTATCATTATAGGCGTGTATCGGGAATTGAGATAACATGAAGAAAAATAAGAACAAGTTAAATTTAATATTATAACTGATTTATAGGAACATATTATTTATTGTACTATTCAGGTACCTTGTTATTATTAAGTTATTCATTTTATCACATACAGTAAAATTTCCAAGTTATATTCTGTTTACAAATTCGATGTGACGAAATGTTTGAGTCATGATGTCACATGTTAATTAGATCATACAGTATATTGTTCCATCATTCATAAACAAACTTGCACAAAACTTATTTTCATACTTATAGTACTATTGATTAAGGAAATAGGTCATATTACATACGTGATAAGTACAATTATTTAAGTAAATCATGTATATATACTGTTTGTACATTCTTTCATATCGGCCAATCAATTTCCAATTTATAAATATAAAAAATGTTGCAATTTCGACAATCTAGAACATATACATACATATTGCGTAGTATTTTTAAACACACAAAACTGACCTATCATTATTATTATTATAGCAATTTAAAAACTGGCTTATAATACAAGTTAAAATTATTATAACAGTTCATTCGTTAAATTTTTTTTTTGCATTTTATATCTTCATAGATTAACAATCTCAATTTCTTAGCATATTTTAATATTTTCTTATCATTTTTCATAAATTGAACTTAATTTAGGACGAGTGCTGAAAAACAGAACAAAAAAATTGGAAATATGGTTTTTGTTGACTCATAATAAGTTCCACGTTTCATAACAAGACAATCTACATTTTTACTTAGATTACAAATCTGGACTTATGGTGTACAATGTTCACGCTAAATATAGGTCATCCGTAAGAGTTGATTTAATATTAATAAGTCTCTCTTGTTTCACGTTAATTCATCATTTTCTATGACCTTTTATTCTTCGAATAGAAAATGTCATGCCCTTTTGAATTGCTTTCGAATATCCTGTAAGCTGACTAGTATAATTTAAATCCGTATACCGGGGTTTTGTAATATCTAGTTATTTGTAAGTGTCCTAAAAACTAATTGCAGTTTCATCTAGACTTATACAAACTATATTGGTTATAGACACTGACGCCTGTAGTTCATCGACATGTGTACAAATCCCGATAAATCAGAATAAATTATGTAATAGTTACTGAAATACACTTTTAAAATCCTATGTAGCAGGCCGCAAATAAAACAATAAAAGTAAAACATCTTTTTTTGAATATCGTAAGACCTAAAAGAAATTTTGAAAACGTCCAATGTACAACTAGTCCACGATTTGTACTTATTTGCAAAAGAAAATCCTTAAAATCGGTTGTATCAGTCATTTCGTGATCCTGGCAGCCTGTCTGAAATTACTGCTCAAATTTTTTGACACTGGCATGGTACCGAATACTATAGCTCTTCGGCAGGAGGCCAATGAGCTAAAAATGCCGTGTATGATATACATGGTCATAGAATGTGTCACTAGTTGTATTTGACTAATAGTCCAACGCTTAAATGGTATAAGAAATGCAATTATATAAAGTGGCTCTTGTTGTTCTATTTGACGGTACTCTAGTCCTTGAAAATAATATAGTGGTACTTGTCCTTTACGTTCGAAACTCCATAAAATACCATTAAATGTAGCAGTTAAAAGTATAAGAAAAGAAATTATAATTAATCAATAATATTTTACATGTCTTTATAAGCCACCAATTATAACATATGTCTTCGTATGTGATTACGCCATTGTTAAATCGGTTTTCTAGGACTATCGACAATATCGAAATTATGTTTCTTAACTGTTAAATAGCATTAAACTACCAGACAGATTCGAATGTTGTTGATTTTTATTCGAAATTTTAGTTGAAGTTCCATTCATTTACTTCCGTAATAATATGAGTTGGTAGTTTTAGCCAAAATGTAATAATAATAACGTATTTGTTTTGTTTAATAGTTGTTATTGTCATCTATTGCAGCCAATAAGAAACGCACCGCCCGGTAAGAAGTATGTCCGTTGCCCGTGCAATTGTCTCTTGATTTGCAAAAGCTCCTCGCAACGGATTGCCTGTCCGCGGCCCAACTGCAAGAGGATAATTAACCTGGCGCCAAGTCCTGTAACGCCTCCTGTGCCATCAATGCCCGGCATGTGCCGAGTCACCTGTGGCCATTGTCATGACACTTTCCTGGTAAGTTCTTCATTCTTCCATCGACTGTATGCCAGTTGAATATAATCTTCAATTAGCTGATATAAAGAAGAAGAGCACTTTTCAGCAACACAAAATTGAGCGTACAGTATAAAATTAAAATTAAAATTCGCATATTAAAATCCTATTAATATTTGGCATATCCTTTGGCATCAACAACTGCTTGAAGACGACGTGGCATAGATTCTATTAATTTCTTAGTTATAGATGCATCAATATTTTCCCAAATATCTCTAATTTGTTTTTACATTCATTCTTATTTGAAGAATAACAATTTCTCATTAAAAACGTAAGTTCTGTCTACATATTCTGAATTGATATGATGATAATGATATAATGAAATAGTAGTATCTATGAATACTAAATTTCCAGTACCATTGGCAGCCATACAACACCAAAAAAAAAAACAAAAAAATAGATCATCTGCCATGTTTAACTGTAGAACACACATTATTTTTGTTTCACCCCGTTCTTGGGTTTCTCCAAAATAATTTGTCTACCGTTAGATCCACATAAATTAGATTTTGACAATCGAAAATATATTTTCCCCGAAATCATAATTAATATACTCTTTTCCGAATTTTAATTTTACGCTAAACAATTTTAAAAATGTACACATTTTCCTTGTACGCCCTATTTTGTGACTAAAAGTATTATATATTGAAAATATTGCATGACTCACTAGATAATGATAAAGGTGTGATTTTTTCGAATTTTCATTTTCTCTTTCATTAATTAGAAAAAATATATCATGCATTGTTGTATTTTGTCACGGTATGGTTATCATATACGTATATCTAATGAGAACTCATGTTTTATTTATAATATAAAAATTTAAATCCCTATTAATTATTTGAATTTATTCGAAATTTACATGCAGGTAACGAAAATAGTTTTCCTACAAGTCATATCCGAAAAGACTGATATGTATGATTCAGAACGGATCTGTATTTAAACAATTAACTAGTGACGATAAAATTCGATGTTTATTTCAAAAAGAAAATATTTCACTTATTTTAAAATTAAATGAAATAACATGTTGTTTGAATGAAACCAGAATATACTAATTTATTTATGTTGACTTATCTTAAAAGTAAAAACATAGTAATTTGTAGATCTTGTTTTTATTATAACTTTTTCATTTTTTATGTAATAGTATACAATAGAAATGACACTAGTCTATCAGCATTAATCCGCACATTATTTTGGAAACAATTTCTCAGTACATGCAAACAGTATAAGAGTTTTATAACAGACTTGGGTAGGGTAGGGTAGTGTCCCTAACGGTGATTACTTGTTCGATATTTTCAAATCTTAATAAATGAACAACTTACTGAATGAAAATTATTATTCGTCTTTTACAGTTTGTATTTTAAGTTATAATTAATTGGAGTGGTAAATTATGGAACATCCAGTATGTAAAATTAACAGAAAATTCTTCATCATTTGCATATTATGTTTGTTATGATACTAAACATAATGTAACATTATTTATTATTATAATACATGCATTTCATAGTATTATGTATATTTATCAACTATTGTTTGTGTGAGTATAATACATTATATTACGTAATTAATAATTTTTTGTTTCTTATTTGAGATGACATGTAAAATATTGCTTCAGTGGCTACCATACAATACAACGTATAATTTGCGTATTGACAGAGTAATAAATAAATCGATAGTACAGTAGTTTTAAAATATATTCCTGGTATGTGCTAGACAAGTTCTAATAGCTTGGTTTTATATTACTAAAAAGATAATGATATACATGGGTCTATTTCCTTGTAATATAGGTTACCACTTATTTATTAGATGCTTTAATAATTTCTTATAAATTAATATAAAAAATAATCGAAATGAAGAATTATTTTATGATATTTGCTTTCACGTTAATAATGTAGATTATATATTTTGTTTTATCATTTATAAATCAAGGTAAAATTAGTAAGTAACTAAAATACAAATAAATTGTCAATTAAAATGATTTCTAAACTGAAGTTGATTTGAATTTTACTATAAAATAATTAATTAGAAACTGTAAGCATGTTTTAACCTTTATCCGGCGGCATAGGTACAATTGTACCTTTTTCCTTTTCATATTGCGATAACTTTTTTTATAGAAATCGTAAAGACCAGAAATCTCATGACTTCTCTACATTTTTAGTTTAGATTATGTATGTCAAATTTCAAAAGAAAATCTTTACCCATTTCCGAGATAGGGGGCAAAGTTTTTCTTACAGCTGTGGAGGCGGCATAGGTACAATTGTACCTGTTCATATTTTTGTATGAAAATGATGCAAAAAAATACATAATTGGGTTTTTTTAAGTGACAATATTGTTGTATTACGAAAAAAAGAGTACCATAAAATTGTTTAGAACATAAAAATATGTAAAAGAAAATGTTTGTAATTCATTTTTACAATGAGTGCACGTTGTCTTTGCTATTGAATGTTCATCACAAACAGGTTGCACTCAAACCAAACAGCATTTTCTAGTTTTACGTTGTTTCTGTTTCTGGTCTAAACATAAATATAATATAACAAAATTTATTTAAATACATTAAAATATGTAGATACTAACAACCATACAGAAATTATACGAAAATTGAGAGTTTTAAAGCCAAAATATGCACAAGGTACAATTGTACCTATGCCGCCTGTTAACGTTGTAAAATTATGCCGCACGACGAAGGTTAAGTAAATCATACAAATGTAAATGTTCAATATTTAGATGAATATTGTAAAGTGCATTGTATATGTGTTTCAGTTTAACACGTTGAACAATTCGTTGGCAAGATGTCCGCACTGCCGCAAGATATCGTCTGTGGGACCGGACTTTGCCCGAGGCCGTGGTATTTTCTTCCTGATCCTCGGTCTCATATTCCTGATTATCGGTATCGGTGTGACGGCGGGTACGTACGCGTTTGCGCGAAGCAACGGAGGTATATACGTCGCGTATGTCGGCGCCTTCCTGCTCGCTGTGATAACGTTAGTGCGCAGTGTATATTATTGTGTAATGAAAGTCAGTATCATAGAAGGACCGATGTAAAAAGAATTGTGTAATCTTACTACCCCTCCATGATTTCAATTGATTATCCATAATAATTAAGGATGGTTCTTATAGTTTTCTCTTGTGGTTTGTATGCAGAAATATTTTGAAATACGTTTTTTGCACTAAACGGGTACCGGAATACACATACTGGTTTCCTGTCTCAATTCTAGAAAGAAAATATGTAACTGTATATTTACTAAATATGATTATTAACCTAAACGTTTATTAAACTTAAGATTTACAACATGATGACTGTGTTTTGTTTTTATATAAGGTGTGGATCCGCTGTGATTTGATATGAATATTGGACAGATAGTTATATGTATGTGTTCTGCAATTCTGTGTTTTGTACATGTATATTAAGTGTAATTATTAAAGTATACGTTTCATTCTATACTTGTTTATATTTAACATTTGAACTTGTGTGTACAGTTGTCTCCTAAGCGTGTTAATAATAATAAATAAATAATATCAGTTCAGATAAAACTCTTAAACAAATAGATAATCAATGTTGAAGGTCTTGCTATCCAAGTTGTACTCGACATATGAAGAAATTGTCTTAAATATACCAATAATGTTCTCGTGTATATTGGTATTAAGATAACCAGTATACTAACATATGTATAGATCAAAGTTAAATACTTTTACAGATAATAGCTATCGTTATATATTCTCTCCACAAGAACATTTCTATTATTATTATTTTTATCATTCCAAAACTGTAATCTTCGTGGAACAGGCCAAATTTTTATTCAACCTATAATATTTATATTCTTAATATTTAGAGTTCAGTATTTAGCTTTGTATATGTTATAAATTTGCATAAATCAATCAATTGTATCATAATCACAGAGGATCTGCCTTTATCGATACTTGGCGAACAATAATATACATTTAGGAAGCAGGTATATATATATATATATATATATATATATATATATATATATATATATATATATATATATATATATATATATATATATATATATATATATAATCGTCAGTTTTTCAACACAAAAGAAATCTAAATAATATAAAATTATTGTACATAAATACTATACAATAACAGAATAATACATCACTAGTTCATTTCATCCACATTGTTTTATTTTCTCTTCAGAAAAAAATTATATCGACTCTAAACCTTTCATTTTATTGTTTAACTTTATAATTTGACTGTGTATTGGACTTATATAATTGTTTGTGAGAATTTTTATTTTGCATAGTGAAGTAAGTGAAAATATGCGGTATTTAAAATAAAAATATATTTAAAAAAAATGGTAATTTTTTTTTTTTATAAAAATTCAAACATTACATGTACATTTAAAAGAAAGATTGCTACTTTAAACAGTAACATAATTACATATTTCCAATTTTTTGCCGATATGAACTAAATTTTATCCTTTTTATTGAAAATTTCTCAAATATGGAACTATTGACCGCATAATTATATTTTCTACTAATTATAAAGAAAAAAGTTAATTTAATAATAATCTTTTGGAAAGTGCCAAAAATACACCAAATTTAGAATTTTAAATATCGCCTATTTCTATAAAATATTAGACATGGCCATGTGAATAAGAAACAAATTAAAAATATGATAAATTCCTTAGAATTATAACTCATAGTTAGAAGAACATTTAAAATTGAAGCCGACATCTTTTGCCTGAACAGATACACGCAATATTCATACTGGACTTTGGGCTATCAGATCAAGTTACTGCTTCTCATTGAGCATGCATTATACTTTCTGAACATATTTCAAAGGTGAATTGCATTTGTATCCAATCTTTCATTAACGAATAAATATTAAATTCTATAATATGCTACTAGCGGAAATATATTGAGATATCTATTTGAATTATTCTTGCTTTCCTGTGCAGTTTTAAATCACGTTCCATCATATTTGTTATCCACGCTTCAGTTTTACATGTGTAATTTATCTATGTGTAGTAAGTCTAAGGTGGTTCTCTAAACTGTTGGAAGTCTTATGAAACGTTCAATGCATTCCTGTAAAGCAATATTGATTGAAATTTACGGACTGAGTGTGACTGTATTTATTATACAGCAGTTTAGAAACATGTGATTATTGTAAATAAAATGAATCATTTCACTATTTTATCTTAGGCATTTTTATTAATTACAAAATGAATTAATAAATATGCTTAAGACAAATTGTGTTTGAAAATACGTTACATCCTAAGTTTATTATTAAAAATATATTAAACGCTCGATATAATTGTATAATGAACCTTAGTCATAGTTCTCATTTAGTTAGTGAGAAATTAAACCTTATAAAACAAATTGTAATATCTGCTAATAAAAGTATTATTGGTAAAGGATTGTAATATTATTTTAGGGATAAATATTTTAATTTGACACACTTAAAACTAGTAAATTTCATTGCAAAAAAATAACCTTAATAGTAAATGTACAATGAAACCATATGTTTATCTGTATACGTTATTAATGAACACATATTACAAGATTGTAATCTGCAAAATATATTAACAAATTCCGTTAGCAGATAAACGTAGAATTATTTCTGGAATTATAATTCACGGTAATCTAAACGATAAAACTTCATTTCTTTTGGGCATTTTAGTACACCACCAGATTTTTTTCTTCAGACAAAGGCATGACCATCCTTTTACAAGTAATTCTTGTGTGTGCATTACGCAAAATGGATCGTAATTCGCTAAAAAATAATAATTGCAATTGTTCTAAGAAGTAAACTATAGTGATTATATTATATATTACCACTTATCCATTTCTGTACTTGAGCTCGAAAGTTTTCATAGCCTATATATGGATCTATGGTACGACAATGGTATACACCGTCTTTACAAATGCATTCTCTTTTCACTGTCTCCCTCAAAAATATTAACAAAACCTTGTCATTAATATTACATTTTATCTCTAATGGAGTGTACTCGTCTGTAATAATTAGAAATTCTAGTGATAGTGCTTATTTATTGCTGACAGAAAATGTATATAAATTCTATGCGCTGACTAAATAAATTATTGAAAAAACGAGAAATAATATTCTATTTTGAGAAAAAAAAAAAATAATAACAGTTTAAATTTCACAGGAATGTTTTTGTATATTTGTTGCTCTTAAGTTATCAAATGTACTTTTTGGAAATATAAGAATTATTTCATTGGATCTATAATTATTATTATTTGATTTGTAAAAAAATACGTTTGTGATTTTTGTGAACTTACGTTCATCGTAGTCTAGATGAGCATTTGCAAAAGCAAGTATGATGAACAATATTATTAATAATTTCTTCAATACTTCCATGATTATAAATTACATGCAGATCACATATATATGCGTTGGAAATACAAGTTGAAATGACTTAAAGGCACATTATGTCACAATGTGTACATATTTTTTGATTGATTTCAAACTGCAAAACAAACCATGATTTATAACATTTTTATTTAGCAAACTTTTAGTCGAATTACATTTATAGTTTTATGTATTGGTCACATTGTTTTTTTAATTATGCTTTTTTTATATCAATTCTGCGTTCATGTATAGTTTTTTGTGAGACGAACATATTTTGTTATATTAAGCATATTATTTGTGTGATTTATCGTAGGTATCTTTTTGTTTATATCCTGATACATATCCGGAGTCATCAGTCACATTTTCACGTCCTTCTTTTCCTTTACCCTTTCCTTCTGCGTCAAATCTTTCTTTATGTGCTCCAGTATATTTTGACGTATCTGTTAATCTGTCTACTCCTCCAACATTTGTCGTTTGCTAAGGAAGGTATATAATATTTTAATGCAAATTATTATTTTAAATAAGATATGTATTTACCGTTGTATTTGAGGTGCCCGGCGCTCCACAGCAGATCATTTTATTTATTATTTCATCAACTTCAGCATTTTTATATTTTGCTAATTCAGCTAAATATTTTTCATAATTCGGGAGATTCAACGTTCTAGACCTGTATTGATGAATGGTATTTTTAAACGTGGAAAATTGGTTATAAATGATATATTAAAAATATTATTTGGCATTGTAATATTTTCTTACTTGAATTTATTGAAGCATATGCCTGTGTCAGTCGTAGTAATTTTTTTTCCAATTACATTAGCTTGCTTCATCCATTTATCACTATTGGACAAAGTAATTACTGTACCATCGGATTTTGAATCGCCGAATTTTGAAAATGCTGAAAACATATCTTTAAGTGTTGTACCCCCTGAAGCCATTGTATTTATTAATAATTATTCCTCCACTTAAAATTTTGAATTGACAGTTTGCCTAAATGATGCTAATTGAAACAAAAGTTTGAAATCTAATGGTATATCGATGCGATGTAAATATTTAGAAATTAATAGTTATTTATGTACCAAAGGTGTTATGACGATGATTATGTAAGGAGAGTGAGGATGTTCCAAGGATGTCGCCCGATGGGCATAATTATTTAGTAACAACCGTGGTGCATACAAGACTTTATACTACACTTTCCTATTATTTTTATCAAAAATAAATTGCCCGTGACAGTTTGATTCGATTTACCGTAGTGCTCTGCTATAGGCCTGGGCCTCTTCAGAGTGTATGCACTGTACCTATCCTATGTATTGTATTGTGTCATTTGTATGCCTTTTTGTGGCTGCCATTTGCCCCTCTATCTACTTATCACATGACGTACACCAGAGGTGATATTAGTTCGATTTAGGGCTTAGCGTGTACCCAGGCAGGGGAAACCCATTCAATTTATTTTCTCTTGAAAATTGCGTCGATTGCATTACGTGTTTGCGATGATATGTGTGTCAAAAGATATTTTAACCTGAGCGAAGAATGCTACTTAAGATTTATTACCCACGAAATTGAAGGCAATTTATGAAAAAATACTATTGCAAGTTAAATTATTAAACAAAACAAAAACGTATAAAAAAATCCAAATAGTTTATAATTTTAGAAACTAATATAAATAGGGAATTTGCACTTTTTTTTTCTGAATCCGTGTACGTTAAAACAAATTCCGTAATTTTTTTTTTTTTTCGAAAATCGCTATATAATTGCACTAACAGCAAATGTATTGCACATAAGTTTAGCGCAACGTTACGAACTAAGAACAGGAATGCTCGTATCATGTCGTATTATTTCGGAAATAGACATCGTGTACCTTCAAAAATAAATTGGTCTGACGACTAGACTCTTGTTTATTTGTGGTGGATGCGTCACATGCCACTACGATGATATAATTTGTTTTAAAAAATTTGTATATTCATACCCTAATTACTACTAATTGGTTCATTTTAAAAATATGTTTCTTGGATATTACGTATTAGATTTTATGTATAAATCGAAATAAAGTAATGAATTAAATATTTAAAATCCGTGCAAGTTCTCTATTTTGAAAGGTCGTGTTATAAACTTATAACACTACATTCTGTAAAGCTAAGTAAGTTGCATACTTTTAAGGTTATAAATTTATTATACGTCGGGATAAAATGAATTCTCGGAAACTATTTCAAAAGTTAAACACTTATTTACAACAGTCGTAGAAGAGTAATCATAAAAGATGAATGTATTTGCAGGCTCCAGTCAGACTCTTGACTTATTGAGACAAATCAATAACATTTTATTATGTGACTCATACATAGACTTCTTTACGGAAGAATAAATTCCATGGATTTTCAAATGGAAATGATCCACTAAGAATTAAATGGCTGTAAATAAATTAACAACCATATTAATCAAAGTAAATTATGCAGATAACACATCGAACTGTGCAAAGATAAATATTTGCTCTGTATTTTATTTTTTTCACATATACATATTCATGCAAAAATTTTTATATAAATAATATAATAATTTTCACATTTTATTTCTTATATATAAATAACAAAAATATATTTACAAGTCGTTATAGTTTTAATATGATACAAAAGGCAGTACAATATTATAATTGTACATGTTAATTTCCAATAGGAGCATAGTGTACCTATTAGCAATTTTAAAATGAAGACTCGGAATATTGTTTATACTGTAGTGTAAACTTTTCTTTACATTTAGGGTATTTTTTGTTATCTACTCTGCTCTCTACTTTGTATATACATTCAGCATTTTTATCTAAACTTTAGTACGTTCCGGTCCTGTCCAAATCCAAATGTGATTTAAAAACGTGCGACGACGATGTAGTAGAGCTATCGGTGGAGGGGGTACTGGACGACAGGCGTCGGAGGGGGCGCCAGCGTCTCCATAGAGATACGCAACTTCCAGCGCTCAAAATCAGTCTGGTATAGCGCTAGTGATAATTCGCAACTCGCAGTGGTTGTATTAACGAAATAGTGTTTCATTTACACAACAAAAAACTACTGACACACATTAAGTGTGAAATAAGTGCGCCCAGTTAGTTATATCATCGTTTAACACTGTACTAACACACAGCACACTGGGTGAGCATCAGTAATCTGATAGATTCGTGTTAATATTTAATTCTCATAAGTTGATACAGTCACGCTATGTGTAAGGTTGCATGAATCTGATATTTAATTATAGGGCTGTTGTAATTTTTCTAATGTGAACTAATATTTTTTTAGAGTTTACCTATTTTATTTGTATAATAAAACCTTATCATTTTGTTTTGGAAATACCTTTGTGATAAGATATTAGTATGAGATATTCAAAAACTATTCAAGTAAATTAAGATAACGAAAGTACATAATACATGCTAATACAAATTAATAGTTGTTCTACCCAAAAAAATTACAAAAGCGTTTTATTGTTACATACATATTCACGTTTACTAAACTACTATTAATATTATCTCTCTATGTCACTTAAAAATATGTAGGTGTTGTATGTTGAAGGGAGAATCTTGGCATCAAAATATTATTACGGAATAATAAACGAATAACTCTCAAAGAATATTGCTGATATTTTTAGCAATGTTCACTCTCTCTAATTATCTGTAAATAATCCATGAACACACAGTGTAGACCACTTACATTTTATCTTGAAAGTTAAATATAAGTGTGACAGTATAGACATAACATTAAAGACGGCTTACAGAACTACCTAATTTATACCATTAATGATAACAGCTGATCAGTTAATATAAATTTAGTTGAGGTAACATGTATTTAGAAACATAAATAAATAGAAGAATACAGAAATTGTTGTAAAAGCTTGTATATTATTTACGTTTGCATGTTATTTTAACATATATTAACAACTGACGTAATTGTTGACATACGTATTTTGCACGAGAATAGAAATTAAAGCAAAATAAGTAATTTGTATTCACTCGGAAGAGACGATATTATCTAAGAAAAAAAATATATTAGTACTTATTTGTGCCGGCATTATTTTATCATTCATATCCGAATTTCTAAACTTGGTTTGTTAGATCATGTAGTTATACTAAATTACTATTAATATAATATTACTATTAATAGAAATACTATTTCAGTTATTTATAAATGTAATTGTAGTGTAATACAATCTGAATGTAATTTATATACATATTTATTATCCAAATTTTGATAAAATATTTCACTTTGCAGACAGCACCATGCATATCCGATTCCTTATATGTTTTATTTTTGTTTAACTTTATTTTATGATACGTAGTACAATGTAATTTAAATAACATAATAGAAAGTTCTTGGAAATAATAAAACAAATTGCAGTACGTAAAAGAGAAAATTAGTCTTGGATATTTTTGTTATTTGTTATGATAGGAATCTTATTAAATAACAATAATAAAAGTTATATTAAAGGTATATAAATGTTAATCATGTTAGATCATGAATAAAATTCGCATAATTTATTCTTTATTTTTTATTGCAAGATATTCCGAACCTAGGATTTTGCGTTAATATAATTATTTTTCTTACTGAACTTGTTTAATAAAAGGCATTTAATTTTTAATTATTCATACAAGTACGTATATGCTGGATCATTTTAATAAAGATTTCATAAGATGAAAAATCAAAGTAATATTCAGTACAATATTAGCACTGTAAGATTAATTCAATATTCATTTTGGTCTTAAATTACATATTTATATTGACAAAGTTAGAAGTTTCATGTTAAGGAGATTCTCTGTTAATCCCAAAGTTTCACCTGGGGTGCAACGGTTTGGGACGAAGTAGCCACTGGGCGGGTACAATTTGGTAGTAACAGTATCTAAGGAGAATGAGAAGTGTTGGGAGAAAATATATGTCCGTAAGTAATAGGGCTTCATTAAATACCGGGTGCATATTTGTCGTGCAAGCTTTTTGCGCCGATGAACTATTCCAGAGGGTTGTTTGTGAAAATCGATTCTTGGTTAATGCGCATGTAGTTGATGTATCCTAAATGTGTTACACGTTGGCGTTTGATTTCAGTTCCTTCATTTTAAAATACATCCTAATAGTAATTGTAAATTGTTTGCTATATTTTATTTATAATAATCTACAAAATTATCTGTTTATAGAATTTAGATAAAAATTATTGAATTAGAGCTGAATTAAAGAAAATCTGAACCTAAATCCCTTTTTAATCAAAACTCTGATGGGACGAGCATAAAACGATAATTTTTCTAAATCTTGTCTAAGCGTAAGTCCATATCTGCACCCAGAATCGCTAACTTACGGTATCCAGACTGCTCCAGACTATGTATAATGATATTTTCTGAGAGACTGGCGACGTTACGTCTGGGGTATGGAGCCCATGCTTAAATTTAGGGTGCAATTTTCGCAGACAACTGGCTATGAATGACAACACATCCATTTTCATTGCCCACATCTTTTTTATTAACATTGCGTACAGTACAATATAGCAGCACTGTTGAGAAATATGACTTTTTCAACAACCAACAAATATGTACGTTTATAACAGATTAAATGCATAGAAATGAAAAGGAGCAATATTTTAAAAATGCCTTCACATCTCGGTATTTTATTAACTCTGCCCTAGATATTATATTAAATATTTATTTTTAACACTAGATTTACGGATGTGGATAATATACCTAGTTTTACTGAATTAATTTGTTGGCAAAAAAACATGTAAGTTTTATTCAAATTTGGTATCAGAGCCAGAAATCTTAAAATCCTAAATGGATCAAATTGGCTCATTCCGTAAACTTAGTGTTAAAA
This sequence comes from Carabus problematicus, assembly GCA_963422195.1. Taxonomy (NCBI): domain Eukaryota; kingdom Metazoa; phylum Arthropoda; class Insecta; order Coleoptera; family Carabidae; genus Carabus; species Carabus problematicus. Next base: position 11,586,306 of record OY728585.1, on the reverse strand, counting down.
CTAAGATTTCTCCGTAATGAAATAATTAAGAATACATTACATTCTATTCAACGGAAAGTGCATGGATCAATCAATAGTGGTGTTACAACACTGTTGTATTACTTCTACTTTATTTTTTATAGCTTGGAGGGTGTCGTTATGCAAAGTATCATATGCTAGGCAAATAAATTTAAATATGTATAATAAAATATTACACCGCCGTAGTGTTCTATAAAAATTTAAATATTTTTAATTTCCACAAATTCAAAATTTCCATAGATATGCTAGTTAAAACCTTATCTTGCATTCAAGACATAACTGCCGCATCACTATCAAGATTTATTCACAATTTTAAGCAAACCTGACGTCATTTACATTCATATATTTCTCAAGGAAGGTCTTTCATTTCTCACGATAAACATAAACAACACATTACAACATACAAATTCTGTTCCATCATGTTGAATGGAATTATATTCAAGACTGTTTCAGATTCATTATAATATGAAATATAATATACAATACAGTAATATGTGGAATTATGAACGCATATTTATAAACAAAAGACATTGTGAAAATAAAAAGGTTAAAAGAACGTAAATATTTAGAATATTATAGAACCCGATATCTATAAATAAGCGTGAAGTTAGTGAAGCTAAAATATTCTGCATGATGATGTCATTTCTATAATTCACTAGGTTACGATGTGATAATTTGTTAGTAGCGTATTACGTCAGTAGGATGACTTGGTGTATAAGCAATGAATGCCAGGTGATACCAGGTGTTATGCGGTCAATGATTACGTCGCATTCAGCAGTTGTGATAATAGTATTTAGCGGTGTTTATAGATAATTAATGATGCATCAGAATTTGATTTTGATAATATGTGCTGAAGTATTTATTGCTATTTAGTTAACTGAAATGAAATTACAAGTGATATATAAATTTCAATCCTATTGTTAATTGAACCAAATGTTTAAACAAGCACATATTAAATATGATTTATTGTATTACATACTTATAATGTTTTTGGAATTAAAATAAATTTATATTTTACTTGCAATGCATTACTTCTGTTGGCATCTATTTTTTTGAGTAACTATGTATTTAAGAAATTATAATATAACTATAAAAATAAAAATAATTTTCCATCTTTATGATCTATTATGTAGGTATTTTTAATGAAATAGTGGAATGTAATATTGTAGATACGTCCCTGTTTAATGTTCCGGTAATAAATATAAACGTCCCACACTGCATATCAGACCGGAAACGGCAACCAATCAAATACATATAACATAAATACATTAGTCACATTTACTAGCTCATTCTGACGCAAATTCAGAATACTTTAAACATTGTCTATCTTCTTAACACATTTTTAAAAAACGCGCAGGCATATTTTTTAAAAAAATTCCCAGGTTGTATCTACATCTTGTAATGTATTTGCAACATTTACTTCCATTGTTGGAAAAGGCTACTTTCTTTTATTTGCCTTGTTGGAAAATAGAAGACGTACCTACATTGTATCAGGTATCTCGATCAGTCTTTATACACAACTGAATGTCAATTTCTTTCTGTCAGACTTGCTTTATATGTGCGAGAAAATTTGTACTGTTATAGAAACATTTTTTAGTCAGTGCCGTCTTACGAAAGGAGCCCAGTTTAATATATAAATGAATAACTATTAAAAACAATATCATTTGTAACAAACATTCACAGAAACAATTCCTGTGACATAGGGGACCTCGAATCTACGTACCTTTTAGTTTGTACATTTCAGAATAGTTTAATTAAACTATTACTCATTGTAAAACAAATTTATAGAGAATAAATTGAAGATTGAGATAAATATTAAATTTATATGTATTTGTCGTAAATAAATATTACTTCTATTATTAAAACATATTTTATAAATGTTCTGTAAAAATTGGCTTCAATGTTTCCAATTTACTTATTATATTAAACAAATTTTTATATACAAGTAGAAAAATAAAAATTGCTTAAAATATACATGTATTATGAAACTAACAATGAGATAATTCGTGTTTCAAATTAACGTCGAAAACCAAATTTCCTCATTTCCGCTGAACTAGGTAAGTTCCAAATGTAATTCATCTCAGTCAAAAGCTCATTATTTAGCTAATAGTAGATGAATTGATCTGAAACCACGCCTGTTACGACGTGATATCGCACAGTTTTGGCCTACCGATAATAGTGTAATGTGAGGAAACACGCCATTTTCCAAGGGTGCGTGTTATTTTCAAATTAAGATAAGCCCGAGGTTAAATTGTTTCATCTACTTTCGATTATTTTAAACTTGTTTATGAGCAGAAAGTTTATATGTTTAATTTTATCTCTATAAACCAAATTGTTGAAACAATTGCCCTGGTCTCTAGTTTTTAATTTCGAAATCGTATGGTAATATAAAAAAATGCCTACGTAATATGTCTTCAAAAATATGAAATACATATCTGTACACCGCAGGTAAAAGACACTTCAGAGAAATAAAGCACTGTCTCCTATGCTCAATAATACACAATTTAGTTAATAAGAAATGGTACCACTCCATACTATCGTACCAGTATTAAGGTAAATAACACTAAGTGAACATGTAGCCATTCAAATGGGTGTTGAAAAGTGTTTAAATATTAGTATTATTACGTAAAACAAATCTGAATCAGAATTCATCTTAACGCATACTAGACCAACAAACGAAGAATATGCATTCATTTGGCTTTCCGAACAAAATTTCATATTTGTGACTTGGTGTACAGACATGTGAATTCGACATAATACAGCAAAATCGAAATCCCCTTCTCAAATTAAATTTACTTGAGTTTGCTATACTGGAAAAAGTTACGTTATATCCACTGGTTTTACGTTTTTGAAATATTTATTTAATAAATTATACATGCGGTCTATTCTACACTGCCATTATAGGCTACTGATCTGAAAAGAATGTAGCACACATTTCCTTTTATACGTCATTTTATTTGAAAACAGAAAATATCTAGTAAAACAGTATAAACATCTGAAACTGTTTCCGCATGTTTTGGTAGGCGTGTTAGCATACCATATTTAAAAAACTGTAGTATCAGTGACCAAAACCGCATTATTCATTGTTACAATTTTATGTTGATTAACCGAATTAAAAATTATGTCAAGGTCATGGCATATACTCACAAGTTGGTGGGCTGTCAGTTAATACAGGCCCCCAAAATCGTGGGACTGTATTATTTGCAATTTAAAAATCACTGTTGTCGTTAATTAATTTATTTAATACTCCTATTTTTGAATACGTTAAATAGATTATTAGAGAAGTTTTATAAGTAATATCTTATTATATATTTAAGAGTATGATTTAAATTTTGCATCATAGCTATATTTATATTTTCCAAATAAATTCAGTGTTCGCAAGTAAAAAAATATGTACAACTTATGAACATGTAATCAAAACTTATAAATATATTCAACCCGATCCTGATTACAGTAAAAATTGTTTGAATAACATGTATATATGAGTACTTTTTGTTCTGGATTAATCAATACTTGTATTGTGTAAAATGGTTGCACCCTAATACCGAGTTGTAAAATAATTAACTTTACCATTGTCGGAATATAGGTCATGTAATATTTTATTATATTCGAATTTAACGGAATGTCACAACATGTGTATCTGATGGATAAACTATTATCTTTTGTTGTGTATTCTATATAACAATGAATAGATATTGAACATAATATAATTTATTTTTGCGTGATTTATTGAATGGAGTTTTCAATTATATGGTACTATAAAAAATATTATACAAGGGTTCTAAATTTTTATGCTTCATAGGGTTGTAAAAATTGATATTAACTGTGTCATTATACGAAAATGAGTCAAACCTTGAACTATTTTTCAATTTAACTGAATATCATATATTTCGATAGACAGACCATGTCAGTTATTGAAAAACTTTTTTATTAAAGTTGTAGTACTTTCGACAGTTTTCTATTACTTGCAATATGTTTCTATAACAGAATTCATATTTGACGTTCAATTTTCTGGCGAAAAAATAGTACATTTTGAGTTTATTAACTTTATGCGTATGAGTAATCTAAATACTCGTATACATACAGACATAAATAACAGCACGTTTTCCTCATTGTTGGGCAAACCAACTCAGAAAACGGTCCTGAAAGCAAATACATATTTCATAACTTTCATAGAATTCAGAAATACAAAAAAACACGTTTTTTAATTTCAGTATGTCTGAAAACAACGAAACAGCCCCTGCCGCCGAGATGGCTGATTTGAAAATAGAAAATGGCTCGGTCACTCAGGAAGCGGCTTCTCCCTCACCGACACCAGGATCTCCTGCACCAGGATCTTTCAAAGATAGTTTCAAGGCTTTCTCTAAGTTCGGCGATTCCAAATCAGATGGTAAACATATTACATTGTCGCAAAGTGACAAATGGATGAAACAAGCTAAAGTTATCGACGGCAAGAAAATTACTACCACCGATACTGGAATTTATTTCAAGAAACTAAAATCAATGAAAGTTATTTTAGAAGATTATAAGAAATTCCTTGAAGATCTAGCGAAGAATAAGAAAGTGGACATGGAAGACATAAAAACGAAAATGGCCAATTGTGGTCAGCCAGGATTTACAGGATTAGGGGTTAGTATTTATAGAGTAAAAATATTAAATTTCTTTTTCCGTTCAATTTTATTAGCGAAAGTACATTATTAACAAAACAAAAAATTATATTTGTTATAGGCAGCAAAGACTCCATCTGCAGTGGATCGACTTACAGATGTTTCAAAGTACACTGGATCTCATAAACAAAGATTCGATGATTCAGGAAAAGGGAAGGGCATAGCGGGACGTAAAGATCTAGTAGACAGTTCAGGATATGTATCTGGTTATCAAAATAAGGATTCGTATAAATCACACTAGTCACATACTATGAAATGACACAAATACTGTAAATTCAAAGCAGGTCAGAGTCAAGATGAATTATTATTATATTATGAATCTACACACTTGTCAGAAATATCTTATCTTGGCTGTACTATTTTTGTTATATTTATTGGATTGTCCCAAAAATATTATACCTATTTACGAAAAGCAATAATTATGTACATATGTGGTTTAAACATTGGCATGAGATGGTTTAAAATTTTATTTTTGTTTCTATTTGTTTGTAATTTATTTAGGTACATTTACATTTATTTGATATGCAAAAGAATACACCGTCCACATTATACTCAAATATATAACAACACCAATGAAGCCTGACCTTTATCTATCTAGTGACAATATTTAGCAATATTGTCTATAAGAACATCAACCAAAGCCGCCTCTGCAAAAACTCTGTGTGGACCATAAGTATTTATATAGTATTTGGGGCAATCTATTATTATTTTATGCATTTACCTTAGAATGTCGAGCTTCGCATTTTAATATGTATTTTTCTATACAAATATATAATTATTATAAATTATGCTGCCACAAAGGGGGCACAAATATTCACTATGTATTTATCGTAGTACAAATATTAGCTGGGAACAATTCACAGATTTTCAAATCAAAATTAGTAAATAAATACTCCTAACATATATGTATTTATGAACCCAATCAATAAACTGCTATATTAATTGTAACCAAAACTCGTAAAATATGTGTGTATTTATGTAATGCTTAATTAGTATAGTAGATGATTAATAGTCATATTTTAATTGAAGTATATTATTTTAAAACACTTATCTATTTTCTATTACATATATTTTGATGACATTATTTCCAAATAAAAAGGCATTTTTGTTCGTTTTAAATATTGAACTCTTGTTTGTACTCTTTATATTTGATCCATATTTTGTGTTATTGTTTTTATACATATTTTCTATTGCCTGTTTCTTTAATTATTCAATAAGATCACAACAATAATGACTAAACTCACGAATTTTATCAAATATACAATTTTCATCGCTTGTTAATATTGTTGTGTTATTTTATTTTTTATTAATTAGGCTACGTATCATATTATATATGTATATGGAAACTAGCTGGAAGGTGGAATTAGAACCCACCTGATTAATGGTTTTGTTTTATTATAGATATGAGTTAGTAAAATTTTTAGCATTACCACTCTCTTGTAAACTTTATTTATTTAAATAAAATAAAGTCTCCTATCTTCATTTAGCGTATTTAAAATTCGGCATTAGTTGACACTGGTTGACACTACATATATGATAAAGTATATGAAAATGAGCGGCTAAGTGGAACTAAGTTTCACTTCATATGTGACGATTATCATTGTTTTTGTATTATATAATAAATGTGTTGTGGTGGATCCGTTAACATTAAAATTATATTCTGTAACGTTAAACTACCATTATAAATTATTTTTTATACTTATTATAAAGCACATATTATAATGCAGCATCCGAAAAAGAAAACTCTACTTGCGGAAACGATGCATCGAGATTTCGCTATATTTCTGTGCGTACAATTTTAAGTAGAATAGATGCAGACACCCATGCCTGCAGCTCATCGACGTATGTTCATGTCCGAATATATCACAAATTAATATTTACTTAAATACACTTTTAAAATCCTAAAAACTCCAGAACGGTAGAACTGCGTACAACGCTAGTGTAAATGTTTTCTCTGCAAAACAAAGGTTTCCCTGTGAACAGATTTGTACAAACAATACGTAAACGTAACTGACTCTGGACATGGGCAGAAGGTCCATGTTAGTTCGATGCTCAGGCAGCCCGACTGACTTTACTGGGAAGTGATAAGAGGTAGAGTATTGTTGATAACACAGTGCTTCGACGACGTCCGGCAAATATGGACACCCACTCTACTACTCTAACGATCCAGCTATTGTACTGCAATGTATGAATGTTCATCTATTCGGCTGCTCATGGTACATCGATAGGAATTTAAGATTACTCGTAAGCATTTGTTTATATTTCTATAGGCAGTATTAATAACGTTCATTTATTCGGATGCTCAGGGCACACCGACAGGAATTTATTATTACTCGTAAGCATTTGATTGAATATGTATTTGTTCACTTAACGAACATTTAAATGCAATTAAAATTAATTCAGAAAATTCTACTTTTGGTAATCATGTTTTAGTAAATAACTATAAAGTAAATAGTTCAGATTGTATTAAAATATTACATATTGCAGAAGTAGTTTGCAGTTGCATAAGTAAGCTAGACTGTGAGTTTGGTCTCTTCTTATACTTCTTCTGTACGTTTTGACAGTTGTTAACAGGTGATCTGAACCCTTTGTTTTGTTTCGTCTTGTCATTTTACATGATTTTCCGCAGCCTGATTTTTATATTGAACAGTGAGTAGCAGCAGTAGTTCAGAAGAAGAAATAATAATTTTAGCTGCAAGTAGAGTAGCTGAGGCTGCGTTCGAATTGGACTATTTAGTGCACTAATGTACCACGTGACTGGTTTTATAACTTAAATTGTGCACTAAATAACGTTAGGATTTTAGAAATAGACATTAGGATTTGTAAAACCACACTACGCCCTGAATTGCATACCCTAAATTGACCGCCAAGATCAAAAAATCTCCCTAATTTCGGTGCCTAAGATACTAAAATCTTGAATTCGAATCACAAAAAAAATGTAACATCATTGTGAAGTCAGCTACACTCATCAAACAGACAAAAATAGCTGCAATTCTATTTTTGATGTCTCGACGAAATTCGTCCGTCAGCCGTCAGTGTGCCACTAGCATAAGAAACATGTTGATTTCCTGATAATGACACATGCAAGGAACATTTCGATTTAAAAATATAAAATAATGTAGTAAAAAGAAAATAATTTCTATTAATATATTTATTATCATTTGGAACACTGTAGAATTTCTAACGAATAACATGTACATTTTTCTTTCGTACGTTACATGCATCTTTTGCCGATCTTGCGGTTTTCCTTGATCACTATGCTCAGAAACACTTACAAATTCAACCTCTGGCACTGGCACTTCTGCTGTATTGCACATTTTGTCCATGCTAGGTTGTTGTTGAGTTTGCGTTGACACATCCATCATAGCTAGTTTCATAGATGCATTTTGCTTTGGCACTTTACACGTATCGTGTATCTTTTGTCGATCTCTTCCTGGTCTTGATTGTCATGCTCAGGTACAAATATGTGTAACAAATGTCGCTCACAAACTGAATATGTTCAACTGGCACATTTGTATTAAACATTTTATATTTTATCCACCTCTGGTTGTTGTATCCCCTATTGTTAGTGTCTGCTGCAGGTAGTTTGTTCTTCTTTTGCTCAGCATCGCATATGCCAATTAACTGCTGCAATTCTATCGATATATCGACTAGTCTGTTACTACAGCATTCACGTACCAGCACGATTATAATAAATAATCATCTCTTCATATGTCGTACAGTTACATGTACATATATAATTTTTGCATCACACGATCAACAAATCTAGCCTTTAGCTGTCCAGCAGATCCTATAAAGATGTTCCAGTATTAACATCAGTATGTACGACTAGTCAATAATAGTAATATGAAGTATTCACTGATACTGCTTGGTGAGTCGTATTTATATGTAACATGTGTAAAATTGTTTTCAATTCCAGAGAGATAACTGTGCAAGTTGAAGAACATTATTAACTGAGTATCTGCTTCGAAGCTACAAATACCAAACACAAATAACTACTCAAATTCATAATGTACACAATGTATAATTTACCTGAATAGTTCATTTTCCATTTGCTTTTTATTGGGAGACCTACAAAGAAACATTAAAAAAATAAGTCGGAATACATTAATTGATACAATAAATTACATACCTCATTCTTAGTTGGTTCATCGTCAGAATCGCTGATGACGATATCATTTTGTTGGTCTTTTTGGAATTGTCTTTGGTACGTGAGGTAGACGTGCTTGTTGCCAATAGTCTAAAATATTATTTAATGAATATTCATACTTACAAGAACCATAATAAATGAGCAAGTTTAGTACGAAAATACAAACTTGTTTTACAAGTATATCAAATGATGAACTGAAGCCGCAGCCACATCTTGATCGTTTTCGTATCACCGCAGCTCACACAGTATATCACTGTATGATTTCCTGTTAAAGGGTAGTGTTTTTAATTTTTTTGACGTACAGGCCTCTGGCCGGCTATTTGGCTTTTCTCTCAAATATGCATAAAAATTTGTAAATTAATAAAATTATTCATTTTGTAAAATTACTAAAAGTAGATATCCGTGCAATATCAGTCTTCGTCGATACTCTGTAAGATCATATAAATGTAGCATATCACATGGTAGCATATCTATGATTTTAGTTATGAACTTAACTTACTTTATCCTTCTCCATTCGCTTCCATAGTGCGTTCTCTCGCAGATTGCATCCAATTTTATTATTTATAATGTATCGAAGGATTTTACTTCGCTTCTCGTGCATGTACAAACTACATAAATAGAGAACAATTATAAATAACTGTTCCAAAAATATTGAACTGAATAAATGTACATACTTATACATTTTGGCGAATTATGAATAAATGACGCAATTTCTAGCTAGCAATTATACAATATACAACACATTTACGCGGGAACAAAAGTAATAAAAATTCCTACATTTTTAGTTAAGTACAAATACAACTCTCGTCAACTATAACCTCCCAAACTTTGTTAAATCGCGAACCTTTTTCATAGCAGCCCGTGCAACCCCTGATCACATTTCCATGAATAGAAGAGAAGATATTTCTTAGCTACTATTCATTCGGCTGCTCTTTTTTTAGCTCGGCTGAGTTTTTTAAATATATACGTTTATGCGCCCCCCTCGGCCGAGTTTGAAAATTAATTCGAGTTAACTACATGTCAACTCTGGTGCGTTTCGTAGTATTCGACAGTATTCGAGTTAATTCGAGTTAAAAGAGAAAGGTCATGATCGTGGTTGTACTTAGTTTGTTACTATCACTACTAGTGACATCTGTGGATAAAATATGAAACTAAAATTGTAACTGACATTTGCTGACATTTACACCGGCAGATTCAGCCAAATTGTTTAAAATTATTTTGCGGTTTGATTTAACCTAGAAAATCCGTGACATTTTATGTTTACCAGCCAGAGAAATTTAATAAGAAAAATGAGTGTTTTTACACAAAAATTAACGCCAATTACTGGAAAAATGGAATGGGTAGTGCAAGATGAAAATTACGATTATCATCAAGAAATTGCTAGAAGTTCTTTCGCTGACATGCTTCATGATACAGAAAGAAATCAGAAATATTATATGGCTATAAATACTGCCATAAAGAAAATGCATTCCGAAAATAAGAAAGCAAATGTTCTAGATATTGGTACTGGGACTGGTTTGTTGTCAATGATGGCAGTTAAATGTGGTGCAGATTCAATTACGGCATGTGAAGCATTTAAACCCGTAGCACAATGTGCTAAACAAATAATGAAAGTAAATGGATTTGCAAATAAAATAAAATTGATAGCTAAAAATTCGTTAGATTTAAAAGTGGGAAGTTTTGGAGATATGAAGCAAAAAGCAAACATTTTAGTAACTGAAGTATTTGATACAGAACTCATAGGTATGTAGTTGTAATTGTTTTTTAAGCAACGACAGAATATATTTATAATTGCAGGTGAAGGTGCTATTCAGATTTTTGAACACGCACACAAAGAATTATTAGAAAAAAATTGCATCGTAGTTCCAGATTCCGCTACCATTTATGCACAAGTGGTAGAAAGTCCGTTAGCGTATGAGTGGCGTAAAATGAAATCTATAGTCGATACTGACGATGGATTCCCAATAATACAGATACCAGAATCAGTGCAAACATGCGTCGGATCACCTGCTATTCATGACATTCAACTTAGCCAGTTTCCAGTGACACATTTCAAGACGATAATATCACCAACTCCAGTAATACGTTTTGATTGGTCGGGAAAAACTACTTTTATAAAAAAGCGCAACAATTTAGTTGTGCAGAAAGCTGAACAAAATGGTAGCGCGCAAGTAGTGTTTATGTGGTGGGATTTAAATATGGACACCGAGGGAAAAATTATTTTAAGTTGTGCTCCTTACTGGGCTCATCCAGATATTGAGCACCATAGTAAAAATTCAAATTCTCCGATTAAAGATTCAATTCCGTGGCGCGATCATTGGATGCAGGCAATTTACTTTCTCCCGAACGAAATACAAGTAACGAAAGGACAAGAATTAACATTATTAAGCAACCATGACGAATATTCGCTTTGGTTTAACATAAAAGATAATTTGAAAGTAACAGATATTGATTACGCTAAACCGTTATGTCAGTGTGGATTACATTTTGTTTTCTCGCGAACAAGGATCGGCCAGTTAAACGATTCAAGAAGGAACAAGAAATATCTCGCTGTGTTACGCAATAAAATCACACCGGACACTATTTGTTTGTGTCTAAGTGAAGGTTCCCTACTAGGTTTAATTGCAGCTAAAATGGGTGCCAAGAAAGTTTACTGTGTATCAAATATGAATATGATTCAAGTTGCATTTGAAGATTTTGCGAAACAGAATGAATTAAAAGATAAAGTTGTCTTCTTGGATGATCTTGATGAGGCCATAGAGAGGAAAGATGAGATAGCCAATGTAAATCTTGTAATTGGAGAACCATTTTTCGCACCGGCTCTGTTACCATGGCATAATTTACATTTTATGCACGCAATTAAAAAAGATTTACAGGGAATTTTACCAGCGAATATTGATGTTATGCCACAGAGAGCTGTAGTAAATGCAATGGCCGTCAATTTTAATCATCTACATAAAATCAAAGCGAGCCTGAAAATTTGTGAAGGATTTGATATGAAATTCTTTGATGAGATGATAAAAGTAAGTTAATTACAAGTATAATATAATAGGAGTATTGTTTATTTGTCTTACAAATTCATAGAATTCAAGTCATAAAGCCGATGCCGCTGTGGAACCACAGCCATTATGGGAATATACCGGAAGTGCAGTTTCTTTTCCTTTTGCAATTATGGAATTTAATGTTGAGTCATATAATCCACTTATCTCCAAGGAAGCAATGGGCCAAATTAAATTTCCAGAGTGAGTATTCTTCTTTTTAAAATTCAGATTATCCTTTAACTTGAGATATATTATTATTTCCTAACAATATAACTAAAAACAATTGCTTTATACATACACTGTTAAAAGTTAACAATCTTATTAGTAAATGTTAATTATTTGTTTTTAAGGGATGGTATGTTGAATGGTATAGCAGTTTGGATAGATTGGTATTTAGATGATTCATTCAAAAATATTGTCACAACGGGACCAATAATGCCCCCTGAAATAAACCAGGAAATTAAATGGGACATGTACACACGACAAGGTGTCTATCTACTTCGTGATCCCATCAGTATAAAACAGAACGATATTTTACATTACACTGCGTTCTTTAGTACACAAGACGACAAATTTGAATTTAGAGTGAACGGAAAAAGCATTTAATTCTGTGCAACTAGAACAATAAACCGTTAACATAATATATAAAGGCTTTTATAATTTTATATGGAACCATTTTATTTGTATTATTGTTATTTATAATCCATGCAAAAACTTACTTTAATAACTTGATCATGTAATTAAAATATTTTTTTGTAGGAGTATATTTTAAAATAAATTTATACATAATATTATGTCGCTTGTGTTTGATCAATACTGTTTGTATTAGATTTCAGAGTTTTCAAGTGAGGAACGAAACTAAATGTATCACGTAAGTTTCTATTTTGCAATAATATTTTATTTGTGCTTAGATCAAGTATATTTATTTACGTAAAAATAATATTATTTCATAATAGCTATGTTGTTTTTGTTTTGTAATTCCAAGTAGGTGTTCTTAATATGTAGAGAATTTTGTTTTATTGCATAAGAAATATTTAAATTCGATATAACAGGAAAATGTTATAATACGCAAAACATTTTGATATTGTTTTCTACTTTTTAAATAAAAAGAAATATGTATATGAGTTTTATTAGAATAGTATTAAATACGACCTTTGGATAACTGTGTACAATCTTCGAGCCATAACAGGTCTATTTAAGTGATTCAGCACCTTTGAACAAAATACAATCTTGACAGTTAATTAACAAACAGCGGTATTTATTCTACAGTACAATCGCGTAAATGTGAACTACTCTGTAGTGTGAAAAAGGTATTGACTATCTTATAACATAAACATCCTAGCTCTCGTTAATATGAGCACAGTACGTACTGGTACGTACTGTTAGTGGGAACCCTTTGCTTATTTGTAAATTTGGCAACGGTCATAAAAGTTGTGCTAATATTACGATATATATATAAACTCTTGGAAATGCAATGCCTAAACTTAAACAAAATTTAACATTATGTGAAAAAGTGCAAGTTAAGTAGAGTAGTGTAGTCTAGGATAGGGTAGGGTAGCCAAATCTATGTATTTATATTCATTTATTAAGTATGTGTGTTTTATTATGCACACCTAATCTTAAATTTAATAAACTCTAGCTACTATGAGTAATTCGATAATATGAACAAGCCTGGATTTATTCTGTTCACATTAACGCGATTGTACTGTATATAGATGACGAATATTCGATACTTATATAATTGTTTTATTTAGTATAAATAATAATGTAACAGTATTTTTCTTAGCAGTATAATTCCTTGTTTATTAGTATAAATCACGAATTTCTGGATTAAAAGACTAGGCTTTATTGAACACTGTTACCGAGAAGGTCGTGGTATAAATAATTAGCTCTGGAGCTTAACCAAGGTCGATCTGAAATAATAACAACAAAAATAATAAACGTGTAATAGTACATTATACACCAAGGGAGAGAAACCACTTATTTTTCCTGAGGTGTAGTTTGAAGCCCGAGGGCGAAGCCAGAGGGCTACAAATACATCGAGGGAAAAATGGTGGTCTCTCCCGAGGTGTATATACTATTTTTTCCACGTTCGGGAGTAGAAACACCTAATTTCATAAATAATGAATTATAATAAATCGGAACGAAATTGCAATATTTAGAAGCCTTTGGAAATGTTTCCATGCAACGCGTACCATGACAACACACATTTATTTACAAAAACCTTTGTTATAATAAAAACTCCCTTATGAAAAGTGTTTTCGTCCCTAGGGAGTAAATGCTTCATTTCTGTCCCGCGTTTGACGCCATAGAAACCGACTTCTACTCCCGGACGTGTAAAAACTCCATTATTGCAATTTCGCTCCGATTTATTATATTTCATTATTTATGAAATTAAATGTTTCTACTCCCGAACGTGAAAAAAATAGTATATACACCTCGGGAGAGACCACCATTTTTTCCTCGATGTATTTGTAGCCCTCTGGCTTCGCCCTCTGGCTTCGCCCTCTGGCTTCGCCCTCTGGCTTCGCCCTCGGGCTTCAAATTACACCTCAGGAAAAATAAAAGATTTCTCTGCCTTGGTGTATAATGTACTATTGACAAATATCTAACATTTCAAATGCGTATTTTGGTTCATATTTTATTTTAACTTTTTTGAACATGGTATAAAGAAAATATAGGAATCATATTTCGATTACAAGTTTTTGATAAAAATTCGTGTTTTGAGATTCTCTGTATATGTTTTGACTATTTGATTGATTTTCCTGTTCCAGGTTTGCAATTATACCTAATCTCGAATCAGCTCTTTGTATATTGAAAAACTTTTAAATATGAAGTTTTATTACTCTATCTTTAGTCGTTTTTTTATGTAAGACCTCAAATCAGATATTTGCATCAAAATATTGCAATCGAATATCAAAAGTAACTAGGAATGGATACAGACATCCATGCCTGCAGCTCATCGACGTATGTCCAATTCTGAATTTATCACAAATTATTTACCTAAATACACTTTTAAAATCGTAGGTGCCTAGGTCGAAGTAAAACAACAAATTTAAAACAAGTGTGAAAACATTTTCTTCTGTTAACAAAAGCAAAGCAGACTAAGCCGACTATAAATGCATTAATCTTCTTTTGTTCATTTTTTAATTAAAGAATATTTTTTTCTTCAATGGTCTTAGATAATTTTTCAAAATAAAAAATATGGAAAAATAATGTTTCATTTCCTGCATATGCAAGAAAATTTTGAATACAATTGAGTGGAAAATAAAGGAGAAAAAAAACTGAAAAAATTTTGAAAATTATTTTTTTTCTCAAGTTCTAAAGAAAATTTTGAAAAACAAAAATCAGGTGCACAACTAGACCCTAATACGCATTTGTAAAAAAAATTTCATCAAGATCGGTTGGATAGTCTAGGAGGAGTTAGTGGAACAAAAACCGTACGAGCGAGCGGACGAACGACATACATACGGTCACATGTTGTAATAGTCATTTCGTGATCCAAAGGGTCTGTCCGGGATTTCTGCGCAAAAATTTTTAAAATCGGAGAATGCTACAGACATCGTACCGAACACTATAGCTCTTCGACAGGAGGTCGATGAGCTAAAAACATTTGAATTTTTAACATTGTCGTGCATATAAACTATATATTTTCTACATAGTTCTTGTGTTCATTTAGTTGAAAGTTTTCATCATTTGTATTGGGTTTCGGCAAGTGAGTGTTCTAACTAATAGTAAGTGAATGACTACCTCATCATCATTATAATTTATAGCATAAGTGAATAACAACGTAAAATAATAAACATTTTCTAGCATATTACATATATCTACAATATTTTTATTGCTTAAAGCTATTTAGAGTTAGGTGATTCTCGCAAGTTCGAATAAATAACTAGCATATTAGAAGCAATTACATCGATTATCTGAAATTGTAAATGAATCAATTATAAATTTTTGTTACCTATTTTTCAATTGCTTACCGCAAACAATAATACATTATCTATTCCTGAAAATTGAAAATCATGGAGTCCAGAATTTATAGCATACAATCGCATTATATATCGTTTCACCTAAAAATATAAAATTAGAATTGTTTGCAGTGAAAACTTTTATATTAATATATTTTACCTGCTGTATTATTCTATGATCCGTTTCAAAGGCAATTAGATGTCTAAGCTTTGAAGTGAGAACTCGACGCTATAAACAAATTTCTTTGATACATTCATGAATTTAAGGAAGTACATTGATTAGTAATGTAATATCTTACTTCGTTCTTAAAAGCTTGACATATTCCAATCATTATGACAATTCTCATAAACTGGCTTAACATTGAAAATAAATGTAATGCATAGTACTTCTTGGCCTTAAGTGCAAATAATAAACTAAGTAATATATTTATAATTGGCACCAGTAACAAACCAATAATTACAAAGCGAGACGTATCGGAAAATAACGCAATAGCGTCTGACAATTGCTCATGTATGTCTCTAGCAGTGCATAAACGCCAAGTAAATAACGGTTCTGTCCCTTGCTTCCAACAATCTGGATATTTGTTACGTTTGCTAAAATTATAAAAACTAGTAACTTTATTTTATATATATATATATATATATATATATATATATATATATATATATATATATATACATATATATATATATATTGTGTGTATGTGTGTGTGTAATATACCATTTTGTAGAAATAGTTTATTGAGACCCACAAATCTTTCTTGAATTATCAATAGGAATAATATAATCCATATAAAATATAGATGAAATGCAATGAAAGTTATTACTGATAGTAGCACAATGATGTCGAGTTTAGAATCGGTAAACATTATCATACAGTACATGTACAATTCTGAATAATTGACTGTCACTAGTCCAAACACTGTGACTTTTAAAGTAATTATCCAATAATTTACTTTAATATCTTCCTGTTTCAACATGGCATCTATATTATTTATTATTTGAAAAACCTTATTCAACTGAAATAAATACATGTAACAAGTATTAACTTTAATTATATGTACATAACATCGGGGCCTATCAATGGGGAGACCAGAGGGGCTACTGCCCACGCCTCACAATACTAGGGGCCTGAACTTGATAAGTTACTATGTTATTTTCTTTCTCACAGTTATATTTTAAATTTGTAAGGGCCTTAAAAATATTACTAGGGTCAATTCAAAAATAATGCACACATTTGCAACACTGGTTAATGGATGATGCAATCTTGGTACAAATTGAACAGTTGAACATCTGAAAAATGAGCACGCACTTTCTTAATTGTCTCGGGTACTTTGACGGTTGAAGACCAAAAATCCTTCATTGAAATTGAAACTTTATGTTGCAAAAACCCTATAGAAATTCATCAGGCTTTTAGTGAAGTTTGTGGTCAGCAGACATTAGACCGTATGGTGCGTGAGGTAAAACTTTCCAATCGTACTGGCGCAATAAATCACAATGTTCCCGATATGAGGGCGTGCATTGTCATGCAAAATTAGTGGCTTACGAGTGGTCAAGTCAGATCGCTTTTTGTGCATTGTCCTGTTCAATTTCTGTAAAAAGGTGCGATAATACGCTGCTGTCACACTTGTTCCACATGGAACTTGGTCTGCCAAGATGGTTCAGTGGTGATCGTAAGCAAAAATCATCATCGGTTTGACTTTTGATTGCGCTCGTCGGGGGGAGCATGTGCTTCTCCACTCGTTTGACTGAGATTTCATTTCCGGGTCGAAGTCTCTAACCCACATCTCATCAATAGCGACTACTCGAAAAAGGAATGCATTACCTTCAACGGCGAATATTTGTTTCAGTACTGTTGCGGTGTCCAGACATTTTACCTTCTGTTCAGTAGTCAAACAGTGAGGGACCAAAGGGCCGAAATTTTTCTTTTACGCAAAACATTTTTTAAAATGCCCAAAACTGATGTAGAAACTCCAGTGGCACAGGATATTTCCTCACACGTTGCTCGTCGATCTTCATCAAGAATATCCGACACAAGCTTCACACTTCACGCATCAGTTCTCGGCCTACCTGGGAGTGGGTCATTCCTTATACTTTCGCGGCCTTCACGGAACCGGCCAGCCCAATGGGACACTGCACTACGGTCTAATGTCTGCTCACTACAAACTTCACTTAAAGCCCGATGAATTTCTGTAGGGTTTTTGCCGCGTAAAGTTTCAATTTTAATGAAGGATTTTTGGTCTTCAACCGTCACAGTACCCGAGACACCTGCAGACGCCATTTCTACCCATTACCAAATAAAAACTACTGGCATTAGGATTATCAGATGTTCAACTGCAACTGAGTCAATTTCTACAAAGATTGCATCATCTATTAATCAGTGTTGCCAATGTGTGCATTATTTTTGAAATGACCCTCGTAGTTGCCTCGGGCCCGCATTTTCTCTGAAAGGCCCTGTATAACATACAAGCATTTATACTTACATCCTTGCAATGGAGATGTGTCTTTATATTTCCTATATCAATAGTAAACATACTTAGACTCATTATAAAGAATAGTATTATAATAAGTGTAGATTCATATATCGAGCGATAGTAATCTCTGAAAAGATCTTGTATTGTCGCGATGGTATACAATGGTGTGAAAAGTACTAATCTCAATGTTGCTATAAGTAAACTGAATCTAGTGTTATGTACAGAGTAAACTTCTTCCATTTTACAGATTTTAGTTGCGCCAGTACCGAATAAACCGAGAACAAGTAGAATAGGCCTCGCACAATCGTAAACATTATTCATTATAAAAAGATTTTTCATATAAAACATTATATCTTTAAATTTCAACATTTTGTTTAATAAAAAAAAACAAAATATCTGTTATTATTACTTAAATGAATTTAGTTACATAAATCTCTTGCCAGTCTGGTAGAGACTGAAATGGAGTTCGTATACGTATAATTTGTAACTCAATATGGTATACATTTAATACTATAATATGGCGTGAGGCTTTTAGTGAAATGCATTATTCAAGATATGAGAATATTATAGTAATAAGCATCATATATAAGTATGGTAATAAAATATCCGTAATTGTTTTTTTAGAAACGCGCCACTAATGCGAATTTCAACAAAATTAATATCTACCTGTACTCTAGCATAAAAAAAAGTTTTGATAGAATTATTTTTAACAGTTAATCAGTTTTTTAGCTCCTGAGATCACCAAAACATTGTTTCACGTTTAATTTTAAGGACCAGGTTGTTAGGAATTGGTTGAAAATCAAGGAGTTAATAAAATCAACTAGGAATGGATACAGACATCCATGCCTGTAGCTCATTGACGTATGCCCAAGTCTGAATATATGACAAATTATTATTTACCTAAATACACTTTTAAAATCCAAGTGCGAAAACAGTTTCTTCTCTTGACAAAAGCAAAGCAGACTAAGCCGACTATAAATGCATTGATATTCTTTTGTTCAGTTTTGTAATGATTTCTACTTTCTTTACTTTACTTTAAATACTCATTACTTACTCATCTCTGGGTTCTTGCCTCCAGGCCTAGTTATCAATAGAAATACATCTTTTTGATAATAATATGTAATATATTGATATAATATAATTTTTAAAGTTTACATACCTTAATTAGATGAATGAACAAAAAACTATTGCTTTTCTCGCTATTATTTCACAACATGGTTCTTATCACGCTGTTCACTCTTTGCAGGTCGGGGACGCTCTCTCGTGCAGCGCTTTGGGCTACCACTTGATCCCAAAAACGCTGACATTACTTAATTTCATTACAGTTTTTAATTTAAAAATATTTTTCCCCAATGGCCTTACATAAATTTTCAAAATAAAAAATTTGGAAAAATATTGTTTTATTTCCTGCATATGCAAGAAAATTTTGAACATAATTGAATAAAAAATAAAGGAGTAAAAAAAATAAAAACTGAAAAAAGTACCAAGGAGCTAAAGTACTAAAATAAAAAGTACCTTGCATAACTAGATCATAACACGTATCTGCCGACAACATTTCTTAAAGATCGATTGGATAATCTGGGAGATCTGAGTGGAACAAAAAATCTCGTACGAGCGAGAGAGCGGACGAGCGACT
This sequence comes from Carabus problematicus, assembly GCA_963422195.1. Taxonomy (NCBI): domain Eukaryota; kingdom Metazoa; phylum Arthropoda; class Insecta; order Coleoptera; family Carabidae; genus Carabus; species Carabus problematicus. Next base: position 11,566,352 of record OY728585.1, on the reverse strand, counting down.
TAAATACGGACATATGTTGTAATAGTCATTTCGGGATACAGGGAGTCTGTCCGGGATTTCTGCGCAAAAATTTTTTAAATCGGAATATACTGCAGACTTCGTATTGAACACTATAGCCCTTCGACAGGAGCAAAAAACTAGAATGGATACAGACACTTGCAGACACTCATGCCTGCAGCTCATCGACGTATGTATGTCCAAGTCTAAATATATCACAAATTAATATTTAAATACACTTTTAAAATCCTAAACACTAGCTCGCAAATGAAACAATAAATTTAAATTATATAAAACAGATCTTCAAGGAAAATACTGGATCTATATAAAATTGTAAGGAATGTTTGCTTATTATATCCTTACTAATTGTATTGGGTGCGACCTTTGAATGTGAGATGGATGGTTTAAAAAGAGAATTACACTTCATAAATAGAGGTTAAATTTAGTTAACTTATCAGATCTCTATTGACTACCTGATCGTTCAGATGTTATTAGAACTAGGAATGGATACAGACATCCATGCCAGTAGCTCATGGACGTATGCCCAAGTCTGAATATATGACAAATTAGTATTTACCTAAATACACTATTAAAATCCTAGGTGCCTAGGTCGCAACTAAAACCACAAATTTAAAACAAGTGTGAAAACATTTTCTTCTCTTAACAAAAGCAGAGCAGACTAGGCCGACTATAAATGCATTGATCTTTTGTTCAATTTTTAATTAAATAGTACATTGTTGCTTAAGCTTCTTGCACTCATGTAAATATACTCTTTTCTAGCATAAATAAATAGTACATTATAGGTGTAATTTAAATACAAATATATCGAGATCTGAGTGGAACAAAAAATCTCGTACGAGCGAGCGACATACATACAGACATATATTATATATTGTAATAGTCATTTCGTGATCAAGCTGGGTCTGTCCGGGATTTCTGCGCAACAATTTTTGAAATCGGAAGCTGCTACAGTAATCGTACCGAACACTATTGCTCTTCGACAGGAGGTCGATGAGCTAAAAAGTATACTATGAAGGTAGATATGAATATGTAATATTAATCGTTTGCCGTTATTGCAAAGTAAAATATCAAGTTTGCTACACATCTACAAGTAATATATTATCTGACGAACATGGCAATGCCCAAGATACTGAGATACGAGATATTAAATAACGAGACTGCGCGCGCAGAAGGCGTCCTCGAGGGGCAGGGGGAAACGAATGCAGCGTTGGATAGCTGGTGTCTACTAGTGCTGCCAAGAACTGATATTTTTTGAATTCGGATACTCGGTTCTTAAAGTATTCGGGTATCCGAATAACCGAGATTCGAATACTTTCGGAACCGATTCTTGGATTAGATTCCAAGAATCGAATACTTAGTTCTTGGAATCGGTTCCAAGAATCGATTCTTTGCTTTTCATTTGTAAACTATTTTAATATCGAGCTCAGTCAACAATGTAGAGAATACGCAATTAATACATATTACATACATAACATACAAGTATTTCATTCTTGAAATCGAATTCAAGAATCGGTTCCAAAAACCAAGTATTCGATTCTTGGAACTGAGTCCAAGAACCGAGTATTCGATTCTTGGAATCAAATCTAAGATTTGGAACCGAGATTCGGGTATCCGAAAAGTTCAGTATTCGGGTATTCGAATACTTTTGGAACCGATTCCAAAAGTATTCGGATTCGGTTCCCAGCACTAGTGTCTACTATTCCGGTACGAAAACACGTTTTTGTCGCTGTAGTAGTATTTTTTCTATAGAGGTTAGAAACGGACGTGTTTTTTTTTTTCGTGCCGATAAACAATGTGTGACGAAAAACACGAGCAACGGATCAATGCAAAATTTCTCGTTAAATTAAAAAAAATATATAAAACTCCGACTGAGTGTTATAAGTTGTTAAAAGAAGCCTATGGTGAGAATGTTCTATCTCGACCTGTCTCTGTTTCAACTCCGTTTTTTTTTCGACATCAACGGCATCGTGATGACTGAATGGGTTCCAGAGGGTCAAACTGTAAACCAAACTACCTATTTGAAAGTTTTGGCAACACTGCGAGAACGAGTTCGTAAGAAACGGCCGGAATTGTGGAAAAACAAGTCGTGGATTTTGCACTAGGACAACGCACCTACCCCTAACGCGCTGTCTGTGAAGCGTTATTTAGCCGCTAGAGGCACTCCAGTGCTCGAACACACGCCGTACTCAATGTAGTCACCCTGTGACTTATTTCTGTTTCCGAAGATCAAGTCTGCCTTAAAAGGAACCCGGTTCGAGTCGATGGAAGAGGTGAAGCGAAAATCCGCGGAGCTCCTAAATGCTCTTACAAAAGAAGACTTCAGCATTGCTTTGACCAATGGAAAAAAGGAATGGAACGATGTTTGGCGAGGGAAGGGGAGTACATTGAAGGGGAGCATTCGATTATAGAATAATTTTTAAAATAAATTCTTTTTCATAAGCAGTCTCGATATTTAATAGCCAGACCACGTATATGTTCATGTACTTCTTTATTCTTATTACTTATTTCGGATCCAATTTCATCACAAGTAGCCTGCAAGGTTTTCTGTATGTATCTGTAAAACCTTTCAGCTATCTATTATTTATGCTATGCTATCTACTCCCGTAAGTCTGAACAATTATTTTTTTTTATAAATTATAAACGCGTTAAGTAAATTACAATTATCCATATTTTTAACAAATATTCCATTTGATATTTAATTTTTTATTTGTTTTTTTTTATAGAATTTTGCTTTTATTTGTCCGGGTAAAATGATTCTAATTATTATTTATACATGAATAAGAACATATAAAATTACCTATATCGGAAAAGAACATGCTTATATCATATTCAACCACAAATTAGTTGATTGGTATATTCTAGGAAACGTTGTTAATCATTTGCACTGTCTCGGAGTAAGTAAACTTTTACTACATTTATCAGATCATTCGAATATTTTTAATATATAATTATATGATATACTGTTTTAGAATTACAGGATATACACCAAACGCGTACAATATTTTCTAATAGTCGGTTGGACTTGCCTTTTTGCAGAAAATATATTTTACAGCGCTCATTTGATAAAGATCGCAGAATAATTAATAAACAAGTGCGAGAACTTGTAAACTATCCAGATCCAATGTAGGTATGTACATACATATATTATATAGAGGTGTATAGTAGAAATATATGAATCGTCATAAGTTGAGGAGAAAATGTTAACTCTGAGTTTTTGAAATTGATATCTCCAACTGTTAAATGATTTCATCTTGACAGCTCAAGTTACGAAGACTATGATCGATGTCCTCATTTCAAACTCTTACAGAACACATTTAATACATTATTACAGTTGTTATTATGCCCTGAAGGAACTAGATTTACTCCCGACAAACATAAATATTCGTTACAATATGCCAGGGAAAATGATTCCTCGAAATCTTTCAACTCCGCATATGTAGGGTCTCCGTAACAGTTCTTGCGGTTCTTGTGTGTATGTGGTTAATTGTATGGAAAAAAATATCGTACCTTCCCGCGATTGGCGCGGCCCATGCGGAAATCTCCGCATGCTCCACATGGCCTGTCCACCCCTGTTCACTGTATTTAATGTGTTAAAGAAGTACAATTATGAGTTACGCAATTTCAAAGAAAACACATGAAGCTTTTACTTTAAATAAATAAAAATAATAATAGTATAAAATAACAATAAATATACACAAAAGTAAAATAAACGATTTTTTTCAAATAAGATTCATAAAAGTATTGTTAATGAACATATGTATGTATATGTATTGTAACAAGACGGGATCCCACCGACTGGGCTAATTGTAACAAAAGGTACTAGATGTGGGATAACAAAATAAAAACCGACTGCGCCACTAATTTATTGTACAGAAATTAGACTGTTAGTTGTAAAGAAACGTGTATTTAATAATATTACAGAAATAAACAATAAAACAGAAAACAGCGATGGAAATATAAGTTGTGATAACGCGTGGTCGTCCAGAGACGACCCAGTTACCACCGCGAAGACAGAAAAGCGAATGAGCAAAGTTGCATGTGCATTTGCATGCTCCTTAAGAGTGCACACGCGGGGGAGGAGGGTTAACTACCCTTAGGAATGTGTGCCAGGCCAAAAGCAGAATTCTTCGAAACGCCACATATGGTAAATCTCAAACCCGGCCAGTAACAAAGAAGGGTCTGCTAAAAGTACAGCCTTATACAAAAGAAACGTTTAATGCGAACCATGTGTGACGCGCTGCTTGTGACTTGTTACAGTATTAAAAAACAATATCTAACTCAATTTTGAACAAATCTGGATTTGTCTAGTTTTGCAAAACAGTACTTCATATTATGTACCTATTTGAAACATGAATTTCTGATATTTGTCGCTTATAGCGAACTATTTTCGTCGGTCCCTTGAGGTTCGTTATAAACGAACTTTACTGTATATATCTGTAAGCCCATTCTATACACATAAAATCAAAAATTTCTCAAATTAATTTTGTTCGACTTTTATATTTTATAAAAATGTAAAAGATTAGTTTTCTAGTTATGTCAATAAAAATGATGCAAAGAAAATATTCAAATCATTTGATTCATATATAATATCAACTGGTGGCCGCTTTAACCGGCCGCTTCCCAGAATGCTTTTCTTCCGAAAAAGCTTGCCTTCAAGAAGACAATTGAGAAAGGACATAGAAAAAAAAAATTACATACTTGAATATTGAATCCAAAATGGTTGGAATAAATGACTATAATTCAAGGTGTCATCGGTGCTACGTCTGTATTCAAAGTTTCAAGTCAATCGGATATGTAGAAATAGGTTAAAATTTAATCAGAAGATTACAGATAGATTAACTAACAAATGAAACTAAATAAAAGCTTGTAACAAGAGACAAATTATTTGTTTCGTCCTAGCAATGGTTAGAATTAAACCGAGCATAAAATACGTTGAACCCTCTGTGATTCTTTGGAATTTAAATAATTGACAACAAATTAATTGTTTATTTCGTACTAGCAACGATTTAATTCTAGAATCCATGATTCTCGAATGAAACATCGTCTGAGCAACCGATTATAAATATAAAATACGTGTTTACATGTTAAAAAGTTAAAACATTCATTTTCTTTTGTTGACAAATGCAAAATCGACTACAGCCTTAATTTTTTAAACAATACATATTATGCAAACATCTGTATAATATTTTTCATATGTGAGATAAATATGTTGATACAGTCACAAACTATGGTATAATTTGTCTGTCATACAGCCATTGTAACATTATCGGGTAATAATTTTCTGCATACATTTGTATTGTTATATCATTTTATTTGCCTACCTGATAGAATAAATTATACACTGTTATTGAGAAGATCGTACTATTAAAATTATCACAACCTTCTTGGAGAGCGTATACTGTTATATTTCAATCGAGTAGGTCGTGCAAATTATATTTTAGTTGCTATGGAGAATATTTGATTGACATTGTACAATGACGTATTGTGCAAATACATTTCGAAGATTTTTTAAAATTTGGTAGTAGGTACGTATAAGTATATCATTATTTATTTTTGTAATTTGTTGCATTTTTATGTATGTATATTATATCGTGGATTGATTTCAGTCATTATGTGAAATTACGAGTTTGATGGATTTACTATGATTGATACATAAAAATAATCTCAATTTAGTTTAAAAACAAACTGATTACTCAATAAATATTGAATTCTTAGTAATAATATATTACTACTTATCCTCATTTTAGGTATTTAAATACATTTAAATGTTCTGTTAACATGTTTTACGTACCTATAAAAACAAACAATACTAAAGCGAAACTACTACGTTGGTTTTGTTTCATTTGCAATTTATTGTAGGTTCAGTTGTAACATCCATAAAATCGTGTCAATATGAGACAATCTGTAATAACTTTGGAGAAACCCACTCCTCATGTATCGCTGTCAGATTGGCATTCACGACAACAAGAATTACAGCAAACAGCTCAAACTCGGCGCGATGATGCTCATATCTTGAGACATAACTGCAGACAACTTCGAAACGAAACAAACATTCGTACTCAGTGGGATACATACCACAACAATGCAAGATTAGCAGATAGGTGAGTTTTCGAGTTTGGATTATTTCAAATTATTTTATTTTGAATGATTACACTAGTTTACACGAAAAATGAACCAAGAAAAAAAATTGTATTTTAGACTGATTTGGGGTCAGGGAAAACGAAAATGACAGTCATTTATTTGTTCAAATAACTGATTTCAAGATATATACAAAAAACATGTTTTTTTGCTCTTTTTTATATACTGGCATAAATCTTGATAATGGTTGATCCAATTAACATAAACCGTGTATCGTTCGAAAGGTATATTTTTCCACTTTCCGACGATATCTTATTTTTTTGTAAATCGGATTAAAATTCTTTGGGTTACCGGCGATGGAAGTCGTAAAAAAGTGTATTTTTCGAAATTTGTTTAAAATCACTCACTTTCAGTTGTTTCATTGAGATAGAAAAAAACATATTTCACAAACTTTCAAGATTACATATGAAAGACAATTTTATAGCAAAAACACGAAACCTAAGTTTGCTCAAATCGGACGAAAAATACAGAAGTTATGACACATTAAGTGAAGTCAGACAATTTTAGTTTTTCAGGAACATGTTCATACTTTTTCGTTCATCGCTCTCAGCTCCATAATTCGGAAGAAAAGAGTCGAAATGACTGTGGAGGAGTGCATTTCCAATGACATGCGCGCACCAGGAATCAATCAAACCGTTCGTTTTTTTAGTATAAAAAATATGTAGAGATTTTACTTACTCATACTCACTAATGGCATGAAAATTTTTCATCATTTTTTGGATTAATTGACGCTCGTTCAGGTTTCTGTTATTTCCCAGAAAATCGTAAACTACGTACTGAAAAGCATTCCAAGCTTTTGTCTCGGGATTGTTCAAGCATTTTGTGAATTTTGAATAATTTCTTGATCTGCGGACCAACGAATATGCCGCTTTAATTTTTTTTCCGTTGACAGTTTTGGGAAACGCTCTGACAAAATTTTTATTTAGCCCAAGTTTTATATGCAACGGTGGAATAATTACGTTTTATTTGTCAACAAAAGCTTTTTCAACAACGTTGCTCTTCCTTACGATATGATCTTCAGACCGTGGCCAACCGCGTTGGGTGAAATATTTATTATCTACTCTGCTATCCTAGAGACACAAGAAGCAGTCGTGTTTTGTATAACCTCCGTGCACGCCAGTGAGTAAAGCGACGACCTCACAGCATATTTTCCATTTGTACAGATTGTAGTTAAGCAGTTGAAGAAATTCTTTCATCGTCTCATAAGTTTCTTTGACATTTGTGGAATGACCAACCGAAATTGATGGTTTCTGATTACCTTTATGAAGTGAAATAGCTTTTACACTATATTACCTGCCGTCGGTAAAAAGGCGCCACTCGTTCGTATCATGGTTTTCCCCAAATGCAGCAATCAACTCATCCACATTGTTACAGTAGCGCGCATGTCATTGAAAATGCAATTCCTCCGCAGTCATTTGGATTCTTTTCTTCCGAATTTTGGAGCTGAACAAGGCGAGAGAGGCTTTTGGGATGAAGGCATGATGAGTGACTACTGCTGGATGCAACTTCGTGACGATTCAATGCAACGTAAACGGAGGAGCTTAAGTGAAAAAATATATTTTCGACCAAAAGTATGAACATGTTCCTGAAAATCTAATATTGTCTGACTTCACTTAATGTGTCATAACTTCTGTATTTTTCGTCCGATTTGAGCAAACTTAGGCTCCGTACAAAATTATCTTTCATATGCAATCTTGAAAGTATGTGAAACAATTTTTTGAGTGATTTTAAAAAATATCGAAAAATACACTTTTTCCGACTTCCATCGCCTGTAACCCAAAAATTTTTAATCCGATTTACAAAAATAAGATATCGTCGGAAAGTAGAAGAATATAGCTTTCGAACGATACACAGTTTATGTTATCAAGATTTATAATAATAATAATAATTTCTTTATTTTAGCAAATTTGATAGTTTACATTCTTTATACTTATGTTTATTCTACAAATAATTACTCCACACGTTTCGACCTTGCTGACAGTACATCCTTCGGTCAGTAACCATGCATATGTCAGCATATTTCGAACATAGTGTGGTTAATTATGAAGTATTAGCTTAAGTTTATTTTTAAATATTTTGCTATTGCTTGCACTTTTTATTTCTTCATCCAGGTCATTGAACATTACCATACCTTTATCGAATATCGTGTTTTTAGCAAATTCTGAATGTTTCCTGTGTATGTGTATATCATTTCTATTTCTAGTAAAATGTGAATATTTTTAATTATTTTCGCGCTTAAGTATTCCGGTGTTAAATTATTCAAAATTTTGTATATAAACGTCATCGTATTGAGGATAATAAAATCTCGAATACAAAGCCAATTCAAATCATCCAACATGTTCTCAATCTTACTATATCTATTCGCTTTTAAGATTACACGCAATGCTCTATTTTGCATTTTTTGTAACTTACTCATACATTCATTATTCACCAGAAATAGAATTGTATTGCAATATGTAAAATGAGGTAAAACTACTGTATTAAAAATTAAGATCTTAGTCTCTATACTTAAATAGTCACTAATCCTAGCCATAAAACTTATTTTCTTAGCAATTTTCTATATATAATGCACATGATTTTTAAATGTTAATTTTGAATCTATTACTACTCCCAAATATTTGATTTCATCAACATAATCTATTCTATAATTTCCTATTCTAACCAATAGTGATTCCAATTGAATTTTATTATACATTCCTTGCTTACCAATAATCATACATTTTGTCTTATCATAATTTAGCTTCAATTTGTTTGCAGCTAGCCAGTTATCAATTATTTTTAGATCAGAGTTCAGCATTTCGATTAGTAAATCGTGATTTTTATTTTCATAGTAAATTAAGGTATCATCTGCAAATAATTGAACACTATGCCAATATATATACAGTGTGTCCCACCGACTACCATACATAGGAAAATTAACATTGGGAAATTATGTTAGGATCAAGTATTGCTGTGTCTGTATTTAAACATGTGATTGGCACAAATTAAACAGTAGGTAATTGAATTAATCAAATTTACAACTGTCAGATTGCTGTTATTTTTAGAATTTGCTGACACAATACAACTATTACCATTGAATTATCAACATTCTTGCAAATAAACAATATTTAGAAATAAATAATATGGTTATATTTATTATTTTTACAATAAAGTTTGCGTAGAAACAAATTTGGATAATTTTCAGTAATACATACCTACAACAGAAAGCTTAAGAGTTTGCATTTTGTAATGGAAAAACGAACAAAACACAACAGTTAAGCACTAAATTCAATATCACTAGCAGGTACTAACAATGAAATGTTCAAACGTATTCCCATTGACTAGCAGACAGTGGCTTAATCTGTCACAAAATTGTGTCCCACATTTAAGGTAAATGTGTGCTCGTCAGTGAAACAAATAATATTTTCTAAAGCATGACATTTATTAAACATTAATTAACAAAAAGTGATTAGTTTTTCAATATCTGCTGCTAATAACAGCGTGTAATATTTGTAAGCAAAATATTTGTGTTTTTTATGAGTGCAGTGATTCTCCGAGATTATTTGTAATTTACCTCACACTTCGACAGCTGCCAAAATATCTACTTCGTTGTTATCATTCTGGTTTCCATTTCTATTACTTTTGCGAAAGCAATTGACGTACCCAATTTCCTAATTTAAATAAAATTCCTTTAAATAATTATGTAATATAAAATTATTTGACAGAAATAAATTTCTTTATTTTAAATCTTTTGTTTTTGTCACTCAGAAAGAATACACATATAGCTCAAGGCAATAGTTGATCCTTATATAATTTCCCAATGTTAACTTCCCTATGTATGGTAGTCGCTGGGACACACTGTATGAAGAAAGAGCAAAAAAAAACACGTTTTTTGCAAATATCTCGAAAACGATTCTTTGGAAAAATAAATGACTGTCATTTTCGTTTTCACCGACCCCAAATTAGTTCACAAAACACTTCTCCTTTTAGGTACACGCCATTAACCAAAAATGTGTAAACTAGTGTTATAATTAAAATACGTTTTGTTTCTGCTGTCCATATGCAGTTACTATGTATTAAACTAAAGTCACGTTGAACAGTATTATAATATTTTTAAATAGAAGTGTAAAATTTAATTAAAGAAATAAATATGTTTCTATACATTTTGTGATATAGAGTTACAGAAGTGAATAGATGGCGAGAAACATTAATAGCTTGCCGGGAACGACTGGACAGAGAGTTTGGCCTCCTGAAGGAAGAAAAAACTGAAACGGAACGGGAACTAGATGCATTAGGCATTTTCATAAGTGTTGTATCAGAGTGCATTGGTATGCGAGATTCACGGCTCGGTTCCGAAATTACATATGATGATGGCGATACAGAACTAAAGAAGGTAATATCTGTATTAATTTCTACATCATTGGATTGAAATTAATATCATCCACTTTTCATACATGTATTATACAAAATCATTTTAATACGATCCTTTTTTCAATAAAATTACACAGATTTATTTTGTGTTGTCACACTTCTTGAAACACAATTATGAAATTCTGCAAAAAAACATTTTTTCATAAGTCCTACTTTAATTGTAACAGCTCTGCTGAATTTGTATATATTGTGCCAATCAGTTTTTTTTCTTTCTATAGGAATTATGCGTTCTTGAAGATGTAAAAAAAATGCTGTTGGACAGATGTCAAGCTTCTTGGGAGAAACTGAATCGATTACAAGAAGTTCGCTTCAAATTGACACTTGAAATTGATAATAAAGAAGAATCTGTTGAAATAGACAAAGATCAATTAACTCTTGATAAAAATTGCGCGAATATAAGTTTCAAACTAGATGCATTGCGAATTCCAAAAAAGTTAGTGTCTATAATATTTTATGTTTTATAAATATATAAACGAAATCATGTGATTTTAGTTCAGTTCCGTACGAAACGTGGCTTGAGCATAGTCGCTATATGAAAATATTAGCTGATAATGAACTAGCTGATACATATAAACTTCGGGAAGCATTATTTGTCTGTCGTGAGAAAGCGAGGAATGATATGCGTGCACAACGAGACAGTACTGATTTCACACTACGCAAACGTATTTATGAGACACAGAAATCGAGAAATGAACTTCAATGGCAGCAACTAAAAGTATAGTTTATTTTGACTGTTTAAAAATGGCAATTATATCGTAATATTTCCTTGAAATATTACAGATGCGTGAGGAAATGGATAAACTTAAGAAAGAAATTCAAACCCTTGAAGATTCAGTACAATCGAAAACGGATGCACAAAAACTAGCGGAAACTAGATTAGAAAATCGCTACATGAGAACAGGGCCTGAAAATTGTATGGATGAACCTGAAATTGGACTGAAGGATGAAGTGCTTCAACTTCGACAGACTATTAAAGATATTCGAGACCAAATAAACTGCGCCAAGTATGTATATATTTATTTATTTACTTAAATAAACTTAAAAGAGAATTCTGTTAAGTAATACAATTACATATTGTCACTTGAATAAAATACTGTCCGTCATAGAGCAATCAGTTACTAACAAAATAATTGTATTTTAGAACTACTTACAATGCTTTGGAAGAACAACAAGTCCGTATAGATCGAGATCTTGATAATAAGAGACATTCGTTGATGACAGATGTGCGATGTCTTGATTTAAGAATAAGATTACGCACTGATCAGTTTGCTGATCCAGCTTCTCAAACTGATCGCAATATAAAACTCACAAGAATGGAAGAAGAAATACCACCAACATAAATTTCAAAATTTACACAATTACGTAGTCGTTATAGAAAGCATTATCCAAATTATTTATTGCATAATATCGTAACTGAATCACTGCCATTAAAATTGTACTATTAATATATAACAAATAATATTTCAATATCTGATTACCTTATTATTTATTTTGATAATCAAACACTATTAGTATTATTTAACTTACTTTGGTATATATATATATATATATATATATATATATATATATATATATATATATATTTATTTTATTTCTAACCACTCTCATTGTGTGAAAGCATACACTTCTCGGTGTACATTGAATGAATTTCATAAAATAAATCCTCGTTCATAATTGAACAATAATACCATTATACACCAAAGGAGAGACCTCTTATTTTTGGTATAATTTGAAGCCCAAGGGCGAAGCCAGAGGGCTACATCGAGGGAAAAATAGTCGTCTCTTCCGGGATGTATATACTATTTTTCCACGATCGGGACTAGAAACACTTAATTTCATAAATAATGAATTATAATAAATCGGAGCAAAATTGCAATATTTAGAAGCCTTTGCCTTCCATACATGTACCATGACATTTATTTATAAAAACCTTTGTTATAATAAAAACTCCCTTACGGAAAATGTTTTCGTTCCTAAGGAGTAAATGCTTTTTTACACGTCCGGGAGTAGAAGTCGGTTTCTATGGCGTCAAACGCGGGACAGAAATGAAGCATTTACTCCCTAGGGACGAAAACACTTTTCATAAGGGAGTTTTTATTATAACAAAGGTTTTTGTAAATAAATGTGTGTTGTCATGGTACGCGTTGCATGGAAACATTTCCAAAGGCTTCTAAATATTGCAATTTCGTTCCGATTTATTATAATTCATTATTTATGAAATTAGGTGTTTCTACTCTCGAACGTGGAAAAAATAGTATATACACCTCGGGAGAGACCACCATTTTTCCCTCGATGTATTTGTAGCCCTCGGGCTTCAAACTACACCTCAGGAAAAATAAGTGGTTTCTGTCCCTTGGTGTATAATGTACTATACTTCTGTTCCGAGTTCTACTTCCGGATGTGTAAAAATATCATTAATATACATACATATAGAAATTTGTTATATAGTCATGCTTTTATCACTTATCAAATTTTAATTCAAAATTAACTAATATCTAGAAAATATTAATTACCAATAGCTACTCTGGACTTTTTTTTACAAGCTTTTATTTAGTTTCACTTGTGAGTCTGTCTGTCTATCTGTCTTCCTGTCTCTCTGACAGGGGGGATTGAACAAAAGAAGATCAATGCATGTATTAGTCACGACCTTCTAGATTCTAGTACACTTTTAATCGAGAAGGTCGTGGTATTAGTATATACTAGATAAAAAGTTTTCGGTGAATAGTTGGCTTAGCACCGGTAACAACAGAAATATGACGTTTTTTGACAGTTGTGTCTCGCATTTTGAATGTACAACAACGATTTAGATATTAATAAAATAAAAGCGGTTACAATAAAAGTGATTTATTATAATTATAACTGTGTTTATGTCAGTGTATAACATTAGTATTAATTAGTGAAATTCCCTATCTCATTGCAAAGAATGTGTAATCCGATTACACACTTACCACAGACTAAAAAGAATAAAATAAAATAAATAAAAAAATAATTTTTAAAAACAAGCTTTTGTTAAATTGCACTAAATAGAAAAAATAAATAAATAAAAGTGTGGGGCGTAAATGTTCTAATGTCCAATTTATATGAACAATTACGCCCCACACTTTTATTTATTTATTTTTTCTATTTAGTGCAATTTAATAATGGCTTGTTTTTAAAAATTATTTTTTTATTTATTTTATTTTGTTATGATTCCCACTACGGTGCGAGAGATTTCATGTCTAATTGTCAAACGAGGACGTTAAATTTTGTCAATAAATAAATAAATGACCACATTAACAATGACCCACCGAATTTTACATCAATTATGCTCCAATATCCGCTTGTTGCTCTAAGCTAAGCAGTCTAGGACTTGTGGTGCGAGAGGTCCCGAGTTTAAATCGCGGACGAGCCCGACAGATTTTCTTGTTTAATGAAAGTATGACCTCATTAACAATCAGCCAGCGGATTTTGCATCAAATGCGCTCAATATCGGCTCGTTGGTCTAGGGCTCTAGGGGTATGATTCTCGCTTAGGGTGCGAGAGGTCCCGGGTTCAAATCCCGGACGAGCCCGGTAGGTTTTTTTGTTTAATAAATGAATGACTTCATTAACAATGACCCACCGAATCTTACAAGAGTCTAGTCGTCAGACCAATTATTTTCGAAGATACACGATGTCTGTTTACGAAATAATACGACGTGATACGAGCATGCCTGTTCTTAGTTCGTAACGTTGTGCTAAAGTTGTGTGCAATACATTTGCTGTTAGTGCAATTTATAGATTTAGCTATTTTACCCTACCCTACTTAATAATACACTCCTATCCTACCCGCCGGCTAACCTATCCTAGCCTACTCTACCCTACCCAACTCTAAATGTAATAATAATTAATGTGGTTCCACGACTTCCCGATTACGCACATTTCGGACCTACTTGTTCGTGCGAGTTCGGAAATATAAATTGGTCTGACGACTAGACTCTTGTCCGAATCTTGCTTCAATTATGCTTAAATATTGTTTCATTGTTCTAGGGCGAGGTTCAGTGGTATGTTTCTCGCCTAGGCTTCAAATCCCGGTCGAGCCTATTAGATTTTGTTGATGAATAAATGTGTGTTAAATGTGTTATGTACTAGCTTTCATAATTTAAAAAGCTATCAGTAATTATTTTGGTAATTCCATATTGTAATATAAAGAAAAATTTGTCATTCAACGGGCTCGTCCGGGATTTGAACCCGGGACCTCTCGCACCCGAAGCGAGAATCATACCCCTAGACCAACGAGCCGACGTCCTTCAATTTCTCATTAATTTACTTATAACCTACACATTAATTAAGATAAATACAAGATCGATTCTCCAAATTATCATGTACATACAGTAGAACCCCGATTAACCGAGTCTGAATTAACCGAGTTCCGGGTTATCCGAGCCCAAATTTATCCAAATTATCCGAGGTTGCTTCAAAAGCAATCCGGATTATCCGATTTTCCGTGATTCTTGTGTCCGGGGAATCCTCAATTTACGTGCGAGTTCCCATCACTCGAAGCGAAATAGACGCGTGCTTTCATATGTGTGGTCCTGCAGTAAATTCGAGAGTGTCGTGTATTATTAATGTCCGTTTCATCATGGCGCAAAACAAGAAGAAAAGAGTTGTCATATCCCTCTTATTAGAAATAAACTGTTATGAAGCATTTCCTTTATATGACTATAAAATTTAATCCAAAGTACGCATGTACATATGTGATGCATTTTACCAAAATCCGTATTATCCGAGTTTTCAGTTATCCGAGGTGGGTACCCCCCCCCCACACATTACCTCGGATAATCGAGGTTCTACTGTATATCGAAATACATTTTTTCATAATTTATTTAATATAAATTTTAAAAAATACCGGGTGTTATAGATGATTACGCTCATTGGGCGACATCATTGCCTTGGGCCGGAACATCACTCTCCGGGCATAATCGTCGTCATAACGCCTTTGGTACATAAATCACTATTATATTATTTCATAACATCTCTGATTCGTTTATTGTTTTTAATATTATACAAAATAGGAATGGATTGTGTAATATAAGGAGCTTCTTGATATACTTTGATTATATCAAGCAAAAAATGGCAAATCAATATACAACCAATTGTAAATGCAAAGAAATCTCTTTTTATTTGCTGATAAAAACATGTTGACAGTATAGTATCTGCACTTATTAATGTTAAATATAAATGATAATGCTCCAATACATAGAAATATTCTATTGATTACTGGTACATACTAGGTTTACCGACAATACATTCTAAATAGTCAGTTTCTCGTTTATGATTTAATAAATGTATAGAAATAATAATAATAAAAAAAAACTTACTATCAAACTGGAATATAGGAAATTTAAATGAATTGAGATTTGTATACGAAAAATTAATTTTTAACAATATATCGCGCTTTAGAAAATCAATAAATTAAAGTAGCGATTTAGTGGTTCGATGAACGCATTAGTAATTAGTTAAAATCAATAGAATCCATAGAATCTGGTGCCGGGTTCGATGCATTATTATCTATATCCAGTGAAGAGTCCTTTTTGGTAAACTCGGCAGGAATCGTGTTGATGTATTGGGTTTTAATTGTCTCTGTGATTTCACTATGTCCTATTTCATCACAAATATCACAAAATGTCTCAATGCTGGCCCCTTCATCTTCAAACCACAAGCGCAACGTGTGAACCGCTCTTTTTCCTGGCGTTGGGTAGGACGTTTCGAAGAATTTAATTTCATCCTGACTGAAACCTAATTTCAGTGCAAGTGTTTTCCAGTCTTCGCCCAGAGATGAAATAAGGTTTTCAAATTCTGCCATCGTTACATTCACTGGTATAGTAGCATCAACCGTCTGTTTATTTGACTGATCGTCCTCTGCTTTCGACTCTTCATCTACTTCGTTATTATCCTAGAATCATAATTATTTGCTTGTTTTTAAAGATTGCAACAATAAATGTTTCAAATAACAGATATGTATATTGTTTTCCTTATATAAATTATCAGAGATCGAACATTCATTACCTGTTTCACTTTAGCTACTCTCTTAATCATCATTTCTAGATACTCTGATTGTTTCGCAATCGGATTATTACTGTATCCAAAGAACTGTGGACTGCGCCTCGCTATCAAACGAATGGCTCTCCAACCGAAATTGCCATCATTTATTTTCTTGTATTCATCATCAACCATAGCCTCGGGATCTAACTGTTCAATTGCTTCACTAAAGTAGGAATCTAACGGCGGCAAAAAGTCTCTTTCTTTAGCTTTACATGCTTCCAAATTATCAGGACACAAGTTCCAAAGTTTTGTCAATTCCGGACTAAAATAATAATCAATTAGAAACTGTAATTTATACGGAATGAAGTAGTTTTCTTACTTCCCCAAGTTATATTTCTTTTGAGCAGCGGCTTCTTTAAGAATATCACCAAGATATTTTTTTGGTTTCCTTGGTTTTAACATTTTTCGTTTCTCTAGACTTTCTTCGGGAATTTCTTGTACTGGCTTGGGTTTACGAAATTCTAAAAAATAAAAAAAAAACAATATAATGCCATAGTTATATTTAACCGTACCACATGGAACAGTGTTATCGAGAATATCGTCATCGTTACAATAAAATTACCTGGACAACCATCATTCTTCCAGGAATTCCAGTGCTCTTCTCTGCGCAATATATTTCTAACAATATTCGCGAATTTTTCTCCATCGGGTGGTGTTTCTTCCAACAAGGAATACACTAGATCAGTCATTTTGCGAACCCATTCAATCTGATCTGGTTTCAATTCGTAATTGTCTCTAGTGAATACATTTTCAATTAAATATATTTTACTTCAAGTATATCACAAGTAAGTACAACTTACGATTTGAATTTCACTGTTGAGTTCAAATATTGGAAGAGAATTAAGAATTGTACAAGAATACACCGTCTGAAATTTCCATCAGACAACTGTAATTCCAACAGTTTCTGACTCGTCAAAAATTTGGCAAAATACTGATCATCGGGGAAAGAAAATGTGTGGTGCTCGTCAGGTTTCGATCGTTTCCTTTGTAAATCTTCCAACTTACAGCTACTGAACGCTGACAAAACATTTGTCGCATGCTGAAAATAAGTATTGAATTAGAAAAAAAAAAATCGGTGTGGTTGAGATTTTCATAGAAATACGTGCTTTGTGGAAATGTTTTGATTATTTTCGCTTATAATCTGTATAAGTAAAAAAAGGAAACTACATATAATTCATAAACTTACAGATGAAAATGCTTTCCACTGCACTTTGCTGTAACACTGATTTGGGTTCCTAAAATAATCCTGAAGTGCCCAAAACTTACAATAAAGATTGAAATCAATGTTGCATTTCTTCTCGTCACTTGTATTGTCTAGTTCGGCAATAGTTTCTTTTAAACTAGATGCAGTATCTGTTCCATATTCTGTTGTATTTTCTAGATTAAATTCGCTAACAATATTTAACCCAGATCGTTCTGAAAACGGGAAAAATTTCGCCAAAAACAACAAAATTCTTCCACAAAATACTGTACTTTGTGTTCTAGATAATCTACGTAATAGATCATTGCACATTCGGAGCAGATTATTCTTGCAAGACAGGAAGAATAGTTCTTCCTTCCATGTATCAACTCCATTTTCAACAAATGTAAACATTTGCTCACATTTGTTAAGAGTTAATGCATCAAATATATCTCCCAATAAGACTACCGGCATTGTAGCAGTGGTTAAACCTCTTCTGCAAGTGTTGATACAAAATACGACATATTTCTGCAGTTCTGGTACAACTCCTTTTTGTAACAGTTCTAAGAGAACATCACGAAACACTTGATCCAATGGTGTTTTCAAATCACGGTCTGGCAAATTGAAAGATTTGTATTTCTCTTCGAGAATATCAATATTGTAATCAACAAGTGCGTTTTTAAACATCTCCTGTAAAAATGTATGCAATACATATGTGTGACATATTCTATTCTAGGTTATACATACATGATACTGAGTTCTGAAATCATCAAACGTAAGATCCATAATGATATACTGTTTCAAGACTCCACTTTTATTATTTCTTAGTATAATCAACAAGCATTAATGTTAAGTAAGATGCTATAATATAAACAATGTGCAAAATAAACACAACAAAACCGGAATGGTAAACAGTGTTGCCAATGTGATATATTGAAATTATCATCCCAGAAGTCCCTATTCCAGAAATGGCGCCAAATTAAAAACTTGTTAAATAATAATTAAAGTTCTTTATTTAATCACAACAAATGTAAAACATAATATTATGAAGCGAATAAAAATATGAATATTCTTTACTTACTTAATAAATTACAAAAAAAATCCTCATGACCATTTATTCGATATCTTGATGAAAAGCTATAGTGCTCGATACGCTGTCTGTATTACCTTTAGATTGGAGTAAATAGGTTCACTCCTAAATGTACTCGACACAATTTTGCAAAGAAATTTTTAATATGTTTAACACATTTAAACAAACTTAGATATATAGGATATACTGGCAGAACAGATAAAGTCATGTCCATTTCTAAATCGTCAATTTGATCCTCTCTTCTCGTCAAATGTGTTGCAACCGCCTTTTCAGAATCACTAATAGATTAACAATTAGAACAACCCAATAAATGAATATTCAATAATGTATATTTTAATTATAACATTTATTAATGAAAGACATTAATAACATTAAAGTACGAAGTAAATTCGTAGATTACATATAGGAACAATCATATTCCGATTAGCATTACATTTCTTTATTTCACTTCTGTGTAATATATGAGCAGATTTTCGTAATGTATCCATTAAAGATTATACAAAAATACATATCATTTTCAAATTTGACTGTGCCTCCTTGACTTTTATCTATATTTAAACGATTGGTTATTTGTATGAATTTAAATAAAATGAAGTATTCGAAAATTGTAGAAATATAAAAATTAGCGAACCAAATAACCAATGACTTAGTAATTAGTAATTTTGACCATATTAGCTAAAAATAAAATACTGGAAAATGGCGTAAAGAATATTTAAGCAAAATTAAAGTGAAATATCAAAATGAAAAACGCATTTATTCAATGATAAAGAAGTGCCAAAATGACACACAAAAAAGTATAAAAAAGGACATATTTTTTTCAGTATCGTAACTAAATGAAAGATAATAATCATATAGTGCACGTAGTGCCCTATGTAAGTATATATTAATTGCCGAATACGTTACTGATAGTATTGTACACATATTACATGACATTACGTACTTCTTCATTCAGAATAATATAATATATTCAAGTAAGAAATGTATTTACAAAATACATTTTACTTGGTTTCATTTAGAAAAAAAAATCTAAATGTTGTATCAAATATAAATAAAACATTAACTGCATACATCTCCTGTTGTATGATTCATTCTTCAAGTAACAAATATTGTTTTCAAAATAGTAAATATATGTTTATAGAAAATATATTGATTTCCTCTTATGATTAATTGAAATTTGAGAGTTTTTCGAACTATCTAATAACATCGTTTACTCGTTCATTGTTATTAATATTACAAATATCCATATAGCATATATTTTTAAAACATATACATATAACGTATACTTATTTTCTAAGGAATAACATAAAACATGATGATGTTTATGTGCTATAAACCCTCGCTGTAATATCATCGTAATTATGCTGGTTAGCTTCCCAATTCTTATCCATAACCTTGTTACTGTTCTTAACAAATTGCATAAGTTCACGTGACATAAAATATGGTCTTGATAATCCGTCATTCTGTTCGCAATCCTCACAGAAACACAAAAATATTGTATCTATCGCCATCTATAAAAAATCGTTAATTTTAGAAAAGAAATTTCAACAATAAATGAAGTATGTGTTTCTAATCATATAAAGAAATATATGTATATTTAATATACATGGTAAAGACTGATTCTGATTCTAATGAATTTAATACAAATATTTTAAATAAAAGTCTTGTTAGTAAAATTGGTTGCACTTACTTCAAAAATAGTGATAAAGCAATGGGCAATAAAGTATGCAAAGAGACCCACTACGAGTAGTACGAACCACATGTAATGTAAATCATTTCTGTCCTGTAATACAAAAATCATGTTTTATAAAATATTGTCAAAATATAAACAACATAGTACACAAGTATTTAGATAATTCCTTACTCGTAACATTTCAAATCCAAGTAGCACCGTTGCCAAAACGATAAATGCTTTTCCAAAGAACAGGACAAAATCACCAACCGAGTTAATTGCGTAAACACGGAAAATATTGTTCACTAACAATCCAAGTGCTCTTTTGCCTGCATGGCAGAATGGGTGACCATATATAGCTGAAATTATGGATATAAGTATTAAATGAAATGTTTGTCTATATATTCATAAACAAATTCTTATATACATTTTTTAATTAAAAAATTACTGATTATACAAAATTGTTCTGAATGTCCGCAAATGAGACGAATAATTATAAAAATATATAAATAAAAATTACATTGCTTTACTACGATATTTTATATATTTAAAAATTGACATGTTTCGAACAACATTGTGTCATCTTCAGGAATAATTATAAATTAATGACTAAAGTTAATGCAGAAACTATTTCATACTTGAATAATTATAAGTATCTCGAAAGAATTTGTAAATGACCAACCTGTCTGGATATACGCGTTCCTTGAAAAGTACTTCAAGAATGATTCCAACCATTCGAGGTAGTATTTTAGACAACATTCCAATAGACAGGCGATGAATGATCTGCTCTTTGTCAAACTGGCCTTCAGTGTACGTAAAAGAGCCTTGATGAACTCAACAATAGTAATAATCAATGAGCCCAGCGCCACGGTACCTAAATGATACTTTAGCAAATTGGTTGTACTACTGATTAATGGGGATCCCAAATGTTCTTTGTTTCTGCAAAAAAAAAATGTATTTTATTAAGCAGCGGCTTCTTGTTCGACAAGCCCTATATACTCATTCTAGCATACAACTCAATCACACAAGACTGGCCCTGCTTTCAGAGTGGATGCAAAAAATGCGTCGAAACATTTAAAAATCTAATTACCTCTTGGTAAGTCTAGAACGTTAGACTCTGAAAGAATGATTTTATGATCTCATTAACGTATATTTGAATTATGCTCAAATATCGGCTCATTGGTTTGGAGCAGTCTTTACCAAAGTGCAGTATGCGAAATTTATCAAGGGACGATAATGATAATACTTTTTTTTTATCTTCAAGTGAAGTATCCCAAATAAGAAACAATAACAAAAAATCTATTAGTTGGTCTAGGAGCGGGCTATGATTCTCGCTTAGAGTGCGAGAAGTCCCGGGTTCAAATTCCGGACGAGACCGGCAGATTTTGTTATTTAATAAAAGAATGACCTCAATAACAATGACCCGCGGAGTTTTACTTAAAATATAATCCAATATTGGCTCGTTGGTCTAGGGGTATGATTCTCGCTTAGGGTGCGAGAGGTCCCGGGTTCAAATCCCGGACGAGCCCGGCAGATTTTGTTGTTTAATGAAAGTATGACCTCATTAACAATGACCCACCGGATTTTGCATCAATTTTGTTCAAATATCGGCTCGTTGGTCTAGGGGTATGATTCTCGCTTAGGGTGCGAGAGGTCCCGGGTTCAAATCCCGGACGAGCCCATTTTAGTTTTATAATTTGAAACGGTTTTAATTGAGTGTAGAGAATTTCAGATTGATTTTGGGACAGTACTGTCTCGGTTAGATAAATAATATGTTGCAAAACTACTTACCTTGCAAAAAACCAAGTGGCAACGCATCCAGCAACTATCATATGCTGACAACCAACTACAAACTGGATCATCCACAAGACAGCGAACAAGTTATACCAACGCGTAAACATCATCGCAACTGTTTGCCTGTACCCAATGGTGTTACCATAATTATCTTCTATCGTTTCCGGAACAACAGTAGACAGTTCCCCAGAACTTTGAATCCATAATGAAAAGTAGATGTAGGAAATTAATGTAATGATTAGCACAAAGAAAGTCTGAAAAGTAAATATAAACAAAACTTGATAATTGTAATCTAAAGAACAATGAGAATGTAAGGCTTTTTTCAAGATATTCGTCTGTTAAATATAGAAAAGAATATGTGGTGAATACATCAAATTATTTGTTCTTGATTCGTTAATTCGCTCACTATTATAATACGTGTTATTAAATGCACATGTAATTAATCTATACCAATCTTACCAGTACTGGTTGCAACAACATGACAGGCATATCCGCTATAGCTTTACCGGCTTCCTTGAACAGCTGGATCACTAATTGAATTCTTTTTCTCATGACAAGTATTACCAAGAGAACTACAACTGTAATAATTGTAACAAATATGGCTGGACCCAAAAACACTTCCGGGCTAATTCTTGCTGAACTTGAATCATATTTTGCAATTCCATCTTCTTGATTTTTAGCATTAAAGAATAAGATCCTGAAAAAAAGAAATATTTTTTTTACATTTCTCTGTTTGTTTCGAATTAATATTTCTAATATAATATAATATATATATATATATATATATATATATATATATATAATATAATATATATATAATATAATATATATATATATATATATATATATATATATATATATATATATATATTATATATATATATAAATTATGATTCGATTTACTTACCATAAATACGTAGTACCCGCAATTAGTAGCAATGACAATCCAATAAGTACAAACCACACGACAAATCCAGCAACGAAACGGAAAAGTATTAGCATGATAATTGAAAACACTGAAATATATGTTTCATTATATATCTGCATACCATAACTACTAGCGCGAATGTATGTATGTTTAATAGGGCTTTAAGAGTGGATGTTACAATGCTAAGCGTGTAATAAAACCATGTTAATTAAGAGGTATAAATAATGTAGGATAAAATTTGTACTGAATTCGGTGTAATATATAAGCTATTCATTCCTCTAATTTTCTCTAATGCCTGTTTTACAACAATTAACGTGCAAGGTTCAAGATACATACAAGAAATTGTAACAAGATTGACTAGTGTAATACACGAATTGAGGATAAAAGAATGAACGGGAAATTTTTGCACTAATCAGAACATGCAATGTAAAGTGGGCATAACAAAATTTGAACCGTACCATAAAGGAATTGGTTCTTTAAATCTCAAAAGTAAGGCGAGTTTAACTATTCCAAGAAACAGAACTTTGAGATAAAACTATCAAATATTTGGATTAATACGATAAGTGTTTAACAAACAATTCTGTGGCTTGGTGCTAAAGGAGCCAATGTAAAAAAAGTTCACACTTTCTCTAAAAAACGATATCTTTCAATTAGTATATCATGGTATTAAATAGACACTGTTCGGTATACATTAGTCTGGAATTCTACAATCCTCAAAATGTAGACATTTGCCCTTTTAGTACCAAATACAGAATTATACTATTAATGATTTTTGTAGAGAAAAAAATATTAATAATTGAGAATACATGACAGTACCTAATGCAATTAAACACAAATATACTATCTGCTTCCAACACATGTGTAGATCTTCAGCTACTTCCTAAAATATAAATATTTTCATTAAATATCACAAATTTATATATTCATAGTTTTTAATACTTACACTAAAGAAGTCATTGATTCCCTTTCTCACTACAATTGAATCACGTGTCTTCTCAGAAATATAACAGCGGTTCAGATAGGCCACACTATAAATTAAGATTATATCAAACATTACTTTCTGTTTAGTAGTATTAAATACAGTTGAACCTCCATAACTCGAAACACCATTATCCACAAAAAAAGTTCGACTCATGGAGAATTCGAGTTATAGAACTATTCATCAAAACTAGCGATTTTATTTAAAGATATTACAGTGGTTTAATTACACACGTTTTTATTGAATTCAAATCGTGTACTAGGAGTACATACTAATTTCGGATAAAATTTTCAATAATTTGCCTCATTCCCGTTCATGCTCAGCAAACTTATAAGGAATAAATGTATATGTACATATTCGTTTTACAAATAGGGACTTCCCCGAACAATTAAAAAACACAGTTTGAGGTATGGGCGTGTTTTTGTGTGAGTGAGTGTTACTATAAATCAGTTATTTTCCTCATATCATACATATTTACACCAAAAAGTGTACCACCTTTTCGAAAAAATCACAACAGAACTGTTTTTATGGGTGATTGATCTTGCTCTCGTACTAATTGTTTGCATTGAAACGTAACAACTCGTGACAAGCGAAAAGGGACACCCCGAGTAAAATAAAACAAAAAGAACCACACACACACAAAATGCCTCCACAAACAAGGATTTCTCTTAAAAATTCGACTTACTGAATGCATGTGTCAATCATTTTATTCAAGTAATGGAGAAATTAGAGTTATAGAAATAAAATTGCATGTAATTTGCTCCGTAAACGCTATTGCCACTCGATTCGTTTCGACTAATAGAAGTTCGAGTTATGGGAGTTCGACTGTAATCGAAATTAAAAATTTTAAATTATTAACTAATCGCTCAAATTCCACTTTGTTACAATCAAACGATTAAATAAAATTTTACTACGAGATATATATATGTATATATATATATATATATATATATACATATATACATATATATATATATATTAGATATATATATATATATATATATATATATATATATACATATTATTTTAAAAACTGCAGCTCTATTACTTTGATATTAATTATTAATTTCAAAATTATAATATATCTGACAATGAGATAATTAAAAAACTGTGTAATATTTATAAATTTCAAATACAGTGAAAACTCTCCTTAAGCCCGTCTGACATGGTACAAAATTTAGTACTAAATTTAGTATTAAATTTTAATACAAAATTCTGTATGAATTCAGTCTGATACGATACAAAATTTAATACTAAATTTAGTATTATATGTATTGAAATCACAGAAAAAAGCAAGTTGGCGCACGCTACTGCGCAGATTACATACAAGAAAATAGAACTTGTCCTAAATACTTTGTACAAAAAATTAATATAAAGAAACTTCGTACAAATTTTCATACATTTCTGCACATGACACGATCCATTATATTTTATATTATAATTTAATACCAAATTTAGTATTAAACTTTGTATCGTGTCAGACGGGCTTTAAGGGCACCTTTAATAAGCGGACAGCTCTAACGGACAAACTTCTTGGTCCCGAATTGTTTCCTATACCTTCCTATATAAAATACACTCTGATACGCGGAAACTCTAATAAACAAACGCGGGCACTATATTACCCTCCGAAAGCGAACGAAAATCTCCCGTAAGCGCACGCCTAACTCCAATAAATGTACCGAAGTAAATTAATGCGATGATGGAGACATAATGGCTGAATGGTTGTTACATTTAGTTAGAAAAATAGGCATTCAAAACAGGAAAATTGTTTAATTTTTAGATAATGCTGGATCCCATCTACACGAATTAAATTAAAAAAATGTAAAAATTATTTTTCTACCACCAAATACAACTTCAGTATGACAATGCCAGCCCTTGGATCAAAGGATCATACGTAACTTCAAATTTCATTATCTGGATCTAGTTTTGCAACACATTTTAACAAAAATGGGAGACGTTAAATCTGCGTCAGTGCTTTCATAACCATTATTGTGGTAGAAGCATTATATTTCGTAAAAACAGCATGGAATGAAGTATCTTTCACAACCATAAAGAAATGTTTTAGCAAAGCTGGGTTCAAGAAAAACAGTTGTAGTTCTACCGAATTTGATCCTGAAGATGATCTACCATTGTCAACACTATTTGAATTTATTAGGTGTCAATGAATTAGGAATAATTGATGAGCAAAATTTAGAAAACTTTATAAATATGGACAAAAATTTATAAACGAAAGATGACAATGTTGATATGGAAATCTCGAATTTTGTAATTGAGAGTAAGTGCCCGCCCATGAGAGATTTCACTGTATATTAAAATATTTGTTATGATTTAGATCTTTTATGTTTTATTAAATACTTACTATGCACCTTCATCATCACAATTTGCTACACATTCCTTGGACATAATATTTTTTGTACGAATAAGAAGGAATCTGGAAAATAAATAATTGTAGTATAAAAGTTAGCAGCACTGTAACAATTCTCAGTAATTCCCCTTTAGTTGACCTCTGTATTTATGTTCCGTTGTCTGTCAGATAGGCGTGATATTGATACACACAAGATTGTTTATCATAGCAGGTTCTTAGAAATTATATGAACTATTTTTGCACAGAGTGCAGAGCACTATCAACTTTTGATTGCAATACCCAAATACCAATATGGGTAACGAAAACAAGCATACTGTCTACTTTACAATATCGAAATATCGATATTTATGAAAGTCAAATACCGGTATTCGGTATTTAGTAAAAATACTAATATAAATCATATTTATTTATAATACATGTAAAATTATCGTTTATTAATACCGGTATTTCTATCGAAAAATACAGAATATCGATTTTTATTTTTGGTCCGACATTGTAATCAGTAGTATCAACAAAATTGTTTTAAAAATTTATTACATACATATATTGAAATATTGGTATGTGTTATATTTTGATAGTATTTCACGTTTTACAGCTATTCTAAATATGTATTTGTTAATTATTGATATGTGATACACGTTTACCAGCTAATGGGCAAATGTCGTTGTGTATTATTGTTATAAAATATTATATAATTATATACAAATTATTATATAAGTCGTAATAATATTTTGAGTATCATTCAATAAATTTTTCGAAGGAACAAGCATACATATTGTGACGAATAAATGTATAATCAGTTAAAACATTCATGATGATTTCCCATTTTGTAATTAGTGTAAACCTTACTATTCTACGATAATTACTTTTAGATCTGTACAATATGATAATATATTATTCTAAGAAATGATACGAAAACCTCTCATATGTATATGGTAGTAATTAATACCTTTTATTTGTCATATCTTTGCCATGGCAGGGAAAATCTAATGATTTCGCATTTGGTTTGCCACATACATTTCCGCAATCGTCATATCCGTCTAATAGACGATCCAAATCTCCAAAGTACATGCAGTAACCAAGAAGACATATCTGTAAAAAAACCACACATATAAATAGTAATTGGGAAATACAGTTTCAAAAATATTTTATTAAAACGCGTAAGTGTATTATATTATTTGTTTGGGTACACATTTACGCCCATAAAAATAGAAAAGTATAACATTTTCATGGAATATAAATTAGTTACTCTTATAAAAGAATAAAAGGAAAGAAAATGAAATGATATTTGACTTACCAACACAGTAAAAAATATTGCCATTGCAATGAGTCCATATCTGTCGGTAAAGAATCTTTTTTTCTTGATACCGCTAAAAACCACACTTTCTTCGGATGTCCGATCAATTTCTTCCAACTGTAATGAAAAATAACAAAAATAAAAATCAAACATAAGGAATAGGTTCATCTTCAAAGAATTGGCTAATGTAAATATAAATAACATTGACTTCAGACCCATTAAGACAAGTCCTAATATACAACTAATTAGTTAAATTACTACAAGCTTACTGTGATTTTCAACCTATTTTAATAAATCATAGTTTTATTTTGTTTGTATAGAAAATAAAGTATTTTTTTAATGAAAGTCTAACTTTTCTCATCAAGTATTTTTAATTAAATTCTACTGCACCTTCTAAAAAATCTTTTTCGATCCAAAATTGAGTAACAATCCCCAGATTAGAAACCACTGGTATACTGGGTTTATTCGGAATTTGAAACTCTCTAATCGTCCTCATAATCTATAATTTCCGCAACTGATTTCGTTCATGTTCAACAAAACTACATATCTCAGCAAGGATACATTCAAAAACCAATTTAACCGAAATAAACTCTATTCTCACGGAGATTATTAATTTGTTCAATTTGAGCCAAAATCATAACCTCTACCAACGAGCTAATATTTGAGCATACCGTATTTTACGGACTATAAGACGCACCTTAATTTTTAAGCAATTTTTTTAATATAACATTTTTATTATTAGATTGTAAAGCCAGACTAAAAAAATAATCTTAGTTTATAAAACCTAACTGACCTTAAAAATCCTTTTTTACATTAATATTTCGAGTATAAGACGCACCTGAATTTTGGAGGCAATTTTGTGAAGAAAAAAGTGCATTTTATAGTCCGTAGAATACGGTAATTCAAATTTCGAAAAGATGTCGGAATTATATGCGTTCTCCAATCTAGTTCCATATAAAATAACCCAGACTTTTACTCCATATCGTTCATAAGAATGGAGTACTAAAAATATTTTACAATAATAACTTAATAGTATTGTACGTTTTCGGAGAATACGCGGTTCACGATAAAAATATTTTGTTGGATGCACGAAGATTGGGAACCACTGACCTAGACCAATAATCCGATGATTGAGCGTAATTTGAGCATAGTCGAGAGTGGTCGTGAGCTTATTTTTAAGCTTTCCTTCATGGAAATCATTATTGAAGAAAAGAGGTTAGTACTACAAATAAATTTGATATGGGATTAAAACGAAGAATATCGAATCTCCTGAAACTCTAATGTATGTAAAAATGATTATTTGGTTGACATTGGAAATCGAATTTAATTTATATTTTTGCAATAGTAATACTTTGGATTTTTCTAGAATCCTTGACTATAATGCGCAAAGAATCATTATTATCATGTAATATTACTGATTCTAAGTAAAGAAACAAATTACAGTTAATTGTAATTACAAAGTCTCATTATTGTATTAACTTCCACGAGAATAGCACTTCCTTTAGTTATAGTTTTTCATAGGCTACAGAACATTAGTAACCAACCTGATTCACTGGTATTTTAAATACGATCACCCAAATTTTATTCTCCGATTAACTTTAACCTTAAATTTAAACATTTCACGTAAAAATGCGTGCATGAACCATTTTTTATCATACCTGATTTCTTAAAATAAAATAATAAGATATTCCCGGTCATGACGTTGCAAATCAATTAAACTTCAGTTTATCTTTTCAATCTAAGCCGTTTTTCATTTATATTTGAGATGTTTTATTAACTTTCCTATGTCTTACAAATACTACACACCCAAAAACCGCCGCGAGCCAGCAGTGTAGTTCATTTTACATCCCAAATTTTTTAGTATTTTTGGAGGTGCAGGTGGAAGATTTCTACTAGCTAAGATCTTACCCCAGACATATATTTTCAAAAAGGAACAAAACGATTAAGTTTTATAAATTGACCATTAGAACATTTACGCCCCACGCTTTTCTTTATTTATTTTTTTTCTTTTTAGTGCAATTTAATAAGCTTGGCACTTGCATACAATGCATTGTTAATATTGTAACGGTATTATAGATAAATAGGTTAGAATATTAGTGAGATAACAATGAAATTCCAGGGCAGAGAAAAACCCTGTGACATTATCCAGAAGAACATTTTCTACATTCGTAACACTTTTATCTCCATCTATATCTATAGTATTATGTTCTGCAAGTGTTTGTAAATAGCTATAGTGTATCCATAGATATAAGAACTTGACTAAACGCAGCATGCTATTAACAGAGGATTATCCCAAATTATACGACACAGTAAATGAATAAAAAGCAGAGCTGTATTCAGAAATTTATAAATACATTTTGAAAAATAACAACAAAAATATGATATACATCTTAACAATAATAATACAAATTAACATAAATAAATGTAATATTCAATAAATTATTATTACGTCTTAATTATAGACAAAATGTCTCTTGTCTTTCCCGCTAAGAGCATTACAAATGTACCTGAATACCGCCACTACTAGTAGTTTATGGCCTCTCCTGCTGTGAAGGGTACCACCCTACCTATTAAGGAATCATGTCAAGTTCTTATATCTATGGATAGACTATAGTCCTTTCCTAAAACTAGTTTATAGCCTGCACTAAAAGTAAGACCCCAGCTATGGGGATTATAGTCTATCCATAGATATAAGAACTTGACATGATTCCTTAATAGGTAGGGTGGTACCCTTCACAGCAGGAGAGGCCATAAACTACTAGTAGTGGCGGTATTCAGGTACATTTGTAATGCTCTTAGCGGGAAAGACAAGAGACATTTTGTCTATAATTAAGACGTAATAATAATTTATTGAATATTACATTTATTTATGTTAATTTGTATTATTATTGTTAAGATGTATATCATATTTTTGTTGTTATTTTTCAAAATGTATTTATAAATTTCTGAATACAGCTCTGCTTTTTATTCATTTACTGTGTCGTATAATTTGGGATAATCCTCTGTTAATAGCATGCTGCGTTTAGTCAAGTTCTTATATCTATGGATACACTATATCAGGTAACATTCTTTGTTCGCAATAAAATAATGGTTTTTACAGTTGTCTGTGCAAACAAATGTTCAAGATATATTGCTGTATTTATTACTTTTGGTAATTTGTGTTTCTAATCATATTGTAGAGAAATTCAACAAGTGTTTTTAAAATCTGTCCTACTCTGACATGTGCATTTCATATAAAATAAAGGAATGGCCTAAGTGATTTAAAAGTATATTCTAAAACAAACAAAAAATGCACTAGTAAAAAAGTAGAGATGTTTTAAATAGAGAACTTGCACATTTTTGTCGAATTTTTGTTTGGAATATATGAACATTAAAACATTCCGGGTTTTTTCATATTCTTTGTGTTTATTGTCAAGGGAATCGCGGATCCCAGTTTGAGAACCACTGTACTAGATATTGTTGGTTTTAGACCGATAGGCATGAAGTTAAAATCAGTTTATAAAAAGTTATAAAAACTGAATTAGCAGATTCAATTGCGCAACATTTTATTTCTTTGTTTTGCACAGTCAAGGCGTGAACGTGTAAATCAAGACAAAATAAGTGAAGATCAACTGAATGTATCTTATTTGTAATGATTTTAGTGTTAAAAACATACTATTAATCTTCTACATAGAAACGAAGGTATAACGGTATGTACCATTTACTCAGGGATTTCCAAGACGTGTGTTGATGCGATATGGCATCAAACACAACTTATATTCGTAATTTTTTTCGTACTTCCAAAATCAGTGGCGTACATACATCAATATACATTCCAATTATTTTCTGCCATGACAATAATTTTAAAAACTGTTATCAATTTCGCAGATTCATAAGTGAACAAATAACTTCTAAAATAGATAATGCGTACTTTTAAATTTATGTTCTGATTTCATGACGAAAAATAATTAAATGAATTAAACCAGAACTTATTGAAAACTAAAACTTTAATATATATGTACAAATATTTGCAATTGATTATATTGGTAATGATTATTTTGTATCTAATCAGACTAAATTTGTTTGATAACAATGCCTTTTACTAGCTATACAAGTACACATATTAGTTAATATTTTAATTATTTACGTCAATTAAGGAAAACGAACAACAGAACTACTGTAGTAATAAGTATGATCAGTGGACATTATAGACCAGGAATTTCCCATAACAAAAGCATATTTTTTTATTTTGCGTTATAAAACAAAAATGATAATAAATAATGGAAAATAAAATGTATCTACGAAAAATACAAAGAATAATATAAACAGTAACATTTGTTATTCTTTATGCGTAACAAAATATTGAAACAAAACTATTAAAGAAAATAAATACATTTACATTGTCTTTTGAATAAAATATTGCAAATGTTCTTAAATTAATATACGAGAATTATGTATCATCCCACTTAAATAAATTTGTTTTTCAAAGATAAACAAACTTAACTAAATATCCTTGCCTTTACTACAAATTGCAATTTACACCAAAAATGACCGGCATAAGCATGTTTAATATTCCGTAACAAACTAAAAACTCACCTCGGTCGGTTCAATATCGTTGCCACAGCAACCCATGTTGTTGTTTTCCGGTTATTAACAAACAGTAAGCAAATAAACAACACAGTTTCTATACAAAGCAATCACAAAGAGCAACAAGATTCCAATCTTCACGCATCGACTAGCGAACCTCGACTGCCGTGATCCTGCGTGGTCCGTGGACTGTCGAACAGGGAGACAACGCTACAAGAGTCTAGTTTGCAGACTCATGCAAGTACGGCGATACACGATGTCTGTTTACGAAATAATACGACGTGATACGAGCATGCCTGTTCTTAGTTCGTAACGTTGTGCTTAAGTTGTGTGTAATACATTTTCTGTTAGTGCAATTTATAGATGTGGCTATTTTACCCTACCCTACTTAATAATACACGCCTATCCTACCCGCCGGCTAACCTACCCTAGCCTACCCTACCCTACCCAACCCTAAATGCAATAATAATTAATGCAGTTCCACAATTTCCCGATTCCGTGAATTTCAGACTTATATGTTCGTACGAGCTCGGTTACTTGCATGAGTCTGCAAACTAGACTATTCTGACAACGCTGACCGCAGACAAGGCTACCGATTGGCGGAGTAGGCCTTTCAGTGAAGGGGGAGGGAAATTGTTCTTCATTCCAACAACAGAATTTACAATTTAAAAAGGAAAAAAGATACAAGAAATAATAATAATAATGAAATGTCTTTAATTAATATGCATAAGAGACAAATATTTCTAATTGTAGACTAAAATTGTCAATATTGCTATCCATTCAAAAATATTTGATATATCTGAACGCTGCAGATACGCAAGTTGGGGATTCCCGCTAAGATAATTTTTCCTTGTTGGTATTTCCTTTTATATTACTTCGAATGAAGTGTAGACTGGTTGTAAAATTACTTATAGGTAATTGGGAATGGATACAGACATCCATGCCTGTAGCTTATCGACTCCAATTCCGAATTTATCACAA
Organism: Carabus problematicus; assembly: GCA_963422195.1. NCBI lineage: Eukaryota > Metazoa > Arthropoda > Insecta > Coleoptera > Carabidae > Carabus > Carabus problematicus. The sequence goes on along the minus strand of OY728585.1, from coordinate 11,532,875 downwards.
ATTATTTACGTAAATACACTTTTGAAATCGTAAGTGCCTAGGTCGAAACTAAACTATTTCAAAACTGAATTGTGTTGCCCCTTAGCTAGGAATGATTTTTTGTTAACATCAAACACGGCTCCCTGGTACTATTACACGGTAATATCCCAGGCGAGGGCCTTAGTCCGTATCTAAATTCGATACTGCATCCATTCGCAAATCCATAATCAATATCTTATCATTTTATCAGTTACAATATTTATTTTCCCCAAAATGCTATCATATTCTTTGAATACCGGATAAAGAGCGAGATAACAGTATAAGTATAACCTGGAACACACACATACCCTCTCGGTGTTGACAATAATTATAATTATATAACTTATTTAATCATTAAAAAACCTTTATTGTTTATATGGAATATTTATTATAAATACTGAACAATGTATAGTGTGATTCTCGAAGACTGTACAAAATTTAAACATGATGTTGGGGAAGTCATTTTATATATATATATATATATATATATATATATATATATATATATATATATATATATGTATATATATATATATATATATATATATATATATATATATATATATATATATATATATATATATATATACAGTAAACTTCGCTTATAACGAACCGCAAGGGACCGACGAAAATGTATATATATATACAGTAGAACCTCGATTAACCGAGGTAATGTGGGGGGGTACCCGCCTCGGATAACTGAAAACTCGGATAATCCGGATTTTGGTAAAATGCATCACATACATGCGTACTTTGGATTAAATTTTATAGTCACATAAAGGAAATACATAGAAGTTTTCATAGCGGTTTAATTCTAATAAAAGTATGTGAACGCAAACAGAAAAATATGAGCTATGAAACTCCGAACAATGGATATGACAATTCTTTTCCTCTTATTTTACGCATTGACGAAACGGACATTTATAATACACGATGCGCATGACACGACACTCTCGAATTTACTGCAGGACCACACATATGAAAGCACGCGTCTACTTCGCTTCGAGTGATGGGAACTCGCACGTAAATTGGGAATTCCCCGGACGCAAGAATCACGCAAAATCGGATAATCCGGATCACTTTTGAAGCAACCTCGGATAATACGGAATCTTGTTGAGCTAATTTGGGCTCGGATAACCCGGAACTCCGTTAATCCAGACTCGGTTAATATATATATATATATATATATATATATATATATATATATATATATATATACATATATATATATATATATATATATATATATATATATATATATATATTATATGTTACCCTGTATGTTGACCCGGTGGGCCGCCCTCTGTGTGGGCCTATGGTGTTGTTTATAAACAAACGGACTACGTCAGCACACGTCTTGAGTAAAACGTATGCTAAGCAGAACCGAGTGAGCTGATTAGAAGCATGGTGGTAGCTTAGTGAGAAGCAATAACAATTAGTAAAACAAATAATCACAACTGTAACGACCAAGGGGGACTTCGACCCTGGACTTCGTCGTGGTCGTATGATCAAGCTGGATCTCGGAACTGCCACGTGTCTATTGTGCTTATTGTTGTGCTAAGAACTGTTTCTAGTGTTAATTATTGTATTCGCCTGTTGTTAATATCTTTATATCAATCACCGCCTCGACATATGTATATATATATATATATATATATATATATATATATATATATATATATATATATATATATATATTATATATATATATATATATATATATATATATATATATATATATATATATATGAGACACACGGTATATATATATATATATATATATATATATATATATATATATATATATATATATATATATATATATATATATATATATATATATATATATATATATATATATATTAAATTTCTATATTTATGTTTAATCGGTTTTTTTTTGCTAGCGTTCAGGAATATTGAGAGATAATTATTAAGATAATAATTCAAAATGCGTCATAACTTGTGCAATATTTTCATGGAAATTCCGAGATATAATTATATATAAACAGTTGCAGTTGGATGCAAAATTATCTGTAATATTTTTTTGCAAATTATTTTTTTTGTGACAAATAACATAGAAATTTCTCCTAGTTATTTATTTATTGCAATGCTTCGGTACAAGTACCGGAATAATTATTGTAAATTTATATGAAAGCAAACGTATTCTGGCGATATAAAATATTTAGAGACAGGAATAGGAATAGGCAACATATTTTGAACTCAATTAATTTTCCTTAGTGTAGGACGAAACTCAACAAGTAGCACTCATAAACGGAAGTTGGACTTGAATTTTATTGAAGATTATAAAACTTCCTGGAATATAAGAATACATATAAATATACTTTTGATTTGACTCATAAAATAATACTTTTAGAATTTACAATACTTTCCAGTATTTTCAACGATATTTTGTAGCAGTTTATCATCAATTATTATTGAAATGTACTTTGCTCTTGTATGGAGCAATATCTTAAAAAGAAGAAAATGCTTTCCCTTCCTTTGCTATACAAAAAAATATATAAAATAAAACAAAAATTTTATTTTGTTTATTTCATTTAAAACAATTTCAATCATATATGTTTCCAAGGATCATCAATATATGTGAACAAAAATATTGATAAAATAATTTCTTCTATTTCCATTATTTGTTTCTTTTTGTTTTCCTTTAATTTTATTCGGAGAGTCCCTTTTCGCTTGTCACGAGTTGTTGCGTTTCAGTGCAAAAACAATAGAGTGAGAGCGGAAGATCAACCACGCATAAAAACACAGTTCTGTTGTGATTTTTTCGAAAAGGTGGTACACTTTTTGGTGCGAAAATATATGATATGAGGAACATACCTGTTTCATCGCAACACTCGCTCATACAAAAACACGCCCTTAACTCAAACTGCGTTTTTTCGTATTGCGTTTTTAATTGTACGGGGAAGTCCCTATTTGTAATACATAGACTTTTATGCCTTATAAGTTTGCTGAGCATGAACGGGAACGAGGCAAATACTGAATATTTTAACCGAAATTAGCATGTGCTCCTTGTACACGATTTGGATTCAATAAAAACGAGTGTAATATCTTTAAACAAAATCATTAGTTCTAATGACTATTTCTATACCTCGAATTCTTCATACGTTTTCTTGTTTAGCATGTGCAATGTACATATATGTTTGCTAGAAGAAGATAGGAACTACCGTGACATTTGACTTTAGCAAACGTGATTTTAACAAATAATTTTTGAATGAGGTTATTTGTATATATAGTAGATACGCATAATTGGCTATTTGTACATACAATAGGTACGAATAATTGACTATTTAAATATATAATTTTTTATGCATATACGGTAGATATAATACCCTACCCTACCTTACTATACTCTATCTCTATAATACTACCCATCCTTACTCTTCTGTTTATTTAGAAACTTTTTTATGGAGGTTCTTATTTGTATGTAAATTATATGCTGTGAAACCATCGGTTCCAAACTGTTCCTAATTTGTATGCGGGCGGTTATGAGTACATATCATAGAAATATTAAACATAATGGAAAGGTTCACAGATATAATTAGTTTATTTATTTGATCACAGGAAGTTGTTTATAACAAAATTATATACAGATTACATTTTTTTTATGAAATGCAGTGCTCGGTCCCTCAGATTTTATTTTTTTGTGTCTAAACCTTAACAGATATCAGTACAGAAAACAATAACAAAAAAAAACTACTATTGAATGTCTCTTTCTGAAACTACTTTTTTGAAAGTTATTGGCCTTAACATTAAAAAGTTTTTGACTGGTTTATGCCGGGTTACCTGTGTTTCGTACACTAATGGTCCACTGATAATAATTAATATAATAATATATAATAATATAATAATAATTAAAAGATGACCTACATCTATAAGAAGTACAGTACCGAATATTATCCAAATCGATCCAAGCGTTCTGTCGTTATGGATAAAATAACTTTTTCTTGAAAGAACTTTGAAGCAGAATACTAGCTAAACGAAATGTAATTGCATATAGGTAAGTTTAGTTAAATCGTCTTATTTTCGAGCCAGGAATCTGTGGTTAAGCGATGTCCACACATTTTAGGGACACCTGTATATATATTTTGTTTGCTGCTTTTTTGACGTACTTCAATAAATGACATTGAAATCGCGTGTGTGGTCTATTCGTGCTTTAATATGCAATTCAAAATGTTTTTTACGTTGCATTTGTAATGGAAATAACATTTAGAGCTGTAGAAAACTACACTAGTCAATATCGTACAATTCGATGTATGTAGTTAGAGGATTTTCCCTTCAAATATGCTTGTTACAAAATTATTTTGTTTAATAAAGTTATTTTAAGCTGTGTGTTAAACACCCACACGTAAAATGACTTTACTGTTACGATCAATGGAAATAACGCCAAAATCACAGAGTCATTTCCCAAGGATCATTATTTGAAGGGGATTATATATAATGTTAGGTAAATCTCACAGAACATTTTTAAAAAAAGATCATATATATCACATATTTTATTTTTATTTATAATAGTTTGTATTTATGCATATTCCGTGCGCTTCCAAAAATATAATGATTTATTAATTAGAAATTTACATCCTAGTTTAATAGATTAAGTTCTAAGGAAATACACATGTAATTATAATATTACGTAAAACCAAATGTTACAGCAGTCTGTAAATCTAACGTACATACCATTATTTATTGCAGCGTGCAAATAATGAGAGGAAGAGGGATATTTTCGTTGCTAGGCGTCATTCAGTGCGTCAAAACCAGGCGGTTACTATGGCTACAACTTCAATCAGAAATAAATAGAAAAGGGAGTACAATTTTGATTACATTTGTTATATTTAATTTTAAACCAAAGTATACCCTAACATATTGTACAAGGATGTTCTAAAAATGGCTGAAAATGAATAATCAAACGTAATAAAACAATAAAGATATTTACACGGAATGTATGTTATAAAAATAACGTGTACAAATATTATTAAATTTATATTTAATATAATTTTCGGAAACACATTCATGTTTGGATTTATATTGATAGCACATAGGAATGGACGATAATTTTGAGTACATGTGGTAACACAAATGCTAAAGAATTAAAACCTTAATAATCAATTCGGTATCGTCGATTCAGTTAAAATTATCTATTATCGAATTTATCTATATTTCAATTCAAGTTCAGTGACGTTATATTGCAATAACATCTGTAAACATGCATTTAATAAACGTTAACAGATTATTTCATGTTTTTTTTTTCAAATGTTTGTACAACTATTAATTTAATTTAATATATATATATTTATATATATATATGTATATATATATATATATATATATATATATATATATATATATACATATATATATATATATATATATATATATATATATATATATATATATATATATATATATATATATATATATATATATGGCAATCTTCTTTACAAAGTATGTATGTAGTTTATCTGTTTACTGTTTCGATAAGTAATACTTTAACTGCAGTATTTCAATGACTAATTTAATTAATTATCGAACTCCGTATATAATACAGTGAATTTCGCTTATAACCAACCCGCTTATTGCGAACTTTCGCTTATAACGAACCAATCTGTAAAGTACGAACTAAAGTATCATTAAACGTGTGTTATTTTTTTCGCAAATAACGAACCCGTTTATAACGAACTTCCGGGTATAACGAACCTTAATTTTTGTTATAATCGCAAAAGATTACCGTTATAACGAACTTATAACGGCATTTTACCAAATAATCAGGGGATTTCTCGAAATCTTTCAACTATGTAGGGTCGCCGTAACAGTTCGTGCGGTTCTTGTATACAGGGTGGCCCTAAAATGCGTGGACATCGCTTAACCACAGATTCCTGGGTCGAAAATAAGACGATTTAACTAAACTTACCTATATGCAATTACGTTTCGTTTAGCTAGTATTCTGCTTCAAAGTTCTTTCAAGAAAAAGTTATTTTAACCATAACTACAGAACGCTTGGATCGATTTTGATAATATTCGGTACTGTACTTCTTACGGATGTAGGTCATCTTTTAAGGTGATATTAGTTATTATCAGTGGACCATTAGTGTACGAAACACGGGTAACCCGGCATAAATCAGTCAAAAACTTTTTAATGTTAAGGCCAATACTTTCAAAAAAATAGTTTCAGAAAGACACATTCAATAGTAATTTTTTTGTTCTTGTTATCTGTACTGATATCTGTTAAGGTTTAGACACAAAAAAATAAAATCTGAGAGACCGCGCACTGCATTTCATAAAAAAATGTCATCTAGCAGTCTGGTTTTTTAAGAAATAAATGACGATATGATATTTATTAGTGCAATTATTTAGATTTCCTTTGAATTTTTGCAAAATGGGAACCTCGTTCACCAGATTTAAATATTTGCGATTCCTTTTTATAAGGATAGTATACGAGTAGTATTAATATTTACAAATACTTACAGTTAAAAATTATATTATTAACTTCTACTATGTAGTTTTGAAATATGTATTAACATTTTATTGAAATAGCATCAGTACATATTCGTAAAATAGCTTGTCAATTTGAATTGGAAAATTGGTACATTGTTATATCGAGTACACGTAAACCTACGAAGTTTCCATGGTAACGCATTAAAGTTCACCTATGAATTTAGAGCTTTCAGGTGCTTTCAGACAAACGAATATCAGGTAAAGTTTGATAAATAAGAGATGTCCAGTGAAGGTTGATCAGTACGAGTTTAGATTTTAACCACGCCCATTTTCTCACATTCAGTAGCGGCGTTTATCTAATTTTTGATGGAGCATATAAGATACTGTAATTTCCGATGGTGAGGGGTTACAAAAGAAGCATAATGCATGCATTAGTATATACCAGATATAAAGTTTTCGGTGAATAGTCGGCTTAGCACCGGTAACAACAGAAATACGATGTTTTGACAGTTCATTAAGTTAATCATTTGTGTCTCACATTTTGAATGTACAATAACGATTTAGATAATAATATAATAAAAGAAGTTACAATAAAAGTGATTTATTATAACTGTGTTTGTGTGCATAACATTGATGTTAATTAGTGGTAAATAAGACAAACTAACAGAAAATGCAGCAAAATGACGCTACGCGCCTATGCACCAGCTAATAGTGTAGGAAATAAGAAATCGACGTACGTTATTGTAATAGTAACCAGTACAACAAGCCTCATTTTGTTATGCTTGTCGTAGTACTGTTCGGATAATCTAAAGATAAACTCGTTATATCCATCCTTGTCGCGCGTGCTGTTTGACAATTGAAATGAGATAGAAAGATATATAAGTTTAACCACGACCTTTTCGATCATTTTTAGTCATTATAAACAATTTTTTCTGACAAAAACATTTCCTAATTTATTCTGTCATTTTTGACATTTACTCCAGAGCGTATGCTTTTAGATTAACCAATCACGTGAGGTATATTTTATACAACACTCAGCACCATAATTTTGCTATCGCCGCAGGTGTCATCACAAAAAATCTATTGTTCTATCGTCCTATGTACTGGCCGTAGTGTACGTACACACTGTTTCACTCAATCGAGAAGGTCGTGACTGGTCGTGACCTCATGACTTTAACTATACACTGTATTCATCCAAACAACCAATTTACGGCATCGTTTAGGGTGGTTTAGGGAAAACCTAACAAGTATAAATATCACTGTAAATATATTTTTTAATCGATATCTTATTGGTTTTTTTTATTATTAATATTCACGAAAAAATCATTATTATAACTAATAATGTTAATAAATATTTCTATTAAATTATTTTTCATTCATTTTTCATCGAAATTCGAAACGTTTGATTTTAATGTTCAGGTCAACTTCCTATTCGGTTTTGTAATTATACCCAAAATCTAATCAGTTCTTTGCATATTCATGAAGCTTACTTCTAAACAATTTTTAATCTATTTTATGTGATTGCTTTTTATGTGACCTAGCTAGCACATGTGTATTTCTGATAGCATATCCTGATATAACCTTTTTATAATATGTATCAATATCTAAGTTAGATAAAAAAATATGTATGATAAATTTAAAATAGTGAACAAAAACCGTTGATTTTTCTTTTTATTAAAATGTATCAAATATTTTTTTATATATAGAAAATATATCATAATGCTACAGTGTAAGAACGACTGAAAGCTTGATTCACATCAACAAAAATAATTTGCAAATAAAAATGGCGTAAAGGAAGTAGACAGGTAGTAAACAAATAGTAAACATTGCAATATTTTGTGTTAAACAAATAAGATTGTTGCTATCAAATTGACTAGAGTCAGAAATTAAGTGCAGAGTTCAGTTCGCTTTATAAGGTAAATAATAAGGTTGAACTTTTATTGAGTTATCGTATTTCAAAAATGATATATGTAATTTAATATTAATTTATGCAATTTTGGTAGTGTTATTAATTGCGGAGTTACGCATTTGTTCTTTGTTCGTGGCCAATTTTATATCAAACAATAAATCTAAGTAATTTTTCTTAAAAATTACTGATTGTGGTTTTTAGTAATGGCTACATTGGAAGATAAAATATTGGGAGAAAAACTGCACAATTATTGCAGTAGCAGTGAAGATGAAGCAGATTCCGGTTCAGAGGATGAATCTCCCAAAAATGGTCCATCTGAATTGGGCGCTTTGCCGGAACCAAACAAATGGGAAGGAACTGCAACAAATACAGGTCCAAAAGGCGTGATCAAAGACTGGCAACGTTTTAAACAATTAGAAAGTGAAAAAAGGGCTGATCAAGAAAGGGAAAAAATACTGCTGATGAAAAAATTGACCTTAACATGTAGAACATCGTTGGATGATGATCGAGAAAAAGCAGCGGAAAATGATCCAGATTTAGCTGAACTATTAGATGACGAATTTCTACTAGAATACCAGAAACAGAGAATGCAGGAAATGTTACTTATAAATGATCACACACGCAAGTTTGGTATGGTGTTTAACTTGAAAAGTGGTCAAGAGTTTTTAGATGCTATTGACAAGGAAAAACAGGGTGTTACGATTGTCGTACACATTTACGAGGAAAATATCGAAGCATGTCACGTGATGGATAGTTGTTTTGAAGACCTCTGCGTAGAGTATCCGTCGGTAAAATTCTGTAAAATTATTGGCTCAAAGGCAGGAATGAGCAAACATTTTAAACTGTCCGGTGTACCAGCTTTACTCGTCTATAAGTCCGGTCAGTTGGTTGGAAATTTTGTTAGAATCACAGATGATCTTGGTAATGATTTCACGCCGGAAGAAGTGCAAGGATTTCTTATAGAGCACGGTATGTTGTTGGACAAAAGCTGTATCCCACAGATTATCAAGCAATCTGCGAACAATGACAGTGACAGCGAATAAGTTTATTCCATAATATGGTATCATGTCAGGGTTTGTGACACTTGTTTGCCTTTCACTTTTATACTAAACATTACAAAATTGTACATTCATGCTAGTTTGTTTCTGTGAGTTCGATACATAATCTGTTATTTTTAATATACTCTATAGTAGGTTCCGAAACGTAACCAAGGTAATCGGTCATTTCAAGTGTAGTCATGTTTTGCTTACGAGATATCAATCGTAGTTTCGAAAATCCGAAAATAACCAGCGTTTGTGTAAGGTTTAAATTTGTTGGAATTTAATACTGTTATAGGAGAAGACTGTCAATTTTGTCAATACTATGCATGGTGTTTTGAGAGAATTTAAAGATATATCGAGCTGTAAATCATTAGCTCATCGACTCCTGTCGAGGAGTTATAGTGTTCGGTACGATATCTGTAGTATTTTCCGATTTCAAAATTGTTTGCTCTGAAATTTCTGACACAGCCTGAATCACGAAATGACTATTATAATATATTTCTGTATGTATGTCGCTCGTACACTCACTCGCACGTTTTTTAGTTCCCTTAACTACAATCGATTATGATGATTTTTTTATGTATGTGCCTGTGACTTCATGTAAACGGATTCTAAAATACAAAATATTCTGCTAATTTTACGTGACTGGTTTCATTGGTTCCGTTTTGGAGCGTACTATAAGATTACTTTTATCGTAGAACTCGCTAGTAGTTTATATTTTTTACACTGACTGTGTCAAGTACAGTGTGGGCAATGAATATTAATTTTTATTAATAAACTCACTGTAATATTTGCGAATTCGTCGATAATAAATGAGAATATTGCTTATATTATGAAATTAATACGATACATTTTCACTGCCAGACTATAGTCTCGAATCAAAACAGAGATTGAGAATAAATATAAGAATTTGAATAAAAATTGAACATGTACTTACTAAATAATCAATGGATTCAAAGATTGGAAAACAAAGTTTTATTTTCATTAAGATATGTTACTCGCCATTAGAAATTAAATTAAAACTACCGGAACACAAAATCCTAAAACTTTTAGAAGCAAACTGGATTGGTTTACATTTTTGTATTAGCAATTTTGTATTTATACCGACCACTTACATTTCAGAACATTCTATAATAGTTTTTAGTAATTTATTTAAGAACAATTTTGTATAAAGGCATGCGATAGTCAGAAACTATATTGTAGAACGGGGATCTCCAACCTTTTTCAATTGCGGTCCAAATAATCTAACCTAGGTGTTAGAAGTTAATAGACATAAAATCAAAATACTGTGAAATATTTTCATTTAATTGTAATTTGGCTGGCCGGAATCGTATTATCGGTAGGCTGCAGATTGGACATTCCTGTTGTAGAATGTCAAATTTTGTACAAGTTCATGTATGCTGAAGTTTGTGGTAGTTATTTATCATTATTTATATAATTATAAAAAGTTCTTTTAATGCTGCAAAATAATAGTTTATTCACTATTCACAAATTAAAAACAAATTTGCATCTTTTGCGCTGGTATATGTTCTGCATTAGATAAGAATATTTCACATCCGTAATTATTTGTAATTGATTTTTTTCTGATTATATTTGTTTAACGAAGAATATTTTTATTTAAATGAGAAAATTAATGTCTGTAGCCGGGGATCGAACCACGGGTCTTATATCTTGCCGAGACATACGCTCTAATTTTCTCATTTAAATAAAAATATTCTTCGTTAATATCTGAGGTTGGCTGGTAGCCGAATAATTGCGATATAGTTAACTATATTTGTTTAAGATAAATAGAACTGTTCTATTTATCAAAAAATCTGAACTGTTCAGAAATAAATAATTGACTTTCATGAATTTCGGCACGAACATTTTATACTTTTATTGTTACTGAAAATGTAAATGTGTGCCTACTCTCACATTTACTACATATTTATAAACCACTTTGGTATTTTTAGTTACGTGTCAGGTTAGTGTAGATATTGTTCACATCCGACAGCAGAATTCTTAAGAACGATGCTCACTACGCAAAATGTCACCATGTTTATTAAATAGCAATGAGTGAAACATGTTAATACATCATTTACAAGATCACTAGGAATAATAAAAATGTTTTTATATTTGTGTGAAATATAAACTAGTGTAAATTCATATATAACTACATAGATTAAGATAATATTTTAGTTTTTTTTTTAATGAGAGTAAAATATTTTACGGATTTAATACGATTTTTTTTTTTCATTACTTAGAATTATCCATTTTAAATTTATGTAAAATTAACTATGAATTGTTACATGAATTTGTTTTTAGTAATGCTTACTTATGTAATACTAATTGTTAAATGATTAGTGACAATTTATATATGAAAATGTGTTTATTTGTAGAAATGTATGAATACATTATACTAGGACTTATTTTTTCTCTCATTATAAATCCATAGTTTGTTTTCAATACTTTTCTTATATTGTTTGTAGTCTTTGAGTATCTCTTGATATTCTTCATTTTTTGAAACAATTTTATAATTTTCTATGTCTACGCGTATTTTTTCAATTTCTTGGCTAATTTCTTCCTGCTGTTCTCTCAAGTTAGTTATTGCTTTTCTGTATGCGTCTATGGAAATAGGTAGTTCCTCAAATATTGACAGACGTTGCTGTTGGTGCATGATTCTATATCGTAGATTAAACTTTTCACTTTCTGTACTAATTTCAATTGCTTTCTGTTCCGCAATTTTTGGTGCTGTTTGTGTTTTCGTATTAACAAGTTCATGTAATCTTTCACCTAGCCTATGCATAGCTGTAACAAGTGATTTCTGATGATTGATTAACTCATTCTGTAACAGCAATACATTTTTCCTCTCCGATTCAGCATCAAACTTAACATGATTTATAATTTCTTGTAGACTATGTGCATCGCTGTCTGTTAATTCATTCAGGTCTTGTAAAAACGTATCATGTTTTTCCCGTATTCGTTTTTCTAAAGCTGTTTTCAGATCTTTCTGTTCTTCGAATGACAATTCGATGTTATTAAATTCATCTAAATCTACAATAATATTTTTATATAAAACACAAAAAAAAAATATTAGTATTATGTACTTACCTAATAGAGAAATTTCTGAATTTGAAATATCTTCTTTAACTCGCAGATCGTTAAGTAATTCTCCTCGCAATATTATATCTCTAATTTTTACTCCCAGGATATTTTTAATGCCATAGTTAGATGTGACTGACTCAAGTATAGTATCAAGAAAGATATCTGTCTCAACATATTTCAATTTTTCCTTTTTTAACAACATGAATAAATCATTAAGTTCTTGTAATTTTGTTTTCGATACATTTTCATTGCTAAGAAGTGTGTTAATATTCGCAGACATAATAGAAGTTGTATTAAAAGTAAAGTATTATTAAAATTAGCACCAGTTATTTTCTATTATTTTACTACTTTATTTGCACTATTTATAATGTTTATAAATAAGGTTACTTTTTCAAATACGAACTGTCATATTATCAGTAATACCAATATTTAAAATATTAATATATTCATGATTTTTTATCAATTTGTATATTGTAAATTAATTCACGTATATTAATTATAAATGTTTCAAAAACTGATTTGTAACACGAAATTAATTTTTATTTATTCATAAAAATATCACATTTATATTAAATTTTTTTTTACACAAACTATTTTTTTTTGTAGGTAGATATTTAAACGTAAATTTATGTTTTAAACTAAATAATATCGATAAAATGTATTCCGTAATAAACCTTTTCAAATATAGTTATACATACAGTAATTAAATTTTTATAACATTGGCAGTACTAGTTTTTGTCCGAGAACGAAGCATGCGCTTTTGCATTCGTTAAGCCGGGAACGGCGTCGTGTTTCTCATTTTTGTGGAATATCAGTAGAAATTATTGTCTATTTAGCGCGAAATGAATTAAAATACATTTGAAGATATCCCATTCGATCGTTGTAAATAACAATGGAGTCGAATGAAGGTAGTAATATCTTTGGTACTGTGCTATCTGCAGAAGAATGGTCACAAGTGCCATCAGAAATAGCAAAGAAATTAGAAGCTTTCGCAGAAGAAAAATTGGAAGAACTTATAACGTCCAAGGCTCTGTATGAAACCAAGAAAGCGGAAACTGGTAAGCTATAAAAGTGTTTATATTGTTTGAAAGCGTTATTAGTGTTTGGAAAAAAAATATGGGTTATGCTCTGTTTATACATTATGACTATTGCTTCGTGCTGATAAACATAGATGAAGGTTGCAATATTTACCTGAAAAGCATTAATTTTTATACATTTTTAAATAATTGACTGAATTTGTCATATAAATTATAATATATAAAAGGAAATCTTGATTGCTGCATCTAACCAACTATTGAATAGAATATTAATTAATGTTACCGAGTCGGGTATATTTGTGTATCTAGTTTTGTTGCTAGAAAATTGTAGTATGTCCGTATAACACATATGTTATAAAATATAACTCTAACATGTTTTAACTACAACCTAATATGTTAAACCTGTTTAATTAATAAATAGAAATACGTAAATCATTTTTATTTTAAAATAATAATTGCAAAATTCACATTTTCTTATAGTGTGTAATTGCATTTCATTTCATGATGTATAAGTCAGTTATTCATCATTCAATTGAATTACTCTATATTATCAATATAAAATAAAATAAAATTTATAATTTTTGTTTCATTCCAGAACAAAATTTGCATAGTATAGAAAACCAATTAACTGATTTCAAAAGCAAATATGAAGATAGTCAGAGCAAACTTGATGTTGCAAGTAAAACAATTACCGAACTGGAGTCGCAGATATCTCTGTGTACTTCGGAGATGTCCAAACTTCAGGAGACATGCAATCGCTTGGAGAGTAGCACGGCTGAATTCCGTCGTCAACGTGATTCTGCCATCGACGAACGCGATAATCTCACAAAGATGTTGGAACGACGGAATGCCGAAATAGAACGATTGCAGACGGATACCTCAATGTTGTCTACTCAGCTAAATGCAGCTGTAAATGCCAAATGCGAAGCATTGGCCAAATCAGAAGAAGTATCCAGTATGAAAACTACTTTGGAGTACAAGGAAAGACACATGGAACAAGAAAAGATATTCTTAAACAATCAAATCAAAAATCTCACCGAAGACTTGAACAAACGTGCTGCTGAATTACAAAACTTACGACATGAACATACAACTCGATTAATCCTACTAGAAACAAAATTGTCGAAAAAATCCGAAGAACTCCGCATTGCTACCGAAACTATTGCTTCCTTAACTGCCAACAATAAGACTTTGGTTGCCAAAGCTGAAGAATTGAACGAGAAAATGAAGAAACAACGTGATGATGAAATTAAACTTCAGGAATCATTTAATAATGAACTATTGGCACAAACACGTCTAGCTGAACTCTACAAAGGTCAGAATGAAGAGAATAATGCTCAAGTCGAAGAACTGAAGAAAGGCATTTCGGAATTACAAAACCTATTACGCAATGCTTCTGATCAGTATGGAGAGCTGGAGACGAAATTCAAGGAAACAGATATGGAACATGATGAAATACTCTCAAAGAAGAACGAATGTATTGTAATGTTGAAGAAAGAACTGGACACTGCTAATGAAATGCTGAAAACAGCTAAGGAGGATAGTTTACATCGTGAAATTGAAATTTTGTCTCCATCGGCAGCATCTGCTAGTAGAATGCTAAAATCTGGTCCAAGTGTCACTCAGATTTATTCCCAATTGATTACGGCGACAGATGAGCTGAGTATGGAGAAAGAAGAAAATCGTAGACTGAATTCGTACATTGGTAAGATTGTACAAGAGTTTGAAGATAAAACGCCAATGTTGCAGAAAGAGAGGGAGGATTATGAACAAGCATTAGAGACAATATCGGAACTAACGAAACACAATGAGAATATGATAGTGGAATGCCACCGACTCCGGGATGAATGCTCTGATGCAAAGAAATCAGAGAGTCGTGCATTGAGGGAAAATGAAAGAATGAGGAAAGAGATTACTGATTTGTCTAGACAGGTAAGTTTTACTTTTGCTATTATTGTTTTAAAATTGCGTATATCGAATTTCGCGTAAGTCGGGTCGGTACAATTTTACATATAAATATGTGCATATAAATTTTATTTAATTGGAACCAGGGGCTAACAAAAATACTAATTTAGAAATAAAATATTTAATAAAAATTATAGTTGTTTATACATATTAGTTCAGACTATTAAAAAAAATAGGTAAAACGAAGTTATTTCGATGTCGATGGCTTCATAAAATCTAACAAACTGACAGCGCAATATCTTCGTAGTAAGCTAATATTTTTTTTTTATTCCTGGCGGATGGAATCGCGTTACTCTGAGTTCGCATAAGTCGGGGTATTACCGCACTTGTAATTGTTACTTGAATTAAACTTGTTAATTGAATGTTACAGGTGTGTTTTTTATTGAAAGAAGTCGAAGCAAGTCGAACTGCTTCGACGTTGAGTCCGGATCGTGATATCTCGATGTCAGACAGCATCAGTTCAGCAGATATTATCTCCAAAAAGTTAGTCACTTTTAGCGATATTCAAGAGCTACAAGCCACCAACCAGAAATTACTTGCTTTGGTACGTGAACTGAGCTCAAAACAAGAGGAGGCAGAGTGTATGGACGTAGCAAGTATCGTTGCATTGAAAGAAAAAGTCAACACAATGCGCGAATCTCAAACGCAGATGCTTATTAGTCAAGAACGTCAGAATCGAATGCTGGAGAAAGCAATAAAACAGCGTGACAACTACCGGAATCTCTGTCAGAAATCACTCAAGATGCCATTGGATGATGATTTGATACCAATGGACCAGTCTTCCAGTACCGAAAGTGAAACACAGAACCAAAAGAGTACTGTCGATCCTGAAAAGGAAAAGAAAATTAAAGAACTCGAAGAGAAGTTAGTAGAACACAAGAAAGAATTGGATCAACTGAAGGAAGAATATGAGACTTACAAAAAGGAAAAATGTGCAAATGAAAAGATATTGGTTGAGCAAGTTGATCAACTACGTAAAGATCACCGTGAATTGACACAGTCCAATTGTAAATTGACTTCTCTGTCCGAGTACAATGACGAGAGGTTCAAGATTTTGAAACAAAACACTGAAGTGTATAAAAACCAGATAAACGCTTTGGAAGAAAAGAATAAGAATTACAACTCGACTATAATTAAACACGAACAGTCCATTATGCATCTGAAAGATGAAGCTTTGAACGCTCAAACTAAGTGGTCTCGTGCGGAAGTCGCCCTGCAGAACATACAACAAGAGTGCAGGTTACTTCGTGATTCCGAAGCACGTTTACTTAAAGAGAAAGAAATAGTCAATAGAGAATCCAAAGGACAAAGTTTGTTACTCAACAATTTGGAGCTGATCAAAGCAAGCCTAGAACGTAGTGAAGCGGAGGGCAAGATGAGACTTGAAAGCCGTTTAGATGAATCGATGCGTGAATGTTCTGCACTGCGTCGTAGACTTCAAGAAGAACAAGACAAATTCCGGGAGTTGAGCAACCATTTGGAACGTCAGACACAAAATGCTCAACAGCGAATGGAAGAAGAAAAACAACAGGCGGATCATTTGAGGGAAGAATTAAGCAAAACACGTGACGAGTTATCTAATAAGTCAACGCAAATTGAAGAGCTTTCAAAGAAAATCAAGAACTCCATGTTGTTAAGTCGACCAGGAACTGACGAACAACGATCTAAAGAACTTGAGAGACAGTTGCTTGACAGTCAAGCAGAGATCAAATCTCTGAAACAACAGTTAACTTTGTCTAAAGAAAATATTGCTCAGTATTGCAATATTTCTGAATGTGCCGAAAAAGAATTGAAGAAGGAACACGATAGATATATGCAGTTCAAACAAACTGCTGAGGTCCAACTTCAAGAAAACACTAGTCTTATTGCAAATTTGAAGGACAAGGTTGCAGAATTAGAAGCTGAATTATCGCTGCAGTCATCTGGACAGGCAGAAACTACGATTGAATTGAAGAGTCAACTTGCAAAGATTCGAGAAGAGTTACAAGTTGCAAATGAAGAACTTACAATTGCCAAGGAGAATTTGATATCTGCAAGAAACGATGTCAGATCTTTTTCGGAAACGGCCCAAATCGCTGAAGATAAATATGTCCGTGAAATGATGCTTCACTCTACAGATCTTCAAGCTTTGAATACACTGAAAGAAGAACTAACTCGAGTATCGAGTGAATTGAACGAAATCAGACATCAAAAGGAACAAGCAGTGGAAACTCTGAATTTGAACAAGAGTGGTTGGGAGGAACGAGAAAAGTTACTTCAAAACGAAAAAGATGAATTAGCCAAACGACTCAAAGACTTAGATGCACAGAACAGTGTGCTGCACGATCAAATTCAAGCACTGAGCACACAGTTATCTGTTCTGCATGCTCAACAAACAGATACGTCATTGAACCAGTCTCTGGCCGATGCCTCATTTAACAGGTCTCTTACAGAAGATGATGTGAAATCATCTGAACAGTTACTTCAAATTATTAAATACCTTCGCAAAGAAAAAGACTTGGCTATTACTAAATTCGAAGTAATGCAAGCTGAGAATTTGCGTTTGAAATCGCAATATGAAATGACGGACAAGGAGTTAAAGGAAACCAGAAATGCTCTAGTAAAAGAACGGGAAGGATCTGAGGCTTCAATGGTAACAGCCGCTAAACACGCAGAAGTTTTGCGTAAAGTAGAGACATTGAATGCTATCACAGATAGTAATAAGATCTTGAGAGATGAACGCGACACACTTAAGATGCAGTTACGCGAATTGGCTACTCGAGCCACTAGTTTAGAGGAACAGTTGGCTCCACTTCAGGAAAAGAACCGTGAGTTGGCCGTGAAAGCTGACTCAGCTATTTCCGAGAACCAAGCGTTGCGCGCCGAAGCAACCAGATGGAGACAGAGAGCTAACGTGTTGATAGAAAAAGCAAATAAAGTTAGTCCGGAAGACTGGCGCAAACTACAAAATGAACGTGAAGGACTTGCTAAGATGTTATCAGCCGAGAAAGAAGCGCACAGACGACTGACGGAAGAATACAACAGTGTGAAACAAGAAAAGTCCAGATTGGAAGATCAAATCAATAATTTGTCGTTGCAGAATAGGAATCAGGCTAAAGAACTTAAACGGCAAGGAGATGAACTGAACAACATCAAACTGCAAGTGGCACGATTAAGCCAAGAGGTTATAGAAGCACGGGAAATTGCAGCCCAGCGCACGGATGAGAACACGAAAATCACTGAAGACCTTGCTTCAAAAGATGTCATGTTGACAGACATTCGAGCCAAGGAAACTCAAGTGAGAAAGATCGCTAAGAAGTACAAGACGCAGTACGAAGAATTAGCAAAGGCAATGGAAGAGGAAAAGAAGAAGAACGAGGAGAAAGCGCAAGCCAGTACAACTGTGGAAGTTCCTTCAGAGATGCAAGAAACGTACAGAGAAGAAGGTAGACGTGAATTGGAACAAAGAATTACAGAGTTGGAGAAACAACATAATGATAAATTAAGCGAACTAACAGTGCAAGTAAGTTCTTCGGCTGAAGAGAACGAAAATTTGAAGAAAGAGAACATTGTATTGAAGAGCAACGAGAGCGAGAAAGATGAAAGGACGAAATTAGTACTTAAGGCAGCCAAAATGAAGATAACCGAATTGACTGAAGAAAGGAACAAAGTACGGCGAGATTTGAGTGAACTGAGGACCCGATATGAAAATACAGATCAGAATAAAGATGATACAAGAGTAGCCAGATTGGAGAAAGAAAAAAATGACGCTATAGCAGAAAGACAACAAGAGCGAGAACGATTCACTCGAGAGATTGAAACATTGAATCAAAGAATTAATCAATTGCAACGACAGTTAGGATTGCCGCCAGCTTCAAAACCGTCAACGAGTTCAGGATCTTCAGAGAAATCAGGCTCAGATCCACCTACTGCGAACATCAAACCTATGACAGGTAAGAACACATGTATTATGTAAATGTAAAAAGGAACAAAATTTATATTTATTCATATTTAATACTTTTCATTTCAATAATACCATATTTTATCATGGCTAATTAATATATGCTGTTCCATTTTTTGTTTGTACATAACTTAGTTAAGTAAAACTAACTTAATTTGAAGTAAAAGTCAACATATTTTATATTACAGGCCATTCTAACACACAACAACAAAGTGCTACAGTGATGCCATGGCGTGGTAGTGAAACACCATTTGCCAGTATCCGCCCCATGTCACAATTGCGTACTGTAACAGTGTTGCCAACCAGCCAGAACTCTGGTAGTTCTAGCCCGAGTACAGCTGTACTAGTGCCACCTCAACAACAGATCGTGCACACTACAGGAAACAGTTCGATTGAGGTTATGTCATCAAGTCCAACCAGTTCTCATACTGACTACATGCCCGCAACTAGTTCAGCAAGTCCCGCGGTTGCACCCATCCGCCAGGTGGCTGTACCACCAACACAACAAGCTACCATAGGTAAACTATACAAGTACATATTCTGTCAGTAGGAAATTTTAATTTAATCGGTTTTTCCTCTGCTGAATACTCGTATATTTTATATATGTTAATTAGTTTCATGTTCTGTAAAAGGTATGAGTAGTCGTGAAGATCCACCTTCAGCTGCGGAATCTACACAGGATATGGAATCCGAGACTGAAAACCAACAACCAGTCATGCAACAACAGCAACAAACTGTTGCTATGGTTCTACCACGCGTCGAACAACAGTCCAGCAGTTCTCAAACACAGAATGTGGAACAGAGCACGAGTACATCCGTAGCGGTTGTAGCTAGCAGCCAGCAGGCTAGCAGTTCTAATACTGTTACAACCACACAGGCAGGACACAAACGACCCAGGGAGACTGAAGGAGACAGTTCGACTGGCGGGCAGAGTGATGATCAGTCCAAAATTCAACAACAAACTAAACGTACAAGAACACAGGTATTAAAAAAAAAAAAACATTAATCTATAATTATTATAAATTATTTCACATTTTCTTCACAATTACTCATGGTGTTTAATACATTTACAATCAAATATTGTTGAAAACTGATTATTCTGAAATATGTGACATGGCTATGTTATAAAGTATTGATGAGCCAGATATGTATACTTTACTATCTAAATCTAGCAGCTAATCTCATATTGAAATAGTTACATATTGTTAGTAAATTAGAAACTTATAAATATTATGTTTTAATTTTACTCAGCTCGCGTCTCAAGAAGTTTTCCAAGTTGGTGTGACCGAATCTGGTGTTGAAGTGGAATATCAAGTACCCACTAGTTCTCAGCGTGACCAGGAAGATGATGTGGTTATAGTACTGTCTGAGGATGAGGGAGACGGTCCAGATGAGGGAGAGGGAGACGGTGGCGAAGGTGAAGAGGAAGGCATGATTGTAATGGAAGCAGATGATGATGCTCCGTTTGAAGAAAGCGGCGATGGAGACGGTGATGGCTATGAAATGGAGTCATACGAGCAGGTAAACTAAGTTTTATATTACGATATTGTAATGTTAACATAATGTGTAGTCTTTCGTTAAAGTTTTCAAAAAATATATAAATTATAATTATAATAGCATACGTAAACATAAATTTAGTTACCAAGTATTAGGAGATTTGAAAAACTTGACTTTCTTTTAATGTAGTGCATAAGTTTTTGTTTGATGATTTGACGCTTGATTACTTGTTTTACTATTTGCAGGAACAGGAACTCCCGTACGATGACGCAGATTGCCACGAAATGGAAGATTCTGAACCTGCTGGTGATGCGGATGATCCGAATAACGAAGTAGAGATCATAGATGACAGCAGTGAGGTGCCCAATCAAAGTGGATCCAGTTCTAGTGTATCAGCTGCACCGGAACAGAGCGGTGTGGGTGGATCAAATGGCGAGGTGCGTACCAGCGAGCGCGAGGGAACCAGTACTGCGAGCGTTGCGCAGACGCAATCTGGTGCTCCACAATCAGAAGCAATTAGCAGTGGAAGTGAAGGTAAATAAGTGTGTTTAATATTATTAATATTATATTTTAACATTACAATTTTTCTGTCTACTAAATTGATGAATGTGAAAACAAAGGAAATTATTTTTAATTTAACGTGCTATAATTGTTTTCCTCCAGGTACTTCAGGTGTTACTTTGAGCCAAGCAGCTCCATCTATGGCCATGTTTCCTCGTAACCGAAACGTAACTCCTTTGTCACGGCAACAGCAATCGCACCTCCTGTTACCGCATGGTTTTGAGGAGACCGGTGACGATGGAATAGTGCCAAGCACACCTACTTTGTACGTGCCGAGACGTACGGATGGTTTCGGCGAAGCTGTTAGCTCACCGCACGTTCCTAGTGGCCGATTCACATTCAGTGACACAGGATCTGCGGCACCCCGAGGCGCTGGTATTGCACAAGTCGCCAACGAAGGCATAGACGATACCAGGGTGGATCTGTCACAACTTGATGATTCAGGTTAGTTTTATTGCGAATGTAATGGAATTTAAATAAATTAAAAATAGCAATTGCTAGAACAATAGAAGTACTGAACAATGTATAATATTAAAACACTGTTTTGCTACTATCCGTATTAAATTGTGCTAGCTAACAGTGATCTTAACGAGGAGTTATTTATATTATGTGATAGTTATTAGATTGTGAATTTTAGCTTGTTTCATGCTATTACTTTGTAATAATAATGTTTATATATATAAAACGCGTCCCGTAGGTACAGGTCGTAGTGTTCCAAGCACTCCATTACAAGTATCACCGCAAGGTGAACAAACGGGCGCTGAGGGTAATGCAGAAGTTGGCCCCAGTGTAGAAGAGCAGATATCGGAACAGATTGAACCAACGCCAGCCGACGGTAAGTAAATAAATAAATGCATGAAGTATACCTAACATGTTGATTTGTAACTATCTTTGTAATTTTTTATATTAAAGATACAAAACAATAAACATACTGTTTTATTTATTAATGATTAAATTATAATTTCAAGTATTTCCATTAATTCATATGTTCTTTGTTAATATTAATGAGGAATGATTATATTCAATATAAATAGAACTGTTGTACATGATTTTTTTGCTCTGTCCAGTACTATATCTCATTATTTTTAATGAACATTTTCTCAGATGTACCCGCTATAACAGTAACCGCAGCAAGTGAAGAAGCAGAAACATCCAATCAGGAAACTGACAGTAGTGCACCAGGCGGCGAAGGCCCACCCGAAGGCGTGGCAGGTACAAGTTCAATGGGCGGTACCACCGAAGGAAGCTCTTCCCACCGCTCTGCCTCAGCTAGTGGCAACGCTGAGGGACAAGATGAAAGTGAAGATCTGTTAGAAGGTGAAGAAGGAACAGATGGTGTTAGTTCAGAAGGTGAAAAACCACAAGCTGTTGAAGAAACTGAGGTAAGCCCCCAATAGACTGTGATTGAATATTTGCATCATTTTTATTGTTATTTATTCGTTTAATGTTTATGTCATGATTTTGTACTAGCGTGTTTTATAATTATTTTAAATGACGGTGAATTATGATTATGTGAAGTGTTTTGTGAAATTCAAGAACTATTAATTTTAATTTTTTCTAGAATGAGTTAAATAACAATAAATTATATGTCATAATGCACTGTCAATATTCATTTGTCGTACCAAATAATAATTTTATGAAACTATTATATTGTTTGTTAATTTTAATGTCTATTTCACTTGATTACTTGTTAAATATTTTCAAAAATGTTGGGTAACTTCTTTCATTTGTTGGCAAATAAACAATAGATATGTAACATGTTTCTCATTTCAATTCCAATGCTTTTCACAATTTTATTATATATCGTGTACTCTTCTTGACGTATTATCATTCTGGTCCAAAGCTACAACTAAACTCTATAATCTAATAGGATGTGGATTCTAAATGAATTTGTGGACATAAAAAAAAACCTTTTAATAATCTCTTCTTTCAATAATTGTGTTTACAATTCGTGTTTCGTTATGTCGTGTTAGATTGAGGAAGGTCGCGAAGCCGAGGCAAGTGAATCGCCCAGTAGTAATACGCGTTCACGGTCACATGGAAGGGGCGTGGCCACAGCTCGCAGGTCCAGTCGAATAGCGTTCCGCAGTCATACATCGCATCGGCCAACACCTATCGTATGGAATCCCGGTGAGGGATCACCTAGAGGTGGACCCACTGGCAGCCAGCAACAAGGTACGTGATCATTCTGTTAAAACAACAAAATATTTAGCCGTTGCATTATGCAGATATTTTGTATTTGCTAACTAAAGCAGTATAAACAGGCGGATTAGTTTTTTTTTTTTACATTAGTTCGTTCATAGCATATACATACATATGTATATGAGACTATTAAAAGATTGATTAGTTGAAGATAAATCAACGATAGATGAATTATTTTAGTATACGAATAGGATTTGTCAATGGAATTTGATATTGTTTATGTAAGATGTGACAGGTACTCGAGGCCGAGGTATAATGTCAGAACGAGGTAATTTCGCAACAAGACACCGAGCACGCCGCATGCGTCAACTGCGTGGCCCCTTTGGAAGATTCTGATTTAGGTTGAAAAGATTGAAGAGCAGCGTTCATTCCATTCGCAGTAGTGTTCTCCTATTGGGTTTATGATAAATCATACATACAATCTTACGTACATACATACATGTTAAGGCATAGTGTAGCAGCAATAGTTAGTGTCCGTGCTACATACATATTCCATCTGTATTTTCTCGTCATTTTACTTCTAATTAACTAATTATTTTACAAACCGGTCAAACTGACGCAAATGCACTGAACTATATGTACGAAGTGCTTTAGTTTCCTAAGAATAATCATTTCAAATATTTGAAGATTTTTTTTTTATTTATATCTGTGTAGTTGTATATTTGTTAGTTGGTGTTCTTTATAAAACATTTTTATTTGCGAAAACTTATAACAGATTTTTTTTTTCAATACTAATTTTCCTTTGGTTTGTAGGAAAAATAAACGCAGATAAAATATTTATGTTTTATATAAAATATGTTTTCTATAGTGTATTTTTTTTTGTTTGAAATACAAATATTTGACAAATACTGTATGTATTATTTATATATAAAAAAATATTGATATTGCTTTTTCATTAGCACCTATACACAGATTATAATCATTCATAATATGTAAAACATATTTCCATATCATTTTATCAATAAGCTAGCGGATTTTAATAATATAACGAAACCGGACATAACTTTTATTACTAGTTGTGTAACGTTTTTCACATGCTACGAATCGAAATTGACAGATCATTCGTTTTTAAGATGTGAAATGTGATTTTATTTGAAATTTTAGTAAATAATATATGTGATTCAGTATATGGAATAGTTCATGAAATGGAAATGTTAATGTTAATTCAAACGCAGTAAGTAATTGAAATATTTATTTTAGTAGCAATAGATGATGTGACACCAAATTATTAAACTTAACACAGAGATTTGGATTAATAAACATATCATATCGAATATTATTATGTATTTTGAACATATGTACAAATATATAACCGGGTGTTAAAACTGGCCATATGTGTTTAACATGGAAAATCAGCTTTTCCTTATGCAAAAGTTCCCAAGTTATTTTAGACAAACATACTTCAAATAAATATTGTAAAAATTAAACTAAAATATTTGTAGTAGGCAGAGCGATTTTTGTATGGAAAAATCACGTGGGAAAAATGTTTGGGAACGCATAAAAATCTGACATTTGCAGAAAATGGGGACAAAATAATGAAAGAAGCATATAGTGTAATATGGCACATTTTTTTCATATAATTATAAAAAGTTACTAAACGAAATTCCTTTTTACAGACATTCTGAAAAAAAGGTTTAGAAGAAAAATAGGCCTTATTATAGGTGGTAATATGTAGTGTATTTTCGTAGTATTTGAAGATTTTTTCGGCTACCGTTGAACATTACTATATAGTTAAAAACTTAATAAATACATATCGTTTCTTTTTAAAACGGTGTTAGTATAAATATGTACAAAATAAATATAAATAAATAATAAAGTTTAATGTGTATCACAATCCGATTCATAATCAGGGGACTAGCGTTTACATTCATTCTTATTGACTAGTAGTCTGCACATAATTAATTTTTCTATACAAAGGCACATGGTGATAGAGGAAGTCAATAAATACATTCACATTTAGAATCATATCAATAAAGAGGAATGGTAACGTGCCACTTAATAATAAAATTCATTTTAAAGTACTGATGACCGAATAAAAAATAAATACTAAAATTGTGCATGTATCAGAAGTAGGGGTTACACTTACGAGTAGATGTATTGATGGTAACACAACGTTATTATAGCAACATAATTTATAAAATAATATCTAAAGTGATATAAATACTAGTGATAATACTCTATGAAATTCATTCTCTACTATATGGTAATGTAATACTTGAAGAATTAGAATATCAGCCGTCATCATGGATTACAAGTAAAATATATAAATGCAAAATTAAAATAGAAGAATTAAATAGAAGTTAGTAACAAAGCTTTGTATTGGTTTGACTATATATGACTATTTGTGTCAAATACTGGATTTTAAAAATAGTTACACACTACTTATATGTCACATGAATTCAATGTTGTTGCTACCGACTTTTAGCAAAATGTTATTATTAATAACAATAAATAAAGCGAAACTGAATAATAAATAATACTTAATAGATATAGATAAAAACAGTAATAAATAATAAACAAACAACACACCCCAACAAAATCAGGTTGTAACCATTTACGGTTGCTTGTCCAGAGGCAATTTCCAACTGAACTGGAATAACTTCGAGCCAGTGTAATCTAGAATATTTGTCGATTTCATTTAACTATTTCCAAATTAGTTCTGGGTATCCAGATTACCGTTTTGGTTGTTCATTTCGTGTAACGCAGACACATTCTGTATGGTTATATGCGGTAACAGTTACGTAGGATTTCCCTGAGATACCGAGTCGCTGGAAGGTGAGTGATACTGGTGATGAACTGTTAACGGAACATATCTGACTGGCATGTAAACAACATCCGGAGTAGCCATCACACCTGCAAATAAAATATATGAATGTAACCATGAATACTTGCACTAAGTGCAATACACTAACGTTACAGTGGTAGTCTACATTTCGGCGTAATGTGTTTTAGTAAAATTAGATGGATATTCATTCTGGACCATTGCCGTTAAAAATAAAATTTAAATAAAGTTTAAGAATTGTTTTTAATAAGTTAAATTGTAGTAAAGATTCTAATAGTAAACAAATTAAATTTAGTTGCACGTTCTTACCTATAGAGTACGGTGTAAGCTGGCACAATTGTTTCACCTGGCCCGACTTGTTTTTTAAGTAATTCTTCCGCAAATATTGCGCGTGGTCGTGGATGCTTGCAACTGAAATGTCTGGCAGCTTTGAAGTTTTGAAGCCAAGCTTTGTGATCGTCAGCGTAGCTACCGGAAGACAGTGTACAGACGGCAGCGACAACACAGATAACGAAGGCAACGCGTGAGTTAGACATTGTAGATTTAGCTGTAACAAAAACATAAACTGAATTAATTATGGGTGAAATATGTTCTTCAAATTTCTACTTCTATCTAACAGTATCTAATCTAAAAATAGAAACTACGCCTCAAGAAAGAATACAAAATGGTGCTGTGTATTTAGTGAAAATATAAAAAAAAGTGTGTTAGTGTTTGTGATTATTTTCTTCCCTATATCAATATTCAAGGAATATTGTGTTTAACAATTGTCGATGTCGTGATATTTTATCTTGTTTATCGATGATGTTATTGTTGTATTTGCTGTTTGCACTTGGCTAAGGTAATTCCCTTGCTACGGATTGGTTTCCTTATATGAATATTAATATGTCATGTTTTTATTACAATAGCACACACATGTCCCTATGTGTGAGTAAGTACACACATGCGATATATGTATGTGCGCGCGAGTATGTGTTACTTGGCACTAGCGAATAGATTTGAAGTTAAACTATGTTGAAGGTCGATTTGTTATCAGACGCCATATAATTAGTACCATTTTCTGATCTTGGCAATCAAATAAATGTTCTTGTGTACATGTACACAGTGTTGTATTAATAATTATTATATTTAGTGCAGTGCAGTTTAGTGCATGATTATTGTCATTTCAGAACGGAAATAAATTATTAGGTAATTTACACTTTTATTCGTTACGTTTGTGTTATGATTTTTCATTAAAGAAATATATATATATATATATATATATATATATATATATAAATAATTTAAATTTAGACCCCATTGGGGTATAAGCTAGATAAACTGAAAAAACGTAAGAGAATAATGCGATATTTTTACTTTTTTATACATAGTATAAAAAATTTCAAATAAAAGCTGTAGAAAATAATATTCGAACATTGTAAAAAATACTTATATGTTCATGACATGTATACAAAATATCATTTATGCTATGAAAAAAGAAGAAAATATTAACAGAAATACGCATTTGAAATATCAAATATATGTTAATTTAAATTAAGTTGCGATATATGTACATGTGTATAAGAAAGTCCGGCCGTGATAACACCAGATTTTTTCCTTTCATTAGTGTGAACTTGATAAGCCTGAGTCACGATTCTAAAAAATCTTGTCTAAAATTTAACATATACATTATCCATTAAACGTGATTAAAAAAAAGTGCCGTAGGTAAAACTGTATTTTTAATAAACTACGTTTCCTACAATTCAACCTTTCTTAAGAAAATTATTAGGATAGAGGAAATAATAAATTCTTTGTGGTTCGAACTTTCGATTTTATTTAAGAAGAATTGCTGGTAGTTTTCTAAGAACGAATAAACCGCAGTATAAATGACTGTCAAAATTTAAATACAAAATGCGGAAAAAAATAATATCTATTAACTACGCATTTTTTTAGTTTAAATATTTGCAGTTTCGAATACTTTGTAACATTATCATTTAATGAAAATGGTGTAGTTAATTTCATTTCATATTTTTTATGAAAAAAATTCATTGATATTCACAACACACGTTATTATTGGTTACATGTTGTACAAAATCAGGGAATCACTGTTGAATTATAACCTCCATATATCGACACTAAAAAATCACTAATGTTTATAATTATATCGGTTAGCCACTCTTTATACAACTGTCACATTTACTTTCATAAATTATAATTCCTCGAACTTGTTTTAACTTCTGCTTCTGTTTCAAAGTCACCGGAAGTACAAAATTAAATGTCTTCCGATGAATATATCCTACGTATTGCACAATTATAAATGTACATTACATGTACATATTTGCATATGTCTAACAATGTTATTAACTACATGATATTTATTACAATTACAATATCATTTCTGGAAACAACAGGAATCGTTCTGTGATGTACTAAAGAATTAAAAATATTTATTGGCAACATTATTTTAATGAAAATTACAATTTAAATGTACTTAACTTTGAAGTAGGTCATGACAGTGAACTCATGATAGTATTTGATTCCCAGATAATTTAATTCACGCACATCTCAATTTATTTGTTGTGAATTTATATCAAAATTATTATCAAAATGTAATTAAAATAATTTTTGTTTTATCTGTTATCAATATCTGCGCTTTATTAGTTATCATGTTAAATTATAGATTGCAGCATGCATTTCAGTAAAAACAAATTAAAATTTTTGTAATAAAAAGAATAATTGTTTACTATATCATGTACACTCATATAAAATACAATAAAACAAAAATAATACATTCATACCTGTCTTGGCTGTCACTAAATGATTTTTGAACAGTTTTTCCTTGTTGGACGTAAGTCTCAGATTGGCCGGCACAGCTTCCAACTGGTTTATTCTCAATGAGGTCTGTCGGGTACTAATGTTGAACAACTTGTTTGTTGTTAGCGTTTCTTTTTATTAAATCAAACACTATTTATTTAATATTTATTTGTTCACTATATTCGTAGTTAAGTAGACAATTGTATGGGCACTGATTAGAACGTAACTATTTTATTAACACTTTCGGTTTATGTTACTGCAAGTGCGGTGTGTAATTGTCTTAAATGTGTGATGTTAACGAGTGAAAAGCTGGAATTAAAATGAACCTGTACGTTGAGTGGCTGCAGTTTTAAAGCGATTCATGACTCTCGATAGCGCTCGGTGACGAATCACAAGAGTCCCGAGGTTCAACGTGAGTCAGGCGGCGCTTGTGCAAGACGTTTCCTCCAGTTCCTCTGGGGAATACCGCGTAACCAATTGCTTGGGGGCTGGACTACCGCAACTAGTGTCGTCAAATTACGGCAGGTTATTCGTAAATTTCACTAGATTCTTGACCTTCGCCGTGCTAAGAATTTCTGAATGAATTTTACACAACTTTCGTTCATATTGTGTAAATCTAAGAGTTGCTCTGAACTCCACGAATAACGTAACACGTGAAAAACTGTATATTAATGATTATTGGGTTTTTTTTTAAAGCGCGTTCCTAATTTATTGAATCGTTGAAGGCGTATATATATATATATATATATATATATATATATATATATATATATATATATATATATATATATGGTATTGTGATATTTCTATGTTAAAATTAATTCCGTTTCAATATATGAAATAATTGAAATGGTTTAGGTTTAGGTACGCATCTTGTATCGCTTCACGTTAAATATTAGATAAACAAGGATAATATAGGTACGTTACTATGAAAATTAGCATGGATTTTTAAATTAGGGGAGCATGCTGTAGTCTGTTCATTTATTATTTATTTTGCTATTCATCAAAACGGCGTGGATTAATACATTTTAAAGGTCTCTAAAAAAAATTATAGGTCGCGGTACAGAACTGGTATATATATGACTGTTTCCGGTCTTATCATCTCTGTGACTCAAATAATCGTTATTTAGGACAATAAGTGTTACCATATATATATACATGCATAATTTAACGCTTTTCATTTTATTGGGTTAGCACTAGGGACCCGGAACAAAATTTATTTGTAGTGCAGGTTCGGTTAGGGTTCAGGAAATATATTTCGGTTCGGGTTTAGGTTCAGAAGTTATAAAATATACAGGTTCAGAAACCTGATTTATTTTAGGTTTCGGTTCGGTTATTAAAAAATATGCACATATTTCGTTATTTATTATTAATATGTAATAACATATTTTTATTGTATATCACAGAATTTTAATTATGTCACACAATCACATTTAGAGGAAAAAGTTGTTTAGAATATATTTATATTCACTTTTGAGACTTTTGGAAATCACTCATTCAAGCAATTTATAATTATTTTAAAACCTGAGTCTTCCATAAATTCGAATAGTCTGCCATTCACAGTAATTAATTCTATACAAGCTTCAGTAATTAAATCTTTCTTCGATCTATTTAATTTAGATAAGTTATTAAAATTTAAAAAAACCTATGCAAAATAGTTACTGGTTAATACTAAACGGTTCGGTTAGGATTCAAGTTTGTTGACCTTGAAATATAACGGTTCAATTCCGGTTACGGTTACAAGAAAATAAGGGTTTTCTCGGGCTACGGTTGAGGTTCGGGTTCAGTTCCGGGTCCCTGGTTAGCACATCATTTATTGTCTCACAATCATACGCTACTAATTTTTTTTTTCAACTTATTTACTTCCACACATTTTGTCAAACATGCTCTCCTGTTATTCTTACTTACAATTTTTCTTTTATTCAAAGTACTGTCGATCGGTGGTGGGAGAGGGGCCTAACCACAGGGCTAAATGAGCATGGGGCGCCATACATTTTGGGACGGCAATTCTGTTTGCCATTAGCTGAATATATGTATGGGCCCTTTTCTTCTGAAGAGGGGCGCATTATTGTTAGTAGCCCACGAGCGTCAAATATCTTATGATGGCGGGGGAGGGGGGCTCGGATAAAGGCTGGAGCTCCCCTTC
This sequence comes from Carabus problematicus, assembly GCA_963422195.1. NCBI lineage: Eukaryota > Metazoa > Arthropoda > Insecta > Coleoptera > Carabidae > Carabus > Carabus problematicus. The sequence continues at coordinate 11,501,454 of OY728585.1, read as the reverse complement.
CTAGTATAAAGTGAACGTTAGCCGAAAACCAATATTAGTTAAAAAAGCTTCTGCCAAAAACAAATCCTACGGTCACAATCAAATATGTATTAACTAAGGCAGTTACTTCATTACATACTCTCACGAACAAACACTGCTGTCGATCATGTTTGTTAGGTCCATCTCTCATTTGTTCTTCAGCAATCTCAAACAAATATGTATATCTCTTTAACCAACCTCTCGATAGGAATCTGAATTTGTATTATAACTGATAAAAGATAAACAAACAATTACGATGCATGCGGTTAAATAATAGGAATAGGAACTCTGCATCTAGATTTGACTGTAATTGTTAGAAAATTGTAATCTTCCAGTTATTCGGCATTGTCCAAGTCATGTTGTCAAAAATGCAATAAATTGCATGGCCAAAACAGCAATTAGAATAAACAATTGTCAGCATACAGTGTATGCCATAATGCACTGTTGTCTTCTTTTTGTTTACAAATACAAATATCAAGTCCTTATTCCAAACCCCTGGGAATAAATCACACATAAACAAATAACGATACATTTTTACATCTGTGACCGGTATTAATTAATGTAGATATTACTTAAATTTGTGTGTAAATGCAATAAACAAATACAACACATGTATGCAATTACGTGATTCAAAACATTATTGATGTGTTAGATGATTACGATAAAGGATAATATAAGTTTACTACATGATCTTCATGATTCATCATTTAATTTCAGTGTTTATTTTGAACATCTTTGGTGACTCAGTCTTTTATTAACTTGATTCAAAAATCATACATATCCGTTAATCGTGATTGTATACTCCGAATTATTTAGTACTATATTATATACACCGAATTATTTAGTACTATATTTTGTTTAATTGTACAATTAACAGTAAGAATAATAATAATATGGTACATACATAATAGAATAATGTTATAGACATTTTCGTATTATTACTTCAATGAATTCTTGCATTGTCGAAATCACAACAGCTCTTTTCACCTCGTCACTGATTCAATTAGCACGGTATGCTAATCTTTGTCACCAGTCAATAACTACTTAGGCAGGACCTCGCTAAGCTGAAATAAAAAGCATGTGGTACACGCAGGTATCGACCAAAACAGTAAAAGTAAAAATAAGCCAAGAATGAAAACAAATTATTGTGGGCAAAAACTTCACATCTTGAATGATATACCACAAACTACAACAATTAAATTTCGATTTTCCTAGATGGAAATTATGGTTAACTAAAAATACATAAACTCTGCTGGGCATTTATAATTTTATAAAACTGAACTAAGTATATTTGTAGTTTTATTAATAAATGTGTCATTTGTAGTTATGTTATGTAGTCATTTCAAAATCATTCAAACGTAAATGGTATACACGTTCAGAAAGCAAATGTAAAAAACTATACAAATGTATTATTAATATATAAAAATACGGTATTGGCGTATGCCACCGTATATTAATAGTGTTTATTACAGCCATTTTATTACTCGTATTGCAAATTACTTATATTATTAACAAATATTGATTCTTTGAAAAGTTGGAGTTCTTTGACATGTCTAACATTCATGATAATAAATAATATTGTACATGAATCAGATAAAAAATAATAATCAAATGCTAACACATCTATGTATAAGATATACATATATATTTACATTTACTACTTTACATACTTTCGCAATAATAATTACGTCACTGATATATCAATGTTGAATCATATTTTACATTATATAATTCAACTTAGGAAATAAACATAGACATACATATTCATCTTGAGTAAGGGTCATTTTGATTAAGTAAATCAACAGAAATGAGGAAAATCGGTAATTTTATATTTACTGTTAGAACAGTTTTGTTTAGAAATTTGATGTTTATATTGTAGAACGTGATTTGTACAACATTTTTTTTGTACATTAATATAGTAGTCAGAAATATAAATGTGATAAGAAAAAATCTTTCTGAACAGGTTTTTCATTGAATGAATGTGCCTATTCTTTAGTTTCTTTAACCTTCAGCTGTGTATGATACTGTGGATTTTCCACAAGGCTTACAAGTGATTTATAAAATAATTACAATATTGATTATCTTTTTACATCTGGGTTACCTTTATGTGATACTGAAATTTGTTCCCCAAACAAGACTTTTAACCTGAAATACATGCTTCTGAAAAGTATGAGGCTTTAGTATAGGAAATTCAACAAAATGTTAATATTTTGCTGAGATATTAGAATATTCATTATATTATTGTGATTCATTAAATTATATTGCAAGTAAATAAAAAAAGTATTATTCATTAATGGAATTTATATTCCCATGTAATAAAAACATGTATATGTATTAAAAAAAAACAATCCGCTTTTAAACCTTAATATCTCACGAAATAATGAAAGATTTTTATTCGAATTTGGTCTTATATTATTCTCTATAACTGGAAGTTTTAGTGACAATGTGTAGCTTTTAAATAATAGTACATTATACAGCAAGGGAGAGAAACCACTTATTTTTCCTGAGGTGTAGTTTGAAGCCCGAGGGCGAAGCCAGAGGGCTACAAATACATCGCGGGAAAAATGGTGGTCTCTCCCGAGGTGTATATACTATTTTTTACACGTTCGGGAGTAGAAACACTTAATTTCATAAATAATGAATTATAATAAATCGGAACGAAATTGCAATATTAGAAGCCTTTGGAAATGTTTCCATGCAACGCGTACCATGACAACAGACATTTATTTACAAAAACCTTTGTTATAATAAAAACTCCCTTCCGAAAAGTGTTTTCGTCCCTAGGGAGTAAATGCTTCATTTCTGTCCCGCGTTTGACGCCATAGAAACCGACTTCTACTCCCGGACGTGTAAAAAGCATTTTTTACACGTCCGGGAGTTCACCGTAAACATGATGCGATGCAAAAGCTTATTTCAAAAAAATCCGATACTGTGAATAAATTGATTATAAACATCGAAAGACTAATACGTTTTTCATACTGGCACAGAATATTTTATTTTTCTCGCTGTTTGTACAATGATCACAGTTAATTTATTTACTGTATAGCCATAGTTTTGATATACAGTATCCTTTAGATTCTAAAGTTTAGAAGATCCTAAAAAATGAAATCAAATATTTTAAGTCTGAAGGTAGGCAAATTTTCTAGGTTTTATTATTTACGTAACCGTGAAGGTAATACATAGTAACCTTTTATTTTTCCAGAGGTGTAATTTGAAGGCCGAGAGCGCAGCCAGAGGGCTACAAATACATCGAGGGAAAAATGGTGGTCTCTCCCGAGGTGTATATACTATTTTTTCCACGTTCGGGAGTAGAAACACCTAATTTCATAAATAATGAATTATAATAAATCGGAACGAAATTGCAATATTTAGAAGCCTTTGGAAATGTTTCCATGCAACGCGTACCATGACAACACGCATTTATTTACAAAAACCTTTGTTATAATAAAAACTCCCTTATGAAAAGTGTTTTCGTCCCTAGGGAGTAAATGCTTCATTTCTGTCCCGCGTTTGACGCCATAGAAACCGACTTCTACTCCCGGACGTGTAAAAACTATTTTTTCCACGATCGGGAGTAGAAACACTTAATTTCATAACTAAAGAATTATAATAAATCGGAACGAAATTGCAATATTTAGAAGCCTTTGGGAATGTTTCCATGCAATGCGTATCATGACACCTTTGTTATAATAAAAACTCCCCTAGGAAAATTGTTGTTTTATTTCGTCCCTAGGGAGCAAATGCTTTACTTCTGTCACGATTTTGACGCCATAAAAATCGACTTCTACTCCCGGACGTGTAAAAGATAAGTTTTATTGGAAAAATTGCACATTATCAATAATATTTCAGGAACTAAATTTAAAAAAAAAATCGTTCTTATTTTTCGTAAGATTAGGCTGAATATATAAGTGTATTGGTATTTTGAAAGACTAGTCATATAAATACAACATAAAATTATATTTTTTTCAAATTACTGTACAATAATACAATTTTTAAAATAAATAAGTATTTTTCATTCCTGGTTACAGTAGACTCTCGATTATCCGCGCGCAATTTTACGTCTTTGCGGCTAAACCGCGGCAATTCTGGAGTAATAAAGCGATTCTCTGCTTTCCGGTAAATAAGTGTTACGCAGATTGAGAGCAACCATAAGGAAGAAAGAAGGCATGTCATTCAAACAGAAGTCAATAAAAGACTACTGTTCCTAAACATTCGTAATTTTTGTTGTTAATTTATTTATCTTCCTCTATTTAGTGTACAGTTAATTTGTAAATAAGACTTGATATTGTTTACAAGTCAAATATGTTATCTGCATTTTTTTTTCAATTGTGAATTTAGTATTACGTTTTTTTATTACTCTTTTTTATAACCGTATCTTGTATGAATAATGCAAGGTAGGTAAATGATATATGGGACATTTTTCCCAATGTTCTGATTTGCATACCTACACGGAAAATTTGTAGAATTCCCGCTATGATGTACGCTTTTATTTGTGAATAATTGTTTTGGGTTTTTATAATTTCCATTATTTTTTTAAATTAATTTGTATTGTTTTCCGGTTGTAATGTTATTCTAACTAAATATTTTCTAGACGTAAGTTTACTGCCTAATAATAGTGTATAATAGCATTGTTACTTTTAATAATAGTAGCAACAAGTTATTTTTATAAAAAAAATTTGACCATACATTTTTACAATGGTACTTGAATTTAGGGAAATTGATTATATTAAAATACAGTCAGCGCTCACTTAACGTACACAATGCGTGCACAAATTTCGGTACGGCAAGTGAACGTACCTTAAGCGGGCAGTGTATTTTGGGTGTATTTCAGACGGATTTTGTGTCAGTTTGTGTAATGTGATGTACGTTCGTGTGGGTAATGAGTACTTAGTACGGACAGAGAGTCGTAAATAATCATGTACGTATTATCGAGCATACGTTAAGTATTTAACATTTCTCATTATGGGAGAATATATAGTTTTAAAACAAATTTTTATTGGTAACGTTAACTTCACGAATATACGAGTATATGTACTTATAATGAAATTGTTTGTTATATTAGCACGAACGGGTTTCCATGTAATGATAGCAAAGGTTTTTTTTTAAATACAATTGTAAAAGCCATATAATTCTGTACATTTTAAACGCGTTTAATCATCAGTAAACAAATATTCGGCCAAATAGTGAACAGTAAGGAATAATAGTGTTCTTTGTAAACGGGATTCACGTATCACTCGTTATTTTGTACATCTGTCGAAATTTGATATTTAGGGTTCAACAGGTTTTTCATGGTTTTGTCTGCGCAGCAATTTAGACGGTTGCCAACAAATTTTTGTTTATTTTTGTTGCATGGAGTGTATGTTCAGTGTGCACTTTATTTTTAACTCCCATCTGATGCTTAGGTGAAAGTCCTCTATGAATGAACAACTTGTTAAAATTCATGAAGGTTACGCAATTTCTTACGCACTGTCAATTTCGCTACCATAATTGTGAAATTGTGGTGGGTCCATAAATCCGGGGCACCTATATGTATCTGTAGTTTGACGTACAATGTATTTATGACTATCTTATTATCATAAACATTTTATCAACATAACAAACATTCCTATCATATGCGGTTTTAAAAATGCGTTTCGATGACTAGGAAAAATAAATTAATACATATGAAATATTATGTCAATTTTTTATTTTTATTATAAATGTATCATTTAATTATTCTTATCATTTATTAATACCGGTACTGAAGATTTGCACTCATATTCTACGTTTTGAAGAAGGTAAAAATAAATTTAAAAATACGGTTATTTTTAATAAATAAATATAATCTTTGGAATAGAATAAAAGGCGAAAGAAATATATAAAAGATTTAGAACAAATATTGCGAGTTTGAAATAATTACATTTTCGACGATTTTTTCCGGGTTAGCGGAAGAACTGGCAGATAAAAGCAGGTTGCTAGGCGGGGGGGCACTTTGTCGACGCCGATTTTACGTAGTGAACTAGCCTTGGATCCTATTGCACTGCGTGGGTAGAGCTTACAGGTCTATTCGGCGCCGTCATCGTCGCCATTGCCGCCATTGACGTGATCACGTCACCCTCGCCGGAAATTAACTGATACATTACACATACGGCCTTTTTTGAATATTGTACGTAAGTGTAATGTTACACATACATATTTCAATATTGTACATAATTCGAATGTTATCATTCATCTATAAATATCACATTGCAACTATGTCTCACCGTTGATTAGAAAACAAAATGATGAAATTCTTTAGTGTATTTGCTTCGTAAAACTTTACTGTTTTCTTTATCTCATTTTGATAAATTATAAGAACCATTTATTTATAGACATTATTAATATGGATCAATTACATGCATAGTAAATATGATATAATTATACACTCATGAAAAAGGAAATAAGAATTGATTTTGTAATTTTTTGTCATTTTTCCGGGTTACATAACCGAATTCAGGTGGATAATATTTATTGAGAATGTTTCCTGAATACCAGGAAATATTTTATGCAATGGCATTTAATTCCTAGAACTTGAGAATCATCCCTCGTAGTTCGGTTAGCGGTGAGTTTACGGCTGACGTGGATATTGCGCATTGCATAATATACTAATTGGTCTTGGCGACTGTGTTTAGTGTATAGGAAACTAAACTTAAGCCTGTTTTACATTTGTGCTCAATACAAATTGCATAATGTAAAACGGTCATGCAATGCAATAAAGCTTGCATTGCCGAATTAGAACATGCGCTATTTTCATTGCATTGCACGTGCAAGTCTAGTTACTTTTTTGGTTATTTCGGTAGTACCAATTTACTTGAGTTATAACCAGAAAATTTGACATTAAAGCATAGGTTATTATCTGTTATTTTAGAACATAATAATAATGCTACACTTTTTATTATCACCATCAATTATGAAAATTTTAAATTAGTTAAGGCTAAATGAATGATACAATTTGTCAATAATAATAATAATAATTTATTTGTAATGCAAGTATAAACTTATTTACAATTGTTTACATAGTTAAGTACATATTTCAATATATTTTATCTTTAAATATTCATTGCCAAAGCTCTGAGTTTGAGTGAGCAGTTTATATAATTGTACACATCATGCATTATCTGTTTCATTATTAGGGTCCTGTGAATATTTTTGCAGGTATGCCTCTCTTATGGGGTTGTAAATGGGACAAGTGAACATGAAGTGCTGTACAACTTCTTCGGTGCTTCTGTTACAAATTGTACATGTGTCTTGATTGTTGAATTTATGGTATACTCCTTCGTGGTATATTTGAAAATTATTTGTGCTCATTATGCGTAGTTGGCTTGGCTGAACAATTTCAAGACGAAGTATCCTATATCTAGTTCCAAATATTCGTTCACCATTGTATAAATTGCTATAGGATGAGTTAAGTATTCTTTGCCTTCTTCTGCAATTTTCATATAGGTTAAGATTATGTTCTGCTTTGATTTGTGTCAGTTTATGGTTTTCCATATATGAGTATATTCATACTTGGATTTCGCAGAAGAGTTTTCAGTCCTGCTATCCAATTGTATTTTAAATGTTTCGAAATGTATATCCGCCAATTTGTCAATATTTTGATTAGTAGTTTTTAAGTCATTTTTACCTGTAATTCAATTATCAACGTTATTATCTACAAAAATTAATTTCATAAAACTGTCACATTTAGAAATCAACATGACGCATTTTTGTTGTTTGCGCTTGTACATTTTACATGTTTGCTATATATATCAGCTTACTACAACTATTTATTTGTTGATGTTGATTTATCTACTGATGTTTTATTCCATAATTTAGATTTGTGAAATAAGTTATTGTGATACAACGCACATATAAAATAAAAATATGTTTATTTTTAAAGAAATATAAGCAATTTTAGTATACAAAAAGTCACGAACCGCATGCTTGAAAGTCACAACTTTAATGGGACAAAACATACGCAGAATTCCAATAATTACGTTCACCATAACAACAAGGTATTCTCCGTAAAACAGGTAAAAAATACCATGTTATTCGAGGTTTGCCGTAATTTATCAATCATATTACAGCGAAACCGTGTTGTGTGAGGATTGTCACAATTTATCAGTGTATATATTTCTCCATATTTTAAAAGCAAAGTTGTTATAATAAAATATTTTTCCATTTTGAATGTAGTTTAAAAATGATCAGCTATTTGAAAAATTTAAATAGACAGTGTACTGAACAAGAAAGTAAATCAATTATTTATAAAACATAAATAACACCGAGTGAATTTTATATAAGTGAGTTGAAATTACTATCACTAATCATAGGAAATCTTTGATCACATGATGATAAGTGAACAGACTTGATATCTATTTTTATCGATGACATTATAGAACACGTCAGTATTTTTATATGAAATGCAGCATCTACCACAATAAAATCATGCTATTCAATTTGATCCAATTGTTCAAATATATTGATAGTTATTGTTTCCATTTGATGATATTTACTAATACTAAATGTGTACGGTATTTCACTTTTATTTAAGAAACATGTACACATTATGTATTATTGCATATACACATTTTGTGCTGTATATCCCAATAGGTTAACTTCGAATAAAAAGGTTATGCCAATTCATTAAGCTATTCCGAAAATTTAAATTGGATTGGTATTGTACAATAAAGTTATAGCGAGTAAAACAGAGCTACATACCTATATGTAACAGAATATTAAAAATCTGGTGTGGTCACCACACTACTTTCCTGTACTCAATTTAAATTGGCACATATTTGACATTTCAAATGCATATTTCTGTAAATATTTTGTCTTTGTTTTGTTTTCATAGCATATATGATATTTTAAATACATGCCAATATATAAATACATTTTACTCAAAATTGGATAAAGATAGACGAAAAATGAATAGAACATTTTTTCTTCATTATAATATTTGCTACAACTTTTACGTATAATTTTTTGTTTTTAAAATAATTTGAAATTTACAATTTCTGTGTTCAGTAAACTTCTTTTTCCGGTTTTCTGATTTTACCCAAAATCTAATCAGCTCTTCGCCAATCCCAAAAACTTTTAAATATGAAATTTCATTACTCTAGCTTTATTCGTTTTTGAGATAATGAACATACGGCCACACATCCATCCATACATACATACACATAGACATCATTGAGAAAATAGTCAAAACGTATTCATGGGACCTCAAAACGTGTATTTCCATCAAAATCTCGCAATCGAAATTTTTCATGATTCCTATACTTTCCTTATACTATGTATAAGAAAGTAAAAAGTAGTGATTTCGTATAATTATTTGTTTGCGGATGTCCAATTTATTACTAATTTTGGACATGCAGTACATTATATGAGATTAATTATATATTATTGCATATTGTTATGATAAAGGAGATAAAGTGAGTGATGTATGCAGGAAGTTTGTTATAATTTTGTTCGTTTTTAGTTGAAACTGATATTTTGTTATTTTTAACCATATTTTACGAAACGTCTTTTCAATCCATATACGAAAATTTTGATTCACAATTCTTAGTATACTTAGTGCAGATAACAATGTGGGAATGCAGAATAATCTGACTCATGTTTTCAGTATATGTTTACAGTGCTAGATTATTAGTAATTTACGTTTCCGTAGCACGAAGATGATTTCATTTACAGAAAACTTTGCTTGTTATTTAATGTAAATATTATCATTATTAAAATATTTTATTATGAACCGCAGCTACGTTCGAAATTTGCAATAATTTTGTATACCTACCGGTATTTTATAGCGTTTAACCCAATAATAAACAAATATAACTGACAGAATTTGAGGAACTGTCATGGTGTCAAGTGATTAAGAAACAGATTAATTAAACAACGCAATCAATTGTGAAATTTTAATTCCCAACTTTGGAAATACATATGAGTAAGTAACTCATCCAACTCTGTACTTATTGCCTGAAGGAAGAACAAAACTTATGAATATTTGATAATGCTAATTTGGTTTATGGAATTAAATAAGGTGCATGGCTGATATATTTTCCTGGAAATTTATTGTTATAAAAATATATTTTTTATTCCAATGATCTGTTACATTCGACACATACAAAATAGTCAATTATAACTTGGCATATTGCATCAGCCTTGGACTTTGCACAAGAAGGAAACTGAGAGTATTTCGGAACGACGTTTAATGAATGAACCACAATCTGAATTTACTTTCCCATGTCCGAATCACAGCCAAAACACAAATAACAGAATCTATGCATCATTCCCAAATGCACCAGTGGATTATGGGTGCATACCCGCATATCAGGACTACTGTAAATATTTTATTACACATATTATGCACTACAATTGGGATATGTTAACTCTAAGGATGATATCTATTTTTATCGATGACAATTATGATAGCATATTCATTGCCGTTAATTATACATTTGTTGTGCGACTATTAAAAAATATTATTCTTAAAACATAGTGCATTTTAAAAATCTGAGTTCTCAAAATTTGTATATATTGAATAATCATACATAAAATGTGTAATATAATTAATTTGTATATCTCAGTTTAGACTTTATATTTATGTATATCAATTTCCCTAAAAAAATATTCTGTGATTTTCGAAATATATCTTCATCAAAATTATGATATTTTTACCCCCATAAAAAATAATGATTTTACAAATGTAGTAATATTCCTATGGCAATAATATGATTGCTTTTCCTTTATATAGTCTCCAGAATGGAGAAAGACGGACGTATATGCAGACGGAGGAATGAATTTACGGGCGTCTGTCTGGATCACGCCACGATCATACGATCAAAATCACGCCACTACACAGAAAATAGACCGACGCGTCTGTTTCTGCATCATAGAGAATTTTCCAGTATTTTCAAAAAATAATTATTTGTTCCTGTCATTTTTAAATTCTAATACAATTTAAAATATAAAATAATACGTATAATATAATACGTATGTAAGTTATATTTATTGTCATTATATTATACATCCTTCTTACATTATCTTGCTATATGTACATTGTACATGTTGTTATAGATTTTGCCGATGAGGCTGGAAGAAATACCAGCGAAATATACGTATTCAAATTTTTCTGATTCCTTGTTTTTACCCTATGACTTTATACGTCCAAAATCGCTCCAAATATATACCAGAGAGTCAAAACTACCTTCTCAGAACATAAAATAATACGCTTATGAGAATTACGTATGTATACATGATACAGTAATTAAATGGAATGGATTCGAATCAATGGTTTGTTAATATTCTGGTCCAGGCACCGCTCACTTAACGTACGTCCTTCTAACGTACGTTCGATAGTACGTACATGATTTTTTACCACTCTCTGTCCATACTACGTACTCATTATCCACACGTACGTACACACATCACACAAATTTACACAAATCCGTCTGAAATACACCCAAAATACGTCGTCCGCTTAACGTACGTGCAAGCATTGTGTACGTTAAGCGAGCGCTGCCTGTATTTATACATACAATTCATTTTGGAATAGCTATAAAATATTGTATTAATTTGATTTGCTATTAATATGACAAAATTCAACGATTATGACGATTTTCTACTTATGCTTCTTTATTTATTATAATATGATAATTTATATTATGAATATAATGACAATTTTGATTCTTAATCAGACAGTATTGTTCTTTTTAAAATTCTGTACAAATTTTAAATAAAGTACAGAGTTTCTTCTATCAGTATGTGTGAAAACTTTACTTATGTCTCAATTCTAAACAGCATGCCGTATATTCTATAAACGAGTAAATAAATACATAGCATCTTTCACTCCTATTTGAGATATTGACTACAATCACGTAATGTAATAAAAAAACATAAAGATATATATCTGTAATAAGTCGTAGTTAATAATGCAATCGTATATGCAGTAAGCATTTGAAGTAGTTTTGACTTTAGGGATACTTAGTTTTTATGTTTGTTCAGTTTATTTGCTAAAATATAAGTGTTTCTAATGCAGTGGTGTCAAATATCATCTTGCTTATAAAACTATTCCATCTTTGCATTTTTGGCAAATTTATCGGTGTGATTTCATAGTAATAGTCAGTCGTTTGGCCTGTAATCCAAATTGAGTCACCGTGGAATAAACAGTTTATTGACACACACTGTATGTTATACAAGAATATTTTCTTAATCGAGAGTATTCTTTAAACAAGAACACATCTGTTTGCTGATACGAAAGCAGCATCTGTCGTATTTTTATAACTTCAACGAAATAGGAGAACAAATATACATACTTTGTCACAATATCAGTGATAAAGAGTTATACAGAATATCAAGGTCATCATATTACTTACTTTTCCATATATACGAGTATATTCTGGAGTTGCCAATATTGCAAATTTCATTAGGCGACACATCAAAATTAGTTAAATTGAGTTCGATTTATATTTATAGGTTCTTCTTTAAAGTCTGGTAAATTTCTATGACACATTGTTTTTCTGACCAAAAGCCTTTTATCTTAATTTCTTTGGGAAAATAAACGGTATGTTAACCTGGTCTAGGCGTGATGTTATGAAGGTCGATTTGAAGAAAAATTAAATGACAATAGGGGATGAAGGGTTTTACTTCTCAAACCTCATTACTTGGGATTACTAATACTGCATGGTATATCAGTGATGCACAACCTTTTATGTATAAAGGGCCACAAGTTTTTTACCCTAATATTCGGTTCCGACTGAAGGTTTTTTTAGCTCATTTTATATTGTGAAAAATTTAAAACGGGCCTTAAAAATGTTTAAAACGGGTCGCGGATTGTGCATTAGTCTGGTATATTAAACCTTTGTGAATTTATGTGAAATACAAATTACAGTGTCAGTGTACATTTTCGCTGGCGTTCAAAGTCCAGTTAGTCCATAGCTTTTATTTGTCTAGGCAAAAAATAAACCTCCGCGCTATAGCCTTACCTTTTCCGCTTTATGTATATACATATAATGATATCATCATTAAACACACACACACATGCTTACATTTTTACATTGCTAGCATTAGCTCAAACTGCAGAGCCCTATCACCCATCTATGTACATACATTACCTACGAGTATGTATTAATCACATGCACTTATGTCACTTATTTACAAATAAATTTTTATTACTGTTTGAACAGCTGAAGTATCAATTTTAGCATGTGAATATTTGTACATATCTATATGTATGATATTCAGCGATGTCTACATAGATATGTGAATGCGAGATATTAAAAAAAAATCGATAGGTTAAGGATGAAAAGGAAATGAAAAAAACAAAAACTCGAATGAATTTGTTAAAATAAAAAGAGCAAAAATGAATATATCATGTTCCATATGCAAACGTTTGTTGTTTATGATATGACCAGTTTAATACTGTAAGACTGTGCCATGCATAATTGATTGTCTGTGACTTATTTGTATGAACTATATGTGCTGTAAAGAATTTAAATAAGTTTAAACCTCCTTAAGGTTACAGGTTTTATATCACCACAGTTTGGATAACCATCCAATAAAATGTTTACTTACTAAATTCCGTATCATTAAATATGAATTAAGATTTGCGTAGATATTTCAGATATATAATATTATATTGTACACTTATATCAGTTCATTGACCAAAGCTGCTTGGACATGTTTAATAATTTTATATCCTCATAATTTTATAAATAAAAATTCCATGGAATATTTACTTTTAAATTTTTATAATATTGCTGCTATTATTTTATATTTTGCTATTAATTGTTACTTGGAAATACGTTTTTTTTAATAAAAATAGATAAATTAAACAATTGTAAATATTGAAATTTCTGAGTATGATTGGTATATCACTTATATTTATAAAACTGGTCAGGGGCGGATTGGCCATACCGCTTTTTGGGTAATCGATACCTACTACTCAACCCGATTCTTAAAAAAAATATAATTTTAGTAGTAAAACAATGTAACGATTCGTTTAAAGCATATTCTCTTATTGAAAGGTACTTCAGTTAAATACATGTCCAAAAACATTGTAACAAACAGTATTTTGAAAAAAATAAAATATTGTAGTGTAATTAATTACTCTCAAATAATGTTCATTACATAATTATGTCATTCCAAGTACATGAATGGAATTTAAAGAAAAATATTCCATTAAACATTATTTTGGAATATCTCCTGATAGACTACTTTACTTCAATTAAATTGATATATTTTTCGTACTTTGCGTACGTGCGTATCCTATTTCGTTCTGTTATAGCCCAAAAATAGAAATGAAACGATGCAATATTTAGCGGTCTGGGTTAGAATATTGAATATCACCTTCTGGATGAATTCCAGACCAAGTGGGGAAGAGCATTGTCATGACGTAGTGTACAAAGTTCATCGTATGACTGGCTGAGAATGTTCTAAATGTTTATTTGTACAAACGACTGAAAAATCTTGTAACATACTGAATAATGATTTCATCATAAAAAAACTTGTATGTGTGTATGTTCATATTTTAGATTTTTTTATTAAATATTATCGTAATTCAGTATAACTGTAACTTATACAATGATTGTCTATTGAAATATCATTGTAATTTGTCAATCGTACCCAGTTGTCGATATCAATAAAATCGGGATGATGCAACAAACACAGGTGCTAACGCGATCTTTGCATAGGTGTTTCTTAAAGCACCGATTATGTTTCGTTACAAAACACAGAACAATTATAACGGTAGTACGTATTGTTACGACAAAAATATCATAATTACAAAAATAAGAATGAAATTGAAATGTTTATGAAATACTCTTATTATTTTTATGTCAACATTTATTTATTCATACGTACATTGTACATACATTGAATAATGGTATAATGACGCAATATGCAAGTTCAAACAGGTCGTTTTGAAGTTGACTTTATATGATGACTGAGACCAAAATACTGCATATTTGTGAGCAGGATAAAAGCAAACACGTGATTCAAGTCTGCATCAACAGGTTTGTGTCCGTCGCCGTTGTGCAGCGCTGTTTCACCTTGAAGCGTAAGACACACCCGTTTTTAATACGTCACACAATTGGATAATTTTCATCTTTTTATACGTATAGTAAGCTACAAAAGTGTGCGTACGGCTATTTTAAGAACCAGAATTTTTACATGTATTAAAATTACATTCGATCAAATTGCATCAGCGGCGTAACCGGTGAGGTGGCAGTAACTAGCAAGCAGTTTCGTCTAAAAAAGTTCCTATGTAATTATTTATGAAACTCAGCAGTATCAAATGTATTGAATTATTTTACATACGGCAGAGGATCTATTGTGGCTTGGGGCTGTATGGCTGCCAGTGGTACTGGAAATTTAGAATTCATAGGTGCTACTATTACATTATATAGTTATCATCATATTATCACATCAATAGGTACTACTATGGATATAATTTACAGTCATCTGCAGAGAAACTTAGAAGACCGCCAGTCTATTATTTCCTATAAGACAACGATCCAAAGCATACTGCGCTTGTGGTTAAAAAATGGTTGTTGTACAATACACCAAAATTGCTGAAAACTCCTCCGCAATCATCAAATCTTAATTCAATTGAGAATTTGTGGACAGAACTTAAGTTTCTAATGAAAAATGGTCATACTTCAAATAAGAATGATTGTAAAAAAAAATAATTAAGATATTTGGGAAAATATTGATGCATCTATAACTAACAAATTAAAAGAATCATTGCTACGTCGTCTTCAAGCAGTTATGGATGCCAAAGGATATGCCACCAAATATTAATTGGGTTTTAATATGCTAATTTTCAATTTTATTGAGTACTGTACGCTCAATTTTGTGTTGCTAAAAAGTACCCTTCTTTTCTATATGAGCTAATTGAAGATTATATTCAAAAAAAAATTATTCTTATAATTCATTTAAATAGCTGTGGTAAACACATATTTATTCGGTTATGTATAATAGGTTGATAACTGGCTTTGTAAATAAATAAATATATTATATTGGCAAGTGTAAAGTGAAAAGTTCACTATAAACGGAATATTTAACATTACTTTAATAAAATTCGGTTCACTTTATCAGGAAGTTCATTATAGCCATTATAGATTCCGGCTCATTTAATCCTCCTGGGAGATAATATTGGCGCATAGAGCATGGAATAAAGTTTTGATCATTAGTACGAACCCTCTTCGATCACGTGAATCACCCTGTATATCAGTGACGTTCTCTTAATTTTACATAAAACCAATATTAAAGTATATTCAGTCTCGGTCTGTTTCTCGATAAAAAAACATGTATGTAGCTGATAAAATAAATTCACAAACATGACGGAACTTGTTCTTACATCTGCAGACAATTTGTCTGAACAAGTTGTTGAAATACATAAACGTTGCTACACGAACGCAAGCAGTACCATATTCTTCGATTCTACTCACGTGATTTCGCTTACTTTTCGATAAACACAGGTGTACAGGTACTGGATTCATTATATGACGTCAGCGAAGACCTGTCTTTACTTGTCGCTTTAAATTGTACTGCTGAAGGACAAATTACGCGAAAATATTTTATAATTACATTTAAAATACGATAACGTTTCTACAATGATACAAATACAGCAATCGATCCAAGACTTAAATCAAATATGCAGTTGTTAATTTGTAAAACTTTTGTTGTAAATTGCTTTTACTTCAGAACTTTGGTTCATACCTGTATTATACCCTGTTACGACACTGGGTATGATAAAAAAGAAATATCGAGAATCAGTTTCCTTGACATCTACGTATTGCAATTTTTCGGTTTAACAATTCAAGTTTTTATATTTAAATTGACCTACATCAGGTCCTAGTTATACACAGTATATCCCCATCAGTTTTCATAAGATAGCGTACATATAATACCATAAACTTAAATAATATGTACAATTTTGATTTATCAACAACAATTTTCATTATTTACCTATTATTTTTGACTGTCTCTTAAAAGAATGACAGTATTTCATGAGCTCATCCAATGGGAAAATTGTGAATACAAATATGTAAGACGTCAAATTATTTCGAAAAGAAATAGAACAAAATAAGTAAAACATTGTTTAGGCAAACATATTCGAATGTTCGACAACATGTAGCCAGGGCCGGCTTAAGACGGCAATGAGTTGTCGCAATGCACGGAGCGCCTCATGAAAACTGCAACTATTTATAATTCTTTATTTCTAATTACAAAGGGGAGCCTAATAGGTAATTGCATCTGGGCGGTAATGATTCTTTTGTCGGCTCCAAACATATCCATAATTTATGAAAGCACCTTTTAACATTTTTGTTTGAGTGTTTTACTAATGTAAAGTATCAAGTTTGTATGTTTGAGGGAATGCATATATAGAATCAGTGGTTCTGAAACTGTTTACAATGATTCTTTAGCCGGCCCTAAACATATCCATAATTTATGAAAGCACCTTTTAACATTTTTGTTTGAGTGTTTTACTAATGTAAAGTATCAAGTTTGTATGTTTGAGAGAATACATATATCGAGTTAGTGGTTCTGAAACTTTTTTACAATAACTATTCATTTCAATTCAAAAATTAAAATACAAAATTAAAGAAGTATTTTTTCAGTGTATAAAAATTACTTTTATATTACACTTGTCTATTATTAGCTTTTTTTTACCTTGGATACGAAATATGTAAAGGAGCGAAGTAATTATGCCCTAGGGAATACTGACTTTTACGCCCGCTAATCATTAATTTTATTTTCCAACTTCCAGTAACAAATATTTTGAAGACTTTTTCATAAATTACTTTCGATTTCGTGGGTAATAAATCTTCAGTAGCTCCCTCGGGCGAAGGGTCCTCGGCCTGGAATATCGTCACCCTCATTGCATAATCATCAGGTTTAAATAATAAATAATATAAATAAATGTCTGTTGTCATGGTACGCGTTGAATAGAAACATTTCCAAAGGCTTCTAAATATTGTAATTTCCCTCCGATTTATTATAATTCATTATTTATAAAATTAAGTGTTTCTACTCCCGAACGTGGAAAAAATAGTATATACACCCTGGGAGAGCCCACCATTTTGCTCTTGATGTACTTGTAGCCCTCTGGCTTCGCCCTCGGGCTTCAAATTACACCTCAGGAAAAATAAGTGGTTTCTCTTGCTTGGTGTATAATGTACTAATATTACTGAGTCCTGACTGTAAAAATTTTTATTTACGCGTACGCAGGTTTTTTACATAATACAGTATAAACCAGTAATTTCCCTGTTTTCTAAACGGATGATAATGATGTGATTGTGTGTAGATAAATATCATATACGAATCATGAAATATTTATATTATTAATATACAGAATTAGTCAGTACTACTAAACAGGTGCGACACTGATTTTAATAAGGTTTTTTTTTTATTAATACGTGAAAGTCATATAAATCAGTCTTTTATATTATTCAAACAGAAAGAAAATCACTGCTATTCTATGGAACTGGAATTATTCCAGTTAACGTGTATAATATTTAGAATTTGTATATAGGGATATAGCACCCCCCAATAAACAAATTAATACAAATGAAAAAGTTAACAATATGATCGTGAAATGTACTATACACTAACTTATTGACGCAAAAATGGTTGAGGACGTTTTTCGTTCAGCTCATGCTTCATGCTTTTAATATTATGTGTTATTCAAAAGTTGAACATTTAGGTATATTTTTGATGATTCATGATTCATTCATCAAGTTTATCTCAAAACCTTTTCTTGTTATGTACAATCTTTGTTTACTTACACTTAGATGACCTTAGAGATTTTCTTAAATTTTTCCTCATGCATCTATATATACACACACATATGGGTATGTTTATTATTGTTGGTATATTATGACATTTGTTTTGCTGTATTTTTGTGAATATAATTTTATTTTTATAATATTTATTATATATAGTAATTAAATAGGTTAGTCATAACTGGAAACAGATATTAAAAGAAAGAATAGTGACGGTCTGGATTCTTAATATGCAATATTGTAAATAATATTAAACACATAAACAATTTCACAAATGTACAATGACTCGTGTGTAAAATATTTCAATGGCTCCACATTTACTGATTTCACCAAACCACAAATACACATACATATTTTCAAACCACAAGTAAAACATTTATATCATTGCATTATTTACTTTTCTGAAGAATATGATGTGTATAGTGAGAAAGATTAGTTCACATGTGGTCGTTAACACATTTGTATATCTATGTTTTTGCTAATGGCTTCTCTCTTTAATATCTAATGTATTCATACGCCTAAAAAATGAGACTATTCTACACTATAACATTAGTTTCCAATCAGAAATTAAACCGAGTATTTTTGGTTAATACCAGCATGTCTGTGAAATAAAAATTAACATTTCTTAAATCAAATGTACTCAAATAAGTAACAGCAGAAAATAATACAGATTACAAAAATAATTGGAGCAAGATTGATTAGAAATGTATGAAACTGTCGTATTTCAATGTCCTGGACAATGGCTATTTATTATATTTTAACATTTTCATACACTCTTTCTACAACTGATTAATACCACGTAACAAATGTGTGAAGCTATAAATAAACAATTTTAAATATTGTATATTGATGTACAATAATGAAATACAATACATACATGATATTGGCTAAGTAGTTGGTATAAATAATTCTTCAGCAAATCCTTAAAAATAAGTGAACAAAAATGCATTATAATTTATATACACTTATCATAACTTTTCACTATTTTTACTTTCTTATACATAGTATAAAGGAAGTATAGGAATCATGAAAAATTTCGATTGCGAGATTTTGATGGAAATACATGTTTTGAGGTCCCCTGAATACGTTTTTACTATTTTCACAATGACGTTTGTGTGTGTGGATGTGTGGATTTGTGTCTGTTCATTATCTTAAAAACGAACAAAGACAGGACAATGAAACTTCATATTCGTATTTAAAAGTTTATTGATTATATGAAGAGCTGATTAGATTTCCAGCATAATCGCACAACCGGAAGAGGAAGTTTACTGAACATTAAAATCAAACATTGCGAATTATTGGAGAAAATGAAAGAGATATGGAAAAAGTTTTTAAATAAGAGTTATAGGAAACAATAATTTTAAGAAAACATTTTCTATACGTTTTTGTTCTATCTTTATTCAATTTTGAGTAAAATGTATTTATATATTGGCATATTTTTAAAATATCATATATGCTATGAAAACAAAACAAAGACAAAATATTTACAGAAATACGCATTTGAAATGTCAAATATGTGCCAATTTAAATTGAGTATAAGAAAGTCGTGTGGTGATCACGCCAGATTGTTTTTATTAATATTATGTTACAGTTCAGTGAATATTTTTTATTTACTATTCCAATAGATTTATCAAAAAAGTTAAGTAATAGAACAGTTCTGTTATCTATAACTTCCGGATAATAATAGCTAAATGATTACCTACTCATTCGATATATTAACTAATTAATTGAAGAAAAAACACTATTAGCTAAAGTTATGACTGCCTTTCATGTCTGGTTGCTCAGACGAGGTTTAGTTCGAGAATCAATGACATTAGAATTAAACTGTTGCTTGAAGGAAATAAACAATTTATTAGTTGTCAGTTATTTGAGTTACAAACAAATCACAGATAATAATCAACTGATACGCGCCTTAGAAACTCAATCTCAAAACCAAGATAAATATCGCTTAAAAATTAATCGAAAACATGAACATTACGTAAAACAGTATTGTTCAAAATCGAATTAAGAATTTGTTACTCTTCCTGGCATGGTTACCATTGCATTATGCGTATTGTTGTAGTAATGTTACAATGCTGAAACGAGTTAAACGTTCATTAAATAGTCAATGACGCAACAATACAAAAAAGCACATCTAATTGACAAATATGTATCAGAGTTAGCACGTTACTATCCGTTACATTCTATATATAGCATACATTTTTATTAACTTCATTTTCTCACAAATGAATCACTTATTAATTATATTATTTATCATTTAACCTTTAAAAACCGGTTAAGATTAAAATACGTATGTAAATATTTTGAATTAATTTTCCTCTTGAGATAAGAGTTTACTCGTAACTGCAGACGTTTGAGGTTAGATGCGATAAAAGTTCTAGTTGAAATTTGCGCATCACGGATTTTCGTTGTGGGTGATTCTGGTCAAAGAGTACTTCCTGTCAATGTATCGTGTGTGTATTTCCGTCAGATACAATCATTCCTTATAAGGGAATAGCGTGTATTTCAAACCACAACTATTTCAATCCATTCTTTCCACGAATGTAATTACATAGAATAAATACGCATATTACCGAGTGCACTAATGCCATTAAACTTGGTACATACGTATTACGATATACATCGTGATATACTTCGCTATATGGCCGAGATACGTTCCTGGAAAGTCGGCTGCAAAGCGAAATGCTGCGTAACGAATCATTTATCTCCAAAAAAGAAAGACATATGTATACAAATGATTTCTCGATTTTTTGGCCAAGTATCGAAAAAATATAAGTTAGCCGTAATTACACAAGGCCATTATAGCGAAAAGTAGGCGCCCGTATGGAGAGAGATGAGTGTAATTACAACATTGCTATATTCTATTCGGCAAATGGATAATTCTTTACTTGCATGTTTCGTAAGTTATTTTACGAACAATATTGTTACTTATGGATTTTTAAAATGTAAGGAATTAATTAATTTAGCTGGCTTAAAAAACATTACATCGTAGGTTATATATATATATATATATATATATATATATATATATATATATATATATATATATATATATATATATATATATATATTATTTTCTCGTAATATGTCAGTATAAAACGATTTAAAAAATAGATTATTCAAATTTCTGATTGATAAGAATATAACAATGATTACTGTACGACTTATTTTATAATTAACGTTAACAGCATTTACTTAATATTCTGAAATGAATTTTATTGAAGGTACTGATAATAATTCATACCGCAAATCCTTGTGATATGAGCAATCGGCACGAACTCTTACGTATGTGAAATGTGTATTGCATACTTACTGTCAATACAAATGTATTAGATGTAATGTAACCAATATTTTATGAACATAAATAATAACAAACTTACAATGTTATTTAATATTACTGTTTATCTGTGCAGTGTTTCATATTTACTAACAACGGAATTTCCAAAACTATGATAATCTATTTTGTGTAGGTTTAACAACGTAACTACATATACTTTACATGAACAGAACATGGAATAAAATTGCATCACACTGTATTTTTATAGATATATTTACATCAACAAAGTTGTTTGTTTACATTCACAACATGTTAAAGAATTGCTCTGTAATTAGGTATTTATATAGCCTGTTTCACAAAATAGAAATTTAAAAAAATAAGTTTACCTTATTATATGTTCGCTAAACCACAATAAATATTCCCATCAGTAACAATCAAGAATCTGTAAATATTCTAGTTTTTTTTACTAGCAAATGAATTACTTGTATCTGTTTACAAATAGATTTCAATATTCCTTATTATGAGCAGTATTACAGCAGTTTTTTTTTTACATTACTATTTTACAAGTACATTATTTGTAAGAGAAGATTTAACAATCCCTTCTAATTTTGCGAAAATCACGCTATAATAATTAATGAATATTTTATTTAAATAAGTTGGTTCATTCTAAAATACGTATTTTATGTTTAGAATTCAACCAGTAGATTTCTATATTTCTTAGAATTTAATGAAAATAAAAAATTATCTAGCGTAAAAAATGCCACTTATCTGCAAGATGTACTTCACTAGTTATAACAAGAATTATTTATAGTTCTTGTTAATGATAATATGTAATTTATTAATAAGGATCATGTTGTTTATTATATTCATTCAATGTGTCTGTGTATGTGTGTATGTAGTGAAAATACATCTTCATAATGTTTATGTAATACAGCGTTTCTCAAACAATAAATATATTATACAAAAAAATTATCGTCGTACATAATCACGTAAGTTCATATTGTAGTTTTATTAAAGTATAATATAGTATAATACAAGTTCATAGTACATAAAATATTTTATTTTCAAATTACATACATAAACGAAAACATATTTTCTGTTGACCTTCACCTAAAAAGCTAGATGCCGTTGTGGATGTAGTACATTTTTACTTTCTTATACGTAGTATAAAGGAAGTATAGGAATCATGAAAAATATCGATTGCGAGATTTTGATGGAAATACACGTTTTGAGGTCCCTTGAATACGTTTTGACTATTTTCGAAATGACGTCTATGTGTAGCTGTGTGGATGTGTGTTTGTATGTTCATTATCTTAAAAACGAGCAAAGACAGGACAATGAAAATTCATATTCAAAGTTTATTGATTATACGAAGAGCTGATTAGATTTCTAGTATAATCGCACGACTGGAAGAGGAAGTTTACTGAACAACAAAATCGAACATAGCGAATTATTGGAGAAAATAAAAGAGATATGGATAAAGTTTTGAAATAAAAGTTATAGGAAATAATAATCCTAAGAAAAAATATTCTATGCATTTTTGTTCTATCTTTATCCAATTTTGAGTAAAATATATTTATATATTGGCATGAATTTAAAATATCATATATGCTATGAAAACAAAATAAAGACAAAATATTTACAGAAATATGATTGATTGATTGATTTATGGTGGTGCTCTGCTATAGGCCTGAGCCTCTTCAGAGTGTATGCGTCAGTGTAGTGCAGTGTACCTATCAGTGTACCTATCCTATGTGTTGTATTGTTTCATTTGTATGCCTTTTTGTGGCTGCCATTGGCCCCTCTATCTACTTGTCACATGACGTACGCCAGAGGTGACATTAGTTCGATTTAGGGCCTAGCGTGTTTAAGTACTAGTGTACCTAGGCAGGGGAAACCGGAGTACCCGGAGAAAACCTGCCGCTCACTCAGCGCGAGCCCTACCGGCGGAGCGGTTCCGCTTGGACGGTCACCAAGCGGAACCGCTCCGCATTTTAAATCTCAAATACAGTAGTTTAAATGAAAGAAGTCCCTTGAAGGTCATTGAAGGACAGTACGAGTTTAGATTTTAACCACGCCCATTTTCTCATATTCAGTAGCGTCGTTTCTCTAATTTTTAATGGGGCATATAAGATACTGTAATTTCCGATGATGAGAGGTTAGCAGATGACGGGGAGATATAAACAAAAGAAGAACAATGCATGCATTAGTATATACCAGATATAAAGTTTTCGGTGAATAGTCGGCTTAGCACCGGTAACAACAGAAATATGATGTTTTGACAGTTCATTACGTTAATCATTTGTGTCTCACATTTTGAATTACAACAACGATTTAGATAATGATATAATATCAGTGGTTGCAATAAAAGTGATTTATTATAACTGTGTTTGTGTTAGTGCATAATACTGGTGTTAATTAGTGGTAAATAAGACAAATTGACAGAAAATGCAGCAAAATGACGTTACACGCCTATGCGACAGCTAGTAGTGTAGGGAATAAGAAATCAACGTACGTTATTGCAATAGTATCGAGTACAACGAGCCTCATTTTGTTTTGCTTGTCGTAGTATTGTTCGGACATTCTAAAGACAAACGCGTTATATCCATCCTTGTCGCGCGTGCTGTTTGACAATTGAAATGAGACAGATAGATATATAACTATACGTTAATTCGTATATGATACAGATAACCTTCATGGGACTTCTTTCATTTAAATTTCTGTATGTGCCAATTTAAACTGAGTATAAGAAAGTCGTGTGGTGACCACACCAGATTTTTTCTTTCTGTAATTATGAAGATAAAGTGGAAATTTTCCTTTATTTCATTTTCAAATCGAACGCGTGATATTCAACAATGTAATTATTGTTATTGCCCGTCCTACATACATTATAGTTAATAAAAAAAGTTTACAAATAATTACATTATATTTCACAATAATTAGCAATTTAACAATGTTCGCACTACAAACATCCACAAAAACAGTAGATTATATAAAACCACATAACAGTGTGGTCAAGGCTTTGGGAAATACTAATTGAATTATTAAAATCTGAAACACAGGAAATGGCTTGTAGCGTTCTAATTTTAGCATATAAATACTGGAAAATCTTTACAATATAGCGTAATTCTTGTTGATGTCCAGGTTTAACTAGGTAATTGGTAATTCCAAGATTAGTAATACTAGAAATTAGCATGATCGTAATTTAGTTTTTTATAACTTATAATTATATGCATTTTCAAGAAATATCCATAGAAAAGTATTTTTAGAATGATTTTTTTTTAAACATCCTATGGAAATTATGTTCTATTAATATAGCTGTTTAATGGTATAATTATTTAATACTATAATAGTATAGTTAATAATTATATGACAATAAAAATTATTTAGAAATTATTATATTTTAAATTATTCTTTATTAATAGAAAATAATAAGAATCATAATTTAATAAAGTAGGATACATTACTACAATCAGTGACGTAATTTCATTTTCAGTTAAATGGAACATATTCTGATTAATTGCTCATCCCCCAAAAATCCGAAACCACAAGAATAATTCACTGAAATTACTGCATTTAATATTACGCAATGTAGGTCATCATGAATATGCAGCGTAAAATTATGCAATTTTTAATATGTACCGTCTACATTTTCCTTTGTACTATGACATTTGCAAAGAGTTCAAAATCTAATCATCAACCGGTCTATATACATGTACAATTATTACATAACAACATATGAGATAATATAGACATGCACTCTGAAATAAGGAAAGTTGTACTTTTAAATGAAAAAGATACTAATATTTCAGATATACTTGTACAAGTATGTATATGTTTTATATTAAATAAATAATACATTGTAACGTTACATGTTTATGGAAAATGGCATAAACGGTATTATTACTTGGAAGAAGTTAATAATTATTTATTATAAAATCTATGCAGAGTTTCGTGAAAGTAGTTTCCTGTTGAATGAATTATGCAGCCGTATAACTATGTTACCATGTTTTAAATATATATTGATGTTTGTTCATTTCTTTTCAAATTTTTAATAAATTAAATCTATTTAATTTATTTGCTTATTTTAAACAAATCCAGTAGAATTTACCTTAATTTTAATGATTGTTTTAATATCTAAACAATATAGTAGCTTAAATTACTGACCTTTTTGATCTATGCACGGAAACTCGTAGATAAATTTAACGCTCACTTCCGATCTTTCACCATAGTGTCACCAGAAAACCTTGAACTGTTTCATGTACTTACTTGATAAGAATTGTTGCCAAGCAAAAAAAGTTAGAATTAAATAATAATATCAAATCACACAACAAAATATTTTATAAACATTTCACATTATATTTCTTCGAATAAAAATTAATTTAATCTTAGTAATGGATCAACACAGGGTTCATTATAATCATGGTAATCTAGCTTAATAGCAAATAATTTTTAATGTATTCATTTTGCACGTCTATTATTCAATATATTCTCTGACTATCTTCAATAAAATTAATTACGAAATATGTAAAAAATTCTGTTTTTTTGGTGACTACTAAATTTAATATCTGTAGTTAATATAAAAAAATAATAATCTCTAAATAAACTAGATTAAAAAAACTATGAACGTTTAAATTTGTTTATATCCATCCATATATGTATTTATTTGTGTTTTACTATTTTTACTGCATAAATATGCTATACTCTGTTCCACGATCTATTCCTGACTTCTTGACTTGTAATAATTAGTTTATTAGGGGTGCTATATCCTAATAATACAAATTCTGTGAAATATTTCAATAGATAATGAGACCCAAACTAAATTGTAACCCTGTTCAGTACTGATCTCAAAAATGAATCTCAATATGACATGTTTTAAACTAGCAGTTAAATTAGCTGCTAGTTTAAAATATATCATATAACAGAATTAGAATTTATGTAATGTATATGAAAAGGTTTTTGTAATATAAATAGCGATTACTAAAATGCACTTATTCCACCTCTGCCACTGTATACCGACTGGGAACAGTTATACAGTGGAATACTGCACGCTCAGCATGGCAATTGGGATTCATTCTTGAGGTCAATAGTAAACAGGGTTACAATTTAGTTTGGGTCTTATTATCTAATGAATTATTTCACAAAATTTGTATTGTTAGGATATAGCACCCCCAATAAACTAATTATTACGAGTTAAGAAGTCAGGAATATAATAGTGGAACAGGGTATATTATAAAACAGGTCAATAAATTATAAATTTACAACTTTCAAAATTTTACTTTTTTATTATATTGAAGGACAGACTACAGGAGATTCCAGATTTCTCTTTGAGCAAACAACATGTCTTATAATTTTCAATACCGACACAAACATTTTGATCATTCCTCATTATTAAATAATAACTGGTTTAATTCAGCTCGTTTACAGTTATACTGGTCTTTCAAATTTTATTTTGTTTCTAAGTGAGTAAAAAGTTACATACAAAAACAGAAAAAAATTTAAACAGTAGAATAAATTGTTTGCAATTACATATAATTCATTCTAAATTTAGACAATATTATTGTACAAGGAAATTAATGAATTTAATTTTATTTGTTGCAATGTGTGCGTAACATTGGTTATTATAATATACATATTCATAAATTATGTATATTTAATATTACATTTATAGTGAAAATTTATTACATTTCCTCTAATTGCTTGTATGAGTTTTATGAAGCTATCAAAAATGTTTGTTTAGATTTACTCACTCATAAAAATGTAAGATGAATAAGCCTTTAGTGATATTCAAATTTTTAGAAACATGATCAATCAATTTAATGAATGACTTACACTTTCACAGTAAGTGTGAGCAGCAAAATACTCACAGATGTGTACATTATTTACATTTCCGTCATAATTCATTAATGTACATTTATTTGTTCGTAATCATTTATGTCGGATTGCAAGGACAACGAAAATATTTTCACTAAGATTGATATGATACTCGAATCAATGTTTCACAGTTATTATTTTAATATTATTGGACAATTTAGCAGGTTTTTTTCAATATACATTTTATTATCGAGGTCGTCCATACATTAGTACATAAATTACTGCCTCTTGAATGTTTTTTAAACAACACAATTCTTTATTACTACTAATTTTTTGTATGACGAAATGATCCATTACAAATAAGAAATTAAAGATTTTATTTGTAGGTTGATTCGTGTTAATTATAGTATCATCAATATCAGACTCAAGTTTACCGCTATAAATAATGATATGTACGGAACTATGTTCTAATTATAGATACATATTATGCGTTCATGAGTAACAGCTTCTAATAATATGCATTTTACTTAAATGACATATTATGAGGTTATAGGGTCTTACAAGATGGCGAAAAGTGAAAATAATTTAATACAAACCTCAAACGATGTAAATGTGTAATATAATTAGGACAATTGGTGTTTATTTTCAAACCTTGCAAATTCGGAATGTCTCCCATTAAATCGTGGCAAATTGGGATTCTAGTCTATCGGGATTTCCAAATTTATAAAATGATATACATTGTTTAGTTTAGAGTAGGTAAAAAAGTAGTACGATAAATTTACATATACATGCCCAAAACATTGGTAAAAATTTCTTCGCATGATCCATACGATATATCAACTTTTTCAACAACCGCTCTAATTTTAATTCGACGGTTATCAAGAATTTTTTCTTAATGTCTTCTACGTTGAGTGAAGTTCTAGATCTTCCAAATCTATCTTCAACTGATTCACAAGCATCTTGAAAGCGTTTATACCATTTGTAAATCGCTGGTTCATTCATATTCGGTTCATCAAATGACTTCTACAGCATTTCCACTACTTTACAGCACTTGATTTCATTTGTCACGCAAAATGTAATACAAATTCTTTGATGTCTAATTGTGAAAATTTAAAATAAAATCGTCAAATATATAAAAACACTACATCTTTAATTGGCTGTAAAATGTAAAATACACATTTAATATGGCTGCAAATTGAGACAACCGTCAAAGACAGGTTAACCAACAATTGTCAATCCGACAAATGTAACGCAGAAATTAAAAAAATTACACGAACTTTTTGATTATACCTCGTATATATAAATATTTGGCTTACCACATAATAATAGTTTAGAAATATATCGACACGTAGATAATAAAATCATTCGAAGAAACATATAAAAATAGTTCTAGACAAGTTGCGTATGTTAATTCAGATCATTACTTGTTGTATTTGGGGAATGACTTGTTAATAACTGATTCATCACCATGCATAGGGAAATTTATGTTCATTTGAATTTAAGTTGCATCATTGTTCATGTTGTCCATACTCTTCACTCACTGGACACGTGTTCGTGGAATAGAACTGCTTGACAATTTATTTGTAATACTCGTTGACGAACAAATAACCACCGATTTTGACGTATTTACGCCTACTGGTTCATAGTCTACATGTGTGGTCGTTAAACGGAATTTTTCAAATTAAAGTACATCAGGGGATAACATTTTATCCAAACTGTATCATACTCTCAAAAATGTATGTAACCATGACGCAGCGTAACTACATGTGCATTTAAATCAGTTTCGACTTGCCACATCCGTTTTATAACGGGTCATTTTGCGACAATTCCCTTTTACGTTTAGTTTCCGGTGCATATAAGTGTATTGCATTTTTATTTCATAATCTTATACAAAATGAAACTTCAACTATTATAGCAAATAGTGAATTGTAAATAACGAGTACATTTATTATGTTCAAAAATGTAGATTATTGTAGAGATAAATAAAATATATATTTCATACTTATAGATTCTTTTGTTAAATAAATATAATATAAAAGTAAACTGATACATAATTTTAAAAATAAACATTTTCTGATATTTGCATATGTATGTAAAAGTTTATAGTATACAATTAGAATACTGTACTAATTACTTCATCACTTTTGCGGATATGTCTTCAATTGTAGTCAGTTTATTTAGAGTCTAATTAAAGATATTTTTAGCTCATCGGCCTCCTGTGGAAGAGCTATAGTGTTCTTCGGTACGTTCCTTGTAGCATCTTCCGATTTCAAAAATGTTTGCGAAAAAATTCCGTACTAACCTCCCGGATCACGAAATGACTATTACAACATATGTATGTCCGTATGTATGTCGGTCATCCGCTCGCTTGTATAAGATTTTTTGTTCCAGTCAGTCCCCTAGCTTAGACTATCCAACCGATTTGTATGATTTTTTTACAAATACATATTATGGTTTAGTTGTGCAAGGCGCTTTTTGTTTTTGGAAAATTCTGTTAGATCTTGAGAAAACAAGTATTTTCTAATTTTGGACATACGTACGTTGTTGAGCTACAGGCATGGGTGTCTGTACCCATTCTAGATTATTATGTATTCGCCTGAACCATGTCTTCACATGCAGAGAAGCAAGATGGTCAACATAATTCACTTCTCGTCAGGACATGTACATTTTAAAGTGTCTCTGTTTCATATCCAAGGCTACCCCTAGGTCTTTTTAACGTAATTTTCAACATTTTGAATTAAACTTCTGCCGTTATGAAGTATGCAAAATTAATTCTGTTTATTGCTTTTAATGTAGAATTTTATGCTCTACAACATTTATTTGAAGCTTTTTCTATAAAATAATAAGGGAAACAGCAAATTATAAAAATATGATTTTACATGTTAATGTCCTATGTTCCGGTGTCCCGGTCACCACCCGGTATAATTAGTTTTTTATTTACTTTGTAGTAATGTTTTGTTGAAATAATATATAAATAAAAATTACTTTGTTTTACTACTATATTTTATATTTTTTAAATGTTTCAAACAAAATTATGTCATCTTCAGGAATAATTAAAAATTAATAAACCAAAATTATACATTAAAAAATACATAAGAATAAGCACCTACTAAAATTCTATTAAAAATCAAAGTCTCCTAAAGTTTAATTTAAACATTTATTTTTAGTACTATTTACTATCTATTATTAACAAAAATCAAATCCTCTCAAAAATATTTCTAAACTTACTATAAAATTTGAAGAAACATGATACACAAATCATATGTTATTGTTTCCTTTCGGCAGAAAAATGATATATGTACATATTCCTGATATGTATTTAAATTCTTGTGAAACTTATAAATTTTTATTTTCATACTATTAACGATTTACTGGACTTTTATCTGCATTCGGTTTCCTTTCGTAGAATTCTAATTCTAATCATTCCTTGGAAGACGAATATTTACGTACACATTACATTATAATATGTGTGTTTTATTAGTCTTAATTAAAACCTCAACTCTACACGAGATTTATAAATTAATGACTGAAAGATAATATCTAGATTATATACTCCTATTTTTTATTTTGTGGACCAAATTAGCTTTTCTGTTTATGTATGAAACTAAAGAACTTAATTTTCTTTTATTATAATGTATATTTATTGTCTTTCAAAAGATAATGATATTATATTTGCTTGTGCTCCAAAAGGTACTAAGGGTAAAATGTACTGCAGCCGGGTATAAATTAAAACTATTGTCGATCGTGAAAATAATTGTTATATTACATTGTAAAACCATTTATTTAAGCATAGTTACCAATGCGCCTGCATATTAGTATTTAAGAATTCTCAGAATTAAACGTAGTTTTCGCTGAATCTTGCTGTATTAACCGGTATTAGAGCAGTGTCATATTTTAAATAAATGAAGTTAATAGTCCTTGTTCATATGATATTAGGTTAATCACATGTTCACATTTTAATCGGCTTTTAAAAATAGATTAGTAATGTACAGTTATGTCATAACCACAACTCTAAAACAATACTACATTTGAAAGAATGAAGCTGAAATTTATCATTTGTGGTCAAAGAAAAGTAGTAAAAAAAAAAAACAATGAATGAATATAAAAAAAACAAAAAAACTGTCATTGTTAGCGGTTAGCCACACATTATTATGTTGTCAGTAACAGTTGTTTGTAATATGTAATCTGATCTAAAATAAATAATAGTTAATTCATTTTGTGGTTTTTATTGCATTCGTATGTACAATCTTGCAGTTTGTGTGTGACTGTCAAAATTTTCTAGTAATTTTTCCCGTATTACTGTTGGAGGTTGCTAGAAAGGGCGAGTTGTTGATCCAGCTGCATGCGTGTCATTAATTAGTTATACCAGTGGTCTAAGAGTATATACATATATCATTAAATGCGATTCTGTTTTCTATAATATTGGTAAATTTTGTTATTATCTTATAATTGTATGTATGAATTCATTTTTCCGGAACTGAGTTATTTTAAAGTCATAAACCTCAATATCCGGTTAAATAATACAAAAATTAGCTCTTTCTTTTACAAAAGACGTAATAGCGATAATCTTATCGTGGTCGGTAATGTCTCTATACGTTGAAATCTTAAAGTAGATTCCATAATTTTAGACGACATATTTTCCTCGAACTAAGGATAAATTAGAATATAGAATGTATAATACTTACACATGATTCATTTTTACCGGATTATTAAAAGCATGCCTTTATACATTCTTCTGTGATGATATTTCGAGTGTTGTACATATGTGTAAAACACAATATAACCACTAAATATATGATTCATAGATCATGGCATCAGATAAAGAAACAAAAAATTCATGAATAAGAGGCAATTAAAAAAGTCAGGGAATACCTCGGTTTTGACATGACAACATGACACTGTATACACGTGTTGTACTCATTTGCTCTATGAAACTTAGTTTCATATAAAATATTCATAAATTCTTTTTAAATGAAACTCGACATAGCAGGTTACAAGGACAATAATAATATGTATAATATTTTATTTTCAATTAAATTGAAGAATTATCAATGCGAAATTGCCTTGCTTGCTTACACTATAGCATTAGCACAATAAGATTGATTTCGCATTACTTGCTTTAATCCAAATTTGATGAATATCCTTGCAATCTGATAATAGTCAGTTTCCTGACAATGCATTTCTAATATATATACCTATTGTGGATTATCAGATAATGGGTTTTAAAGACCTGTCGGAGTTATTAAATATAACTTGAATTTATTATTTATTTTAAGAAGAGGAGGAATTTTGGAAATAATCTCGTGTATATTACACTAGCAAATTTAAGAAAATTCACAGTGAAATATACAAAACATAATTTCCACCATTTAGTGTTAATCATATTATAGTATATGTAGTTATAGCAGTATTTTACAATGATTGTTTTCAAGGCCGCAGTAAAGGCAGTGCGATTGCATTAGGCGCCTGTTTGAATAGCTGTCGTTCTGAACAAAATTATAAAAAGCGAAGAGTTGGATAATTGTAATATGATGGTTTAGAACATTTTGTAAAAATATAAAAAAAATATATGCTGTTTTTCTTGCATGCCTTTCTGTCATCAAAATGCAGTATTTAAAATTGCGTTATTTGCTACACAAAAATATTTGAACAGTTTTTAACTCATTTAGGTTTGATGTTCCACACCAAAGATCGGTTTGCTCTACGCTAATCTCCGGAAGTAAATAAGTATAATAAAAATATAATTTTACCAAAATATTTATGTGCAACATTGTTAAAAATTTGTAAATGCAAGTTTATATATTTCTTTTGTTCTGTTTATTTATAATAATTATAACCATTACTGTACTGCAATTACCTACTGTACTATAACAATTATTGTTATAGTGTGACAAGCAGGAGTTTCTATGATTGTTGATTGTGTTGAAATGTTTGAATATCGTACATGGAAATGTCGCTGTGTTTATCTGTCGTGTGTTAAAGTGTTAATGTTGAAATGTCATGTAACCGGTTAAGGATGCACGTATAATTTTTATACATTTCTATAACTTTTTTTACGCAAATTATTAGTATTCAAATTTATTTTGAAGAAAAGAGCAAGCATTTTTCACATCAATTTAATTTAAAAGAAATTATTTTTTATTCGTATCTTTTATCTCCGATTGTCATTTAAATTTATTGTTTTATTTTTACATTACTTTTAAATATTATATTTTTTTAATGGCCTGTAAGTTTAGCGTTAAATGTGCTGACCCAGCATTGAATTTATGCGTGAAGAATTTATCTTTCAACATTACTGAGATTACACAAGAATATTGAAATGACACAATATTATCTGCATTCAAATAGTCAGCAGGAAAAATGTATAGTATATGACATAACAACAATTTAATTTATACAAAACTATTCACCAAGAATAGCATCATGTTGCACTTGGACTTTTTCAATGATTTGACGTCAATAGCTTTCTTCCTTCAAAATTTCCTACAAACTCAGAATCTACACTAGTAACTAAGCACTAAATTATATCCTGATATCAAGGTAACAGAATCGTCAATTTCACTTTGTCATTATATAATCAAATATCATTCTGCATTTCGTTTTTAAATAAATTACTGGATGTTAGTATTTATTTTTAAAATAATTACCCAAATAATAGTTTATTGGCTTAAATGATAATTTAATGTCCAGATAAGTACGTCTATCTTATTTCCTTTCACCGAAACAGCATGAAAGGAAGGAAGAATATTTATCCGTCCTTATCGCAAAACACACTAATCATTCATTCATTTATGTATGCCTGACTGTGTGTATAATATGCATGGTTATGATATTGAAGAAAACTATCTCATTCAGAAATTCATAGTGGCATTGCCTGTCACTTTATAAGTGGAATATAAATTGATTGAACATTAACCCTGACTGATTTTATTTCGAAATGTATATCTTAAAATGCAGTGTTTCTCAGCCGATGGTATTAACTAAAATAAAATCATATCAGCATTATTTCATAAAAATGTAAATTCACTAATAATCTTGTGATATTTACTAGGCATGCAAGGTTGTAGTCAAGTGTCGTGCATGTCTAGTTAGGAAAATAGATAATTCAACATACAACGTCGTGTAATTAAACCATTATTATTTTCTTACATAATAGTTTTTATTTCTTATTTATTATTTTATTTCTCATCTATGGCGGCGAATTGCTGTAAAATCAAACATTTTCGTTTTAAAATTTCCCACTAAATGTTTATAATATATAAAGGTGATCTTAATCATATAATTATTTCTATATTTATTTTTATAATCTCTATGTCATATATGTTACACAGCAATAATATTGAATTTTTATGTGAAAGTAGTATTTAAGTTCTTAGAATTTTTATTTGAAAATAGAAATTTCCATGATATACTTGTATATGTGCTGTGCAGCCTTATTCATATTTGGTGCTGTATACTTTTTACTTTCTTATACATAGTATAAAGGAAGTATAGGAATCATGAAAAATTTCGATTGCGAGATTTTGACGGAAATACATGTTTTAAGGTCCCCTGAATACGTTTTAAGGTCTCCTGAATACGTTTTGACTATTTTCGCCATGACGTCTGTGTGTGTGTGTGGATGAGTGTCTGTATGTTCATTATCTCCAAAACGAACGAAGACAGGACAATGAAACTTCGTATTTAAAAGTTTATTGATTATATGAAGAGCTGATTAGATTTCTAGCATAATCGCACAACCGGAAGAGGAAGTTTACTAAACATCAAAATCGAACATTGTGAATTATTGGAGAAAATAAAAGTGATATGGAAAAAGTTTTGAAATAAAAGTTATAGGAAACAATAAGCTTAAGAAAAAATGTTCTATGCATTTTTGTTCTGTCTTTATCCAATTTTGAGTAAAATGTATTTATATATTGGCATGTATTTAAAATATCATATATGCTATGAAAACAAAACGGAGACAAAATATTTACAGAAATGCGCATTTGAAATGTCAAGTATCTGCCAATTTAAATTGAGTATAAGAAAGTAGTGTGGTGCCCACACCAGATTTTTTTGCTTTCATTTTGCTACTTTACAGACAATGAATTATTATTATAAATTTCCCTTAACGAAAGGGTTCGCTTCTTGGAATTGTTTTGTAAAGTGGGTATTCGTTAAGCGGAGTATAACATGTGAAGATGAATGCGGGATGCAAAGTTTAAGCAATTAATGAACAAATCTTCTAATGTAACAGTAGCGAAGTATGTACAAAACTCATTAAACCGAGGTTAGTGTTCGAAGAATCGAAGTGAAGTATCGAAATTTAGTAATCATTAGATCAAGGTTTTATTATCTGAAATTTCATTACGATTTACTACGTATAATAATAAGAATAACGAATTACAAAAGTTGCATTTCTTTATTAATTTATATGAATTGTTGCATAAATAAATGAAACTAATATGATTTGGTATTATTTATTTGTACCCCCGTTAGTACGATTTTCACTGGATATGACCTCAATCTCTTATTAATAAATTTTATATTGCGTATAAACTTCTAGGAAATCCCCACCAGTGAATGAGGATAGTGAGGCGAATATGTTGAGACGCGCTGATTAAGTATCCGTGGACTACATGTATATATACGTACTCGAACGTGATTCCCGCACACATGTTTAACCGGCCGGCGGGAATACGCGAATTCGTAGCGCACGCGTTAACTATTTGAACATATCTACGAGAAACAACATCATAAATAAACTGAAGTGCAACAAGTAAATCTTGTATTGTTTTAAGTAAATATACAACTGACCGATTATAATCAGTAATTGTTATAATGGAAATACGTACAGTGTGTTTTGCTGCTGTTCTGTTAACGTTCATCAAAGTTCACTGTGTACCAATACATGATAAACGTGGATATGAGCTACAAAAAGCGAATTCTAAAAGAGTTAAAGAGTTTACATGTGGTGTTCCACAACAAAGGGTTATACCACTGTCGGAGATATTTAAAGAAAAATTCAATACAGATCAGGTACATATATATATTATTATATTTATATTTCTGTTTAAAATTATTATAATATGTTTAATTACTTCAGAATTTCAACTAAAATCATTTAAATTATATCAAGTAGATACGTTACATGAATAGAATGTTGGCTTAACTATGAAATAAATATATCGTAA
This sequence comes from Carabus problematicus, assembly GCA_963422195.1. Taxonomy (NCBI): domain Eukaryota; kingdom Metazoa; phylum Arthropoda; class Insecta; order Coleoptera; family Carabidae; genus Carabus; species Carabus problematicus. The sequence goes on along the minus strand of OY728585.1, from coordinate 11,464,390 downwards.
AGTAATATTTTGTGTTTAAGCCAATTATAATCAAAAGTAATTATGCAACTTACACAATGTACACAAAAAATTTACGTTCATAGAATGGTTAACATTAATATGTATCTGGAATTAATTGTATTGAAAACATTCTCACGCATAAGAATTGTTTCAATAAAACTAAAGTGCAGTGGCATTGACCAATTTAAATGTCAACGCAGAGTGTAATTAATAATACAATTTGGCAGTCTTGATCATAAAAACAATGCAACAAAAAAGGAAAAAAGTAACTCGTCTGATCGCAACAGGTTTAAATTTTTTTTTGCTTTGTAGACTGTATAAAAGTTTTTTTATGAATTGCTTTATGAACAATTCATGCGCGTTTAAATTTCGGATTATAATGTTTCTTACTATATTCTGAGCAGAACATGCATTATTTTATTCCAATAATTCACCACAGTGCAAATATACATTGTACTATTTTATCTTTTTATATTTGTAGTTGTTGATAGTATATTACATGCTGAATAAGTAAAAGGAGTGTACTGTACATAATATTATATGACGTTAAATGATCAAATATTTTGCATTGCATGTCTGTGATAGTGTTTAAATATTTACACGAGACTGATAAAACTTTAATTATATGAAAATAACAATGTAAACATTCATTACAGACGATAGCACCGCATGTCACAGTCCTGCATCGCTGTGAAAACGCAGGATGTTGTAACGGAACGGGGTTGACTTGTTCGCCTGCTAGTGTGACACAGGTGGAATTAGGATTCATGATAATACCTTCAACGGGTACAGCCAGTCTACGAGTTGTGCAGGCAACCAATCACACAAGTTGCTCATGTCAACCACCTGAGATGCCCAAATAATATACAGACTGTGGTAATAGAAGATTTTTTTTTAAATACTCGTTACCGAGAGTGGATATAAACTAGTCACTGGCAAAAATACAACCTTATACCCCGGGTCCTGGTAATAAGTATTCGATGTCTTGATTACAAACTAATTAATTTGCTAATTGCTTTTAGATGTTTGTGAATTTGTGATGCAAATAAGATTCATATAATAATCATATCAATATTAAACTGCAATGAAGTAGTTAAATTATGATTTAAATAACGTACTGGAGTAGTAAAACATAGTCTACTGCTTTCAGCAAATCTAAATTCATAATTGAAATTGAACACAGTACTTTCAAATAATGCGAGATTAATCAGTATTAATTTTTATCTTATTAACAGAATCTTTAGAAATAATTTTGAGATTTGAATAATTTATTAATTTGTAACATCAGTGGTATCCTTGATATTAAAGTACGCATCATGACGTATATGTTTACATAATTAGGTATGTAAACAGCTTGTAGCAAACAATATTCGCTGAAAGCCACTGATTTGTTTTTTGTTATAATGGCGTTTGCAACATGTGACATTAATGTGAAAAATGTTGTATATCGTTTTCGAATTGGTCCTTGAAATTCATATAGTACATATTTCAAAAGAATTATTTTTTTTCAGTTTAAAAAACGACTAGAACATGCTAATATTAATACAAAAATCATAATTATTAATGACAGGGGGATTTTTCTCCCGGTCACCCTGGTTTAAATACTGCGTAGGATATCGACCTAGTAGATTTTTACAGTACTGACTTTTGAAATAACTTTTTGTTACAAGTGAATTCAAGTGCCTCTGCAAATTCTTTCAACTAACGTGCATCACTAAAAATATCTAGCAAATATAAATATTTTATACTGCTATACATTTATTGTGTATATTAAAAACTGATAAACGTGAGAGAAATATTGGTGGAAAATTTTAATGAATTGTATTCTGATTTAAAGCAATACTAACAATATTTTCCAAAACCATTTGATTTAGTAATGTGGAAATTTATTTATTTATCATAATCAGGAATATCTAATGTATTTATTTGTATTATAAGCATGTGAAAAAAGTTGCAATACCTTACTAATTCGGATTGAGTGAAAGAATATTCTACTGAATATGTCTTAATATTTTAAAATGTATTTGTAATATCATTCATTATTGAAAGTAGTGAGAGTGAGATTCGAATTAATGAGGTTCTATTGTATTTGTATATAGTAAATGATTAAATCGCTATTTAGCGCAGTGGATCTGTGTGATTTAATAATATTAAACCGAATTGCAGCAGTATGTGCCATATGTTAGGTACTATTATAATTATTATTTATTGGTATTAACCTTAGATAGCAGAAATGTATGGACTGTGTTACTAGTGCGGCGATATAACAATCTGTGATATGTGAATTTTCTTCATTTTGTACATAGAAATAAATATGAAATTATAATTATGTCATAGTGATTATAAGTATTAATTGAAAACAATAAAGATGTTTACTAATAATTTATGTTTTTAACAATTACATTTATCTGTTCAATGTTTTATAAGGTGTGTGCCCTTTAAGATTAGTTGTATTAACGTATATTGTTAAGAATATAATATATATAATTACATATTGAAAATGTTTAACACATTATTGTAAGTTTTATTTATATTTTAATTTAATATGTATTTTTAAAGTGGTTATCTTTTTATAAATGTAAAATATGATAGAAATTTCGATTTTATTTTCTACCTAGTTTCACAAAAATTCTGTAGACATTAAAAAGTGTAAGTATAAAAGTGAAAAATAACATTAAATTATTCATTTATAATATTTAAAAAAATATTTTTATTAGTGGAATAGCAAAAAAATCGTATATTAGTAATAATAATCCTGTACAATCACGTTAATGTGAACAGAATAAATCCCGGCTTGTTCATATTACCGAATTATTCACAGTACCGACGTACCGAGGGTTTATTAAATTTAAGGGTAATAAAACATTTACATAAAAAAGTATATAAATACATATATGTACATATTTGGCATATTATATAATGCTTCTTTCATTTTTCGCAATTCATTTAATTTTAAAAACTTTTGTTTAAGTTTAGGCATTGTATTTTCAATAGACAAGTTACAAATTAAATAAAGCGTTCCCACTAGCAGTGCGTACTGTGTTCATATTAACGAGAGCTAGGACATTCAAGTTATAAGGTAGTCAATTCTAGAAAATACCTTGTTCACACTACCGAGTAGTTCACATTTACGCGATTGTACTGTATCTCATATTCTAGCAGTTAAAATGTTCATGAACTAATTCATATTTTTATAGCAATGGTAAATATATATTACAATCTTGAGCTTAAGAAAAAAAAAACTGAAAAATATAATCAGTTTATTTACTGAAATCATTTTTTTCATTACAATACATAACAGTAAAATTTACATTTTCGTAACAAAGAAAAATCGATAAGTGGTATATAAGACTAATCTTATTGATTATGAAGAAAATATTCTTTTTAATTATATTAAAAAGTATCTGTATAGATAGTATTCAAATTAAATTATACTAGAGAATTTAACAAAAAAAAAAAACCAAACTTATTGTCAATTTAAGTGCTTAGTGCCACTTCACAAATTATAATTTTGAAATTACCATGAGAACTTGAAACGTGAAAATAAGAATGCGGAATCTCAAATATTTCGTATTATATGGTTTTTGAAGATGTGTACATATACAAATATATGTACTTCGGTCTCTTCACTGCAAAAAATTGTCTAAATAAAAAAACCAAACAACAATATAGGCAGCAGAGACATTTCGAACTGTTAATTTCAAAAACCACATTCCAATTTCGCAATACATATTTCTAAATTCATCTTGTGTATTTTGTATGTTCTGAGAAAAGTGTAAATTTAACAACAAAAACGGCATGCAAGCAAATATTTATTGCTAATAATAAAATGTCAGTCTGTAAGATAACAATATTGGTCCATATTATAAAATTCATGTTTGACATTACTAAATAAACATCATACTATTTTTCAAGCTGTCATTTAGTAAGGTGAAGTATGGAGTTTAAAATACTAACCACAAACATAAATTATTTTTGTAATCTTCCTCTGATTTCTTTCTTTTTCTTAACTAAAACTAATAATATTTCTTCTAACAATTCTTCCGCATCAGGTTCAGGCATTTTGGTTAATTCTGCCTTTATGTAACTACAGAATGTGCCGACATTATCTGCTTCCTTTTTCACAATTCCTGTACCACTTGAAAAAGATTCGGTCATATCTTCTCTTTCTTTTCGCTTTGTGCCCCTGCGAACTTCTTCATTTGCTACAGTTTCAGGCGTGGATGCTCGTGTACTAACTGGTGGCACAGCAGCAGACGATGAACTAGCTAATGTGTGAACAGGAAAATGTGTGTAAGTCGACGTTGGTAATCGTTCTGTTGATGTTAATCGAGAAGCTTCATTAGTTGAGTTCAATATATCAACCGGAAAATCCTCATTGAAGCCATTACAAGTTTCACTATCAGAAATATGTTCCTCCTTGATGTATACTGGAGTAGTCTGCAACAGTTCAAAACTTGATTAACTTCAAGAATCGTGGTAACTAGAAATTGCCTTCCAAATTGGATTGGATAACATTCAAATGTTGAAATACTTATCAATTTTTCTTACAAGGATAAATAACGTTTAACGTACCGTACTAGGATCAATTATGGGTGGCGCAGTCTCTTGAACATGATTATGAACATTCTTCTCCGTAACCTTATTTCCTTCAACAATTAAACGCCCCATACACTTTTCGCGATCGTTACGTATACATTTCCAATATGTGTATTGTGCCGTTTTATTTAGTTTATATACATAACCGTTATGTGCTAAAAATCTATTTCCCTTCTTGTTTGTTATAAAATCCATCCTTTACTTACACTACACGCTCATGCAACCAAAGAAGAACATGCAACTCTTGTTTTGACAACAAAGCGCTTGTGAACGTTATAAACGTCAAAGCATAGGCGTCGCGTAGGAAAATCTCAGTAACTATATTTAATTAAATAATACTTGACTGAGATTTTCATTAATAAAATTTGTTACACTAAATTATAATAGAATAATAAAGAATTTTTTGCAAAATATCTTGCGAACTGAATTACGCAATTTTATATTTTTTTTGCATTTAAATTTGTGTCTACGCTTATGGCTATTATGTACGAAAATAATAATCGAGATTTCTCTAATTAAGATAATACTACAAATATTTCAATATATTTTAATTGTCATTGATATAATTTATGTATTTGAAACATAATTATTTTATCGAAAATATTTTTTAAAAACTTTATTTTTTCGATTGGTATTACTGTTGAATAAAGTTTTTTTTACAGCAAAAACAAACTTTTGACATAACCCTTCAAACCAAACGTCACCAAACGTCAACATGAATTATTTTTCAAATATATGTCGCATTTGTATGTCAAGAGATGTAGAATTAATTAATATATATCACTCAGATGAGGATATGCTAACATTCATAGATAAATTAAACACATGTGTACCAGAAATTGTAAGTAGAAGAAATTATCTAGGACACATTAATATATTTTATGTCATACAATAAAATGATAAATCGTTACAGTTCACAGAAGAAAATTATATACCATTGCCGGATCAGATATGTGAATTGTGTTGTAAAAATTTGAAAATTGTGTTTTGGTTTCGAGAACTATGTCTAAAATCAAATGCAGTTTTACGTTCGTATAAAATAAGTTTAGAAAATGGTATACAAAAACTTGATATCCGATTTGCCGAAGAAAGCCTCGATAACAGTGAAAACAAAAATCAAATAAAGGAACAGTTATGTGAACAAACGAAAGTAAAAAACGAAAATAATTTAAAATCATGTGAAAGTATAGAAATAATAAATAGTAATACAAATAATATACAAAAGACGTTGCTTGATTCAGTAAGTGATCGACAGAACTGTATGGTAGTTGAAACTCAATTTTTGCCTGAAGATTATTTAAATGTAAAAGTAAAAACAGAAATTACAGAAGAATCTTCAGTCATTCAAGATGTTACCAATAAAGTTTCACAAGTAAGTTTCAATATTATTCATATATTAAGTTAATATTTATATATATATATATAAATATAAGTTAATCATATATGTAAATGATGTTTATATTAATATTTTCAGAATAGAGATAATCAAATAAATATTAATAATAATATTGAACAAGAAACATCGAATATAAGTAATGAAATAGCAGTGAAACAGGAACCTGGTGTAAATAATGGAAGTGGAACACAATGTAACGAAGCGCAACAACCGGCAATTGAACAAGACAATTCAGCGAAAAGACTACGGCATGTGTGTTCTTTTTGCGGAAAACCATTCAAATACCGTCAGGACATGCGAATTCACGAACGAATGCATACTGGATACAAACCTTACACATGTCCTATGTGCGCAAAAACATTTGCGAAATCAACACGTTTAAAAATTCACATTAATACTCATACACGTGAGAAAACGTATACCTGCTCAGTTTGCAGTAAAAATTTCAATCAAAATTCCAACTTGATAATGCATATGAAATTGCATACGCAAACGGAACGATTCGCGTGCAATTTGTGCGAAAAGACGTTTTCACAGAAACGACACTTAAAACAGCACATATTGTTTCATGAAGATGAGAGACGGTATACCTGTGAGATATGTAATTGGAATTTTACGATGAAACATCATTTGAAACGACACATGATGACACATACCGGACAGAAACCACCAAGGAAAGAGTTGCCGCGAGAAAGGGAGCGAAAATTCCCGTGTACGAAATGCGAATGGAGTTTCATGAGTAAAGAAGTACTGAAGCGACATATGGAAGTACATACACGCGAAAATGCCAAATTGAGATCAAGTCTGAATGATGAAAGACGACGATTTCCCTGTACTCTTTGTGTGTGGAGCTTTACGAAGAAACATCACTTGGAAAGGCATATGGTGAAACATGAAGAAAATAGGCGATTTCCTTGTCACTTTTGCACAGAAGAATTCAGAAAAAATTGTGAACTACAAAAGCACTTGAAAATGCACGAACATGCAACACAGTACATAGTTGGTAACTCTATGGAATAAACATATTGACAGACAACGTATATTACAGATATATTATTAATGTGTATTATATACATTTATCTATGCTCTGTTTTCTTGCATAGATTACCCAGTGCAGTGATGCACAAACTATTAAGTATAAAGGGCTACATATAATTGTTTTTTTTTACCGTGATGTTAGTTTTCGGCTGAAGTTTTTTTGTGCATCACTGATCTAGTGTATAGTCTTTGTCAACAGAACATACTGACATTTTTTTATAATTTTAATACAGCAGTCTAGAACTGATGTTCTGTAAAGAGAATATGTATAAAACGTACTATTTTACAATTTTGAATTTACTGAGAAACTTTCAGAAATTCATTCTAAGATTAAGGAATTTTATAGATATACAAATTTATTTATATTTACTATTTGCAATCTCTTTACATATATAAGTTTTAAATGTAAGAACCCGTACTTTTGTGATTATATACATATTTAAATAGCAACTGCATTAAATTAATGTGTCAACTTTTATTTGAATATATGTAAATATACATATTTATAAGTTCGTAAAATTGATTGTGATATTGTTTTTGTGTGTTTAATACAAATATTTAGTAATTGCATTTTTTTTAAATAGTTTAATAAATGCTCTCTTAAATTGTTATTCAATTAAATCGTTATTTATTGTTATCTGCCAGTACAAAATTACAAACATTAAATAAAATTTGTGTTACTGTATGTATATTGTACAATTTAATACGATGTTTATTAATGATCAAATATAAACGATACTGATTTATATATTTGTTATAGAAACCTGCAAATAAAATTTACATAATACTAATAAATTACGTCTATTTTTTTTTTCATTTCGTCTACAGGTTTTTGCCGATTAACTAGCTTTCGTATACTTATATTATGTATGAAATAGTTTCTTTCTGTAGTAATTTATTTTTAATAAACATATAAATAAAAATTACTTTGTTTTACTACGTATTTTATATTTTTTAAATCGACATATTTCGTACATCATTGTCTCATCTTCAGAAAATTAAATTTGTTTGATTTCATTACAATAACAATATATACAATGTCAGTTTTATAAAAAAACCTTTATTAAATATTGATATAACAATTTATCACCTTCTTGATTAAAAGAGTATGTACAATTCTAATCGAAATGGTAGTGCAATTTATAATAGCTCATTTTCCATATCTCCAAATGTCATTCATAATTAATATAATGCATTAAATCTAATATTAGATTTAAAAAATACCTAACAATATGTAAATTAGTATCTATAATCTACATAGTAACATTTAAAAAATATCTTTCACCAATTATCTCAATATTTTTTTAAAACAGTCCAGAAATAAATTGATACCAAAATGCTAATTCCAGCATAAATTAACCATCATAAGTGGCTATTATGTTCAGGTAATGATAAATTATTCAGAGTATAATCGCTCTGTAAAAAAATAGTTCCATACATTTTAAATTATGTTATACAAATCATATAGATTTCATACTTACGGTTACAAACCACCAAGTATTTGGTTTGAATATAAGACGGCTTAAAAAATTCATATCCGAAGCCGAGTTTATAAAATGTAAATGCAAGTGCTGAATTGAATTAAACGGTGGCCAGTGGAAGCCCGAAATTGTATCTGTAGCATTAAGACCCTTCTCTTCAATTAACCTTTTCCCAGCTTCTATCATTTTTACTACTGAAAAAGGGAAGTACATTTAATTTTAAATTAACTTAAGTTAAGCTACAAACCTAATTCTTTATTTTCTGGTTTCAGAGATTTGGCATCTTTTAGGTGATTTTTTGGAACAATTAAAACATGAAATTTGGCTGCTGGTTTAATATCATTAAAAATGATTAAGTCTTCGTCTTCATATAAAATATCTGCTTCTTGTGTATGATTAATAATTTTACAAAACACGCAGTTTTCTGACATTTTTTACAGAACTTGTAATATGGTCAAAACTGACTGTCCTTAACGTTGATTATTTTGACGTGACTGGACATGACAGACGAAGAAACACGAAGAAAACAGTCAGTGATGACAACACCAACATAATTATCTCCTGATCTTAATCTCCAATAAATGTACTCTCAATTTGGAGTATACATACGTGATTAAAAATATTTGATTTAAAATTTATAAGTGATTTACAGCATGTAGTTTTAATGAACTAATGTTTGTTTATTAATTATTATTATTATTTTATTTGTGTTGTTGGTCACACTGTTTTCACATCAGCTGACTTGAAAAGAACTGTCAAATATTCCTTGCTCAAATACATGAGTAATTTGTATTGCGTTCATTGTAAAATATAATAGATTTGGTAAAAGATATTAAAATGGAGGAAGCGAACGTACCTTATTTAGAATTATCAAGTAATCCAATTCGATTTGAAGCAGTAGGTCAATTGACAAATGTATTTTTTGATGATTCAAATAGACAAGTAATTATTGCCATCTAATCCCATATACATAATTTAATATTTCTTGGTATTAATTAGGTATTTACAGTACGTTCTGGTGGAGTAATGGGAGTGGTAGTTAAGGGGCCCGATGAAAATTCATCATTGAATTTTCGTATGGAAGATCACGGTGCTGTAATTTCTATCAAATTTTCGTTAGACCAAAAAGTATTAGCTGTACAAAGAACATATACATCGGTGGAGTTTATGAATTTCTCTGGGACTACGATTGAGCAAGAATATTCTCAGTCTTGTAAAAAGAATTCTATGATATTGGGATTTGTATGGTCTCACCAAAATGAAGTGGCATTGATTACTGACCATGGAATCGAACTCTATTTGGTTATTCCAGAAAAAAGAACTCTGAAAGCATTAAAATATATTTCACTAACTGTGCAGTGGTTTGTATGGTGTTCGTGCAATAAGTTAGCTTTACTGGCGTCAGGTCATGGATCGCAGTTACAACCTGTACAGTTTAAGCCAGGATCTGCGAGCAAGTTACCAAAAGTTGAAAGTTAGTACATAGATTTTTTGATTAATATCATGTAAATTGTAAAATTTTGCCAATTTTGTACTAAATTCGTTCTATAATCATTTTTATTAACCAAAATTTCTTACGAAAAGATAAAAATATATACTGTTTTAGCGGAACAAGGTAGAATGATGTTAGAAAGAGATGTTACTCTAGCAACATTGTATAATATTCCTGCAATATTAATATTACGTCATCAGAGTGGACCACATACCGCTGAAGTCATAGTACATACATTGAGTGGTCCGGGTCAAGCACCAATTAAATCGCATGTATTAAGACTTGGATTTAGTGGAAGATTTGCTATAAATGTGGTTGATGACTTGATTTTGGTTCATCATCAGGTATGCAATTAGCGTGTTTAATTTTGTATTTATTGATATAATACTGTGCATTTTCTACTAACTATTTTAGTAAATAATCTGGAGTGATCGCCACTTGCGTTTTTTATAAATAACATTAAAATTTTACAGGTATTATTTCATGACAACATAATTTTGCTTAATCATTATTAAGTGTGCGTTAAGAAACCACTGAATCTATTTATTTTTTTACATCTAATAGGCTAATATAAAATGTGTTATATTTTAGGCTTCAAAAACTTCTATGGTGTTTGATATTGCGCTGCCTGGTGAAAGTGATGGTTCCGTCACTTTCCATTCACCTGTGGTGCCTGCGAGATCAATGCGTTCATTTAATTTACATCTTCCAGGATTAGTGGAACCACTGAGTCATACATGCGAATTATGTATGTGTAATTCATAAAGTGAAAGTATGAGTTTATGTTCAGGATGTAACTGTTACAGATTCTCCAAATTGGGTTGTATTTCAGCCGAATATCGTTATTGATGCAAAATTAGGTTGTTTGTGGTACATAGCCCTGTGTCTCACGACCCTTTGTAAACAAATTAAGGATTTGTCTACTTGCGTTCAATTAGTTCTGAAACGAACGGGTGGCAAACAAGTACTTTTAAAATTGCTACATAACGCAATCAATCGACCCCAACCTCCTCTGGCGAATATACAGGAATCATTCAATCATATTAATACTGTATATAGACAATGGGCTGAAGCGGAACTACAATCTCAAACTGCATTACCAGCTGGTAAATACAGCACTTCAATATAACTACGTGTATTATGTTTATATTGTATGCATTGTGTAGGTTCGCACATGTCCCATAAACCTGTATGTTCACCGCGCGTTCTTATTGATCAGAATGATATTTATCATCAAGTACTTCAAGGTTTAAGCGATGATGCAAATCCTTCATGTGTCGAATGGGTGTTGCTTGCATATATCAAGTCACTTACAGAACATGGTATATTAGCACAGCATCATCTTAACGAAATGCTCATAACTACTCTGGTAAGATTGCTTTTGACTTTGACATTTTAGAAAAATAGATATTCTACTACTTTCCCTAAACATCCGTAGTTTTTGTTGTTCATTTATTTATCTTCCTCTATTTAGTGTACAGTTATACAGTTTATACCAATATATCTGGTTTCTATATGTGTGCTTTGTTTATCCGCACCAATTCTTCCCACCATTACCGCGGATAATCGGGAGTCTAGTGTACCTAGTTATGTAAAAGAGTAGGTAGAAGTGATATAATTTATTTGTTACAGGTTCGTAGAGGCAAATACACGTCATTACATCAGTTGCTTCAGTACGGTGTAGTGACAGATTCCAAACCATTGGCTTGTCTGTTATTGTCTTTGGGGAATTTACATCCTGCTGCATCGCAATTGGCGCTTGATATGTTAGCGCGTATACATGCTACTGAAGAACAGCAGGAAGTGCTTCTCAGCCAAGGAGAGGTACAAAATAAACTAGTAATAGTCAAATACATTTTGGCATTGTTAGTAATATCAGTATGTGAAGGAATTTACTGTCAGTGTGAATTTAAAACAAACGATTATTCATATAGCGTTAAATTAAAATCATGTACTATGTTGAATTTTAAGACTAATTTAAATGCTTCTGCCGACTTTTAGAGCTACTAGATATTTAAGTTTTCGAACAGTGTATGTCTTTAAGACAAGAATTTAGGTGTAGGATAAAAAAATATTGAATCTTTCTAGTAGTAAATATTAAGTTACATAATTAAATATTGTTCTATATTTGTTCAGGTGCTTTCAGCAATTCGTATTTCGTCTACGGATATATCTGCAAGAAAATTTTTACATGTCGCGCAGAATACTAATGATCCTAGTCTGTTCCATAGCACGCTATTTTATTTTAAAAATAGTTCCTACCATTCAGCTAATTTTGTTAAAGGTAAAAGTGGGATACATAAAATGATACGTAAATAATAGAACTTCAAAGATATATTTAATTTCAGATGAACGTCTCGATGGATATCTTCAGCATTACAGAAATATATTTCCATCGGAAAATATAATCAAATAGGATTTATTTTATTTTTAGGCTTTTCATATATATAAGTATATTATTGTTTTTATTAATTTATTTTAATAGCAATGTGATTTTTAATATTCCAAATAATTTTACCCTTAAATAAAAGTACTGTAAATAGTTATTGTAGTATATACCAAATTAAATCGCTCTTAAATATATTTACAGTGAATAAATAGACCTGAGTCTTTCTTTTCAATATATATATATATATATATATATATATATATATATATATATATATATATATATATGTATATATATATATATATATATATATATATATATATATATATATATATATATATATATGCACGCCGCTTATTAGAATCAGGGATAATGTTATCAATCGGATATTGTTATCACTTTCGTGAAGAACGGGTCGGACGTATACAACTACATTGAAAAAATTTCGTTTATAGTTATCAAAATATCGGTTATTGTTATCAATTTTAGGAACAAGAGTACAATAAAGTAGTTTTTACAAAGAACTTTATAGAAATTGTATTGTTTAGTTTATTGAATTATACCGGGCTGGTTGTCAATAAACTACAGATAAACTCGGACAATGCGTTTGTATAGTCTTAACCGGTCTTAACTCAACTAAGTTTTGTAGCAAGGTGTGCAGCAGAGGTCATCTGATTTTCAGAAGCATTGCGCGTATGAAATTTTTATTAATAATTTGCTCCATGAACATCAGAGACAAAGAAAACTGAATCTTTTTTAAATTTGAATTTCTCTTTGCTAATAAACACATATACATATTATAAATGTGCACAATAATTACATATAATGTATGTACTACATTCATATCCACACATTTTCAAATTTAAAGGCAAAAATATTATGTTTATTATTAATTTTTTAGTTAATTTCATACTTTATTTACTGTTACATATGTATTTTAAATTAATTAATAATATTTTGTGTTTATCTGTTTTTCGGATATTATTATCAATCGGTTATCGTTATCAAAAACCCGGCGTATATATATATATATATATATATATATATATATATATATATATATATATATATATATATATATATATATATATATATATATATATATATATATATATATATATATATATATATATATATATATATATATATATATATATATATATATATATATATATATATATATATATATATATATATATATATATATATATATATATATATATATATATATATATATATATATATATATATATATATATATATATATATATATATATATATATATATATATATATATATATATATATATATATATATATATACAGTTATGAAAAAAATGTGGAACGCTTCACGATTTTGCGTGTCATCCTTGCGCAGGGGCCATGCTAATCTTCTCTGTATCGTTCAATTTCAATTTTCAATTTCAATATTTCCTTTATTTTACATACGTTATGCATACATATAGACTGTTTACATTTTATAATAGTTTTTAATTCTAACAATCTCCTACACATATGCGTGTTTATATTGTTATTGTATGTGGTATGCGTGTAGCTTGTGTCAAGTTATTTAGTGTTGTGTATTTTTCTTAATCATAACAGTGTTTATGTGTATTTACAGGAAAATTTTGGCTAAAAAACCTGCTTGTGTCTCTGTATCGTTCCAATTTTAGTATATGTACCGCCGAAGCGAGTTCGATAAGTGCATTTTACGAATAGGTATATATACTAACTCAAGTATATATTAACCATGTACGAGAACTACAATTTGTATATCTTCAATATTTTTTTTCTATATAGGACTATATTGAAATCCTTTCTACAGAAATGTATAAAACTCCAATGTCGAGTATCTAATTTTATTATTATAATGAAATACTGTATAAATATATTATTATAATTGATATTTTATATATTGTATTACGTTGATAATGGTGTTATTAGTTCAAGGTACTTCCCAACATTTATAAATTATTATTAAATAAATTATAAAGTATATGTTAAGACTTATTTTGATTATACAATTTAATGTTTAAATATATTACAAAATATTTTAGATTTATTTTGAGGTTAGGTAATAAAATTGTAGGCGCGTAATTGAAATTAATTATAAACATTATAAACGCAGGCACATTCATGAAACGAAATGCAGTTATTTATTAAATGAAATATTTTCTATAAAAGATAGGAAAAATTACGGTGCCTAATATATGTAACTGCTTTAAAATAAAACAGCACATTAATTTTTATCTTATATATTTTGATATAATATATTGTACATTAATTTATTTATAATTTAATATTTCTATGAAATACATTTTTAAATTTCGTTTATATAAAATTTCGCTGGTTGTACTGTTTTGGCTGCAATCCAGGAATGAAATAAGTAGAAATTTAAAATATATCTGAAATATGTACAATGATTATTTATAATATTTGCTTTATTATTTTTAATATTAATAGAGTACATATTTACCTATAACAATTAATATCAAAACATCCCATTGGAATCTGATTGTGTTATAGCATTATCGTTACTATGACTGGGAGTAGGAACATTTAATGTAATTAAAGTAGCGCCTTTTTGACACTGTGGACATAATGCAGTATCTGATGTTGGTGTTTGTAAACAGCGTGCGTGAAATACATGTCCACAGTAAAATATTGCTGCGGCATGATCATCTAATAAACTTGTTTGACACAATCCACACATTATGGTATTTACTGAGATCCCCTGGCCTCCTTTCGCTAATGTTTTTGCCAAATCTGTACAATTATATTGCGATTAGTCTGTGTTCTAAAAATTAATTAGATACTGTTGCAATCAGAGCTGTAGTCGTACAATTAAACACAGGTATATATATATATATATATATATATATATATATATATATATATATATATATATATATATATATATATATATATATACCGGGTGTTAATTAAAAAACTGGCCATAGGCGTTTAACATGTAAAATAAGTTTTTCCTCCTGCATTAGTTACCAAATTGCTTTAGAGAAAAATACTTTAAATAAAAGTTGTAGAGAATTAAATTCTGCATCTAAATGAGCAATCAGATTTAATTTTTGATATTTCCTAACTGAGAAAATCAAGTTTAAAATTTCATGAAAACACATAATATATAGGAATAGCCATGGAATTTAAACAAAATTAAAAACAATTGTATGACATTTGCTGTCAAAAAAAATATTAAATCACGAATATTTAGATAAATTTGTCCAGAATAGAACCATTTTATTACTTGAAGCTTTTCTTCGTGTGAAAACTGTTCCATACTTTTAGAAATATCTGTTATAGAACGAAAATTACGAAACACAATTTTTTTTGACAGTTACAATGTCATACTATTGTTTTTAATTTTGTTTAAATTCCATGGCTATTCCTATATATTATGTGTTTTCATGAAATTTTAAACTTGATTTTCTCAATTAGGAAATGTCAAAAATTAAATCTGATTGCTCACTTATATGCAGAATTTAATTCTCTACAACTTTTATTTAAAGTATTTTTCTCTAAAGTAATTTGGTAACTAATGCAGGAGGAAAAACTGATTTTACATGTTAAACGCCTATGGCCAGTTTTTTAATTAACACCCGGTATATATATATATATATGTTGTAAAAAGCAATGGTTATACTGTATACAATGATACTGATATATCAAAATTTGACATCATATGTTCCAAGCTGACGCTATAATCTAATTATTCAAATACTGGTGAGGTTAAATACCATATTATTTAATTTCCACTACAGCTCTAATTGAAGTGTGTAAAATGTGGTAAAGATTATATGAAATTGTTGTGATGTATCTACGACTAATGTTTGTGTTGACACTATAGTACATTATATATATAATTATTTGTTGCTGGTACAGTAGTAACTTTGTACTTACTTTGATGCAAATCATTTCCTAATATTTTAAATGTAGTTGATAACATTAATGTTTCATGAGCAGAGTCAGCCATCAGTCCTTGCAATAAACTTTTAATATCACCAATACTTGCACTATTAATAACTTCTAACAACACAGACAATCGAACATGTTGAGCAGCGGAATGTAACAATTGCCGTAACACATCATGATTTGGTGATTTTTTCAGTAATTTCAACCACAGTTGCTCAGCCTGTTTCGTATCTAAATGCGATGCACCTCGAGCACACAAATTGGCTGCTTGTATGATATTTTTTTCATCGCTAGGATCTTCCAGTAGTAGTTCCAAAGCCCCAGTATAATCACCAACTTGTTCTAAAAAGAATGCGGTAGCGGAATTATGTTTTGCACGTTGTGTAATGACTAGAGCTTGTTCAGGACGACAGTTTCCTGATTTAATGAATGCTTCCACAGCTTTAGAATCTTGTGACAACAATAATTCTAGATATTTTTCTGCCAACTCCGGCGGTAGGGTTGTTTCGGATAATTGAATTTCGTACAGTAATGCATACATATTATCTGGTGAGTTTTTTAAATGATCACACAATGTTTCCAGAAGTTCTGGATAATAATCTATGACTAGATGTGCAGTTTGTTGACCGTCGATTTCTATCAAGTTGGCTATATTACTAATTAATTGAGATTTTATACATCTTCTTGGATCCTCTGCATGTTGTCTCATGTAACTAAAGACTTCTGATTTGCGATGGATGTCTCGTAAATAACAGTTCAGTATTTCAGCGTACTTGGAGGTCTGTTCGTACAGTATTTCTGCCACGCGGTAACATTTCGATTTTAACGCCATGTCGAGCATGACTTTTGAATTAATATGATTCAGTTTGCCCGCGGCCATAAGGTCCAGCCATGTTTGTTCTCTCTCCTGGTGATCCCGAAGACTTAACGGCTTTTCAACCATTTCGGTGAGAGATTTTATTACCGTGTCTAAAATATCTTGGTCGGTGTTTAATATGCCTGTTGTTATTAGACGTGATACGAAACACATAAGGTTTACTATTTGGCTATCCTGAAATTAAAATAAAATATTATTTTGCATATATATATATATATATATATATATATATATATATATATATATATATATATATATATATATATGATATACAGCATAGAACCAACGTTTATTCAAATTATTTTACATTTTATTATTTCTATCATATTATGGTCATTTAGTATCAAGCGATGATTTATATTCTATATATATACCTCAAACTCAGGCGGTTTTACAACTTGTAACAATATCTGAATAATTCTTTGCCTCTGCATTTTTCCTAATTCTCCTGCAAATTCGGCTTCGCTGAAAGCCAATTCTACAGCATTTAAACATTCTCGAGTGTTGTATTTTAACAGTGCTCGTAAATAAGGATATGGTAGTTCATCGTCTTTTGCACAATTTGAGTGTGCAACTGTCAAACACCGTAATATATCATGTTTAACTCTACCAATCTGCGATGCTAAAATCTTCCCTCGTGGATATGCCAGTCCTGCTAGACATGACGAAATGTATACTAGCATTGTGTTGCCCAAACAGTGATTATCGGGCGTTAATAATGGCAACAGTTCTGTCAACGGGGTTGTGTAATCTTCCATTGCTTTCGTTACAAAATGTATCCAAGCATCGTATAAAGCATGATTGCGGCATATTTTTAATACTTGGTTCAAATCGAGACAATCTATTTCTAGTGAAAGTAAAAATAATTCTAGTCTTTTTAAGGTTCCCTCCCGTACGTGATGTTTGACAATTGCTTGAGATACACTCGGATTCAAAGAAGTTAAATCACCCTGGCAAACATGGTCTGTTACTATTGCGAAATACCAAATACTTAGTTGTGGATCACAACTAACTTGATCCCAGAGATCACCACATAATAACGAGCTGCAATATAAAATATTTTAATGATTATAGTTAATCAAGTATATATCTTGCGAATGTACAAATTGATTTTCTTTATAAACAATAATGATTGGTTAATAACCGTAAATTTTGTTAATTTTTTTTATAGTATTCGTTATAAACAACAAATCTAAGTAACATCACCAAAAATAAATTATACTTTTAAAACTTTTGCTGTATAATACATATTATTTTAACTAGAAAAAATATCAAAAGTATTATACACAAGTATAATTAATAACATCACTTGAAAACTTACGTTTTATTTAATTTAAGACAACACTTAATGGCGGCTTGTAGACTCTCTCTGTCCGTACCATGTTGTGACATAATTTTAAAATAACCATACAGTAAAGACTGTATACATTCATCAAGCACATTGCGTTTAGTTGGTCCCTCATCTGCAGCTAAATTCATAGCTTCAGCCCATCTGTTTTGTCCGCTCAAGAATTGTAACCTTTCATCCCATGCTCGTAATCGCAACATCTGAACACATTTCGTACCCAAAATTAAAAGTTGGTTTCCTCGGCTTGCCAAACTGTTGTAGCAAGCTTTTTCGCCAGCCAGTGCAAATGCAATACTGACTTGTCCGCCAGTTGCCAAGGCTTTAAAGTGTGCGGTACCATACACTAGTCCAGCCTCGGAAATATCCAGTGTTTCTATCTCTTTCTGCGTACGAACATCCATCAGTCGTATTGTTTCGCTTGTGTCCAAGCATGCTAGATGTCGATATCCTAACCAATGTAATGCCAACAAGTTATATGACAAGTGGACATGACGTAATAGTGACAGTCTAACTCTTTTGTTGTTTGACACGGATTGCACTCTATAAAAATGCAAATCCGAACCGCGAGCAAATGCTAATACTGGTTCAGTTACACGCATTTGATCAGCTGTTTGTATCACTACCAACTGCCAGGCTATTAGTGGTAGTGATGTTGGTAATCTTAGGAGCGCATGTGTGAATACTACTTTCAATCGGGGGCGTACCGATATCACTATAATCTAAAATATAATAAACTCATATTTTAAGAAAACAGTACTTCACGTATTTAAATAATTTAGTTGTATTTAAGAAATAACTTATTATGTACCTTCGATAATGTTGCTAGGGCAACTAAAACATGATTTCGAAGTGGATGTTCTTCGGTATGGATAATTAACGGTTCAAATGCACAGACTTCGCCTCTTGCACCCGAAAATAAACATTTTGAATCAAAAGCTCGCATACCTAATCGTCTACTAAAGTTTAAGGAAAACACGCATCCCGCTGAATCGCCGCAGAGAGCTTGCCCAGTCCAGTCAGTGTATCTACCAATATATAATTATTTTAGTAATCATAATCATCTTTTTTGTCTACATCATCCAACAACATTGTGTGCCGAACAAAATATCTTACAAGTATTAAAAATCAACTTATTTATTATATTATATGAAAACTGTTTACTGTTGTGACTTTACCTTAAATGCAGGACTGCAGATTGAGGTGCATGTGCGTCTGGCAATCGTCTAATTACATCCCCTCCATTTGTATCCAACATAGATATATACCCGCGTTCATATCTGTTAATAAAAATCATGTAGTTCCGTGCGATGCTTATATGTCTGTTTAGAATAAATGTAATAAAGATGTTCCCGTTACGGGACCACTAAGCTCGAAATGGGTAAAATGTCAGTATAATAAAAATACAGGGTGTTAAAAAATTTCATGGTATATACATTTCGATGTGCTGATTCACAATCAAAAAGATTTTTTCAAAATTCGCAAAATTACTGACATGCTTCTAGAAGAGCACATTTCTAGTGCCACTGGTGACAGCACATTATTACAAAACGTCAGAATGAAATTAATTCATTTGTTATTCAACATCAGTTATGTGGTAAAAAATTTATGTTGAATACCCGTACTCATTTGTTTAGCACCTACCAGTGGCACTAGAAATGTACTCTTCTAGAAGCATGTCCATAATTTTGCGAATTTTTAAAAATTCTTTTTGATTGTGAATCAGCACATCGAAATGTATATACCATGAAATTTGTTTACCCTTATTTTTTAACACCCTGTATGTTTCTTACCCAACGAGAAGTCTTGTGCTGTCGATATTAAAGGCTAATGCTGATATTGCGCCTTGATCAGACGTTACAGCATCTCTACTACACCAGCACAGTTTCTGACTAGAATCAAAAGCTAAAACAAAGCCATGGGAAGTACCAACAGCAATAAATTTTTTTCCATTTGCTAAAGCAGTTGGCAGACCGGCTTCAACTCTTTCCTGCAAAACATTGTTTTAAATATAATCATAGTGATAAGTAGCAAAATATATTACCCCAGCTGCCACTATTTGCGTTGTGATACCTTGTAGAATGCAATGGTTTAGAATGGAGTTTAGCTTTGGAATAGCACCAGGTAGAGAGTAAACAGAGCCACTATCATTTGATTTTTCATCATTTTCTAAATCCCATAGAACGCTTTCTAAAGAAGGCGTAGCCTCGACTGGAGGTATGTCATATTCTAAATCATTAATCTGTAAATTTTAATCACATTTCATGGGAATACATAACATTATCCATAAGAGTTTTTACTTCAGTTTCAATTGTAAATGATTCTTCTGATATATTTCCGTCGGTATGCATAATTATGGATTGGAACTGTTTTCTCTGAAGGATAATTTGGGTTACGTTTTTCACATTTTAGTCACTATTATTTATATTAATGTTTTGATTGACATTTCATCGCCCATTGACATTTGACCACATTTGACAGTTAATGAACATCTGTTCCTAATATCGGATTGAATAACATTACAATATATTTTATATTACTTTTATTCATGTATATAAATATATTAATGATAAATTGTTTACAATATCCACAAATTTTAAGACTATAGAAAATATATTAATTTGTAACGATGGAATTGCAACTGATTATACCGTTATTATCATTTTATCATGCAGATAGTTGAAATGTGTAAACCATTCTTTACATTTCTGTAATTATGTATAGGTAATTAATGTATTAAAATAAATAAATTATTTTTAAATTTTAATTGTATTGAGTTAAGCATTAGATATCAATATACTAATAAAACAGATTTTTAAACTTGTGTTTGTTTACCTTTCTTCCAGCGCTATGTTCATTACGAAGTGTGAAAATGCAGAAATGGCTGAGCCAGTGGAATTATTATTTTTTGATACATTTTCCCACGAAAGTAGCGAAGTAAATATTAATATTTATACATTTTGAATTAAATAGTAACTATTATTTTACAATAAAATATAATTTCTTATTTTTAGGAGTTAAATTTAGATTTGGTGCAGTTTCCAAAACCAGTGTTTGTGACTGAAGTTCGAATTATTCCACTTGGGGCTCGTGTTCAAGCTGACTTTCCGGGCGGTGTGCGCTTGGGTGCGACAAATCCAAGTCAATTTTCGATAGAATTTTTTGTAAATGATCTTGGCAAGCCGGGTGCAAGTACTTTCGAGAGTCTGGGGGGTTTTGAATATAATCAAAATGGTTGTATTCATTTGGAGTGTACAAATAATGAAGTTAATGCCAGACAAATTCCAACGGATGGATTGGTGTTGCGAGGTAAGTTTATATACAATAAATTTTATAATATAGTAATTATATATATATATATATATATATATATATATATATATATATATATATATATTTATTTATTTGTAAAGGTTGGTATACCACAATCACCTTAGCGGTATACGGAACGTTAACGAAGAACATAACTGAACAAGTCATACCTCCAGCGGCTAACACGCCATCTGTCACACAACAACCAACAGCATTAGTGTCAGATGTTCAACAAATAGTGTCCGCGAATCCTATAGACCAAAATTGGCAGCAAGATGTAAATATACCGTCAGTACCAATGGAATACAGTCAGTCGAATCCGGTCAATTACGGAAATAATTATGGACAAACGGAAGGATACTCACAAGTAAGATTTTGTTTGGTATTTAAAATTTTAACGCATACTTAAGTTTTTGCTGAAATGTTTATAGTTTTATTTAAAACAAACTTTATTTTGTATATATATACACATGTGGTCACTAAAATAGGTACTGGCTATAATTTTATGAAAAAACGCATTTTTGAAGATCCTGTTTTTTCAAATTCAATTCCGTGGGTTAATTTATTGTTTAGTGGTATAAGTAAACAAAAATACTAATTCAGACATTACTATAAACTTATATTCTATTATTTACAAAACGAAGTAAAAAATTCATGTGGTCATTGAAATAGGTACAACTGGGTACAACTAACTTATTAATATTATTAAATAGATAAAAGTAAAATAACGTTAACAAAAGTTAAATAAATATTTTATATAACTAATATCCACTATATCCTCCCCCGTTTTGGATAACTTTTTCTGTTCTAATTGGCATGGAATTAATTAGTTTGCGACAAGTCTCTATTGGAGTGTCATACCGAATTTTTTGTATTTTTTTCCATAATTCGGCCTTACTGTGATAGGTTTCCTTTCCAATTCTTGTCTTAAGATCTCCCCAAAGGTTCTCTATCTGGTTAAGATCAGGTGATTGACTTGGCCATTCCATTACCTGCATTTCATTGGTCTGTGAAACCAATCCTTTACCAGCTTCGAAGAGTGCTTCGTTATCCTGCTGGAAGAGCCACCGAATTGGCATATTATCTTCAGCATAGGGTAACATAACATCCTGTAGTATACCTTTGTAAACCTCTTTAGTCAGTGTCACTAATCAGATGGATTGGTCCAACTCCATACAATTATATTTCCACCATGTTCAATGTTTTTTTTTTGTGTAGCGGGAATTAAATTTTTTGCCTTTTGGACGTCTTACATTCCTTCCAGAATCATTTTCAAATAAATTGATCTTAGTTTTATCCAGTTTTATCCATCCACAGGACATTACATTATAAAAATTTTGTACATGAAAATACAACGAAAAAGGCTACGTACCTATTTTAATGACCACATGTATATATATATATATATATATATATATATATATATATATATATATATATATATATATATATATATATATATATATATCTAAATTTGCTTTCTATTCTGAACAATTTTATTCCTCGTTATTTTTTTAAATGGATGATTTTTTATATCTAGGACTATCACTATATGGAATATGGTGAACCACCGAAAGATCCACGTTATCATCATACGCCAGAAAGTGAGTGGGATCAGAAATCGGGACGTCAACGAGATTCGTCTAGGCCTCGTGATGTGGAACACCCGCGTGAATCCGAGCTTAGGGACGCGGATAGACATTACTCGCGTTCGCATAGTCGTGACAGGGAGAGAAGGGAATATCGGGAAACTAGTAGGGATAGGGATCGGGACAGGGATCGTGATCGAGATCGCGAGCGTGATTGGGATCGGGAGAGATCACAGAGCACTGAGTATAGAGACAGGGAGAGGGATCGTGATAGGGATAAGGATTGGGATAGATCGTATAAACACCAGGAACCATACAAAAGGACAAGGGATAACTCGTACGGGAGAGGTAGGTGCTCAGTGCGTAAATATAAGTGTATTAAGAGATATTACTGGCCATTTCACACTTACCGCCGAGTTATGTAAACTAAGTGCGAGAAGAAATGAGTGCAACTGAATTCTAAATGAAGAAAAATATATTCATTCTATTTGTACCTCACGTTTAAATTTGTTCACTATATTATTTGAATTATTTATTCATATTTATATTTTTTTAGTTTTGACATTCTTTATTTATTAATATTCGAATACAAGTGTGCTAATAAAAAATTATATATTTATATTATAAAGAATTGAAATATATTACTAACATATTTGTTTCATTGGAAAATGTTATATTTTAATTACAACGAAAAACGAAATAGATAACATTATTTCATTCTGAGTCACAGTAAATACATCAATTTAGTCAAAGCATGTAATTATTCTGAAAAGGTTACATTTCTAGTATGGTAGGTTTTTGGAGAGTAAGTAGGGTAGGGAAAGGATAAGGTACGATATTGTAATTTTACTAGTAAGTGTACACATTTACTACACTTTAAGCTTTTACTGTACTGTATCTCCGTTAAGATTAATATTTAATTGATTAAAATATCTTTTTATAATGGTCTACACAATAAAATGAAGCATTTTTATAGTAGATATTATACGGAAAATTTGATTTGACAATTTATATTACGTGAAAACATAGTATTATTGACCGTTTTTTAGAAAATATATAATTTTAGCACGATCTCGATAACAGTATGCACTGCTATACTGTTATTGAGAAGATCGTGAATTTTAATATAATTATTAAACACGTGACCATCGGACACACAAATTTGAAAATGCAAAAATGTAATGAATATTCTAGATTTTTACTGTTTGTCTCAAGCATATATGTAATTACTCCACAGTATTTATCAAATATTGTATTCAACAAATATAATCTTTCTGTAGTATATTTTAAATTGGTTGTTAAAGTGTCATTTGCAATTGTAGATTTTAAGTTATATTTTTGATACCATTTGATCTATTTCACTATTCAAAAACAAATTAAACATAATTCGAAGTTTGCATTTAGATTTTAATATAATATTTAGCAATAATTACATGTTTCGATATTTCTTTAGCTTATTTTCTTTGTGTAGGTATATCTGCTGAGCGGGATGAAAATAGAAAACGACCAAGAACTCCTCCAATGGCATCACCAAAACGACCCCATACGCCCCATGGTGATAAGGACCTCTCTCCGGGCGATGTTGAATCTATATCGGAAGATGAAATTGCCGCGGGCAACAACGAGAAAATGGATAAAACAGCTGAAGTGCCAAATACAAAACAACTGGAAAATAAACAAACAATTGAACAAAAGAAACTGGTGTCGAATGAATCTAGCGATATAATTGAAGAATCAAGTCAGATGGATCTTGAGCAGTTCGAGCCAATACTTAGCGATGAAGACATCTGTGATGAATCGGAAAATTTCCAGGATGGTATGGATTATGATTTTGCTGCGTATTCGAACAATGATGATGTTATAAAATTATTTAATCCGATATCTATGGAATTGCAAAAGTACAGAGACAATTTGCATATTGATATCAAACGTTTGATAGCGGAATCTGGTGAAGAAATGTGTGTTTTTACAAAAATTAACAATTATTTTTCAAAATACAACGATGAAGTGAAAAGTTTAATTGACTATTTGAAAGCACATATGAACAAATATGCAAACAGTGATTTTAAAAATATTTCACCAGAACTAAAAGAAGAATACGTCAATGTCTGTGAACAGTTACCAGTGTTGCTTGTTAATAATAGGCAATATTTATACTTCGTCGAATTGTTTACACTGGTTTCGAATGGAAAAATTAGAAAGACGAAAAATTTTGGACCATTTTTTGAAGATTTAAAATCAGTGCATAGAACACTAATGGATTTTTTAAACATAGGATTAGATTTTGATACTGCTCTTACGCAAATTCAACCGGGTTATAAAATACGCCATATCAAATGTGGAGTGCGCCTTACTGAATCCTGTTGTGGTAGTCAAGATTTTGTGAACTTATTGCTAGAACACAACATCCATATAAAACTACTCACTTTGTTTGACAAAGAATACATGGCACTGTCTATTAAACTACTTATATTACGAGTACTTGATGCAAGTTTGACGAGTGAAAAATCAATCGAGCAATTCATTTCTAAACGTATTGGCGACAAAAATGGATACCAGATGTTGATTAGCATCATGAAAAATGTGACATCAGTGCGCATTAAATTTGCAGTGAATTCATTAATGACCAAGTTGAACATGTACGAAGTACTTAAAAAGATGCGGACTACAATTCTTTCTTGGTGTCAAAAGAATGATACTAGCAAAGAACAATGTGATCATATAACAGAAGAATCGTTAACATTTGTTCTACAAGGTTTAGAACAAATTTTAAAACTGTATCAAAGAGGATCATTTGAAATTTCTCAACCAAGACGATTTTTACCTGTGTCTGCTCAGTTCGAAATAAATAGGACTGAGGAAAAGAATGATTTGTACAATTTATTCTCCATGCATAAATTTCTAGAATGCATATTGATATTATTAACACATCCAAGAACAAGTCAATGTACACCTATTGTTACAACAATTTCGGAATTTATTTCCGATTTGTTAAATTCCTCGGATGGCATTAAATATCTTTCTGAACATATGGAATGTACTAGATTACTTATGAAATGTTTCTTGCACCCAGAAGATATGGAAGCTCAGTATATTTTATCTGAAGCAGTGTACATTAAATCGCAATCGCTAGGAATGAGTATAGCATACCGATTGCAAGTTTTATACCATGTGGAGTGCTTATATGATATTGGTAGCCAAAATAATTTTGACTGTGATGCTAAGGATGTTTTGGATCAGTTACATGCATTTTACTGTTTGACTTACGTAAATATTGGGAAATTATCGTGCAGTGACATAATCAGTTTAGGAGACAACGTGAAATGTCTGCTGCAGTTTTTAAACTGGTTGAATAGTGATAGTGAGAAAAACGATTGTCAATATGCAAAACTGAAAAAATCGTCAGGTGTTGGATACATTGCTGATTTGTTGGCATTAACCGTTACGCATTCTTCGTATGTTCCATTCTTGGAAAAGTATGGGAAACAGATCTTGGAAATAGCACTTCATCATGACAAGTTTGAAACAACAACGGCGGTTAAATTAAACGAGATATTAATATACTTGAAACCATTAGAGGGACCTAACGTATTTTCATCTGATGATATAAAGTCGCTGTGTGAAATAGTGAAACAAAATATTGAGAACGTAACGAATTTCCCAGGACATTTGATCACATCTTTAAGGATATTGAAACATCTCGGTATATCCAGTTACAACAACCAATCTCCGATACTTCTGGAGAATTCTAGTTACAATTTAGTAGAACTTAAATACAAATACGTGATATTGCAATTGTTTTCATTGGATGGAGTCTCAAACTTGGTTACAATTTTACAGAAAATCTGCACCTTTTACGAACAGCCTAACTTACACATTACAACATTTTCGTCAGGCCAGGGTGTTTTGATAATGAATACAGTTTTGCCTTGTGTGCAGTTACTGCGCCAGATGTTAATGCTCGTTATCCATTGTCGTAACACAGAATTCAAAGATTTGACAGCTGTACCGGTTTTGTTGCAAACTTTTAATATGTCGCATAGTTTTCCACCATCATCAATTGCGTTTGGAAAATCTAGAGAAGTTTGTAAAGAAATTATAGAGACATTACTAGTTTATTCTCAACCAGTTTCGGATGAAATTTCCGAAAATGATTCTCTCAATAAAACTCTATGGACTTTAATGGCAGGTGAAGTTATAAAATATATAACGATATCTCCATATACATTTATGCCTGGATTATTAATATTTTCTGAGTTGTTACCATTACCATTACCGTTTCAATCTGGTGTGTCATTAACAGATGATGAAATAAAACGCGCAATTAATCTTCGGAAACTGTGGTCGGCTCATTTGCATTCACATAGTACGAGTATTCAAGAACTAATTAATCGATTATGTACATCTGTGCATCAACCTTTATTACATCTTTTGCGTAGAGTTTGTATACAGCTATCTGATTTAGCTGCAAATACGGCTATAATGATTGCGCGTGGTGTCTTGGATTCAGTACACATTGCGTTAACACCGAAATCAGACAAAGTTCACACTATTTCTTGTAACGGTCATACAGCAAGATTATTGCATTTCTTAGCATGTTTAACTACGCATGGAGCTATCAAGTGTGCAGTTTTGCAACTTCTGTGGAACCATTCTAGTGCATTAAAAACAGACGAAAAATATCCAAGTCTTGTCAATATGTTCTGTCAAGTCTTGAAAACGGAAAGTGACTCGAACTCTCATTTACAAGCACAAGAATGTATAGTGAATATAATTCAGAATTTATGTGATACGGAAATTACTTTACTTCAATCAATTGACGGACAAAAATGTGATATTACGTCTGATATTTATCTGTCAAATTCACTTCCGCCGAAAGACTTATTAATTACAATTCTTACAACTCTATTAGAACATTTCACATGCGATAACACGTTCACAACGCTACTGCCTATTGTGCGAACTTTTATTCTTTTAACGGAACACGATTATGGATTCTATCATTTGTGTACGTGTTTTGAGAAAAAACCAAATTGTTTTTTGAATATTTTGAAAAAGTTCATTACTTGTTTTACCAAGGATAATGCAGAGTTGCTACAGACACTGAGTACAGTATTAGATTTTTTGAGAGTTTGTTGCGATGATATGGATGTCGAAGGTACATTAGTGTTTGCACCGCGGTCGGTGAAGATGAATGCGAAGGAATTAAAACAACTCGTTGCATGGAAATGTGAAGAAAATGTAGAAGACAATAACAAACACCAGTTCTATGTTTTGGAGAATTTAATTAAGGTATTTCAAATATGTATTTTAAATTATATAACTTTGTTGCATTATAAATGTTTGTATTACTAAAATGATTTGAATTTGTTAATCAAGTTTGATACAATTAATACGTGGAGTTAGTCGATTAACTTTAAAATCTCAATAAAAATTGTCTTGTTTGGACGTTTAAATGAAATTATTATATACTAAATTTATAAATTATTTCATGGTTTATTTATTAATATCTGATAACTTTCTGATGAATTTTATTTGGTTCTAGAAAAATATTACATCTGATGAACCGTTCAACAATATGTTAGATAACATAGCCAACTTGATACGTGTGTTGAACTCTTGTAGTGGCGAGTCAAGTGATGTCAGTGCAAGTGGCTCTGGTACTGATACCCCATCTGGAACTGTATCAGTGGCTATTCCTGAACCTCTGCTACCGGCTCCAGATACATTACTTGGACAATTTGCATGTAGACCTGTTTATACCTTAACAGAAGTCAGCGAGGAACAATTGACTACTGCTTATTGGTTGTCTGCACCATCTGAAGAAATTGGAGGAGAAATTGATCTTGTAAGTAACGCAAATATATGAAACATTAGTTACGCTACTACTACTGGTACTGCATATATGTATCTGTTTTTTCTATTTGATCTTTACGATTGTAGTTTTACTTTTATAAACTGTGTTTCATAAATAGTTCTCTATGAGAAAAATACGAATAGTCTACCAGGTCATTTACATATATTTGACTCGTATATTGTTATGTTACCTAGGTATCGTCTGACTTGAGTGAAGTGTGCAGACAGAATTTATCTGCCGAAGTGAACATAAGTCGTGAAGTTGAGAAACTTATCCGGGTATATCCATCACAAGAGTCTGACAGGCAGACATTGGAACAGCTTAAAGTGAAACGCACCATTAATGAGGCTCAACGAAATGACAAATTGAAGAAACCATACGGTGAGTACCTTTCTTATTTATTTTTAAATCATTTTAAGGATAATGATTGCTATTCACCGCTCGACACTAACGCCGTTACTATGGGCTACCTAATTTTTCTGATAAATATGACCCTTTTACTATGGAAAACTGTGTATTTTTATCGTATTACTATAGCAACAGTGTCAAATTTACTAGAAAAATTTAGTAGTACATTACTTAGTAGATCCGTTAGTATCGAGTTGTGCATAGCAGTTTTTGTTTCTAAAATGTATAGTAACTCCTTTACTGCGCCATCTTCAAACGAGTAGGGTGGATACACAACGTGAATTGTTATGAGGAGATTAGATTCAATGCTTTCGAATTCAAACGTATATTATTTAGTTATTATCGCGTTGAGAATTGTTAACTAGTATATCACTTCGAACGGGAAAGTATCAACTGTGAATTTAATATTCGAATATAATTAACACGTACATGTGTAGGAAAGACACAACGTGTATATTTGTTTATTAACAAATTATACATCGATGTGAAGTATTAGGGTAAAAATTGATTCTATTTATTTCGAATTTTATTTTTAAAACAGAAATATTATAATTTACAATCATAACATTCTACTTTATTTTTAATTCTTAAAACATTGGCATATAACACGTTTATTCGTATATAAACATTTTCTTAAATATTACATTATACCTTAAAATAATACAATTGTAAATTGTACAATTACTAATATTGTAAATGTTTTCCATTTATACCTACCGAGACAAATAAGTAGGTATGTATGTATTTCAAATATAACCGAATTCATAACAGTGTTCAACTCCAATACTTAATATCGTCTACATTTTAAGCTGGTATGTCGCACAATTTTTACGGTAACTTTTGTTTGCTGTGTTTATTTGATTTTTTAGGTAATTAAATCAAGATTATTTTTCTAGCTCGCTCCAATAGTGAATATGTATATCGTTTGTATAATTCTAAATGGGAAATTTTTTGTAAATTTGTTATTTTGCAAATTCTTGGAATATTCTAAATTTGAGTCATAGTTTGTATGTGTAACAATAGACCATAAGTATTATTAGTAGATCTACTGGAAATACAATGAGCGGTATTATACATCCGAATTTGAATGTTATGTTATCTTCTGTCAATTCTTCCATTGTGAACACGGCATTTAATTTTTAATCTCACGTAGCCTTATGATTTTCGGGCAATTTTGTTGTATATTTCTGAAATATAGTACATGTATATGATAACTAAAGTTACACAATTGTATAATCTTACAATAACTTGTTAGTTGAAAATTTGAGTATAGATGAACAACACCAGAAACTATTCAAAATTACGATCAGCATGCTTTATATTTACTTTTGCTTGAATTTGTATATTTTGTCTGTGAACTTAGAAGTTTGAAAATAATGCTCACGAAATACATAAATTAAACGAATATTTTTCGCTTTTGAAAATAATAGTACATATTTATAAGTAGCGTCTTTGGTAGATATGTATTGTAGGTGACATGTATATATCAAGAGATTTCCAATTCAGTTACATAACAATATGTATACAATTTAATGGCTATTGTTGTAAACTGGAGTAACTTCGTTTAAAACTGATCTGTGTGTTTATTTTCTTTTATATAAATATACTGGATTAACCGTAAAATTAACTAGGACTGGATACAGACATCCATGCCTGTAGCTCATCGACGTATGTCCAATTCTGAATTTATCACAAGTTATTTACCTAAATACACTTTTAAAATAATGGGTGCCTAGTTCGAAATAAAACAACAAATTTAAAACAAGTGTGAAAACATTTTCTTCTGTTAACAAAAGCAAAGCAGACTAAGCCGACTATAAATGCATTAATCTTCTTTTGTTCATTCTTTAATTAAAAAAAAAATTTTCTTCAATGGTGTTACATAATTTTTCAAAATAAAAAAATATGGAAAAATAATGTTTCATTTCCAGCATATGCAAGTAAATTTTTTTTTTCAAGTACTAAAGGAAATTTTGAAAAACTAAAAGTCAACTGCACAACTAGACCATAATACGCATTTGTACGGTCATATGTTGTAATAGTCATTTTTTGATCCAGGGGGTCTGTCTGCTTATTACGAACTTTCGCTTATAACGAACCAATCTATAAAGTACGAACTAAAGTATCATAACGTGTGTTATATTTTTCGCAAATAACGAACTTTCGGGTATAACGAACCTTAATTTTTGTTATAATCGTAACAGTTTTCGGATATAACGAACTTAAAACGATTTTTTACCAAATAATTCGTCGAAATCTTTCAAGTGCGCATATGCAGGCACGCCGCAACAGTGAAGTCTACCGAACGCAGTCAGTAATTCACTGTATTCAATGTGTTAAAGAAGTACAATTATGAGTTACGTAATTTCGAAGAAAACACGTAAAGCTCCTACTTTAAATAAATAAAAATAATATAAAATAGTAATAAATATAAACAAAAGTAAAATAAATTATTTTTTCAAATAAGATTCTTAAAGACTATTGTTAATGTACATATGTGTATGTATTACAAAACATAATATGTAACTCAATTTTGAACAAATCTGGATTTGTCTAGTTTTGCAAAACAGTTCCTCATATTATATACTTATTTGAAACATGTACCTATGCATTAATAAAAAGAATGAATTTCTGATATTTATCGTTTATTACGAACTTCGCTTATAGCGAACTGTTTTCGTCGGTCCCTTGAGGTTCGTTATAAGCGAAGTTTACTGTAATTTTAATACTCGTACATATGTAAGTATTTTATTTATTAAAAAAAAACAAATGTACAGTTTTTACATTTTATATTGTTTATGCATATAATGAATATGAGTTATGAAAGGGAAGTATTTGTCATTGTTTTAAGCCGGGCTCAGACGACTGGTGTACTTGACGAATGCACCAATATTGGTATACTTGGCAAGTGTACCAGCTCATGTAGACCATTAACAAGCCAAGGCGCTCACACGACTTGTACAATTATTTTAAAAATACGCCAGCATATTGGTACAATATTGGCTGGAGTGCACTATGAGTGTTCACCATCATGAATAGCGGTCGTCCTGAAAAAGTCATCGCAGGCACAGTATTTGTGGCAATGAGTGGATGTTATTAAAAAATTAAAAAAATGATAATGAGAGAGGATGGTATCTTTGAATGTAAGTCTCGATAGGTACTTAAGTACCTTTTCCTTTACTTACAGAACGTTTCACTTAGTTCTTAATTCTTTTATAGAATACTTATTTTTTGTTCTATTCTCTTCCAAGCATCATTAACTTCATTCCGGTTTTTATGATCCAAATGTTTTGCGCACCATTATAACAAGTTCATTTTCGTATAAATCAATAAACTCTAATACCACTTCATTTGACCACTCACACATTTTAATTTAATAATAAAATAGAAAAGTATTTTCAAAACACACAACCTTTATCATCCGCTTATTGACACAGAATGAATAGTAGTTGTACAATATATGTACAACTCGTGTGATCGCAACCACAAATAATAGACAAGTTAAGACTTGTCAAGTGTACCAACAATTGTGATCCTTTTGACTTGTGCCATTTTTACCGACAGAAGATGGGAAACTGACCAGTACTCACCAGTGACAAATAATTGTACAAATAAACCACTCTCACGACATGGCAAGTATGCACCAGTAACAAATATTGGCCAAGTACACCAGTCGTCTGAGGCCGGCTTTACATGAGCGTTAGGAGAAGTACTATTGAAATTGTGAGTCGGAATATTTAGGTGGGGGCATAGCAGTACCGTTGGAATGTTGTAAATTAGGCACCGCTGTGTATGGAGTAGTTCCCGGTCCCTGTAGACCATTGTGCAAATTAGCCATAAATCCCGCCATAACAGGATTGTTCACATTGCACATTTGCAAGTTAGATTGGCCAGGGCGATGTAGTCCAATAACGTACATATCGGTTGCACCTTGAATAACAGGGATATTTGAGGTGTCAGCTTGATTAGGATTCACTCTGTAGATAACATATTGCATATTTTCATATCGTTTTTTCTGATAACAGAAACATCCGATCATTAATGACGCCATGACAATAAATATAACCAGCGGAATGAAGAATATAAAATCCATTGTTTTGAAATTTGATTCGTATTCTTACTAACTTTATGTTTTATACCAGAGTTACCAGTGCCTGTAACAATAAACAACATAAAATATAAATATATAAATGTTAGTTTTTGGAAAGTAACCTCTCTTTTTGTATTGGTTTCAAGAACCGTATAATACGATTTGGCATCATACGGTAATTTCGAGGAATACAACTCAATATAACTACCGTGTTTACCTGTATTCGCATGAAATGAACAGTGGCACAAATATTTAATCAAGTATGCTGACTCACCTATTACTAAATTTCTTCTTTCACTTCGTTGTTATTCTATACTCACTTATTTTAAATGAGTCTGATAACAATGTGCTTCTACTCGTTAAGTATAACAGCGAATGATTAGGAATTTGTATCTTTTAAAATTTGTTCAATGTGTGTATGGGAGGGGAATTATGATCAGCTATCTTTCCCCACTATTATTATGACGTAATTTCAGCGAACTATCACTTTTCAAGGTCAAAAGGAAATAATAATGTTTGCGTAATGTTTTGCGTATAAGCTTATGGATGAATTCTTTTTTTAGATTATGCACACATTTGTTTATATTCAGGAAAATGTTGTGGGGGAATGATAGGCGGAATTAGCATTGTACGACTTTGTACGGAAACAGTTGTTTTTAATTCACTAAAAAGCATAACAATATTATATTTATTGTTAAATAGTTTTTATACATCGTGAATATTTTTTTAAAGTGAATTTTAATGATCAAAGTTACAGAGAAAACATTCCCTATTGAATACCCATAACAGGCATGCTACTTCCCTCAATCGTTAAAATATACTGATTTTATTTTTTCTTATTTTAAAAGCTAACACAAATAATGAATATTTATGTAAATTTATAACTTATAAAACAAGAAAAATAAAATTTATTTTCTGTGCCAAATATGATAAATTAATTTGCGTCTAGGCGTACGGAGACGTGCTTATGCGCGCGAGTATGGTAAAACGTGTACTATTTTCTATTATGAATAAATTAAGATTCAATAGTCGGCATTTGGACAGGAAAGTCAGAAATAAAAACACTTTCAGACGTTAAGCTGACGTTTCGGTATATTTGATACCATCTTCAGAGCTAAAAAGGTATCTTTATGTAGAAAGCGATATAAACATATTATATGATACAAAATTTTTTTTCACATATATAATAAAATTTACAACAAAATATCAGTAGGTACATACCATCAGATCGTCTGGCAATATATTAAACATGATGAAAATTGAAATTTGAAATTAAACCCATCCATAAATTATGATTAAAATTGTTACAATGTATACATCATTCAGCCATGATGTCCAGGGAGTGACTGACATCAGAACAAGAAAGAATTGGTTCAACACGGTACAATTGTGCCGAATCACTAAAGTGTGCAATTGATAATTAATAATTATGTTACAACTGGTTAAATATACAAATGAATGCATAGCAGAACATATGTTGTCAACTACCCCGTATTATTAAACAAATTGATGTAAACTTTACACAAATTATCTATGTCAGTTCTATTGTTAACAGTATTATTATTTAAACTAATGTGTATCATTTCCATAAAAAGTCTTTTTTTAACATTTTGTTCCTGATCTAAAATAGTTACATGATCGAAGTCAAATTTATGTCTCAAATCAAAGTGGTGTGCACAGAGAGCTGTTTTTTCATGATTATTATTTGTCATTCTGCAATCATATATGTGATTCTTAATTCTATTTTTTAAATACTGTTTAGTTTGACCCACATATGTCCTGTCACAATCAATACAGTCAATCTTATAAATAACATTAGATTTTAACTCTGTAGGTACTCGATCTTTCAGTTTACTGAACAAATTATTAACTTTTTTGGTGTTGTATAAAGCGATTTTAGTACTTTCATTCTGTAATATTTTCACTAATCTCTCTGATAATTTATAAATATAGGGAATTTTATAATAATTATTATTATGTGTAGGTTCATCATCTGTAACCACATTTAAAATTCAAAATTTTTTTAATGAAACCAATAGGGTAATTTTTGCAGATTAAGTTATGTTTGAATTTCAAACATAAAGATACCTTTTTAGCTCTGAAGATGGTATCAAATATACCGAAACGTCAGCTTAACGTCTGAAAGTGTTTTTATTTCTGACTTTCCTGTCCAAATTCCGACTATTGAATCGTAATACTTTGACTGTGGACACGATTAACTACAATTATGAATAAAGTATAATGTAATTCAAGCTTAACAGAGTTCATGGCACTTAGTGGTTAAACATCCTGTAGTCAACAGGGAGGACAAACAGTGGCGGATTATCACATATCAGGGTGTGTAAAAATCGATTTATTTGCAAAAAAATGAATTTTTTAAATTTAAATTAGACTTTTTATTTAAATCAGGTTCGTTAAAGGTGGATTTATGCAGCCAAAATTAAAATTTACATTAAGAAGTTATATGTACATAAGAGTATGGAGTGCTTTATGCATTCAATTAACACTAAATTAACATTAGCACTAAACTACTACTATATTTTATATATAAAAACAAAAACATGCAGTAAACCAGCAAAAATTGCGATCAGCAGTACGAGATAGCTGACCCAGTATCATTTTGGCGTACGCATAAGATCGGACCTTCATTTCGGTGCAGTGCACAGCGTACAGTTAATATACGCAATTTTAACATGTAAACGGGCGCTCATTCGCGCCCAAGATCGCTATCGTGCATCGTATTGTACATGTATGTGACACGCAATGCCGTTTTGCTTTGCGGGCAAGTATTATATTAGAAAAATATTGCGAAAAACGCGTAGAAAATGATTTTTCCAGACATTTATTAGCTGAAAAAATAGAAATAAAATCTCTTGGTCGATCTGTATCAGATTCTGAAACTGACCCAAGCAGATAAAACTGTAAATCGTAGTTACACGAGACAATTTAGCTGAGAAATTCATAATAAAAATAAATTGATACGTGGTTGTCCTACTTAAAATTTGTTTTCCGTGCCTATTATTTTATTCAAATGGAATGGCATGGAGCAAATATGGACAAGATTAGGATGTAAAGATATAAAAATTTAAGTTTTTTTTTGTAAACGTAGCCCACCCTTTGCATTGCACCACGAGCCGCCACTGTCGGATATGTCAAACTCAAATTTGTTCAATTGCGGAAACGTAGCACAAGTCTGCGCATGGTTACATAAATCCTCCTAATTATTTTTAATGTGAAGATGCAAATGTTAATTTTAATGTAAGTTTAGTTGGGGCTGAATAAATTCACCTTAATTCAGGTAGTATCAGTATTTTGGCAGTTAGTAAAAATACAAATTATTATCCAATCGTTTCTTAATTTAAAACAGAATGAAAAATAGAATTTGCTGTAGAAAAAAAAAAATTTATTAAATATTTTTGTTTTCTTGTCTGTTAAACACTGTGAATAATAATAGCTAACTATCACTGCACATAATTTAATTTGTTTCTTAAATTTACGTCGAATAAATTTGAATGATTGAGATTGTAATTAAAAAAAATCATGTGATCATTGCGATTTAAATCACTAATTTAATTATGATTACTTTTGACCAGTACATTTTAGAGCAAAAGTGTAAATAAAATAATTGTTCATAATTAAAAACTGCATAATGTGATGTTCAATACTTAAACATTTTTGTATATTGTTTGTATATTATTTCAAAATTAATTTAGAATTTTGAAATAATGCATTTTGATGATAGATTAGCAGGTCAAGTTTTTAAAAAAATGAAATTGATTGGATGATTTGTAATTAGTATCTCGAAAGCTATAAGAGATCCAAAGTCGGTTAATTTAGACAAAAGTTGCACATTCATGGGCCGATATGGATGGCGATTTTATATTTTGAAAATATTGCATAGCTTATTAGATAATGACAAAAGGTAAATTTTTTCGATTTTTAATTTTTCTTTATAACTCATAAATTACTGAAAATATTGAGAAAAATTTCAAATAAATATTTTAGCTAGATAAAAGGCTTTTCGGTGAATTTGATGAAAATATTTTTGGAGATACAGCATGCAAGTTGAATTTTATAAATGGGAACAATAGTTAATTTCAATCTAGTTAAAAAGTGCTATTTTTTTCTCTTTACAATAATGTATTTGTTTATATAAATATATTTTTCAGTTTTTAATCAAAACTAAAAAGTATGGTAAAAAGTATTATTTTTGTAGTGGGCCATGAAAATTCGGTATAAAACAATTGCATCTAAATATGTTATGTACATGCAAAACAATTAAAATTTAATAACATTTGATAAACAAAAGATTAGAGACACAAAATAATTTATTTTTACACGTCCGGGAGTAGAAGTCGGTTTCTATGGCGTCAAACGCGGGACAGAAATGAAGCATTTACTCCCTAGGGACGAAAACACTTTTCGGAAGGGAGTTTTTATTATAACAAAGGTTTTTGTAAATAAATGTCTGTTGTCATGGTACGCGTTACATGGAAACATTTCCAAAGGCTTCTAAATATTGCAATATCGCTCCGATTTATTATAATTCATTATTTATGAAATTAAGTATTTCTACTCCCGAACGTGGAAAAAATAGTATATACACCTCGGGAGAGACACCATTTTTCCCTCGATGTATTTGTAGCCCTCTGGCTTCGCCCTCGGGCTTCAAACTACACCTCAGGAAAAATAAGTGGTTTCTCTCCCTTGGTGTATAATGTACTATTAGTTATGGCTTCATACTGGAATCTAATAGTTTTTCTAATGTTATCGAATTTCAATTGTTTTGAATGTATTATACATATTTAGATGCAAATATGTAATACAACGATTTGTGATCGATTTTTTTTATATATATAATTCAATTCATTTTAATAAAGACCCATGAATTCCTTATTATAAAAAAGTTCGTGCAATTTTTTAAATTCCTGGGCTACATTTTTCGGATTGATGTAAATTTTTGTGGACATGTTGGTTAACTTGTCTTTGCCGGTTGTCTCAATTAGCAGCTATATTAAATGTGTATTTTAGATTCTACAGCCAATTAAACAAGGTGTTTTAAGATATTCGGCGATTTTTTAAAATTTTCACAATTAGAGATCAAAGAATATACATTAAATTTTGCGTGAAAAATGAAATCAAGTGCTGTAATGTAGTGGAAATGCTATAGAAGTCATTTGATGAATTGAGTATGAATAAACGAGCGATTTATAAATGGTATAAGAGCTTTCAAGCTTTCAAACAGCGAGAGAAAACATATTTAGAAAAAAAAAAATGTATAACGCTCGAATCTCAATTCAAGAAGTTGTTTAAGAAGTTTATATATCGTATGGATTATGCGAAGAAATTATTACCAATCTTTTGGGCAAGAAGCTAGTGGCAGCAAAACACCAGCTCACACTCCATTGCTTGTTCGGGATTTTCATAGAAGTTTCATAGATTTCGGCGAAGATTGATAATTTTGAAATTGGTCGATAATTACTGACCGGATTTGTGGATGGGGGACATTTTCCAAATAACAGAAAAGACTCTAAAATTCTATTTTTACAGTTCCATTTGAGTAAGTAGTAAGTTTGATAAATTGTATTTATTAATTAATAATTAATATGTGTTACTTGCCATTGATTTACACCAGCATTAGGGGATTTATTATTTAAATTATAATTAGGAATATTTAGGCGGGGTCAGGCCCGATACAAGGGTACCTTAGGCAAAGAAAAATTCATTAATAAGTCCGTCGAACAATGGCAGTTTCATCTGACAGGCGCCCAATTGTTTTGGTGACGCTTGGCGATCATCTAGGTTCGCCTAATGATAAAACCAGCCCTGGGCGGGGGCAAACTAGTACCATAGGGAAGGTGCGGATTAAGCACCTCGGTGAATGGAGTAATTCGCGGTAGACCATTGTGTAAATTTGCCATAAATCCTGTCACAACAGGATTGTTCACATTGTACATTAGCATATTAGATTGGCTAGGGTGATGTAGTCCAATAACGTGCATATTGATTGCACCTTAATAACAGGGATATTTAAGGTGTCAGCCTGATTTTGATTCACGCTGTAGATAATATATTGCAGATTTTCGTATCGTTCATTGTGATAACATAAACATCTAATCATAAACGCCATCATGACAAGAAATATGCCCAGAAATATAAGCGGAATGAAGAATTCATACTCCATTGTTTTGAAATTTGATACCTATCCTTCTGAACTTTACGTTTGATACTAGGGTTGTCAGTGCCTGTAACAAAAAAAAAATTATCATTTATAAATATGAGTAACTATATTTTTACACGTCCGGGAGTGGAAGTCGGTTTCTATGGCGTCAAAATCGGGACAGAATTAGAGCATTTACTCCCTAGGGACGAAAACACTTTCTGTAAGGAAGTTTTTATTATAACAAAGGGTTTCATAAATAAATGTCTGTTGTCATGGTACGCGTTGCATGAAAACATTTCCAAAGGCTTTTAAATATTGCAATTTCGCTCCGATTTATTTTTATTCATTATTTATGAAATTGAGTGTTTCTACTTACGATCGTGGAAAAAATAGTATATGCACCTCGAGAAACACCACCAATTAAGAGGTTTCTCTCTCTTGGTGTATAATGTACTAGTACTATTCCCACTATTATTAGGACGTTATTTTACCTAACCATCATTTTTCAAGGCCGAAAGAAATAATAATATAAGCTTATAGATGAATGATTTTTCAGTCTGTGTACACATTTGTTTATTTTCAGAAAATATGCTATAAGGGAATAAGGGGGAAATAACATTAACGAATTGGTTGGAATTGTTTTTAATTCACTGAAAAAAAGTATAAAAATAGTAAATTTATTCCTAAATAGTTTTTATATATCGAGAATATTTATTTAAAATTGAATTTTAATGATAAATGATTATATAGAAAATATTCTTTATTTAATATTGTAACTCAGAACAGACATGTTAATTCTATACATTTTTTGTGAAAGCGTATTTTTTACGCTATATTGTGACAGTTAAAAAACCTGTTT
Source organism: Carabus problematicus (assembly GCA_963422195.1). Classification (NCBI taxonomy): domain Eukaryota; kingdom Metazoa; phylum Arthropoda; class Insecta; order Coleoptera; family Carabidae; genus Carabus; species Carabus problematicus. Next base: position 11,423,569 of record OY728585.1, on the reverse strand, counting down.
GACTAAACAATATTTGTTTGTTTTACGGTTTCTAATACTTTTTTTATAGATTATAAAGGACATTTTGCGCCTATTTTCTTTATTATTTTGCAAATATTGCGTTAACGTTTACATATAAATTTTAAAAATTATAAACTGAATTTTTATATGAGAAAACAGGTTTCACTTATTTGAGAAGGCTTCAAACTTGGTTGGAAAGTAATTAGAAAATATTGGCTCCAGTTAGTAGATTATCATCAAGGCTAAATTGAAAAAAAAAAAATTATTACCTAAAATAAAATTTACAAATATGTAGTCAATTCTATAAGTTTGTGTGACGTGGTTTGGCGGTTGCTCACTGTCAATTACTCGGTTCGAAACAGTTCATGTGATTTAGTGAAAATCGCTGATTACTAGTGATTATCAATTCTCCTTCGAGTCACTTTTAGCCTTAGTTTTAACAACACCACCCAGGTAAAAATTCCTGAGTTGTGCAAAGCAGAAAAAATTAAATAAATAATAACGGAAGATATTCAGTTTAGTTTTTTACTATTTGTTTATTATTTAGCCTTGGCAAGTATGTTTTAGATGTGAACTTATACTTAATTATCAGCACAAGGATAACTTAAAGAAGCTTTATCTTTTTTTCACAATTCTGCTAAAAAATTTCTTTCTATATCTAACTATGAAGTTAGGGCATACTGTCAGTGTAAAAGAATATAATTTTCTAGTTCAGGTTTTATATAATACATGCACATTGATGGCTATTCGGTTTTTTCGAATTATTGCATGGCTCCTTAGATTAGATAATGAATGACAAAAATGTGATTTTTCTTGAAATTTATTTTCTGACAATGTTGGAAAAAGCTTCAAATAAATATTTTAACATGCATAACAAGCTTTTCGGTGAATTCTATGATTTTTTACTAGACATTTCTGGAGATACAGCATGCAAGTTTTTATAATGGGAACCATAGTTAATTTTAATCTAGATAAAAAGTGTTAGTTTTTCTGAGTCATACTTTTCTCATTATCTAGTCATGCAATATTTTGAAACAGAAAAAACGAAATCATCATCAACATCATTTTGTATCTCTTATAATTTCGGAGATCCTAATGGTGAGCATGATACTTAGGTATATCAGACAAAATTAGCAAAAAATAGCAAAACAAATCCCAGCCGAAATAATATTAGCTAAAAAAGGTGCCAAACGCTCTAGCCACGGTTCTGCTTATTTAAAACATTTTAACAAAAGTAGATTTTATGTAATGTATATCAAAATAGTTTTCGTAATATAAAATCGGTTACTAAAGTGCACTTATTCAATCTATGTTAGGATGTACTTGCAGTGGTTAGTTATACAGTGGAATACTGCACGCTGGATATGGTTATTGGGATTCATTCGTGAGAACTGTAGTGAACCGGGTTATAATTTTTTTTTGTCTTATTATCTCTTGTATTATTACACAGAATTTGTATTGTTATATATACAGCACCCCTAATAAACTAATTATGTATTACAAATCAAGAAGTCAGGAATATGAGCGTGGAACAAAGTATACATACAGTTAGTAAGAAAGTATTTGGATAAGTAAACATTTTTATTTAAATTGACTTAACTTATGCTGTATCAAATTTATTCAATTAAAAGTATAATCATTTGAAATCTTGAACCCTCTCCTTGTAATATACCATGAGAAAAAAAATTTAAAAAAATCGGTTAAAGAAATAGAAAAAAAATTATTACAAGTGGAGAATGGAATAAAATCGAAAGTGAAAATTGGTGGAATCTTGGCCAAATGGATTAAAAGAAGTTATGACTCAAAAAGTAATCTCATTAAATATTAAAATAAATTTTTATGTAATTTATAAAAATTATTTTCTTTGTCCAAATCCTTTTTTTTTGCGTTGGTATTGACACATGTAAAACTATATTTTTCTAATTTTTTCTCATGACATATTACTAGGAGGGGGTTCAAGAAATCATATTATGATTATATTTTTAATTGAATAAATTAGTCTCGGTATAAGTGGAGTTAATTTAGTTAAAAGATGTTCACTTGTCCAAATACTTTTTTTACTAACTGTACGTACATAACATCACGTTTTTCTTATTACTGGATTAACAGAGCTTTTATTGTCTCACAGTCGTCCGGTACATACATTTATCTATACAAAGCTCTCGCCTTATTAACACTTCTTGTTATACTTCCTATTATTTCTGCTAATAATTTTAAGTACATTCAAGACACCTCTATCATTCTCATCCATTTATTTTCCGACTTATTTCGCATTCTCCAATCTCACCCTAATATACCTTTTTGGTTAAACTAAAGTTATATTTCGTTTTAATATATTTTTATATTAACCAGTACATAGATATAAACCGCAGGAAATGAATTTATGAATCATATATGAATAAAATAATTACTCCTGTTTCAAATTATGACACAAATATAATAACATTTTCGTTTAATAGGTCATTCAGATTCGTAAATAAACCACCCTGGTATTATTGTATTAATTATACCTGAAATAGCAAATGATTTGGTGGGTATAGTTATATTGTGTTAAATATATTGAACTTACCATACGTATTTATTCATTGTCATAGCTAGTAGTACAGTCGCAATTAGTAGTACCGGAGTCATAGTTAGTTGTACCAGTGTCATAGTTTGTAGTATCAGAATCATTAGTCATACCAGTGTCATAGCTGGTACTACTAGTATTGTGACCAGTGGGACCAATATCATGACTACTACCAGTATCGCAGATTTTAATGCCAGTTTGATAATTGGAATTGTGGCAAATTGTGTCTATATTGCAATTGATACTATCAATATTACAAGTGTTATGATTGGTAGTATCGGTATTATGTGTCGTAGTATTAATATTGTTCTCAGCAGTATCGGTATTGTGCTCGATAACATTAGTATCGTGAACAGTACATGTATTCCTAAATTCTGCATCACATTCTGTAATATTGGTTATAAAATCAGTATTATCGATATTTCGTAATGTATCCAGTTGAAAATCATTATCGTGGTGTGTTCCGTTGCTCTGATCATAAATAGCACCTTTATTGCCAAAGTGTGATTCAGATGGCTTGTGTATTTGTGGTTTGAGTAATTCAAAGTAGCAGATCAGTACCACACACATGATGAGAATAGCTAGCAATGTAAGAAAAACCACAGCGTATACGTATTCCATTTCCACTTAGTTTAGCTAAAATAGAGAAAATTATAAATGAATTAGTGATTCTTATTTTCATATAGTTACTATATATATGTTAATTACTATTAACTATACATTATTTAATAATCCAGCCTCTCGCTTCTTTTCACTCCAAAGTGTTTTTGTAATTATATTTTTGTATTGGCAAAATATTATAGCTGTAATTTTCTACAATGTAGAATTTACATAACACATGAAATCGTAAATTATATGATAACGTTGTAATAACTACAATATTTTAGTTTCCAGTATTTGTTGATATGATAACGATTTGATGTTAGCATTTGGCTAGCACTGACATTTTGAAATCGCATGCTATGTGTTACATTAAGTCTAATAATAGCAATGTTCATCGTAAACAATGAACAATGAATAATAATATTGTATTATGATGTTGCATTATGGTAAATCAGTTGGTAAATCTTTATATAAGTACCAGAATTTGTAGTTAGATAAAAAATATTAAGATAAAATGAATGCTAATAGACTACATTCACATTACCCTGATATGTAGTATAATTTCATGCGCAATAATCTAAATATAAATACAGAATAAGGTTATAAAATAATAACATAAGTAAATTTTACCTTACTATTATGTAATTTTCATTCATAAAACTGTGGCCTTGTTGGATGCTGCGTGTTATATATAATCATATCAGCGGGGGTCATTCTATTATCGCATGTATGTACTACGTATAAGCCATACGTGAATGTACAGTACACACAATTTACATTAGTTGGCTGTGCAGAGCTACATTTCCTATGATTATGACGCATACTGTTAAATTTCAGTGGCGTAGCATAAGAAGTTGCAAAAAGGTTATAGGCATTGAGAAAATTGAATACAATTTGGAAAATATCGCATAACAAAAAAAAATAAATAAAAAACTAAATAATATATTGTTACATAGGTATCTACAAATAAAATTACATAAAAATTAAATATGTATCTCATTTTCGGATGCGAAAACTTGTATTTATAAATACTACTTTTTCATGCCAATGTCATTGTTACAACTCAGATGATATGCTAAAATAGTTATGTCCTAATTCAGTTTATTGGTTTATAAATCATTAATTTTAACATATTTTTCGCTACAGGAACGTATTGAATTGTTGTACAAAATATTTTATTTAAAATAATACACATAAAAAGAACACGGGCATAAAAAATACAATAAATAGATTGTACAAGTATGTAGTTATTTTTAAACATGGTTTTATATAACTACGCTAGATGGCAATGAGAAACACAAATTATTCTGAAACATATAATTAATTTTAAATCACTCCGTATTTCGAAAAATAAACACGTAAAAGGTTTTTTTTTCTAAAGTTTAATCACAGACACTTCAATATACTTATTATAATAATAATTCTTTGTAAAAGGCACTCGATTTATATAGGTATTCATCGCTGGAATGTCAAATAGAAAATATTTTAATCACAACTTGAAGTACCAGTATCACAACTGACGGTACCTGTGTCACAACTTGTAGTACCAGCATCACAACTGGTGGTACCTGTGTCACAACTGGTAGTACCTGTGTTCATATCGATAGTATGATTTTGTGAAAACATATTCGAATCATTTGAAAACGGATGTGAGTTTGATGTTTGATGCTTTGGTTCATAATTCACACAGCATAATGTTTTACACATGTATAATAAAAACACTAATATTATTATGCCAGTGAGTATAAATATCACTAATACAAAAATGGCCAACATTTTGAAATATTCGGATTTCTTCTGATTCCAATTTATATCACCACACTTTTTATTTCAGTTCATAGAATGACACGCATTTTGATTTATATTTTATGAGTTGAACATATTTTTATAACCGAAAGGATTAAAACCGACGAACTTGTTCCAAACAAAAAAATGGTAAACAACGTTTATTTTGCATGCCTGATTAGCTGATTTGATTTTCTGCAACAAACAAATTACCATTATACATAGTATATACGTATACATTTGTTTAGTATAATATTTTATCGTATATTGAAACACATAAACCTTGAATTTGAAATATATATTGAGAATTTGATAAAGATATTTTAAAAATTAACATCAAACCTGAAACGTTAAAATATATAAATATGATGGTAGTAGAAATTAAGAGTTATTATTACATTTAATGATAGTATTTAATTATTATTACTACTTACATATTTGTGTAACAAATGTTGATCACTCGCATGTTACCTGGTACTTAGTTATTGTTGAATGAATATATTTTAACATTCGCACATGTTTTAAATGTGTCATCTCTTCAGTAGAAATTTGCCGGCTATTTTGTATCACGTTTTGTTGGTGGTGGGGAGAAACTGGTTTTATTAAAAATATAAAATCCCAAGTGACGTCATTGAAACTCAGTGTAGTAGAAAGTGAGTTTCTTAGTACATGTTATAAATTGCAGTACAGTTTAAGATTGCACTATTTATTAATTTGTTATTGTTTTATTATTATTTTTAAATAATTTAACCTGTATTACTGAAACAGTATGTAGAATCATCACAAATAGTACTATCATTGTTACAAGCACTGTAACACATGTCATTATTATTATTGCTATCACTAGTGACATCACAATTTGTTGTAATATTGCTAGTATAAGTGTTGCAATTCACGTCAGCTTTATGATTCCTTCGTATAATATAAAACTGAACTCCCGGGCTGGAGACGTAGCTTGTACCAGATGTATTGTTTCTTTTTAAAACATTCCCAACAGTATAGTATCAGTAAGCATAGCATCACACTATATAGTGTTCTTGAAATTGCATAAGTTATTATATTCTATTGTCAGGTGAGGAAAGGATTTTATGTTGAATCGTGTTCTGTAAACAAATATAAGTTAAGAACAGGTTATATGGCATGAATCTTAAAATATCAATTCAGGCAATTTAAAAATTTAGTTAGTTAATTTCACAATTTTGCTTAAAACACTGGTAAAATAACACATGTTAATTTATACACAATAATAATTTATTGTTACAAAAATGTATTTTAAATATGTAATGACAAATAGACCAAAATATATGATTTTTAGACTACGTAATGCTTTCATTGATAATTTAATCACGGTAATATTTTAATAACATCTATGAATAAATTAGTTAAACAATACATTTCTCTTTTGCAAAGAAATACAGTTTCCTTCTTTCCTGGGTTTTTACGTTACTAAGAATAATCTGTACTTATTTATAAATACTAATTTCAGTTCTCGGAATCAAATATAAATTCTTTAAACACTCTTACCTTATAACTGAATTTCTTATACCTTGTATAACACGAAGCACTACATAGTGTTTTTTTTTCAAATGAATTACCGTATTAAATGAGACCGTATTAGGAATAAAGTAGTGTATGATGAATGTGAAATTAGTAAAAATGTTGTGAAAAGAGTGGCTTCAAGTCAGCTGCGTTGGTTTGGACATGTGGAAAGAATGTCAAATGATAGATTGACTAAGAAGATTTATTTGGGTGAAATTGAAGGAACACGAATGCGAGGAAGACCGAGGAGTAAATGAATGAATATGATAGAAAATGTTTTGAGTGAACGTAAAATTATAAGTAGAAATAATAGGAGAGCATGTATGACAAGGTGTATGGATATTAACGAGGCGAGACAGTTATGTATGGATAGGAGTATTTGGCGAGCTATTGTTAGAAAATAAGGAATGAAAGGCAGTTTTCTATATATACCGGGTGTTAATTAAAAAACTGGCCATAGGCGTTTAACATGTAAAATCAGTTTTTCCTCCTGCATTAGTTCCCTAATTACTTTAGAGAAAAATACTTTAAATAAAAGTTGTAGAGAATTAAATTCTGCATCTAAGTGAGCAATCAGATTTAATTTTTGACATTTCCTAACTGAGAAAATCAAGTTTAAAATTTCATGAAAACACATAATATATAGGAATAGCCATGGAATTTAAACAAAATTAAAAACAATTGTATGACATTTGCTGTCAAAAAAATTATTAAATCACGAATATTTAGATAAATTTGTCCCGAATAGAACCATTTTATTACTTGAAGCTTTTCTTCATGTGAAAACTGTTCCATACCTTTAGAAATATCTGTTATTGAACGAAAATTACGAAACACAAATTTTTTTGACAGTTACAATGTCATACAATTGTTTTTAATTTTGTTTAAATTCCATGGCTATTCCTATATATTATGTGTTTTCATGAAATTTTAAACTTGATTTTCTCAGTTAGGAAATGTCAAAAATTAAATCTGATTGCTCACTTAGATGCAGAATTTAATTCTCTACAACTTTTATTTAAAGTATTTTTCTCTAAAGTAATTTGGTAACTAATGCAGGAGGAAAAACTGATTTTACATGTTAAACGCCTATGGCCAGTTTTTTAATTAACACCCGGTATATATATTTTTTTTTTATATATTTAAAAATTTTTATTTTTATTTTTTTAGTGATTGTAGGGAATAAAGGGCCTGCTACCCCAGTTATGGGAAAGGCGTGATGTTATGTATGTATGTATGTATGTAATTACTTCATATCCGGCGGATTTTCCTATTAGAACGAATGTAATCTTTCGGACTTCCCATTATTACGTTGTTACTAATAGTGATAATGAATTATGTTTATTAAAATATTTGCAAAGTGATTCTGTTTGAGGAAGTGGTTATAAATTGTCATCAAGTTGATTCAGTTATTCGACAGAGCTGCTAATTATATAACCGACTGTGACAATAGAGGTTATTGAACCATTTTGTTGTTGTTTTCGGTTCAACTCAAGTTAATTGAAATTAACAGTGCGCATTAAATAATTCGCGCTAATATGTAGTTTGTATGGCTTCTTGTGAATTCACTTGTTTTAAGAATTTTCAAAGGTAGCAATAAAAAATAAACGTAAAATGTATGAACTTATTTATTTCATTAAAAATGTATTGAGAATAGTACAAAATAATCAAATTATTTAAAATTTCATTCATATATCATATGTGTTAGTAAAATATCAAAACACAATTAATTTTATATTACACTTGCTTATTATTAGCTTTTTTCACCTTGGATACGAAATATGTAAACAAGCTCATTATTCCCTAGGGCATAATGAGCGGGAATAATAACTTTTACGCCCCCCTAATCATTAACTTTATTTTCCAACTTCCAGTCACTCAATATTTTTCATAAATTGCCTTCGATTTCGTAGGTAATATATCTTTTAACATATCCTCAAAAATGAGTAATGCAGTCGACACGATATTCAAGAATAAATTCAATGGGTAAATAAATAAATAAAAATCAGAATCCTTGGAAACGCATATGTCGTAATCATTTTCAACTATCACTGGCAATTTATTTTTGATAAAAATAATAGGAAAGTGTAATATAAAGTCTTGTATGCACCATGGGAGTTACTAGATGATTATGCCCATCGGGCGACATCCTTCCCTTGGGCCGAGGGTCCTCGGACTGGAACATTGTCACCCTCCTTGCATAATCATCGTCATAATACCCTTAGTACATAAATAACTATTTTTGGTTTTGTCACTTAGATAAATCTTAAATTATTATTTTTGAATGAATAGTTCTGGATTCATTATCAATGGTTGTTATTACAACATTTTCATATATTTTCTGTTTACAGTGAATAATTTACAAATCTACTTAGGTCTGATGGAATAATACTAAATATAATTGTAATGCTGGAATATTTGTTAGTTGTATAAAACATTTTTTACTTTTCGTATAATCCTGTTTAAATCTTTCAATATTAGTTAAATTACAACTAGATCTAATCATAATCCAGTGTATACGAAATTCTGAGCAAAAATTATCCGGATATTTTTTTTTTTTTTTGAGCAATAGTCCCTGAGTTTGAAGCTATTAAACCTATTATATCATTTACAAATTTCAATAAGTAATTATATAAAAAAATATTTTCATTAAGATTTTTTACTATTTTCATATTAAATACAAATTACATTAAAATATTGAAAATTATTTAATTTCAGTAATGTATCTATAAATATATACATATGTATATCTGTTGTATAAAATAAAAAGTAGTCAAGTGGATACTGCGAATAATTACTTTTTGTGTTCTAATAGTTTTTCTAAAACAGGAAATATGGCATCATTTCCGATATACTCTGATGCACAGCTAGCATAATGTTGTAACGACATGCCATATTTAAATATCTGAAAGGGACGAATTATTATAGTAGGAATATACAGTAACAAAGATACACTGTACACCAATAAAACGAGATTGTGGCGCTAATGGATATTGAAACTTGTTATTTAAGTTGCTTCCATGATATAGTTATTAAATACCTATTTATAATCTTATAATTGTTATTGTCCATTTTTTTTTTTGCTGGAATATCTACATTTTGTACACCCTATTCCGACACCATTGATAATAAGTAACTATTTAATTTCAGTTCAGAGTAATATCACGACCATCTTGAAAACTTATTATTATTATTTGAAGGATTATTAAAATTAAATGTTCGAGAAAATATTTACAACATGTTTAGGTTTACAACTATTGAAACATATTAAGTAGCAAATGTAAATAAATATTAATGTACAGAAAAATACAAATATCACAAGTGGAATGATTAGAGGATTTTGGAATATACTGGAATGGTGAAAATTCTCAAGTCCATCTGTATAATTTGTGGTATACTTATATGTGTCATTCAGCAATGTTTCTGTTGTATAGTCCATTGTTGTTGGTAATAGTAATATTAAATTTCTTGGCTATTAGTATGTATTGTTCGATTTTAAGGCATTTCTCTTGATGTCGCTGAAACAATGAAATTATTTTTATATAAAAAATTGTACATTATTTTGCTGGGTGTGTAACAAAGATTTTTTTTGCATAAATATAAAAAATCCTATTTTTTAAATTTAATTAAGATTTTTTATTTAAATCATTACTTAACCACGTTCGTTCATTCAGGTAATTTCAGTATTTTGGCAGTTACTAAAAATACATACTATTGTCCAATCGTTTCTTATTTTAAAACAGAGAATGGAAAATAACATTTTCTGTAGAAAAAATATTTCTTATTGGATATTTTTGTTTCCTTGTCTGTTAAACACTCTTAATAATAATAATAGCTAATCATTACTACACAGAATTTAATTTGTTTATTAAATTTGCGTTGACTAAATTTTGATGCACGAAATTTTATGAAAGAATAACAATTTAAAAAAATCATGTGTGTTTAATCGCGATTTAAATCACTGATTTAAATCATAGCCATCTGTACATTTTGTAATTATTGTTACAATGTAATTATATGTCAAACAAGAGTGTAATTATACGTATTATAAGTTAGCGTGGTCGCAGAGATATAGGCGTGCAAAACCGAAAAAATATTCATTGCAACACTATAGATGCCGTCCTAGTGTGAGCTCGTAACTATACTGAAGAACTTAAATGCTTGATTGTGCTACCCTGGGTAACTGGGATATATCGTGATTTTTACATGATGAATACAATATATTTGCCAAACTAGCAATTGTACCAAACTTTTTTCTAGTTTCTTTTTGACCTTAGTTGCAACATTATGTTTCATATTAATGTAGGCGATAGTAATAAAATTTTATCAGCAGGTACTATATTATGCAATTTAAGTTACAGTACATTTCATGTTGTTTTTATATTATGTACATACAAATTAAATTTATCTTATACGTGATTAAATAAAACATTTGTTGAGGTTGTAAAAATGATCAAATAAATTATTATTAAAGATCTTTTTGTATTAATATTTTAGCAACAATGCTATAAAACTCTTCGTAAATTAAAGTCGTTCTTTCGAAATGTTAAATTTTACAAACAAATCAAATTTCATCAATTATTGTACTGCTGAATTAGTTTTTATTTAACTGAGCAACAATGTTCATTTGGTTTATACGAATTTAAATAATATTAATGAAACAAAGAATGTTTATGGAACTTACCTGTTCGTTGAGCAATCTTTGTATTTCATCTACTATTCACAAACCCACTTTCCTCGTTTATTACTGAGAAATATCACAATAATGACTATTATTGAGTGATGTTGTATTTCTTATGTGTTATTCTGGCTTTGTTTACGAGCGAAATATGCTGTATCTGTGTTGTAGCACGTTTTCACGTCTCTACATTCAGATACTTGTATCTCAACTGACGCAAACAACCTTGATTCAGGATTGTTGACGGTATAAACATGAGCGGCGAATTTTTTTCTGCCCACGGGGCATATTGTTGTTATTTCCTCATTACCTGCTTGGTTAATTTACGTTGATATCATTTGATAGTTGTTTGGTTTAATTCTGTGACGAGTTTGTTGTAATTATAATATTCCAGTGATTGTCATTTGTTCATCACGCAGAACATATTCGATGACTTTTACGTAATAATGACCTATATCATAGAGTCTGCTATTTTATTCATTGTATATATCATTGTGTACTAGTAGTTAGAGGTTCTATAGTAATATTCTTACCATTCTCACTTTAAAATGGTTTACATATATTTTTAGAAGAAAGGTTATTTCACGCGTCATTCTAATAATTAATGACAAAACTAGTTTCGTAAACAGAAATTAGTAGATACATATTATAATGTTACAGCTATGTGACGTACGAAATAAAAAAAAGATTTTGTTTGAATACGATAGATTTGATATTCTATATACATATAGATAAATTTCCGATAATACATTTATAGGTACTAAAAAAATGTCTAAAATATGTTCAGTGTTAGCCTAAATGTGCAAATCAATTCAAGGAATGAATGTTCGTAACGTAACATTAGTATAAAAAATTATTTTAATTATTTTCATGATTCCAATACTTCCTTATACTGTGTATAAGAAAGTAAAAACATATATTACATTCAATTTATAAACGAACAGGGATGTGATACAATGGAAAGAAATTATTTTCGTTTGCAAGAATTTTTTTGTGATTATAAATTTGAAATATATTTATTTTATATTCATCAATTTTTTAATGGAATTTAAAGTTATAAATCTTACCTTATTTGTATGTAGCCTAAAAAAATAATGACATGATACGTTTTTCAAAACAATTTTATTTTACATAGGTATATTATGTGTAAAGGAACAAGTTTTTAAATTATTTTTATTCTATAAAATTACACAAAAATTACTCTTGTAATATTAATATAATATTATATTACACGATATGTTCTTAATGTTAAACATTATAATTTTCGGTTTTATTTCAGTCATCGTCATTGCACGAAGAAACACACAGATCACAAATAATTTCACAGCACAGCCCTGTAGCTTCTGCTTGAAATTCATTTTCTTCCCTTCGTCTTCTTTCCTCTTCATCTTCACAGAATACGCATTTCAGTATAATTGTTAAAAGTGAACAAAGTGCAGCAGCACCAATAATTATGATATATAAAGAATTGTTATATGATTCAGTGTCACTTGTCATTGTTTTCATGTTCTCTTCTTCTCTAATTAATGTGCAAGTAAATATCTAAAAAAAAAATCTAGTTGTAAGTGTACTGATAAGAAATTTATATCTTATCATTTTATATATATATATATATATATATATATATATATATATATATATATATATATAATATGTATACTATCGTTTATGTAACACTCCACATACTGTGTTTATGATACATCATGTGACATATACTTGAAAAGGAATACAAGAACAATTTTTCGGGGTATTTTTATGTAACACAATCCGCACAAAACCTTTGTAATCAAAATAAGTTAGTTATGTTTCATTAAAAATTTAGAATTAATTAAACTTGAATATATATAAATATAATTTCACTGTACATTAAATGTTAAACACTTACTATTTTCATTATTGTATGGGCCCATATGTTTTATACATACATATCTGAATTGCCACGTATTAATTTGATAATATACACAAAGTTATATTATTATTTCACTCTGTCACTTAGCTGTGTTAAATAATGCGTTATCATTTCACGTCCTATTTTGTAGCGAATTCCCAATCAACTGTTTATGAAATATTGTATATGGACAAAATGACGAATTCCTAATAATGATGTTCGCGAAACTTGTATATTTGTATGCAGGGGCGGCTCGTCTATAGGGGCCCTAGGGGTCGGGCCCACCAATATTTTTATAACTAGTCCAATACATGTAGCCTTAAAACATGTATTTCTTGTAATTATTATTTTTTGATGTATTTTTAATACGTCTTATTGTTTAATTAAAAAAATTACAGTCGCATTTTGTGGCAATATTGTATAATGCGACTTAGTACGGGCTCTGGGGCCAGCCGGAGCAGGCCCTATTGTATATGTGTATATCACCTTGTATCACGGAGCATGTGTGATGCGCGCGCAGTATCGATCGTGTTTTATATACAGACGAAAACGCCTATCTCGGGGCCAGGCTTGACTGGCCCATTCAATTGTGTTGGCACGTAGCACGTACATACATACATAGCGCACATTGATTGTCAAGCACGTGAATTAGCGTGTTTTATGTAAATAGTGTGATTTTTTGTCCTCGTTGTTGATCTGTCATAGTGGGTCTAATTACTGTTATCGTTTTTTATTATAAGTTTAATGTTTTACGCGTCCATAAACAATACATTTTAACCATGAACAAAATCGATAGTTTATTGGAAAAACGTTTCTCGTTATTAAGTTTGGAAGAAAAACTGGAAATCAAAAGACTTGGCACCTACCAATCCAGAGTCTTGTATTTTTGTTTGTATTTTATATTTTTTCTTGGATTTATCAGTAGTTCTAATTTAATTTACTATTATTTTTCTGTTTTGTCTGTATCTATTTTCTTTAGCGTCTGTCTTTATTGAATCCCTTTCGTTTTGATAATGTCTATATGTATAATACGAGTACATATTATGTTTACTTTGTAATAAATAAAAAAAATTATTATTCTTTGACTTTTATTTGTTTATATTTATGGGTTCTATTAGTCATCTTAATTAAACAATATATTCGGCATCAGTGGATTGTAACTAAACATTATTGTAATAGAAATAAAACTATAAATCAGTAATGGAACCCACTATATAAATATAAAAAAAAATGGTTGCTTTTAGTCCCTGGCCCCACCTGTTTCAATTATCACCGGCCGTCACTGTATGTATGATTTTCGCTTAAAAATCTCCGCGAATTGTAAATATAAAAACATTTTGCGACCAAGTACATGATTGATTTTTTTTGCATTAATTCACAATATTTTTATATAATAGTTTATTTAAATATAAATAAATAATAAAAAATGTGTCTTACTATAGCGTTTAGTTGGGCAATTTATATAGCTAATACATATATTTTGTACTTTGTATAATATAAAAATTAAATATTAACATGCATGCACATTTACAATAATTAATCGTACATTATTGTCTTAGTTTTGTCTAATATCCTATGCGCCTAGGTTATGAAATTATATAATCTATAAATTATCAATATAAACGTATACTGTCTCCAGCCAAACAACCAATTTTCGGCACCAATGCAATATCACTAGATATTATAACGTCAAGTTCCATTACGTTTATACGAGTTCTAAAACGGGTTAAAACAATGTTCTGCTACAGGAAAACAGTATTAATTGCAAGAAACGTCTACTATAAACATGTCTTATTTGTTTTTAGCATTGTCATAAAAAAAAAAAAATAATAATTTGATGAAAAATGAACGAAAACTAATTTAATAGAAATATTTATTAACATTATTATGCTAGTGTCACAGATGACTTTGTTTGTTGATTCTTCTTATATTGGTCTCTTCTTATATTTGGTCTCTTCTAATATTTCTCCTGTACATTTTGACAGTTGTTAACAGGTGATCTTAACCCTTTGTTTTCTTTCGTCTTGTTATTTTACATATAATTTTCTGCAGCTAGTTATAATAATAGTTTTTTCGTGTATATTAATAATAAAAATCCAATAAAATGTCGATTAAAATACATATTTACCAATGCATAGTGATATTTATGTTTGTTAGGTTATCCCTAAACGATGACGTGAATTGGTTGTTTGGCTGAATACAGTGTAGTTTATTCTACACAGCTTAAGTATAAATTCATAAGTATCAGCTAAATTAAGTTATATGACTAATTTTATAATTCTAAATTTTCAATCGTCACTGTCGCAGAAACAACAAAACTCGATATTTTCAAAAGTACAGCATTCTGATGTTACATCATCTACGATTTCTTTTGCATCTTCCCTACGTCTTCTTTTTCGTTCATCTTCATCGAGGTTACTGTCACAACATGTGCATTGTATTAGAAGCGTAACTATTGTTATCAGGGAAGCACAGATAAAAATGATTATGTATAACGGATTGTTATTCCAAAAGACGCCATCTTGCGTTTCAATGGTCATCATTTTTCTCTTCTTTCGTATCTGCAATTAAGTGCATATCTGTAATAATTTCATAGGTGCAGATATACGTATATTTGACCATGTATTACATAATTATATTCTCATATAAAAGTATGTAATAGTTTATAGCAGCGTTTCTCAACATTTTTTCGGATCCCATGTAATATATGTATTATTTTTTTTAGTAAATTTTGAGCGGCGAATATGCTGCATTGTTAATAGCCAGCCCTCTTGTCAGATGTAATGTCATGTTCATCTTTAGTGTCTTGATTGCCTTGTTTCGACTTTATTTGTTTTTGGTTTGATTTGTGATATATGAAAAATGTATTAATTAATACATATTACAAAGTGATCACAGATCCTGTTGAGAAACACTGATGATCCAATATGTTTACAAATGGTATAACACATTCATACATTTGATGTGGTATTTTATGGTTTATATGTTTCTATATAATTAGACTGGCATAGTATCTCCCGCTGTATTTTGCAACCAGTCGCAGATCATCTTTCGTAAACGAGCTACATTTGATTAAAATCATTCACTCACAAAACTAAAGCCCGCGATTCTGGTAATTACGAGCTCGCGAACTAAACATTTCTATGATTCTAACGTTTCACTCGTTGCAAAAACAATCTAGACATCCAATAGTAATACTACAACAATCTGCTACATCGCTTGCACATCGCAGTGTTGCAATTCTTTGTTTTCGTTCATCTTCATCAACTTCACCATCGCAACATGTGCATTGTATTGTAAGTGTCACTAATGTGATCAGTGAAGCACAGGCAATAATTATGATATATAAAGGATTGGTATACCACAGGTCGCCATCTTGCGTTATATTTGTCATCGTCTCGTTTCCTTTTTCTCGGCAGTTTATAGTTATGTATCTAGAACAATTTCACAGGTATCGATATAGATTATTGTCAAGTATTATAGCATGTATGTAATAGTAGTAGTGAATAGTCTATGCAATATGTTTACAAATGATATGATACATTCATACATTTTATGTGAAAATTTTCTAGTTCTGTTTATGTATTTGTTACTTAATATTTAGTACACTATTATACTGCCAATAGTGCAGTTCATTGCTTTTTCATTCGCTGTATTTTATAAAAGGTATTTATAAGTTCACAAAAATTAAGACAAACCAAAGTGTAGCACATAATTTGAGATGACATGAATAACTTCCAAGATCATTGTTTCTATCTAATAAGACAGATGTCTGACATTGTGTATTATACTTAATATGTATCTTTTACATTTATTATTAACTTTCTGTTAGACAGCTAGATAATATTGAAATTTCAACAATTTATATTTGTATTTAAATTTTAAGTTACGTAAATAATGTACATCAAAAGCGCTATATTTTTGTAGACGAATTTTTAAATTGAAATACAATAAATTTTTATTAATGCGGGCTTTACTAACTAATTATTTTTCTAAAAATAACATTTGTAATTTTATAAAAGAAAAAATTTACAACAAATCTTTGACATGCGACGTGCAAGTTGGTGATATGCACGAACACCTAACCCATATATGTATGTCTAGTATGTATATGCATATATAGTGTATACAAAGATAATTGGAAATGATACGACTTCTTAATAGGTAGAATGGAACCCTTCACAGCATGGGTGGTCATTAGCAACTAGTAGTGGCGGTATTCAGGTACAATTTTAATTTGTAATGCTCTTACCGGAAAGATATATAAGAGACATAATAAAAATTTCTGAATACATCTGTTTTTTATACATTTAGTACTTGGCATAATTTGGGGTAGGCCTCTGTTAACAGCATGCTGCGTTAATCGTACGGGAATCAATTCCAAATATCTTTGAACGAACTATATGTAGAAATTTAGTTCGAAGCATACTAAGAAATGAACGTTCCTGTTAATGTACGAATATTCGAAACGCGTTGTGGTCTTAACTAAAATTGACGTGTTCATAAAACGGACAGGGAAAATTGCAGTATTGATGTCTGCTTAAAACGTCACAGTGACATAGAGCATTGTGCAGTGTGCGTCAAACAATGGGACGGACGAATTGTAGTAAAGTCAACAAAACCCTTTTATACAGCTCGCTTCACTCGGCTCTAACCAAACATACTCCTGCCCGCCGTGACCCACCCCGCTCCACGGCTTGCATATACAGGTGTCCCTAAAATGCGTGGACATCGCTTAACCACAGATTCCTGGTTCGAAAATAAGACGATTTAACTAAACTTACCTATATGCAATTACGTTTCGTTTAGCTAGTATTCTGCTTCAAAGTTCTTTCAAGAAAGTTATTTTATCCATAACTACAGAACGCTTGGATCGATTTTGATAATATTCGGTACTGTACTTCTTACGGATGTAGGTCATCTTTTAAGGTGATATTGGTTATTATCAGTGGACCATTAGTGTACGAAACACGGGTAACCCGGCATAAATCAGTCAAAGTAAAGTAGGCAAATCTATAAATTGCACTAACAGCAAATCTATTGTACACAAGTTTAGCACAACGTTACAAGGAACAGGCATGCTCGTATTAAGGGCTCCACAGACCGGAGCGGCCGCGGCTGCGGCCACATTGCGACTGCGGCCGCGGATTCAGTGAAGTATTCGGTGTGCACTAACCAAAGCGGACGCGGTGGCGGCCTACTAATACTATTTATTGAATTTTTTTCTTATATTTAGTGTACTAATATCAGTGTAAAATATAATACAAATGTAATGAAACCGTAACTTAACTACATATTGCTAAAAATACTCTCTACACCTAAAGATTTGCCTATTTTGTTCTCATATTTTATTTTTAGTGCGGATATTTCTTGTACTCTGAATGACACATATTAAATAAGATCTGATATGATTTTACTTCTTCGATAATTTGTTCTGAAGAAGCCATTTATACCACGCGGCCTGCGGCCAAATTGAGCAAACTGCGTTAGGCCGCGGCCGCACTTTAGAACGCTGCATAGGCCGCTACCGCAAAAGCCAGGCCGCTGTCAGTGTAAAGGCTGCGATAAGTTTACACAGGTTGCGATTGCACGCCACCGCGGCCGCGGCCGTGGCCGCCACCGCGGCCGCTCCGGTTTGCGTCGCGCTTTATGTCGAATCATGTCGTATGTAGACATCGTGTATCTTCGAAAATAAATTGGTCTGACGACTAGACTCTTGTGAAACAGCTTGTTTGAATTTCACGTACTGCGCATGAGTAGATATGTAGTGCGCATGCCTCAGAACTGTCATTCGGAGCAGTCGCCAATACTGCAATTTACCCAACAGACATATTACATGTTATTAATAATATTGACGATGAACTTCGGAATTGACAATATAAAACTTACAAAGAAAATTCACATAACATGACTTGGTACAGGATCTCATTGTAATTTTGGAGAAAATAATATATTTATTGAAAAATTGATATTATCGACGTTGTTTTATCTAGTTTAAATTATAAAATATAGAATTTGAATAATAAGTTGTTATAAAATTATCGTAATTAAAATGTTTCAATTGTCATTGCAATTGCAGATGTAGCAATAGCAATCCACCTGAATATACTGATGCTGAATCTTCGTCTGTTGCATCATTTCACTCCATATTTTTGCTCGTATCGCATTTATTTGGACACAATGGCATTGCAATAGAAGTGCAATATATGTAGATAGCGACAGAAACAGAAGTATTCCAATGATGTATATAGGATTGTGGTACTACACCAATACCATAGTCTCTTGATTTCAAAACGATAAGTTAAAGTCCATTTCCCGGGCTTTCAGTTTAGTCTCTAAAACATATTACCAAATATGCAGATATTTATTTTAAATAATGAAATGTTTACTGTATGCAATAATAATGACTTTTGAAAAGTTAACAGCTCAGTATATTGTCAAATAGAGCAATAGCGAACGAATTGTTTGTTTATATTATAGTTAAAATCTGGCGGTTTTTAATTTTATTTCATTACATATGATTTACGTATTATGTATTTAGCAATGTGTATTTTATTAGAAAGAAAATGTTGAGTCTAGGCCTGATTGTATGGGTCTTATATTTTACGAATAAGGAATAAAGTGAAGAAAATAGTTTCAAATATTTTCTTCGCTCTTATCGCTGCGTTGTCTTAAAATAATATCGTTAGTACTGTCTCCTACATAAATACTTGAACCTATTAACTATAATGTATAGACTTATTTTCATTGTTCTTATGTCATCATAACGCTAATTTTACTTGTCACTCCCAACATAAACATACTCCTTATCGATCTACCAACTTTATTTTATGTGCAGTAGTATTGTTAGTCGAACGCCACTCTCGAATATTTTAGTTTGTCCCCACTGTTACTATGAACATGTGTGCCCAACATTCATTCATGTATGAATTATTGATAGCAATATGATATAACTAAAATGTATACTTACAGTAAAACAAATGTTGTTTATGCCTGGTATTGTTTTACGCTAATAGTAAAACATCACTAAAAATAACTATTTGGTATATACACATGACAATGAAGACAGCACTCAACTCATGTACTGCTACCTAGCGTGCCGACGACCAACTGACGACGAGGCTGTTGTATTCGACCAAGTTGGACAACACGGGAATTCCTATACGTAACCACTTTGAGAGAAATCCGAAATTTGTATTTTCGTGGAATAAACAATTTATGAATATTTTATGTTTTCAAGTATGTTAACATGCATACTATTACATTTACGAAATTATAATAGAGTATGTTGTATGAAGTGTATTTTATAATACCAGGAATAAAAAGCGGAAGTGCGTCTCGTGCACTTGCTCACTTTATACAGTGAGTTGGCATGTTTTTGCAGTGCATACGTGAACAGGTTATTAATATGTAGGTGCCTATGTTATCCGGGGATCTCGGATCCAGATATGAAGTTAAAAATTTCCAAATAAAATGTTGATTTAGTTTTTCAAAAATAATGCCTGATTTATTACATAATAGTAAGGATATTTTTTTACATTGCATTACTAGAGTTTTAGTTAATGGACCAAACAAATCTTTTAGAGGTAATAATATTATTTTAGAATTTGCCACAGATTTTTATAATCGATATTCGTGAAGATATAGAAACTGACCTTATTTTTTATAGTGGAATTTGCAGTTTGTTTGTGTCTAAGTAAGAAAATTAGTTTTAAATAGTGTAACCCAGATTAAAAGCTGCACGCTATTTTAAGTAATATAAGTGACAACCAACACAATTTTCATAATTTTTTTAATTGTTTAGTTGTCACATCACTTGTTAATCAAACAAAGGTAAACTGATTATTCCTTAAGTTTTACTTAAATACCATAAATTAATCCCTATTTTTCTTAAAAATTTGATTATGTAACCCATCAAAATTTTTATACTATCGGAAGTAAAAAGTCTTTCTGATTCCAAAAATTTAGTCAAAATGGTATGTTGCCATTTAAAAAATTAAAGTTGCACAGAGTAACGCACGCGCGTAATGGCTCAAGAGAATTTCAAGGTCACAGAAATATAAAGTACTTTTTACCATGTAACTTTTGTCTGAAACATTTTTGTCTAAATTCAATAATAACAAAAATATAGCCTTGTTGCATTATTTTCTCTACACCCTGTATATATATTATATTATATTTATCATGGTCTTTCCTTCACTCTTTGTTCACTATATTTTTTATTGTTGCGAGTATTCTCCGGATTATTTTTTGTATACACTTTCTCACTGGGTCAAGTTTGCAATAAATCGAAAACATTTTCCATGTACAAATTAGATATTTGTTTTTCTGGATTACTTTCCGAGTAAGTAGCACTTAAAAATAATATACATATACAGTATGACGTCTTTAATCCGAACTAATAATAGCACGAGTTGATCCGGATTATCGAATAAAAGACAGAAAATATGAATTTTCCTAATTATCTACGAATTTCAACATTCTTTAAATAAAAGGCTCTTTATTTTAACGGAAAACGTACACCTTCACTTCATCAACGAAGTTCAAACAAATTGTCACAAGTTGTAACATGTTAAATACTGGTGTACAGACAAGCGCATAAAACAGCGCACGCGGACATAAGCGTCCCCGCCATTATGAATCGCTTCAATTCTAGTTGAGCGATTATATTCGTCATACTCGCACGGTAGTGAAATGTGATATACGAATATATTCGTCATAAGCAATTAAAATAAAGTACATATGTAAATCTAAAAAAGTAAGAAGTAAATCTAAGAAGCTGTAAAAATTTCAGTGATTTTGCTCTATTTTATATTTGCTTTTTCTGTCTGTTGAGATCATTTTATTTTTCATTTCGGATAGAATTAGAATGTGGTGTTCCGATTCAGTATTATTTTTTCGAAACTTCTTATTGCCTCTGCGTGCTTCATACGTCGTGGTATCACTTCTACTTCTTCGTCCGGGCTTGATTCATTCTGAACAAGTTCCAAAATATTCATATCGTTTATGGATTTCCATGATTCTTCTTGTCCGGATGCCCATTAAAGAGCTGTTGGTCTTGTAACATCTCCAGAAATATGGTTTATCAGTGCAGTATTGCACATTTATTTAGTGGGGATTATTTTGTTGTTCGCTGTTCGGATTAAAAAGACATTGTTGGGATTATAGTTGTAAATTACCGCTGTTTGGATTACTGGAGGTTCGGATTAAAGAGGTCGTACTGTAATATAACGATTTTGAAACTATGGAGAAATAGATTCGGCGAGAGGCTTCGATCGTTGGTGTATAGGATTGCGTCCGTCAGTCTGGAGCCAGACGAAATAAATAGGTCAAATAATACTTGGGGGACATTTTTTGTTTTGTTATTTTATTTTCATGTACAATAAAAGAAAAATGTATTTATCCTTAATATTTACATTTAATAATTGTGTGACTAATAATTAACAAAACATGCAATATTACAGACAATTTATTTTTTAAATTTAAGGATTGCACTTGTTGCGATACGTGTAATAATTATTTACAAGGAAATATTATATGGGATGAGGAGGAATTTGCCGCTTCTGCATATTAGCAATACTACATAGTAGGAAACAAAATGTTATTTTTTAATACAATTTATTTTTGATATCATAACAAAAATGATTGTTAATGTAAGTATGATTGCTGCTGTGATTCCAAAAACAATGTATAGCGAATTTAGACACTGATCATCATTTGGAATTGATGTGACGTTGACTGTTTGTTTTGTAATACTCTCCACTGTTGCATTGATTGTATCCATTGTAGTTATATTATTCTTGAATATGTTTGAATCAAAAGTATGATTATTATCTAATAACTGATTGGTTTGCCATTTGTATCAGAAAATGTTTCTGTAACAAATATATTTTTAATTAAAATATTATTGTGATGCTAAATCGCATCATTAGGCTTGGACAAATTTAAATTTTTTTCATGGAATTTAATTAATCAGCTTGTGGTTTTAGTTTCTGAGGACATTTCATTTAAAATCAAGAGCAAATTATAAACAGTTTTTCCTACTGTGTTTCTCAGCATTAATGTTAAGACACAACAACAAGGGATTTTATTTCTGATTGTATTTTCTTTGTGACAGGTTCATATTTTTCTTTATTTTATTAATTATTACAGTCTGAACATTATTTATTTGTTGCAAAAAACATAATGAACTATATTTTACTTCTGGTAATTATATAAATAAGCACCCGTACCTACTTACCGAAATATGGAATGAAACAAGTTTTAATATTTTCCCTAGTAAACTATTGTTCTACACTACACGATATATCTGCCACATGTCGGCAGAGTGCGCTGTGAAATAGCAATGTGGTCTTCATATATCTTTGATGCATCACCAACTATAATTACAGACAATATGTTAAATTTCATGAGTGCACTTTCACATTGTAACATTAAATTTATTGGTAATATAGCCACAAATTACACATAATAACATGCAAACAATCCGCTTTAATGACAACTATAAGAATTATTGTTCATCTAAGTTCTCGTTACTGTATATACAGTGGACCTACGATATAACGCTGTTCGCTATACCGCGCACTCGATTATAGCGATGTTCGCGACGCGATAAGTTTTTTATTAAATTACATAATATGTATGTAGTCGATGGGATGTATCAGTATATAGCTCAAATCGTTGTGAGTAAATTTATTGTGTCACTGTACTAAATTATTACTGCCACCCTGTACTAAACATCTGATACAAACATGATGAACAAGAAGAGATTGTTACATATATTAAATAATTGTCACTGCTGTTAACAAATCACAGAACACAGTTATACTGTGAAATGTTATTTGTAAATTATTTATTATACTTACATGATAGTGAGGTAGATTGACATATGTTTCGAAACTAAATGATATATTGAGTTGTTAACCTTCAAATAAATACGAAGATTTTCATTAATAAATCACGCAATATTTTTATTTATAGAAGTAGGTACTGTTGATGTTTTTTTGCTATGAGCTACACATTTGAGTTCACTCAACAAAACTTGTATAGAAATAATGATCAATGCAATGAACGATTATTGTACTGTGCCTGGAAAAACCTAATTTATACTTTTGTACCTGTATATCCTGTTTTGATAATAATAATTCTAACTTGTTTTCCAGTGACGCCGATGCGTGGCCGTGGATTCCCCCGTACCGCACCACAACGTGGTGATCTCTTCCGATCTCGACCGCCAAATACTTCAAGGCCACCATCATTGCATGTCGATGATTTCGTTGCCCTAGAAACGTGCGGTGCTCAACCAACGGGTCCAACAGGCTACAATAAACTTAGCAGGGATCTGTTAAATACACGAGTCGTACGTAGCGTGCGAGGACGAACGTTCATTTCGCCTGATCGCGGAGTGCATTTCAGACCTTTGTAAATAAAATGTGTTTTGCATAAAGTAAGGTTTTGTTTAGTAAATGGCATTAGACGTGTGATGCATTTTGTTGTTAATTTTCAAATGAGTAAATTTATAAAATTACTAAGAACTCAAACCATGTAGTTGTAGAGATATTTATAGGCAATAAAAGTAAAATTTCATTTGTTGTAATGAATAAATCTGAAGTGTATTTAAATATAGAAAATATCAATTGATTTGATAAACTATTGTTTTCAATCTTTTTAAAAAATGTTTTCATGTAGTTAATTAGTACTACTCATATTTTCTAAATTTTGACTTAATTAATAATGACCAGAGTATTAAGTAGTTTTTTCTTAATAAGTTTGTAATATTTTAATTTCAAGAGAAAAAATTAAATTGTATTTGATTTTTTTTTTTTAAATAAATAACTACTAAAACATTATAAATTGGAAAATTACTTGGTAAAATGATAATATTAAAACATATTTTGCGCGGGTAGTCTGATGTGGCTACTAAATATTGTTTTTTTAGATAAATTGTCATATTTTAAAAACAACTTAATATTTTAATGCTTTTTGATTGTGTATGTGCATATGTTATATATATATATATATATATATATATATATATATATATATATATATATATATATATATATATATTATTTAAAATGATACCTTCTCAGTGAATTATAAGAAATAGTTATTTTAGTATTCTGTAGTACTTTTATTGAAAAAATACATTGCAATTGTTTAGGATATGAGTTCTTAATGTGGTGCCTAAAAGATAATTTGAAATTGATATTAATTTTCGCCTATAATGTAACTCTTAAGTGGAACAGGGATAGGAATGATTTAAAATCTAAATGATACACACACTTCGTTTACATAACAATTTAATTAACACTGAGTAAAATACAGTGAAAGCAAAAGATAGCATACACGTTATACAAATTGCTCAAATATCTGCCGAGCAATATCTATTTATTGTATAGTAAATATAGCCAACGAATAAATTTGTTCTTTAACAAAATAAGCAATGCTTTTATAAAATATGATTTAACTCGGGGAAAACTGTATGCTAATATACATGAGTACCATTTTATGAATCTCTGTGCTTACGGTACCAGTTTTAACTGATAAACAGTCCTTCAACGTTGAATGGGAGAGCACTCCGAAGGAACTGAATATATTTTGATTCGGCAGTGACACAAAAGCTAGCAATACTTACCTTTTATTAAAATACTCAGGAAATTGGCACAAATTTCGACGTTAAACTAAGAGATCATTCAGTAATCGTAGCTACTTGCTTCATATTTTCTCGAAGGCGTCTCTATAACAAAATTTAGTGCTCTTTGATTCCTCTGTCACTGTTACTTTTCATAATAATTAACAGACATGTGTTACCAATAGCAAATCATATTTTTGAAGCATTTTTGTTCAGAGGCTATGGTAAACTTTGGTTTCTGGCTGTATGTCCACTCAAATCCTTAAACATTTCTCGGCAGATATCTTAACAATATATGATCTTTAGTTAATAAAAACATAACTATAATATGCTTGTATTGTATGTATAAAAGTACTCTGGAGATTATTTTAAATTAAATAGTGAAACTCAATTTCTAGAATTTAGGAAATATACCTTAATTTTTTTTGCAGAAAAAAACTATCAATTTAAATATTACTATTTTTAAATAGACTAAAATTATTTACAATTCTCTTAGAAAAATTAAAATTAACGTCTAAACCCGAATATAAGGCAACTCTCCACTTTTTAATATAAAACATGCTATTAACATATGTACATATTCTCTAATTTACAATATACTCATATGGTGATTTCTATGTTTAGAAATAACACCACGCCTTATATTCGGGTTTATACTGTTATATGGAATATACATTTGAGCGAATATTGATTATAAAAAAAAAATTGGAATGGATACAGACATCCATGCCTGCAGCCTCATCGACGTATGTCCAATTTTGAATCACAAATTATATACCAAAATACATTTTTAAAATTATAGGTGCCTAGTTTGCTAATAAATTTAAAACAAGCGTGAAAACAATTTCTTTTCTTGACAAAAGCAAAGCAGATTAAGCCGACTATAAATGTATTGATATTTATTATTCAATTTAAAAAAAAAAAAAAAATTTTCTCCGTTTTTCCATTTCCTGCATATTCCTGAAAATGTTGAATACAATTGAGTGGAAAATAAACGAGAAAAAAAATATTTTTTTTAACTGTTAAAGAAAATTTTGAAACATAAAAAGTCAGATGCGCGACTAGACCATAATTCGTATTTATAAAAACAATTTCATCAAGATCGGTTGCATAGTCTAGCCGCAGTTAGTGGAACAAAAAACGTACGAGCGAGCGACCGAACAACATACATACGGTCATATGTTGTAATTGTCATTTCGTGATCCAGGGGTCTGTCCGGGATTTCTGAAATACTACAGACATCGTACCGAACACTATAGCTCTTCGACAGGAGGTCGATGAGCTAATTATGCGCCTCGTTATTTGGCAATTATGTTATTTTTCCACGGCCGGGAGTAGAAGTCGGTTTCTATGGCATCAAAATTGTGATAGAAGTAAAAAATTTACTCCTTAGGAACGAAATAAGACAACAATTTCCCTAGGGGAGTTTTTGTTATAACAAAGGTTTTTGTAAACAAATGTCTATTACGTTACATGGAAACATCCCAATGACATTCAAATATTGCTTTTGAAATTAAGTGTTTCTACTCCCGATCGTAGAAAAAATAGTACCTATATACACCTCGGGAGAGACCACTATTTTTCCCTCGATGTATTTGTAGCCCGAGATCTTCAAATTACACCTTAGGTAAAATAAGACTTTGTCTCCCTTGGTGTATAATGTACTATGGTTCTAAAATATTTATTGGATCTTTTCCCAGTGTACGTATGTATATTCTGAGTTCTAGCATGATGAATCATTGGCTTAGAAGGTTTGCGTATGGAAGGCGTCTGTATAAATAATGAAGAAATAGACCTCCTGCTTCTTTCGTTCATTTTCTTTGATATCGAAGGAATTGATCGTCTTTATATTCGCGAAGACGTGGTCTTCGCTGCTTGAAACGTAGAATACCTTGCAGTACACTATTGGCCAATATTAGATGCTAATCTTCTTTTCTTTGAACGGAATACATTCAAAATATCTGAAACAATACATATACATGAATATGTCTCTATTAGCATTTGAGTGAGAGGGTACTAACCTGAATATTTGTGATGAAACAGAATATTTTCTGTGTGTTCAAGTGTGGCATTGATTCTATAGACGTGTTTATGAAGGTAGCACGAATGAAAAATTTCTTGATATTCCTCATTTGTCTTCCTTTTCTTCTTTTAGAATCCTTTATGCGTTATTCTTTATCAATAATATTTACATTGTTTGTGTGTGTTAAAATGTTGGTCAATACTTTTTGTGCGAAGCTGGATGTTTATTTAAATTTTGGTATTCGGCTAGTTATATTTGCATGTGCGATGTTATTTTTGTTCTTGGTGTCTTTAGCAGCATTCTTGTCATTTTGTTTTGTGTCCATGCTTTCCTCAATGTTCTTGTGAATGGCTTTATTTTATTTCATTATTCTTGTGTATTGTTTCAAATATTTGTAAATTTGTATTGTTTAAATATCATATAAGTATTATAAAATGTGGGCTACTGAATTGTTCATCTGTAAACGTCTGAGAACAAGTGAGTTTTTATATTTTCTCAGCAGGGAACAAGTGAGACTGGAAACAAATGAGAATGGGAACAAGTGAGACACTTTGCCTGGGAACAAGTGAGACAATCGTGACATAGAAATGTGGTGGGAGGTGCATGGGAACAAATGAGACGGGGAACAACTAAAAATGGGAAATAGTAAGACAGAGAAGAAATGAAAATGGGAACAGCTGAGACGCTTAGTTGAATTTGTATCTCAGTTATAAAATATAGGGCAGTGATGCACAACAGGCAAGCCGCATGCGGCCCGTTTTAAATTAGGCTCTAATGATTAGGGTGTATACATACTGTAGAGTCTAGACGTACAGTGCTTCTACAGTGCAGTTTACTACTAATTTTCCCACAATCAACATGAGTTCTCTACGAGTGATTGTGTCGAACAGCGAGGAGATGAAAGGAAAAGCCCGGTTCCTGTTTGGTTCGGGAAGTGAGGATGAGTTCTCGACTCTTTCTCGTAGGTACCTCAGATAGCCGTGCAGTCTCCGGAACTTGACACCAAACATCCCCCGGAACACTGTGCATACTCCGGAGCGGGCAGTGATCCTAGACTTCCCCCAGGACAGACTGATGCAAGACACCGAGGAGTAGGAGCAGGCCGCTCAATCCTTAATTGAGTTTGACGAGTTGGAGCTCATGATGCACGAAAAAAAGGTTCAAAAGGTCCGTTACTCGATATCTTGTGCGACACGGCAAAAGTATCTTCCGATTTTAGCCTCTGTTCTTTTGATTCGAGCCAAGGTAAGAATAGTAGAATATGCCGAGCTGTTCGTATGCGGTGATTGACAAGTATTCTAGGAAGTTTGTGTCGGTTGGGATAAACCACCATAACGGATTTATGTCGTCAATCGCCATATACTGTGGCTCGATATCTCTTATAATTGATATAACCCCATTAAGGGGTGGGTAGTGAACATAGATCGCTATGATAGAATGTTGATGACGTGCAGCAATCTACATACAAGTTTACCCCGGAAAAGGGTTAAAATTGATGCGGTATAGTCTTGGTTATAAGAAAAATTTGATACCCCGTCTGTAGCAGTCGCTAAAACATCTCGGTACATTCCAAGGTTAGCTGGTGAGCATTCTCTGGACTCAGGCAAGAAGACCCTAACGGGAATTTAGTTATTTTTTATGAGTTAGTATTTTGGAGATCTTTTTGCCTGGTCGGGCGAATGCTGACCAATAAGAGAAACATTAAACATTTGGAGTGGGGGTGTCAACCCCTAGTCAGTATTGAATGATGAATACATCATCCTCTTTGATTTGAAACTTGTCCGAGTGAACATCTCTCTTTGCTTTAAGATCTGCATTAAGAAAACAGTAACTTCAGTGATGAACGGCTGTAAGTAGACCTTTGTATTATATCTTTGTTAGTATTTATTGTGTATCTATTCAACTTTTATGTAAAAGTGAACAACTCGATTCGTAACAATATATATATTATTTTTATCCGCACGTGTATTCAACTATTGTTTTATTTCGTAGTATATCTGTTTTGTTCCGTAAATTCGGTTATAAACGAAATCCTTCTATCCAAGAGAAAGAGGGTTGGTGGCAGCACAATCTCGAATAGTTGATAAATAAAAGCGATTTCAATATCCACGTACGCCACGTGACACGTCAATACATATTTTTAGGCGAAGATGATATAGAAAATATTCTAGGCTGTGCACTTGTCATAAGAAGTAAAATGAAGGTGCTCCAGCAGTTTCCGGAGCATGAAAACTCGCCAAAGAAATATCTTTAGGCACTGCAGTGTGCTGCGTTAGCTGTTGTGAAAAGTTCGACGCTTGTAAACGATTGTTGGTGGGAAATGTATATTTATTATAATTGTAAAATCCCATACGATTTAGAAAGATAATGATAAATTGATTGATTTGGAATAAAAAATATTTATACAAAATGTATTTGTTTTTCACTTAAAATAATGCTCATACATTATTTACGCCTCCACTTACTCCTCTATCTCGTGTTACGTTATATTAGGTATGTAATGTAAGAAAGGTAATTATTTAGTTGAAAAACGAAACATATTTTATTTCAAATCATATACATATTTTTAAAATAATGAAATATAATATTCCCATAGGAGTCAGTATATTTAAATTGTTTAATTTGTTTTAGAATGTACAGTGAAAAGTTGAATGTTATTGTTCACTTGGAATATTTGAAACTCACAGATTTTAAGATTTAAGAGAAACATGAAGTTACAGCTGCTAGGGCAACGAAATACGGTAGAAAAATAATAGTTGAATTTTCAGAAAACATTGTATTTCTACCGGCACGATTTTTTCCGATTGTTAAAGTAATAAAGTATACCTACTTACTTACTTACTTACTTAAAGGGCCTTTTCAGACCTTCATTAGCGCGAATTTCTAATTACCTCATTAGCGCGACTTTCTAATTACTTTCTATTTTTTAACCTTGAGTAAAATTATCGCCTTAGGCTGAGTGAAAATTTTCCATAATTGTTGATTACGTTACGGTGTAGTATAAAGCGTTATACGTGTTGTAAATTATTACCAGTTGGATTTAGACGATCGAAGTACTATTTCAAGTAAGTATTCATATGGTTTATTAATTTAATCAGTATATTTAAATTGTTTGATTTGTTTAGAATGAACACTGAAAAGATGAATGTTATTGGTCGCATTGAAGTACTGAACAGCATCGGAGGGGCGAGGGGGGGGGTTGTGGGAGAGAAGCCTCTCATGAAAATCAAAGAACTGCTGGTTCGAACATTAATAAAACTGTGATGATAGAAATTGTTAAAATCGAAGATAAACCAATGTATTGAATTCTGTAATAAAGTATAGTTATAAAATTTAATTATGTGTTGTTATTGTTAATTATGCACAAACTCAAAATATTCCATTGAAATGTTTGGTTTCAACTTTATCTTCAAATCATTAAGGGACGGTCATTAGTGTATAATATATATATATATATATATATATATATATATATATATATATATATATATATATATATATATATATATATATATATATATATATATATACCGGGTGTCCCAAGAAATCTGGAACATGGGGAATTAACATGTAAAATTGAAAAAGTTGCGATTACTTCTGTATTATATATTTTAGAGCGCTGAAATTTGGTACAGGTGTAGGGATAGGTTATTCGCATTGATTGGTATTAATTAAAATTATATTAATGCTCACATTTCTAATAAAAATGCTTTTAAAAAGTAGTCATTAAAAGATGTACCTTATATAACATTTTTGCAAAACTTTATTTACGGCGTTGCTAGCACAACGGTAAGAAGCTTATTTGGTAATTTAAATAATTAATTAATTTAAATGTTTTTTTCAATATTTATGAAAGTATAGTAAACGAATCACTAAATATGAACAATTATAATGAAAATGAGTACTATAACTATTTTTTCAATGTGTGTGAAAATATCATAAGTGAGTCTCTGACTGTCGGAAATCAAGTGGGAAATGGTACTGTGTCAAGATTTGAAATAACTAACGACGAAGAAAAAAATGTAAAGAAGTTTGGTATTGTCGGTAGACGTATAACTTTTAGAATGACTGATCCACCGCATGGCAAAAACCCTGCAACATGGTTTAAAACTAGCATGGAAGAATTAATTAGTCACCTTATTTCTACAATACCACCTGCGGATATGGTAGGGATGATATTGAACACTCCTCGTATGGAATCAGGACCGGAATGGCTAAGTTTTCGGAGAGCGGATCAACTCGATGTAGATATCGTATGGGAAGTTATTGCAAGAATTCTTCAAAGCAATGCAGAATTATTTTCGTCAGGAGAATTTTGTATTGAGATAACGCGCATCACCTGACCTGTTGGATACGGAAGACTCAAGAGTCACGGATTGACGTATGCTGAATTTTGCAAGAGGAAACACGAAGTGATTGACATGAAAAATAATGATAATCTTTGTTTACCTCGTAGTTTAATTGTGGCTATTGCATATGTTACGAAAGACTCTACTCTCGAAAATATCTGCAAAGACGTTAACGGTACGCAGTGTGTTAAAGCGCGTGAACTTTTAATAAGAGCGCGTGTTAATATACCATTCGACGGGGCCGGTATACCGGAGCTGGTTGAATTTCAGCGGTATCTATCGGATTATAATATTGTAGTGTATGAATATAATGGCAAGGGTTCGGTAATTTTCGAAGGAGCTCCAAATAAAAATTTATTAAATGTGAATTTACTTCATAGTGAAAAGCATTTCAGTGTGATTAAGAGTCTGACATCAGCTTTCTCGTGCGATTATTTCTGTCAACCATGCCATAAACCATACAACGCCATAATTCATCATACCTGTCCGAACAATTGTCCAGCATGTAAGCGCACACCCCCGTGCGATGTAAATTTGCAATTAGTGCAGTGTGATAAGTGTCAGCGTTGCTTTCGCGGTCAACGGTGCTTATTGAATCATGAAGGTTCGGTGTGTAATAACTTTAAAAGGTGTGCAAGGTGTTTATAGACGTATTCTCTGCAGCGACAAGCTCGACATGTATGCGGTGAAGTTTACTGCAAATTATGCCAATCACATCGAAAACCTGATCATAAATGCTACATGTGTGAATAAAAATATTGTAGACAATTCGGCGTCACATTTATGCCTATATTACGACTTTGAAACAAGACAGGAGAAAGTTGTAGGGAATACCAAGCTTCATGAAGTTAATTTATGTGTTGTGCAACAAACATGTTCAAAGCGTATCGATGATATTAATGTGTTTTGTGCTATGTGTGGAATTCGACAGCATATATTTGATAATGACCACGTAGCTAATTTCATTCGGAATGTGTTATTACCGCGTATTTCATTTTCAACAATCACGTGTATAGCGCACAACGGCAAAAGCTTCGATATGCAGTTTATTTTAAAATACCTGGTAGAAATACTACACATAAAGCCGAAATTAATAATGAGCGAGACAAAAATTTTACTTTTGGAAATTAATAGGACAATTAGATTTATAGACTCTATAAATTACATGCCCATGTCACTAGCTTCATTGCCAAAAGCGATGGATTTGCCCGTGTCCCTTAAAAAAGGTTATTTTTCGTATTATTTTAATACTCTGGACAATATAAATTATGTAGGACCCATACCAGCGATCGAGTATTACGGGGCAGACGATAAGCATTCAGACACACGCGATCGTTTCTTAATTTGGCATGCGAAGCAAGTCCTGGATAATGTAGAATTCGAAATGAAGAAAGAATTGCGCGATTATTGTATTTCGGACGTGGATATTCTGAGGCGCGCGTGTGAAAAATTTCGGTTAACATTTATCCAAGATTGTAATGTGTGCCCGTTCACGGAAGCAGTGACAATAGCGTCTGCATGTAACCGTGTATTTCGAAGAACGAATC
The DNA here is from genome assembly GCA_963422195.1 of Carabus problematicus. NCBI lineage: Eukaryota > Metazoa > Arthropoda > Insecta > Coleoptera > Carabidae > Carabus > Carabus problematicus. The sequence continues at coordinate 11,389,954 of OY728585.1, read as the reverse complement.
GCAAGCCCCAGAGTATAGGGATAATTCCACATACAGGATATCGGTTTAGAGACAATGACTGGTATTCACAGCTCGATACTAAAAAGCGCTACTAAGGCCTACTAGTTAGGAGTCTGCTAGGAGCTACTAACGTCGTTAGTAGCTTGTCTATTCAGAGGTCGCTACTACGAGTGTATTAACTAGTGCAAGTGACTAACGAAAATATATGTGGCAACGTTGCAATTATCTGTCAACCGTCAGAATAAACCCAACCTTACCGACATATAATTGGTCCGCGATAGATATTTGGTGAAGTTAGTAAATAGTTTTAAATAAAAGGTAAGTAAAATATACATATTTTATAAATATATAACGCTTTGTTATACATGACACGACATTTTAATTAATATAATAAATGCACGATACAAGAAATTTTGAAAAATCAAATATGTACGTTTGGTGAACTCTCGATATAAGAAAGTTTTGGTTGTATTTGCTTTGAGAAAGAGTTTTCGTATATCGAAATTAACCAAATATTACTATTACACAACTTATTACATATATCATAATTTATTACTACATGTTTCTTATACATATATTTGTAATAGTAAATATTATGTACAATACGGTATATAGTAATATAAATAAATCATTTATATTTAGATGAGCGCAAAACGTGAAAGGTCGAAAATTGGTCGAAAGAAGAAAAGAACTATTTAATTGAGTTGGTCTGGGATAGGAAAGTGCTTGAAAACAAATCGAAGGATAAAAGAACAGTGGAGAAGAATGAAAAATACAGCAAAGGCCAGTGTATCCAAATTTAATCGTGCTGCAAAACAGACTGGTTCTTCATCAGAAATGCCAGTAGAAGTGAAGTAGACTGGATGACACGCGATATTTGTCCAGACGACTTCGTTGTAGATTCCAGTCTGTACGAATCAGAAGCCGTGGAACACCAGATCTAAGGAGAACGGCTCAATCAATGATTTGGAAAAATAAAATGAAATATATTTATATGTAATAAAATTTTAATTCATGTAAAATGTTATTTATAATTGCTACACGAAATCCGTCGTGGCATTGGCATCTGAATTGCATCAATTTGTTCATAAATGGACGTATCAGAATCTATGTAAACATTTATTATTATTAATATTAATTATAAAATGGTAGTAATTAAATTATAAATTCAAAATGTTTGTCATTGTCGTAATCATCATTATCTAATCTAATATTATATATAACTGCTATTGCAGCTATGGTAGCTTTAGCTATGTCCAACGATACATTTAGGCTGATCTGAAGACTTCTGAACATTGCGTGTGGAAGTATGGGAAGTATTGTACCTACGTTCCGGTGTAGTTTGAGGGTCTGATACAAGTGCTATCAGAAAATGTCTGCATGGACAGACTCCATCTCCCAATAACAAACCTTGTATTGACCCATTCTAAAAATTTAGGAATTAATTTATAATTAATTGTGTTTAATGCTTAGTGAAATGTACGTTACTTCAAATTTTCTTGCCAGTGTACACTCTTGCCATATTCTAGCGTCGTGAGCACTAGTTCGCCATCGGGTATTTAAATCTGTAATGCGATGATTGGCACCTATACATTTAGAAAGTACCATCCCTTGCAGTACAGCAACGGCCTTTCTTTGTCTGGATTTTTTATCCGAACGTGGGTACAGATAACGCACGCAACAACATCGGATTTTTGACATGATTGAGATTATTGGAAAATCGAACAAATTGATGCACTTTCGATGCCAATGCCAGAGATACTTGCCGAACAATCCGGCTAACATTAGCCTGACTTATACCATGCAAATCACCTAAAAATAAACCATAACTATTAAGAACTTACATCATTAATAACTGGAAACTTAGGTTATAATAATGTAGGATGTAATACAGTAACATGCATCACTTAAATCTTAACCAACCGCACTATTTTTAAACTTGACATTAGTTGACGACTAACAATTAACTATTATTAACATAATATTCATAAAAATTCTTATAAACCACTTATCTTTCTGTTGTTGCTGGTTGACCTTGCTGCTTGACAAGTAGCACTATTCGCATTCAATCAGACATAGTGGGGAGGTAAATTATTTTAGGCGGGATATTTTGGTGGCAATTCAAATTAAAGTATATATTCTTACTGTTATCTTCTTGGTACATGCCTTTAGCATAATAAAATCGCTTTGGTTCAAGCGCAGGTCGAATCAGCTCCATTATATATTTCTCGGTAGTCTTATTTACACGATATCCCCGCTTAAATTCGATATCCGTATAAACTATATACGGATCTGCGTGGTCGTGATAATTTTTTCTTACTACATTCCGTAAATTTCTTAATTCTCTCACCCTTCGCACATTTCACAAATTACGTACGAACACGGCAGCCATATTTAAACAAGCAATTGGTGCGACTAATTTTCGCTACTAAAGTTAGGAGACTCCTAGCTTAGTCGCGCCTAGTCGCGACCTGTGAATAGACATTTTTAGTAGGTCTTAGTAGATTCCTCTAGTAGCCCTTAGTATCGAGCTGTGAATACCAGTCAGTCAATCTAAAATAGCTGTACAGTGGCTGATACACGAAGAAGTGCAACGGGGAATTTACATTCAACATGCCGGCCACGGCAAAGAAGCGGTGTTGGAGCAGTCTATAAAGGAAGATGGATATTTTCAAAGAAACCGTCTAGTTTTTGAATTTCTGGGCTGCTTTTATAATGGTCATGACTTATGTTTCCGTACAAATCGCGACCAACCGGTTTACACGAGCTCAAAAGAAACCCTGGAGAATAGACTCGAAAAAATAAACGAAAAAATGCGCAAATTACGGGCTCTTGGTTATACAGTAATAGAAATGTGAGAATGTGAATTTCGAAAACTCTTAAAGCGAGACAAAAATTTAAAGTTTCGTTTAGAAAATCATGCTCTATTAAAGAATTTACCATAACAACCATGTGACGCACTTTGTGGGGGTCGTACGGGGAACATAACTCAATACTATAAAACTGAAGGTGACGAAAAAATTAAATATGTCGACGTATGTTCACTATTTGTAAATATGGGAAGTTTCCAGTCGGGCACGCTATTGTCTACGTTGGCGATGAATGTAATGCAGTATTAAACAGTTTAAACAATTTAAATCGTGTAGAGGGCCTGATAAAATGCACTGTTTTACCTCCCAACCAATTATTTCACCCTGGTTTACCGCGAAAAGCGCATGGTAAATGAATGTTTGCGTTATGCCGTACTTGTTGTAATGATCTAGCCTCTATAGACTGTACACATACGACGAGGAGAGAATATTTACGGGGACATGGGTTGTTGACGAAGTTCGTTTAGCCGTACAACACGGCTATAAAATTGTTAAAGTTCAGGAAATTTGGCAATATCAAGTAACGGAGTATAACAAACAAAACAATTCAGGAGGTTTGTTTGTAGATTATATAAATTACTTCCTGAAAATGAAGCAAGAAGCATCAGGCTATCCCGCACAGTGTTTGAATGAACACAGTAGACAGGATTATCGTGATGCTTATCAGAAACAAGAAGGAATTACCCTGGATCCTAATTTCATAGAAAAGAACGCTGGAAAAAGATCCCTGGCGAAATTGATGCTTAATTCATTCTGGGGTAATTAAATTTATTATTATTATTAATATTATTTCTAATATTAACGATTGTATTTTCTTAGGAAAGTTTGCCCAGTTAGAAAATATGCGACGTACGACAGTGGTGTCCAATCCGGCGGAACTGTACGAGCTATTGGCGAACCCCGCGGTGACAGTGAACAATATCCTTACCGTGGGTGAAACAATGGCTTACGTGAACTGGGAGTTCTTAGAGGAAGCCGTGGAGCAGTTACCTACGGTGAACGTCGTTATTGCCGCGTATACAACAGCGCAAGCTGTACGAGTTTTTATAGCCGCTAGGACAGAGAGTTTTATACTACGATACTGATTCAGTAATATATCGCTATCTTCCCGGACAGTATGAACCGCCTGTCGCTAATTTCTTAGGCGATCTCACTGATGAGTTAACTTGTTACGGCGAAGGTAGCTATATTATCGAATTTGTATGCGGAGGTCCTAAAAATTATGCCTATAATGTATATAGTACGAAGGCAAACAGTGTTAAACAGGTTTGCAAAGTGAAGGGATTTACATTAAATTATAAAAATTCCCAAATCGTTAACTTTGATTGTTTGAAAAATATTATACTTAGTGAGGGGGAGAATGTAGCCACTCCTGTGATAGTAAGTTCAAATAATATACGAACAAATTTAGACCATAGTGTAGTAAGTAAAACAGAGAACACAGTGTTTCAAGTACGATTTATGAAACGACGGAAAATAGACAATTTGATATCGCTACCATATGGCTACAAGCGAAGTAGAATAAGATAAATATGTGTATGTTATTTGTTTGTGTGAGAGAGGGAGAGAAATATGTGCAGTATAAATAGAGGCAAATTTTTAAAATTACTATCATTTGTTATTATTATTTTTCCTAAATATAATGGATGTAATAAAATTTAAACATCCTTTCTCCGCACTAGTGGCCGGTCCTTCGGGATGCGGTAAATCATATTTTGTTACGAACTTTATTCAAAATTTAAATAAAATGAGTGATACAAGTTTTTGCGTATTACATGGTTCTATGGGGCGTGGCAGGAATTATATGATACAATACACGGTGTTGAATTTTAACGGGCGAGAACCTGAGCTGATGAGAGAAGCAGATTCTCGCGTAGTTGATTTATTTACCAAAGGCAGTCACCATAAAAATGTTTCTGTATTTTTTATAACACAAAATTTATTTCATCAGGGTAAAGGAAGTCGCGACATATCGTTAAATGCAAACTACATTATTTGTTTTAAAAATCCGCGCGACAAGGCACAAATACTCACGACAAGTTTGTCCTGAAAATATCAAATTCATTCAAGATGCCTATAATGATGCTACATCGAAACCACACGGATATCTACTCTTTGATCTTAAACAAACTACCCCCGATTGGGGTCGCTTTAGATCATCACGTGATGGTCAAACATATGTTTACATACCGCTAAAAAAGTATAAATATACGAGTACTAATGCCCCGGGCATTATTAGTTAAACATGCCTAGGTCCGTAATCACTAATGCCGATTTTTTAAAAGCACTGTATAATTTAAAACCTAGTCATCGAGTTGTTCTATTAAGAAACGCTGATTGCAGTAACGTACAGTGTATTTGTGAATGTGTGTATAATATACTGAACGGAAAGGTACCCCTGAATAAAAATCAACATAGTCGTCTAGGTCGTTATTAAACAACTCACCGAAAATTAATAAAACGCGGGGAAAATTGGAAGAGAAAGAAGAAGATTCTAGTTTAATCAGGCGGTGCATTTCTACCACTGTTATTAGCACCCTTATTGTCGGGCGTGCTGAGTAGTTTATTTGAGAGAAAAAATGGAACATGCTAAAAAAATGCTTCTAATATCTCCTGAAATTCTAGAACGACTACGACACAGTACTCGGGATGATAGTAAAGATATAACTACAACTCTTGATTTAGAAATGAAAAAAATTTTAGACGCTAAACACAGTGACGAAGAAAAATGGCCCCTATATCGTGAAGTATTGCAGTGGTATTTACATTTTCAAAATCAAACACGCACCGCTATTAAAATTCCGATTACGGAGGATAATTCTAATCTAGTAATAAACGACGATACATCCAGTGAAACATTAGATGCAATACCAAAAACGTATAGACATAGTGCTAGTCTTCTATTACAAAAAATTAAGTCAGGAAAACATATCATCTGGGATGATAGGGGTGTTGTTAGTATTTACAATGAGTTAATTCCTGATTCAAATATCCCTGTGGGCTGGGCTAAATTTTCGGAAGCGTTAAAAAATGTCAACATTCCCCACGAATTTATCGGAAATCCTCGTAGAAGATAGTTTATTGTAAGAAATAAAATGCCCTCAAGAAATGTAAAGAAAATTAAAGAAGCTAACCAGTATGACGACGGCCGTAGCGATAATATAACATACGACGGTGACACCAAATCTTATCAACAACAATCCCCCATTTCTTGGGTACCCTTCAAATTATGAAGCATGATTTGAGCAGAATTTATCATGACCCATCGAACTTGGCGGGGTATGCGGGTGCCGATAGACTTATAAACAAAGTAAAAGGAAAATATAATTCGAAATCTGTTAAAGACTGGCTAGCAAGTCAGAACGCGTACACATTACATAAACCGGCACGGAGAAAATTTCCTCGTAATAGATATATAGTATCCAATATTAACGACTTGTTTCAAGTGGATCTTAATGATATGCGAAGTCTTAGTCCACATAATGACAATATCAAATACATTCTAACAGTGATAGATATATTTAGCCGTTATGCTTGGGCGAAAGCTCTCAAGGACAAGAAACCCATCAGGGTTATTGAGGCCTTCAAAGAAATATTTAGAGAAAGTAAACGCATACCGATTTCACTACAAACAGATAAGGGATCAGAGTATATTGCAAAATCTGTAAAAACATATTTGAATAAAAATAATATTAAATTTTAGGTCACACAAAATCCTGATGTGAAAGCATGTTTTGTTGAAAGATTTAATAGAACTCTGAAAACCAAAATGTAAAGATACTTTGCGCATAACAATACATACCGATACATAGATGTTCTACCACAGCTTGTTTCATCATACAATAGTGCAAAACATTCCTCTATAAAAATGCCGCCTAAAGATGTAAATAATGAAAATATTTTACAAGTATGGAGAAATCAGTATGGGGATAACCGAAAGGAGAATGGCATGGCTAAATTTAATGTAGGAGATACCGTTCGAATATCTAGAGAGAAAGAACTGTTTGAAAAAGGTTATGCTAACAATTGATCTGAAGAAATATTTACAACTTATAATGTAATAAAAAGAAATTCACATGTATTCAGAATACAAGATTTAAATGGAGAGAAAATTGAAGGTATTTTCTACGGTACCGAACTTCAAAAAGTAACTGTAAAACCTGATGATACATTCAAAATAGATAAAGTAATTGAAACAAGAGGTACAGGCATCAGAAAGCAACTACTCGTCAAGTGGCGAGGATATAGCAACAAATTTAATAGTTGGATACCGGCAGGTAACATAAAACTTATCTAATCATGCATAGAAATGAATTTTACTTGACGTTGCCTAGTAATAGTTCGATGAAATACTTCCCCGACAAAAAAATAATAAATGTGCACGACAATAATATACATATATTATAAACAAAAGAAAATTGAAACAGTTACTCAATTTGTATTATTAGACGGAATGCAAATTGTACCGTCGAAGAAAAATGTAAAAATTAATTTGAATAAAACTCATATTACACCTGGAAATTATAGAGACATCGATGAAGTTTTACAAGCATTAAATAAAAATCCCTCATTAAATAAACATGTAGTTTTTAACTACGAAACAACAAGCAAACATGTATCTGTGGAATTTAAAAACGAAAACATTACTTCACTGCAATTATCCCCGAAACTTTCTCTTCAGTTAGGCTACGGACCTTATACAGATATTTATCAGAAGCCAATATCATGTAGCGCCTCTAATATTCTTCTGGGAATTCCGTCACAACTGTTTGTATATTGCGATGTCATTGAACCCCAGCTTGTAGGGGATGTGATTTCACAACTTTTAAGAATAGTTCATGTGAATACACAGAAATATGTATACGGGATGAATAAAATGATTTCCTATTCGCCGTCACACTACATACCTGTATTACGACGAGAATTTCAAAATATCGAAATAGATATAAGAACTGTGGAGGGACACTCAGTGCCATTCCAGTTTGGAACGTTTTGTGTGAAACTCCATTTTAGAAAGCGACAGATTTCATTATGAGACCATGTCCATATCAAGCATATTATAATTTACAAGCGGGGTCCGGGGTGGGGTCGGTAGTATACAGGGGTTCACCGTATCGAGAGGGCATGGACTTGGTAGCTTTTTCAGCGGTTTATTTAGAAGTATATTACCCTTAATAAGAAAAGGAGCGGGGGCCGTTGGAAAAGAAGCTGTTAAAACGGGGATAGATTTTGTAGGTGACCTCAGTCAGAATCGCCCCGTTAAAGAATCTTTCAGAAATCGTATATTCGTGGCGGGGGTTATACATATTTCAGGGGTTGTAAAAAATGCGAAGAAAATTAATACACAATGATACATTTACATACTAATATATCTTTCAAATATAAGACGATTTCGCTTTAATATGACATTACGGTTATCTTTGTATAGCACGGATTCACTGTAAAATTGTTAGAAAAGTACAGTATACTTGCGTTCACATATACAGGGTGAGTTTTTTAACCTGAGACTTTCAAATATCTCGAAAAATAGGCACTATAGCAAAAAATGTCTAGTATCAAAATTTAATCATTCTGGGGGGGAAATACATTAGTGCAAAAAATAATCCCCCACCCCCCTCTTTGTGGGTGGGGCGAGGGGTAACTTTTAATCTAAGATAGGAACTCCAATTTTTTATTGCAGATTCGGATTCTACGGCTAAATGTACGTACGATCTGAATAAAATATTTTTTTCGGTTCGCTGTAATCGACGAAATTCAATTTTTTTCGATTTCTTCTACTAAGAACATATGCCTACGATTCTGCAATACGTTTTCAACAAAAAAACATCACGTTTTCATTGTAAATACTCGAAATTTGTTATAAAAAAACAAATGTCATGTTTTGATTGTAAAAAGTTTATTAACGTAAATGATTGATGAATAAACTAATTAGTAGTTTAAAATAAGTGTTCAAAATGATGGCCTTCGACTTCAATGCACTTATTAATCCGCTTTTCAAATGATTCTACACAACTGAGAAGTGTGTCTGCTTGAATTTCGGCACAAGCATATCTGATTCGCTCAACCATATTCTCCCGTGTTGTTGGTTCTTGTTTGTATACTTTCTCTTTGAGATAGCCCCACAAAAAGAAATCTGGCGAAGTAAGATCTGGTGATCTGGCAGGCCAATTTACCGGACCAGTTCTACCGATCCAGCGTCCATTGAAATCCCGATCAAGAACTTCACGTGCTACCATCGAATAGTGTGCTGGACAACCATCATGTTGAAACCACATGTTCTGTCGCACTTCCAAGCTCAAGTCTTCCAGTAATGTTGGCAGTTCGTTTTCCAAAATGTCTCGGTACATCTGACCATTCAATGTGCCTTCAATAATATGGGGGCCTATAAGTTTGTTGCCAATTATTCCACACCACACGTTGACACTCCACGGATGCTGATGTTCAACTTGGCGAAGCCAGTGCGGATTTGTAACACTCCAATAATGCATGTTGTGCCGATTGACCGTTCCATGGTTTGTAAAAGATGACTCGTCGGAAAACAACACGTTACGAAAAAAATTGGGGTTTTGCTGTATTTGTTCACGTGCCCATTGACAAAAAATTACCCGGTTTTGGAAATCAACGCCATGAAGATCTTGGTGTAAAGACACATGATAGGGATGATATTTGTGACGTTTTAAAATTTTCGAAACACTGCTTTGGGACAATCCGGAATCGCGAGCTATTTCTCTTGTACCAATATGCGGATTATGAGTCACTGCAGCCAATACACCAATTATATTATTTTCATCAGTCACTGCTGTTCGACGGGTCCTTTTTTTCGGTTGAACACTTCCATCAGTAGTAAATTTTTTGACAATTCGGTGAAATGAAGCACGTGACCGAATTCTATCCGGAAAACGTTGAGCGTAAAGAGTAACAGCATTATCAAGACTTCTGCCAGCTTCTCCATAAACCAAAACCATTTCAATTTTCTCTTGTGCAGTTAAATACTCCATTCTGAAGTTAATATTGACAGCCTAACGGAAAACAATGAAAACGCGACATTTGTTTTTTTATAACAAATTTCGAGTATTTACAATGAAAACGTGATGTTTTTTTGTTTAAAACGTATTGCAGAATCGTAGGCATATGTTCTTAGTAGAAGAAATCGAAAAAAATTGAATTTCGTCGATTACAGCGAACCGAAAAAAATATTTCATTCAGATCGTACGTACATTTAGCCGTAGAATCCGAATCTGCAATAAAAAATTGGGGTTCCTATCTTAGATTAAAAGTTACCCCTCGCCCCTCCCACAAAGAGGGGGGTGGGGGATTATTTTTTGCACTAATGTATTTCCCCCCCAGAATGATTAAATTTTGATACTAGACATTTTTTCCTAGAGTGCCTATTTTTCGAGATATTTGAAAGTCTCAGGTTAAAAAACTCACCCTGTATAGGGCTCGGTCCGGCCTAGCCGCGGTCCGGCCGAGGTCTCGTTTTTAGCGAGCATTCACATTAGGCAGCCGCGGTCTCGGGTCTCAGTGCGGTCTCGCTTGCAAGTTGTAGTAGCGAGGAGATTATATTTAATTTTTTTCTGGGAAATTAAAACTTTTTCTAAATAGTTAATTCTAATTACACAAACGTATCTACATAAGTAAAAATAGTTCAATTAGCTAACTTGTCATTTTTGTATTATATTACGGACTATCGGCTTTAACTCACAACCGGTCACACGAATTATTCCATTATGTCAAGGTATTACCTTATAGTATTAAATTGATAGTATTAATTATAAACTTATAATAATCAAGGGTATATATAGTTACAATTTTATGTAATGAATTTAAATACTCAGCTTATAACATAAGTATAACAATTCACCTTATACTGTAGATATTTTTCTCCTGTATTATGTCTTAGAAATACAGCATATCACAAAAAAACTACGTTCTGTTATTGAAATACATCTAGGCATATGTACCGAAGACGTCCGAGTGGTATCGAGAACAGACGATTTGAGTTTTGGGACCCAAGCGAGACCCTTATTCACACATGTCAACCGCGGTCCAGGCGGGCCTCGGTCTATCCTATTCAGATTCTCTGCCAGGCAAGCCTCACAGACCGGCTGGGACCCCGGCTAGACCGCGGTCTACAAGTGTGAATGCTCTCATTGAAATACATGGAAAGAATCTGTTTCGTATGAGACCGGCGAGACCCAAGACCGAGGCTAGGCCGGCCCGAGCCCTACATATGTGAACGCAACTTAATAGTGCAGCTATTCTATGCATGAAATGTGATCGTGACTTTCGCGAAGTGAATTGTTTTAATACGCATAAAAACAGTATGTGTGAAAAAAAATGCAATAAATGTTTTAAAACGTACAATGTGTGATCTAATCAATCCCATGTGTGTAACACTGTATACTGTAAGATATGCGATGAATATAAAAGTGTGGAGCATCTTTGCTACATCCGAAAAAACAATAAAGAACTTGGCAGCGGTAAACACTTATTCATTTATTTCGATTTAGAGACTTGTCAGGAACTCAACATCACGAGGTAAATCTGTGCATGTTTCAGCAGTCATGCGCTCTGTATAGTGCAGCAGATGACGCTGATGGGACATGCGCCTCGTGCGAAATTAGGCAGCATATTTTTAAAAAAAATCCTATTGCGGAGCTAGTGGAATACGTGACTCTACCACGGAGGTCCTTTAAAACTGTCGCATGTATTGCCCACAACGGTAAAGGCTTCGATTTCCAATTCATACTAAAGTACATAAAGGAAACGCGTAGTATGAAACCTAAATGAATAATGAACGGGACGAAAATATTATTATTGGAGATAGACAATGTACGTTTTATTGATTCCCTTAATTTTCTGCCAATGTCACTGGCTAACCTTGGAAAGGCACTTGATCTACCGCCGTCTCTGAAGAAAGGATATTTCCCGCACTTATTCAACACATTGGAAAATAGTGATTATGTGGGACCTTTACCAGCGATTGAGATGTATGGCACAAATAGCATGCATAGTGAGCCCCGAAAACTGTTTTTAAAGTAGCATGAGGAACAAGTGTGCGAAAATTATGTGTTTCAGATGAAGAAAGAGATTGTTGAGTATTGCGTGGCTGGCGTGGATATTATAAGACGTGCGTGCATCAAATTCAGACAGACGTTTATTCAGGATTACGAGGCATATCCATTTACAGAGGCTGTAACTATTGCTTTAGCCTGTAATAAAGTTTTTCAGCGGCGATTTTTCCAACATAGGACCGTAGGCCTTATCCCTGAGAACGGATGTAGAATGCGAGATAACCAATCCCGTAGTGCATTACTGTGGTTGATATGGTAGAAGGAATCGCGCCAAATACATATCCAACAGGCTGCTCGTGAAAGAGAAACTGTATTGCAGAGGAATTTGAAAGTTAACGGCTGCTATTCCCCTGATAAAACCGTGTTTGAATTCCATGGATGCTTTTACCATGGGCATGATTTATGTATGTTTTAGAACAAATCGCGACTAACCGATACTGAATAATCTGCAAGAAACTCTAAATTCACGGTTTAATAGAACACTCGCTAAAACGGCAAAGCTACGTGCTCTAGGTTACACTATGATAGAGAAGTGGGAGTGGGAGTTTGCTCTGGAGAAGAAAAACGATCAGGGAATGAGACATTTTGTGGAAAATTATGATCTACTAAATATCATAACTCTTGAGCTGCGCGACGAGTTTTTTGGAAGGCGCACGGGTAATTGTACACTACATCGCAAAACCGCGGGTGATGAGAAAATTAAATATGTGGACGTTTGCTCATTATACCCATGGGTGTGTAAATACGGCAAATTCCCGGTCGGTCATCCGAAAATTTTTGTCGGTGCAGAGTGCAATGAAGTGTTGGGGGCTAACAACAACACTGATCGTGTGAAGAGTGTAGTTCTTCCGCCAAGTAACCTTCTGCATCCGGTTCTACCTCGTAGAATGCATGACAAACTCATATTTGTCTTGTGTCGCAAATGTTGTGACCAGCTGTGTCAAACGAACTGTGTGCACAGCGATGAAGAACGACAATTTACGGGTACATGGGTAGCCGATGAACTACGACGAACCGTTCAATATGGGTACAAGATAATCCAAGTGATTGAAATCTGGCAGTATGAGGTGTCAGTATACAATAAGAACACTAAATCCGGGGGATTATTTGTCGAGTAGATTGATACATTCGTGAAAATGAAACAGGAGGTATCAGAGTATCCAGCTGGTGTACCAGTGAGATACAAAAACAACATTACATCCGTGACTATCTGCAGAATGAGGGAGTCCAGCTGGATCCGAGCCATATATGAAAGAATGCAGGTCGACGTTCTCTGGCGAAGCTTATGCTGAACTACGCAAACTGGAAGTTTCTGAAGGACTCGATGGATTTATATAAATATTTGCGCCCCACGCTTTTATTTCTTTATTATGTGTACTTTATCTGTACTTTTAGTGCAATTTAATAAAAGCTTGTTTTTAAAAATTATTTTTTAAAATGAATTGTATTTATATTAATTTCGAGTATAAGACGCACCTGAATTTTGAAGAAAAATATGCGTCTTATAGTCCGTAAAATACGGTCTCTAATGACTTATGGTATTCTTTGAAAAGTAAAACGGTAATTGAATAGTTCGCAGGTATATAAAAAATGCTCAGTCTTTTCAATTATCAATTTGTATTGTATTCATCGACTTGTGCGTTATTATTATTTCGGTGTGTTTGTGTAAAATGGCAAGAAAGGCAGTGTATATGCGAAAAACGAAAAAATACCAACATAAATCTGAAATTTTTCTGAAATACTGGCGGAAAAGAAAAAAATTAAGTATTATTTTAAACATAATGAATTTTAAAGTAAAATTTATTGTAATACTCATTTTGCCATTTCAATAAATTGCCGTTCGCAATATAGAAAATAGCATAAACACAGTAAACTGTTTTAAAATTATGCTATATATTAAATTAAAATTCTAATCTAACTTTTAATTTTGTTGCAGTGAACAAAAGCAAAATAGTCGCGGTACTGTTGAACATGCCATTACTTCTACGTCTCTGGATAATAGTTTAGATAATAATTTAGAAGAGCTTAGCTGTTCATACAACAGTGAACATATTAATGTTATAAATAATAGTTTAATCGATAACAATTTAATTTTAAGTGATAACAGTGATGCTAAAACAAGTATACCGAATGATAATATAAATCTAACTAACGTATGTGCTTACAGAACGCAGATACGAAGAGTACCATTAGTAAAACAGAACAAAATAAAATAAATAAATTTTAAAAACAAGCTTTTATAAAATTGCACTAAAAAGAAAAAATAAATAAATAAAAGCGTGGGGCGTAAATGTTGCAATGTCCAATTTACATAAACATAATTTCTTATTCTGTCCATTTCTGCTAGAGCGTCTATATTACATGGTTTCTTTACACTTAATTTCAACCAGTCTAATTCCGCAATTCGTGCGTAAGAAAATATTAATAAGTAAAGAATAACATACTACTACTAAATTTTTTATAGACTGTAGAAATGATATTTTAAATTCCAATTAGTTAAAATCAAATTTGATTTAAACTGTTATATTCTTTTAGAAACTGCTTACATGTATGTGTACCTGTGCATGTATATGGTCGTGTAAGGTCATACAATTTATTTAGGTTACTACTTTTGTTATTGTGCTCTTTAGTAAATTAATTTGCAACATTATGTAAAATTCCGTATGACATTTTGACTTTTGGGAATAAAGATTATTATTAGTAGTAGTAGTAGTCCGTTTCTTTTTAGTGCAATTTAATAAAAGATTATTTTTAAAAATGATTTTTTATTTATTTTATTTTATTCTTCTTAGTCTCTATTCTGGGTTGTCTGTTATTGTCCATATGTGTTTTTAGCTTAGACAACCGGACATATCAGCATTGATGCTACGACATCTGTGTTCAAAGTGCTACGCAATTCAGTATAGACCTCTTGAAATTATACTATCCGGTTACGTCAAACGAAGGAATTTTTTGTAGATACGCTGGAATAATATATATATATATATATATATATATATATATATATATATATATATATATATATATATATATAGTAAAGTCGCGATTTAGTGAACTCTCGATTGAATGAACAACCCGATAGAGTGAACACTTAAATTTTAGCATTGCGTCTCGATATAGTGAACAGCTGTAAACCCCGATACAGTAAACTATGGTATTTGCGATACTTCTCTGGGGGATCCCACTAAATATGAATCTAGATGGCACGTAAACGAAAATACTTGAATTTAAAACAAAAAAATTAAATACTTAATGTCTGGGTAAAGGAGAATGTGTGACCGTGTTTGCTAGTAGAATATTGCAGTTTGCTCGTGTTACATGATTTGCGACAAAAATTAGTACAAATTAACCTGAAAAAAGCGTAAACAATCCAACATTACTTAATTTTTTTCGCTTCTACAATAAATAACCTTTTATATGTACCTTCCCATTACATAATACACGTATACATAATATTATGTAATAGGTATATGTATTTTTTTTTTGTTTTTTTTTTTAATTATTTTACTGTAGATTTACTTTTGTCAATTATAGATCTTGAGAAGAAGAAATATTGAATCCAAAATGATTGGCATAAATGACTATAGTTCAAGATGATAACAGATATGCGACGTTTCGACCAGATGGTTTTTGGTCATTTTAAAGCAAATAACAAAATTCTAGTGGAAAGAAACATAAACAAAAATATTCTCTAATATTTTTCAAAATATTTTTGTACTTTTTGAGTGTAATTCTAAGAAATTTTGTTTATGTTTGTTTGAACTAGAATTTTGTTTTTTTGCTTGAAAATGACCATAAAGCATATGATCGAAACGTCGTATATCTGTTATCATCTTGAACTATAGTCATTTATTCCAATCATTTTGGATTCAATAATCTTTATAATTAAGTTTTGAAACAAACAGTTCACATTACCTTGAACTAACCATTTTGGATTCAATATTTTTCCTTCTCTTTTATTATTTTACACATACATACATAATTTGGTTGATTTAGGTACCTAGAATAAAAGTTGTTTCTCAAAATATCTGAGTGAGACCAGAACCCCGAAAATGTAAACACCCTAAAGAGTGAACAGGCTTGGCCGGAATTAGTTCACTAAATCGCGACTCTACTGTATATATATATATATATATATATATATATATATATATATATATATATATATATATATATATATACCTATATAATATGTACATATATTGTTAAAATAATTTGTATTCTTTGGTTGAAGAGAATTTCGAAAACTTGCACCATATAAATGACGCGGTTTATTAGATTAAATTAAATATAATAATTGTGTATACTTTAAATACACATTAGTTGATTGTTTGAGAATCTTATATTTGCTATAAATAATATGAATATTGAGTTTATTACATACATATGTGTGTATGTATACTGTACATATACATTAAACCTAATGTTTTTTTATGTCTTCCTGATACATGAGTGTTGAATCCGAAAATTTCGGACAGACTAACAAACCAACAGACTAACAAGTGAAACTAAATAAAAGTCGTAATAAAACAGCTAAATGACGTGTTACAGTAATAGATTTCTAAAATTGACTTAATTTCATGATTATTTGATTTAATTTAAAAGTTAAAGGAAGTAATCGAATGTAGAATGGATAAAAATATTCAGTACTTACCTTACTACTTGTTCTCGAACGGGCGAATTATCTCAAATAAATTATTGATTGAACCGATACACATATTACATAGCCTATTAGAAGATGAATATTAATGAATGAATAATTTTGTTTATGATTACTAAAACAGTATGTATTCGTTTTAAAATCCAAGAAAGTAATTTTTAAATCATATTATAAAATTAAATTAGTGAAATTAAACATAAAAATATACAAAAATTACTGTACGCCGAGATATAAGTAAAGCAAAACGAAGCTAACCATTCAAATCAAGAATTACAACTAACTGAATGTTCGTCACTTTACTTATTTCGTAAATTTTAAAATGTATTAGCTGCGAAAAATTAAATGTGGAGGGGGGCCAATCAGAACACTTGAGCAAAAGTCTGTTACTAAGGAACATTTGACGACTAGGTACTGTTTGTTTAGGATATTCCAGGAAATGTCTGCAGGTTGGATTACAAAGTAAGTAATTATTATATTGTCACTTTCGAAGTGCATAGTGAATATTATTAATAAGATGTGATATGTCCGTATATGAATTCGTCAATTTGTTGAGATCACGACACGTTTCGATCTTTCGTTCATTATCAATCGATAAAATGTTGTGGTATGTTGATGCGTGTTTTTCATATAATATTTTTAGTAGTGTGAACATAATACATAATATAAAATTACAATTAGCAGTAATTTCATACGTTTTGGCACGAGATAAAAAATCAAAATTTTAATAAACGAATTTTTTAAGGAATTTGCTTTAATGTTCATATATTAAAAAAAAAAAATAGAACAGAAGGCGGCAAATTCCCTATTCTATTGAATTTTTGATATATGCTCTACATAGTATATCACGCAATTTTATTCCTGACTTTTTGATTTGTAATAATTAGTTTATTGGGAGTGTTATATCCTAGCAATACATGCGACTCTCGCAGGCTAGTGGTGCGGCTCTTATGAAGGTAAAACTAAAAGGATTCTGGCAGAATAGAATACATATCTGTTTAAAAAAATTCCGAGAATGAAGTAACCGAACTATCAAACATGTTTTGTTAAATGAATGGCTATTCCTGCCTGAAATGTGGCTGACAAAGGCCGTGCTGCTGCCCACCCCTGCTCTATACTATACTTATGATATGGTACAGGTATTATAGGAAATTATAGTATGTTTCTATACGTTATTTAAAATAATATTTTCTTAGAATGGTGTCTGCACAATTCCTAATTACGTATCTAATTTTGTTGTTATTGTACTGTAATTATTTTCATTTGAAGAATGCATTTTGACTGTATATGTAGTATTGTAGTTCCTAATGTGGTACTTAAAAGATTATTTAAAATTGATTTTACTTCTTACTCATAATATAACTCTTAAAATTAATCTGTCCCGTCTTACATAAGGCGCTTTCCTTTCGTCTATCCCAGTAGAGGAAGCTGAATTGATCTGACCGGGGTGTTACTGAACTGATCCTCATTCGAAAGGAACATACAAAATTGTGTGGGGTAGTTGACTAGCTGTGTTATTTTAGATTAGGAGAAAATATAATTTTTGTTTGTAAGTAATCATTATTTTTTTATAATCATAATCTCTTTATTTATTGAAAATATAGAGTATATAAATAAAAATATTAAGAATCATTTTTCAAGCATCCGTACATAACTAAGGAACACTTATATCAAACTATTATTAAAAATTACGAATGCTAGAAATGAGAAAATGCATCATGAGTACCAAATATGGATTACAAAGTATAATTTGTTTACTAACTATATAAAAATATCACAAATATCTGACAAATGAAGATACGTATACAACAAACGCAGCTAACCGGGCGAGCAGTTCAGTTCGCACCAATAATTTTTAGGTGCTTCGGGAGGTAAAGGGGGAAGTAACAGAGTAAATCAGATCGTACTACCACAGATAAACTAAAGTTTATCTGTGGTAGTACCAAAGGCCGAAAGGAACAAAACTGTGCAGTTCAGTTCAGCTGGGAGTAGCTCAGGGTAGCTAGATCAGTCGAAAGGAAAGTGCCTATAGTTATAAATTTCGTAAATCTGTTTAAGTAAAATATACCACAATAGATGCTAATTTGCACGCAGAATACGAATTTCATTTCCGAAATAACGTTATGATATGAAGATATGATAATAGAGAGCCGTAGTCTGGAATTTGACCCAGTAACCTGCCTGTCTAGATAACTAATATCAAAATAACAAACGAAACAATAATTAGTAGCTTGTTGATGAACAGGTGGGGAGAGTAGTATCACGAATTGTCCAAAAAGAAACAAGACTGTCACTGACGGTAACTTACCTTGATTTCTACTGCCGCCCCTGTCAGATGACAGTAACTTGCTTGATTGGCATATACAGCCCTCGCACACTACAAAACGCTTGCACGTAGAATTATCACAATGAAATCCCCTGAATAAGCCACAAGATCAAGGAAAACTAAATAGAAAGAAATGCGATATCATAAACTGCAACACACGTTTTTTCTACGATCTACAGACTCTCAAGATTCACAATGTTCTACAATTGATAATTCTTTTTCAATTAACCGCTTTGTTAGTGACTCGTCTATTTTCCGGTTAAAACCAAATTTGCTCTCTCATACTCTGGACTTGCTGGATCAAATGCTGCTATCTGAACAAAGTCTAAACATGCAAATATTTTATGATAAAGCTAATTTCTGCTGGCATACATCGCCATTTATACATATAAGTAAGCATGTCAAAATATCTAAGCAAAGTATATACTAATAGATGCTGATTGTTGCGCCGAATACAAATTTCGCTACATAAATAACGTTATGCTAAATGTTAAAATGATACACATTTCGTTTACATAACAGTAGATAGAACTAGCCGATTCCAGCTCACAAGTTCTGATTATCGATACCAATCGCTGATTATCGCTAGGTTCGCGCGTGAGACGCCATTTTTGATGCGCGAGACACCATTTTGTATGCGCGGAACGCCATTTTGGATGCGCTGGGCGTCATTTTGGATTTATTGTGAGCGGTCAATTCAAATTGGATGCCATTGTCGTTAGTTTCGGGTGTGGGACCCCTTAGTTTGCGCTTTGGCCGCTGCAGCGCTGGGTTTGCGTCAGGTCTATGTTTGCGACAGGTTCGAGCTTTGGACGGCCAGATAATTTGCACAGATTGCACAGTTCGAAATGGATGATAGATATGGCAGCCGCGGTTTACGTCTAGGCTCTTGTCCGCTAGATGGTGTGAAGTTTTATTGTCGCGTGCGAGACACCATTTTGTTAGATCGCGTGCCGCGCGCGGGAAATTCAAATTGATTAGCAACATTTTGTGTCTTCGGTGGTTCGGGTCTTGGGCAGACAGTTTTTATTTACTATATTTAATAGTTACGGACGAAATGGGTGATAGATATATAACTGCTGTAAACAATCATTTAGAAAAACTTAGAATATTAAATTGTGATATTCAGCAGTATTGTGCTATGAGGAATTTAAATAGAAAATTTAAACAGCTGGGTATAAGTGATGGTAAACAAAAGTGCAATTCAACGAAAAAATGTTAGCATACCAGCAGAGAAGTTGAATATGAGAAAATCAGAAATACTATCAGAAGAGGCAATCCTTATTGGATAGATTGATTTGTAACAATTGACATACATACATTTGTAGTGGACGTGAGGTCATACAAATATGACCACCGCATATGAGACAAGATATATTACATATGAACAATAAAAATACTATTTGTATGTGTAAATTGTTTGAAAATAAATAATAACAATATATTTGTAATATACTGTAAGACATACATACATTTATAGTGGACATGAGGTCCACTGCATGTTAGACAAGGACGTGAGAATTGGCTTCACTTTTTATTACGATGTATTCCCTGTTTAGTCTCTTTTCTCTAAACAGGGGCTGGCATCTGACACAAAAGCATAACCTAAACAGGGGTGGCCAAAAAGGCTCAGGAACGATGCCTATTACATGCAAGAAATCTTCATCACATCTTAACCACATAAACATCATCTCGTTATATAAAGTTTTAGGAAGTGTTGGCATTACATTCCAGTGATGATTATAAGTCTTCATTGCTAATTCCTTAAATGAAGGCGGAATAAACACTTTATTTTCCATCGTTCCTACTTTGTTGAAAGTTTAAGAGAAATACCTACACTACAGCATATATACCGCGATAAACTGATCACTATATATACAGTGAACTTCGCTTATAACGAACCCGCTTATTGCGAACTTTCGCTTATAACGAACCAATCTATAAAGTACGAACTAAAGTATCATTAAACGTGTGTTATTTTTTCCGCATATAATGAACCCGTTTATAACGTACTTTCGGGTATAACGAACCTAAATTTTTGTTATGATCGCACAAATTTTCGGTTATAACGATCATAAAACGACATTTTACCAAATAATCAGGGGAAAATCTTTCAATTTCGCATATGTAGGGTCGCCGCAACAGTCGAGTCTACTGAACGCTGTCACCTGTCAGTTATTCACTGTATTCAATATGTTAAAGAAGTACAATTATGAGCTACGTAATATCGAAGAAAACACGTAAAGCTCTTGCTGTAAATAAATAAAAATAATAATAAATATAAACAAAAATAAAATAAACGATTTTTTCATACAAGATTCTGAAAAACTATTGTTAATGTACATATGTATATGTATTACAAAACAATATCTAACTTAATTTTGAACAAATTTGGATTTGCCTAGTTTTGCAAAACAGTTCTTCATATTTTGTACCTACTTGAAACATGTATCTATGCATTAATAAAAAGAATGAATTTCTGATATTTATCGTTTATTACGAACTTCGTTTATAGCGAACTATTTTCGTCGGTCCCTTGAGGTTCGTTATAAGCGAAGTTCACTGTAAATTATTAATTATTGATGAAAACGGTTTTTCTCTTCCACATCACACATTACCAATCTTGGCGACCAAGACACTCCTTGTGTTCGACTATAAAACAACACTGTTCTTTTTTTACAGAATGTACAAAATTCAATTTCTTCGTCGTACGCCCATATGAACTGTTTGTGAGAGTTTTTTTCGACGCGTACAATGCAACTAGCGTTTGGATTGCGGTACTCGTTTTTAACCCAATTGTCTTTATCGAAACACTCGTTGCAGAAAATAAATATTTTTTTATTTAGCAAATGCTTCAGATAATCTTCCGAAGTTTCGCGAATTAATGCAATGATTTAACGTTTCACTACTATTATATATGAAACAGCTAAAGAAAATACAGTGCTTCTCTAATTGATATGAACTTCTTCTTATGCCACAATCAAAAACACGTAACACTGGCATTGCGAACGTCTTAAGGTGCGTCCAGACCAAGCGCGCCTAACCGAACAGACCGCGCAGCGCGGCGCAGAACGTTCGCGAACGTACACAAACTGAAATTCGTGCACCGTCCACACTGGCTGTATCATTCTGTTGTTCGTTTGCGTTCAACAAGGTTCCGAATATTCGCGCGCACAGTTGTAACATTCTAGCAGTATGAGTGAACTTGGAATAGCATGTGCAGCATTTATAATTCTGCATGATGCGCTAGCGAAGAAGAAGCGAAGAAAACGTCGTTATTGGATGACAAGAATGTTTAGAAACAATTCTTTAGCAATGAATTTCCATTCGTCATATCTGCCATTCTTCAAGTGATATTTTTTGTCTTTCGAGTTTTATAATTTGGTCTTTTCTCATATAGTAGTAATTATTTTATTTCATACCTCTCGGTGTTGAAATCTACATTAAATTTTTCCCCAAAACATGACATTGATGTGTACAGTTTTATTTAAATATTTACAAATCATTTTATATTAAGTCTCCGCCTTATTACATCCTTCATCCAGTCCAGTCCTTTGCCCGTGTCGTCTAATATGTCTTCTAGATTACGTTGTTCTCCATTCCTATTTTCGAATTCTGTTACTAAATGCTTTATAGTCTCTGGTTTTTTCTTACATAGTCTGCATTTTCTATCTTCTTCTTCTGTCCAGTATTTGTTAGCGTTTTCTTCGTTTCCACATCGGAATCGTGCTATCGTTTTCATATCTTCTCCGGTCTTTGCCGTTTGCAGGTATCGTGGTAACCCTGGCGTTATCAGGTCTGTGTACCTGGTATTATATCTGGTATTGTCTATTTTTATTCTCTGTTCCTGTCTCTGTATGTCTGTGTCTCGGCTTGTTATTATTTCAGTAACATTCTGCCCTTGTCTTCTCCTTCTTTCTATGTCTCTTGCTGCGTAACCATTTTTCTCATAGAAGTGAGCTCTGTAATTTTCCCATTTGTTCCTCTGTGTTTTTATTTCTTCGGATTTTGAAATTTCTTTCCAGCAGTCGTTTGCGATTTCTTTTTGCGAGTTGATTCTTAACTTGGCTTCATATTTCATAGCCCTTTTCCCTGTCTCTATCCTCAGCTTGTTCCTTTTCGTTTCTTCTAGAATTATATGCTTAGGGGTGTGAAAGTCTAGTCCCAGGATCCATCTTATGTACTTTGTCTGTATATTCTCTATCTTTTCTTGTTCCTTCCAGCCCCATATCTCTGCCGCGTACATCAGGATGCTTTTTACAGTGTGGTCGAACAGAAACATTCTCATTTGGAAGTTTTGTGCGAATTTTCTCAGCCCTATCCCCCAGATTTGAGCCATTGCAGTCGTTGCTTTTTTGGTAATGTTCTTAATATGCGCCTGTTCTCCGTTGTTACTCTGGAACGTGTATCCTAAATATTTAAACTCTTTCACTGCCTCGATTTCCTCTTGTTGCCACTCCCATTTTATCTTCTTTTCTCTTCCTCCTCCTTTTCTGCACCTCGTTATTTTCGTTTTTTCTGCGTTCAAGGTCATCTCTTTTTGCCTCAGGTACTTGTCTAATCTCTTCATAACTGATTTCATTTCTTCCTCCGTTTTTGCTACACATGCGAGATCGTCTGCATATGCTAGTGTCCAAAACTTCTTTGTTCCAATTACCAGCCCGCCTGTCTGTCCTTTTGCCATATATTCCTCTATGTCCGATAGGTACAGTGCAAACAGTGTGGGGCTTAGTGGGCACCCCTGTCTCACGCCCTTGGTTGTCCAGAACGGCTTACTGATGTTCCCGCCTACTTTCACTGAATTGATCGTTTCTTCGTAGATTTCCGCAATTCTATTCGTTAACCTGCCATTTATTCTTTTTGCATGCATCAAATCTATCAGTTTTTGCCTGTTTAATAAGTCGAAAGCCGATTTCAAGTCCGCGAAAAGTATATAAAGCTTTCCTTTCTCTTTCTGAATCTCTCTTCCTATAGCATAGTTCAAGATGTATATATTGTCTATCGCGCTCCTACCTTTCCTGAATCCTGCTTGAGTATCCGGTAGTAGTCCACGTCTTTCTATCTATTTGGTCAGTTTTTCCTCTAATATCATAGCGTAAATCTTATAGCTTGTATTCAGTAGCGTTATCCCTCTGTAGTTTTTTGCTTCCTCTCTGTTTCCTTTTTTATATATCGGACTTATTAGTCCTTCTCTCCACCTCCGTGGGAAGCCCTTTCCCTGCCATACTCGGTTGATTATCTGTGTCAGTTTTCTTATCACGCTCTTATTGCCATGTATCCACACCTCATTTTGCAAGTCGTCTTCTCCTGCCGCTTTTCCTTTCTTTAGCTTTGCTATCTGTCTACGTATTTCAGCTTCCGTAATGTCCTGCTCTGCGTTTTCCTTTTTCTTTATTGGTAGGTTGCATTTAACTCTCTTATTTTCTCCGTTTAGCTGCTCCTCGAAGTGCTTCTCCCACTGCGCCATCTTTATGTTCTCACTTGCAATGTCTCTGCTTTTCCTGTCTGCACTTATGTACTTCCATATATCGTTTTCTGTTTTTATATTTCTTATTTTATCCCTTTCAACTTCGATCATGCTAAGTTTTGCCTGTTTACATAATACCTTGTACTCTTTTCTGTGTTTTGTATATTCTTCCTTTGTCCCTTTTCCCTGTCTCCATGCTCTCAGTGCTTTTTCGACAATTCTTTTTTTCTCTCTGCACTCTTTATTCCACCATGTGGAATATTCGCGCGCACAGTTGTAACATTCTAGCAGTATGAGTGAACTTGGAATAGCATGTGCAGCATTTATAATTCTGCATGATGCGCTAGCGAAGAAGAAGCGAAGAAAACGTCGTTATTGGATGACAAGAATGTTTAGAAACAATTCTTTAGCAATGAATTTCCATTCGTCATATCTGCCATTCTTCAAGTGATATTTTTTGTCTTTCGAGTTTTATAATTTGGTCTTTTCTCATATAATTCAGTCGAATAAATAATTTTTTCATGGTCCCATTGTTTTGTAGTGTCATTTGCATTTTCAAATATTCTGGAACAATAACAACTGAATCGTCTATTAATTTGAGAAAAGTAATCATTAATAATCTTCAAAATGCTCCTTTTATTTACTGTCATATATGCGCGCGTATGTTCGCTGTTCAAATACTGTATTGCCGTCCAAACTGCGCAAGAACAAACAAGCGAATTCCTTTGATTTACCGACAGGCTCCGGAACACGTTTGTTCGCGCGCGTAAGTGCGCACAAATGCGCGTTCGTGCGCGCTATAGCGTCCAAACTGACGCGTAATGTAACGTTCGCGAACGTTCAGCGCGGCTCGGCGCGCTTAGTCTGGACGCACCTTTACACCATCGTTCACAGTTGGATATTGTGCGTCAAGATTCCGTGAACTTTTGTATCAGTTTCACCTCAACCAATTGTCCAATACGGTTTCATATTCGTTCAGATTTATTTGTTTCTACACACAGAGAAAAAAAAAAAACATATGAATTAGAATAAAAATTTTGTGATTTATATAATAACTTTGGTAATAATATTAACTGTTTAAAAATTACTTACATTTCCACTCTCACGTTCTTGAAATTCAGACATCTGCGATAGAATTGGTCCACATACGTTTTCCGGGAACCATATTGTAAAATCAACATTCCGTGTTACCGGAACCATTTTTGCTGCATAATATATTGTTACTATATTATTAATATCACCTTTTTTAATCAGATACTGTTAATTTCCACAGGTGATTTATACTTCAACATAAATTCACCAATTTTTTGTATCAAAATAAAAAAAAACATTGTTCAAAAAATTTGTCCAGATCGATTATCTCATTGTTATTCATAATCTGCCCACTAAAAACTCTACTTTTGAAAGAAGTTTTCACATTTTTCCACTACATGTTTCACTGAATTCAAGACCATAATAAGTAAAAAATTGTCAATACGCATACTGTTTTATACATCAAGTGTAACCACATCCGGTGACCGCATGATAACATAAATAATGCATACTCTTATATGAATAAGAAAAATGTTAATTTCATTTTTTACTTTAGTAACGAACTTCGTACTATCAATATGTTTATTTTTATATTGTTGTTATTCACCACCGTCGTCTCGAGTGCCTTAGATTTTGAGTATTCTGTAACCTATCTGCATCACTATGGTTATCTAGCTATGGAATCAAGTGAACAGATGCAACTGCATGAAAATGATATTAAATACATTACGGCTCTGGAATTGTATCATCGGACGTACGGGTTACCAACTATCGCTCCAAAGAATTATTTCATGTATGTCCGGATTGTCCTGAAATATCAATTCTAATATCTTCATAAGAGCATTGGCAATGTCATTGCCAGATCGCCCTGATAAAATTTCTAGTCAAAGGGCACAATAAACCTTTTTAGTCCTACAAAAATTAGCAGTCAGATTAAAAAATAACTTATTTCAGCTTATTCATACAGACAACGAGTAGTCTTATCAAAATTGTCTCACAGAGGTTTCTTAGGCGGAAAATGTTTAATAAGCAAAACAAAAATGATAAAACTAACATAACGCAATAAATTGAAGCAGAATCTATAACAGATATACACCAATTTTTCTTAAAATTTTTATTACGTAACTCATCAAAATTTTTATACTAGTCGAAGTAAAAAAAAAAAAAAAAAACAGAAATGCAAATAAAAATTTATGAATACATCTCTGTTTTTTTTCTATGCATTTAGTATCTGGCATAATTTGGGATAATCCTCTGTTAATAGCATGCTGCGTTAATCCTCCGGGGATCATTCCAAACATCTTCGAACGATCTATAAAAAAGTAATTTTGTACCCTGAAACTATTATGGATACTAAGAGATATCTTAAGCATCAAAATTAGTAGATTATCAACTAAACTGGTTAATATTGTCCCGATATTTACATTGCGATGAAGTGCATCATTGATAACATCCCTCAGAATACAGAGAACTCAAAACGTCTGTATTCGTTTCATTTATGTACTTTGTACATAATTTTTTGGTTAAATATGTACAATACTAAAATGTTTTCATCTATCTTGAATGATCTTTAAAGTTTAAAATATCGATATGCTGCCTCTGAATATGTATGTCCGTAAAACGTATATTATTAATTTGAATAATTCAAAATACATCTCATCCACCTCGTGTAGGAATCCATGAATTAACAGTGAAAATTACAGACTTGACACAAGCATTTAAACTCTGCGCCAAAGAAACTCTGACTTTCTTAAAGATCACAGAGGTCAGAGTAAAGCGAACAGTTTACACAAATACAACAGAAAAATATGTTCTACAGAAAATTGTCGGACTACGAACTGATACTTGTTTTATTTTTACTGAAAATATTTTAATTATTGATATTGTACCTATTTACCTAATTACGAGGTTTCAAAATAATTTATAATTTATACTTCTGACCATTTAGAAAATACGCTAGGCTATATTGAATAGCTGTAAACAGGTCTGCCTTTAGCAGTATACAAACTGGTCAAACTTCATTGTTTAGTTTAGCAGTGTCTGTGTGTGTGTAATTATTAACCTATAAATGTGCAATTAGTTACTAGATTTAAACAGACTGATAAGTAAATGGAAAATACTTGACGCGCATTTTCTTTTTTTTTTACAAAAACAGTGCTGACTATATAACAAATTCCTATATATTGACCATCTTTTGTGCAGAAATATGCGTCAAATTTGTTTAAAAAATCGATATGCTACCCCTGAACACAACCCTGGGGATTTATATTGGAAAACTGATAAAATGTACACAGATGAATTTGAAGGCAATTTCTAGCTTGCACAGAATCACAGTTATAATGGTAAATTACATAAAAGGTGTTTGCTTATTAAATATTCCGTGATCTTTAACATTAGACGCAATATCACAAGGAAGGTGAACGGGAAAGTAGTCAGAAATATTTATGTGACAGTATGCATTTTGCTTGTAACTAGCTTGAAGCTAAATAAATATACACACGTTCAACATGGACAACGTAGCACTAATTAGTTAGTGCAGACTGGTCGGCTTGTAAATACATACCATGGCTCACGCAACGAAGCAACAGGAGGTGAATGTGTCTCTGATGATGGGCGGTGGGTGTATTATTTATCTGAATATAACTACCCCGAGATAATATGTAATGTATTACTCGTCAATTCAATACATTTAAACATTCCTGATGCAGATACTGCATTCGGAGCAAACTTGCAGATCCCGTACATGGATGATGTTTCAACAGCAGAAAGTCGTAACTCGTGTGATGAACCTGCTGGTAAGGAATAATTATAGGTAACCGACAACACGTACCTTATTTCCCAACAATCTGATTCTTAATTGACACTATTAGAAATTTAAAAATTTAGTGTACAAATATCAGCGAATCCGCTAGTCAAATATGATCGAGTCCATAACTGATTAAGATATAATTTTACATTATATAATTTTGTTGCAATGTATATGTTAGACATGCATCATTTGATACATGTATGTTTCAGGTAAGACGCTAGTGACACGGTGGAATTTGTGTCTCACTATCGTGGGATTTTTATTATACATATTGGACATGGTGTCTGATATCGGCACAGCTAATTATTACGCAAGCAACGGACAATGGTGGCAGGCCATGGTAACATTGACATTAGTGTATGGCGCTGTCATCATTCATACAGCAGTAAAATGGGGACTGTACGTATATTGTTAAGTGCAGTTCATAATACAGTAACACAGTATTCTATAATGTTATAGTCGAAACTTTTACGGCACTGATTCAGGTGACTGTCTACTCTATATTGTTTCGTTGCTGGTCAATTGGCCGGACGTGAAGCAATACGGGGCCCTCTGTCTACTAGAGTGGCAGATGTACAAGTCGCCCGCGAGTAACGCACATCTGGTACCAGAGTGGCACGAGAGGAAAGGCAATGTAGCATTTCTGAAGTTTACAGAAGGTGTATGGGAGGCGTACCCGCAGTCCATTCTGCAACTCTGCCTCCTGGTACCAGATCTGTACGGAGCCTGGACCTGGACAAGTAAGTGTCATCCACACACACAAACGTAAACAAACCAACATGGGGGCCGATATGTTTCAGACTGCCTCCGTATTGTTGGGGCATCTATTTCGCTGTGTACGGCGGGCGCTGCCCTCGTGAATTGGGAGAGATACAGGATCACGATCAACATTGATTTGCCCCTGAGTGAGCTGGTTGTGCTGCATATCTGGGCGGTGCCGGTGACGGGTAAGTTGTACACGTGCTCTTGTGCGTGTATCTACTGACTGATTGACTGATGTTTGCTTGCAGTGTCCCGACTGTTGTCCGTGGCTCTGTTACTGACTGTACATCCGTACTGGGCCCTGGCTGGTGTAGCCCTACACCTAGTAATGCGCGGAATATACTGGTGTAGTACTTTGGGAGACCATCGTGCACTGGATGTTGTTATTGCGATGTGTCTGGACACTCTACAGTTCTTCATCTCACCATTCGCTGTCGATGGCTCTATCATCTCCCGCCGTATGCTGCACGCTGTACATTTCCTGGTTAACACTGCTATGATGGTGGTGTGGGCCCTCGATACACCCCTGGTGTGCGCACACCCGGACCTGTACACTGCCGTTATATGCTTCAACGCTGTTATGTTTACTGTGGGACTAGTGGGCTGGCAAGTACACGAGAACTATTGGCCTGGTAGTTATCTTATTTAGTACAATGACTGAACGCTGAATATTGCTGCAGTATTAATAATTATTTATATGAAATATCCATACCAGATGATAGTAATTGAGGCAAATAGTGCTTAACTGTATTAATTAATGATTTAAAAAATCTAATAAAAAAGCATTCATTGTGTAGTGAAATATTTCATTAAAAAAAATGTGTTATAGTGACTCTTTATTTCTAAACTGCGTATATGATATTAAATAAAAGCTTCAAGCTCAATAAATGTATACATTTAATTCTTAACTGACATATTGCTGATAGTGTTCGTATTTATGATTTTATTCCTTTAATTCGGCAATATTGTTTGGCAATTTCCTCTGTAAATGGAAGTATGTCTCCGACAGGGGCGTCGTTAGGCTATTTTAGGGGAGGGCGCGCGCCTCCTTGTTCGAATTTGCCCCCCCCCCCCATCCTGTTTATAAAATAATTAAGATATGTTTTTGTCATACAATTTTGTGTTACGGTATATAGTTATATTCATTGTAGATTTTCTTTAGTCAAATGTAGAATCTTGAGATGGTATATAGTTATAGTTTATGTAGTTCAGAGGTTTTGTACTTTCGTTCTTCTTTCAAAGTTCAAAGCTCGCTATGTCGCTATCCTGCGTGTTTTGTGAACAAAAACAAATTTTATGTCAGCCGTATGCATAATATAGTTTGCCATGACTGATATAAGCAATTGATGCTTTAAATCCTGTCTCGGATCTTTTCTAAATTATGATTCTTTAATTCCTTCAAATAAATATTATAATTTGCCATATAATATTCAATACGAATGCATTGTAGCTAAAAATTATATATCGAATATATCTCCCAAACCTTCCAACATATAAACCTTTATCAAGGTAATTTGCTAAGATAACGAAAAGAAGAAATGAGTTAATATTACCTATAGAGTATTCAAATCCATATAGGAGTGACGTCATAAAAAACATACGAATTATTAAGAAGCTCCGCCCCTTATGGCAATACGATGTGCGTATAGATCTATACGAGTCAAATGTGTTAGAAAGAGATAGCTTGTTTAATTTATGACGTGAATAAAATTTATCTGATGTAACTTCACTCCTATATGGATTTGAATACTCTTTTTTATAGTAACGCATAAAATTCAAAATTATTATTATTATTTTTCTCAAGTCCATTTATATTTCATAGTAATATATTATTATAATTAATAAATTTCTACATGTATTTAATAATGTTTTTTAATTTATCAAAAATGCCGAGTAACTTTTATTGCGAACGTAAGTTCTCCATCTAGCTATAGAGAATTCAGGCCTACAAGTATTCTTTCTGGATTGTCCGAATTATTTGCAGATTAAAGACTAGAATTAAAATTCATGTAAATTGTAGCGCAATTCTACCAGTAGTTCAGCGTTGTCTGGCTTACGTGCTAATCACAACAGCACATCAACACGCACTTATACTGCATTACGGATACCATTTTGACCGCAACCGACAATGGTATGGTTACGATAAATGATACCATTAAACACTTTCTACTTTGTTAAAATATTTTACAATTTCGATAAATCCACAACTAAATAGCTATCATCATTATATTTATATAATTATAAGTCAGAAGTTACTAGAAATATTGAAAAACGCTTCAAATAAATATTTTAGTATGCCTAACAAGCTTTTGGATGGATAGGATGAATTTTTTTTAGGAGTTTCTGTGTTGTTGCGGTTGGATTTGATTTATTGACGGACACGTTGGATTAGGGTGCAATTGTCTTCTTGTGTTATTTCGTGTAATGAGTAGTGTTTTGTATGCTGGGAAAATGTCTGCTGTGTTCTAGTTTAATGACTCTGGTGTGATTGTTCATGGCTTGTGTTGTGTAAATGTGTTTTCATGTGTATCTACATATATCTTGTGTGTTGTCTATGAATGCATTTATTTGGACATATTGATCGAGTATCTGTCTGAATTCCTTGAAATCTGTGTGTCTGTATGTTCTAGTGTATTTTGCTGGATCTATAAGTGTTGTGTTTTTGTTGAATATACTAAGGATGGTGTTATGATCCGAACTAAGCTCTGGAACTGAGATTGGATCGGTAAGGCTAGGAACATTTTATTTATTATTAGTGGATAGTGTTACTAAATTGTTTACAAAGTAATACGGAATAATTTTATAAATTATGTATTTTACTTAAATATATATTTACAAAAATGTGTTTATAAACTTAAATTTTTTTTTGGTATATCGTAATTACAATTTAAATAACAAAACAAAAATAAATTCTATACAATCTTTTTCGATTGAAGATGTATAGATATAAATAAAGTATAATTTATGTTATTTATACCTAAATATAAAGTATAATATTATAAACATTTATTTTATAAGAGTCTTCTGTATATCATACTAATATAACTACTGCCGCTGGTCCTAACTGATTTTTTTTAATATAGAATAGTTTCTTCTCTTACTTTGTACTAATTTATTTTTAAAATTATATTAATGAAATTAGTAATACTTTTATTATTTTAGTTGGAATCAACATGTTTCGTTCATCAAAGACATCTTCAAGATTATTAAATAAATAAACAAAAGTAATAAAATAATTTTAAAAATCGATAATTCCCCGCACCTACTAGAAGTTTATTGAAAGTTGAAAGTCTACTTTAATTAATTTAAATATTTTCTGCACTTTACAACAAATTTAACCACACTTATATGGGAATATACACTTACAGCTGTCAAAATTGTATAACCAAGGCACGTCATATAAGCTATAATATTGACCGACTACTGGGTCGGTTCAATTAAAATACATTTTTCTTTGTTAATTCCAACATGTGACGATATTTATTTAGCTTATAATATTTTACAGTTTGATATTATTATGTTCAATTTTATATTTTTACAAGTTTAACAATGGGTTGATTGTTAATTTTTCTATTGTTTAATTTAAATTTTTTGTCAAAATCTAACAAAGTTTGTACATGTGGTTACAATTTATCTGAGGATGCTTCAAAACCGAAGCGAAATAAGCATAATAAAAAAATTTTACATATCCTGAATCACCAACAACGATTCATTTAAGCCCTAACTCCAATCAACTGAAGTTCAACAATCATTGACTGGCTTAATAATCTTTAAAATGAACGTATTCTGAATTCTGTCTTCAACTCTTGTAATTTTTGAAATCGGAAGATGCTACAGACATCGTACCGAACACTATAGCTCTTCGACAGGAGGTCGATGAACTAAAAATATAGTTTAAAAATACAAGGAAATATTACTCCATTATACAGGTATACTAACGTTATTATTAAACACAGATAAAGATATTAGTCTTAAAAAATAAAACGCAATCACAAAGAAATAACGGCAAAATAGACACGACGCCACTGAATGGTAACTAAATGCTCGGTCGGTAAACGTCAAAAGTTACTAAATATTGATTTCATTTTTATTCCGTAGTAGGTAGTTTCGACTACAATGCGAACTTTGTTTGATCACGTGAGCTACAGCCATTTTTGCTCGCATGGTAGTATTAATCCTATATGACAGTTATATTTGAAAAATTTACAAGCAACATTTATTATGAACTTATATAATAATATCGTTAATATAGGCTACGTACTTCAATGGGCTACAAAGTTGCAGTATAATCACGCAAAGAAGTGTAGTACGGGAATATTGTTTCCATTCAAAGAAATAAATAGAGGCTTAGGTCTAGTAAGTTATATTGGGTTCAGATGTACTATGTGCTGGGGCTTTCAAAGAAAATGCGAGGCCCGAGGTAACTAATATTTTTAAGGCACTTACAAATTTAAAATATAATTGTGGGCAAGAAAACAACATATTCAAGTTCTGGCCCCTAGTATTGTAAGGCCCGGGGCAGCAGCCCCTATTGTCCCTCTCCTCTCTGATAGGTCAAGCGCACAATTTATTAACATCATAGGCCGCAAATAAAACAATTAATTTTAAATAAATAATAAACACACCAAAGTATGTGTTTTCATGTATGATCTCACGCAATTATTCTTAAATAAACAATTCTATATTATTTTATTTATTTATTTATTTAAATTCAACTGTTTCACAGGAAGCATCCCAATTATGAAACAGGAAAGATACAAAAAAAAACATAAGTATATAAAGCCATGCGTACAAAACGCGTACAAAATATTTACAGTTTAC
Source organism: Carabus problematicus (assembly GCA_963422195.1). NCBI lineage: Eukaryota > Metazoa > Arthropoda > Insecta > Coleoptera > Carabidae > Carabus > Carabus problematicus. The sequence goes on along the minus strand of OY728585.1, from coordinate 11,356,133 downwards.
ATTAAAGATGAGACATGAAGATGTCATGCCGGTGCTGCTGAGAGTGATAATTGATGCACATTCGGTTAATCGGGGATTTAAAGAATATGTTGGTACGGGCATTGCACAAATAAAAAGTATTAGTGAGTCTGGTATTAAACTGAGGAATGTTTATATTAATAAGGCTTAAGGATAGAGGATCATCGATGTTATAATTAATAAGTTTATGAAGGTGGCGTAGAGATAAGGAAGTTCTACGGATGACTAATTTTTCAAAGGAAAATATTTGTAATAATGTTTCATACGAAAGGGTGATAGGAGGATAATAGTTCATAAGTTTAAAATACATATATCTAAGAAATTTCTTTTGAACTTTTTCAATAACTTTGATTTGGTATGCATAAAGGGGGTTCCAAATTAAGGAGCAATATTCTAACTTAGATCGGACAAATGAATAGTACAAAGACATAATAGGTTGGAGGTTGTGAAAAGATCGCGTATTTCTAATAATAAAACCAAGCATTTTCATAGCAGAATTAACTGTTTTCCAAATATGGAGATTGAAAGTTAGTTTTTTATCAAAGGTAACACCTAAATCAACAATTTCATCTACACGTTCAATAACGGTATTAGAGATTTTATAGTTATAAGTTAAAGTAACATATTTACGTGTGAAGGAAAGAATTTTGCATTTAGAGAGATTGAAATATAATTTATTTTTTGAGCACCAGTCATGTAAATTATTATCAGTTTGTAAGGAAATACAGTCGTCAAGAGTGGAAACAGATTTAAAAATTTTAAGATCATCGGCAAACAAAAGTTTATTTTGGGAGACAGCAAAAGTGATATCGTTAATGAAAAGAAGGAAAAGAAGTGGTCCAAGATTAGAGCCTTGTGGAACACCAGAAGAGGCGTGAAATAATTTAGAGTTAGCACCCAGGAGTTGAACAAATAGAAATCGGTTATTAAGGTAAGAAGACAGAAGGGATATTAAAGAAGGGGACAATGAATTGGATTGAAGTTTATGAATCAAAATAGCATGATCAATACGATCAAAAGCTTTAGAGAAATCTGTATACACAACGTCTACCTGACTATTCGAATCAAGAGTAGAGGATAGATAGTGTGTGAAGGAACATAAATTAGTTATGGTAGATCTACACTTTACAAAACCATGCTGATTAAAAGATAAAAGATTGTGAACGCCTAAGTAAATTACAGAATAGATAACACTCTCAAACACTTTGCTGAAGTTAGAAAGGATAGCTATTGGACGATAATTGACGATTTCAGAAGAATTTCCTGACTTACGAATGGGAGTTATGCGCGCGAGTTTCCAGTTAGAGGGAAAAGTACTCGTTTTAAGAGAAAGGTTGAACATATGGTAAAGAGCAATAGAAAATGGAGTAGCGCAGTCCTTAATGATTACACTAGGAACCAAATCCGGACCACAAGAAAGAGAAGATTTAAGTTTTTTAATAGCAAGAACTATATCCTCACAAGAGATATGATTAACAGTGATGGTGTTATTTGAATATATATGCAGAGGTGGTAAGGGATCATTAGAGGGGAGATTGAAGACGCTGCTAAAATGAGTGGCAAAAGCATCAGTAATGGTGAAAGGGTTAGTGAAAGAAGAATTATTAAGTGTCATCTTAGAAGGAAATGAAGAGCAATTTCTTTTAGCCTGAATATAGCTCCAAAATTTGGAAGGATCGGACGAAATAGAATTTTCGCACGTGCTAACGTACGAAGAGTATGAAATATTAATATTAGATTTAATATGTGATCTGAGAGTTTTGTATTGTTCATGGTAAAATGCGATGTTCGGAAATTTTTTATGCATTTTAAAGTAGTGGGCTTTGCGTTTAATATCGAATTTTATTTGAGGAGAGAACCAGGGGGGATATTTATGTTTGACGAACGTCTTGAGAGGAACACATTGGCGGAATATATCATAAAGAGTTTTATAAAAAAGTCACATTGTTTATCGACATCAGCAAAATCGGCAAGCATATCCCAGTCGAAACTATTGATTAATGAGTACAATTTTACATAATCGGCTTTTTTTAAATTGTAGTTAGGGGAACTTATATAAGATTCATTAATTTTGTTCTTTATAACAAGATTATCAATACTAATACTAAGACAAGGGTGAGAATTGTATTCTCTATATAGAATAGGAGATGATTCGCGCACAACAGTACACGGACTACTAGAGATAACAAGATCAAGCAAGTGATTATCAGAATTACAAATATTGTTAAACTGAGACAGATCGAAAAAATACAAAAAATTACTAAATGAATGAACAATAGATGATTGATTATTGGACAGGAGGGAAGCAATATTAAAGTCGCCTAAAATAATGAAATTACTCGAATACAAATAAGGCAGTGATTCAAAAAATTCAAAGAGCTTATCATAGATGTCACAACGCAAAGCAGGTGGAATATAAACATTAAATACATATAAGTAACAATTATTAATAAATATTCTAGCACATGTAATATCAACATTGACTGGAATGAATTCAGTGTAATCACTTAACGACACACTTTCAGAAATTAACCGGTTTGATATCAGTAATAACACACCACCCCCGCGGAGAAGACCGCATCCTTGAAAGTTACGATCTTGCCGGTACACGTTGTAAGAGCCATCACTGATTTCCGCGTTAAGCACACTGACACTGAGCCAAGTTTCAGTCAGAGCCACAATATCGTAGTCGAGAGAGGGTAAGACTGAGTAGAGAGAGTTCAACTTGAGATTGAGACCTTGAATATTCTGATAGTAGATGTTGAGTTGGCGAGACAATGCATCAGTTGTGTCATTTAGTTTTTTAATTGAGTAACTTTTGGTATGCCGTTGACATATGATATTTTGATATTACTTTCTCCGTCAGCCTTTCTGGAATCAAGCTCAGCTTTAATTTTTTTGAAATATTGCATTTGCATGTGTGTGCGGTCTGGATTTACGTATATATTTCGAAAATCAGGAAACGAGCGCATTTTGGTAGCACTTCGAAGGACTGTACGAGCTGTTTCTGGATTATTAAAAAAAAATTGAATAATTAATTGCGAGGCAACAAAAATTAAAACAAATTTGTTTTTCTAATGCCTATGACACACCACAGCATCTAATAGCGTCTTCGACGAAAAATAGCGGCTCTTCTAATTTCATCGATGAACAATTCGATGAAATGAACGTGTCTCATTTTACGTTGTTTGGGTTTATATTTGTCCATTTGTTTGAAAAACGAATGCGTTCTGTTGCTTCATCAAATTTTTTCATCGATGCTATTCGATACTGTTTGGTAGGTGTGCCATAGGTATTAAGGCGTATGTGAATGTTAAATAGATTATATGCATCTTTCATGGTAAAAAATCTGATTAACGGACAAACGATATGCATACAGATACATGTAACACATAAATTAAAATAATTTTCAATCAAAAATGCTATATGCAGTACACTGAACACTAACTTTTCGACAGGATGTCGATTTGCTAAAAAATAGCTCCTAAATAATAATTTGCAATGAAAAATAATATTAACAATATATCACATGTTCGGTTCTTTGTCGAAATATATAATTACAATATAACAAAACTATTTTTATTCTGCGTGGTTTAAATAAAACAAAAATAATTTATTTAAATACAATATTGTGATTTATTTAAATAAATCATTGTAATATAAGCTAAAAACTGTACAACGTATCCTTTATTGTTGAACTAACTATTTTTTCAGAATATTAATTGCGCATTAATTTATTTATACTGATTTGCATAAATGGATCCTAAATCATAAGGGTTTTACAGGGCCAATGGATACATATTTTTACAACCTTTTTCTCCCTTTTCTACCCTCCCTCAAAACCTACCCTACCCAAAATAAAACCTAAAAACATATCCTAATCACACAACTAAAGCCACCATCAATCAATAGATGAACAAAACAACCAAACATTTGCCGATATGATTCGTACAACTGCAGATATCTTCCCAAACAAAGATCGGGCCATCTTTATGAATTCGATAGATAGATTACATCGTCAATGTGGGAAAAATAGTAGGTCCAAAAAACAACTTTTCGCATCACGAATCTCGAATAACTGAGTATGCATCTACCTGAAAACAAAAAGTATACTAGACGAACTAATAAAAAATAATATGTAATGAAATTAACAAGACTAATCCTTCCCAATGTATGTCTTTCTATACCCCACATCGAAATAGAAAATACACTAAAGGCCACTGCACTGAAACTCATCTCCCCGATAAATTTTTTACTTGTAGGGATGACCGACACACAGAATATCAGCATGTTCTCAGTTTTCGTAGACAAGTATACTCTTTCCTAGACGAAAACATACGTATACCTGATAACATCAAACTCAAAATCGACGAAATACATAGTGTAACGTGTCATTTAGGCGGGTTAGCGAAGTTGGTCAGTAAGTTTGAAGAATATAGTAGGATCGCGTTCGTTTATAGCGTTTGACCTGAATGGTTGTGCTAGTGTTTTCTTTGAGTTTTTTTGCCAGTGCGTTTTAGCACGTGGTGAAATTTACACCGCGGATTTGTTGTTGTACGATTTATCCTTTTTCTGATTTTTCCATTTGCCGGAGTTTGAAATATTTGTGGTTGTCTCTATATCGAGTCACGAGTAGAGCAACATTTGTTCAGGTCAGATCCTCGTGCTAAAAAAAAAAAAACCGAGGGATTACAGCCCACAAGTATTTAGTGTTGAGCATGTTTTATTAGTTATTGTGTGAGTTCATTTTAGTGACTTTTATGAGATCGGTTTGCTTCCATTTTGTTTTATCGTATCGTAGGCGCGTAATGTAGTTGCCGCCATTTTAATTAGTTTAGTTTGTGATGCGATTTACGATGCAGGTGCTTTTTTATTTGACTTGCGGGTTCGTGTAGTGTTCACGTGTGGTCGCTTTGGTTGGATGTAAGGACCTCCATGTAATGTGAGATCATCCATGGTGTGAGGGGCGTGAAATATAATTTTTGGATATAGCATGCAATTTCTCTACACCGGCAATTGCTTCGCGAATTCGTATGGACCGTGGTGTCTAGAGGCACGGGATCGTAGTTTCATTGTTTTGTGGTTTAGTGATGCTAGTCAGACGCGGTAGCTGTACTTAGGTATTTTTGTACATTTGTTCTGTCACCCCCATCAAGTTTCTAAGTCTGGCATTAGCCATGTTGTTTTATCCCGCTCAACACTACATGTGGTTTTACGATTGTTTTTTGTTTTTGTATGCGCTTGTGCGCTGTGAGTAAGATTTTGTTTGTTTTGCATGCGCCGGTATGCGGTGAGAAAGATTTGGTTTTGTTTTGCTACGCGCTTGCTCGCGGTGAGATTTTGTGGTTCCCTTTGGTATCTCTCTTGCGCCTGTGCGCTGTAATCTGTGCATCTCTCTCTCTCTCTGTCTTGCGCCTGTGCGCTGTCAAGTTTTGTATTTTGCTTTAGCGCTTGTGCGCTGTCAGTTTTAGTATTTTGCTTTAGCGCCTGTGCGCTGTAAATTCTTGTATTTCGCTCTTGAACCTGTGCGCTGTAATGTAAATGTTTGTCCCATTCTTGCGCGAATGCGCTCTGAACATTTTTAGTACTTTTTTGCGTGAATTGCACGCTGTAATTATTGTTATAATTATCTTTTGGCTCCTGTTATTGAAGCAGATTGTTGTGTTTGAGCTGTACGAGAGCCCTAACAACACTGCGCCGAGTGAGCTTCAACGAAGAGACAGGAAGGATCTATCCCTGGGGAACCAGTACGCTGTCAAAACTGCGTACATTCTTTTCCACCAGAGGGAGCCACCTGCTCCTCCATTTCTGTCATCTCCGTTGCGCCGCATGGCCGGACTCCGGGGTCACGAGTACAGTGAGGAAGACGCCGAGCTAAACTCGTATTTCATTGTAACCGCTGCCCCGAACACCGTACCCCCCTGGGTGGAGGCCCTGCTTTCTCCACCAGGAATTTGTAAACTCTAAGGCAGGTGGCGCCCAACTTTTGTCTAAGCTAAGTAGAATCTGTTTCTTTTTTTTTGTTTTTCTCTGTTTCAATAAGCGAAATAAACTCCACTTTTGTTACTCTGGGAGTTTGGTGTTTTCTTTTGTTTGTTGTGTGTGCTACTGCCCTCTTACCGTCACTGACCAGCCAAGGCTGTGCAATTATATGTTACAATAGATTACAAAATATTTTTCACAGAAGATACGATGAACTGCTTCATATGTAAAAAATATGGTCATAACAGTAATCAATGTATATAAAAATTAGAAACAAACCCAGAACCAGTAACCATCCTACCCTTATCCCAAACTTTTAAAAGACCTCGCTCACTAGCAACATCTGACACAGGAAACTCAGAAACCATTATAACTGAATCTACAACCTCAAACAAAGCTGGCAGAACAAATAATAACAGAGTACTTAGCCCAGTAAACAACCCTGAAATACTACCAAAACCAATATAACAAGAAATTAATGAAAACCCACAAAAATACATATTAAAATATTAGGAATTTAATTCCTAGAAAATGTTCAAAGAAATACAGATCCTATATCTATAGCAAGGGACTACACAACAGACATACCTAAATTAATTAGCCATTATCCATCAACTCCACCCTCACGCACATTGATCCCAAAAAATTGATTTACTAGACTCCATAAAAAATTAAAACTCCAACTAAGAACAGAACAAAATACCAGTCAAGAATCAAACACCGACTTCCGTACCAGTCAAGAATCTATCTTATCTATCATATCCTCCTGTTAAGACTCAGGATGATTATCCAGTGGAACGGCAATAGCCACCACTCGCAAAAGGGTGAATTACAACTACTAGCAAATGAATATAACTCACAATATATTTGTGTACAAGAAACAAGACTAAAATAAAACCAAATTTCAATTTAACTACGATATTTACAGAAAAGATAAAATTAACGCAAATATAGCTAGCGGCGGAGTTACTATCCTCACAAGAAATCACAACTACGTGCAAAAAATCAACATAAATACTAGCTTAGGTACCATTGCCCTAAAAATATTGACTCTACAAAAATTAACCTTCTGTTGTTTATATCTACCTTCTAACCCAAATATGTATTACTGAAAAAGAAATTAAAACATTAATTGATCAATTACCAACACCGACCAGAGAGGGAAAACTATAGAAAACATAACTAACAACGAAGATCTCATAATTCTTAACGATGGCTCACCAATACACTTCTGCAGTCACACAGGAAACTTTTCAGTTATTGACTTATTAATATGTGACCCACTGCTGGCAACAAATCTTGAATGGGAAACTTTACAAACATTGTTTACTAGCAACCACTTGCCAGTCAAAATTACACATAATACACAAACTCATTCTGTATTTCAGCCAATACACCTTCTATAGAAATTAGAAAACGCCAACTGGAGCTTATTTACAGAAATATCCAAAATAAAAGACCAAACTATAAACGAAGAAGAACACATAGACGCTTTATTAAACAACTTCTTGACGAATATCACAAATGCAGCAAATGAGGCAATAGAGAAAAAACAATTACAACAGAAAAAAATGTACCTTGGTGGAACCAAGAATGTAAGCAAGCCATTAAAGAAAACAAAAAAGGCCTTTAAAGTACAGGAAACACAGAACACCTGAAAATTTGTTAAATCTTAAAAAACTCAGAAGGACCGTCATAAATGCCAAAAAGAAATCCAATCATACATGAATGCAAACACACCAACGGAAACCATCTGGAACAAAATAAGAAAAATAAAAGGGGGACATATAAGGCAACGAACAATAAATCTAAAAACTCCAACAATTACCACCACAAACAATCAAGATATAGCCAATATATTAGCCCAAACATTTGAAAACACATCAGCAGAAGAAAACTACTCTCCAGAATTCCTAAGACATAAAAATGAAGTAGAGAACACATCAATCAGTTTTAATAACGATAATAAGAAATCCGCTAAACACACGTTTTGCATACGACGAACTCTAGTATGCTCTGCAAAAAAGCAAGAGAAGAACCAGTCCAGGGCCTGGCGGAATACCGTACGAAATAATCCTACACCTCCGGCAAAAAACACTCGTATATCTCCTCAATATATATAATTTATTATGGGAAAAACATATATATCCAAGTATGTGGGGCCAAGTAATAACCATCCCAATATTAAAACCAAATAAGAATAAAACAGATCCTACTAATTACCGACCTATATCCCTTTCTAATTGCCTTAGCAAAATAATCAAGAAGATGGTCAATAAGTGACTAATCTGGTATCTCGAATCAAGAAACATACTGACAAATGAACAAAGTGGCTTCCGCGAAGAGCAATCTACAATAGAATTATAAACCTGGAAACGTCTATCCAAAACGCACTTTAGAAACAAACAACGCTTGATAGCGATATGCTTTGACCCACAGAAAGCATACACCATATGGGGATACCACATATTGAAAACTCAATTATCACTATATAGCAAACTTTCTGAAAAATAGAAAATGCAAAGTGAAGACGCAGATCTGTGTCAGATGAAAAAGTACAAAAAAAAAAAAACGGAGTTCCCCAAGGTGAAATCCTAAGTGTAATTCTATTCCTAACAGCAATAAATGACATCATTAAACATATCCCATACCGAGTCATAAAATCCCTATTCGCTGACGATCTTGTACCACAGTGGGAAAAACACCAAAACCATAAAAACCACACTACAAGAAGTAATCGACAGATTAGAAGATTGGACAAGAGAAAAGGGATTCACATTCTCAGAAACCAAAACAAACGCCATTCACTTTTGTAAAATTAGAAAATACCACCAGCACCCCACATTAAAAATTGACAATCACAATATAATTTACAAAGGTAACATAAAATTTCTAGGAGTAACTTTTGATAATAAACTAAAATGGACAGCACATATACAAAATCTGAAAAAAGAATGCTCTCAAAGACTAAATATAATAAAAACAATCAGCCACACAAAATGGGGAGCACATAAAGATACAATCCTCAAAGTCTACTACGCCTTAATAAGATCAAAACTAGACTATGCCTGTATCATATATTCTACCGCTAGACATACAAAGCTGAAAACACTAGAGACAATTTAAAATACAGCACTAAGATAAGCCCCCGGAGCTTTCAGAAGGAGTCCAATAAAAAGCATACTTATTGAAGCGAGCGAATATCCACTCTCATATAGAAGAAAACTCTTAACGTTAAATTATATACCCAAACTGGCCAAATCCCCGCTAATCCAACCTATAATAATATATTTCAACCACGATGCACCATAAAAAGAGATACCCCACTACAACAAAAAATAAGTTCGTACTTAAACAATTTGCAAATCCATAGACCTACCCTACAGCACAAAACACTCCATAAACACCCTCCATGGCTAAACATGCAAAGTGACCTAGTTGTCGAAATACCTTCTAAAAAAATATATTGGTGGTCAAAGTTTTTTCATAATAATTAATTATGAGTTTAAAAGTTTTAAAATCAATTATGTTGGTTTCATAGAGGGCACGGATATATTTTTTTCTGTATTTTAATAACTATTATTTATAAGAGGCTTCCCATCTTCTGATCTCTGAATTTGAGTGGCTTTCCTTCTTGGTCCTTTTTTGGGATCTTGCATGATACGATTAAAATATGAAAAAGAGTAGAAATCTTCTCTCTTCATTTCCTATACTTTTCTTCTTCTGAAAGACTTCTGTATTATAGTTATCCAATGTTTCGGTATGAACACCTGCGGTATTTTCTTTTTATTTTTTCAATCAACCCGAAGTTTCTATCGTACTCCATACCCGTATGAACTGGTTCAAGAAATTTATGCATAATAGTTTTAATAGGACTGCATTACACTAAGTACATAAACATTTTTGTTATATTTTTGTTCTTGTTTTGGTCACTACACAAATCATTGTAAGCTATGAGGTGTTCTGTTGTTGGCGATAACTCTTTTATAAACTTTAGTAGACGAGATCCTATTTCTTGGGAGCCTCTTTTAGCAGAGCTTTCAATCCACAAGTATATGTATGATTTTCCTGTGGTCAAATTGTGGACATAAAAGTTATATTTCCACAACTGACGTAAATAAAATACTTTATTAGTAGTAAGCAATGGAGTGGGCAGTGCCTTTTGCAAGTCCAAACAAACTACTATTGTATTGGCATTAGCTTTACTATATTCAATATTCTTCTTTTTTGCATTTTCGGCTTATCTCTGAAGTTCAAGTTGTTTTTTTTTTTACTTTGTTGCATGAGAATTTCATCAGAGGAGTTGTTAATAATATTATTTAAAGCAGTGATGCACAACCTTTTATGTATGAAGGGCCGCATACAACATCAATTTTGAGTCGGGGGCCGCATATAACTCCGTTTTTGGGTCGAGGGCCGCAAAAGATATTTTTTACCCTATTTTTGTCGTTTTTGGCTGAGATTTTTCTTTTTTTTTTTTAGCTTATTCTATTGTAAAAAATGCCCAAGCGGGCCGCAAAAATTTGAAAAAGGGCCGCAGGTTGTGCATCACTGATTTAAAGTATCACACTGGTGACATGTGTCAGAATGTGGCGAATGAAATTTCAGATTGAATTCAGTACAAAAAATGAATCTATAGTAAGACTCCTTTACAGGAGTATATCCTTCTTCTTTGCACGTTTTACAGTAGAGTTTATACATTTTTCGTATGTTAAAGTCTCCGTATAGATACCGTGTATTTTCATTTTGGGATCTTGAATAGTGGCTTTTATACATTGGAAAACGTTTAATATGCTTGATGATAAAATTTCGCTTTTCAAGATTTAATTTATTTTTTGGTTCATGTCTTCCGCGTTTATCTGACTCAACAAAACCTTCATCTGAGTTGCTCATTCCTGAATCCTATCAGAAAGAAATCAATAAAACAATTAGATCAGAATTTGTCGGATGATTTATTATTTTTTTATAATTGTATTAAAAATAATAGTAATAAAGAATAACAGTACATATTACATTTATTTTATAAATTAATTAATTACTATACTTGTATACTTACCTACGGAAAATAAAAATTTCTAAATATTTTCTTTGGATTATTTCGAAAACTTCATCGAACGATCGATTACTTTGAAAACATAATCGAATAATCGATTATTTGTAAAACAATCGAATGATCAATATTTTTGTATTTGGCGCTCAATGCAATGGTTCTAGAACTGTGCTGCCATCAAACGTCATATTCCACGTTTTGATTATATTTTCATGGTATTCCATAGTAATAACAGAGTACGTTAACGCTTATATCATTCAAGTTTAAATTTTTTGATTTATAAATTATTTAACTATGACAAGCTTACGGAAAATAAGTGAAGTACTTGGGAATGTGCAAGCAAGTACTGTCAATAATCAGAAATATCTTATCATTTTAAAGAAAGTGTACGAGAAGGTTCGTGTGTACGTATAGTTGTGCTTATATGTGAAAATTATTGGCTTTTATTTCCAGCACGAATTCGATGACTTCGTGACAGAATTTGTACGATGTTTAAAACATTTTTTGTTTGAAGATACATTGAAAAATCAAAATCATTTTGCAGTTAATGGTTTAGAATTTTGTGCAATGTTTAGTACGTCATTAAAAAAGGACAATAATACTCAACAATTTATTTGTCCATTCTTGAAAGCTATAATTTTAAAAGTTTTGGAGGTGAGGTTTGTACTTTGCTATGTAATTTGTAAATGAAAGTTACTGTTACAGCTTCATAACGTTAGTCAAGCGCGATATCGTGTTTGTCTCCATATTAATCAGTTACTCCAACAAGTTAATAAAAAGGATGGACACATTGATGCAGAAATATATGAGCATATAAAGGAAGTAATGTTGGAAAGAATGCAGGTGATGATATGTATACACAATATTTTTATTATTAACTTGATTAAATAATTTTTAAAATTGTAGGACGTAAAATCAGCCGTACAAATTCAAGCAATTGAAATATTGGGAAGTTTACAAGATAGCGAAAATCCAAATGACCCTATTATTAACGCATATATGAAATGTTTATGTGACCGTAATGCTCAAGTAATATTTCGTACTAGGCCATATTGAGTACTCGTACTTGACTAGGCTCACTCCTAAAATATATAAATACAGCACACGAAAGCAGCGTCATAAATGAGGGTGAATCGAAAAATAAAAATTAATTGATTAAATTATTGCATCATTTACGTCATTATTTATGTTTAAAACGATGAAATGCCACCAATAAATAGATTATTTCAGAAATGGAAAATGTAGAATTTAAAAGATAAAAGTATATTTAAATTAACGATGATTTTTTATATATTTTTTAATTCTTTAATATATAAAATCTAATGCGTTATTTTTTTATTCGCCTTCGTACATTACTGAAAATTAAACAGGTTACTATGAATATTAGAAGCGATCCTAATGTTAAGAACGTGGGCTTAATTCGAGTCATTACATTGAAATTTATAGTACGATTTCAAATTTAATTTATTAATTCTAGGTTCGAAAAGCCATTATACGATGTATTGGTCTCAATGCGAATACAATTCCTGTGCTACTTAAGAGGAGTCTTGATATCGACGAATCTGTACGACACAGTGCATTCGAAAAAATTTCTCAAGTACCCATCCACGTATTGAAGATAGAACAGAGACAGTATATTTTGGAAAATGGATTGAAGGATAAGAGTGAAAAAGTTCAAACTTTTATACAGAAAACTTTGTTGTCGCGCTGGTTATCCAGTTATGACGGAAGTTATGTTCAACTTATTTGCGCTTTAAAATTAGATGCTGATGAACGCGATTGGAAGCAGTCTGTGCAAATTGTGGAAAACACTTTGAACATTTTTTTCCGGTAAAATATATTCGGTTTAGTTAGTTCATTGGCAATATTATATTAACTTAATTTTAATTATACCCATACAGATGTATTATACAAAGTGTTTTAAATGGGCCATTTAAGAGATCTTACGATGCCGGTTAAATTAGACAAAAGTTGCCAGTTTATAAACCGTAATTGAAAAATGCTTCAAATAAATATTTTAGTATAGAGAACACGCTTTTCGATGATTTTTTTTACTACATATTTCGGGAGATATTGCATGCAAGTTTAATTTTTTTAATAGGAATCATAGTTAATTTCAGTCCAGTTTAAAATTGCTTTTTTCTCTTTACTATGGTTTATTCGTTTCCATAAATATCTTATTTAGTTTCGAAGAAAAACTAAAAAGTATGATTTTCGTAGTATGCCATGAAAATTTGGTATAAAACAATTGCATCTAAATATGTTTAGTGCATGTAAACAATTGATATTCGATGACATTTGATAAACGAAACAAAATTCGTTCTGTAAACTGAAATCTACTGGAGAGATTTTCGTATCAAACCATACTTACATAAATTATTTTTTGTCTTTAATTTTTTGTTTATCAAATATTATTGAATTTCAATTGTTTTGAATGTACATAACATTTAGATGCAATTGTTTTATACCAAATTTTCATGGCACACTACGAAAATTATGATTTTTATCAAACTGTTTTGATCGTTTTCAAAACCGAAAAAGATATTTATACAAACGAATACATTATCGTAAAGAGAGAAAATAGTACTTTTTAAATAGAATGAAACTAATTATTTCCCATTTAAAAAAATCAACTAGCATGTTGTATCTCCAGACATATTAAATAAAAAAAATTTCATCAAATGTAGCAAATACCTTTTTATGTATGCTAAAATATTTATTTGAAGCTTTTTCAAAATTTTCAGTACCTTCTGAGTTGTAAAAGATAATTAAAAATCGAAAAATTAAACTTTTGTCATTATCTTGTGAGCCATGCAAAATGTTCAAAATACGTAGTCACCACCAACATCGGCCCATAAATTGCCAATTTTTGTCTAATTTAACCGCGATCGTAACTCTTATAGTTTCCAAGATCCCTTAAGTGGCCCGTTTAAAACAGACACTGTATAATGCCATGCATTTTTTAAATACATATTAGCATATTAGCAGGATTATCCAATTAAAACGCAACGAATTGAAATATAAACTTGTCAAATTTAAAATTGTATTGGAGCAGAATAGTAACTAATAGCATAATTACTTTAAAAATTCTATTATACTTTTTACAATTTGAATATTTTTATTTCTCGTATAATCCGTTCAATGTTGTGTTCTAGTTTCTTTCGAATGTGTGATATTTTTTTATATGATTCACATATCAAAATCTGGTGAGTTTAAATTAGGAAATCGAGATGGCCCTAGTTTTCGTCTCGTTGCGTGATAAATGGATAACCTGTATTTTGGGAAAGAACATATAAAGTTCATATAGTTATAGAATTTCATCGATGATTAATTATTAAAAAAATTATAGAAAAAGTAAAAAATTATGAAATAAAAATATACATAATTGAAGTTTTTGTTTTAGTTTTGGCGTACTAAAAAATTTACTTGAAATGCTGCCATTAGGACCAGATAAGTTGATAACATCGAATGAAGCAAAGTGGGAGCAACTGATATATTGGCGTTGTCTATCTAATTTTTTACGACAGAATGAAAATACAATAGATTATTTAGAAGAAATATTGCCTGAATTATCATCATTTTGCAAATATATTCTAAGGTACATATTTGAAATACCATATAAAAATTATTTTATATTTTTTCAATATTGACGCTATTCTTTTATTTTCGAATATTCTAGAGTTTATAAATGCAGGTATACTTGTACAAATGAGTTTGAAATTTTGGCACATGGTCAAATTATGCATGAATTGTTGAAAATTATTGATATTTTCGATTTTTCTGACGAAGTAGGACGCATAAATTTGCATCAATTAATAAAAGACATGCTCACTGAAGCTGAACTGTCATATGATAATATATCATTGATGGTCAAAATTCTTGAACATCTTTACCCAAGTACTGAAGAAAGAACTGATGAGATCATTAATATTATATCAGACATTAGAAATCCATTGGTTAAACAACAACTGCCAGATTATATTATCAGGCATCAGAAAGTAGAGGTAACAGTAAAGTTTTCGAGGAAAAGTTATTTACTATGTGTTTCACAAACGCTTAATTTATTCAGGTCGCGAAGCATCGGGTAGAATTAAATATAGCAGTTGATAAACAAGAGCAAGCTATTGAGAAAGCAGATTTTAAATCCGCAGATGAACTCCAACAAAAAATTGATGAAATTAAAACTAAAATAAAATGTATGAATGAAGAATTTAGAGATGTTCGGGAAGTTCGAATAGCAAGGAACGATACAAGAACATCATCAAAATGTTTGGATATTCTCATTGCATTGCTCTCATCATCCACCATTAAAACACTACCAGCTGCAATTAAAACATTACAGGAAGAGTTTGTTCAGCCCTTGTTAATTAGTCCATTGCCAGATATATATTTGAAGGCAACGCATTTGTATGGGCTAGTTTGTATTGTAGATAAGACATTGGCACAAATATCAGTCGGATTTTTCTGTGAACCGGTAATTGTTACCTCATAACACGAAGCTAAATATGTTCTTTTGTAATTATTCTCTGTTGTAGTTATTATCATATAAATATATGGCAGTACAAGATGAACAAAGAATTTTATTAGCTATTTCTTGTGTTACGGATTTACTTTTATTGCATGGAAGAAATATTTTAGAGCCAGACGACCAAAACACACCTGTTTCAAATTGTTCTACACCAGAAACGGATTTGCCTGTGCCTGTATGCATTACAAATATTATTGAAGTTTTTTCAAAAATGTTGGATGATGCAGTTAGTAATTTTTTAGAACATTCATTACTGTTTTTTATATTGATAGTGAACCCAAGATTGAAACATAAACAATCTCATAATATAAACCGTTGGCGTAAAATGACAATATCAAATAATAAATATATACTAAATAGCTATAATTATTTTCTTGATAATGAATTTATATTCTAGAGTCCGAAAATTAGGGAGAGGTCATGTGAAGCTATCGTTAAATTAATGCTCCACGGAATAATTAGTTCTCCGATTTTATTATCCAAACTAATTTTAAAATGGTTTAATCCTGTTACAGGTATTTATTTATAAATATGTACAACGTACAATTTTTTTATTATGATAATTTTTTTCTCTATCTTTTAGCCAAAGATGTACGTTTACGTCAGTTGTTAGGATGCCTATTCTTCGAATATGTTACTGAGGTTCCGGGCAGTCTTAAAATTGTAGAAGACTCATTTATTCCTACTCTATCATCAGTAGTTGAAGCTCCCCGCTACAGTCCACTAGCGAATATTAGCATTGATTCTACATTAAAATTTTTGATTGAACTTAGTCGCCCAGGTCGTAATAAATGCAACAAGAAATTAAATCCTCATATAAATATATCGCTTCTACTATGTCGTGAGATATGTAATAAACCGAATGATGATTGTGTATTGATATACCTTAAAGCTTTAATCATGTTGGATACTCCAACGAATGATGAGATAGTACTTGAAGAAATTCGCAAATATATAAACCGTATGTTTGAATTAATTAAAGACAAAACAGTATTGAATTATGTCCGGAAATATAAAAATAGATTGGAATCTGATATGGAACAAACGATTAGTACAATTGATACTAAAACAGCTAATACATCAATACTTTCCAAAAGTATGGAATCTAATTTGAATGAATATTCTACCAAAAAACCTAAACAAACAGATAAAAAAGAAAAATATAATTCAAAAAATAGCGGTCATAATGGAACTGTAAGTTATGGGCATTAGTGCATGGCCTAGGTTACGGGTTCCCAACCGGTGGGTCGGCTTTTCAGTGGAAGTATAAACTTATTTGAAAACCTCAAAAAATATTTCCTCTTCTTTTCATGAAAATGTTTGGTGCACGATATTTGGCCGTCAAGAAGAGGTGTAGTGACTTAAAAAAGGTTGGGAAACACTAGCCTAGGTCGTAAAATTCGTGGGGAGTCATATGTTTGAGTTAAATGTGTAGATTTTCATCATATTCAAGCCATTAATAAAAAAATATGTTTTAAATGAAGAATATTTAGTATAAAATTTAATTTACGATACATATTATCATAGCAAATATTCAATCTACTTGAATTTTAAATGTAACTAAATAATTGTTAATTGTAATTTATTTTTTGGAATATTTAAACTAATATGTTACTTGCGCTCATCCCTGATGCATATGAAAACTACCTATGTATGAACTTGTACAATATATTGTTAATTATATGTAGGTACGCGGAAGTGGACATGAAGATGGTGAAACAGTAAACTCACTAGACAGGACATCAGTTAGTGCATTCAATAACATTGCGTCATGTCAAATTGCTTCTTTAGAAACGGAGCACACCGAATTGGATAATAATGTGAATTATACGTCACAAACTGAAAAGAGTATCAAATAACAGATATTATCCATTAAAGGAGGAATTTCAGTAAACAAGTAAGAAGTATGATATTCTTATATAGCATTCAAATCCTTGTAGGAGTGACGTCACATCAGATAAATTTTATTCACGACATAAACCAAACAAGCTATCTTTTTCTAACACACTTAACTCGTATAAATTTATACGCACATCGTATTGCCATAAGGGGCGGAGCTTAACAATAATTCGTTTTTTTTATGACGTCACTCCTATATGGATTTGAATACTCTATATTAATATATATATATATATATATATATATATATATATATATATATATATATATATATATATATATATATATTTACAAACCAAATTAGTATACAAAAATAATAATTAGAAAATAATAAAATACACAATATTACTATTGCCTGAGGCGTTATTAATTTTGTTTAATAAATTTGGTGTTACTAATATTTATATTGTTTTAGTTTTCGATTAACAGTTGAGAACAACATTTAACGAAAACTACTCGCGAAGATGACAAAGCCTGTACAAACTATGTTATAGTTCAATATGCCATCTTTTGGGATGAAGTAAAATTTTATATACAATTCAAATTTCTATACTGTTAAATAATTCATTGTTTTTGTACTGTATGATATTTCACATTAATAAATAGAATATTACAATGTGTGACAAATTTGCAGAATACGAACATTAAGTTTTACACCATAGAATTTATAGGATCGACGGAAACGGTTTATTCCGCCCGATTATGGTGACCATTGAATTAAAAGCAATATCATATTCATTACAAGTGTGAAAACAACGTGCTTTAAGATATTGTAATGGTTTGCTATTACGGTGACCACCTTGTAAAGCGTTCTATACAATATCGTATCATTACAATATTGTAATTACTATTGAACTGAAGTTAGAAAATCAGTTCTACTAACACTGATTTTGTGTTGACTTTTGAAAATTCCGACAACGAGAATTAACCTATTTGGCTTTGACAGTTGTTGACATAATATTTATAATGTAGTGTAATAAACTACGCCACTGGTAAATCAAAACGTAAGTCGGTGACTTCCAGTTACATCGCTGAGTTAGCACCTCGATTACGAATAAAAGATCAGGGCGAACAAACAAAGACAGACAGTCATCAGCAGACGTATTTTGCAGCGCATCGTTTTATAACAAACACTGACACTATTACAAATCTGTATACTGTTTCCCTGATAATCATCCCGACCGAATTCCAACAGTTGATTTTTATTGCAAAAAGATCAATATAATGCATTTTTGTGTCAATAATGTGTTGAAGAAGCTGATAAGAAGGAATTTGTTAATGTAAGTTATATTTTCTTTGTACAAAATGGTAGACGCAACTACAAGTCAGAGTTCTCTTGAAAATGTAAATGAAAGTAGTTCATTCGTTAGTTTGGACGCTGCAACTAAGTTGATTAGAGATTTTGATGGGTAAAAAAGGGAAGTAGTAACAGAATTTGTGGATAATTGTAAATTAGCGTTAAAATCAGTTAGAGAACGTGATCGTGGAATATTATTTAAAATAATGAAAACAAAGTTAACGGGCAGAGCGCGTAATATGATTAAATATAGAACATTCGATAATTTTGTGATCATTTGGAAGAAATATTTTCTGAAAAGCGATCGGTAGCCCACTGGCAATTAGAGTTAAATAGTACGCTAAAGGTGAAGAAGTTGGATCATATGCGAATAAAATAGAAAAATATTTGTCGAATTTGATAGATGCGATTACTGTTGGTTAAAATAGAGAAGAAATGGAAACAATCATTACAGTGTTAAATGAACAAGCTTTGAATATATTTAAGCAAAATTTGCAGGAGTCGTTAAAAATTCAAGTTAAAGCGCGTAACCCTACAACACTTGAAGGCGCGATAGATATTGTAAGAGCCAGGGAACGCGAAATTTTGAGTAATTCACATGCAATAAAGTTTTATGGTTACCAAACGCGGAATGGTGATAAAAAAAATGCGAGAATGTTTTAAATGTAATAAAAGGGGCATTTAGAAAGAGATTGTTATGCAAAACGAACGTATGAACCGCGTATCAATTTAATGAGTAAAATCAAGCAGTCATGAAGACAATATTCGCCGAAATGTGACAAAGTATGGTTCTAAAGCGTGCATTACACGATGAAGTTTTTCTTTTCAAGTAACTTTAAAAGCGTCTTTATAAGTGACCTTACAAGTTTATTTACACGATCAAGTTTTACGTGAATTAAAATATACAAGTGTCAAACAAGCAGCCATACCAACATAAATTAAATTTCTTCTTAATTTAATAAATTAACTTAATTAAATTTCAATTTATTCTCTACTCCAATATGCCATTTTACAGTTTAAACATAACAATATAAACAAATAACAAAATAAACTGACAGATGAAAATAAATGGAAGCAACTTTTAAACACGCTTCAGTTGGTATTGCAGTATAAGCAGTGATGCGCATGCCCACGGGCAGAACTTGAAGGAACTTTTAAGAAAAAGTAGTGCATGTTGCAGTTTTACGTTATAAGTTTTTCGTTATAAGTCGACTTTACTATCTCTCTTACACTTACGTAATTGTGCGAGAGAGAAAACTTTTAAGGTTACTTGAAAAGAAAAACTTCATCGTGTAATGCACGCTTAATTCTGTGAACGGTAATGTAAATCAATCAAACAAATTTGAGGGTAATTGTTTTTATTGCAAAGAGACAGGACATCGAATGTCCGATTGTTACAAAAGAAAATTCGCGGAACATAAGAAAACTCTTAATGAACGGGCAACAGATTCAAAAAAACTTGAATTAGTCTCTGGACGTGTGAATGCTAGTAACTCCGAAGCCGTGCAATAAACTCGAAATAATAATAACAATGTAAGTTACATAAAAAAAATTCATCAAGATTGGTTGGATAGTCTAGGAGGAGTTAGTGGAACAAAAACCGTACGAGCGAGCGGACGAACGACATACATACGGTCACATGTTGTAATAGTCATTTCGTGATCTAAGGGGTCTGTTCGGGATTTCTGCGCAAAAATTTTAAAATCGGAGAATGCTACAGACATGGTACCGAACACTATAGCTCTTCGACAGGAGGCCGATGAGCTAAAAAAGTATGAAATAATTAGGTTTGTTGCAACAACAGTTCAAAACCGTTCAGAACTGTACTCAGTTTGCGCAAAGCCATTTTAAAGTTCCAACAAGTCGATTTAAAAATTCAGAACTTATAGTGCAGTATTCCAAGAACGAGAGAATTGTGTTCCGAACTGATTCTGAATCGTTCTGTGAGTGATAGGACTTTTGAGAATTTTTAATTCTGAATCAATTTAACGTGCTATCTAAAGTCACTGTTTTTAGCTCATCGACCTCCTGTCGAAGAGCTATAGTGTTCAGTACGATGTCTGTAGCATCTTCCGATTTGAAAAATTTTTGCACAGAAATCCCGGACAGACCCTCTGGATCATGAAATGACTATTACAACATATTTCCGTATGTATGTCGCTCGTCCGCTCGCTCGCTCGCTCGTACGAGATTTTTTGTCAGATCTCAGATCTCCTAAACTACCCAACGGATTTTTATGAAATTTTTTCTGCAGGTACGTGTTATGGTCTAGTTGTGCAAGGTACATTTTATTTTTAAAAATTTTCTTTCGTACTTGAGAAAAAAATATTTTCCAATTTTTTTTTCTACGTTATTTTCTATTCAATTGTATTCAAAATTTTCTTGCATATGCAGGAAATGGAACAATATTTTTCTATATTTTTTATTTTGAAAAATTATGTAAGACCATTGGAGAAAAAAATATTTTTTAATTAAAAATCAAACAAAAGAATATCAATGCATTTATAGTCGGCTTAGTTTGCTTTGATTTTGTTAAGAGAAGAAAATGTATTCACAATTGTTTCAAATTTTTTGTTTTATTGGCGACCTAGGAACCTAGGAATTTAAAAGTGAATATAGATTACTAGATATATAATAATTTGTGATATATTCAGACTTGTACATATGTACGTCGATGAGCTGCAGGCATGTATGTATGTCTGTATACATTCCTAATTTATTAAATCAGTAATGGATAACTCATATCAATATTTTTATTTATTGTTTCACTCCCCAATAAAAGCTCTGGGTTAATGTTATTATTTTTTGTGAAAATTTCCTTCCTCGTCCGGTTTTTTAACTCCTGTCGAAGAGCTATAGTGTGTTACGTGCCCGAATGGACACGAACGGTTGTCCTCGCCAAATGGTGAGGTTGCCGGGTCTCAGTGGAGACGGGGTGGTTCATATACCAAAAAAAAAATATGGGCGCCACGCAATTTCTTCAGTTCCTGCACCACGCCAAACTGCGATGGTGGGCGGGACAACGCAAATATCGGAAACGCAACGTGAGGGTGTGAGATCGTTAAGACTCGTAACAAAAAAAAGGCGGTAGGGGTAAATTTAACCTGACGTTTATTCAACAAAGAAAACGAAATTAAATACGGTGGTGCGAACAGAGAAAAGATGTAAATGAACAATAACACTAAATTAACATCAAGTGAATCGTGAGCGAACAAAAGACATATAATGGTAACATATATAATAATAATAATAATAAATCGGACAATGACACGCGTGGATGTCCGGTGCTAGCCGACAGGTACCGATGTGCGTGGCGCATGCGTTCAGCCAACGTCGAGTTCGTCGAGTATAAAAAAAATGACGGCCCTAACTGATCAGCTTCGGTTCACAGAGTAGATGGTGGGGGACCGAATGCGTCACGGCACAGTCGCAAAGAGCAAAATGATACTAAATGAAAATGGCGCATCCACACGCGGCTTAACATTACTCAATCGAGAAACCAAATTAAACTTATGACTAACAACTAAATGCAAAACAATAAGAAACAAAATGGCAAAAATTAATTAAATGCAAAACAAACTGACCGCACTGTGTGCCTACATGGACGTATGCAACCCTTAGTTACACATACATACACGTACCTACACGAGTGCAGAAAGAATACACGACAAGAAATGCAATCAAATGTTTATAAAATGTGGGACACCGAGAAACACGACAATCAATGGGGCTAATATGGGGAAGTAAATCAATAAAATAGTGAACAGCAAAGATGAAAGATTGCACTTAGCTCTCCCACACTGTGCTGAATCTGCCTAGGTGGTGAAACGGCGAAATTGTCCCCAGATTGCTTGGCTGCGGGTTCCTGGACCTTGGCAGCACCGACATTCGTCCCGAGGAAGGTGGGTGTCCTCACGCGACCAATTTAAGGGTCTCTGAACCTCCTTGAACAGCACGTGGTCGGCTGTTGCCCGTGACGCACTAATCTCGACAGGGGTAGTCCGTCGGAGAACAAACACAATTCTCCGCCCGGAAAATATCAAGGGAAGATAATCCCCAAAAGGGTAAATCACAACAAAACGACAGTGATTTAAAGAAAATCCACTTGATAACCAAAATTGCGACCCGGGCAACGCCCTTTTCGTACCACTCGCTTGAAGGTCAAAACTCTACTTACTTATCAGTATTGACCAGACAAGGGCCGCAATCAACGTCCTTCAGCCCGTTCGTGAAGAGAGAGAACTTACTTAAGTAGGGAAGACAAGGAAGGAAAAAAATTACAAATATAGCGCCAAAACAATAACCTTCACAAGGTTATTCAAAAGGTATATTTACACAAAACACGGAAGAATAATCTGGAACACGGGGCAGCTCAGAAAAATTTACAATAAATAAGTAAGTGAATAAACAATGAATAAAGTATTAGGTTTAGTAATATTACTTGAATTAATCTAAGTTTGAATTGCATATGGAATAAATAAAAGGCATACGGTAGTAATTACGTG
The DNA here is from genome assembly GCA_963422195.1 of Carabus problematicus. NCBI lineage: Eukaryota > Metazoa > Arthropoda > Insecta > Coleoptera > Carabidae > Carabus > Carabus problematicus. The sequence goes on along the minus strand of OY728585.1, from coordinate 11,332,854 downwards.
TAAACAGGTCTGTCTGTCTGTCATTATTATTGTCCAAGCTGGTTCGGCGTCATATTAATGTCAAATACAATGTATACTAACCTAAAATGTCGAATGAAAGAAAATAATATATGGAGAATACATAGTAATAAAACGGTGAGTAGAAAGGAAAACTATTAAACTTGACACTAAATTCTATATAATTATGTGTATGAGAATTGAACGGGACTAAACACAATGTATTCCAGATTAATGACATGACACAGCAATGGAAAATGGGAAAGATACAAACGTAAACAGCAGAAGAAAGCACAAGGTGAACAAAATCGTAACAAGTGTTCGCTACGATGTATGTAGCATTCTCCGATTTTAAAAATGTTTGCGCAGAAATCCCGGTCAGACCCCTTGGATAACGAAATTACTATTACAACATGTGACCGTATGTATGTCGTTCGTCCGCTCGCTCGTACGGTTTTTGTTCCACCAACTCCTTCTATTTTTAGCTCATCAACCTCTTGTCGAAGAGCTATAGTGTTCGGTACGATGCCTGTAGCATTCTCCGATTTTAAAAATGTTTGCGTAGAAATCCCGGACAGACCCCTTGGATCACGAAATGACTATTACAACATGTGACCGTATGTATGTCGTTCGTCCGCTCACTCGCTCGTACGGTTTTTGTTCCACTAACTCCTCCTAGACTATCCAACCGATCTTGATGGAATTTTTTTTACAAATGCGTATTATGGTCTAGTTGTGCAGTTGACTTTTTATTTTTAAAAATTTCCTTTAGTACATGAAAAAAAAAAATATTTTGCGAAAATTTCTGCAATTTTTATTTTTTTCTCCTTTATTTTCCATTCAATTGTATTCAAAATTTTCATGCATTTACAGGAAATGGAACAATATTTTTCCATATTTTTATTTTGAAAAATTATGTAAGACCATTGCAGAAAAAAATATTTTTTAATTAAATATTGAACAAAAGAAGATCAATGCATTTATAGTCGGCTTAGTTTGCTTCGCTTTTGTCGAGAGAAGAAAATGTATTCACACTTGTTTTAAATTTGTTGTTTTATTTTCGACCTAGGCACCTAGGATTTTAAAAGTATATCTAGATAAATAATAATTTATGATATATTCAGACTTCAGACATACGTCGATGAGCTGCAGGCATGGATGTCTGTATCCATTCCTAGTTTTTTGCTATAATCGACAAAGGTTTTATAGTTCTTCTCTAAAATTTTCCATGTTTTCTAACCGGAGCCCTTTATTTTATGATTTTATAGGTTAGGAGAAATAAACAAAATTCTCAATCTGTTCGAAATCGTTCCAGCACAAGTCAAATCAATTCTAGAACTTTATGTGCGCGCATGGATTCTAGACAGTTTGAAATCAAGTTCTAAATTCCTGTGAATATGATGTGAAACTGAGGAGGAGACGGTAGAACATATTGTGGCGGTCTGTTCACGACCAGAAAGAAAGGAGGCACAATTACGTAGATCCGAAGTGCTACAGAATACTGGAAGGGGACTACAGTGGATGCTGCAAACCAAGAAGAAATGGCGAAAATGTTAATATATACCATGAGTTCAAAAAGAAATTACATAAGGGTGGATCATGGATATATGTTTCTATAAGGAAAGAATAATTTCATGCTAAGGTTTCATATAAAATATGTTAAGAATTGTATTATTAATCTATTAATTTATATAAGAACTAGGTGAAATGTATATATATATATATATATATATATATATATATATATATATATATATATATATATATATATATATATATATATATATATATACAGGGTGACCCATTTGTGAATGCTCACCATTGGAATCTCCGAAACTATAAGAGATACAAGGTCGGTTAAATTAGACAAAAGTTGCGTATTTATGGGCCGATGTTGATGGCGATTTTGTATTTTGAAGATATTGCATGGCTCACTAGATAATGACAAAATTGTGATTTTCTCGAATTTTTATTTTACTTTATAAGTCAGAAGGTATTGGAAATATTGAAAAAAGCTTCAAATAAATATTTTAGTATAACTAATAAGCCTTTTGATGAATTATATGAAAATATTTTTTTACTAGATATTGCCGAAGTTACAGCATGCAACTTTAATATTTTAAATGAGAATCATAGTTAATTTTAATCCAGTTCAAAAGTGCTATTTTTTCTCTTTACAATGATGTATTTGTTTACCTAAATATCTTTTTTAGTTTCGAAGAAAAACTAAAAAGTAAGATAAAATGAATGATTTTTGTAGTGTGCTATGAAAATTTGGTATAAAACAGTTGCATCTAAATATGTTATGAACATGCGAAACAATTGAAATTCAATAATATTTGGTAAACAAAAGATTAGAGACAAAAAATAATTTATGTAGGTATGGGTTTCATATGAGAATCTGTCTACTAGCTTTCAGTTTACGCAACGACTTTTGTTTCGTTTATCAAATGTTGTTGATTTTCAATTGTTTTGCACGTACATAACATATTTAGTTGCAGTTGTTTTATACCAAATTTTCATAGCACACTACAAAAATCATTCATTTTATCTTACTTTTTAGTTTTTCTTCGAAACTAAAAAAGATATTTATGTAAACAAATACATCATTGTAAAGAGAAAAAATAGCACTTTTTAACTTCATCAAAATTAACTAAGGATCCCATTTAAAAAATTAAAGTTGCAGGCTGTATCTTCGGTAATATCTAGTAAAAATTTTTTTTATCTGATTCATCAAAAAGCTAATTAGTTATACTAAAATATTTATTTGAAGCTTTTTTCAATATTTCCAATACCTTCTGACTTATAAAGTAAAATAAAAATTCGAGAAAATCACACTTTTGTCATTATCTAGTGAGCCATGCAATATTTTCAAAATACAAAATCGCCTTCAACATCGGCCCATAAATACGCAACTTTTGTCTAATTTAACCGACCTTGTATCTCTTATAGTTTCGGAGATTCCAATGGTGAGCATTCACAGATGGGTCACCCTGTATATATATATATATATATACAGGGTGACCCATCTGTGAATGCGAAACAATTGAAATTCAATAATATTTGGTAAACAAAAGATTAGAGACAAAAAATAATTTATGTAGGTATGGGTTTCATATGAGAATCTGTCTACTAGCTTTCAGTTTACGCAACGACTTTTGTTTCGTTTATCAAATGTTGTTGATTTTCAATTGTTTTGCACGTACATAACATATTTAGTTGCAGTTGTTTTATACCAAATTTTCATAGCACACTACAAAAATCATTCATTTTATCTTACTTTTTAGTTTTTCTTCGAAACTAAAAAAGATATTTATGTAAACAAATACATCATTGTAAAGAGAAAAAATAGCACTTTTTAACTTCATCAAAATTAACTAAGGATCCCATTTAAAAAATTAAAGTTGCAGGCTGTATCTTCGGTAATATCTAGTAAAAATTTTTTTTATCTGATTCATCAAAAAGCTAATTAGTTATACTAAAATATTTATTTGAAGCTTTTTTCAATATTTCCAATATCTTCTGACTTATAAAGTAAAATAAAAATTCGAGAAAATCACACTTTTGTCATTATCTAGTGAGCCATGCAATATTTTCAAAATACAAAATCGCCTTCAACATCGGCCCATAAATACGCAACTTTTGTCTAATTTAACCGACCTTGTATCTCTTATAGTTTCGGAGATTCCAATGGTGAGCATTCACAGATGGGTCACCCTGTATATATATATATATATATACAGGGTGACCCATCTGTGAATGCGAAACAATTGAAATTCAATAATATTTGGTAAACAAAAGATTAGAGACAAAAAATAATTTATGTAGGTATGGGTTTCATATGAGAATCTGTCTACTAGCTTTCAGTTTACGCAACGACTTTTGTTTCGTTTATCAAATGTTGTTGATTTTCAATTGTTTTGCACGTACATAACATATTTAGTTGCAGTTGTTTTATACCAAATTTTCATAGCACACTACAAAAATCATTCATTTTATCTTACTTTTTAGTTTTTCTTCGAAACTAAAAAAGATATTTATGTAAACAAATACATCATTGTAAAGAGAAAAAATAGCACTTTTTAACTTCATCAAAATTAACTAAGGATCCCATTTAAAAAATTAAAGTTGCAGGCTGTATCTTCGGTAATATCTAGTAAAAATTTTTTTTATCTGATTCATCAAAAAGCTAATTAGTTATACTAAAATATTTATTTGAAGCTTTTTTCAATATTTCCAATACCTTCTGACTTATAAAGTAAAATAAAAATTCGAGAAAATCACACTTTTGTCATTATCTAGTGAGCCATGCAATATTTTCAAAATACAAAATCGCCTTCAACATCGGCCCATAAATACGCAACTTTTGTCTAATTTAACCGACCTTGTATCTCTTATAGTTTCGGAGATTCCAATGGTGAGCATTCACAGATGGGTCACCCTGTATATATATATATATATATACAGGGTGACCCATCTGTGAATGCTCACCATTGGAATCTCCGAAACTATAAGAGATACAAGGTCGGTTAAATTAGATATATATATATATATATATATATATATATATATATATATATATATATATATATATATATATATATATATATATATATATATATATATATATATATATATATATATATATATATATATATATATATATATATATATATATATATATCTGAATCAGTTTGTAACACAACAGGTCATCTTCCTTTGATTGACATGGTAACGGCTACCTGAAACACTCAACTGCTTATTAAACACCTCCTCCCTAGATCAATGTCCCAAATCTCGCGGTTCCGCACTGCCTTCCGCCACCTGTACTACCCTAGAACTCCCGCACGTATTCGATAAGACGCTCACTTCGAATGCTGTCTACATACTACCCAAGGAATATTCCCTGATACTATCCGCTACCTAAATACATTCTGTCATACTCGATGTGATGTAATCAAAACAATCGTTAGTTATGTTCCCTAATTATTATTTTATTTACCCAGTGGTTTACACTCATTCCTTACACGAATTACTATAATAACAATGAAGACTGGAAATGTAATTTTATTGTAAATCATACAACACGAACTTATTGACTGTTAGCAGCTATCGAAACGATGAAATAATGAACCATTTATGTAATTAGCAATGTATGTGATATTTCTCAATGTTTTTTTTTTCAGTTTCTAATGTGATTCAGTTAACATTCTAGCATTAATATTACTTCTTACATTTATTACAAGATAGTAATCAAAGTAAATTCAAAAGTTGCTGACACGGTATGTAATATTTTGACAATTGACAAGATGTCGGAATTATGACCCACTTCTGATTTTCATATTATGTGACAGAAATGACAGAATTATCAAAGTTTTTGTTTAATTTTGTAATAAACATGTTCTAGTGGATTGTATAACATTAATTCCTTTCCTCTTACAACTAAAATAAAAATTTTCTTCAAAGAGAATCAAAATGCGCCATAATAATAAAACTTATTTTCTTAATACAGATAAAAAATATTGAAAGAATAAATCAACGAACACTGTGCATAAGATAATCGTGTGGTGACCACACCAGATTTTTTCTTTAGAATATTGTTTTCTACAACCTTTATTTGTTTCCAATATCGACACTGCAATAGGTTTTTATTAATTTTAATTTGTTATACAGTGATATCAAAATATGTTTTCCATGATTTTCACATCAATTCATAAGCTAATTTTGTGTTAATGTACATACTTAATATAGGTAATAATTACCAATTTGTTAAAATTGTATGACATGTTTTTGACGGAGACTTATTTTATAATTAGATAGACAGTCGATTTCGGTTAATTGGACCTCTGGTTACTCAGGACAAAGCTTAAAGAACAGAAACCAAACCAAAGAAATAATAGCAATTTACATCGTTTATTTGGAACAAAAAAAAATTACAGATCAAAACAAACAGAACAATTGCAAAATTATATAATTACAAGAAAAAAATTGTAGACAGTTTAATATATGTACTTTAGGAAATGCAATGGATAACCACTTGAAACGCGTTTTTTATATCTTGTTTATCACACAACATATCATACTAGGTTTATTACATTCTTACAGAATTACATTTTACTTTATGCATATACATGTATGTACAACAAAATATTTTGGAATTTATTATATGTAATTTTCTTTTAATCGGGGGCCGCAACATAATAAATATTTAATAGCTTATATTTATTTGTAATTGGAACATAATATGTATATTAAAAATGGTACCTGGACATAGTATACATATTGTTAATAAATTAAAAAGGGCAACAAATATTATAAAACGGGCCGCATGCGTCCCTTGAATTACTGATGGTAAATACAATGTGTATGTAAACTGTAGTCGAGTAATGTTAAAAATTTAATAAACTAATCATCTTTTTCACATAAACACCAAATACATTGATATTATGGCTTTAACAAAATTTCTAATAAGCTAAATCACTTTAATATTTATTTATTTTTGACGTTTTGTATAAATTTATTGGTAAAAATATTTGTCCAAATTCTGACTACACATTCGATTCAACATCATAAAATACGGATATAAAAATACTTTAATCAATCAAACTTACACATTCAGTTCACTGTAATTGCATTTCTGTACGTTACAAGCAAGTATTAAGTAATGCAAATTCAGCTGCAAATGTGCTAACAAGATTTTCATTTAACGTATTCTTGGCATTATTATAAATATCTGAAACAAATCGAGGATCGCCCGATTTCAACTCAAACTTTATATATTCTACCCACACATCACTGTTATCCTTACCAAACTGTTGGCAAGCTAACTTGTGTACATTTCTAATTGCATTTAAACACAGAGCACCCGTTTTACCATTTTCCAATTCGATCATTTTCTTGTGTAATTCTAAACAATACGGCGTGTATCGGGCTATCTTCTCATACTCTTGCCTGGCAACTTTAATGTTCTTCATGAGTAACAACCATTCTATGTACTGTGGTCTAAGTTCTAGAGATATTTCAGGGTCTTGTACTATTCCTTCTTCATACAATGCTTTTATTTCAGTGAAACTGTTAACAATCTTCAAGTTGTAATATTGAATTATGCTCTTGTAAATTGGCAATGATTTTTCTTTCAATGCCACTATTGCTTCACGTGAAACTGCTCGTACTTGTGTAGTTTGATCAAGAATAATGTGATATCTTAACCTGGTTATCCATAATTTCACAGACTGTGATAATGCAGCAGTTGCCATAACCATTATTTCTAATTGTTTCGGCTGATCTTCTAACATTTCTATCCACATTAGGTAGTGTTTTTCAAACAAAACCCGAGCGTCATAGGCTTCTTGTAAGGCTTGTTCTAATATTTCTTTTACAAAATGTTTCTTCTTCGTTTTATCTAAATATAAATCTATAAGAGTGTCCAAATATTTCTCCCACATCAAACTCGTTGGTATAACTTTTACTGCTGATTTGTAGACGGAAACACATAACTGAATCCTTGATTTATTTTCTTTATTTTTATCGTAATGGTGGCCTTTAAGCTCACGTTGAGCCATAGTGTGCCACATTAGCTCGCTTTTCCAACAATTGGTTGTTAAATATTCTATAATTAACATTTGTAGTTTTTCGGTAAAGTCAAATTCTGTTGCAATTTCGAGTAAAGATATTATATATTCAACATCGTCACCGATTGCCTTCACCGATGATTTAAAATGAACTTCTGCTCGAAGCACGGACTTGTCTTGCCTGGATTTGTTTTCATCATCAGTTTTAGCATTTTTAGCTTTTTGAGAACCCGACATCAGTTCTAATTTGAACGCTTCTGCGTGAAGTTCTTTTGAATCGGGGTGATGATGCAAACCAGTTTTCAGTACATTTAATGCGGCATCCATGTTATTCATTTCTTCTAATTCCCACCTCGCTGCATATTTCCATAAATGCATTTTATCTCCATGAACCTAAAAATGTATCTTTATAAAATAATATTCATAATATGAAGCAATGATTCGTCTAACATGACTGATATACTTCTTACTTGCAACATTTGTTTAAAAGCTTCAGATACAGTGTTAACAAATCGTGTTTGCGTGCAAAAATTAATATATGACATCCACAATTTGACGTCAGACTTAAAATATGATAAAGCCATTTTGTACAATTTAGTTACACGTTTAGTAACTGAATATTCAATTTCATCTTTCTTTTCAGAAATGCGAAATTTATCTCTCCGTAACTTTATTTCACGTATTAATTTAACTTCATAGTTAATATATGTAAGAAAGTCTTGTTTTTCTTTCATAGTTCTCTCTATTTTATATTCAAATTCTTTCCGTCGTTTAATTATTTCCCTGTAAGAAAAAAATGTGGAAGTTAATTAATCTTTATTAAACTGTAAAGTTAAATTTTTATTTGCATTTGTAAATGACTTACGATATTTCCTCAGGTTTGAATAGTTTTAACCTTTTCATCTGTTCCAATTCGGGAATCATACGTTCCACATGGAAACCGACAATTTCTGCCATTGTTGAGTCTTTTAATAATAATTATTAGTGAAGTTATATATTTTCTACTAGACTGCTAGTTTCATGTATTCAATTCTATGTAAGAAAAAGCACGTGTTACATTTGACAGTTGTAGATGTGATCTGTGCCATGTTGTCAGATTATTTATCGGCTGAATAGTAGATAGTTCAATAGGAAAACAGTAGATGGCAATAAAAAAGAGTAGATTTAAAATTTTAATTCTTTTATTGCTTATAGTACGCCTATCGTATAACATCGTACAAAATACGATGAAACAATAGAACGCAGCCGTCTATGACGAAAAATGGCGACTCCTCTATTTTCAAGGATGAATAGGATGAATCACTCCGCTGCAGGACGGGGGGTGAAGTTAAACAATACGGCGATCGTAGTTTTCCAATTCACAAGGTGGCTCTGCATGTATCTCGTTAATTCATTTTTGTGACGGCAGATGGCGGCAGAGTCGCTGTACGTGTTTAATGACCTAGTTTCAAACAAAATTTCAAATTGTTTATGTTAGTTGAATCTGTGGTTAGATGGTCCATGGCCCTGTCCATAGAACATTTAATCGAAAACGTAGCACTAGACGCTTAGTTAAGAAATACTCTAAATCTGTATTTGTGAAAAACGAAAGGTACGTGCGCACATAGTGTATAATACATAAATATATTTATTAAAAAAATACTTTTAATATTACTAAGTCATTAGATAACATGTAATAGGTTAATGTAATGAAATCATCAAAATGTAACAATCGCCCGCCCCATACAGAACACATGAAATGTTTATTTTGCATACGTCTATTTTTGTAACAAACCTTTTTTTATTGTTTTTTGCCGGGTTTTAAAATTAACCATACGTAGCTCGTCAAGGGTAGTTTACCCTGCTTCCCCCGCAGGCAACCGCCCGAAGAGATACATAGTTTTAGTTTTTAAAACAATGTTATACATATAGATATATGTAAGAGTACTTATTGTTGCGTCACACAACATTAAACTATGTGTTACTTTTTAAGTCTGTATTAATATCTATATATTACATTGTGTTACATTATATTTACGTTATCTGCCAATATGGTGCAATGTCGGATTATAACAAATGAATTCTGTCATGTATATACATATTGTACCAAATATGTGTGAAAATAAACACTTTTAGCGAATTTTATGTATTTATTTATTTAAATAGTATTTTGAATTTCGAAATTTTATTGAAAACTGTAGATAGTAGCGCCACAGCCAACTAGCGGCACGGAGTGCACTATACCTCTAACAAGGAGACTTTGTCACGACCGGAACACGGATTTGGCTGAAATTTTTTTTAGTAAAAAATATTTCAGCCAAATCTGTGTTCCGGTCGTGACAATGTCTCCTTGTAAGATCAGCCATGACAGATTTTTCCCCTGGCCCGTAGAGACATCTCCTATTCCTCCTTGTCTATTTTCCAAGGACGTTTAATAGAATGGACGAGACATACAGGCTCTTTTACTGAAAATTTAAGAGAGAGTGCGACAGACTTATACAAGATCCATTTTGTCTGTTTTTATTTTTACCTGATGCTTCAGTAGTCTTCAATCAGCTGTTGTATTTAATGATATATTTATTTTGAAAAATATATTTATCTAACTTAAAATGTACGATTAAGTACATTATTATTGTCAGTCTAATATTATTACAATTTCTTCATATTTTTAATTTATATTACAATCAATTTTGTATACAAGTTTAATTGATAAAAACATTTAGGTGCCGCATGGCGATAGTGGTAACGGCAAACACAACACGTGATCCGTTGCAGTAACCTGGCTTCACCTGACCACATTACTCATGCGCATAAGGGAGAAATCAAAATTACGTGGTCCACTACGCATGCGCACTAGTATGGAATAAAAGTAGACATAAATCCATCTCTCTCTCTCTCTTTCGTTTTCACTTTCATGCAAGTCTTTTATATTGACATGTCTCGTCCATTCCCTTAAACGTCCTTGCTATTTTCATCGTACAGTATTCGATGAAGAGAAAGTGTCTCATTTCACACGTATCTTTTGTGTCTCATTTCACGTTAACTTGGTTTTAGATCTGTCATTCATCGTATTTTTCATAGGAGTATAAATTTGGAAAAAATTAAAACAATATTATAATATAAACATATTTATGTATAAGTAGTAATTCGTATATATGTGTATTCGTATGTATTTATTTATCAAAAGTAAAGCTATTTCGCTTGCCATGTTTTCGTTCATAAATATAATAGTAGTAATCGTTTACATATTCAAAATTATCCATTTTTAAACAAAAAAACGACAAAATAATTTGAAAATAAGCTCACTATTACGCTTTATATCAAACTTTCGCGCGTACATATGCCGCATAGTTCTTCTAAGAATGTTTTGCGGGTAGTGCGTCACCGGTAAGGGATAATGTTGATAAAGTTACAAGGGGAGGTCGCCACCGCCGGAACATGGATTTGAATGAAATTTTTTCGAAGTAGCTCAACACTAATGGTGTTTAGTGGCAAAGTAATAGCGCGAACTATTTTGCCCTTTTCGAGAAAATGGGCTTTAATGTTAACGCATTCAAGATTTAACATTTATATACCCTTAAAAAATGTACACTGACAGTTGATACACCGTTGTCGCATGGTTATGCTTCCTGATTTACACGCGGTAGGTCTGGGTTGGATTCCCTCTTAATTTAAGTTTTATCTCTATATTTTAACTATTTTTAATAAATTAAAAACTCTTTAAATTAATAATAAATTTATTTTATTTACACTCATCACTCTCTTCGTAACTTTTTGGAATAGTAAGCGTCATAAAAACAATTTTGAGAAAATGGGATTTAAAGTTAACGCATTAAAGATGTAGCATTTATATACCCCTAAAAAATGTACACTGACAGTTGATACAGCGTTGTCGCATGGTTATATTTTCTGATTTACACACGGTAGGTCTGGGTTGGATTCCCTCTTAATTTAAGTTTTATTTTTATATTTTAACTATTTTTAATAAATTAAATCTCATTAAATTAATAATAAATTTATTTTATTTACACTCATCACTCTCTTCTTTCTGCGGAGTTTTATTTCGTAACTTTTGGAATAGTAATCGTCATAAAAACAATTGAAACAGAATCATACTGCAAACTTGGCCTCCTTGATAAACAATACTTCTGCACGGGCAATTCAAATGCACGGATTATAAAAAACAAATGAATATATCTTAAGCAAAAACATATTATCTAAATTAATACATATTTAACGCTTGCTGTCAGTGGGAGCACAAGTTAATATTTGTGATAATTTATTCGTTGAAAACAATAATATGAATAGTATAAGGAGAGAAAAACAAATATTAAAATGTCAGAAATGTGAAAAATATATTTGTGCGGAATGTCGTCCCAAACAGTGCAGCAATTGTGAATGATAAAAAAACAAAGAAAATTGGCGCAGTGAATTAGGACTAAAATTTTAATTAATTTTTGTAAATAATATATATATTTTTAATATATTATTATGTACGTAATTTAACGTTTTTTTTTTATTGCAGGGTCGTAATGACCCTGGCGTACCGATAACATAATTTCATAAGGGTGTACCAATCTAGAATTAACTTGTGCTACCACTAATAACAAGCTTGAGTGTAAAAAAATAAATTTATTATTAACTTAAAGAATTTTTAATTTATTAAGAATAATTAAAATATAAAAATAAAATGTAACATAAGACGGAATCGAACCCAGACCTACCGCGTTTCCTAATTTAACCTGTCATTTTTGTCATTCTGTCCATAACGTATGCTTTCAGATTAACCAATCAGCGTGTAGCGTACAGTACGTTCGCCCTCGCGTTCGCCAAGCAGCGCTATCTGGAGGCTGTAATCACAAAAAATCTATTGTTCTTTAGTCCTATGTACCGGCCGTAGAGTGTACCCAACTGTCACTCAATCGAGAAGGTCATGCTTGAGTGTGTAAACCACAAGCAAAACAGCTGTCAAGTATAAGTAAAATGACAATTGTGTTTTAAGGTAATAAATAGCATTTTCAAATCATTGAAATGTCACATATTGTATTCGTGATTAATATTGCTGTTGTTTATTATATATATTAACTAAATTTCGTGCATTAGTGTGTTAAAAATTAAGAAAACATGTTATAACCTTTATTTTTGTTTTGGATATGTGCACAAAAAAAATATGTAAATAAATAATATTTTTACACGTCCGGGAGTAGAAGTCGGTGTCTATGGCGTCAAACGCGGGACAGAAATGAAGCATTTACTCCCTAGGGACGAAAACACTTTTCATAAGGGAGTTTTTATTATAACAAAGGTTTTTGTAAATAAATGTCTGTTGTCATGGTACGCGTTGCATGGAAACATTTCCAAAGGCTTCTAAATATTGCAATTTCGTTCCGATTTATTATAATTCATTATTTCTGAAATTAAGTGTTTCTACTCCCGAACGTGGAAAAAATAGTATATACACCTCGGGAGAGACCACTTATTTTTCCCTCGATGTATTTGTAGACCTCTGGCTTCGCCCTCGGGCTTCAAACTATACCTCAGGAAAAATAAGTGGTTTCTCTCCCTTAGTGTATAATGTACTATTCTAATTAAATTGAAATTGTATTGCACATCACAAACATCTATAAATATTTAATGTGATTAATCATTATATAAACTAGGAATGTATACAGACATACATGCCTGCAGCTCATCGACGTATGTGCAAGTCTGAATATATCAGAAATTATTATTTATCTAGATTCACTTTTAAAATCCTAGGTGCCTAGGTCGCAAACATAACAACAAATTTAAAACAAGTGTGAATACATTTTCTTCTGTTGACAAAAGCAAAGTAAACTAAGCCGACTATAAATGCGTTGATCTTCTTTTGTTCAATTTTTAATTAAAAAATATTTTTTTCTCCAATGGTCTTACATAATTTTTCAAAATAAAAAATATGGAAAAATATTGTTCCATTTCCTGCATATGCAGGAAAATTTTGAATACAATTGAATAACAAATAACGCAGAAAAAAAATAAAAACTGAAAAAAAATTGGAAAATATTTTTTTTTCTCAAGTACGAAGGAAAATTTTGAAAAATAAAATGTACCTTGCACAACTAGACCATGACACGTATCTGCAGAAAAAATTTCATAAAAATCCGTTGGGTAGTTTAGGAGATCTGGGTGGAACAAAAAATCTCGTACGAGAGAGCGAGCGAGCGGACGAGCGACATACATACGGACATATGTTGTAATAGTCATTTCGTGGTCCAGGGGGTCTGTCCGGGATTTCTGTGCAAAAATTTTTGAAATCGGAAGATGCTACAGACATCGTACCGAACACTATAGCTCTTCGACAGGAGGTCGATGAGTTAATAAAAGTGAATATGTGCATCAAAATTGTAAAAATATTTTATTTAATAATTACCTAGAACAAAGTGATATTCACTATTAACTATAATAGACCATAAAAATTAGTTATAAATGAAGTAATTATATGAATATTATTCTTGTATAGCAAATATATTTCAATAATAAATTGATTCATGACAGTGAAGTGATAGTGTTAAATTTACGGAATAGTGCAGCAGAATGACATTTGAATATTTGCTATTGAATAAACGTAATATTGGTTATAAAAATTACTTAAAACTAGAATATATATATATATTAGTATTTATTTTCAAATGCTAACTTTCGGTATTTCGTTTTTTTTTTTTCAAAAAAATGCCATTTGCATATGTGAAGTAATATCATTTGATTCCCGGCTCATTACGGCAAAGTGACATTTGCTCATAATTATTGAAATATACCACATTTTGTTTGAAAAAACACTTTAAAATGTACTTACTGTTATTTATTTTCGTTGAATTACTATTAAACGATATACAAAATTGTATTTATGAGAAAAAACGAGTTTATAATTGTGTAGTGTAGCGCTTGAATCTCGGATTGTTTGGAATTGAGGATTAATCCTCGATTCGCCGATTTTTCTGTCCAAGCGACGGATTAATCCGAGAATCGTTGAATCTAGGATTAATCCACGTCTTAGCAACCGGGCATTAATGTTTTGAAGCTTGTTCAAGATGAGCCAAATCAATTTGGAGGTCTGAAACCAGTTTCACGAAACAGGCATCTAATGTATTAAAAAAATTAGTTTTTACACGGTGAGTTTTCTCATAAGTTTTCAAGTGATTTTATTTAGAGTCGCCGTTTTATTGTATAAAATATCGATATTTTGACTAAATGAAAATCCGTTTGAATTTTCACTTCAATTTATCCAGTTAGAATATGTTCTAATTTTTGGGCAAAATAACCTTGAATATGGTAGCTTTTTAGTGATATTTATGTTTCAATGTTGGTTACCAACCTTTCATGTGCTTTTTTATGCTCCATTCTAAAAAAAATTACACATCTACTGACTCAAAGAGTCATTCATTAACGTCAGCATGGCCGAGCGGTCTAAGGTTCAGGCGAGGGTCTGATCACTTTTGAATTATGGTGTACAAAATGTCTTGAATTACTTGAATTACCTATGAATTACTTGAATTACCCAGGAATTAATGTGAAATGGGTTTAAAATTTATAAGAATAATAAAAATATACAAAACGGAGTACAAAGGAATTCATTACTTAACTTCATATTGATACAAAGTTGCACCTGAGTGCGTTGTAACACGAAATGTTCGAAAATTTACACGAGTTCTAACACGTTTAAAACAGTGTTGTAAAAATACTCGGTGGCCCGGGTTCGATTCCCAGCCGATGCACTTTTTTTAATAAACATTTGCCTGCATATTTGTACAAAATTAAGTATGATTTCCTATTTTCATAAGTATATATTGAGAAAGAAAATATATAATCCGTGATGGTTGGAATAATTGACTATAGTTCAAGGTGTAGTGAACTGGTTATTTGATAAAAATATCATAAAGATGATCACAGATGATCAACAATATGCGACGTTTCGACCATAATGTTTTTGGTCATTATCAAGCATAGCAACATTTTGAGAACACAAAACAATAAGTACTGAACAACAGTTTATTTTTATGAAATAAACAGTTCACACACCTTGAACTATAGTCAATTATTCTAACCATCACGACGTCAAGTTGAAAACCATGTGTTATTCGAAGAATCGGTATATTCTAACAAGACTTTTCTCTTGAATTTTCATTTGTCAAGTCACTTCATTTTGGGAGAGATTTGCACAGCATCAGTTGGGTGTTGTGTTCCAGTGTACTAGTTTGGTTTATTCGTGTATTTATGAAAAGTGTTTGAGGATTTTTATATAAACTGATTCAGTTATAAAATAAATACATACTTTCTTATTGGATATTTCAAATTGCTGAATATAACATTTCTGAGTAAGTAAAAAATTTACTTTGAATTTATTCTATTTTATATGTAATATTATGTTATACAGATTGCAATTTAATGTTTGTAGTTATGGCGCAACTTTCGGAAATCTGGAAAAAAATAGAAGATCGTTTAAATACTGAAATTCCGATGTATAGTCTATCCATAGATATAAGAACTTGACATGATTCCTTAATAGGTAGGGTGGTACCCTTCACAGCAGGAGAGGCCATAAACTACTAGTAGTGGCGGTATTCAGGTACATTTGTAATGCTCTTAGCGGGAAAGACAAGAGACATTTTGTCTATAATTAAGACGTAATAATAATTTATTGAATATTACATTTATTTATGTTAATTTGTATTATTATTGTTAAGATGTATATCATATTTTTGTTGTTATTTTTCAAAATGTATTTATAAATTTCTGAATACAGCTCTGCTTTTTATTCATTTACTGTGTCGTATAATTTGGGATAATCCTCTGTTAATAGCATGCTGCGTTTAGTCAAGTTCTTATATCTATGGATACACTATACATAAAGAATGTTTTAGAAATATGCGGGTATAGCACAGCACAGGCATTCATAGAAACAGAGGACACTTGGATTGCAGATATTGAGTTATTTAATAGGACAATAAGTGGAACATTCTCAAAATCAGACCTGCAAAATTATTATGGTCAATGTTTTATAAGAAGCCAGAAATTTTTTCATTTCTTCCTGGTCATATTAATTTGATTAAATTGATTAGAAAAGATATAATTGCTGATTTAAAAAATAAACAGACTTTATGTGAATTAATTACCGCGCCTAAAAATATACAAGTAAAGAGCAAATCCAAACAAACGATTGAAGCGCCGATTGAATTAAATATAGTAGAATCAAAAAGAAGTTTACAAACTATAATAAATTCTTGGATGAACCAAAATAAAATGAATTACAAAACAGAAATTCAAGTTTTTAACGAATTAGGTGTTTGTGAGAATTCTGAAATAATAAGTAAAATTTGTGGCAAAGTTTAGTGCCCAATATGTTACAAATAAATTAATGTATTTATGTGTTCGAAGTCAAATAGATGGATTATATCAAATTTTGCAAAACATTTTAAAACACATGTTCACAACAACCGGAAAAGACTAAATCTGCAAATACTTCTATAAAAAAATATTTTCATAGTAATCATGCCCACGCAAGTTCATCAAATGTTTTAAATATTGGATCCACAGAAAGGATATCTACCGAGGAAATTCAAATATCATCGGATTCAGATATAGATAAATCTCACACGCAAATGATAAAACCTAATTTAAAACGAAAATTGCTAAATGATTCAGATACAAGTATATCTAATTATGAATTGAATTCACAAAATCTTATGATTTCGGGGGAATTCAAAAGAAATGTTCGAAATGGACCACAAACCTTCCTGAAGTTAATAAAAAAGAGGTTCAAAATAAATGGCTACATTTGAAATATTCAAGAACAGAACGAAATAAAAGAAAATTAATTAAAGCTGGTGCCAAACCAGATCAAAAGAAAATTACAGAATATTTTACAAAAATTTTGAATAAATTAGAATTATTAATAAAAGAAAACAAAATATTGCAAAAACAATTCGAAAATACTGTAAACCAAATACCTGCTACATTGTCTGAACAATGCTCGGACAATACAGGTATATCATAAAAAAAAAAATGGTATTAATAGCCGACAAAAAAACTAAATGCAGATGTAATAGGTATGAGGCTGCGTTGAAGAACTTCTGTATATATTGGGAGGAAGAAAAATGTACGACATTTTAGAGAAAAATTTGCCTATTCCAACTACTAGAACGGTATGAAATAAAATTATTTAATTAATTTATTATTTTGCATAATTTTATGTATGTATTTTTTTCCAACAGGTGCTAAGAATCATTTCAGATAAAACTACAATGGAAGGTCAGGTACGAATGGACGAGTTAAAAACATTTTTGCTGTCCAGGAACTATTTAAGTATAATATGGTTGTCCGAAGACGGTACAAGAATTATAGATACAGTAGAATACGACCGAACTACAAATCTTCTGTCGGTTTTGTACCACCTCTAAATGAAACTGGGTTACCCATAATTGGAAATTTTGTTGCTTCAAATGCTTACAAAATGGAATAGTATTTTGAACAATATCCGGCATCAAAAATTGGATATACCATAATGGCTCAACCATTGCATAAAAATGCACCTGCTTTCTGTTTATGTTTTTGGGAACAGATAATAAATTTACGTACACGGATGTTTTAAATCGATGGAAATATATTATGTCCGATGCTACTAAGTTATGCAAGTATATACCTATATACCCTGTTATACATACAAAATAACATGTAACTTTATTAAATTTTAGGTATAACAATTTTGAGTGTTTCCGGTGACGGTGATTCTAGAATACTGCGAGCTATGAAAAATCTACTACAATTAAATAGGAATATTCCGAAACCAACACATGGATTTGGTTCATGGTTCGCAACACATTTTATTCAGAGCGGTATTTTCCCAATTCAAGACACTATTCATATTGGTGGTAAATTAAGAAACAGATTATTAAAAAAATCGATACAGTTACCATTCGGTAAATATCAAATTTATGCAAATCGTATTGTTTCATTAACAAAGGCTGTTGGAAGAGATATGCACAGAATATGTGAAACAGATTTAGACGGATTACATCGAATGAATTTTGCTGGCGTTGAAAGACTGAGTAATAATAATGTTGTAAAATTATTACAGAATTATATTCCGAACAGCGAGGGTACACAAAGATTTTTGAAAATAATGAATTTTTCAACGCAAGCTTTATTAAACCCCGATTTAACTCCTTTAGAAAGAATTCATAAATTGTGGTATGCAACATTCATGTTAAGGTTATGGAAGTCATGGCTATTAAATACTACAAATTTTAATTTGCAAGACAATTTTGTTACAAGCAATTCGTATCTATGTATTGAAATGAACGCACACTCTCTCATATTAATTATATTATTTTTAAAAGAATCTAAACAACAAGAATTATTTATTCCTCTATTATTTTCAAGTCAACCATGTGAACAATTTTTTAGAAATTTACGATCTCTAACAACAGTAAATTCAACAGATGTTAATTTTAATGTATTAGATGTGTTACGTCGAATTAAAAAAATAGATCTGCAAGAAGAAATTTCAAATGAATTGAATGGGCAATATGTTTTTCTAAGATTGAACAAAAGAAATATAAATACTTCAGGATTAGAATTACCATCACGTGAAGAAATTTTACAGACTGTGCTAAACGCAGAGCAATACGCATTGTATGATGCCACATTGGCAGATATGCGTGTCAATCGTTGTTTTTGTAGCGATTTTGTGCACAACCATAAATTTATTAACACTTTGTTTGATGAAGATTTGACTGTACAGTTGGAAAATGAAGATTTGTGTATAACTATTGATACGTTAGACGATTATTATAAAATATTGAGTTTAAAAGGAACATTAAATGTTAAAGGATTTGGATCATTAGAAGAACAAAATACATTAGAAGAAAATTCCCAGTTTGTTGGTGTGAAATTAATTGATAGTTCCAATAAAATAAGAATTGTCAGAAAAAGTACACTGTGCTGGCTTTTAAAAAAATCTCAGCAAAGAATTAGTTCGGATCGCCTTCAACGATTCATATCTGCGCAAGTATCAGACGCATCTCAGCACAAAGAGAGTACAATTCCGTTGGTCGCTGTTGTTAATAAGGAAATACATGTCGGTGAATGGGCAGCGTTTCAATACAAAGATGAGCCTGCGATCATTAACATTCTAGGTTTTACTTACATACAAGGAAAAGGTAAACAAAAAAGTTATTCCTTAAGCTCCGTACTGACTAGAGCATTCGTGCGCGCACGAAAGATTTACCCGCACGAACGTTCGTGCGTGTCAAAATTTTGGTACACACAACTTTCTTGTTCGTGCGGGTAAAACCCCGCTCCAGCTGTGTGTGTAAGTTGTGCCCGTAAGTAATGGCGAAAAATAACGTTGCTTTGGCAAGTGCTGCATACATAGTAATCCCTAGATGTCACATTATTGTAATTGCTTTATTTAAATAAATGCATACATTTAAAAATAATTAAAACGTGTTTAAATGATACGTATAATCTACAATTTTTAGTTAAATTATATAAATAATTAATTTAAATTATTTATAAAAATATTTGCTACAGACTGAGCACACAGGTTCTTTGATGTTTTCGAAGAAACCAACAAGCGATGGATAGCGTTCGTGTGCGCACGTACGTGCGCGAATACCACATTCACCTTGTACTGACTTGAGCAATTTTACGCGCACAGCGTTCGTGCGCGCACGAATGCTCTAGTCAGTACGGAGCTTTAGAATATGCGCCAATAATACCACCACAAAATTGCCAGAAAAGAGGAATAAATATTTTATGTGACATTTTTAAAATAAATAGTGATGGTCACTAAAGACCTATATGTAACGAAGATAGATATATTGATATTAAATATTATATGTGTACAATAGAGAACCCTGATCTCGACTGTAAAACTAACTAGGAATGTATACAGACATAGATGCCTGCAGCTCATCGACCTATGTCCAAGTCTGAATATATCACAAATTATTATTTATCTAGATTTACTTTTAAAATCCTAGGTGCCTAGGTCGCAAATAAAACAAAAAATTTGAAACAATTGTGAATACATTTTCTTCTCTTAACAAAAGCAAAGCAAACTAAGCTAAACTGCATTGATATTCTTTTGTTCGATTTTTAATTTAAAAATATTTTTTTCTCTAACGGCCTTACATAATTTTTCAAAATAAAAAATATGGAAAAATATTGTTCCATTTCCTGCATATGCAAGAAAATTTTGAATACAATTGAATAGAAAATAACGTAGAAAAAATATAAAAACTGAAAAAAAATTGGAAATAAATTTTTCTCAAGTACTAAGGAAAATTTGGAAAAATAAAATGTACCTTGCACAACTAGACCATAACACGTATCTGCAGAAAAAATTTCATAAAAATCCGTTGGGTAGTTTAGGAGATCTGAGTGGAACAAAAAATCTCGTACGAGCGAGCGAGCGGACGAGCGACATACATACGGACATATGTTGTAATAGTCATTTCGTGATCCAGAGGGTCTGTCCGGGATTTCTGTGCAAAAATTTTTGAAATCGGAAGATGCTACAGACATCGTACCGAACACTACAGCTCTTCGACTGGAGGTCGATGAGCTAAAAAGTTGTTTATAAAATACGATGTGTATGATTATATTAATAATATGTTAACAATACCATAAGAAAATATATTACACTTTTATTTTTATAACTTTTGTCTTGTTTAGTTCATTGTATTTTATATTTGTTAATTATTAAACACATTTTACATCACGCAATCGAATTACTTGAATTACCTGTAAATTACTTGAATTACCTAGGAATTACTTGAATTACCAATGAATCACTTGAATTACCTGTGAATTACTTCTGAATTAATTGAATTACCTGTGGATTACTTGAATTACTTGTGAATTAGAATTACGGTGTACACAATTTTGTAAGTGACCAGCCCCTCGTGCATGCTCACATATTTTCTACTAGTCTATCATTTATCTATCTATACTGAGTAGCGCGTAAATGGAGTAAGAGAGTTATCGCTTACAGATACGTATGATTTTGTTAGATCATAATAGTCAGAAATTGCAAGCCGATGAAGCCGATGAATGGAAGACTTTAATAAATTATTGATTCAAAGTTTAACGCCACGCTAGAAAACAAATAATAGAATTGTACATTCATAAATTGTACATGTGTGTGCTCTGTGGCGGAGTGGAAGCGCGCTGGGCTCATTACTCAGAGGCCCGCGGATCGAAAACCTGATTGTTCTAAGTTTATAATCGTCTAACAATGATCTACTTTGAGCATTTTGGCAACAAGCAAATCATAATAATCATGGTAATGATATTGAAAACCCATTGTCATTCTCATAGATAGTGGTAAATTTAATCCGGAAAAACAACAATCCACCCAAAACGAACCTTGAAGAGAAAACCATTGAGCTAACTATCGGAGACGAGATGGCCGGGTGGTTCATGCGTTCCTCGGCGGTACATATTGTAAAGATTTTGTAGCACACGAAAACAGCTATTGAATCAATGAATATTATAGCAAAATATTGAAAAGCGATCAAAGTCAACATTGACCGGTTAATGTTGCTGTATATCTAAAGAAAATTAACAATGTTTAGCTAAGGCATTGGAAGCGTGCGTTACCATGTTTATAATTATATTATTGATATTTTCATTGATCAAATATTCTAGACATGGACGTAGTTCCCAATCGAATGTCCAACATTCTCAACATGGCTCAATGGTCTAGGAGTATGATTCTCGCTTTGGGTGTGAGAGGTCCCGGGTTACAATCCCGGTTGAGAACAATTCTACTGTCAAATATACGTGCGTGAAGAAAAGAAGAAGAATAAAGAAATCACCAGGTATTTTATATAAGCGATGGTGGTGTAATGGTCAGCATAGTGGTCCTCCAAGCGGTTGATTCGGGTTTGATTTCCGGCCGTCGCATTGTCTCTTTTTGACCCTCTATTGCTCATCGACTAACCGTCTGATGTGAAACAATGCAGTTGCTCCCATGTGTGTGGTCGACAATGGTGTTCACATTATAATTGACGCAAATACTCTTATGTACAAGCGATGGTGGTGTAATGGTGGTTCGATTTCCGGCAGTTGCAACCGACTGTTGTGTAACACTACAAATTTTCCCATGTGTGTGGTCGACAATGGTGTTCACATTAAAATTGGCAAATATGCTCTTATGTACAAAAGAATAAAGAAATCATAGGTATTTTGTATAAGCGATTGTGGTATAATGGTCAGCATAGTTCCCTTCCAAGCAGTTGATCCGGGTTGGATTCCCGACCGTCGCAATTAACATTTTATGCCTTTTTCCAATCAACAAACTGAGCGTATGTGCCCGAATAGTTATTAGCAATGATAGAACATTTCCTTACTAGAACGGATTGTAATAAAATTCATTACCGTCAGGATGGCCGAGCGGTCTAAGGCGCTGCGTTCAGGTCGCAGTCCACTTCTGTGGGCGTGGGTTTGAATCCCACTTCTGACAAAATCCGTTTTAATTTTTGATAGTTGGAGTCTCATATAATTAATTTGAGTTAACATGGACCAATGTCCGTACGAACCTAATAATAGCGGATATATTAAACATCGGTAGATAATATATATAAAAGACAAAAACTCAGAATACGAGTACAAGGAGCATCGGTGGTTCAGTGGTAGAATGCTCGCCTGCCACGCTGGCGGCCCGGGTTCGATTTCCGGCCGATGCATGCGCACATATTTTCTACTAGTCCAGTCAGGAATTTAAACCGCTCTGCAACGACGCACGAACTGTCAGTCGGGATTTTGCTCCGTTATATATACTGTGCTATATATTTAAAACACATTTTCTCGAAATGGCCAAAACGTTGCGTGCTATTACTTTGAAACGAATCACAAGTGTACCGCTACTTCCAAAAAAATTTCAGCCAAATCCGTGTTCCGGTCGTGACAATGTCCCATTGTTAGTTAAATGTTAAGTTAAACTTAGCAGAACGTGGTTTCGATTCACAGATGTGAGATTTCTTGTGTTACTACACTGATGTGGACTGCTACATGAGCACATTGCCTACTAAGGGCTCAGCAAATTATACTGCGATTGTCGGAATTCGAACCCGGATCAACAGTTTGGAAGGCTCTATTACACCTCCATCTTTTGTACATAAGAGCATGTGTTAATATTAATGCGAGCACCCTTGTCAACCACACACACTTGAGAGCAATTGTAGTACTTCAGTTCGCTCGATTAGTCAATGAGCAATAGGAAGTCGAAAAGAGGGATTGCGACGGCCGGGAATCGAACCCGGATCAATTGCTTGGAAGGCAACTATGCTGACCATTACACCACCATCGCTTTTTGTTCCTTTATTCTTCTTGTTATGAAACAAATGGGTTCTTGCATACGCACACGTAAATTCAAAAGTAAAATTTAGCACAACGGGGATTTTAAGCCGGGACCTCTCGCACCCAAAGCAAGAATCATACCCCTAGACCATTGAGCTTTGTGTCTTATAGTCGGATCAGTGCTTTTCTATTCACGATGCGTTTGCGGGCGGATTAATGTTTGTCCGAATTATATTTACCAAATGGTTTCCAGTATTATTACCTTAATTGTCATAATTTTCCTCCCAAAAGTTCTCGAAGTTGATAATATTTAGACGAATATAAACTTAGCAGAACGTGGTTTCGATCCACGGACCTCTGGGTTATGGGCCCAGCACGCTTCCACTGCGCCACTCTGCTTGTACGTGTACACCTTATGTATGCACGATTCTATTATTTCTGTTTTAACTGGGTGTTAGATTTGGTATTACTAATTTATTAATGACATCCATTCATCACCGGCGAGCAAATTTACACTAATATGATCTAGATTAAAACAATATGCTAATAATATCGAAGAGCTCGCATATAAAAGATTGCTCTCTTATTCCATTTACTCGATACTCGATGGTAGGTATAGATAGATAAATGAATGAGTGTATAATGAGTGCTTTTACAAAATATGTGCATGCATCGGCCGGGAATCGAACCCGGGCCGCCCGCGTGGCAGGCGAGCATTCTACCACTGAACCACCGATGCTTGATATATCCGCTATTATTTGTTCCGTTAGGGCCTAGGTGTTAGTAAAATAATAATAATAATTATAAATGTAAGATTTCTTGTGTTACTACACTGAAGTGGACTGCTACATGAGCACATTGCCTACTAAGGGCTCAGCAAATTATACCGCGATTGTCGGAATTCGAACCCGGATCAACAGTTTGGAAGGCACCATTACACCTCCATCTTTTGTACATAAGAGCATGTGTTAATTTTAATGCGAACACCATTCTTAACCACACACACTTGAGAGCAATTGTAGTGCTTCAGTTCGCCCGATTAGTCAATGAGCAATAAGAAGTCGAAAAGAGGGAATGCGACAGCCGGGAATCGAACCCGGATCAACTGCTTGGAAGGCAACTATGCTGACCATTACACCACCATCGCTTTTTGTTCCTTTATTCTCCTTATTACGAAAGAAATGAGTTCTTACATACGCACACGTATTTTCAAAAGTAAAATCGGGCTCAACCGGGATTTGAACCCGGGACCTCTCGCACCCAAAGCGAGAATCATACCCCTAGACCATTGAGCCATACATACTGTAATTTAAACAGTTTTTCATTTATTACTAATAATTAACATATAAAAATAACAACAAATTGGGCGAGAATCGAACCCAGTCAGAAATTTAAACTGCTCGGCAACGTCGCACAAACTGTCAGTCGGTTATTTAAACTGTTATATAAACGGTGTTATATATTTAAAACACTTTTTCTCGAAATGGCCAAAACGTTGCGTGCTATTACTTTGAAACGAATCACAAGTGTACCGCTACTTCCAAAAAAAATTCAGCCAAATCCGTGTTCCGGTCGTGACAATGTCCCATTGTTAGATAAATGTTGTCCATTTTCTTTAGATATTGACCGACATTAACCGGTTAATGCTGGCATTTTTCGCAGTTTAGTATTTTGCAATAATACTAATAGATTCATGAGTTTCTTTGTTTTACTAGAAAATCGTTAGAATATGTGCCGACGAGGATGGGATTCGAACCCACGCGTGCAGAGCACATTGGATTAGCAGTCCAACGCCTTAACCACTCGGCCACCTCGTCTCTTATAGTCTGATCAGTGCTTTCCTATCCACGATGCGGTTCCGGGTGGATTAAAGTTTGTCCGGATTATATTTACCAAATGGTTTCCAGTATTATTACCATAATTGTCATAATTCCCCCCTCCCCCCAAAATTCACGAAGTTAATAATATTTAGACGTCGGAATTCGAAACCGGATCAACAGTCTGGAAGGCTCTATTACACCTCCATCTTTGGTACATAAGAGCATGTGTTAATATTAATGCGAGCACCCTTGTCAACCACACACACTTGAGAGCAATTGTAGTATTTCAGTTCGCTCGATTAGTCAATGAGCAATAGGAAGTCGAAAAGAGGGATTGCGACGGCCGGGAATCGAACCCGGATCAACTGCTTGGAAGGCAACTATGCTGACCATTACACCACCATCGCTTTTTGTTCCTTTATTCTTCTTGTTATGAAACAAATGGGTTCTTGCATACGCACACGTAAATTCAAAAGTAAAATTTAGCACAACGGGGATTTTAAGCCGGGACCTCTCGCACCCAAAGCAAGAATCATACCCCTAGACCATTGAGCTTTGTGTCTTATAGTCGGATCAGTGCTTTTCTATTCACGATGCGTTTGCGGGCGGATTAATGTTTGTCCGAATTATATTTACCAAATGGTTTCCAGTATTATTACCTTAATTGTCATAATTTTCCTCCCAAAAGTTCTCGAAGTTGATAATATTTAGACGAATATAAACTTAGCAGAACGTGGTTTCGATCCACGGACCTCTGGGTTATGGGCCCAGCACGCTTCCACTGCGCCACTCTGCTTGTACGTGTACACCTTATGTATGCACGATTCTATTATTTCTGTTTTAACTGGGTGTTAGATTTGGTATTACTAATTTATTAATGACATCCATTCATCACCGGCGAGCAAATTTACACTAATATGATCTAGATTAAAACAATATGCAAATAATATCGAAGAGGTCGCATATAAAAGATTGCTCTCTTATTCCATTTACTCGATACTCGATGGTAGGTATAGATAGATAAATGAATGAGTGTATAATGAGTGCTTTTACAAAATATGTGCATGCATCGGCCGGGAATCGAACCCGGGCCGCCCGCGTGGCAGGCGAGCATTCTACCACTGAACCACCGATGCTTGATATATCCGCTATTATTTGTTCCGTTAGGGCCTAGGCGTTAGTAAAATAATAATAATAATTATAAATGTAAGATTTCTTGTGTTACTACACTGAAGTGGACTGCTACATGAGCACATTGCCTACTAAGGGCTCAGCAAATTATACCGCGATTGTCGGAATTCGAACCCGGATCAACAGTTTGGAAGGCACCATTACACCTCCATCTTTTGTACATAAGAGCATGTGTTAATTTTAATGCGAACACCATTCTTAACCACACACACTTGAGAGCAATTGTAGTGCTTCAGTTCGCTCGATTAGTCAATGAGCAATAGGAAGTCGAAAAGAGGGAATGCGACAGCCGGGAATCGAACCCGGATCAACTGCTTGGAAGGCAACTATGCTGACCATTACACCACCATCGCTTTTTGTTCCTTTATTCTCCTTTTTACGAAAGAAATGAGTTCTTACATACGCACACGTATTTTCAAAAGTAAAATCGGGCTCAACCGGGATTTGAACCCGGGACCTCTCGCACCCAAAGCGAGAATCATACCCCTAGACCATTGAGCCATACATACTGTAATTTAAACAGTTTTTCATTTATTACTAATAATTAACATATAAAAATAACAACAAATTGGGCGAGAATCGAACCCAGTCAGAAATTTAAACTGCTCGGCAACGTCGCACAAACTGTCAGTCGGTTATTTAAACTGTTATATAAACGGTGTTATATATTTAAAACACTTTTTCTCGAAATGGCCAAAACGTTGCGTGCTATTACTTTGAAACGAATCACAAGTGTACCGCTACTTCCAAAAAAAATTCAGCCAAATCCGTGTTCCGGTCGTGACAATGTCCCATTGTAGATAAATGTTGTCCATTTTCTTTAGATATTGACCGACATTAACCGGTTAATGCTGGCATTTTTCGCAGTTTAGTTTTTTGCAATAATACTAATAGATTCATGAGTTTCTTTGTTTTACTAGAAAATCGTTAGAATATGTGCCGACGAGGATGGGATTCGAACCCACGCGTGCAGAGCACATTGGATTAGCAGTCCAACGCCTTAACCACTCGGCCACCTCGTCTCTTATAGTCTGATCAGTGCTTTCCTATCCACGATGCGGTTCCGGGTGGATTAAAGTTTGTCCGGATTATATTTACCAAATGGTTTCCAGTATTTTTTTTTTTTTTTTATTAAGGTTTAAGCGGACCGGCTACCAGGGCCATATGCCGCTATTGACATAGTTTAAAGTGAGAGAAGAAACAAGAAAAGTTAAACAAGAGGGCGATTTTACATCTCGCTAAAAGAACCAATGGTCTTGCAGAATTTTAATAAATTTTTAATTCGTGTGCTGTCATTGGCCAATATTTCTGCCAGCGTGCCTTGTACGTTACAGTTTAATCGGGCATTGATATGTAGCGGACAATCGACTAGAATGTGCCGCACTGTCTGCCTTGCGTTACATCTGTCACACATGGGTACAGGGTCATCCAGAAGTAAATAGAGATGGGTGAAAGCAGTGTGACCTATCCTCAGCCGTGTAACAAGCACCTGCTCACGTCGGGTGACGGAACAAGGAGAAGGCCATTTAGCAACAAGAGGCTTTATAACTTTGAGTTTGCTAGTGGAGAGATTCCACTCCTCCTGCCATGCAGATCCGCAAAACTGATTTATAGCAGACACCATGTCATCGGGTCTTACAGCATAACGGTTAACGTACTGACTGTTAGCAGCCTCAGATGCAGCTTGCACCGCGGCATGATTTCCAGGAATTCCAACATGCCCAGGTATCCACATAAACGTGATACGTATATGCTGGCTATGCAAGTCGGTTTCCAGTATTATTACCATAATTGTCATAATCCCCCCCCCCAAATTCTCGAAGTTAATAATATTTAGACGTCGGAATTCGAACCCGTATCAACAGTTTGGAAGGCTCTATTACACCTCCATCTTTGGTACATAAGAGCATGTGTTAATATTAATGCGAGCATCCTTGTCAACCACACACACTTGAGAGCAATTGTAGTACTTCAGTTCGCTCGATTAGTCAATGAGCAATAGGAAGTCGAAAAGAGGGATTGCGACGGCCGGGAATCGAACCCGGATCAACTGCTTGGAAGGCAACTATGCTGACCATTACACTACCATCGCTTTTTGTTCCTTTATTCTTCTTGTTATGAAACAAATGGGTTCTTGCATACGCACACGTAAATTCAAAAGTAAAATTTAGCACAACGGGGATTTTAAGCCGGGACCTCTCGCACCCAAAGCAAGAATCATACCCCTAGACCATTGAGCTTTGTGTCTTATAGTCGGATCAGTGCTTTTCTATTCACGATGCGTTTGCGGGCGGATTAATGTTTGTCCGAATTATATTTACCAAATGGTTTCCAGTATTATTACCTTAATTGTCATAATTTTCCTCCCAAAAGTTCTCGAAGTTGATAATATTTAGACGAATATAAACTTAGCAGAACGTGGTTTCGATCCACGGACCTCTGGGTTATGGGCCCAGCACGCTTCCACTGCGCCACTCTGCTTGTACGTGTACACCTTATGTATGCACGATTCTATTATTTCTGTTTTAACTGGGTGTTAGATTTGGTATTACTAATTTATTAATGACATCCATTCATCACCGGCGAGCAAATTTACACTAATATGATCTAGATTAAAACAATATGCTAATAATATCGAAGAGGTCGCATATAAAAGATTGCTCTCTTATTCCATTTACTCGATACTCGATGGTAGGTATAGATAGATAAATGAATGAGTGTATAATGAGTGCTTTTACAAAATATGTGCATGCATCGGCCGGGAATCGAACCCGGGCCGCCCGCGTGGCAGGCGAGCATTCTACCACTGAACCACCGATGCTTGATATATCCGCTATTATTTGTTCCGTTAGGGCCTAGGCGTTAGTAAAATAATAATAATAATTATAAATGTAAGATTTCTTGTGTTACTACACTGAAGTGGACTGCTACATGAGCACATTGCCTACTAAGGGCTCAGCAAATTATACCGCGATTGTCGGAATTCGAACCCGGATCAACAGTTTGGAAGGCACCATTACACCTCCATCTTTTGTACATAAGAGCATGTGTTAATTTTAATGCGAACACCATTCTTAACCACACACACTTGAGAGCAATTGTAGTGCTTCAGTTCGCTCGATTAGTCAATGAGCAATAGGAAGTCGAAAAGAGGGAATGCGACAGCCGGGAATCGAACCCGGATCAACTGCTTGGAAGGCAACTATGCTGACCATTACACCACCATCGCTTTTTGTTCCTTTATTCTCCTTTTTACGAAAGAAATGAGTTCTTACATACGCACACGTATTTTCAAAAGTAAAATCGGGCTCAACCGGGATTTGAACCCGGGACCTCTCGCACCCAAAGCGAGAATCATACCCCTAGACCATTGAGCCATACATACTGTAATTTAAACAGTTTTTCATTTATTACTAATAATTAACATATAAAAATCAATAAAAAAATAATTTTTAAAAATAAGCTTCTATTAAATTGCACTAAAAATAAAAAGCCAATAAATAAAAGCGTGGGGCGTAAATGTTCATATAAATTGGACATTAGAACATTTACGCCCCACGCTTTTATTTATTGGCTTTTTATTTTTAGTGCAATTTAATAGAAGCTTATTTTTAAAAATTATTTTTTTATTGATTTTATTTTATTCTTTTTAGTCTGTGGTAAGTGTATAATCGGATTAAAATTGAAGTTGATTTACTGTTTTGATATTCGGCAAATAGATGCACTTTCAATAAATGTGAAAATGACGAAATGTTCTTAAATTGGTCGATAAGTTTATTTTCGCTTACCATTTTTAACGCCACGAAGATCGGAATATTTTATGGACTGACCCTGTGCTTTGTTAATGGTCATAGCAAAGCAATCTTATTACATCGCAGAACTTCACACATTCTTTGCAATGAGATAGGGAATTACACTAATTAATACTAATGTTATACACTGACATAAACACAGTTATAATTATAATAAATCACTTTTATTGTAACCAATTTTATTTTATTAATATCTAAATCGTTGTTGCACATTCCAAATGCGAGACACAACTGTCAAAAAACGTCGTATTTCTGTTGTTACCGGTGCTAAGCCGACTATTCACCGAAAACTTTATATCTAGTATATACTAATACGTGCATTGATCTTCTTTTGTCCAATCCCCCCGTCAGACAGACAGACAGACAGACAGACAGACTGACTGACTGACTGACACACAAGTGAAACTAAATAAAAGCTTATAAAAATAACAACAAATTGGGCGAGAATCGAACCCAGTCAGAAATTTAAACTGCTCGGCAACGTCGCACAAACTGTCAGTCGGTTATTTAAACTGTTATATAAACGGTGTTATATATTTAAAACACTTTTTCTCGAAATGGCCAAAACGTTGCGTGCTATTACTTTGAAACGAATCACAAGTGTACCGCTACTTCCAAAAAAAATTCAGCCAAATCCGTGTTCCGGTCGTGACAATGTCCCATTGTAGATAAATGTTGTCCATTTTCTTTAGATATTGACCGACATTAACCGGTTAATGCTGGCATTTTTCGCAGTTTAGTTTTTTGCAATAATACTAATAGATTCATGAGTTTCTTTGTTTTACTAGAAAATCGTTAGAACATGTGCCGACGAGGATGGGATTCGAACCCACGCGTGCAGAGCACATTGGATTAGCAGTCCAACGCCTTAACCACTCGGCCACCTCGTCTCTTATAGTCTGATCAGTGCTTTCCTATCCACGATGCGGTTCCGGGTGGATTAAAGTTTGTCCGGATTATATTTACCAAATGGTTTCCAGTATTTTTTTTTTTTTTTTATTAAGGTTTAAGCGGACCGGCTACCAGGGCCATATGCCGCTATTGACATAGTTTAAAGTGAGAGAAGAAACAAGAAAAGTTAAACAAGAGGGCGATTTTACATCTCGCTAAAAGAACCAATGGTCTTGCAGAATTTTAATAAATTTTTAATTCGTGTGCTGTCATTGGCCAATATTTCTGCCAGCGTGCCTTGTACGTTACAGTTTAATCGGGCATTGATATGTAGCGGACAATCGACTAGAATGTGCCGCACTGTCTGCCTTGCGTTACATCTGTGACACATGGGTACAGGGTCATCCAGAAGTAAATAGAGATGGGTGAAAGCAGTGTGACCTATCCTCAGCCGTGTAACAAGCACCTGCTCACGTCGGGTGACGGAACAAGGAGAAGGCCATTTAGCAACAAGAGGCTTTATAACTTTGAGTTTGCTAGTGGAGAGATTCCACTCCTCCTGCCATGCAGATCCGCAAAACTGATTTATAGCAGACACCATGTCATCGGGTCTTACAGCATAACGGTTAACGTACTGACTGTTAGCAGCCTCAGATGCAGCTTGCTCCGCGGCATGATTTCCAGGAATTCCAACATGCCCAGGTATCCACATAAACGTGATACGTATATGCTGGCTATGCAAGTCGGTTTCCAGTATTATTACCATAATTGTCATAATCCCCCCCCCCCCAAATTCTCGAAGTTAATAATATTTAGACGTCGGAATTCGAACCCGTATCAACAGTTTGGAAGGCTCTATTACACCTCCATCTTTGGTACATAAGAGCATGTGTTAATATTAATGCGAGCATCCTTGTCAACCACACACACTTGAGAGCAATTGTAGTACTTCAGTTCGCTCGATTAGTCAATGAGCAATAGGAAGTCGAAAAGAGGGATTGCGACGGCCGGGAATCGAACCCGGATCAACTGCTTGGAAGGCAACTATGCTGACCATTACACTACCATCGCTTTTTGTTCCTTTATTCTTCTTGTTATGAAACAAATGGGTTCTTGCATACGCACACGTAAATTCAAAAGTAAAATTTAGCACAACGGGGATTTTAAGCCGGGACCTCTCGCACCCAAAGCAAGAATCATACCCCTAGACCATTGAGCTTTGTGTCTTATAGTCGGATCAGTGCTTTTCTATTCACGATGCGTTTGCGGGCGGATTAATGTTTGTCCGAATTATATTTACCAAATGGTTTCCAGTATTATTACCTTAATTGTCATAATTTTCCTCCCAAAAGTTCTCGAAGTTGATAATATTTAGACGAATATAAACTTAGCAGAACGTGGTTTCGATCCACGGACCTCTGGGTTATGGGCCCAGCATGCTTCCACTGCGCCACTCTGCTTGTACGTGTACACCTTATGTATGCACGATTCTATTATTTCTGTTTTAACTGGGTGTTAGATTTGGTATTACTAATTTATTAATGACATCCATTCATCACCGGCGAGCAAATTTACACTAATATGATCTAGATTAAAACAATATGCTAATAATATCGAAGAGGTCGCATATAAAAGATTGCTCTCTTATTCCATTTACTCGATACTCGATGGTAGGTATAGATAGATAAATGAATGAGTGTATAATGAGTGCTTTTACAAAATATGTGCATGCATCGGCCGGGAATCGAACCCGGGCCGCCCGCGTGGCAGGCGAGCATTCTACCACTGAACCACCGATGCTTGATATATCCGCTATTATTTGTTCCGTTAGGGCCTAGGTGTTAGTAAAATAATAATAATAATTATAAATGTAAGATTTCTTGTGTTACTACACTGAAGTGGACTGCTACATGAGCACATTGCCTACTAAGGGCTCAGCAAATTATACCGCGATTGTCGGAATTCGAACCCGGATCAACAGTTTGGAAGGCACCATTACACCTCCATCTTTTGTACATAAGAGCATGTGTTAATTTTAATGCGAACACCATTCTTAACCACACACACTTGAGAGCAATTGTAGTGCTTCAGTTCGCTCGATTAGTCAATGACCAATAGGAAGTCGAAAAGAGGGAATGCGACGGCCGGGAATCGAACCCGGATCAACTGCTTGGAAGGCAACTATGCTGACCATTACACCACCATCGCTTTTTGTTTCTTTATTCTCCT
The DNA here is from genome assembly GCA_963422195.1 of Carabus problematicus. Lineage (NCBI taxonomy): Eukaryota > Metazoa > Arthropoda > Insecta > Coleoptera > Carabidae > Carabus > Carabus problematicus. Next base: position 11,299,020 of record OY728585.1, on the reverse strand, counting down.
TTTTACGAAAGAAATGAGTTCTTACATACGCACACGTATTTTAAAAAGTAAAAAAATAGCAGTCCAACGCCTTAACCACTCGGCCACCTCGTCTCTTATAGTCTGATCAGTGCTTTCCTATCCACGATGCGGTTCCGGGTGGATTAATGTTTGTCCGGATTACATTTACCAAATGGTTTCCAGTATTATTACCATAATTGTCATAATTCCCCCCCCCCCCCCACAAATTCTCGAAGTTAATAATATTTAGACGAATATAAACTCAGCAGAACGTGGTTTCGATCCACAGACCTCTGGTTTATGGGCCCAGCACGCTTCCACTTGCGCCACTCTGCTTATACATGTACACCTTATTGGTTTTGTTAGGGCCTAGGTGTTAGTAAAATAATAATAATAATTGATGTGAGATTTCTTTTGTTACTACTCTGATGTGGACTGCTACATAAGCACATTGCCTACTAAGGGCTCAGCAAATTATACTGCGATTGTCGGAATTCGAACCCGGATCAACAGTTTGGAAGGCTCTATTACACCTCCATCTTTGGTACATAAGAGCATGTGTTAATATTAATGCGAGCACCCTTGTCAACCACACACACTTGAGAGCAATTGTAGTACTTCAGTTCGCTCGATTAGTCAATGAGCAATAGGAAGTCGAAAAGAGGGATTGCGACGGCCGGGAATCGAACCCGGATCAACTGCTTGGAAGGCAACTATGCTGACCATTACACCACCATCGCTTTTTGTTCCTTTATTCTTCTTGTTATGAAACAAATGGGTTCTTGCATACGCACACGTAAATTCAAAAGTAAAATTTAGCACAACGGGGATTTTAAGCCGGGACCTCTCGCACCCAAAGCAAGAATCATACCCCTAGACCATTGAGCTTTGTGTCTTATAGTCGGATCAGTGCTTTTCTATTCACGATGCGTTTGCGGGCGGATTAATGTTTGTCCGAATTATATTTACCAAATGGTTTCCAGTATTATTACCTTAATTGTCATAATTTTCCTCCCAAAAGTTCTCGAAGTTGATAATATTTAGACGAATATAAACTTAGCAGAACGTGGTTTCGATCCACGGACCTCTGGGTTATGGGCCCAGCACGCTTCCACTGCGCCACTCTGCTTGTACGTGTACACCTTATGTATGCACGATTCTATTATTTCTGTTTTAACTGGGTGTTAGATTTGGTATTACTAATTTATTAATGACATCCATTCATCACCGGCGAGCAAATTTACACTAATATGATCTAGATTAAAACAATATGCTAATAATATCGAAGAGCTCGCATATAAAAGATTGCTCTCTTATTCCATTTACTCGATACTCGATGGTAGGTATAGATAGATAAATGAATGAGTGTATAATGAGTGCTTTTACAAAATATGTGCATGCATCGGCCGGGAATCGAACCCGGGCCGCCCGCGTGGCAGGCGAGCATTCTACCACTGAACCACCGATGCTTGATATATCCGCTATTATTTGTTCCGTTAGGGCCTAGGTGTTAGTAAAATAATAATAATAATTATAAATGTAAGATTTCTTGTGTTACTACACTGAAGTGGACTGCTACATGAGCACATTGCCTACTAAGGGCTCAGCAAATTATACCGCGATTGTCGGAATTCGAAACCGGATCAACAGTTTGGAAGGCACCATTACACCTCCATCTTTTGTACATAAGAGCATGTGTTAATTTTAATGCGAACACCATTCTTAACCACACACACTTGAGAGCAATTGTAGTGCTTCAGTTCGCTCGATTAGTCAATGAGCAATAGGAAGTCGAAAAGAGGGAATGCGACGGCCGGGAATCGAACCCGGATCAACTGCTTGGAAGGCAACTATGCTGACCATACACCACCATCGCTTTTTGTTTCTTTATTCTCCGTTTTACGAAAGAAATGAGTTCTTACATACGCACACGTATTTTCAAAAGTAAAATCGGGCTCAACCGGGATTTGAACCCGGGACCTCTCGCACCCAAAGCGAGAATCATACCCCTAGACCATTGAGCCATACATACTGTAATTTAAACAGTTTTTCATTTATTACTAATAATTAACATATAAAAATAACAACAAATTGGGCGAGAATCGAACCCAGTCAGAAATTTAAACTGCTCGGCAACGTCGCACAAACTGTCAGTCGGTAATTTAAACTGTTATATAAACGGTGTTATATATTTAAAACACTTTTTCTCGAAATGGTCAAAACGTTGCGTGCTATTACTTTGAAACGAATCACAAGTGTACCGCTACTTCCAAAAAAATTTCAGCCAAATCCGTGTTCCGGTCGTGACAATGTCCCATTGTTAGATAAATATTGTCCATTTTCTTTAGATATTGACCGACATTAACCGGTTAATGCTGGCATTTTTCGCAGTTTAGTATTTTGCAATAATACTAATAGATTCATGAGTTTCTTTGTTTTACTAGAAAATCGTTAGAATATGTGCCGACGAGGATGGGATTCGAACCCACGCGTGCAGAGCACATTGGATTAGCAGTCCAACGCCTTAACCACTCGGCCACCTCGTCTCTTATAGTCTGATCAGTGCTTTCCTATCCACGATGCGGTTCCGGGTGGATTAATGTTTGTCCGGATTATATTTACCAAATGGTTTCCAGTATTATTACCATAATTGTCATAATTCCCCCCCCCCCACAAATTCTCAAAGTTAATAATATTTAGACGAATATAAACTTAGCAGAACGTGGTTTCGATCCACAGACCTCTGGGTTATGGGCCCAGCACGCTTCCACTGCGCCACTCTGCTTATACATGTACACCTTATTGGTTTTGTTAGGGTCTAGGTGTTAGTAAAATAATAATAATAATAATTGATGTGAGATTTCTTTTGTTACTACACTGATGTGGATTGCTACATGAGCACATTGCCTACTAAGGGCTCAGCAAATTATACTGCGATTGTCGGAATTCGAACCCGGATCAACAGTTTGGAAGGCTCTATTACACCTCCATCTTTGGTACATACGAGCATGTGTTAATATTAATGCGAGCACCCTTGTCAACCACACACACTTGAGAGCAATTGTAGTACTTCAGTTCGCTCGATTAGCCAATGAGCAATAGGAAGTCGAAAAGAGGGATTGCGACGGCCGGGAATCGAACCCGGATCAACTGCTTGGAAGGCAACTATGCTGACCATTACACCACCATCGCTTTTTGTTCCTTTATTCTTCTTGTTATGAAACAAATGGGTTCTTGCATACGCACACGTAAATTCAAAAGTAAAATTTAGCACAACGGGGATTTTAAGCCGGGACCTCTCGCACCCAAAGCAAGAATCATACCCCTAGACCATTGAGCTTTGTGTCTTATAGTCGGATCAGTGCTTTTCTATTCACGATGCGTTTGCGGGCGGATTAATGTTTGTCCGAATTATATTTACCAAATGGTTTCCAGTATTATTACCTTAATTGTCATAATTTTCCTCCCAAAAGTTTTCGAAGTTGATAATATTTAGACGAATATAAACTTAGCAGAACGTGGTTTCGATCCACGTACCTCTGGGTTATGGGCCCAGCACGCTTCCACTGCGCCACTCTGCTTGTACGTGTACACCTTATGTATGCACGATTCTATTATTTCTGTTTTAACTGGGTGTTAGATTTGGTATTACTAATTTATTAATGACATCCATTCATCACCGGCGAGCAAATTTACACTAATATGATCTAGATTAAAACAATATGCTAATAATATCGAAGAGCTCGCATATAAAAGATTGCTCTCTTATTCCATTTACTCGATACTCGATGGTAGGTATAGATAGATAAATGAATGAGTGTATAATGAGTGCTTTTACAAAATATGTGCATGCATCGGCCGGGAATCGAACCCGGGCCGCCCGCGTGGCAGGCGAGCATTCTACCACTGAACCACCGATGCTTGATATATCCGCTATTATTTGTTCCGTTAGGGCCTAGGTGTTAGTAAAATAATAATAATAATTATAAATGTAAGATTTCTTGTGTTACTACACTGAAGTGGACTGCTACATGAGCACATTGCCTACTAAGGGCTCAGCAAATTATACCGCGATTGTCGGAATTCGAACCCGGATCAACAGTTTGGAAGGCACCATTACACCTCCATCTTTTGTACATAAGAGCATGTGTTAATTTTAATGCGAACACCATTCTTAACCACACACACTTGAGAGCAATTGTAGTGCTTCAGTTCGCTCGACTAGTCAATGAGCAATAGGAAGTCGAAAAGAGGGAATGCGACGGCCGGGAATCGAACCCGGATCAACTGCTTGGAAGGCAACTATGCTGACCATTACACCACCATCGCTTTTTGTTTCTTTATTCTCCTTTTTACGAAAGAAATGAGTTCTTACATACGCACACGTATTTTCAAAAGTAAAATCGGGCTCAACCGGGATTTGAACCCGGGACCTCTCGCACCCAAAGCAATTCAATTTCAATTTCAATATTTCCTTTATTTTACATACGTTATGCATACATATAGACTGTTTACATTTTATAATAGTTTTTAATTCTAACAATCTCCTACACATATGCGTGTTTATATTGTTATTGTATGTGGTATGCGTGTAGCTTGTGTCAAGTTATTTAGTGTTGTGTATTTTTCTTAATCATAACAGTGTTTATGTGTATTTACAGGAAAATTTTGGCTAAAAAACCTGCTTGTGATATTTTGTGTGTTTGATGTTTTGTTATTTATTTGTGTGTATGTGTATGTGTATGTGTGTGTGTGTGTGTGTGTGTGTGTGTATGTGTGTGTGTGTGTATGTGTGTGTGTCTGTGTGTTACATATTTACACTTACATTCTAAGTTTTATTTACATACTTATATACATTTTATATGATTATGTGTTTTCGTGTTTTTGCACATTTTCTCGTCTGTTCAATTGTACCTGGATGTAGGGTATCTTTATTAGGGGGCTTAGGATTAGGAATTCTTTTGGATTTTTCATTCTAGGTTTTATAGTACCCAGGTGCGGGTGAGTTTTATTATGGGGCTTAAAATTAGATGCTTATCCTATATATACATTTGCTTAATTTTACAGTTTTGTACAGTATTTACAATTATCTTAGTTCTAAGTTGTAATATGGCGGCTTGTGTTTGCAGATTATGTCTGGGTTATTTTCCGGCGTCTTGTGTATATTTTTAATTAGAGGGTTGTGCTGTGTCTGCGTTCTATAGAATTTGGTTGCCAATTTTTTGATGTATGTGTCTATGTATTCTACATTTGCTAATTCGTGTAGCTCTGTAATTTTTGTGTATCTATCTTTGTTTGTTATTAGCCTAAGAATTTTATTTTGATACCTCTGCAGTGTTTGAATGTTGGTTTTGGATGTGTGGCACCATATGGGGGCGGCATATGTGATGATTGGTCTTAGTATTGTTGTGTAGATTAGTTTTTTGTTCTGTTGTGTGGTTTTCGCGTTTTTTGCTAGTAGCGGGTAGAGTGTTTTTGTGGTTGCGTATACTTTGCGTATCGTCTGTTTTATATGCTGTTTGAAGTTTAATCTCTTGTCTATGTGTACTCCAAGGTATCTGACAGTGTTGGTTGTTTGTGTGGGCGTGTTGTTAATTTTGATTGGTGTGAATGTGTTAATGTTTGCGACTTTACGTGTGATTATTATGTTCTCTGTTTTTGCTGCGTTTAATTGAATTTTCCATTTGTTATAATAGTGTTCGAGTATGTTTGCGTGAATTTGTATTTGCTTGTTTGCCACTGTGGCTGCAAACGAGTGTGCATATATAGCAGTATCGTCCGCGTATAGGGCCGTGTTTGTTTGTGGAAATTGTGGTATGTCATATGTGAAAAAGTTAAATATTGTAGGGCCTAGCACGGAGCCTTGTGGAACTCCGGCGTGTATGGTTTTAGTGTGAGAGAGTTTTGCGTTAACTTTTACTTTAAACTGTCTTTCTATGAGGTATGAGTGTATAAGTTTTATCAACATTGATGGGAGTTTGTTTGTGATGAGTTTGTATATTAGACCGTTTATCCAGACTCGATCGAAGGCTTTTTGGATGTCGAGCAAGAGCATGGCTGTGGTTTTCTTTTTGTTAAAGTTATATGTTATATCATTGACGATCCTTGCTAATTGTTGAACCGTGTTGTGTTTGGCCCTAAACCCGAACTGTATATCCGGAGTGATTTTATGTTTTACGTCAAGTTTGGTGAGTCTGGTGTGTATTGTTTTTTCGGTGAGTTTCGCGAGTGTAGGTAGCAAGCTAATGGGTCTGTAACTGTCTGGTGTGCTCGCGTTTTTGTTCGGTTTGTGTATTGGTACAATGTGTGCGATTTTCCATTGTTTAGGGAAGTGTTTAAGTGTATATATTGCGTTGATAATGTATGTTAGTTGTGTGAATGCTTTTTTTGAGAGGTTTTTAATTAATTTGTTATCTATATTGTCGTGGCCGGGTGCTTTGTTATTGGGTAGGTATTTGGCAATCTGTGCGAGTTCAGAGGGTTTTGTCTGGAGTTTTCTGAGTTGTTGTTGAGTTTCATCTGGGTGTACTGTGTTTAGAAATGCGTGTACAGTTTCGTTTATGCGTGTGTGTTCTTCCGTGTCTGGGGTGTCATTATTGTGTATTTGTTCAAATGTGTCCGCGAGTGCGTTTGCCTTTGCCTGATCGGTGTCAGCGTGTGTGTTTCCGTGTTCAAGTGTAGGTATTGGTTTGTGCGTTTTCTTCAGTGTTTTTGCTATTTTCCATAGCGTGTTATCATGCGGCCTGAGTGTTTCTAGCTTATTTTGCCATTTAGTGTTGAGATGTGTGTTGATTTCTGTGTTAATCTGTCTGCTCATGTGTGCCATTTGTGTTCTCGTTGCCGCGTCTCGATTCCGTTGCCATTGTGTACGTAGGTGGTTTCTCTGTCTGATCATGTCATGTATGTGTTGGGGGAGTGTGTGACGCACAGTGTTTATCTTTTTCGTGTGTGTGTGTGTGCGTTTTGCATGTGTGATTGCATGTGTAAATTTTGCCACCTCGGCCTCTAGCTCGTCGGTGGTAGTTATGTGGTTGTTTATGGATATGTGTTCATCGAGTGTGCGTCTAAAGTTTTTCCAGTCTGTGTTTGAGTAATCGTTGATTATTCTGAAGTGTTCTGGCGGCTTTGGAGTGTTGAGTGTGAATGTGACTGGGTTGTGGTCTGAATTTAAGTCTGTATGTGAGATGGGTTGTGATACGTTTAATGTGTTCTTATTGATAATTATATCTATTGTTGTTGGCGTAGTGTTATTCGGTGGATAGTGTGTTGGCGTGTCTGGGAATTGTATAAATGTGTTTGTGTTAACCATGATATCGTACAGCGTGTTTCCGTTCCTGTTCCGGATGTGACAGTTCCAGTGTTCGTGTCTCGCGTTTAGGTCCCCTACAATAAGTACTTTGCGCGCGGTGTTAAGTAATGTGTTGATGTCAGCATGTGTGTACTGGTTGCGTGGATTGTTATATGTGGCTGTGATATGTGTGTTATCTGAGAGTTTGATTGTGAGTGTTTCTAGTGTTGTGGCTGGTGTTTGTATGAGTGTATGTGGGATGTTGTTTTTTACTGCTATCGCGACTCCACCTGATGCGTGTGTGGCAGGTCTGTCTTGCCTGTATACTGTGTAGCCTCTAATCTTAAGTTTGTCTGTGTGTTTCAGTTTCGTCTCGTTTAATAGCTGTATGTCAATGCTGTGTGTGTGTAGGAAGTTAATTAGTTGTGCTTTCCGGTTGTTTAGGCCGTTAGCGTTCCATGTACAGATCGTTAGTTTTTTATATGTCATATTTGTCAAGATTTTGTGTAAATTGTGTGAAAAGTTGGAATTTTTCATTACTGTTTGTGCATGATATTAATTGTGCATTTAGATCTGTTACTGCTTGTAAGATACCGTTTATGTTTACACGTGAGTGCAGTATTTTAAATTGTTCTGTGAGCTGATGGAATGTGTCAAGTGGTGGCTGTTGGTATGTTGTGGGCGGCTTACCAATGTAGGTGGATGGCTGGTTGGTTTTTTGGGTGGATTGCTGTTGGCGTGGTTGATGTTGTTGCTGCCATTGTTGTTGGCCTTGATATTGCTGTTGTTGTTGGGCCGCTTGGCTTTGCGACGCTGTCTGCTGTTGTGTTGCACGTTGTTTCCAAGCGTTCTGATCTGGTATGGGCGCCGGAATGTAGGCCGGGAAGTTGTCCATGTTGTGTTGGTAATCTTGTCTCGTTTCGTTTCGCCTTCTCGGATTGTTGCTGTCTATCCACTTTAATCTTTGTAGATATTGTGAACAATTTGTGTCGTTGGCCTGGTGTAAACCTTTGCAGTTAGCACATTTGATTTTCTGTTTTTGATGACAGTCTTTCGTTTCATGGCTTTCTGCACAAAATAAACATCTTGTCGTTGCGTGGCAATTTGATGTGGCGTGGCCCCATTGTTGGCATTTATGACACTGTGTGATTCTTTTGTTATTCCTTCTTCGTTCGAAGTACACCCTGGTATGTAGCGCGTATTTAATTTCACGTGAAATTCCTTTTAGAGTTACCGTGTTATCTGTTATTAGCAGAAATAACGTGTTCGGCGTGTATTGTTCTGTGTTATTAAATTTCATTCTGTAGCAGTTTACCACCGGTAGTTTGTATCTGTTCTTTAGGTGGTCACTGAGTTCCTCCGGCTCGACGTCGCTTGCAAGGCCGCGGACAACAAACGCGTGCGTCTTGTTTGACTTTTCTGTATACGTATGGTAGTCAATACTGTGTTCTTGCAGTTGTTTAACGAACTTTTCTCGTTCTGTACGTTTATATATTGTTAGATTAATGTTGTTCTTGGTGTATTTTATGTGAAAGTTTGTAACACTGCTTTTAATTTCATTTACCAGGTCTTTGTGATTTTTTGTCTGGCCATGGATGATGATTGGTGGCGGTATTGTTTGATCGTCATCTTGTTCGTCGTCTGTTTCCATTTCACCTTCTTTTGTGTTGTCTAGTCCGTCGAATCGGTTACTAGTTTTCACGTTGTATTTTGTCGTGTTTGCATCTTTGGTTTTGTTTATTAACTTTTTAATGTTACTTTGTTCACCGTTTTGCACCGGGGTATTGGCACTTGTACTGTCCATTTTAGCCACTTTGACACTGCACTGCAGTTCGTCTGAATTATGGTCACTGTCACTATTCACTATGATTCCACTTGGTCTTTTTCTGGGTAACACAGAATTGTTTATATTAAACTTATTACTACTAGGATATTGTTCACTATTTCGCGCACATGAACTCCACGATTCACTTCTTCTCATTGTTGGCGAGCAGCGCCAGGTAGACGCGCCCCGCTGCGCTGTAGCTGCTAATTGCACTAGGTTATTCTCAGGTACGCTCTGCTTAGTGAGATGTTCACTCGACAAAGGTTGAGCTGAGACTGCGCACCCAAAGCGAGAATCATACCCCTAGACCATTGAGCCATACATACTGTAATTTAAACAGTTTTTCATTTATTACTAATGTCTAGTAGGCAAACAAAACTTTTAAAATGTATAAAACAAATATGAACAAAAATGTTGTCATAATAATCTTGTTAAAAAACATACTAGTTTTGTGAATGTTGTTGATACCAAACACAACAATAAAACGAATTAATTACAATTATTCGAGTTATTCATTCCATTCATCCAAAATACATACATAGTGCTTCTGTTGGTCCTTCGATTTTTGTACTACATATTAAACATTTTGGTCCTTCGAGCCGGATAGGCGACATATGGATATACCAAGCGATTTTCATAGCTATTTCTGAGTCTACACATCAATTCCAGAGCTACGCAATGATTGTTTGAGTAAACGCAGAACGCAACGTACATAAGAATTAAGAAAATTACATCGTGAATGATTCTACAGACATTTACGAAAGGTATTTTGGAAGCTAAAACAAAGTAAGTGACTATTTCAAGTTACATAAAACACATATCTGGTGTCATCATTGTATTTTCATACAAAATACTCGTTATTGCAATACACAATAGTCATGACAGAACAGAATGAAATACAATTGTTGCAAGTACGTAAATCTATCAAAACCAGTCTTACTAGAATCCAACATTTCGTAGATAGTTTTGATATTAATGATAACATAGAACAATTAAACGTTCGTAACACGAAAATAGAGGATTTATGGTTGAAATATGAATCAACGCAATCTCTATTGGAAGGCATAGATTTTGACAGACATGAAGACGATCGAATTGCATTTGAAACAAAATATTATGAAACAAAGGCTAATATTCAAAAAATCATTAATGACACGTCAGTTAATAGACCCGCAGTAATCACAACTAGTTCAACGACGATATCGAATAGTAATTCTCACAGTCAGTTACCTAAGGTAAAATTACCTCAAATAAGCTTGCCAACATTCACTGGCAGTTATCAAGAATGGCACAGTTTTCATGACATTTTCAAGTCTCTTATACATGAAAACGAAACACTTTCAGATATACAAAAATTATATTATTTGAAAGCATCATTACAAGGTGAAGCACGCAAGGTCATCGAATCAGTAAATGTCACTTCTGAAAATTATTCAATTGCATTCAAACTATTAGTTGACAGATTTGACAATAAACATTACATAATAAATGCCCATTTAAAATCATTATTCGAAATACCAGTTGCTCAAAAGGATTCAGTTTTAGGATTGAGAAATCTAATTACAGAAACTAAACAACATTTACGTTCACTTGAAGTATTAAACCTACCTGTTCAACAATGGGATACAATGATTATATATATCACTGCACAAAAGTTAGACAAATTTTCTAGACGAGAATGGGAATTAAGACGGGAAAATAATAATTTACCAACAATGGAAGAATTCTTTAAATTTCTAGAACAAAGATGTTTTTCTTTAGAAGCAATTAATTATCCAGATAAACCAAGTGATTTAAATAAAATAAAAACTTCACATACTACTTCAAGTTTGAACTATTTACCTTCATGTAAATTGTGTAAAGCAAATCATTCTTTATATAAATGCGAAAAGTTTCTCAAAAAGAATCAGCAAGATAGATTATCAACTGTTAAATCACTAGGACTCTGCTTAAATTGTTTAAAGTCAGGACACATGGTAAAGGATTGCAAATCAAGTACATGCAGAAAATGCACTCGAAAACATAACACATTAATTCATACCGAAGAACAATCTCATTCAGATTGTACGTCACCAAATACTAAAACACAATTAAATGCTGCGCTATATAATTCAAATAGTCAGTATCAAATTTTACTTGGAACCGCTATCGTTAATATACTTGACAGAAAAGGAACATGGCAGTGTTGTAGAGTTTTATTGGACAGTGGAGCACAATCTAACTTTGTGAGCACATCTCTAATAAATCGATTAAAATGTAAAACGGAATCAATACAAATGCCTATAAATGGTATCAATCAAATTCAGACTAACATAACAAAGTCTGCAGATCTTGAATTTGCTTCTACAACATCGAATTACAAGGAGAAATTAACATTTCTAGTGTTAGATAACATCACTATTAATTTACCATCGATTCATATAAATCAGAATAAATTAAAGTTACCTAACGTTCAGTTAGCTGATCCTGGTTTCGGTGAGCCACGACAAATTGATTTGCTCATAGGCGCAGAAATATATTTCGATTTATTACAACAAGGACAAATTAAATTAGGTAAAGATTTACCTACCTTACAAAAAACAAAATTAGGATGGATCTTATCTGGAAGAATCAAACATTTTGAATATACCAATAATTCAACATGTTTGTTATCCACCAAAGACAATCTGCAAGACCAAATGGCTAGATTTTGGGAAATAGAACAATATCCCAATATCAAACACTATTCTGAGGAAGAACTGAAATGCGAAAATTATTTTAAAACAAACGTAAAACGTGATAACACGGGAAGGTTTATCGTTAAACTACCATTTAAGGAAAATGAACCACAATTCGCCAATTCATATAACTTAGCTTTAAAACGATTCTTAGCATTAGAAAGAAAGCTTAATTCAAATACTATGTTAAAAGAACAATATGATGAATTCATAAACGAGTATTTAGAACTAAATCACATGGAATTAGAAGAAAATGACGACATATATTGCGGTTATTATTTACCTCATCATCAATACTTAAAGAGTCAAGTTTATCAACTAAACTACGAGTCGTTTTCGATGGTTCTGCCAAAAATAACAATGAAAGGTCACTAAATGATACATTGCTGGTAGGTGGTACTTTACAAAATGACATTTTTTCTATTTTAACAAGATTCAGAACTCATAGATATGTTATCACTGCTGATATTGAAAAAATGTATCGACAAATAAGGATTTCATCTGAACACAGAAAATATCAAAAGATTTTATGGCGCACACAACCAAACAAACCAATACAAACATTTAAATTAACCACAGTTACGTATGGTATTTCGTCTGCTCCTTTTCTTGCCATTAGATCCTTGCATCAATTAGCTGAAGAAGAAGCATATAATTATCCCATTGCATGTAAAATATTAAAAAGAGATTTTTATGTTGATGATGTTTTAACAGGATCTAATAATTTTGAACAAACTTTATTGCTGAGAAATCAACTTATTTCCATGTTGCAAGCAGGAGGTTTTAAATTAAGAAAATGGTTATCTAATGATAAAAATTTAACAAGCGATTTATCAAATGTGACAAATGATCCACTTATATCACTTGACAATACAGAAACGGTTAAAACCTTAGGTTTGAGATGGAACGCACAAGAAGATAATATACATTATATCGTAGATTCAAGGGAAGCAAACATTGCATTAACGAAGCGGCAAATTCTGTCACAAATTGCACAATTATTTGATCCTTTGGGTTTAGTTGGTCCGATTCTAGTTAAGGCAAAAATTGTTATGCAGCAACTATGGGAATTAAAAACAGATTGGGACGTGCCTGTGCCAACTCATATTGTCAATTTATGGCACGAATATCAAACACAATTATTTTTTTAAATAACTTGACTATATCAAGACGTATTTTAATAAATAACGCTACTGAAGTACAATTACATGGCTTTTGTGATGCATCAGAAAATGCATATGGAGCTTGCATATATCTTAGATCAACAAATACACACAAACATTATATGGTAAAGCTTGTTTGTTCAAAATCCAAAGTAGCTCCACTTCGAAAGGTTTCACTGCCTCGATTAGAATTATGCGCAGTATTATTGTTAGCAGAACTCTATGAATCAACAAACTACGCATTAGATTTGCAATTTAGTAAAACGGTATTTTGGTCAGATTCTACAATAACATTGCATTGGATCAATACTTCGCCAAACAAATTAAAAACATTTATCGCAAATAGGGTTGCAAAAATTCAAACAATAACGAACGCAAGTTTGTGGAAACACGTTAACTCTTCTGATAATCCTGCAGACATAATATCTCGAGGTCAACTACCAAACCAACTTGTTAAATCAACCTTATGGTGGAACGGGCCATTATGGCTGAGCAAAGATGAAAAATGTTGGCCTTCAATACAAAATGACATAAAAATTATATCAGATGATATTCTAGAACTAAAAATTAACAATAATATTGTACACCATGCAACAATAGAAAGTATCAACATATTTAATAAATATTCAACTGTAACAAAACTACAAAGAATAGTAGCATATTGTTTCAGATTTGCTAATAATTCTAGATGTACTTCAGAAAACCGACTAAAAGGCAGCCTTTCTACACAAGAATTGCAAGATTCGTTAACGTTTCTAATAAAAAAGGCACAAATGGAAACATTTTCAGAAGAAATAAATAAACTCAAAGAGAAAATACCAATTCCAGTAAACAGTACACTAAAAACATTTAATCCATTTCTTGATGAAAACAATATTTTAAGAGTTGGTGGTAGATTATCGTATTCATCACTAACATTTTCTCAGAAACATCCTATAATATTGCCTTCGAAGCATATTTTAACAAAGTTAATGTTAAAAAATGAACATATTAGATTACTACATGCAGGGATTCAAAATGTTTTGAGTAATTTTAGGCAAAGGTATTGGCCTATAAATGGAAGAAATTTATTGCGACATATCATTCACAATTGTCTAATATGTATGAAACAAAATGCAATGCCACAGCAACAAATAATGGGGAATCTACCATTTCCCAGGGTTCAAACAGCCAGACCCTTTCTAAATACAGGTTTGGATTACGGTGGACCAGTAATTTTACGAAAGACTAAAAAGATTACAAATAATGCATACATAGCATTGTTCATTTGTATGGCAACCAAAGCAATTCATTTAGAATTAGTTACTAGTCTTTCTACTATTGAATTTCTAAATGCACTAAGAAGATTCGTATCTAGAAGAGGTTTATGTAAAAATTTGTACAGCGATAATGGTACTAATTTTAAAGGAGCTGATAGACAATTAAAAGATTTGAGAAATTTTTTAATCAAATCAAATCATCAAGAAGAAATTACTACTGCTGCAACCATACAAGGAATTCAGTGGCATTTTATACCTCCTTCTGCTCCCCATTATGGCGGACTTTGGGAAGCTGGAATTAAAACAGTCAAATATCACATTAAAAGAGTAATTGGTGAAAATATATTAACTTATGAAGAAATGTATACTTTTCTCACGCAAGTAGAAGCTTGTATAAATTCACGTCCTTTAACACCGATTTATGATGATCTCACTAGTCTTGATGTTCGTACTCCTGCACATTTCTTAATAGGTGAACCAATAATTCTAATACCAGAACCAGATTTCTCTGAGATAAGAATAAATAGACTAGCAAGGTGGCAATTGATTCAGTCAAAATTTCAACACTTCTGGAAGAGATGGTCCACAGAATATTTACACAGTCTTCAACAAACAACCAAATGGAACTTTGAGAAGAAAAATCTACAAGTTGGAGATATGGTGTTATTAAAACACGAGAACATGTATCCCCTACGTTGGAAATTGGGTCGAATTATTCAAGTTCAACCTGGTGCAGATGGAAGAGTTCGTGTAGTTACACTAAAAACATCTTCAGGAATTTTGAAACGACCTATTAACAAAATATGTTTTTTACCCTTTGAAAACAATAATTAAAATATTCTATTTCAAGGTGGGCGGGATGTCTAGTAGGCAAACAAAACTTTTAAAATGTATAAAACAAATATGAACAAAAATGTTGTTGTCATAATAATCTTGTTAAAAAACATACTAGTTTTGTGAATGTTGTTGATACCAAACACAACAATAAAACGAATTAATTACAATTATTCGAGTTATTCATTCCATTCATCCAAAATACATACATAGTGCTTCTGTTGGTCCTTCGATTTTTGTACTACATATTAAACAACTAATAATTAACATATAAAAATAACAACAAATTGGGCGAGAATCGAACCCAGTCAGAAATTTAAACTGCTCGGCAACGTCGCACAAACTGTCAGTCGGTAATTTAAACTGTTATATCATCGGTGTTATATATTTAAAACACTTTTTCTCGAAATGGCCAAAACGTTGCGTGCTATTACTTTGAAACGAATCACAAGTGTACCGCTACTTCCAAAAAAAATTCAGCCAAATCCGTGTTCCGGTCGTGACAATGTCCCATTGTTAGATAAATGTTGTCCATTTTCTTTAGATATTGACCGACATTAACCGGTTAATGCTGGCATTTTTCGCAGTTTAGTATTTTGCAATAATACTAATAGATTCATGAGTTTCTTTGTTTTATTAGAAAATCGTTAGAATATGTGCCGACGAGGATGGGATTCGAACCCACGCGTGCAGAGCACATTGGATTAGCAGTCCAACGCCTTAACCACTCGGCCACCTCGTCTCTTATAGTCTGATCAGTGCTTTCCTATCCACGATGCGGTTCCGGGTGGATTAATGTTTGTCCGGATTATATTTACCAAATGGTTTCCAGTATTATTACCATAATTGTGATAATCTCCCCCCCCCCCCAATTCTCGAAGTTAATAATATTTAGACGAATATAAACTTAGCAGAACGTGGTTTCGATCCACAGACCTCTGGGTTATGGGCCCAGCACGCTTCCACTGCGCCACTCTGCTTATACATGTACACCTTATTGGTTTTGTTAGGGCCTAGGTGTTAGTAAAATAATAATAATAATAATTATAAATGTAAGATTTCTTGTGTTACTACACTGAAGTGGACTGCTACATGAGCACATTGCCTACTAAGGGCTCAGCAAATTATACCGCGATTGTCGGAATTCGAACCCGGATCAACAGTTTGGAAGGCACCATTACACCTCCATCTTTTGTACATAAGAGCATGTGTTAAATTTAATGCGAACATCATTCTTAACCACACACACTTGAGAGCAATTGTAGTGCTTCAGTTCGCTCGATTAGTCAATGAGCAATAGGAAGTCGAAAAGAGGGAATGCGACGGCCGGGAATCGAACCCGGATCAACTGCTTGGAAGGCAACTATGCTGACCATTACACCACCATCGCTTTTTGTTCCTTTATTCTTCTTGTTATGAAACAAATGGGTTCTTGCATACGCACACGTAAATTCAAAAGTAAAATTTAGCACAACGGGGATTTTAAGCCGGGACCTCTCGCACCCAAAGCAAGAATCATACCCCTAGACCATTGAGCTTTGTGTCTTATAGTCGGATCAGTGCTTTTCTATTCACGATGCGTTTGCTGGCGGATTAATGTTTGTCCGAATTATATTTACCAAATGATTTCCAGTATTATTACATTAATTGTCATAATTTTCCTCCCAAAAGTTCTCGAAGTTGATAATATTTAGACGAATATAAACTTAGCAGAACGTGGTTTCGATCCACGGACCTCTGGGTTATGGGCCCAGCACGCTTCCACTGCGCCACTCTGCTTGTACGTGTACACCTTATGTATGCACGATTCTATTATTTCTGTTTTAACTGGGTGTTAGATTCGGTATCACTAATTTATTAATGACATCCATTCATCACCGGCGAGCAAATTTACACTAATATGATCTAGATTAAAACAATATTCTAATAATATCGAAGAGCTCGCATATAAAAGATTGCTCTCTTATTCCATTTACTCGATACTCGATGGTAGGTATAGATAGATAAATGAATGAGTGTATAATGAGTGCTTTTACAAAATATGTGCATGCATCGGCCGGGAATCGAACCCGGGCCGCCCGCGTGGCAGGCGAGCATTCTACCACTGAACCACCGATGCTTGATATATCCGCTATTATTTGTTCCGTTAGGGCCTAGGTGTTAGTAAAATAATAATAATAATTATAAATGTAAGATTTCTTGTGTTACTACACTGAAGTGGACTGCTATATGAGCACATTGCCTACTAAGGGCTCAGCAAATTATACCGCGATTGTCGGAATTCGAACCCGGATCAACAGTTTGGAAGGCACCATTACACCTCCATCTTTTGAACATAAGAGCATGTGTTAATTTTAATCCGAACACCATTCTTAACCACACACACTTGAGAGCAATTGTAGTGCTTCAGTTCGCTCGATTAGTCAATGAGCAATAGGAAGTCGAAAAGAGGGAATGCGACGGCCGGGAATCGAATCCGGATCAACTGCTTGGAAGGCAATTATGCTGACCATTACACCACCATCGCTTTTTGTTCCTTTATTCTCCTTATTACGAAAGAAATGAGTTCTTACATACGCACACGTATTTTCAAAAGTAAAATCGGGCTCAACCGGGATTTGAACCCGGGACCTCTCGCACCCAAAGCGAGAATCATACCCCTAGACCATTGAGCCATACATACTGTAATTTAAACAGTTTTTCATTTATTACTAATAATTAACATATAAAAATAACAACAAATTGGGCGAGAATCGAACCCAGTCAGAAATTTAAACTGCTCGGCAACGTCGCACAAACTGTCAGTCGGTAATTTAAACTGTTATATAAACGGTGTTATATATTTAAAACACTTTTTCTCGAAATGGCCAAAACGTTGCGTGCTATTACTTTGAAACGAATCACAAGTGTACCGCTACTTCCAAAAAAAATTCAGCCAAATCCGTGTTCCGGTCGTGACAATGTCCCATTGTTAGATAAATGTTGTCCATTTTCTTTAGATATTGACCGACATTAACCGGTTAATGCTGGCATTTTTCGCAGTTTAGTATTTTGCAATAATACTAATAGATTCATGAGTTTCTTTGTTTTACTAGAAAATCGTTAGAATATGTGCCGACGAGGATGGGATTCGAACCCACGCGTGCAGAGCACATTGGATTAGCAGTCCAACGCCTTAACCACTCGGCCACCACGTCTCTTACAGTCTGATCAGTGCTTTCCTATCCACGATGCGGTTCCGGGTGGATTAATGTTTGTCCGGATTATATTTACCAAATGGTTTCCAGTATTATTACCATAATTGTCATAATCTCCCCCCCCCCCCAAATTCTCGAAGTTAATAATATTTAGACGAATATAAACTTAGCAGAACGTGGTTTCGATCCACAGACCTCTGGGTTATGGGCCCAGCACGCTTCCACTGCGCCACTCTGCTTATACATGTACACCTTATTGGTTTTGTTAGGGCCTAGGTGTTAGTAAAATAATAATAATAATACTAATAATTGATGTGACTGCTACATGAGCACATTGCCTACTAAGGGCTCAGCAAATTATACTGCGATTGTCGGAATTCGAACCCGGATCAACAGTCTGGAAGGCTCTATTACACCTCCATCTTTTGTACATAAGAGCATGTGATAATATTAATGCGAGCACCCTTGTCAACCACACACACTTGAGAGCAATTGTAGTACTTCAATTCGCTCGATTAGTCAATGAGCAATAGGAAGTCGAAAAGAGGGATTGCGACGGCCGGGAATCGAACCCGGATCAACTGCTTGGAAGGCAACTATGCTGACCATTACACCACCATCGCTTTTTGTTCCTTTATTCTTCTTGTTATGAAACAAATGGGTTCTTGCATACGCACACGTAAATTCAAAAGTAAAATTTAGCACAACGGGGATTTTAAGCCGGGACCTCTCGCACCCAAAGCAAGAATCATACCCCTAGACCATTGAGCTTTGTGTCTTATAGTCGGATCAGTGCTTTTCTATTCACGATGCGTTTGCGGGCGGATTAATGTTTGTCCGAATTATATTTACCAAATGGTTTCCAGTATTATTACCTTAATTGTCATAATTTTCCTCCCAAAAGTTTTCGAAGTTGATAATATTTAGACGAATATAAACTTAGCAGAACGTGGTTTCGATCCACGGACCTCTGGGTTATGGGCCCAGCACGCTTCCACTGCGCCACTCTGCTTGTACGTGTACACCTTATGTATGCACGATTCTATTATTTCTGTTTTAACTGGGTGTTAGATTTGGTATTACTAATTTATTAATGACATCCATTCATCACCGGCGAGCAAATTTACACTAATATGATCTAGATTAAAACAATATGCTAATAATATCGAAGAGCTCGCATATGAAAGATTGCTCTCTTATTCCATTTACTCGATACTCGATGGTAGGTATAGATAGATAAATGAATGAGTGTATAATGAGTGCTTTTACAAAATATGTGCATGCATCGGCCGGGAATCGAACCCGGGCCGCCCGCGTGGCAGGCGAGCATTCTACCACTGAACCACCGATGCTTGATATATCCGCTATTATTTGTTCCGTTAGGGCCTAGGTGTTAGTAAAATAATAATAATAATTATAAATGTAAGATTTCTTGTGTTACTACACTGAAGTGGACTGCTACATGAGCACATTGCCTACTAAGGGCTCAGCAAATTATACCGCGATTGTCGGAATTCGAACCCGGATCAACAGTTTGAAAGGCACCATTACACCTCCATCTTTTGTACATAAGAGCATGTGTTAACTTTAATGCGAACACCATTCTGAACCACACACACTTGAGAGCAATTGTAGTGCTTCAGTTCGCTCGATTAGTCAATAAGCAATAGGAAGTCGAAAAGAGGGAATGCGACGGCCGGAAATCGAACCCGGATCAACTGCTTGGAAGGCAACTATGCTGACCATTACACCACCATCGCTTTTTGTTTCTTTATTCTCCTTTTTACGAAAGAAATGAGTTCTTACATACGCACACGTATTTTCAAAAGTAAAATCGGGCTCAACCGGGATTTGAACCCGGGACCTCTCGCACCCAAAGCAATTCAATTTCAATTTCAATATTTCCTTTATTTTACATACGTTATGCATACATATAGACTGTTTACATTTTATAATAGTTTTTAATTCTAACAATCTCCTACACATATGCGTGTTTATATTGTTATTGTATGTGGTATGCGTGTAGCTTGTGTCAAGTTATTTAGTGTTGTGTATTTTTCTTAATCATAACAGTGTTTATGTGTATTTACAGGAAAATTTTGGCTAAAAAACCTGCTTGTGATATTTTGTGTGTTTGATGTTTTGTTATTTATTTGTGTGTATGTGTATGTGTATGTGTGTGTGTGTGTGTGTGTGTGTATGTGTGTGTGTGTGTATGTGTGTGTGTCTGTGTGTTACATATTTACACTTACATTCTAAGTTTTATTTACATACTTATATACATTTTATATGATTATGTGTTTTCGTGTTTTTGCACATTTTCTCGTCTGTTCAATTGTACCTGGATGTAGGGTATCTTTATTAGGGGGCTTAGGATTAGGAATTCTTTTGGATTTTTCATTCTAGGTTTTATAGTACCCAGGTGCGGGTGAGTTTTATTATGGGGCTTAAAATTAGATGCTTATCCTATATATACATTTGCTTAATTTTACAGTTTTGTACAGTATTTACAATTATCTTAGTTCTAAGTTGTAATATGGCGGCTTGTGTTTGCAGATTATGTCTGGGTTATTTTCCGGCGTCTTGTGTATATTTTTAATTAGAGGGTTGTGCTGTGTCTGCGTTCTATAGAATTTGGTTGCCAATTTTTTGATGTATGTGTCTATGTATTCTACATTTGCTAATTCGTGTAGCTCTGTAATTTTTGTGTATCTATCTTTGTTTGTTATTAGCCTAAGAATTTTATTTTGATACCTCTGCAGTGTTTGAATGTTGGTTTTGGATGTGTGGCACCATATGGGGGCGGCATATGTGATGATTGGTCTTAGTATTGTTGTGTAGATTAGTTTTTTGTTCTGTTGTGTGGTTTTCGCGTTTTTTGCTAGTAGCGGGTAGAGTGTTTTTGTGGTTGCGTATACTTTGCGTATCGTCTGTTTTATATGCTGTTTGAAGTTTAATCTCTTGTCTATGTGTACTCCAAGGTATCTGACAGTGTTGGTTGTTTGTGTGGGCGTGTTGTTAATTTTGATTGGTGTGAATGTGTTAATGTTTGCGACTTTACGTGTGATTATTATGTTCTCTGTTTTTGCTGCGTTTAATTGAATTTTCCATTTGTTATAATAGTGTTCGAGTATGTTTGCGTGAATTTGTATTTGCTTGTTTGCCACTGTGGCTGCAAACGAGTGTGCATATATAGCAGTATCGTCCGCGTATAGGGCCGTGTTTGTTTGTGGAAATTGTGGTATGTCATATGTGAAAAAGTTAAATATTGTAGGGCCTAGCACGGAGCCTTGTGGAACTCCGGCGTGTATGGTTTTAGTGTGAGAGAGTTTTGCGTTAACTTTTACTTTAAACTGTCTTTCTATGAGGTATGAGTGTATAAGTTTTATCAACATTGATGGGAGTTTGTTTGTGATGAGTTTGTATATTAGACCGTTTATCCAGACTCGATCGAAGGCTTTTTGGATGTCGAGCAAGAGCATGGCTGTGGTTTTCTTTTTGTTAAAGTTATATGTTATATCATTGACGATCCTTGCTAATTGTTGAACCGTGTTGTGTTTGGCCCTAAACCCGAACTGTATATCCGGAGTGATTTTATGTTTTACGTCAAGTTTGGTGAGTCTGGTGTGTATTGTTTTTTCGGTGAGTTTCGCGAGTGTAGGTAGCAAGCTAATGGGTCTGTAACTGTCTGGTGTGCTCGCGTTTTTGTTCGGTTTGTGTATTGGTACAATGTGTGCGATTTTCCATTGTTTAGGGAAGTGTTTAAGTGTATATATTGCGTTGATAATGTATGTTAGTTGTGTGAATGCTTTTTTTGAGAGGTTTTTAATTAATTTGTTATCTATATTGTCGTGGCCGGGTGCTTTGTTATTGGGTAGGTATTTGGCAATCTGTGCGAGTTCAGAGGGTTTTGTCTGGAGTTTTCTGAGTTGTTGTTGAGTTTCATCTGGGTGTACTGTGTTTAGAAATGCGTGTACAGTTTCGTTTATGCGTGTGTGTTCTTCCGTGTCTGGGGTGTCATTATTGTGTATTTGTTCAAATGTGTCCGCGAGTGCGTTTGCCTTTGCCTGATCGGTGTCAGCGTGTGTGTTTCCGTGTTCAAGTGTAGGTATTGGTTTGTGCGTTTTCTTCAGTGTTTTTGCTATTTTCCATAGCGTGTTATCATGCGGCCTGAGTGTTTCTAGCTTATTTTGCCATTTAGTGTTGAGATGTGTGTTGATTTCTGTGTTAATCTGTCTGCTCATGTGTGCCATTTGTGTTCTCGTTGCCGCGTCTCGATTCCGTTGCCATTGTGTACGTAGGTGGTTTCTCTGTCTGATCATGTCATGTATGTGTTGGGGGAGTGTGTGACGCACAGTGTTTATCTTTTTCGTGTGTGTGTGTGTGCGTTTTGCATGTGTGATTGCATGTGTAAATTTTGCCACCTCGGCCTCTAGCTCGTCGGTGGTAGTTATGTGGTTGTTTATGGATATGTGTTCATCGAGTGTGCGTCTAAAGTTTTTCCAGTCTGTGTTTGAGTAATCGTTGATTATTCTGAAGTGTTCTGGCGGCTTTGGAGTGTTGAGTGTGAATGTGACTGGGTTGTGGTCTGAATTTAAGTCTGTATGTGAGATGGGTTGTGATACGTTTAATGTGTTCTTATTGATAATTATATCTATTGTTGTTGGCGTAGTGTTATTCGGTGGATAGTGTGTTGGCGTGTCTGGGAATTGTATAAATGTGTTTGTGTTAACCATGATATCGTACAGCGTGTTTCCGTTCCTGTTCCGGATGTGACAGTTCCAGTGTTCGTGTCTCGCGTTTAGGTCCCCTACAATAAGTACTTTGCGCGCGGTGTTAAGTAATGTGTTGATGTCAGCATGTGTGTACTGGTTGCGTGGATTGTTATATGTGGCTGTGATATGTGTGTTATCTGAGAGTTTGATTGTGAGTGTTTCTAGTGTTGTGGCTGGTGTTTGTATGAGTGTATGTGGGATGTTGTTTTTTACTGCTATCGCGACTCCACCTGATGCGTGTGTGGCAGGTCTGTCTTGCCTGTATACTGTGTAGCCTCTAATCTTAAGTTTGTCTGTGTGTTTCAGTTTCGTCTCGTTTAATAGCTGTATGTCAATGCTGTGTGTGTGTAGGAAGTTAATTAGTTGTGCTTTCCGGTTGTTTAGGCCGTTAGCGTTCCATGTACAGATCGTTAGTTTTTTATATGTCATATTTGTCAAGATTTTGTGTAAATTGTGTGAAAAGTTGGAATTTTTCATTACTGTTTGTGCATGATATTAATTGTGCATTTAGATCTGTTACTGCTTGTAAGATACCGTTTATGTTTACACGTGAGTGCAGTATTTTAAATTGTTCTGTGAGCTGATGGAATGTGTCAAGTGGTGGCTGTTGGTATGTTGTGGGCGGCTTACCAATGTAGGTGGATGGCTGGTTGGTTTTTTGGGTGGATTGCTGTTGGCGTGGTTGATGTTGTTGCTGCCATTGTTGTTGGCCTTGATATTGCTGTTGTTGTTGGGCCGCTTGGCTTTGCGACGCTGTCTGCTGTTGTGTTGCACGTTGTTTCCAAGCGTTCTGATCTGGTATGGGCGCCGGAATGTAGGCCGGGAAGTTGTCCATGTTGTGTTGGTAATCTTGTCTCGTTTCGTTTCGCCTTCTCGGATTGTTGCTGTCTATCCACTTTAATCTTTGTAGATATTGTGAACAATTTGTGTCGTTGGCCTGGTGTAAACCTTTGCAGTTAGCACATTTGATTTTCTGTTTTTGATGACAGTCTTTCGTTTCATGGCTTTCTGCACAAAATAAACATCTTGTCGTTGCGTGGCAATTTGATGTGGCGTGGCCCCATTGTTGGCATTTATGACACTGTGTGATTCTTTTGTTATTCCTTCTTCGTTCGAAGTACACCCTGGTATGTAGCGCGTATTTAATTTCACGTGAAATTCCTTTTAGAGTTACCGTGTTATCTGTTATTAGCAGAAATAACGTGTTCGGCGTGTATTGTTCTGTGTTATTAAATTTCATTCTGTAGCAGTTTACCACCGGTAGTTTGTATCTGTTCTTTAGGTGGTCACTGAGTTCCTCCGGCTCGACGTCGCTTGCAAGGCCGCGGACAACAAACGCGTGCGTCTTGTTTGACTTTTCTGTATACGTATGGTAGTCAATACTGTGTTCTTGCAGTTGTTTAACGAACTTTTCTCGTTCTGTACGTTTATATATTGTTAGATTAATGTTGTTCTTGGTGTATTTTATGTGAAAGTTTGTAACACTGCTTTTAATTTCATTTACCAGGTCTTTGTGATTTTTTGTCTGGCCATGGATGATGATTGGTGGCGGTATTGTTTGATCGTCATCTTGTTCGTCGTCTGTTTCCATTTCACCTTCTTTTGTGTTGTCTAGTCCGTCGAATCGGTTACTAGTTTTCACGTTGTATTTTGTCGTGTTTGCATCTTTGGTTTTGTTTATTAACTTTTTAATGTTACTTTGTTCACCGTTTTGCACCGGGGTATTGGCACTTGTACTGTCCATTTTAGCCACTTTGACACTGCACTGCAGTTCGTCTGAATTATGGTCACTGTCACTATTCACTATGATTCCACTTGGTCTTTTTCTGGGTAACACAGAATTGTTTATATTAAACTTATTACTACTAGGATATTGTTCACTATTTCGCGCACATGAACTCCACGATTCACTTCTTCTCATTGTTGGCGAGCAGCGCCAGGTAGACGCGCCCCGCTGCGCTGTAGCTGCTAATTGCACTAGGTTATTCTCAGGTACGCTCTGCTTAGTGAGATGTTCACTCGACAAAGGTTGAGCTGAGACTGCACCCAAAGCGAGAATCATACCCCTAGACCATTGAGCCATACATACTGTAATTTAAACAGTTTTTCATTTATTACTAATGTCTAGTAGGCAAACAAAACTTTTAAAATGTATAAAACAAATATGAACAAAAATGTTGTCATAATAATCTTGTTAAAAAACATACTAGTTTTGTGAATGTTGTTGATACCAAACACAACAATAAAACGAATTAATTACAATTATTCGAGTTATTCATTCCATTCATCCAAAATACATACATAGTGCTTCTGTTGGTCCTTCGATTTTTGTACTACATATTAAACATTTTGGTCCTTCGAGCCGGATAGGCGACATATGGATATACCAAGCGATTTTCATAGCTATTTCTGAGTCTACACATCAATTCCAGAGCTACGCAATGATTGTTTGAGTAAACGCAGAACGCAACGTACATAAGAATTAAGAAAATTACATCGTGAATGATTCTACAGACATTTACGAAAGGTATTTTGGAAGCTAAAACAAAGTAAGTGACTATTTCAAGTTACATAAAACACATATCTGGTGTCATCATTGTATTTTCATACAAAATACTCGTTATTGCAATACACAATAGTCATGACAGAACAGAATGAAATACAATTGTTGCAAGTACGTAAATCTATCAAAACCAGTCTTACTAGAATCCAACATTTCGTAGATAGTTTTGATATTAATGATAACATAGAACAATTAAACGTTCGTAATACGAAAATAGAGGATTTATGGTTGAAATATGAATCAACGCAATCTCTATTGGAAGGCATAGATTTTGACAGACATGAAGACGATCGAATTGCATTTGAAACAAAATATTATGAAACAAAGGCTAATATTCAAAAAATCATTAATGACACGTCAGTTAATAGACCCGCAGTAATCACAACTAGTTCAACGACGATATCGAATAGTAATTCTCACAGTCAGTTACCTAAGGTAAAATTACCTCAAATAAGCTTGCCAACATTCACTGGCAGTTATCAAGAATGGCACAGTTTTCATGACATTTTCAAGTCTCTTATACATGAAAACGAAACACTTTCAGATATACAAAAATTATATTATTTGAAAGCATCATTACAAGGTGAAGCACGCAAGGTCATCGAATCAGTAAATGTCACTTCTGAAAATTATTCAATTGCATTCAAACTATTAGTTGACAGATTTGACAATAAACATTACATAATAAATGCCCATTTAAAATCATTATTCGAAATACCAGTTGCTCAAAAGGATTCAGTTTTAGGATTGAGAAATCTAATTACAGAAACTAAACAACATTTACGTTCACTTGAAGTATTAAACCTACCTGTTCAACAATGGGATACAATGATTATATATATCACTGCACAAAAGTTAGACAAATTTTCTAGACGAGAATGGGAATTAAGACGGGAAAATAATAATTTACCAACAATGGAAGAATTCTTTAAATTTCTAGAACAAAGATGTTTTTCTTTAGAAGCAATTAATTATCCAGATAAACCAAGTGATTTAAATAAAATAAAAACTTCACATACTACTTCAAGTTTGAACTATTTACCTTCATGTAAATTGTGTAAAGCAAATCATTCTTTATATAAATGCGAAAAGTTTCTCAAAAAGAATCAGCAAGATAGATTATCAACTGTTAAATCACTAGGACTCTGCTTAAATTGTTTAAAATCAGGACACATGGTAAAGGATTGCAAATCAAGTACATGCAGAAAATGCACTCGAAAACATAACACATTAATTCATACCGAAGAACAATCTCATTCAGATTGTACGTCACCAAATACTAAAACACAATTAAATGCTGCGCTATATAATTCAAATAGTCAGTATCAAATTTTACTTGGAACCGCTATCGTTAATATACTTGACAGAAAAGGAACATGGCAGTGTTGTAGAGTTTTATTGGACAGTGGAGCACAATCTAACTTTGTGAGCACATCTCTAATAAATCGATTAAAATGTAAAACGGAATCAATACAAATGCCTATAAATGGTATCAATCAAATTCAGACTAACATAACAAAGTCTGCAGATCTTGAATTTGCTTCTACAACATCGAATTACAAGGAGAAATTAACATTTCTAGTGTTAGATAACATCACTATTAATTTACCATCGATTCATATAAATCAGAATAAATTAAAGTTACCTAACGTTCAGTTAGCTGATCCTGGTTTCGGTGAGCCACGACAAATTGATTTGCTCATAGGCGCAGAAATATATTTCGATTTATTACAACAAGGACAAATTAAATTAGGTAAAGATTTACCTACCTTACAAAAAACAAAATTAGGATGGATCTTATCTGGAAGAATCAAACATTTTGAATATACCAATAATTCAACATGTTTGTTATCCACCAAAGACAATCTGCAAGACCAAATGGCTAGATTTTGGGAAATAGAACAATATCCCAATATCAAACACTATTCTGAGGAAGAACTGAAATGCGAAAATTATTTTAAAACAAACGTAAAACGTGATAACACGGGAAGGTTTATCGTTAAACTACCATTTAAGGAAAATGAACCACAATTCGCCAATTCATATAACTTAGCTTTAAAACGATTCTTAGCATTAGAAAGAAAGCTTAATTCAAATACTATGTTAAAAGAACAATATGATGAATTCATAAACGAGTATTTAGAACTAAATCACATGGAATTAGAAGAAAATGACGACATATATTGCGGTTATTATTTACCTCATCATGCAATACTTAAAGAGTCAAGTTTATCAACTAAACTACGAGTCGTTTTCGATGGTTCTGCCAAAAATAACAATGAAAGGTCACTAAATGATACATTGCTGGTAGGTGGTACTTTACAAAATGACATTTTTTCTATTTTAACAAGATTCAGAACTCATAGATATGTTATCACTGCTGATATTGAAAAAATGTATCGACAAATAAGGATTTCATCTGAACACAGAAAATATCAAAAGATTTTATGGCGCACACAACCAAACAAACCAATACAAACATTTAAATTAACCACAGTTACGTATGGTATTTCGTCTGCTCCTTTTCTTGCCATTAGATCCTTGCATCAATTAGCTGAAGAAGAAGCATATAATTATCCCATTGCATGTAAAATATTAAAAAGAGATTTTTATGTTGATGATGTTTTAACAGGATCTAATAATTTTGAACAAACTTTATTGCTGAGAAATCAACTTATTTCCATGTTGCAAGCAGGAGGTTTTAAATTAAGAAAATGGTTATCTAATGATAAAAATTTAACAAGCGATTTATCAAATGTGACAAATGATCCACTTATATCACTTGACAATACAGAAACGGTTAAAACCTTAGGTTTGAGATGGAACGCACAAGAAGATAATATACATTATATCGTAGATTCAAGGGAAGCAAACATTGCATTAACGAAGCGGCAAATTCTGTCACAAATTGCACAATTATTTGATCCTTTGGGTTTAGTTGGTCCGATTCTAGTTAAGGCAAAAATTGTTATGCAGCAACTATGGGAATTAAAAACAGATTGGGACGTGCCTGTGCCAACTCATATTGTCAATTTATGGCACGAATATCAAACACAATTATTTTTTTAAATAACTTGACTATATCAAGACGTATTTTAATAAATAACGCTACTGAAGTACAATTACATGGCTTTTGTGATGCATCAGAAAATGCATATGGAGCTTGCATATATCTTAGATCAACAAATACACACAAACATTATATGGTAAAGCTTGTTTGTTCAAAATCCAAAGTAGCTCCACTTCGAAAGGTTTCACTGCCTCGATTAGAATTATGCGCAGTATTATTGTTAGCAGAACTCTATGAATCAACAAACTACGCATTAGATTTGCAATTTAGTAAAACGGTATTTTGGTCAGATTCTACAATAACATTGCATTGGATCAATACTTCGCCAAACAAATTAAAAACATTTATCGCAAATAGGGTTGCAAAAATTCAAACAATAACGAACGCAAGTTTGTGGAAACACGTTAACTCTTCTGATAATCCTGCAGACATAATATCTCGAGGTCAACTACCAAACCAACTTGTTAAATCAACCTTATGGTGGAACGGGCCATTATGGCTGAGCAAAGATGAAAAATGTTGGCCTTCAATACAAAATGACATAAAAATTATATCAGATGATATTCTAGAACTAAAAATTAACAATAATATTGTACACCATGCAACAATAGAAAGTATCAACATATTTAATAAATATTCAACTGTAACAAAACTACAAAGAATAGTAGCATATTGTTTCAGATTTGCTAATAATTCTAGATGTACTTCAGAAAACCGACTAAAAGGCAGCCTTTCTACACAAGAATTGCAAGATTCGTTAACGTTTCTAATAAAAAAGGCACAAATGGAAACATTTTCAGAAGAAATAAATAAACTCAAAGAGAAAATACCAATTCCAGTAAACAGTACACTAAAAACATTTAATCCATTTCTTGATGAAAACAATATTTTAAGAGTTGGTGGTAGATTATCGTATTCATCACTAACATTTTCTCAGAAACATCCTATAATATTGCCTTCGAAGCATATTTTAACAAAGTTAATGTTAAAAAATGAACATATTAGATTACTACATGCAGGGATTCAAAATGTTTTGAGTAATTTTAGGCAAAGGTATTGGCCTATAAATGGAAGAAATTTATTGCGACATATCATTCACAATTGTCTAATATGTATGAAACAAAATGCAATGCCACAGCAACAAATAATGGGGAATCTACCATTTCCCAGGGTTCAAACAGCCAGACCCTTTCTAAATACAGGTTTGGATTACGGTGGACCAGTAATTTTACGAAAGACTAAAAAGATTACAAATAATGCATACATAGCATTGTTCATTTGTATGGCAACCAAAGCAATTCATTTAGAATTAGTTACTAGTCTTTCTACTATTGAATTTCTAAATGCACTAAGAAGATTCGTATCTAGAAGAGGTTTATGTAAAAATTTGTACAGCGATAATGGTACTAATTTTAAAGGAGCTGATAGACAATTAAAAGATTTGAGAAATTTTTTAATCAAATCAAATCATCAAGAAGAAATTACTACTGCTGCAACCATACAAGGAATTCAGTGGCATTTTATACCTCCTTCTGCTCCCCATTATGGCGGACTTTGGGAAGCTGGAATTAAAACAGTCAAATATCACATTAAAAGAGTAATTGGTGAAAATACATTAACTTATGAAGAAATGTATACTTTTCTCACGCAAGTAGAAGCTTGTATAAATTCACGTCCTTTAACACCGATTTATGATGATCTCACTAGTCTTGATGTTCGTACTCCTGCACATTTCTTAATAGGTGAACCAATAATTCTAATACCAGAACCAGATTTCTCTGAGATAAGAATAAATAGACTAGCAAGGTGGCAATTGATTCAGTCAAAATTTCAACACTTCTGGAAGAGATGGTCCACAGAATATTTACACAGTCTTCAACAAACAACCAAATGGAACTTTGAGAAGAAAAATCTACAAGTTGGAGATATGGTGTTATTAAAACACGAGAACATGTATCCCCTACGTTGGAAATTGGGTCGAATTATTCAAGTTCAACCTGGTGCAGATGGAAGAGTTCGTGTAGTTACACTAAAAACATCTTCAGGAATTTTGAAACGACCTATTAACAAAATATGTTTTTTACCCTTTGAAAACAATAATTAAAATATTCTATTTCAAGGTGGGCGGGATGTCTAGTAGGCAAACAAAACTTTTAAAATGTATAAAACAAATATGAACAAAAATGTTGTTGTCATAATAATCTTGTTAAAAAACATACTAGTTTTGTGAATGTTGTTGATACCAAACACAACAATAAAACGAATTAATTACAATTATTCGAGTTATTCATTCCATTCATCCAAAATACATACATAGTGCTTCTGTTGGTCCTTCGATTTTTGTACTACATATTAAACAACTAATAATTAACATATAAAAATAACAACAAATTGGGCGAGAATCGAACCCAGTCAGAAATTTAAACTGCTCGGCAACGTCGCACAAACTGTCAGTCGGTAATTTAAACTGTTATATCATCGGTGTTATATATTTAAAACACTTTTTCTCGAAATGGCCAAAACGTTGCGTGCTATTACTTTGAAACGAATCACAAGTGTACCGCTACTTCCAAAAAAAATTCAGCCAAATCCGTGTTCCGGTCGTGACAATGTCCCATTGTTAGATAAATGTTGTCCATTTTCTTTAGATATTGACCGACATTAACCGGTTAATGCTGGCATTTTTCGCAGTTTAGTATTTTGCAATAATACTAATAGATTCATGAGTTTCTTTGTTTTATTAGAAAATCGTTAGAATATGTGCCGACGAGGATGGGATTCGAACCCACGCGTGCAGAGCACATTGGATTAGCAGTCCAACGCCTTAACCACTCGGCCACCTCGTCTCTTATAGTCTGATCAGTGCTTTCCTATCCACGATGCGGTTCCGGGTGGATTAATGTTTGTCCGGATTATATTTACCAAATGGTTTCCAGTATTATTACCATAATTGTCATAATCTCCCCCCCCCCCCAATTCTCGAAGTTAATAATATTTAGACGAATATAAACTTAGCAGAACGTGGTTTCGATCCACAGACCTCTGGGTTATGGGCCCAGCACGCTTCCACTGCGCCACTCTGCTTATACATGTACACCTTATTGGTTTTGTTAGGGCCTAGGTGTTAGTAAAATAATAATAATAATAATTATAAATGTAAGATTTCTTGTGTTACTACACTGAAGTGGACTGCTACATGAGCACATTGCCTACTAAGGGCTCAGCAAATTATACCGCGATTGTCGGAATTCGAACCCGGATCAACAGTTTGGAAGGCACCATTACACCTCCATCTTTTGTACATAAGAGCATGTGTTAAATTTAATGCGAACATCATTCTTAACCACACACACTTGAGAGCAATTGTAGTGCTTCAGTTCGCTCGATTAGTCAATGAGCAATAGGAAGTCGAAAAGAGGGAATGCGACGGCCGGGAATCGAACCCGGATCAACTGCTTGGAAGGCAACTATGCTGACCATTACACCACCATCGCTTTTTGTTCCTTTATTCTTCTTGTTATGAAACAAATGGGTTCTTGCATACGCACACGTAAATTCAAAAGTAAAATTTAGCACAACGGGGATTTGAACCCGGGACCTCTCGCACCCAAAGCAAGAATCATACCCCTAGACCATTGAGCTTTGTGTCTTATAGTCGGATCAGTGCTTTTCTATTCACGATGCGTTTGCTGGCGGATTAATGTTTGTCCGAATTATATTTACCAAATGATTTCCAGTATTATTACCTTAATTGTCATAATTTTCCTCCCAAAAGTTCTCGAAGTTGATAATATTTAGACGAATATAAACTTAGCAGAACGTGGTTTCGATCCACGGACCTCTGGGTTATGGGCCCAGCACGCTTCCACTGCGCCACTCTGCTTGTACGTGTACACCTTATGTATGCACGATTCTATTATTTCTGTTTTAACTGGGTGTTAGATTCGGTATCACTAATTTATTAATGACATCCATTCATCACCGGCGAGCAAATTTACACTAATATGATCTAGATTAAAACAATATTCTAATAATATCGAAGAGCTCGCATATAAAAGATTGCTCTCTTATTCCATTTACTCGATACTCGATGGTAGGTATAGATAGATAAATGAATGAGTGTATAATGAGTGCTTTTACAAAATATGTGCATGCATCGGCCGGGAATCGAACCCGGGCCGCCCGCGTGGCAGGCGAGCATTCTACCACTGAACCACCGATGCTTGATATATCCGCTATTATTTGTTCCGTTAGGGCCTAGGTGTTAGTAAAATAATAATAATAATTATAAATGTAAGATTTCTTGTGTTACTACACTGAAGTGGACTGCTACATGAGCACATTGCCTACTAAGGGCTCAGCAAATTATACCGCGATTGTCGGAATTCGAACCCGGATCAACAGTTTGGAAGGCACCATTACACCTCCATCTTTTGAACATAAGAGCATGTGATAATTTTAATCCGAACACCATTCTTAACCACACACACTTGAGAGCAATTGTAGTGCTTCAGTTCGCTCGATTAGTCAATGAGCAATAGGAAGTCGAAAAGAGGGAATGCGACGGCCGGGAATCGAACCCGGATCAACTGCTTGGAAGGCAACTATGCTGACCATTACACCACCATCGCTTTTTGTTCCTTTATTCTCCTTATTACGAAAGAAATGAGTTCTTACATACGCACACGTATTTTCAAAAGTAAAATCGGGCTCAACCGGGATTTGAACCCGGGACCTCTCGCACCCAAAGCGAGAATCATACCCCTAGACCATTGAGCCATACATACTGTAATTTAAACAGTTTTTCATTTATTACTAATAATTAACATATAAAAATAACAACAAATTGGGCGAGAATCGAACCCAGTCAGAAATTTAAACTGCTCGGCAACGTCGCACAAACTGTCAGTCGGTAATTTAAACTGTTATATAAACGGTGTTATATATTTAAAACACTTTTTCTCGAAATGGCCAAAACGTTGCGTGCTATTACTTTGAAACGAATCACAAGTGTACCGCTACTTCCAAAAAAAATTCAGCCAAATCCGTGTTCCGGTCGTGACAATGTCCCATTGTTAGATAAATGTTGTCCATTTTCTTTAGATATTGACCGACATTAACCGGTTAATGCTGGCATTTTTCGCAGTTTAGTATTTTGCAATAATACTAATAGATTCATGAGTTTCTTTGTTTTACTAGAAAATCGTTAGAATATGTGCCGACGAGGATGGGATTCGAACCCACGCGTGCAGAGCACATTGGATTAGCAGTCCAACGCCTTAACCACTCGGCCACCACGTCTCTTACAGTCTGATCAGTGCTTTCCTATCCACGATGCGGTTCCGGGTGGATTAATGTTTGTCCGGATTATATTTACCAAATGGTTTCCAGTATTATTACCATAATTGTCATAATCTCCCCCCCCCCCCCAAATTCTCGAAGTTAATAATATTTAGACGAATATAAACTTAGCAGAACGTGGTTTCGATCCACAGACCTCTGGGTTATGGGCCCAGCACGCTTCCACTGCGCCACTCTGCTTATACATGTACACCTTATTGGTTTTGTTAGGGCCTAGGTGTTAGTAAAATAATAATAATAATACTAATAATTGATGTGACTGCTACATGAGCACATTGCCTACTAAGGGCTCAGCAAATTATACTGCGATTGTCGGAATTCGAACCCGGATCAACAGTCTGGAAGGCTCTATTACACCTCCATCTTTTGTACATAAGAGCATGTGTTAATATTAATGCGAGCACCCTTGTCAACCACACACACTTGAGAGCAATTGTAGTACTTCAGTTCGCTCGATTAGTCAATGAGCAATAGGAAGTCGAAAAGAGGGATTGCGACGGCCGGGAATCGAACCCGGATCAACTGCTTGGAAGGCAACTATGCTGACCATTACACCACCATCGCTTTTTGTTCCTTTATTCTTCTTGTTATGAAACAAATGGGTTCTTGCATACGCACACGTAAATTCAAAAGTAAAATTTAGCACAACGGGGATTTTAAGCCGGGACCTCTCGCACCCAAAGCAAGAATCATACCCCTAGACCATTGAGCTTTGTGTCTTATAGTCGGATCAGTGCTTTTCTATTCACGATGCGTTTGCGGGCGGATTAATGTTTGTCCGAATTATATTTACCAAATGGTTTCCAGTATTATTACCTTAATTGTCATAATTTTCCTCCCAAAAGTTTTCGAAGTTGATAATATTTAGACGAATATAAACTTAGCAGAACGTGGTTTCGATCCACGTACCTCTGGGTTATGGGCCCAGCACGCTTCCACTGCGCCACTCTGCTTGTACGTGTACACCTTATGTATGCACGATTCTATTATTTCTGTTTTAACTGGGTGTTAGATTTGGTATTACTAATTTATTAATGACATCCATTCATCACCGGCGAGCAAATTTACACTAATATGATCTAGATTAAAACAATATGCTAATAATATCGAAGAGCTCGCATATAAAAGATTGCTCTCTTATTCCATTTACTCGATACTCGATGGTAGGTATAGATAGATAAATGAATGAGTGTATAATGAGTGCTTTTACAAAATATGTGCATGCATCGGCCGGGAATCGAACCCGGGCCGCCCGCGTGGCAGGCGAGCATTCTACCACTGAACCACCGATGCTTGATATATCCGCTATTATTTGTTCCGTTAGGGCCTAGGTGTTAGTAAAATAATAATTATAAATGTAAGATTTCTTGTGTTACTACACTGAAGTGGACTGCTACATGAGCACATTGCCTACTAAGGGCTCAGCAAATTATACCGCGATTGTCGGAATTCGAACCCGGATCAACAGTTTGGAAGGCACCATTACACCTCCATCTTTTGAACATAAGAGCATGTTATAATAAATTAATAAAAATTACATTGTTTTACTACTTTTATATTTTTTAAATGTTCTACATGTTTCGACATAGTATGTCATCATCGGGAACAAAAATTACAAATTCAAAATACATAACAACCAGAAACAAAAACAAGTAAAAATTTTTCTTATTATTATTTAAACGAAAACCAAAGGCAACTAAATTTAATTTAAACATTTAAAAAGAATTGAATAATTTAAATCAGTTTGTTCATTTATCAAATTGGAATTTTGAGATTTATGTTTATATATTTCAATTGCTTCTAAATAATTTAATTTTTGCCCTTTTTCTTCAATATGTAAAATTTTTATACAATCTAAAAAATTTACTGTATGATTATTTACCAAAACATGATTACCAAACGTAGAATTTTCTGAATTATTTTTATTTTTAATTGCCTTTAAATGTTCATTTAATCTAATTTTGAAATTTCTCCCTGTTTGACCTATATAAATAGCATTACAATTACAGGTTAATAAATACACTCCAGATTTATTTAAAAGTTCTATATTGTCTTTATTATTAAAAATAATATATTGTAATTTAGTTAATGATTTAAAAGAAATATTTAAATTTTGTTTACGTAATATAACTGCTATTTTATCAGAAATCGACCCAAAATAACTTAATGAGTAAAATTTAGATTTAGAATTAGTTTTAGAGAAAGAATGTGGATAAATAATTTTATGAATTCTTTCTTTTTTTTCTGGAGTGTATTTATTAACCTGTAATTGTAATGCTATTTATATAGGTCAAACAGGGAGAAATTTCAAAATTAGATTAAATGAACATTTAAAGGCAATTAAAAATAAAAATAATTCAGAAAATTCTACGTTTGGTAATCATGTTTTGGTAAATAATCATACAGTAAATTTTTTAGATTGTATAAAAATTTTACATATTGAAGAAAAAGGGCAAAAATTAAATTATTTAGAAGCAATTGAAATATATAAACATAAATCTCAAAATTCCAATTTGATAAATGAACAAACTGATTTAAATTATTCAATTCTTTTTAAATGTTTAAATTAAATTTAGTTGCCTTTGGTTTTCGTTTAAATAATAATAAGAAAAATTTTTACTTGTTTTTGTTTTTCTTTCTGGTTGTTATGTATTTTGAATTTGTAATTTTTGTTCCCGATGATGACATATTATGTCGAAACATGTAGAACATTTAAAAAATATAAAAGTAGTAAAACAATGTAATTTTTATTAATTTATTATAATATTATGAATTACTACAAAGTTAAAGAAGAATCTATTTCATATAAGAGCATGTGTTAATTTTAATCCGAACACCATTCTTAACCACACACACTTGAGAGCAATTGTAGTGCTTCAGTTCGCTCGATTAGTCAATGAGCAATAGGAAGTCGAAAAGAGGGAATGCGACGGCCGGGAATCGAACCCGGATCAACTGCTTGGAAGGCAACTATGCTGACCATTACACCACCATCGCTTTTTGTTCCTTTATTCTCCTTATTACGAAAGAAATGAGTTCTTACATACGCACACGTATTTTCAAAAGTAAAATCGGGCTCAACCGGGATTTGAACCCGGGACCTCTCGCACCCAAAGCGAGAATCATACCCCTAGACCATTGAGCCATACATACTGTAATTTAAACAGTTTTTCATTTATTACTAATAATTAACATATAAAAATAACAACAAATTGGGCGAGAATCGAACCCAGTCAGAAATTTAAACTGCTCGGCAACGTCGCACAAACTGTCAGTCGGTAATTTAAACTGTTATATAAACGGTGTTATATATTTAAAACACTTTTTCTCGAAATGGCCAAAACCTTGCATGCTATTACTTTGAAACGAATCACAAGTGTACCGCTACTTCCAAAAAAAATTCAGCCAAATCCGTGTTCCGGTCGTGACAATGTCCCATTGTTAGATAAATGTTGTCCATTTTCTTTAGATATTGACCGACATTAACCGGTTAATGCTGGCATTTTTCGCAGTTTAGTATTTTGCAATAATACTAATAGATTCATGAGTTTCTTTGTTTTACTAGAAAATCGTTAGAATATGTGCCGACGAGGATGGGATTCGAACCCACGCGTGCAGAGCACATTGGATTAGCAGTCCAACGCCTTAACCACTCGGCCACCTCGTCTCTTATAGTCTGATCAGTGCTTTCCTGTCCACGATGCGGTTCCGGGTGGATTAATGTTTGTCCGGATTATATTTACAAAATGGTTTCCAGTATTATTACCATAATTGTCATAATCTCCCCCCCACCCCCCAAATTCTCGAATTTAATAATATTTAGACGAATATAAACTTAGCAGAACGTGGTTTCGATCCACAGACCTCTGGGTTATGGGCCCAGCACGCTTCCACTGCGCCACTCTGCTTATACATGTACACCTTATTGGCCTCAGCAAATTATACTGCGATTGTCGGAATTCGAACCCGGATCAACAGTTTGGAAGGCTCTATTACACCTCCATCTTTTGTACATAAGAGCATGTGTTAATATTAATGCGAGCACCCTTGTCAACCACACACACTTGAGAGCAATTGTAGTGCTTCAGTTCGCTCGATTAGTCAATGAGCAATAGGAAGTCGAAAAGAGGGAATGCGACGGCCGGGAATCGAACCCGGATCAACTGCTTGGAAGGCAACTATGCTGACCATTACACCACCATCGCTTTTTGTCCCTTTATTCTCCTTTTTATGAAAGAAATGAGTTCTTACATACGCCCACGTATTTTCAAAAGTAAAATCGGGCTCAACCGGGATTTGAACCCGGGACCTCTCGCACCCAAAGCGAGAATCATACCCCTAGACCATTGAGCCATACATACTGTAATTTAAACAGTTTTTCATTTATTACTAATAATTAACATATAAAAATAACAACAAATTGGGCGAGAATCGAACCCAGTCAGAAATTTAAACTGCTCGGCAACGTCGCACAAACTGTCAGTCGGTAATTTAAACTGTTATATAAACGGTGTTATATATTTAAAACACTTTTTCTCGAAATTGCCAAAACGTTGTGTGCTATTACTTTGAAACGAATCACAAGCGTACCGCTACTTCCAAAAAAAATTCAGCCAAATCCGTGTTCCGGTCGTGACAATGTCCCATTGTTAGATAAATGTTGTCCATTTTCTTTAGATATTGACCGACATTAACCGGTTAATGCTGGCATTTTTCGCAGTTTAGTATTTTGCAATAATACTAATAGATTCATGAGTTTCTTTGTTTTACTAGAAAATCGTTAGAATATGTGCCGACGAGGATGGGATTCGAACCCACGCGTGCAGAGCACATTGGATTAGCAGTCCAACGCCTTAACCACTCGGCCACCTCGTCTCTTATAGTCTGATCAGTGCTTTCCTATCCACGATGCGGTTCCGGGTGGATTAATGTTTGTCCGGATTATATTTACCAAATGGTTTCCAGTATTATTACCATAATTGTCATAATCTCCCCCCCCCCAAATTCTCGAAGTTAATAATATTTAGACGAATATAAACTTAGCAGAACGTGGTTTCGATCCACAGACCTCTGGGTTATGGGCCCAGCACGCTTCCACTGCGCCACTCTGCTTATACATGTACACCTTATTGGTTTTGTTAGGGCCTAGGTGTTAGTAAAATAATAATAATAATACTAATAATTGATGTGACTGCTACATGAGCACATTGCCTACTAAGGGCTCAGCAAATTATACTGCGATTGTCGGAATTCGAACCCGGATCAACAGTTTGGAAGGCTCTATTACACCTCCATCTTTTGTACATAAGAGCATGTGTTAATATTAATGCGAGCACCCTTGTCAACCACACACACTTGAGAGCAATTGTAGTACTTCAGTTCGCTCGATTAGTCAATGAGCAATAGGAAGTCGAAAAGAGGGATTGCGACGGCCGGGAATCGAACCCGGATCAACTGCTTGGAAGGCAACTATGCTGACCATTACACCACCATCGCTTTTTGTTCCTTTATTCTTCTTGTTATGAAACAAATGGGTTCTTGCATACGCACACGTAAATTCAAAAGTAAAATTTAGCACAACGGGGATTTTAAGCCGGGACCTCTCGCACCCAAAGCAAGAATCATACCCCTAGACCATTGAGCTTTGTGTCTTATAGTCGGATCAGTGCTTTTCTATTCACGATGCGTTTGCTGGCGGATTAATGTTTGTCCGAATTATATTTACCAAATGATTTCCAGTATTATTACCTTAATTGTCATAATTTTCCTCCCAAAAGTTCTCGAAGTTGATAATATTTAGACGAATATAAACTTAGCAGAACGTGGTTTCGATCCACGGACCTCTGGGTTATGGGCCCAGCACGCTTCCACTGCGCCACTCTGCTTGTACGTGTACACCTTATGTATGCACGATTCTATTATTTCTGTTTTAACTGGGTGTTAGATTCGGTATCACTAATTTATTAATGACATCCATTCATCACCGGCGAGCAAATTTACACTAATATGATCTAGATTAAAACAATATTCTAATAATATCGAAGAGCTCGCATATAAAAGATTGCTCTCTTATTCCATTTACTCGATACTCGATGGTAGGTATAGATAGATAAATGAATGAGTGTATAATGAGTGCTTTTACAAAATATGTGCATGCATCGGCCGGGAATCGAACCCGGGCCGCCCGCGTGGCAGGCGAGCATTCTACCACTGAACCACCGATGCTTGATATATCCGCTATTATTTGTTCCGTTAGGGCCTAGGTGTTAGTAAAATAATAATAATAATTATAAATGTAAGATTTCTTGTGTTACTACACTGAAGTGGACTGCTACATGAGCACATTGCCTACTAAGGGCTCAGCAAATTATACCGCGATTGTCGGAATTCGAACCCGGATCAACAGTTTGGAAGGCACCATTACACCTCCATCTTTTGAACATAAGAGCATGTTATAATAAATTAATAAAAATTACATTGTTTTACTACTTTTATATTTTTTAAATGTTCTACATGTTTCGACATAATATGTCATCATCGGGAACAAAAATTACAAATTCAAAATACATAACAACCAGAAACAAAAACAAAAACAAGTAAAAATTTTTCTTATTATTATTTAAACGAAAACCAAAGGCAACTAAATTTAATTTAAACATTTAAAAAGAATTGAATAATTTAAATCAGTTTGTTCATTTATCAAATTGGAATTTTGAGATTTATGTTTATATATTTCAATTGCTTCTAAATAATTTAATTTTTGCCCTTTTTCTTCAATATGTAAAATTTTTATACAATCTAAAAAATTTACTGTATGATTATTTACCAAAACATGATTACCAAACGTAGAATTTTCTGAATTATTTTTATTTTTAATTGCCTTTAAATGTTCATTTAATCTAATTTTGAAATTTCTCCCTGTTTGACCTATATAAATAGCATTACAATTACAGGTTAATAAATACACTCCAGATTTATTTAAAAGTTCTATATTGTCTTTATTATTAAAAATAATATATTGTAATTTAGTTAATGATTTAAAAGAAATATTTAAATTTTGTTTACGTAATATAACTGCTATTTTATCAGAAATCGACCCAAAATAACTTAATGAGTAAAATTTAGATTTAGAATTAGTTTTAGAGAAAGAATGTGGATAAATAATTTTATGAATTCTTTCTTTTTTTTCTGGAGTGTATTTATTAACCTGTAATTGTAATGCTATTTATATAGGTCAAACAGGGAGAAATTTCAAAATTAGATTAAATGAACATTTAAAGGCAATTAAAAATAAAA
The DNA here is from genome assembly GCA_963422195.1 of Carabus problematicus. NCBI lineage: Eukaryota > Metazoa > Arthropoda > Insecta > Coleoptera > Carabidae > Carabus > Carabus problematicus. The sequence goes on along the minus strand of OY728585.1, from coordinate 11,257,672 downwards.
ATAATTCAGAAAATTCTACGTTTGGTAATCATGTTTTGGTAAATAATCATACAGTAAATTTTTTAGATTGTATAAAAATTTTACATATTGAAGAAAAAGGGCAAAAATTAAATTATTTAGAAGCAATTGAAATATATAAACATAAATCTCAAAATTCCAATTTGATAAATGAACAAACTGATTTAAATTATTCAATTCTTTTTAAATGTTTAAATTAAATTTAGTTGCCTTTGGTTTTCGTTAAAATAATAATAAGAAAAATTTTTACTTGTTTTTGTTTTTGTTTCTGGTTGTTATGTATTTTGAATTTGTAATTTTTGTTCCCGATGATGACATATTATGTCGAAACATGTAGAACATTTAAAAAATATAAAAGTAGTAAAACAATGTAATTTTTATTAATTTATTATAATATTATGAATTACTACAAAGTTAAAGAAGAATCTATTTCATATAAGAGCATGTGTTAATTTTAATCCGAACACCATTCTTAACCACACACACTTGAGAGCAATTGTAGTGCTTCAGTTCGCTCGATTAGTCAATGAGCAATAGGAAGTCGAAAAGAGGGAATGCGACGGCCGGGAATCGAACCCGGATCAACTGCTTGGAAGGCAACTATGCTGACCATTACACCACCATCGCTTTTTGTTCCTTTATTCTCCTTATTACGAAAGAAATGAGTTCTTACATACGCACACGTATTTTCAAAAGTAAAATCGGGCTCAACCGGGATTTGAACCCGGGACCTCTCGCACCCAAAGCGAGAATCATACCCCTAGACCATTGAGCCATACATACTGTAATTTAAACAGTTTTTCATTTATTACTAATAATTAACATATAAAAATAACAACAAATTGGGCGAGAATCGAACCCAGTCAGAAATTTAAACTGCTCGGCAACGTCGCACAAACTGTCAGTTGGTAATTTAAACTGTTATATAAACGGTGTTATATATTTAAAACACTTTTTCTCGAAATGGCCAAAACCTTGCGTGCTATTACTTTGAAACGAATCACAAGTGTACCGCTACTTCCAAAAAAAATTCAGCCAAATCCGTGTTCCGGTCGTGACAATGTCCCATTGTTAGATAAATGTTGTCCATTTTCTTTAGATATTGACCGACATTAACCGGTTAATGCTGGCATTTTTCGCAGTTTAGTATTTTGCAATAATACTAATAGATTCATGAGTTTCTTTGTTTTACTAGAAAATCGTTAGAATATGTGCCGACGAGGATGGGATTCGAACCCACGCGTGCAGAGCACATTGGATTAGCAGTCCAACGCCTTAACCACTCGGCCACCTCGTCTCTTATAGTCTGATCAGTGCTTTCCTGTCCACGATGCGGTTCCGGGTGGATTAATGTTTGTCCGGATTATATTTACCAAATGGTTTCCAGTATTATTACCATAATTGTCATAATCTCCCCCCCACCCCCCAAATTCTCGAATTTAATAATATTTAGACGAATATAAACTTAGCAGAACGTGGTTTCGATCCACAGACCTCTGGGTTATGGGCCCAGCACGCTTCCACTGCGCCACTCTGCTTATACATGTACACCTTATTGGCCTCAGCAAATTATACTGCGATTGTCGGAATTCGAACCCGGATCAACAGTTTGGAAGGCTCTATTACACCTCCATCTTTTGTACATAAGAGCATGTGTTAATATTAATGCGAGCACCCTTGTCAACCACACACACTTGAGAGCAATTGTAGTGCTTCAGTTCGCTCGATTAGTCAATGAGCAATAGGAAGTCGAAAAGAGGGAATGCGACGGCCGGGAATCGAACCCGGATCAACTGCTTGGAAGGCAACTATGCTGACCATTACACCACCATCGCTTTTTGTCCCTTTATTCTCCTTTTTATGAAAGAAATGAGTTCTTACATACGCCCACGTATTTTCAAAAGTAAAATCGGGCTCAACCGGGATTTGAACCCGGGACCTCTCGCACCCAAAGCGAGAATCATACCCCTAGACCATTGAGCCATACATACTGTAATTTAAACAGTTTTTCATTTATTACTAATAATTAACATATAAAAATAACAACAAATTGGGCGAGAATCGAACCCAGTCAGAAATTTAAACTGCTCGGCAACGTCGCACAAACTGTCAGTCGGTAATTTAAACTGTTATATAAACGGTGTTATATATTTAAAACACTTTTTCTCGAAATTGCCAAAACGTTGTGTGCTATTACTTTGAAACGAATCACAAGCGTACCGCTACTTCCAAAAAAAATTCAGCCAAATCCGTGTTCCGGTCGTGACAATGTCCCATTGTTAGATAAATGTTGTCCATTTTCTTTAGATATTGACCGACATTAACCGGTTAATGCTGGCATTTTTCGCAGTTTAGTATTTTGCAATAATACTAATAGATTCATGAGTTTCTTTGTTTTACTAGAAAATCGTTAGAATATGTGCCGACGAGGATGGGATTCGAACCCACGCGTGCAGAGCACATTGGATTAGCAGTCCAACGCCTTAACCACTCGGCCACCTCGTCTCTTATAGTCTGATCAGTGCTTTCCTATCCACGATGCGGTTCCGGGTGGATTAATGTTTGTCCGGATTATATTTACCAAATGGTTTCCAGTATTATTACCATAATTGTCATAATCTCCCCCCCCCCCAAATTCTCGAAGTTAATAATATTTAGACGAATATAAACTTAGCAGAACGTGGTTTCGATCCACAGACCTCTGGGTTATGGGCCCAGCACGCTTCCACTGCGCCACTCTGCTTATACATGTACACCTTATTGGTTTTGTTAGGGCCTAGGTGTTAGTAAAATAATAATAATAATACTAATAATTGATGTGACTGCTACATGAGCACATTGCCTACTAAGGGCTCAGCAAATTATACTGCGATTGTCGGAATTCGAACCCGGATCAACAGTTTGGAAGGCTCTATTACACCTCCATCTTTTGTACATAAGAGCATGTGTTAATATTAATGCGAGCACCCTTGTCAACCACACACACTTGAGAGCAATTGTAGTACTTCAGTTCGCTCGATTAGTCAATGAGCAATAGGAAGTCGAAAAGAGGGATTGCGACGGCCGGGAATCGAACCCGGATCAACTGCTTGGAAGGCAACTATGCTGACCATTACACCACCATCGCTTTTTGTTCCTTTATTCTTCTTGTTATGAAACAAATGGGTTCTTGCATACGCACACGTAAATTCAAAAGTAAAATTTAGCACAACGGGGATTTTAAGCCGGGACCTCTCGCACCCAAAGCAAGAATCATACCCCTAGACCATTGAGCTTTGTGTCTTATAGTCGGATCAGTGCTTTTCTATTCACGATGCGTTTGCTGGCGGATTAATGTTTGTCCGAATTATATTTACCAAATGATTTCCAGTATTATTACCTTAATTGTCATAATTTTCCTCCCAAAAGTTCTCGAAGTTGATAATATTTAGACGAATATAAACTTAGCAGAACGTGGTTTCGATCCACGGACCTCTGGGTTATGGGCCCAGCACGCTTCCACTGCGCCACTCTGCTTGTACGTGTACACCTTATGTATGCACGATTCTATTATTTCTGTTTTAACTGGGTGTTAGATTCGGTATCACTAATTTATTAATGACATCCATTCATCACCGGCGAGCAAATTTACACTAATATGATCTAGATTAAAACAATATTCTAATAATATCGAAGAGCTCGCATATAAAAGATTGCTCTCTTATTCCATTTACTCGATACTCGATGGTAGGTATAGATAGATAAATGAATGAGTGTATAATGAGTGCTTTTACAAAATATGTGCATGCATCGGCCGGGAATCGAACCCGGGCCGCCCGCGTGGCAGGCGAGCATTCTACCACTGAACCACCGATGCTTGATATATCCGCTATTATTTGTTCCGTTAGGGCCTAGGTGTTAGTAAAATAATAATAATAATTATAAATGTAAGATTTCTTGTGTTACTACACTGAAGTGGACTGCTACATGAGCACATTGCCTACTAAGGGCTCAGCAAATTATACCGCGATTGTCGGAATTCGAACCCGGATCAACAGTTTGGAAGGCACCATTACACCTCCATCTTTTGAACATAAGAGCATGTGTTAATTTTAATCCGAACACCATTCTTAACCACACACACTTGAGAGCAATTGTAGTGCTTCAGTTCGCTCGATTAGTCAATGAGCAATAGGAAGTCGAAAAGAGGGAATGCGACGGCCGGGAATCGAACCCGGATCAACTGCTTGGAAGGCAACTATGCTGACCATTACACCACCATCGCTTTTTGTTCCTTTATTCTCCTTATTACGAAAGAAATGAGTTCTTACATACGCACACGTATTTTCAAAAGTAAAATCGGGCTCAACCGGGATTTGAACCCGGGACCTCTCGCACCCAAAGCGAGAATCATACCCCTAGACCATTGAGCCATACATACTGTAATTTAAACAGTTTTTCATTTATTACTAATAATTAACATATAAAAATAACAACAACTTGGGCGAGAATCGAACCCAGTCAGAAATTTAAACTGCTCGGCAACGTCGCACAAACTGTCAGTCGGTAATTTAAACTGTTATATAAACGGTGTTATATATTTAAAACACTTTTTCTCGAAATGGCCAAAACGTTGCGTGCTATTACTTTGAAACGAATCACAAGTGTACCGCTACTTCCAAAAAAAATTCAGCCAAATCCGTGTTCCGGTCGTGACAATGTCCCATTGTTAGATAAATGTTGTCCATTTTCTTTAGATATTGACCGACATTAACCGGTTAATGCTGGCATTTTTCGCAGTTTAGTATTTTGCAATAATACTAATAGATTCATGAGTTTCTTTGTTTTACTAGAAAATCGTTAGAATATGTGCCGACGAGGATGGGATTCGAACCCACGCGTGCAGAGCACATTGGATTAGCAGTCCAACGCCTTAACCACTCGGCCACCACGTCTCTTACAGTCTGATCAGTGCTTTCCTATCCACGATGCGGTTCCGGGTGGATTAATGTTTGTCCGGATTATATTTACCAAATGGTTTCCAGTATTATTACCATAATTGTCATAATCTCCCCCCCGCCAAATTCTCGAAGTTAATAATATTTAGACGAATATAAACTTAGCAGAACGTGGTTTCGATCCACAGACCTCTGGGTTATGGGCCCAGCACGCTTCCACTGCGCCACTCTGCTTATACATGTACACCTTATTGGTTTTGTTAGGGCCTAGGTGTTAGTAAAATAATAATAATAATACTAATAATTGATGTGACTGCTACATGAGCACATTGCCTACTAAGGGCTCAGCAAATTATACTGCGATTGTCGGAATTCGAACCCGGATCAACAGTTTGGAAGGCTCTATTACACCTCCATCTTTTGTACATAAGAGCATGTGTTAATATTAATGCGAGCACCCTTGTCAACCACACACACTTGAGAGCAATTGTAGTACTTCAGTTCGCTCGATTAGTCAATGAGCAATAGGAAGTCGAAAAGAGGGATTGCGACGGCCGGGAATCGAACCCGGATCAACTGCTTGGAAGGCAACTATGCTGACCATTACACCACCATCGCTTTTTGTTCCTTTATTCTTCTTGTTATGAAACAAATGGGTTCTTGCATACGCACACGTAAATTCAAAAGTAAAATTTAGCACAACGGGGATTTTAAGCCGGGACCTCTCGCACCCAAAGCAAGAATCATACCCCTAGACCATTGAGCTTTGTGTCTTATAGTCGGATCAGTGCTTTTCTATTCACGATGCGTTTGCTGGCGGATTAATGTTTGTCCGAATTATATTTACCAAATGATTTCCAGTATTATTACCTTAATTGTCATAATTTTCCTCCCAAAAGTTCTCGAAGTTGATAATATTTAGACGAATATAAACTTAGCAGAACGTGGTTTCGATCCACGGACCTCTGGGTTATGGGCCCAGCACGCTTCCACTGCGCCACTCTGCTTGTACGTGTACACCTTATGTACGCACGATTCTATTATTTCTGTTTTAACTGGGTGTTAGATTCGGTATCACTAATTTATTAATGACATCCATTCATCACCGGCGAGCAAATTTACACTAATATGATCTAGATTAAAACAATATTCTAATAATATCGAAGAGCTCGCATATAAAAGATTGCTCTCTTATTCCATTTACTCGATACTCGATGGTAGGTATAGATAGATAAATGAATGAGTGTATAATGAGTGCTTTTACAAAATATGTGCATGCATCGGCCGGGAATCGAACCCGGGCCGCCCGCGTGGCAGGCGAGCATTCTACCACTGAACCACCGATGCTTGATATATCCGCTATTATTTGTTCCGTTAGGGCCTAGGTGTTAGTAAAATAATAATAATAATTATAAATGTAAGATTTCTTGTGTTACTACACTGAAGTGGACTGCTACATGAGCACATTGCCTACTAAGGGCTCAGCAAATTATACCGCGATTGTCGGAATTCGAACCCGGATCAACAGTTTGGAAGGCACCATTACACCTCCATCTTTTGAACATAAGAGCATGTGTTAATTTTAATCCGAACACCATTCTTAACCACACACACTTGAGAGCAATTGTAGTGCTTCAGTTCGCTCGATTAGTCAATGAGCAATAGGAAGTCGAAAAGAGGGAATGCGACGGCCGGGAATCGAACCCGGATCAACTGCTTGGAAGGCAACTATGCTGACCATACACCACCATCGCTTTTTGTTTCTTTATTCTCCGTTTTACGAAAGAAATGAGTTCTTACATACGCACACGTATTTTCAAAAGTAAAATCGGGCTCAACCGGGATTTGAACCCGGGACCTCTCGCACCCAAAGCGAGAATCATACCCCTAGACCATTGAGCCATACATACTGTAATTTAAACAGTTTTTCATTTATTACTAATAATTAACATATAAAAATAACAACAAATTGGGCGAGAATCGAACCCAGTCAGAAATTTAAACTGCTCGGCAACGTCGCACAAACTGTCAGTCGGTAATTTAAACTGTTATATAAACGGTGTTATATATTGTGACGCTCCCTTCGGGGGTGTCGGGTTTACTCGGGCGCCAATCGGTTTTCGTTCCCGGGATCAGTCAGTGGAGTGGGATCAAGGTAATGGTAATCAATCACAAGATAAACACAACCAATAACGTAATAATGGGAACCCACGATATTATATTTAATACTGAGAGAACTGGTTCAGTTAATAAACAAATAAATCTTACAGTTAATAACAAAAGAATCTTTGCAATACAAATAATAATAACAATAGTAATCGATGCTATAAATACCAGCAAAAGAAACAGAGAAATTAGTACAAGATATTTCTAACGGTAGTAGCAACAATGCAAGTATTAATTACGGTGCCTAATAACAAATGCATCGTACAGTTAATAACAAATTTACACCTAGCTAAATCAAATAATAACAATAGTAACCGATGCTATAAATACCAGCAAAAGAAACAGAGAAATTAGTACAAGATATTTCTAACAATGCTCGTACCACATAGTAACGGTTACTAGAGGCTCTACGACAGGACGTGCGCAGCGCGGAGCAGTAGTAACACGGAAACCCACCGCAGGACGTTCGCAATGCAGTGGGGGTACGATCACTGTATACTCTGTGACAGGGCGTGCGCAGCACAGAGCGACAGTCGAAAAGGCACACAACAATAAATCAAAATCTTAGATGTAAAATAAACTATGTAGCGACAATGCTCGTACCAACGCAGTAACGGTTACTAGAGGCTCCACGACAGGACGTGCGCAGCACGGAGCAGTAGTAACACGGAAACCCACCGCAGGACGTTCGCAATGCAGTGGGGGTACGATCACTGTATACTCTGTGACAGGGCGTGCGCAGCACAGAGCGACAGTCGAAAGGCACACAACAATAAATCGAAATCTTAGATGTAAAGTAAACTATGCAGCAACAGGTCATTCGCAGTGCTGACAATAGAGTACAAAAATGAAACAAAAACTGGCTTACCATACGGCTCGATGAACGGGGGCGGTTGGTCGGTAGTCGGAACACTGACTGCCTTTGTGGCCTATGTCTGGCCCTTTTATACCCACCTGTTAGCGACGGGTCCGGACTGTCTTTTTCGGCAAATTTGCTTAATTGAACAGTCCGGTGCAGCGTTCTTGTCCGAGCGGTGTGCGAGTTTGAGCCGCTGTCAACGGAGCGTTGACGGGCATTGCTCCGCTTACCCAGTGCCGTAATTAAAAACATGTGACTTCGTCACACTCCCTTCTTTCTTACGGGAACCAAAAGAAAACCCTAACTAAAGACATAAAAACTATGCTATCTTACGCTATTGTATCGTCCACTTACTTTACGTTGACCATCTGGGTCGGCACTGGCACTAGGGCATGTTCACTACCGTCTCTTCGGGGGGGGGGGGGATGGTAATCCAACGCGGTCGTTGTCCTGCCCCACCGGGGATTGAAAGTCTATATCGCTTTGAGGGTGGGCAGTGTGAGGGGCGCAACGATTGTAAGGGGACCCGCACCAGTAGTGGACCTGAGTCCGGAGCTGTTTCTTGACGGGCGTGGATCACCGGGACCTGGCGCTTAGGTGCTGGTGGTGATGTGGGCCCACACAGCTGCTGCAAATGGTTGGCCAGTGGGTCTGCTTGCCTGGTAGGAACGAGTGGCGGGGCGGGAGCCAAGTCCCGTAGGGCTGGTTGCACTCGCCGCGTTGGTGATGGCGTAATGGCTCGGTCCGGGGTAGTGGGGATGGGCGATGTGTCCAGCTCGAGCCATCCTGAAGGGCTGAACGCGAGGGGGGCGCTATCCTGGCCCGTTGCGGCCGGTTTTTCCGGCGTGGGTGGCAAGGGTGATAGTATCGGGATACTGACACCCATTTTCTGTGCGATCTGTGCTGCGGTCAGCCGTCGGGGCGGAGTCTGTGGGATATGAAATTCCGCCACGGTGACTGGTTGATCATCTGGTCCGGCGTGGGCCGGCGTGATGGCCAGTGTTGGAGGGGTTTCGCTGATTCGATCCGGGGTGACGGAAGTCTGATACCGTTGTAGCAGACATGGCGAAACGGGGTGGATACGGCGGCGTTTGCTGGGCACGGGGCTTGGGCGAGATGTCCGAATCATTTTTCTGAAAAAAGAACCAGTTATTTGTTAGTAGGCGGGCTTCAGGTCTTTGATATGGATCCGCTGCAACTGTGCGCCCTGCTTGCTCCGTAGGTTGTAGACCTTGGTGGAGAGTTGTTCGGCTATGGTCCATGGTCCGGAGTACTTAGGGGCCAGTTTTGCCGCGAATCCTTTGGCCGCGGAGGACAGGTGGTGCTCCTTCCGCATGACCTGGTCCCCTACACGGAGTTTCCAGTCACGATGCCGTAAGTTGTAGTGATGACCTTCGCGAGTGGCTGCGCGGGCTAGGTTCACCTGCGCCAGTTTGCGGATTTCGTGGAGTCTTGCTCGTTGCTCCAGGAAGCCAGGGGTTGGGTGGATCTCGGAATGGCTGGTAGTGTGCGCTGGTTCGGAGGGTGTTCCGGTCGGGAAGGCGAGCTCGCGTCCGTAATTGATGTACGCGGGTGAATAACCGGTAGAGTCGTGGCGGCAGGAGTTTATGGCCAGGGTGAGTTCCGGGAGGTATTTGTCCCATTCTCGTTGATTTTGTTGGCAGTATATAGCCAGCATTGGTTTCAAGACGCGATTGACGCGCTCAACAGGGTTGGCCTGGGGGGTATAGACGGGAGTCAGCTGGTGCTGTATTGATAGGGATGCTAATGTTCCCTTGAAGCTGCGGTTATTAAACTCGGTGCCATTATCGGTGATAAGAGTCTGCGGGCACCCGTGTCGGGTGATGACAAGCTCCCGGAGCGCCTTGGTGATGGTAGTTGAGGTGGCCTTACGGAGTGCTCGACACTCAACCCATTTGGTCATTCGGTCCTGGAACGCGACGAGGTAGGTGTTTCCGCTGGTTGACCGAGGCAAGGGCCCCATGATGTCTGTGGTTACGACTTCCCATGGTCCGCCTATTCTGGGGGCGTGCATCTGCCCTGCGGGTGCTGTTTGGGAGGGTTTGAATCGCTGGCACGCCTCGCACCCCCGCACGTACCTTGTGATGTCGCGGTACATCCCTGGCCAATAGTACCGGAGCGCGATACGGGTGATGGTTTTAGCAATGCCCATGTGCCCGGCATGGGGTGCGTTGTGGTGTTCGTATAATATCTGCGCCCGTTGCGGGGTGGCCACGCACTTCTTCCATTCCGAGAGGTCGCCCAGCTCGGAGAGGTCGGATGGGTTCCAGAAACGTCGGTAGAGTTGTCTGTCGTGGATCTGGAAGTCAGGATGGCCTTGAGGGTGACGTCGTACTTCTCTTAGTTTTCTATCGTACCAGGGGCACGGGGTTTGCAGTGCATGGAGGTCAGTGCTCGTTTCTCCACCGGGTAGTGGCTGTCGGGAAAGGGTGTCCGCTAGCTGATTTAGTGATCCTTTCCTGTATTGGATGTCGAATTCGTATTGCTGTAGTGCCACGGCCCATCGTGCTAGTCGGCCCGTTGGGCTTTTTATCTTATGTAGCCATCGGAGCGCTTGATGGTCGGTGATGACGGTGAAACGGTACCCTTCCAAATAAGGTCGCATTTTTTCAATCCCCCAGACAATCGCCAGACACTCTTTCTCGGTGGTAGAGTAATTCTGTTCGGCGTTGACAAGGGTCCGACTGGCGTATGCGATGACCCGTTCTTTGTCTTCTTTCCGCTGGAGCAAGGCCACCCCTAACCCTTTGTCGGACGCGTCGATTTGCAGAATAAATGGCGCCTCAAAATCGGGACAGGCGAGTACCGGTGCGGTTGTTAGTGAGGTTTTTAAGGATTCGAATGCGGTTTGCGCGGTGTCGGACCACTGCCATTTCTGGTTTTTTCGCAGTAGGTTGGTCATCGGTGCGACTGTTTTTGAAAATCCTGGAATAAACCTGCGATACCAGGAGGCCGCCCCAAGGAATTGGCGTAATTCGCGCAGGTTGGTAGGTGGTGGAATGTTAATAATGGCGGCTACTTTTTCAGGATCTGTCTGGATTCCTTCGCTGGAGATGACATGCCCGAGGTATCTTATTGCTCGTTGTCCAAAATGGCATTTCTCCTGGTTGAGCTGTAAGTTGGCTGCCCTCAGCCTACGAAACACGGTTCGCAGGTGCTGTATGTGGTCATCGAGGTTAGCACTTAGTACGACAATATCATCTAAGTAAGCGAAGGCGTGGGGGCTCCATATCCGGGCCCATCACCTGGTCTAATAGCTTCTGGAAGGTGGCGGTTGCAGAGTGCAATCCGAATGGTAGCACGCGAAACTGGTATAGTCCCCTCCCGGGTACGGTGAAGGCAGTGAGGGGTTTGCTGTCGTTCGATACAGCTACCTGCCAGTAGCCATTCTTAAGGTCCAATGTGGAGAAATAGCGGGCCTTGCGCAGTCGGTCTAGTATGGTGCTGATATAAGGAAGGGGGTAGGCGTCTTTTTCGGTCACCTCGTTGAGTCGTCGGAAGTCAATACAAAATCGTGGCCTCCCGTCTTTTTTTTGTATGATCACGGTGGGAGAGCTCCATGCGCTATCAGATCGCTCGATAATCCCATCGTTTAGCATCTGATCCACCTCCTGGTTGATGATAGCCATCATTTTCGGATTGCGTGGTTGGTATCGCTGCTTGATCGGGGTTGGATCTTTTAGACGGATGTGATGAGTTATTAAGGGTGTTACCCCCTTTACGCTCTGGAATAGTGATAATTCTTCGTCTAGGAATATTTTTAGTCGGTTGCTGGTAGTGGCTGTGTCCTCCGGAGTGGTGGTGACTTCATATAACGGCTGGATAGATGGACTCACGGTGAGGTGGGGTTGGTCTGTGGAACAATTGATCACCATTCTCCAAGCCCGGATGACGTCCATGCCTAGCAGTATCTGGGTGGAGAGTGTAGGTAGGCATAGGAACGTGGCGTGTCCGAAGACTCCTTCAATGACACAACCCAGGCGGCATTCTTCTGAAATGGAAATCCTCTGTCCATTGGCTAATAGAGCATGTGTACTGGGGATGTGGCAGAATTGTACGCCGCGGGATCGGCAATGGTTCATTAGGTCTTGATTAATGTAAGATCGGGCCGAGCCGGTGTCGATCAATGCGGAGGTAGGGGTGCCAGCGACCATGATTGGGATCAGCATTCGTTCATCGGGGGCTTTCTCGATCGTAGACAGCAGACTATGTTCCTGTCCAGTGACCCGGAGGCTGGGGGGGACGGACGGACGAGGCTCCGTTACTCGACGGTCCGGTCTGCGTTTCCCGCCTGTTTTTGGCAGTTGCAGTCCCTGGTGAGCGTACCCTCTTTCCCGCAGTATGAGCAGAATAGTTTCGGGGGTAGCCTACAATTCTGCCTAAAATGCCCCTTCCCACCGCATCGCCAGCAGGTTCCTTTCCGTTCGTAGTTGGTGCTTGGAGAGGGGGAAGTCGTGACGGGTTTTTTGGTGCTCGATACAGTTGCAATATTGGTTGCGTGGTGACTTTTCAGTTCCCTCTGCAGTTTCTCGTATTCCTCGATTTCTCGTACCAGATCTTGGATGCTGTTGCAGTCACGACGGCGAATATACCGCCGATAGTCAGGCAGGAGGTTTGTGTAAACTCGGTATAGCTCCTGAGCGGGTGACATGCCGCTGTGTCGTCGGATTAGCGTCTGAAGGTCAATGATGTATTCGCGGCCTGCTTCTCCCGCACGTTGGACGCGACGACCAATTTGTTCCTCTAAACCCAGGACGTAATCGGCAGGTAGATAGAAAGATCGGAAGTCTTTCAGAAACAGGTCCCATGTATCCCAGCTCTTGTGATTGTTTCGGCACCATAGTAGGGCCGTAGCCTTCAGTAGTTCGGGGATGGCGATCAACAGTTGTTCGTCTGTGAGTTTATAACTTGTCCGTAGCTCCTCTAGTCTTTCGAGGAAGGCCACCGGGTCTGTCTTGCCATCAAAGGACAGATTCCATTTGCGGACTGTTTCGCAGATATGGGTTGGAGTACGAAGCGCGGCTAGGGGGTACCAGAAGCCTTCTGCCTGGCTCCCCGTGAGCTCTGTGGTGGGGGGTGCCAGAGCTGGGTTAGCTCCTGCTAGTTTAGTTGCCTGTCGTACGAACTGCGCGAGACGGTGGCGGAGTTCATCCACGGTTCCCTCGGTTGGCAGTTCAAATTTCTGGAGTTCTGCCTGGAGTTCTTCTTTACGGAGGACATATATCCAGCTGGTTTTAGCCTTGCCCTCGTCTTGTGCCATGTTAGTTATAATTTTTTTCGAGGTCCCTGCTCGGGCGCCAAATTGTGACGCTCCCTTCGGGGGTGTCGGGTTTACTCGGGCGCCAATCGGTTTTCGTTCCCGGGATCAGTCAGTGGAGTGGGATCAAGGTAATGGTAATCAATCACAAGATAAACACAACCAATAACGTAATAATGGGAACTCACGATATTATATTTAATACTGAGAGAACTGGTTCAGTTAATAAACAAATAAATCTTACAGTTAATAACAAAAGAATCTTTGCAATACAAATAATAATAACAATAGTAATCGATGCTATAAATACCAGCAAAAGAAACAGAGAAATTAGTACAAGATATTTCTAACGGTAGTAGCAACAATGCAAGTATTAATTACGGTGCCTAATAACAAATGCATCGTACAGTTAATAACAAATTTACACCTAGCTAAATCAAATAATAACAATAGTAACCGATGCTATAAATACCAGCAAAAGAAACAGAGAAATTAGTACAAGATATTTCTAACAATGCTCGTACCACGTAGTAACGGTTACTAGAGGCTCTACGACAGGACGTGCGCAGCGCGGAGCAGTAGTAACACGGAAACCCACCGCAGGACGTTCGCAATGCAGTGGGGGTACGATCACTGTATACTCTGTGACAGGGCGTGCGCAGCACAGAGCGACAGTCGAAAAGGCACACAACAATAAATCAAAATCTTAGATGTAAAATAAACTATGTAGCGACAATGCTCGTACCAACGCAGTAACGGTTACTAGAGGCTCCACGACAGGACGTGCGCAGCACGGAGCAGTAGTAACACGGAAACCCACCGCAGGACGTTCGCAATGCAGTGGGGGTACGATCACTGTATACTCTGTGACAGGGCGTGCGCAGCACAGAGCGACAGTCGAAAGGCACACAACAATAAATCGAAATCTTAGATGTAAAGTAAACTATGCAGCAACAGGTCATTCGCAGTGCTGACAATAGAGTACAAAAATGAAACAAAAACTGGCTTACCATACGGCTCGATGAACGGGGGCGGTTGGTCGGTAGTCGGAACACTGACTGCCTTTGTGGCCTATGTCTGGCCCTTTTATACCCACCTGTTAGCGACGGGTCCGGACTGTCTTTTTCGGCAAATTTGCTTAATTGAACAGTCCGGTGCAGCGTTCTTGTCCGAGCGGTGTGCGAGTTTGAGCCGCTGTCAACGGAGCGTTGACGGGCATTGCTCCGCTTACCCAGTGCCGTAATTAAAAACATGTGACTTCGTCACAATATTTAAAACACTTTTTCTCGAAATGGCCAAAACCTTGCGTGCTATTACTTTGAAACGAATCACAAGTGTACCGCTACTTCCAAAAAAAATTCAGCCAAATCCGTGTTCCGGTCGTGACAATGTCCCATTGTTAGATAAATGTTGTCCATTTTCTTTAGATATTGACCGACATTAACCGGTTAATGCTGGCATTTTTCGCAGTTTAGTATTTTGCAATAATACTAATAGATTCATGAGTTTCTTTGTTTTACTAGAAAATCGTTAGAATATGTGCCGACGAGGATGGGATTCGAACCCACGCGTGCAGAGCACATTGGATTAGCAGTCCAACGCCTTAACCACTCGGCCACCTCGTCTCTTATAGTCTGATCAGTGCTTTCCTGTCCACGATGCGGTTCCGGGTGGATTAATGTTTGTCCGGATTATATTTACCAAATGGTTTCCAGTATTATTACCATAATTGTCATAATCTCCCCCCCCCAAATTCTCGAATTTAATAATATTTAGACGAATATAAACTTAGCAGAACGTGGTTTCGATCCACAGACCTCTGGGTTATGGGCCCAGCACGCTTCCACTGCGCCACTCTGCTTATACATGTACACCTTATTGGCCTCAGCAAATTATACTGCGATTGTCGGAATTCGAACCCGGATCAACAGTTTGGAAGGCTCTATTACACCTCCATCTTTTGTACATAAGAGCATGTGTTAATATTAATGCGAGCACCCTTGTCAACCACACACACTTGAGAGCAATTGTAGTGCTTCAGTTCGCTCGATTAGTCAATGAGCAATAGGAAGTCGAAAAGAGGGAATGCGACGGCCGGGAATCGAACCCGGATCAACTGCTTGGAAGGCAACTATGCTGACCATTACACCACCATCGCTTTTTGTCCCTTTATTCTCCTTTTTATGAAAGAAATGAGTTCTTACATACGCCCACGTATTTTCAAAAGTAAAATCGGGCTCAACCGGGATTTGAACCCGGGACCTCTCGCACCCAAAGCGAGAATCATACCCCTAGACCATTGAGCCATACATACTGTAATTTAAACAGTTTTTCATTTATTACTAATAATTAACATATAAAAATAACAACAAATTGGGCGAGAATCGAACCCAGTCAGAAATTTAAACTGCTCGGCAACGTCGCACAAACTGTCAGTCGGTAATTTAAACTGTTATATAAACGGTGTTATATATTTAAAACACTTTTTCTCGAAATTGCCAAAACGTTGTGTGCTATTACTTTGAAACGAATCACAAGCGTACCGCTACTTCCAAAAAAAATTCAGCCAAATCCGTGTTCCGGTCGTGACAATGTCCCATTGTTAGATAAATGTTGTCCATTTTCTTTAGATATTGACCGACATTAACCGGTTAATGCTGGCATTTTTCGCAGTTTAGTATTTTGCAATAATACTAATAGATTCATGAGTTTCTTTGTTTTACTAGAAAATCGTTAGAATATGTGCCGACGAGGATGGGATTCGAACCCACGCGTGCAGAGCACATTGGATTAGCAGTCCAACGCCTTAACCACTCGGCCACCTCGTCTCTTATAGTCTGATCAGTGCTTTCCTATCCACGATGCGGTTCCGGGTGGATTAATGTTTGTCCGGATTATATTTACCAAATGGTTTCCAGTATTATTACCATAACTGTCATAATCTCCCCCCCCCCCAAATTCTCGAAGTTAATAATATTTAGACGAATATAAACTTAGCAGAACGTGGTTTCGATCCACAGACCTCTGGGTTATGGGCCCAGCACGCTTCCACTGCGCCACTCTGCTTATACATGTACACCTTATTGGTTTTGTTAGGGCCTAGGTGTTAGTAAAATAATAATAATAATACTAATAATTGATGTGACTGCTACATGAGCACATTGCCTACTAAGGGCTCAGCAAATTATACTGCGATTGTCGGAATCCGAACCCGGATCAACAGTTTGGAAGGCTCTATTACACCTCCATCTTTTGTACATAAGAGCATGTGTTAATATTAATGCGAGCACCCTTGTCAACCACACACACTTGAGAGCAATTGTAGTACTTCAGTTCGCTCGATTAGTCAATGAGCAATAGGAAGTCGAAAAGAGGGATTGCGACGGCCGGGAATCGAACCCGGATCAACTGCTTGGAAGGCAACTATGCTGACCATTACACCACCATCGCTTTTTGTTCCTTTATTCTTCTTGTTATGAAACAAATGGGTTCTTGCATACGCACACGTAAATTCAAAAGTAAAATTTAGCACAACGGGGATTTTAAGCCGGGACCTCTCGCACCCAAAGCAAGAATCATACCCCTAGACCATTGAGCTTTGTGTCTTATAGTCGGATCAGTGCTTTTCTATTCACGATGCGTTTGCTGGCGGATTAATGTTTGTCCGAATTATATTTACCAAATGATTTCCAGTATTATTACCTTAATTGTCATAATTTTCCTCCCAAAAGTTCTCGAAGTTGATAATATTTAGACGAATATAAACTTAGCAGAACGTGGTTTCGATCCACGGACCTCTGGGTTATGGGCCCAGCACGCTTCCACTGCGCCACTCTGCTTGTACGTGTACACCTTATGTATGCACGATTCTATTATTTCTGTTTTAACTGGGTGTTAGATTCGGTATCACTAATTTATTAATGACATCCATTCATCACCGGCGAGCAAATTTACACTAATATGATCTAGATTAAAACAATATTCTAATAATATCGAAGAGCTCGCATATAAAAGATTGCTCTCTTATTCCATTTACTCGATACTCGATGGTAGGTATAGATAGATAAATGAATGAGTGTATAATGAGTGCTTTTACAAAATATGTGCATGCATCGGCCGGGAATCGAACCCGGGCCGCCCGCGTGGCAGGCGAGCATTCTACCACTGAACCACCGATGCTTGATATATCCGCTATTATTTGTTCCGTTAGGGCCTAGGTGTTAGTAAAATAATAATAATAATTATAAATGTAAGATTTCTTGTGTTACTACACTGAAGTGGACTGCTACATGAGCACATTGCCTACTAAGGGCTCAGCAAATTATACCGCGATTGTCGGAATTCGAACCCGGATCAACAGTTTGGAAGGCACCATTACACCTCCATCTTTTGAACATGAGAGCATGTGTTAATTTTAATCCGAACACCATTCTTAACCACACACACTTGAGAGCAATTGTAGTGCTTCAGTTCGCTCGATTAGTCAATGAGCAATAGGAAGTCGAAAAGAGGGAATGCGACGGCCGGGAATCGAACCCGGATCAACTGCTTGGAAGGCAACTATGCTGACCATTACACCACCATCGCTTTTTGTTCCTTTATTCTCCTTATTACGAAAGAAATGAGTTCTTACATACGCACACGTATTTTCAAAAGTAAAATCGGGCTCAACCGGGATTTGAACCCGGGACCTCTCGCACCCAAAGCGAGAATCATACCCCTAGACCATTGAGCCATACATACTGTAATTTAAACAGTTTTTCATTTATTACTAATAATTAACATATAAAAATAACAACAAATTGGGCGAGAATCGAACCCAGTCAGAAATTTAAACTGCTCGGCAACGTCGCACAAACTGTCAGTCGGTAATTTAAACTGTTATATAAACGGTGTTATATATTTAAAACACTTTTTCTCGAAATGGCCAAAACCTTGCGTGCTATTACTTTGAAACGAATCACAAGTGTACCGCTACTTCCAAAAAAAATTCAGCCAAATCCGTGTTCCGGTCGTGACAATGTCCCATTGTTAGATAAATGTTGTCCATTTTCTTTAGATATTGACCGACATTAACCGGTTAATGCTGGCATTTTTCGCAGTTTAGTATTTTGCAATAATACTAATAGATTCATGAGTTTCTTTGTTTTACTAGAAAATCGTTAGAATATGTGCCGACGAAGATGGGATTCGAACCCACGCGTGCAGAGCACATTGGATTAGCAGTCCAACGCCTTAACCACTCGGCCACCTCGTCTCTTATAGTCTGATCAGTGCTTTCCTGTCCACGATGCGGTTCCGGGTGGATTAATGTTTGTCCGGATTATATTTACCAAATGGTTTCCAGTATTATTACCATAATTGTCATAATCTCTCCCCCCCAAATTCTCGAATTTAATAATATTTAGACGAATATAAACTTAGCAGAACGTGGTTTCGATCCACAGACCTCTGGGTTATGGGCCCAGCACGCTTCCACTGCGCCACTCTGCTTATACATGTACACCTTATTGGCCTCAGCAAATTATACTGCGATTGTCGGAATTCGAACCCGGATCAACAGTTTGGAAGGCACCATTACACCTCCATCTTTTGAACATAAGAGCATGTGTTAATTTTAATCCGAACACCATTCTTAACCACACACACCTGAGAGCAATTGTAGTGCTTCAGTTCGCTCGATTAGTCAATGAGCAATAGGAAGTCGAAAAGAGGGAATGCGACGGCCGGGAATCGAACCCGGATCAACTGCTTGGAAGGCAACTATGCTGACCATTACACCACCATCGCTTTTTGTTCCTTTATTCTCCTTATTACGAAAGAAATGAGTTCTTACATACGCACACGTATTTTCAAAAGTAAAATCGGGCTCAACCGGGATTTGAACCCGGGACCTCTCGCACCCAAAGCGAGAATCATACCCCTAGACCATTGAGCCATACATACTGTAATTTAAACAGTTTTTCATTTATTACTAATAATTAACATATAAAAATAACAACAAATTGGGCGAGAATCGAACCCAGTCAGAAATTTAAACTGCTCGGCAACGTCGCACAAACTGTCAGTCGGTAATTTAAACTGTTATATAAACGGTGTTATATATTTAAAACACTTTTTCTCGAAATGGCCAAAACGTTGCGTGCTATTACTTTGAAACGAATCACAAGTGTACCGCTACTTCCAAAAAGAATTCAGCCAAATCCGTGTTCCGGTCGTGACAATGTCCCATTGTTAGATAAATGTTGTCCATTTTCTTTAGATATTGACCGACATTAACCGGTTAATGCTGGCATTTTTCGCAGTTTAGTATTTTGCAATAATACTAATAGATTCATGAGTTTCTTTGTTTTACTAGAAAATCGTTAGAATATGTGCCGACGAGGATGGGATTCGAACCCACGCGTGCAGAGCACATTGGATTAGCAGTCCAACGCCTTAACCACTCGGCCACCACGTCTCTTACAGTCTGATCAGTGCTTTCCTATCCACGATGCGGTTCCGGGTGGATTAATGTTTGTCCGGATTATATTTACCAAATGGTTTCCAGTATTATTACCATAATTGTCATAATCTCCCTCCCCCCCAAAATTCTCGAAGTTAATAATATTTAGACGAATATAAACTTAGCAGAACGTGGTTTCGATCCACAGACCTCTGGGTTATGGGCCCAGCACGCTTCCACTGCGCCACTCTGCTTATACATGTACACCTTATTGGTTTTGTTAGGGCCTAGGTGTTAGTAAAATAATAATAATAATACTAATAATTGATGTGACTGCTACATGAGCACATTGCCTACTAAGGGCTCAGCAAATTATACTGCGATTGTCGGAATTCGAACCCGGATCAACAGTTTGGAAGGCTCTATTACACCTCCATCTTTTGTACATAAGAGCATGTGTTAATATTAATGCGAGCACCCTTGTCAACCACACACACTTGAGAGCAATTGTAGTACTTCAGTTCGCTCGATTAGTCAATGAGCAATAGGAAGTCGAAAAGAGGGATTGCGACGGCCGGGAATCGAACCCGGATCAACTGCTTGGAAGGCAACTATGCTGACCATTACACCACCATCGCTTTTTGTTCCTTTATTCTTCTTGTTATGAAACAAATGGGTTCTTGCATACGCACACGTAAATTCAAAAGTAAAATTTAGCACAACGGGGATTTTAAGCCGGGACCTCTCGCACCCAAAGCAAGAATCATACCCCTAGACCATTGAGCTTTGTGTCTTATAGTCGGATCAGTGCTTTTCTATTCACGATGCGTTTGCTGGCGGATTAATGTTTGTCCGAATTATATTTACCAAATGATTTCCAGTATTATTACCTTAATTGTCATAATTTTCCTCCCAAAAGTTCTCGAAGTTGATAATATTTAGACGAATATAAACTTAGCAGAACGTGGTTTCGATCCACGGACCTCTGGGTTATGGGCCCAGCACGCTTCCACTGCGCCACTCTGCTTGTACGTGTACACCTTATGTATGCACGATTCTATTATTTCTGTTTTAACTGGGTGTTAGATTCGGTATCACTAATTTATTAATGACATCCATTCATCACCGGCGAGCAAATTTACACTAATATGATCTAGATTAAAACAATATTCTAATAATATCGAAGAGCTCGCATATAAAAGATTGCTCTCTTATTCCATTTACTCGATACTCGATGGTAGGTATAGATAGATAAATGAATGAGTGTATAATGAGTGCTTTTACAAAATATGTGCATGCATCGGCCGGGAATCGAACCCGGGCCGCCCGCGTGGCAGGCGAGCATTCTACCACTGAACCACCGATGCTTGATATATCCGCTATTATTTGTTCCGTTAGGGCCTAGGTGTTAGTAAAATAATAATAATAATTATAAATGTAAGATTTCTTGTGTTACTACACTGAAGTGGACTGCTACATGAGCACATTGCCTACTAAGGGCTCAGCAAATTATACCGCGATTGTCGGAATTCGAACCCGGATCAACAGTTTGGAAGGCACCATTACACCTCCATCTTTTGAACATGAGAGCATGTGTTAATTTTAATCCGAACACCATTCTTAACCACACACACTTGAGAGCAATTGTAGTGCTTCAGTTCGCTCGATTAGTCAATGAGCAATAGGAAGTCGAAAAGAGGGAATGCGACGGCCGGGAATCGAACCCGGATCAACTGCTTGGAAGGCAACTATGCTGACCATTACACCACCATCGCTTTTTGTTCCTTTATTCTCCTTATTACGAAAGAAATGAGTTCTTACATACGCACACGTATTTTCAAAAGTAAAATCGGGCTCAACCGGGATTTGAACCCGGGACCTCTCGCACCCAAAGCGAGAATCATACCCCTAGACCATTGAGCCATAATACTGTAATTTAAACAGTTTTTCATTTATTACTAATAATTAACATATAAAAATAACAACAAATTGGGCGAGAATCGAACCCAGTCAGAAATTTAAACTGCTCGGCAACGTCGCACAAACTGTCAGTCGGTAATTTAAACTGTTATATAAACGGTGTTATATATTTAAAACACTTTTTCTCGAAATGGCCAAAACCTTGCGTGCTATTACTTTGAAACGAATCACAAGTGTACCGCTACTTCCAAAAAAAATTCAGCCAAATCCGTGTTCCGGTCGTGACAATGTCCCATTGTTAGATAAATGTTGTCCATTTTCTTTAGATATTGACCGACATTAACCGGTTAATGCTGGCATTTTTCGCAGTTTAGTATTTTGCAATAATACTAATAGATTCATGAGTTTCTTTGTTTTACTAGAAAATCGTTAGAATATGTGCCGACGAAGATGGGATTCGAACCCACGCGTGCAGAGCACATTGGATTAGCAGTCCAACGCCTTAACCACTCGGCCACCTCGTCTCTTATAGTCTGATCAGTGCTTTCCTGTCCACGATGCGGTTCCGGGTGGATTAATGTTTGTCCGGATTATATTTACCAAATGGTTTCCAGTATTATTACCATAATTGTCATAATCTCTCCCCCCAAATTCTCGAATTTAATAATATTTAGACGAATATAAACTTAGCAGAACGTGGTTTCGATCCACAGACCTCTGGGTTATGGGCCCAGCACGCTTCCACTGCGCCACTCTGCTTATACATGTACACCTTATTGGCCTCAGCAAATTATACTGCGATTGTCGGAATTCGAACCCGGATCAACAGTTTGGAAGGCACCATTACACCTCCATCTTTTGAACATAAGAGCATGTGTTAATTTTAATCCGAACACCATTCTTAACCACACACACCTGAGAGCAATTGTAGTGCTTCAGTTCGCTCGATTAGTCAATGAGCAATAGGAAGTCGAAAAGAGGGAATGCGACGGCCGGGAATCGAACCCGGATCAACTGCTTGGAAGGCAACTATGCTGACCATTACACCACCATCGCTTTTTGTTCCTTTATTCTCCTTATTACGAAAGAAATGAGTTCTTACATACGCACACGTATTTTCAAAAGTAAAATCGGGCTCAACCGGGATTTGAACCCGGGACCTCTCGCACCCAAAGCGAGAATCATACCCCTAGACCATTGAGCCATACATACTGTAATTTAAACAGTTTTTCATTTATTACTAATAATTAACATATAAAAATAACAACAAATTGGGCGAGAATCGAACCCAGTCAGAAATTTAAACTGCTCGGCAACGTCGCACAAACTGTCAGTCGGTAATTTAAACTGTTATATAAACGGTGTTATATATTTAAAACACTTTTTCTCGAAATGGCCAAAACGTTGCGTGCTATTACTTTGAAACGAATCACAAGTGTACCGCTACTTCCAAAAAGAATTCAGCCAAATCCGTGTTCCGGTCGTGACAATGTCCCATTGTTAGATAAATGTTGTCCATTTTCTTTAGATATTGACCGACATTAACCGGTTAATGCTGGCATTTTTCGCAGTTTAGTATTTTGCAATAATACTAATAGATTCATGAGTTTCTTTGTTTTACTAGAAAATCGTTAGAATATGTGCCGACGAGGATGGGATTCGAACCCACGCGTGCAGAGCACATTGGATTAGCAGTCCAACGCCTTAACCACTCGGCCACCACGTCTCTTACAGTCTGATCAGTGCTTTCCTATCCACGATGCGGTTCCGGGTGGATTAATGTTTGTCCGGATTATATTTACCAAATGGTTTCCAGTATTATTACCATAATTGTCATAATCTCCCTCCCCCCCAAAATTCTCGAAGTTAATAATATTTAGACGAATATAAACTTAGCAGAACGTGGTTTCGATCCACAGACCTCTGGGTTATGGGCCCAGCACGCTTCCACTGCGCCACTCTGCTTATACATGTACACCTTATTGGTTTTGTTAGGGCCTAGGTGTTAGTAAAATAATAATAATAATACTAATAATTGATGTGACTGCTACATGAGCACATTGCCTACTAAGGGCTCAGCAAATTATACTGCGATTGTCGGAATTCGAACCCGGATCAACAGTTTGGAAGGCTCTATTACACCTCCATCTTTTGTACATAAGAGCATGTGTTAATATTAATGCGAGCACCCTTGTCAACCACACACACTTGAGAGCAATTGTAGTACTTCAGTTCGCTCGATTAGTCAATGAGCAATAGGAAGTCGAAAAGAGGGATTGCGACGGCCGGGAATCGAACCCGGATCAACTGCTTGGAAGGCAACTATGCTGACCATTACACCACCATCGCTTTTTGTTCCTTTATTCTTCTTGTTATGAAACAAATGGGTTCTTGCATACGCACACGTAAATTCAAAAGTAAAATTTAGCACAACGGGGATTTTAAGCCGGGACCTCTCGCACCCAAAGCAAGAATCATACCCCTAGACCATTGAGCTTTGTGTCTTATAGTCGGATCAGTGCTTTTCTATTCACGATGCGTTTGCTGGCGGATTAATGTTTGTCCGAATTATATTTACCAAATGATTTCCAGTATTATTACCTTAATTGTCATAATTTTCCTCCCAAAAGTTCTCGAAGTTGATAATATTTAGACGAATATAAACTTAGCAGAACGTGGTTTCGATCCACGGACCTCTGGGTTATGGGCCCAGCACGCTTCCACTGCGCCACTCTGCTTGTACGTGTACACCTTATGTATGCACGATTCTATTATTTCTGTTTTAACTGGGTGTTAGATTCGGTATCACTAATTTATTAATGACATCCATTCATCACCGGCGAGCAAATTTACACTAATATGATCTAGATTAAAACAATATTCTAATAATATCGAAGAGCTCGCATATAAAAGATTGCTCTCTTATTCCATTTACTCGATACTCGATGGTAGGTATAGATAGATAAATGAATGAGTGTATAATGAGTGCTTTTACAAAATATGTGCATGCATCGGCCGGGAATCGAACCCGGGCCGCCCGCGTGGCAGGCGAGCATTCTACCACTGAACCACCGATGCTTGATATATCCGCTATTATTTGTTCCGTTAGGGCCTAGGTGTTAGTAAAATAATAATAATAATTATAAATGTAAGATTTCTTGTGTTACTACACTGAAGTGGACTGCTACATGAGCACATTGCCTACTAAGGGCTCAGCAAATTATACCGCGATTGTCGGAATTCGAACCCGGATCAACAGTTTGGAAGGCACCATTACACCTCCATCTTTTGAACATAAGAGCATGTGTTAATTTTAATCCGAACACCATTCTTAACCACACACACTTGAGAGCAATTGTAGTGCTTCAGTTCGCTCGATTAGTCAATGAGCAATAGGAAGTCGAAAAGAGGGAATGCGACGGCCGGGAATCGAACCCGGATCAACTGCTTGGAAGGCAACTATGCTGACCATTACACCACCATCGCTTTTTGTTCCTTTATTCTCCTTATTACGAAAGAAATGAGTTCTTACATACGCACACGTATTTTCAAAAGTAAAATCGGGCTCAACCGGGATTTGAACCCGGGACCTCTCGCACCCAAAGCGAGAATCATACCCCTAGACCATTGAGCCATACATACTGTAATTTAAACAGTTTTTCATTTATTACTAATAATTAACATATAAAAATAACAACAAATTGGGCGAGAATCGAACCCAGTCAGAAATTTAAACTGCTCGGCAACGTCGCACAAACTGTCAGTCGGTAATTTAAACTGTTATATAAACGGTGTTATATATTTAAAACACTTTTTCTCGAAATTGCCAAAACGTTGTGTGCTATTACTTTGAAACGAATCACAAGCGTACCGCTACTTCAAAAAAAAATTCAGCCAAATCCGTGTTCCGGTCGTGACAATGTCCCATTGTTAGATAAATGTTGTCCATTTTCTTTAGATATTGACCGACATTAACCGGTTAATGCTGGCATTTTTCGCAGTTTAGTATTTTGCAATAATACTAATAGATTCATGAGTTTCTTTGTTTTACTAGAAAATCGTTAGAATATGTGCCGACGAGGATGGGATTCGAACCCACGCGTGCAGAGCACATTGGATTAGCAGTCCAACGCCTTAACCACTCGGCCACCTCGTCTCTTATAGTCTGATCAGTGCTTTCCTGTCCACGATACGGTTCCGGGTGGATTAATGTTTGTCCGGATTATATTTACCAAATGGTTTCCAGTATTATTACCATAATTGTCATAATCTCTCCCCCCCAAATTCTCGAATTTAATAATATTTAGACGAATATAAACTTAGCAGAACGTGGTTTCGATCCACAGACCTCTGGGTTATGGGCCCAGCACGCTTCCACTGCGCCACTCTGCTTATACATGTACACCTTATTGGCCTCAGCAAATTATACTGCGATTGTCGGAATTCGAACCCGGATCAACAGTTTGGAAGGCACCATTACACCTCCATCTTTTGAACATAAGAGCATGTGTTAATTTTAATCCGAACACCATTCTTAACCACACACACCTGAGAGCAATTGTAGTGCTTCAGTTCGCTCGATTAGTCAATGAGCAATAGGAAGTCGAAAAGAGGGAATGCGACGGCCGGGAATCGAACCCGGATCAACTGCTTGGAAGGCAACTATGCTGACCATTACACCACCATCGCTTTTTGTTCCTTTATTCTCCTTATTACGAAAGAAATGAGTTCTTACATACGCACACGTATTTTCAAAAGTAAAATCGGGCTCAACCGGGATTTGAACCCGGGACCTCTCGCACCCAAAGCGAGAATCATACCCCTAGACCATTGAGCCATACATACTGTAATTTAAACAGTTTTTCATTTATTACTAATAATTAACATATAAAAATAACAACAAATTGGGCGAGAATCGAACCCAGTCAGAAATTTAAACTGCTCGGCAACGTCGCACAAACTGTCAGTCGGTAATTTAAACTGTTATATAAACGGTGTTATATATTTAAAACACTTTTTCTCGAAATGGCCAAAACGTTGCGTGCTATTACTTTGAAACGAATCACAAGTGTACCGCTACTTCCAAAAAAAATTCAGCCAAATCCGTGTTCCGGTCGTGACAATGTCCCATTGTTAGATAAATGTTGTCCATTTTCTTTAGATATTGACCGACATTAACCGGTTAATGCTGGCATTTTTCGCAGTTTAGTATTTTGCAATAATACTAATAGATTCATGAGTTTCTTTGTTTTACTAGAAAATCGTTAGAATATGTGCCGACGAGGATGGGATTCGAACCCACGCGTGCAGAGCACATTGGATTAGCAGTCCAACGCCTTAACCACTCGGCCACCACGTCTCTTACAGTCTGATCAGTGCTTTCCTATCCACGATGCGGTTCCGGGTGGATTAATGTTTGTCCGGATTATATTTACCAAATGGTTTCCAGTATTATTACCATAATTGTCATAATCTCCCTCCCCCCCAAAATTCTCGAAGTTAATAATATTTAGACGAATATAAACTTAGCAGAACGTGGTTTCGATCCACAGACCTCTGGGTTATGGGCCCAGCACGCTTCCACTGCGCCACTCTGCTTATACATGTACACCTTATTGGTTTTGTTAGGGCCTAGGTGTTAGTAAAATAATAATAATAATACTAATAATTGATGTGACTGCTACATGAGCACATTGCCTACTAAGGGCTCAGCAAATTATACTGCGATTGTCGGAATTCGAACCCGGATCAACAGTTTGGAAGGCTCTATTACACCTCCATCTTTTGTACATAAGAGCATGTGTTAATATTAATGCGAGCACCCTTGTCAACCACACACACTTGAGAGCAATTGTAGTACTTCAGTTCGCTCGATTAGTCAATGAGCAATAGGAAGTCGAAAAGAGGGATTGCGACGGCCGGGAATCGAACCCGGATCAACTGCTTGGAAGGCAACTATGCTGACCATTACACCACCATCGCTTTTTGTTCCTTTATTCTTCTTGTTATGAAACAAATGGGTTCTTGCATACGCACACGTAAATTCAAAAGTAAAATTTAGCACAACGGGGATTTTAAGCCGGGACCTCTCGCACCCAAAGCAAGAATCATACCCCTAGACCATTGAGCTTTGTGTCTTATAGTCGGATCAGTGCTTTTCTATTCACGATGCGTTTGCTGGCGGATTAATGTTTGTCCGAATTATATTTACCAAATGATTTCCAGTATTATTACCTTAATTGTCATAATTTTCCTCCCAAAAGTTCTCGAAGTTGATAATATTTAGACGAATATAAACTTAGCAGAACGTGGTTTCGATCCACGGACCTCTGGGTTATGGGCCCAGCACGCTTCCACTGCGCCACTCTGCTTGTACGTGTACACCTTATGTATGCACGATTCTATTATTTCTGTTTTAACTGGGTGTTAGATTCGGTATCACTAATTTATTAATGACATCCATTCATCACCGGCGAGCAAATTTACACTAATATGATCTAGATTAAAACAATTTTCTAATAATATCGAAGAGCTCGCATATAAAAGATTGCTCTCTTATTCCATTTACTCGATACTCGATGGTAGGTATAGATAGATAAATGAATGAGTGTATAATGAGTGCTTTTACAAAATATGTGCATGCATCGGCCGGGAATCGAACCCGGGCCGCCCGCGTGGCAGGCGAGCATTCTACCACTGAACCACCGATGCTTGATATATCCGCTATTATTTGTTCCGTTAGGGCCTAGGTGTTAGTAAAATAATAATAATAATTATAAATGTAAGATTTCTTGTGTTACTACACTGAAGTGGACTGCTACATGAGCACATTGCCTACTAAGGGCTCAGCAAATTATACCGCGATTGTCGGAATTCGAACCCGGATCAACAGTTTGGAAGGCACCATTACACCTCCATCTTTTGTACATAAGAGCATGTGTTAAATTTAATGCGAACATCATTCTTAACCACACACACTTGAGAGCAATTGTAGTGCTTCAGTTCGCTAGATTAGTCAATGAGCAATAGGAAGTCGAAAAGAGGGAATGCGACGGCCGGGAATCGAACCCGGATCAACTGCTTGGAAGGCAACTATGCTGACCATTACACCACCATCGCTTTTTGTTCCTTTATTCTCCTTATTACGAAAGAAATGAGTTCTTACATACGCACACGTATTTTCAAAAGTAAAATCGGGCTCAACCGGGATTTGAACCCGGGACCTCTCGCACCCAAAGCGAGAATCATACCCCTAGACCATTGAGCCATACATACTGTAATTTAAACAGTTTTTCATTTATTACTAATAATTAACATATAAAAATAACAACAAATTGGGCGAGAATCGAACCCAGTCAGAAATTTAAACTGCTCGGCAACGTCGCACAAACTGTCAGTCGGTAATTTAAACTGTTATATAAACGGTGTTATATATTTAAAACACTTTTTCTCGAAATGGCCAAAACCTTGCGTGCTATTACTTTGAAACGAATCACAAGTGTACCGCTACTTCCAAAAAAAATTCAGCCAAATCCGTGTTCCGGTCGTGACAATGTCCCATTGTTAGATAAATGTTGTCCATTTTCTTTAGATATTGACCGACATTAACCGGTTAATGCTGGCATTTTTCGCAGTTTAGTATTTTGCAATAATACTAATAGATTCATGAGTTTCTTTGTTTTACTAGAAAATCGTTAGAATATGTGCCGACGAGGATGGGATTCGAACCCACGCGTGCAGAGCACATTGGATTAGCAGTCCAACGCCTTAACCACTCGGCCACCACGTCTCTTACAGTCTGATCAGTGCTTTCCTATCCACGATGCGGTTCCGGGTGGATTAATGTTTGTCCGGATTATATTTACCAAATGGTTTCCAGTATTATTACCATAATTGTCATAATCTCCCTCCCCCCCAAAATTCTCGAAGTTAATAATATTTAGACGAATATAAACTTAGCAGAACGTGGTTTCGATCCACAGACCTCTGGGTTATGGGCCCAGCACGCTTCCACTGCGCCACTCTGCTTATAAATGTACACCTTATTGGTTTTGTTAGGGCCTAGGTGTTAGTAAAATAATAATAATAATACTAATAATTGATGTGACTGCTACATGAGCACATTGCCTACTAAGGGCTCAGCAAATTATACTGCGATTGTCGGAATTCGAACCCGGATCAACAGTTTGGAAGGCTCTATTACACCTCCATCTTTTGTACATAAGAGCATGTGTTAATATTAATGCGAGCACCCTTGTCAACCACACACACTTGAGAGCAATTGTAGTACTTCAGTTCGCTCGATTAGTCAATGAGCAATAGGAAGTCGAAAAGAGGGATTGCGACGGCCGGGAATCGAACCCGGATCAACTGCTTGGAAGGCAACTATGCTGACCATTACACCACCATCGCTTTTTGTTCCTTTATTCTTCTTGTTATGAAACAAATGGGTTCTTGCATACGCACACGTAAATTCAAAAGTAAAATTTAGCACAACGGGGATTTTAAGCCGGGACCTCTCGCACCCAAAGCAAGAATCATACCCCTAGACCATTGAGCTTTGTGTCTTATAGTCGGATCAGTGCTTTTCTATTCACGATGCGTTTGCTGGCGGATTAATGTTTGTCCGAATTATATTTACCAAATGATTTCCAGTATTATTACCTTAATTGTCATAATTTTCCTCCCAAAAGTTCTCGAAGTTGATAATATTTAGACGAATATAAACTTAGCAGAACGTGGTTTCGATCCACGGACCTCTGGGTTATGGGCCCAGCACGCTTCCACTGCGCCACTCTGCTTGTACGTGTACACCTTATGTATGCACGATTCTATTATTTCTGTTTTAACTGGGTGTTAGATTCGGTATCACTAATTTATTAATGACATCCATTCATCACCGGCGAGCAAATTTACCCACTAATATGATCTAGATTAAAACAATATTCTAATAATATCGAAGAGCTCGCATATAAAAGATTGCTCTCTTATTCCATTTACTCGATACTCGATGGTAGGTATAGATAGATAAATGAATGAGTGTATAATGAGTGCTTTTACAAAATATGTGCATGCATCGGCCGGGAATCGAACCCGGGCCGCCCGCGTGGCAGGCGAGCATTCTACCACTGAACCACCGATGCTTGATATATCCGCTATTATTTGTTCCGTTAGGGCCTAGGTGTTAGTAAAATAATAATAATAATTATAAATGTAAGATTTCTTGTGTTACTACACTGAAGTGGACTGCTACATGAGCACATTGCCTACTAAGGGCTCAGCAAATTATACCGCGATTGTCGGAATTCGAACCCGGATCAACAGTTTGGAAGGCACCATTACACCTCCATCTTTTGAACATAAGAGCATGTGTTAATTTTAATCCGAACACCATTCTTAACCACACACACTTGAGAGCAATTGTAGTGCTTCAGTTCGCTCGATTAGTCAATGAGCAATAGGAAGTCGAAAAGAGGGAATGCGACGGCCGGGAATCGAACCCGGATCAACTGCTTGGAAGGCAACTATGCTGACCATTACACCACCATCGCTTTTTGTTCCTTTATTCTCCTTATTACGAAAGAAATGAGTTCTTACATACGCACACGTATTTTCAAAAGTAAAATCGGGCTCAACCGGGATTTGAACCCGGGACCTCTCGCACCCAAAGCGAGAATCATACCCCTAGACCATTGAGCCATACATACTGTAATTTAAACAGTTTTTCATTTATTACTAATAATTAACATATAAAAATAACAACAAATTGGGCGAGAATCGAACCCAGTCAGAAATTTAAACTGCTCGGCAACGTCGCACAAACTGTCAGTCGGTAATTTAAACTGTTATATAAACGGTGTTATATATTTAAAACACTTTTTCTCGAAATGGCCAAAACCTTGCGTGCTATTACTTTGAAACGAATCACAAGTGTACCGCTACTTCCAAAAAAAATTCAGCCAAATCCGTGTTCCGGTCGTGACAATGTCTCATTGTTAGATAAATGTTGTCCATTTTCTTTAGATATTGACCGACATTAACCGGTTAATGCTGGCATTTTTCGCAGTTTAGTATTTTGCAATAATACTAATAGATTCATGAGTTTCTTTGTTTTACTAGAAAATCGTTAGAATATGTGCCGACGAGGATGGGATTCGAACCCACGCGTGCAGAGCACATTGGATTAGCAGTCCAACGCCTTAACCACTCGGCCACCTCGTCTCTTATAGTCTGATCAGTGCTTTCCTGTCCACGATGCGGTTCCGGGTGGATTAATGTTTGTCCGGATTATATTTACCAAATGGTTTCCAGTATTATTACCATAATTGTCATAATCTCCCCCCGCCAAATTCTCGAATTTAATAATATTTAGACGAATATAAACTTAGCAGAACGTGGTTTCGATCCACAGACCTCTGGGTTATGGGCCCAGCACGCTTCCACTGCGCCACTCTGCTTATACATGTACACCTTATTGGCCTCAGCAAATTATACTGCGATTGTCGGAATTCGAACCCGGATCAACAGTTTGGAAGGCTCTATTACACCTCCATCTTTTGTACATAAGAGCATGTGTTAATATTAATGCGAGCACCCTTGTCAACCACACACACTTGAGAGCAATTGTAGTGCTTCAGTTCGCTCGATTAGTCAATGAGCAATAGGAAGTCGAAAAGAGGGAATGCGACGGCCGGGAATCGAACCCGGATCAACTACTTGGAAGGCAACTATGCTGACCATTACACCACCATCGCTTTTTGTCCCTTTATTCTCCTTTTTATTAAAGAAATGAGTTCTTACATACGCCCACGTATTTTTAAAAGTAAAATCGGGCTCAACCGGGATTTGAACCCGGGACCTCTCGCACCCAAAGCGAGAATCACACCCCTAGACCATTGAGCCATACATACTGTAATTTAAACAGTTTTTCATTTATTACTAATAATTAACATATAAAAATAACAACAAATTGGGCGAGAATCGAACCCAGTCAGAAATTTAAACTGCTCGGCAACGTCGCACAAACTGTCAGTCGGTAATTTAAACTGTTATATAAACGGTGTTATATATTTAAAACACTTTTTCTCGAAATTGCCAAAACGTTGTGTGCTATTACTTTGAAACGAATCACAAGCGTACCGCTACTTCCAAAAAAAATTCAGCCAAATCCGTGTTCCGGTCGTGACAATGTCCCATTGTTAGATAAATGTTGTCCATTTTCTTTAGATATTGACCGACATTAACCGGTTAATGCTGGCATTTTTCGCAGTTTAGTATTTTGCAATAATACTAATAGATTCATGAGTTTCTTTGTTTTACTAGAAAATCGTTAGAATATGTGCCGACGAGGATGGGATTCGAACCCACGCGTGCAGAGCACATTGGATTAGCAGTCCAACGCCTTAACCACTCGGCCACCTCGTCTCTTATAGTCTGATCAGTGCTTTCCTATCCACGATGCGGTTCCGGGTGGATTAATGTTTGTCCGGATTATATTTACCAAATGGTTTCCAGTATTATTACCATAATTGTCATAATCTCCCCCCCCCCCCAAATTCTCGAAGCTAATAATATTTAGACGAATATAAACTTAGCAGAACGTGGTTTCGATCCACAGACCTCTGGGTTATGGGCCCAGCACGCTTCCACTGCGCCACTCTGCTTATACATGTACACCTTATTGGTTTTGTTAGGGCCTAGGTGTTAGTAAAATAATAATAATAATACTAATAATTGATGTGACTGCTACATGAGCACATTGCCTACTAAGGGCTCAGCAAATTATACTGCGATTGTCGGAATTCGAACCCGGATCAACAGTTTGGAA
This sequence comes from Carabus problematicus, assembly GCA_963422195.1. Classification (NCBI taxonomy): domain Eukaryota; kingdom Metazoa; phylum Arthropoda; class Insecta; order Coleoptera; family Carabidae; genus Carabus; species Carabus problematicus. The sequence continues at coordinate 11,224,222 of OY728585.1, read as the reverse complement.
GGCTCTATTACACCTCCATCTTTTGTACATAAGAGCATGTGTTAATATTAATGCGAGCACCCTTGTCAACCACACACACTTGAGAGCAATTGTAGTACTTCAGTTCGCTCGATTAGTCAATGAGCAATAGGAAGTCGAAAAGAGGGATTGCGACGGCCGGGAATCGAACCCGGATCAACTGCTTGGAAGGCAACTATGCTGACCATTACACCACCATCGCTTTTTGTTCCTTTATTCTTCTTGTTATGAAACAAATGGGTTCTTGCATACGCACACGTAAATTCAAAAGTAAAATTTAGCACAACGGGGATTTTAAGCCGGGACCTCTCGCACCCAAAGCAAGAATCATACCCCTAGACCATTGAGCTTTGTGTCTTATAGTCGGATCAGTGCTTTTCTATTCACGATGCGTTTGCGGGCGGATTAATGTTTGTCCGAATTATATTTACCAAATGATTTCCAGTATTATTACCTTAATTGTCATAATTTTCCTCCCAAAAGTTCTCGAAGTTGATAATATTTAGACGAATATAAACTTAGCAGAACGTGGTTTCGATCCACGGACCTCTGGGTTATGGGCCCAGCACGCTTCCACTGCGCCACTCTGCTTGTACGTGTACACCTTATGTATGCACGATTCTATTATTTCTGTTTTAACTGGGTGTTAGATTCGGTATCACTAATTTATTAATGACATCCATTCATCACCGGCGAGCAAATTTACACTAATATGATCTAGATTAAAACAATATTCTAATAATATCGAAGAGCTCGCATATAAAAGATTGCTCTCTTATTCCATTTACTCGATACTCGATGGTAGGTATAGATAGATAAATGAATGAGTGTATAATGAGTGCTTTTACAAAATATGTGCATGCATCGGCCGGGAATCGAACCCGGGCCGCCCGCGTGGCAGGCGAGCATTCTACCACTGAACCACCGATGCTTGATATATCCGCTATTATTTGTTCCGTTAGGGCCTAGGTGTTAGTAAAATAATAATAATAATTATAAATGTAAGATTTCTTGTGTTACTACACTGAAGTGGACTGCTACATGAGCACATTGCCTACTAAGGGCTCAGCAAATTATACCGCGATTGTCGGAATTCGAACCCGGATCAACAGTTTGGAAGGCACCATTACACCTCCATCTTTTGTACATAAGAGCATGTGTTAAATTTAATGCGAACATCATTCTTAACCACACACACTTGAGAGCAATTGTAGTGCTTCAGTTCGCTAGATTAGTCAATGAGCAATAGGAAGTCGAAAAGAGGGAATGCGACGGCCGGGAATCGAACCCGGATCAACTGCTTGGAAGGCAACTATGCTGACCATTACACCACCATCGCTTTTTGTTCCTTTATTCTCCTTATTACGAAAGAAATGAGTTCTTACATACGCACACGTATTTTCAAAAGTAAAATCGGGCTCAACCGGGATTTGAACCCGGGACCTCTCGCACCCAAAGCGAGAATCATACCCCTAGACCATTGAGCCATACATACTGTAATTTAAACAGTTTTTCATTTATTACTAATAATTAACATATAAAAATAACAACAAATTGGGCGAGAATCGAACCCAGTCAGAAATTTAAACTGCTCGGCAACGTCGCACAAACTGTCAGTCGGTAATTTAAACTGTTATATAAACGGTGTTATATATTTAAAACACTTTTTCTCGAAATGGCCAAAACGTTGCGTGCTATTACTTTGAAACGAATCACAAGTGTACCGCTACTTCCAAAAAAAATTCAGCCAAATCCGTGTTCCGGTCGTGACAATGTCCCATTGTTAGATAAATGTTGTCCATTTTCTTTAGATATTGACCGACATTAACCGGTTAATGCTGGCATTTTTCGCAGTTTAGTATTTTGCAATAATACTAATAGATTCATGAGTTTCTTTGTTTTACTAGAAAATCGTTAGAATATGTGCCGACGAGGATGGGATTCGAACCCACGCGTGCAGAGCACATTGGATTAGCAGTCCAACGCCTTAACCACTCGGCCACCACGTCTCTTACAGTCTGATCAGTGCTTTCCTATCCACGATGCGGTTCCGGGTGGATTAATGTTTGTCCGGATTATATTTACCAAATGGTTTCCAGTATTATTACCATAATTGTCATAATCTCCCCCCCCCCAAATTCTCGAAGTTAATAATATTTAGACGAATATAAACTTAGCAGAACGTGGTTTCGATCCACAGACCTCTGGGTTATGGGCCCAGCACGCTTCCACTGCGCCACTCTGCTTATAAATGTACACCTTATTGGTTTTGTTAGGGCCTAGGTGTTAGTAAAATAATAATAATAATACTAATAATTGATGTGACTGCTACATGAGCACATTGCCTACTAAGGGCTCAGCAAATTATACTGCGATTGTCGGAATTCGAACCCGGATCAACAGTTTGGAAGGCTCTATTACACCTCCATCTTTTGTACATAAGAGCATGTGTTAATATTAATGCGAGCACCCTTGTCAACCACACACACTTGAGAGCAATTGTAGTACTTCAGTTCGCTCGATTAGTCAATGAGCAATAGGAAGTCGAAAAGAGGGATTGCGACGGCCGGGAATCGAACCCGGATCAACTGCTTGGAAGGCAACTATGCTGACCATTACACCACCATCGCTTTTTGTTCCTTTATTCTTCTTGTTATGAAACAAATGGGTTCTTGCATACGCACACGTAAATTCAAAAGTAAAATTTAGCACAACGGGGATTTTAAGCCGGGACCTCTCGCACCCAAAGCAAGAATCATACCCCTAGACCATTGAGCTTTGTGTCTTATAGTCGGATCAGTGCTTTTCTATTCACGATGCGTTTGCTGGCGGATTAATGTTTGTCCGAATTATATTTACCAAATGATTTCCAGTATTATTACCTTAATTGTCATAATTTTCCTCCCAAAAGTTCTCGAAGTTGATAATATTTAGACGAATATAAACTTAGCAGAACGTGGTTTCGATCCACGGACCTCTGGGTTATGGGCCCAGCACGCTTCCACTGCGCCACTCTGCTTGTACGTGTACACCTTATGTATGCACGATTCTATTATTTCTGTTTTAACTGGGTGTTAGATTCGGTATCACTAATTTATTAATGACATCCATTCATCACCGGCGAGCAAATTTACCCACTAATATGATCTAGATTAAAACAATATTCTAATAATATCGAAGAGCTCGCATATAAAAGATTGCTCTCTTATTCCATTTACTCGATACTCGATGGTAGGTATAGATAGATAAATGAATGAGTGTATAATGAGTGCTTTTACAAAATATGTGCATGCATCGGCCGGGAATCGAACCCGGGCCGCCCGCGTGGCAGGCGAGCATTCTACCACTGAACCACCGATGCTTGATATATCCGCTATTATTTGTTCCGTTAGGGCCTAGGTGTTAGTAAAATAATAATAATAATTATAAATGTAAGATTTCTTGTGTTACTACACTGAAGTGGACTGCTACATGAGCACATTGCCTACTAAGGGCTCAGCAAATTATACCGCGATTGTCGGAATTCGAACCCGGATCAACAGTTTGGAAGGCACCATTACACCTCCATCTTTTGTACATAAGAGCATGTGTTAAATTTAATGCGAACATCATTCTTAACCACACACACTTGAGAGCAATTGTAGTGCTTCAGTTCGCTAGATTAGTCAATGAGCAATAGGAAGTCGAAAAGAGGGAATGCGACGGCCGGGAATCGAACCCGGATCAACTGCTTGGAAGGCAACTATGCTGACCATTACACCACCATCGCTTTTTGTTCCTTTATTCTCCTTATTACGAAAGAAATGAGTTCTTACATACGCACACGTATTTTCAAAAGTAAAATCGGGCTCAACCGGGATTTGAACCCGGGACCTCTCGCACCCAAAGCGAGAATCATACCCCTAGACCATTGAGCCATACATACTGTAATTTAAACAGTTTTTCATTTATTACTAATAATTAACATATAAAAATAACAACAAATTGGGCGAGAATCGAACCCAGTCAGAAATTTAAACTGCTCGGCAACGTCGCACAAACTGTCAGTCGGTAATTTAAACTGTTATATAAACGGTGTTATATATTTAAAACACTTTTTCTCGAAATGGCCAAAACGTTGCGTGCTATTACTTTGAAACGAATCACAAGTGTACCGCTACTTCCAAAAAAAATTCAGCCAAATCCGTGTTCCGGTCGTGACAATGTCCCATTGTTAGATAAATGTTGTCCATTTTCTTTAGATATTGACCGACATTAACCGGTTAATGCTGGCATTTTTCGCAGTTTAGTATTTTGCAATAATACTAATAGATTCATGAGTTTCTTTGTTTTACTAGAAAATCGTTAGAATATGTGCCGACGAGGATGGGATTCGAACCCACGCGTGCAGAGCACATTGGATTAGCAGTCCAACGCCTTAACCACTCGGCCACCACGTCTCTTACAGTCTGATCAGTGCTTTCCTATCCACGATGCGGTTCCGGGTGGATTAATGTTTGTCCGGATTATATTTACCAAATGGTTTCCAGTATTATTACCATAATTGTCATAATCTCCCCCCCCCCAAATTCTCGAAGTTAATAATATTTAGACGAATATAAACTTAGCAGAACGTGGTTTCGATCCACAGACCTCTGGGTTATGGGCCCAGCACGCTTCCACTGCGCCACTCTGCTTATAAATGTACACCTTATTGGTTTTGTTAGGGCCTAGGTGTTAGTAAAATAATAATAATAATACTAATAATTGATGTGACTGCTACATGAGCACATTGCCTACTAAGGGCTCAGCAAATTATACTGCGATTGTCGGAATTCGAACCCGGATCAACAGTTTGGAAGGCTCTATTACACCTCCATCTTTTGTACATAAGAGCATGTGTTAATATTAATGCGAGCACCCTTGTCAACCACACACACTTGAGAGCAATTGTAGTACTTCAGTTCGCTCGATTAGTCAATGAGCAATAGGAAGTCGAAAAGAGGGATTGCGACGGCCGGGAATCGAACCCGGATCAACTGCTTGGAAGGCAACTATGCTGACCATTACACCACCATCGCTTTTTGTTCCTTTATTCTTCTTGTTATGAAACAAATGGGTTCTTGCATACGCACACGTAAATTCAAAAGTAAAATTTAGCACAACGGGGATTTTAAGCCGGGACCTCTCGCACCCAAAGCAAGAATCATACCCCTAGACCATTGAGCTTTGTGTCTTATAGTCGGATCAGTGCTTTTCTATTCACGATGCGTTTGCTGGCGGATTAATGTTTGTCCGAATTATATTTACCAAATGATTTCCAGTATTATTACCTTAATTGTCATAATTTTCCTCCCAAAAGTTCTCGAAGTTGATAATATTTAGACGAATATAAACTTAGCAGAACGTGGTTTCGATCCACGGACCTCTGGGTTATGGGCCCAGCACGCTTCCACTGCGCCACTCTGCTTGTACGTGTACACCTTATGTATGCACGATTCTATTATTTCTGTTTTAACTGGGTGTTAGATTCGGTATCACTAATTTATTAATGACATCCATTCATCACCGGCGAGCAAATTTACCCACTAATATGATCTAGATTAAAACAATATTCTAATAATATCGAAGAGCTCGCATATAAAAGATTGCTCTCTTATTCCATTTACTCGATACTCGATGGTAGGTATAGATAGATAAATGAATGAGTGTATAATGAGTGCTTTTACAAAATATGTGCATGCATCGGCCGGGAATCGAACCCGGGCCGCCCGCGTGGCAGGCGAGCATTCTACCACTGAACCACCGATGCTTGATATATCCGCTATTATTTGTTCCGTTAGGGCCTAGGTGTTAGTAAAATAATAATAATAATTATAAATGAAAGATTTCTTGTGTTACTACACTGAAGTGGACTGCTACATGAGCACATTGCCTACTAAGGGCTCAGCAAATTATACCGCGATTGTCGGAATTCGAACCCGGATCAACAGTTTGGAAGGCACCATTACACCTCCATCTTTTGAACATAAGAGCATGTGTTAATTTTAATCCGAACACCATTCTTAACCACACACACTTGAGAGCAATTGTAGTGCTTCAGTTCGCTCGATTAGTCAATGAGCAATAGGAAGTCGAAAAGAGGGAATGCGACGGCCGGGAATCGAACCCGGATCAACTGCTTGGAAGGCAACTATGCTGACCATTACACCACCATCGCTTTTTGTTCCTTTATTCTCCTTATTACGAAAGAAATGAGTTCTTACATACGCACACGTATTTTCAAAAGTAAAATCGGGCTCAACCGGGATTTGAACCCGGGACCTCTCGCACCCAAAGCGAGAATCATACCCCTAGACCATTGAGCCATACATACTGTAATTTAAACAGTTTTTCATTTATTACTAATAATTAACATATAAAAATAACAACAACTTGGGCGAGAATCGAACCCAGTCAGAAATTTAAACTGCTCGGCAACGTCGCACAAACTGTCAGTCGGTAATTTAAACTGTTATATAAACGGTGTTATATATTTAAAACACTTTTTCTCGAAATGGCCAAAACGTTGCGTGCTATTACTTTGAAACGAATCACAAGTGTACCGCTACTTCCAAAAAAAATTCAGCCAAATCCGTGTTCCGGTCGTGACAATGTCCCATTGTTAGATAAATGTTGTCCATTTTCTTTAGATATTGACCGACATTAACCGGTTAATGCTGGCATTTTTCGCAGTTTAGTATTTTGCAATAATACTAATAGATTCATGAGTTTCTTTGTTTTACTAGAAAATCGTTAGAATATGTGCCGACGAGGATGGGATTCGAACCCACGCGTGCAGAGCACATTGGATTAGCAGTCCAACGCCTTAACCACTCGGCCACCACGTCTCTTACAGTCTGATCAGTGCTTTCCTATCCACGATGCGGTTCCGGGTGGATTAATGTTTGTCCGGATTATATTTACCAAATGGTTTCCAGTATTATTACCATAATTGTCATAATCTCCCCCCCGCCAAATTCTCGAAGTTAATAATATTTAGACGAATATAAACTTAGCAGAACGTGGTTTCGATCCACAGACCTCTGGGTTATGGGCCCAGCACGCTTCCACTGCGCCACTCTGCTTATACATGTACACCTTATTGGTTTTGTTAGGGCCTAGGTGTTAGTAAAATAATAATAATAATACTAATAATTGATGTGACTGCTACATGAGCACATTGCCTACTAAGGGCTCAGCAAATTATACTGCGATTGTCGGAATTCGAACCCGGATCAACAGTTTGGAAGGCTCTATTACACCTCCATCTTTTGTACATAAGAGCATGTGTTAATATTAATGCGAGCACCCTTGTCAACCACACACACTTGAGAGCAATTGTAGTACTTCAGTTCGCTCGATTAGTCAATGAGCAATAGGAAGTCGAAAAGAGGGATTGCGACGGCCGGGAATCGAACCCGGATCAACTGCTTGGAAGGCAACTATGCTGACCATTACACCACCATCGCTTTTTGTTCCTTTATTCTTCTTGTTATGAAACAAATGGGTTCTTGCATACGCACACGTAAATTCAAAAGTAAAATTTAGCACAACGGGGATTTTAAGCCGGGACCTCTCGCACCCAAAGCAAGAATCATACCCCTAGACCATTGAGCTTTGTGTCTTATAGTCGGATCAGTGCTTTTCTATTCACGATGCGTTTGCTGGCGGATTAATGTTTGTCCGAATTATATTTACCAAATGATTTCCAGTATTATTACCTTAATTGTCATAATTTTCCTCCCAAAAGTTCTCGAAGTTGATAATATTTAGACGAATATAAACTTAGCAGAACGTGGTTTCGATCCACGGACCTCTGGGTTATGGGCCCAGCACGCTTCCACTGCGCCACTCTGCTTGTACGTGTACACCTTATGTATGCACGATTCTATTATTTCTGTTTTAACTGGGTGTTAGATTCGGTATCACTAATTTATTAATGACATCCATTCATCACCGGCGAGCAAATTTACCCACTAATATGATCTAGATTAAAACAATATTCTAATAATATCGAAGAGCTCGCATATAAAAGATTGCTCTCTTATTCCATTTACTCGATACTCGATGGTAGGTATAGATAGATAAATGAATGAGTGTATAATGAGTGCTTTTACAAAATATGTGCATGCATCGGCCGGGAATCGAACCCGGGCCGCCCGCGTGGCAGGCGAGCATTCTACCACTGAACCACCGATGCTTGATATATCCGCTATTATTTGTTCCGTTAGGGCCTAGGTGTTAGTAAAATAATAATAATAATTATAAATGTAAGATTTCTTGTGTTACTACACTGAAGTGGACTGCTACATGAGCACATTGCCTACTAAGGGCTCAGCAAATTATACCGCGATTGTCGGAATTCGAACCCGGATCAACAGTTTGGAAGGCACCATTACACCTCCATCTTTTGAACATAAGAGCATGTGTTAATTTTAATCCGAACACCATTCTTAACCACACACACTTGAGAGCAATTGTAGTGCTTCAGTTCGCTCGATTAGTCAATGAGCAATAGGAAGTCGAAAAGAGGGAATGCGACGGCCGGGAATCGAACCCGGATCAACTGCTTGGAAGGCAACTATGCTGACCATACACCACCATCGCTTTTTGTTTCTTTATTCTCCGTTTTACGAAAGAAATGAGTTCTTACATACGCACACGTATTTTCAAAAGTAAAATCGGGCTCAACCGGGATTTGAACCCGGGACCTCTCGCACCCAAAGCGAGAATCATACCCCTAGACCATTGAGCCATACATACTGTAATTTAAACAGTTTTTCATTTATTACTAATAATTAACATATAAAAATAACAACAAATTGGGCGAGAATCGAACCCAGTCAGAAATTTAAACTGCTCGGCAACGTCGCACAAACTGTCAGTCGGTAATTTAAACTGTTATATAAACGGTGTTATATATTGTGACGCTCCCTTCGGGGGTGTCGGGTTTACTCGGGCGCCAATCGGTTTTCGTTCCCGGGATCAGTCAGTGGAGTGGGATCAAGGTAATGGTAATCAATCACAAGATAAACACAACCAATAACGTAATAATGGGAACCCACGATATTATATTTAATACTGAGAGAACTGGTTCAGTTAATAAACAAATAAATCTTACAGTTAATAACAAAAGAATCTTTGCAATACAAATAATAATAACAATAGTAATCGATGCTATAAATACCAGCAAAAGAAACAGAGAAATTAGTACAAGATATTTCTAACGGTAGTAGCAACAATGCAAGTATTAATTACGGTGCCTAATAACAAATGCATCGTACAGTTAATAACAAATTTACACCTAGCTAAATCAAATAATAACAATAGTAACCGATGCTATAAATACCAGCAAAAGAAACAGAGAAATTAGTACAAGATATTTCTAACAATGCTCGTACCACGTAGTAACGGTTACTAGAGGCTCTACGACAGGACGTGCGCAGCGCGGAGCAGTAGTAACACGGAAACCCACCGCAGGACGTTCGCAATGCAGTGGGGGTACGATCACTGTATACTCTGTGACAGGGCGTGCGCAGCACAGAGCGACAGTCGAAAAGGCACACAACAATAAATCAAAATCTTAGATGTAAAATAAACTATGTAGCGACAATGCTCGTACCAACGCAGTAACGGTTACTAGAGGCTCCACGACAGGACGTGCGCAGCACGGAGCAGTAGTAACACGGAAACCCACCGCAGGACGTTCGCAATGCAGTGGGGGTACGATCACTGTATACTCTGTGACAGGGCGTGCGCAGCACAGAGCGACAGTCGAAAGGCACACAACAATAAATCGAAATCTTAGATGTAAAGTAAACTATGCAGCAACAGGTCATTCGCAGTGCTGACAATAGAGTACAAAAATGAAACAAAAACTGGCTTACCATACGGCTCGATGAACGGGGGCGGTTGGTCGGTAGTCGGAACACTGACTGCCTTTGTGGCCTATGTCTGGCCCTTTTATACCCACCTGTTAGCGACGGGTCCGGACTGTCTTTTTCGGCAAATTTGCTTAATTGAACAGTCCGGTGCAGCGTTCTTGTCCGAGCGGTGTGCGAGTTTGAGCCGCTGTCAACGGAGCGTTGACGGGCATTGCTCCGCTTACCCAGTGCCGTAATTAAAAACATGTGACTTCGTCACACTCCCTTCTTTCTTACGGGAACCAAAAGAAAACCCTAACTAAAGACATAAAAACTATGCTATCTTACGCTATTGTATCGTCCACTTACTTTACGTTGACCATCTGGGTCGGCACTGGCACTAGGGCATGTTCACTACCGTCTCTTCGGGGGGGGGGGGGATGGTAATCCAACGCGGTCGTTGTCCTGCCCCACCGGGGATTGAAAGTCTATATCGCTTTGAGGGTGGGCAGTGTGAGGGGCGCAACGATTGTAAGGGGACCCGCACCAGTAGTGGACCTGAGTCCGGAGCTGTTTCTTGACGGGCGTGGATCACCGGGACCTGGCGCTTAGGTGCTGGTGGTGATGTGGGCCCACACAGCTGCTGCAAATGGTTGGCCAGTGGGTCTGCTTGCCTGGTAGGAACGAGTGGCGGGGCGGGAGCCAAGTCCCGTAGGGCTGGTTGCACTCGCCGCGTTGGTGATGGCGTAATGGCTCGGTCCGGGGTAGTGGGGATGGGCGATGTGTCCAGCTCGAGCCATCCTGAAGGGCTGAACGCGAGGGGGGCGCTATCCTGGCCCGTTGCGGCCGGTTTTTCCGGCGTGGGTGGCAAGGGTGATAGTATCGGGATACTGACACCCATTTTCTGTGCGATCTGTGCTGCGGTCAGCCGTCGGGGCGGAGTCTGTGGGATATGAAATTCCGCCACGGTGACTGGTTGATCATCTGGTCCGGCGTGGGCCGGCGTGATGGCCAGTGTTGGAGGGGTTTCGCTGATTCGATCCGGGGTGACGGAAGTCTGATACCGTTGTAGCAGACATGGCGAAACGGGGTGGATACGGCGGCGTTTGCTGGGCACGGGGCTTGGGCGAGATGTCCGAATCATTTTTCTGAAAAAAGAACCAGTTATTTGTTAGTAGGCGGGCTTCAGGTCTTTGATATGGATCCGCTGCAACTGTGCGCCCTGCTTGCTCCGTAGGTTGTAGACCTTGGTGGAGAGTTGTTCGGCTATGGTCCATGGTCCGGAGTACTTAGGGGCCAGTTTTGCCGCGAATCCTTTGGCCGCGGAGGACAGGTGGTGCTCCTTCCGCATGACCTGGTCCCCTACACGGAGTTTCCAGTCACGATGCCGTAAGTTGTAGTGATGACCTTCGCGAGTGGCTGCGCGGGCTAGGTTCACCTGCGCCAGTTTGCGGATTTCGTGGAGTCTTGCTCGTTGCTCCAGGAAGCCAGGGGTTGGGTGGATCTCGGAATGGCTGGTAGTGTGCGCTGGTTCGGAGGGTGTTCCGGTCGGGAAGGCGAGCTCGCGTCCGTAATTGATGTACGCGGGTGAATAACCGGTAGAGTCGTGGCGGCAGGAGTTTATGGCCAGGGTGAGTTCCGGGAGGTATTTGTCCCATTCTCGTTGATTTTGTTGGCAGTATATAGCCAGCATTGGTTTCAAGACGCGATTGACGCGCTCAACAGGGTTGGCCTGGGGGGTATAGACGGGAGTCAGCTGGTGCTGTATTGATAGGGATGCTAATGTTCCCTTGAAGCTGCGGTTATTAAACTCGGTGCCATTATCGGTGATAAGAGTCTGCGGGCACCCGTGTCGGGTGATGACAAGCTCCCGGAGCGCCTTGGTGATGGTAGTTGAGGTGGCCTTACGGAGTGCTCGACACTCAACCCATTTGGTCATTCGGTCCTGGAACGCGACGAGGTAGGTGTTTCCGCTGGTTGACCGAGGCAAGGGCCCCATGATGTCTGTGGTTACGACTTCCCATGGTCCGCCTATTCTGGGGGCGTGCATCTGCCCTGCGGGTGCTGTTTGGGAGGGTTTGAATCGCTGGCACGCCTCGCACCCCCGCACGTACCTTGTGATGTCGCGGTACATCCCTGGCCAATAGTACCGGAGCGCGATACGGGTGATGGTTTTAGCAATGCCCATGTGCCCGGCATGGGGTGCGTTGTGGTGTTCGTATAATATCTGCGCCCGTTGCGGGGTGGCCACGCACTTCTTCCATTCCGAGAGGTCGCCCAGCTCGGAGAGGTCGGATGGGTTCCAGAAACGTCGGTAGAGTTGTCTGTCGTGGATCTGGAAGTCAGGATGGCCTTGAGGGTGACGTCGTACTTCTCTTAGTTTTCTATCGTACCAGGGGCACGGGGTTTGCAGTGCATGGAGGTCAGTGCTCGTTTCTCCACCGGGTAGTGGCTGTCGGGAAAGGGTGTCCGCTAGCTGATTTAGTGATCCTTTCCTGTATTGGATGTCGAATTCGTATTGCTGTAGTGCCACGGCCCATCGTGCTAGTCGGCCCGTTGGGCTTTTTATCTTATGTAGCCATCGGAGCGCTTGATGGTCGGTGATGACGGTGAAACGGTACCCTTCCAAATAAGGTCGCATTTTTTCAATCCCCCAGACAATCGCCAGACACTCTTTCTCGGTGGTAGAGTAATTCTGTTCGGCGTTGACAAGGGTCCGACTGGCGTATGCGATGACCCGTTCTTTGTCTTCTTTCCGCTGGAGCAAGGCCACCCCTAACCCTTTGTCGGACGCGTCGGTTTGCAGAATAAATGGCGCCTCAAAATCGGGACAGGCGAGTACCGGTGCGGTTGTTAGTGAGGTTTTTAAGGATTCGAATGCGGTTTGCGCGGTGTCGGACCACTGCCATTTCTGGTTTTTTCGCAGTAGGTTGGTCATCGGTGCGACTGTTTTTGAAAATCCTGGAATAAACCTGCGATACCAGGAGGCCGCCCCAAGGAATTGGCGTAATTCGCGCAGGTTGGTAGGTGGTGGAATGTTAATAATGGCGGCTACTTTTTCAGGATCTGTCTGGATTCCTTCGCTGGAGATGACATGCCCGAGGTATCTTATTGCTCGTTGTCCAAAATGGCATTTCTCCTGGTTGAGCTGTAAGTTGGCTGCCCTCAGCCTACGAAACACGGTTCGCAGGTGCTGTATGTGGTCATCGAGGTTAGCACTTAGTACGACAATATCATCTAAGTAAGCGAAGGCGTGGGGGCTCCATATCCGGGCCGATCACCTGGTCTAATAGCTTCTGGAAGGTGGCGGTTGCAGAGTGCAATCCGAATGGTAGCACGCGAAACTGGTATAGTCCCCTCCCGGGTACGGTGAAGGCAGTGAGGGGTTTGCTGTCGTTCGATACAGCTACCTGCCAGTAGCCATTCTTAAGGTCCAATGTGGAGAAATAGCGGGCCTTGCGCAGTCGGTCTAGTATGGTGCTGATATAAGGAAGGGGGTAGGCGTCTTTTTCGGTCACCTCGTTGAGTCGTCGGAAGTCAATACAAAATCGTGGCCTCCCGTCTTTTTTTTGTATGATCACGGTGGGAGAGCTCCATGCGCTATCAGATCGCTCGATAATCCCATCGTTTAGCATCTGATCCACCTCCTGGTTGATGATAGCCATCATTTTCGGATTGCGTGGTTGGTATCGCTGCTTGATCGGGGTTGGATCTTTTAGACGGATGTGATGAGTTATTAAGGGTGTTACCCCCTTTACGCTCTGGAATAGTGATAATTCTTCGTCTAGGAATATTTTTAGTCGGTTGCTGGTAGTGGCTGTGTCCTCCGGAGTGGTGGTGACTTCATATAACGGCTGGATAGATGGACTCACGGTGAGGTGGGGTTGGTCTGTGGAACAATTGATCACCATTCTCCAAGCCCGGATGACGTCCATGCCTAGCAGTATCTGGGTGGAGAGTGTAGGTAGGCATAGGAACGTGGCGTGTCCGAAGACTCCTTCAATGACACAACCCAGGCGGCATTCTTCTGAAATGGAAATCCTCTGTCCATTGGCTAATAGAGCATGTGTACTGGGGATGTGGCAGAATTGTACGCCGCGGGATCGGCAATGGTTCATTAGGTCTTGATTAATGTAAGATCGGGCCGAGCCGGTGTCGATCAATGCGGAGGTAGGGGTGCCAGCGACCATGATTGGGATCAGCATTCGTTCATCGGGGGCTTTCTCGATCGTAGACAGCAGACTATGTTCCTGTCCAGTGACCCGGAGGCTGGGGGGGACGGACGGACGAGGCTCCGTTACTCGACGGTCCGGTCTGCGTTTCCCGCCTGTTTTTGGCAGTTGCAGTCCCTGGTGAGCGTACCCTCTTTCCCGCAGTATGAGCAGAATAGTTTCGGGGGTAGCCTACAATTCTGCCTAAAATGCCCCTTCCCACCGCATCGCCAGCAGGTTCCTTTCCGTTCGTAGTTGGAGAGGGGGAAGTCGTGACGGGTTTTTTGGTGCTCGATACAGTTGCAATATTGGTTGCGTGGTGACTTTTCAGTTCCCTCTGCAGTTTCTCGTATTCCTCGATTTCTCGTACCAGATCTTGGATGCTGTTGCAGTCACGACGGCGAATATACCGCCGATAGTCAGGCAGGAGGTTTGTGTAAACTCGGTATAGCTCCTGAGCGGGTGACATGCCGCTGTGTCGTCGGATTAGCGTCTGAAGGTCAATGATGTATTCGCGGCCTGCTTCTCCCGCACGTTGGACGCGACGACCAATTTGTTCCTCTAAACCCAGGACGTAATCGGCAGGTAGATAGAAAGATCGGAAGTCTTTCAGAAACAGGTCCCATGTATCCCAGCTCTTGTGATTGTTTCGGCACCATAGTAGGGCCGTAGCCTTCAGTAGTTCGGGGATGGCGATCAACAGTTGTTCGTCTGTGAGTTTATAACTTGTCCGTAGCTCCTCTAGTCTTTCGAGGAAGGCCACCGGGTCTGTCTTGCCATCAAAGGACAGATTCCATTTGCGGACTGTTTCGCAGATATGGGTTGGAGTACGAAGCGCGGCTAGGGGGTACCAGAAGCCTTCTGCCTGGCTCCCCGTGAGCTCTGTGGTGGGGGGTGCCAGAGCTGGGTTAGCTCCTGCTAGTTTAGTTGCCTGTCGTACGAACTGCGCGAGACGGTGGCGGAGTTCATCCACGGTTCCCTCGGTTGGCAGTTCAAATTTCTGGAGTTCTGCCTGGAGTTCTTCTTTACGGAGGACATATATCCAGCTGGTTTTAGCCTTGCCCTCGTCTTGTGCCATGTTAGTTATAATTTTTTTCGAGGTCCCTGCTCGGGCGCCAAATTGTGACGCTCCCTTCGGGGGTGTCGGGTTTACTCGGGCGCCAATCGGTTTTCGTTCCCGGGATCAGTCAGTGGAGTGGGATCAAGGTAATGGTAATCAATCACAAGATAAACACAACCAATAACGTAATAATGGGAACTCACGATATTATATTTAATACTGAGAGAACTGGTTCAGTTAATAAACAAATAAATCTTACAGTTAATAACAAAAGAATCTTTGCAATACAAATAATAATAACAATAGTAATCGATGCTATAAATACCAGCAAAAGAAACAGAGAAATTAGTACAAGATATTTCTAACGGTAGTAGCAACAATGCAAGTATTAATTACGGTGCCTAATAACAAATGCATCGTACAGTTAATAACAAATTTACACCTAGCTAAATCAAATAATAACAATAGTAACCGATGCTATAAATACCAGCAAAAGAAACAGAGAAATTAGTACAAGATATTTCTAACAATGCTCGTACCACGTAGTAACGGTTACTAGAGGCTCTACGACAGGACGTGCGCAGCGCGGAGCAGTAGTAACACGGAAACCCACCGCAGGACGTTCGCAATGCAGTGGGGGTACGATCACTGTATACTCTGTGACAGGGCGTGCGCAGCACAGAGCGACAGTCGAAAAGGCACACAACAATAAATCAAAATCTTAGATGTAAAATAAACTATGTAGCGACAATGCTCGTACCAACGCAGTAACGGTTACTAGAGGCTCCACGACAGGACGTGCGCAGCACGGAGCAGTAGTAACACGGAAACCCACCGCAGGACGTTCGCAATGCAGTGGGGGTACGATCACTGTATACTCTGTGACAGGGCGTGCGCAGCACAGAGCGACAGTCGAAAGGCACACAACAATAAATCGAAATCTTAGATGTAAAGTAAACTATGCAGCAACAGGTCATTCGCAGTGCTGACAATAGAGTACAAAAATGAAACAAAAACTGGCTTACCATACGGCTCGATGAACGGGGGCGGTTGGTCGGTAGTCGGAACACTGACTGCCTTTGTGGCCTATGTCTGGCCCTTTTATACCCACCTGTTAGCGACGGGTCCGGACTGTCTTTTTCGGCAAATTTGCTTAATTGAACAGTCCGGTGCAGCGTTCTTGTCCGAGCGGTGTGCGAGTTTGAGCCGCTGTCAACGGAGCGTTGACGGGCATTGCTCCGCTTACCCAGTGCCGTAATTAAAAACATGTGACTTCGTCACAATATTTAAAACACTTTTTCTCGAAATGGCCAAAACCTTGCGTGCTATTACTTTGAAACGAATCACAAGTGTACCGCTACTTCCAAAAAAAATTCAGCCAAATCCGTGTTCCGGTCGTGACAATGTCCCATTGTTAGATAAATGTTGTCCATTTTCTTTAGATATTGACCGACATTAACCGGTTAATGCTGGCATTTTTCGCAGTTTAGTATTTTGCAATAATACTAATAGATTCATGAGTTTCTTTGTTTTACTAGAAAATCGTTAGAATATGTGCCGACGAGGATAGGATTCGAACCCACGCGTGCAGAGCACATTGGATTAGCAGTCCAACGCCTTAACCACTCGGCCACCTCGTCTCTTATAGTCTGATCAGTGCTTTCCTGTCCACGATGCGGTTCCGGGTGGATTAATGTTTGTCCGGATTATATTTACCAAATGGTTTCCAGTATTATTACCATAATTGTCATAATCTCCCCCCCCCAAATTCTCGAATTTAATAATATTTAGACGAATATAAACTTAGCAGAACGTGGTTTCGATCCACAGACCTCTGGGTTATGGGCCCAGCACGCTTCCACTGCGCCACTCTGCTTATACATGTACACCTTATTGGCCTCAGCAAATTATACTGCGATTGTCGGAATTCGAACCCGGATCAACAGTTTGGAAGGCTCTATTACACCTCCATCTTTTGTACATAAGAGCATGTGTTAATATTAATGCGAGCACCCTTGTCAACCACACACACTTGAGAGCAATTGTAGTGCTTCAGTTCGCTCGATTAGTCAATGAGCAATAGGAAGTCGAAAAGAGGGAATGCGACGGCCGGGAATCGAACCCGGATCAACTGCTTGGAAGGCAACTATGCTGACCATTACACCACCATCGCTTTTTGTCCCTTTATTCTCCTTTTTATGAAAGAAATGAGTTCTTACATACGCCCACGTATTTTCAAAAGTAAAATCGGGCTCAACCGGGATTTGAACCCGGGACCTCTCGCACCCAAAGCGAGAATCATACCCCTAGACCATTGAGCCATACATACTGTAATTTAAACAGTTTTTCATTTATTACTAATAATTAACATATAAAAATAACAACAAATTGGGCGAGAATCGAACCCAGTCAGAAATTTAAACTGCTCGGCAACGTCGCACAAACTGTCAGTCGGTAATTTAAACTGTTATATAAACGGTGTTATATATTTAAAACACTTTTTCTCGAAATTGCCAAAACGTTGTGTGCTATTACTTTGAAACGAATCACAAGCGTACCGCTACTTCCAAAAAAAATTCAGCCAAATCCGTGTTCCGGTCGTGACAATGTCCCATTGTTAGATAAATGTTGTCCATTTTCTTTAGATATTGACCGACATTAACCGGTTAATGCTGGCATTTTTCGCAGTTTAGTATTTTGCAATAATACTAATAGATTCATGAGTTTCTTTGTTTTGTTAGAAAATCGTTAGAATATGTGCCGACGAGGATGGGATTCGAACCCACGCGTGCAGAGCACATTGGATTAGCAGTCCAACGCCTTAACCACTCGGCCACCTCGTCTCTTATAGTCTGATCAGTGCTTTCCTATCCACGATGCGGTTCCGGGTGGATTAATGTTTGTCCGGATTATATTTACCAAATGGTTTCCAGTATTATTACCATAATTGTCATAATCTCCCCCCCCCCCCCAAATTCTCGAAGTTAATAATATTTAGAAGAATATAAACTTAGCAGAACGTGGTTTCGATCCACAGACCTCTGGGTTATGGGCCCAGCACGCTTCCACTGCGCCACTCTGCTTATACATGTACACCTTATTGGTTTTGTTAGGGCCTAGGTGTTAGTAAAATAATAATAATAATACTAATAATTGATGTGACTGCTACATGAGCACATTGCCTACTAAGGGCTCAGCAAATTATACTGCGATTGTCGGAATTCGAACCCGGATCAACAGTTTGGAAGGCTCTATTACACCTCCATCTTTTGTACATAAGAGCATGTGTTAATATTAATGCGAGCACCCTTGTCAACCACACACACTTGAGAGCAATTGTAGTACTTCAGTTCGCTCGATTAGTCAATGAGCAATAGGAAGTCGAAAAGAGGGATTGCGACGGCCGGGAATCGAACCCGGATCAACTGCTTGGAAGGCAACTATGCTGACCATTACACCACCATCGCTTTTTGTTCCTTTATTCTTCTTGTTATGAAACAAATGGGTTCTTGCATACGCACACGTAAATTCAAAAGTAAAATTTAGCACAACGGGGATTTTAAGCCGGGACCTCTCGCACCCAAAGCAAGAATCATACCCCTAGACCATTGAGCTTTGTGTCTTATAGTCGGATCAGTGCTTTTCTATTCACGATGCGTTTGTTGGCGGATTAATGTTTGTCCGAATTATATTTACCAAATGATTTCCAGTATTATTACCTTAATTGTCATAATTTTCCTCCCAAAAGTTCTCGAAGTTGATAATATTTAGACGAATATAAACTTAGCAGAACGTGGTTTCGATCCACGGACCTCTGGGTTATGGGCCCAGCACGCTTCCACTGCGCCACTCTGCTTGTACGTGTACACCTTATGTATGCACGATTCTATTATTTCTGTTTTAACTGGGTGTTAGATTCGGTATCACTAATTTATTAATGACATCCATTCATCACCGGCGAGCAAATTTACACTAATATGATCTAGATTAAAACAATATTCTAATAATATCGAAGAGCTCGCATATAAAAGATTGCTCTCTTATTCCATTTACTCGATACTCGATGGTAGGTATAGATAGATAAATGAATGAGTGTATAATGAGTGCTTTTACAAAATATGTGCATGCATCGGCCGGGAATCGAACCCGGGCCGCCCGCGTGGCAGGCGAGCATTCTACCACTGAACCACCGATGCTTGATATATCCGCTATTATTTGTTCCGTTAGGGCCTAGGTGTTAGTAAAATAATAATAATAATTATAAATGTAAGATTTCTTGTGTTACTACACTGAAGTGGACTGCTACATGAGCACATTGCCTACTAAGGGCTCAGCAAATTATACCGCGATTGTCGGAATTCGAACCCGGATCAACAGTTTGGAAGGCACCATTACACCTCCATCTTTTGTACATAAGAGCATGTGTTAAATTTAATGCGAACATCATTCTTAACCACACACACTTGAGAGCAATTGTAGTGCTTCAGTTCGCTAGATTAGTCAATGAGCAATAGGAAGTCGAAAAGAGGGAATGCGACGGCCGGGAATCGAACCCGGATCAACTGCTTGGAAGGCAACTATGCTGACCATTACACCACCATCGCTTTTTGTTCCTTTATTCTCCTTATTACGAAAGAAATGAGTTCTTACATACGCACACGTATTTTCAAAAGTAAAATCGGGCTCAACCGGGATTTGAACCCGGGACCTCTCGCACCCAAAGCGAGAATCATACCCCTAGACCATTGAGCCATACATACTGTAATTTAAACAGTTTTTCATTTATTACTAATAATTAACATATAAAAATAACAACAAATTGGGCGAGAATCGAACCCAGTCAGAAATTTAAACTGCTCGGCAACGTCGCACAAACTGTCAGTCGGTAATTTAAACTGTTATATAAACGGTGTTATATATTTAAAACACTTTTTCTCGAAATGGCCAAAACGTTGCGTGCTATTACTTTGAAACGAATCACAAGTGTACCGCTACTTCCAAAAAAAATTCAGCCAAATCCGTGTTCCGGTCGTGACAATGTCCCATTGTTAGATAAATGTTGTCCATTTTCTTTAGATATTGACCGACATTAACCGGTTAATGCTGGCATTTTTCGCAGTTTAGTATTTTGCAATAATACTAATAGATTCATGAGTTTCTTTGTTTTACTAGAAAATCGTTAGAATATGTGCCGACGAGGATGGGATTCGAACCCACGCGTGCAGAGCACATTGGATTAGCAGTCCAACGCCTTAACCACTCGGCCACCACGTCTCTTACAGTCTGATCAGTGCTTTCCTATCCACGATGCGGTTCCGGGTGGATTAATGTTTGTCCGGATTATATTTACCAAATGGTTTCCAGTATTATTACCATAATTGTCATAATCTCCCCCCCCCCCAAATTCTCGAAGTTAATAATATTTAGACGAATATAAACTTAGCAGAACGTGGTTTCGATCCACAGACCTCTGGGTTATGGGCCCAGCACGCTTCCACTGCGCCACTCTGCTTATAAATGTACACCTTATTGGTTTTGTTAGGGCCTAGGTGTTAGTAAAATAATAATAATAATACTAATAATTGATGTGACTGCTACATGAGCACATTGCCTACTAAGGGCTCAGCAAATTATACTGCGATTGTCGGAATTCGAACCCGGATCAACAGTTTGGAAGGCTCTATTACACCTCCATCTTTTGTACATAAGAGCATGTGTTAATATTAATGCGAGCACCCTTGTCAACCACACACACTTGAGAGCAATTGTAGTACTTCAGTTCGCTCGATTAGTCAATGAGCAATAGGAAGTCGAAAAGAGGGATTGCGACGGCCGGGAATCGAACCCGGATCAACTGCTTGGAAGGCAACTATGCTGACCATTACACCACCATCGCTTTTTGTTCCTTTATTCTTCTTGTTATGAAACAAATGGGTTCTTGCATACGCACACGTAAATTCAAAAGTAAAATTTAGCACAACGGGGATTTTAAGCCGGGACCTCTCGCACCCAAAGCAAGAATCATACCCCTAGACCATTGAGCTTTGTGTCTTATAGTCGGATCAGTGCTTTTCTATTCACGATGCGTTTGCTGGCGGATTAATGTTTGTCCGAATTATATTTACCAAATGATTTCCAGTATTATTACCTTAATTGTCATAATTTTCCTCCCAAAAGTTCTCGAAGTTGATAATATTTAGACGAATATAAACTTAGCAGAACGTGGTTTCGATCCACGGACCTCTGGGTTATGGGCCCAGCACGCTTCCACTGCGCCACTCTGCTTGTACGTGTACACCTTATGTATGCACGATTCTATTATTTCTGTTTTAACTGGGTGTTAGATTCGGTATCACTAATTTATTAATGACATCCATTCATCACCGGCGAGCAAATTTACCCACTAATATGATCTAGATTAAAACAATATTCTAATAATATCGAAGAGCTCGCATATAAAAGATTGCTCTCTTATTCCATTTACTCGATACTCGATGGTAGGTATAGATAGATAAATGAATGAGTGTATAATGAGTGCTTTTACAAAATATGTGCATGCATCGGCCGGGAATCGAACCCGGGCCGCCCGCGTGGCAGGCGAGCATTCTACCACTGAACCACCGATGCTTGATATATCCGCTATTATTTGTTCCGTTAGGGCCTAGGTGTTAGTAAAATAATAATAATAATTATAAATGTAAGATTTCTTGTGTTACTACACTGAAGTGGACTGCTACATGAGCACATTGCCTACTAAGGGCTCAGCAAATTATACCGCGATTGTCGGAATTCGAACCCGGATCAACAGTTTGGAAGGCACCATTACACCTCCATCTTTTGAACATAAGAGCATGTGTTAATTTTAATCCGAACACCATTCTTAACCACACACACTTGAGAGCAATTGTAGTGCTTCAGTTCGCTCGATTAGTCAATGAGCAATAGGAAGTCGAAAAGAGGGAATGCGACGGCCGGGAATCGAACCCGGATCAACTGCTTGGAAGGCAACTATGCTGACCATTACACCACCATCGCTTTTTGTTCCTTTATTCTCCTTATTACGAAAGAAATGAGTTCTTACATACGCACACGTATTTTCAAAAGTAAAATCGGGCTCAACCGGGATTTGAACCCGGGACCTCTCGCACCCAAAGCGAGAATCATACCCCTAGACCATTGAGCCATACATACTGTAATTTAAACAGTTTTTCATTTATTACTAATAATTAACATATAAAAATAACAACAAATTGGGCGAGAATCGAACCCAGTCAGAAATTTAAACTGCTCGGCAACGTCGCACAAACTGTCAGTCGGTAATTTAAACTGTTATATAAACGGTGTTATATATTTAAAACACTTTTTCTCGAAATGGCCAAAACCTTGCGTGCTATTACTTTGAAACGAATCACAAGTGTACCGCTACTTCCAAAAAAAATTCAGCCAAATCCGTGTTCCGGTCGTGACAATGTCCCATTGTTAGATAAATGTTGTCCATTTTCTTTAGATATTGACCGACATTAACCGGTTAATGCTGGCATTTTTCGCAGTTTAGTATTTTGCAATAATACTAATAGATTCATGAGTTTCTTTGTTTTACTAGAAAATCGTTAGAATATGTGCCGACGAGGATGGGATTCGAACCCACGCGTGCAGAGCACATTGGATTAGCAGTCCAACGCCTTAACCACTCGGCCACCTCGTCTCTTATAGTCTGATCAGTGCTTTCCTGTCCACGATGCGGTTCCGGGTGGATTAATGTTTGTCCGGATTATATTTACCAAATGGTTTCCAGTATTATTACCATAATTGTCATAATCTCCCCCCCCCAAATTCTCGAATTTAATAATATTTAGACGAATATAAACTTAGCAGAACGTGGTTTCGATCCACAGACCTCTGGGTTATGGGCCCAGCACGCTTCCACTGCGCCACTCTGCTTATACATGTACACCTTATTGGCCTCAGCAAATTATACTGCGATTGTCGGAATTCGAACCCGGATCAACAGTTTGGAAGGCTCTATTACACCTCCATCTTTTGTACATAAGAGCATGTGTTAATATTAATGCGAGCACCCTTGTCAACCACACACACTTGAGAGCAATTGTAGTGCTTCAGTTCGCTCGATTAGTCAATGAGCAATAGGAAGTCGAAAAGAGGGAATGCGACGGCCGGGAATCGAACCCGGATCAACTGCTTGGAAGGCAACTATGCTGACCATTACACCACCATCGCTCTTTGTCCCTTTATTCTCCTTTTTATGAAAGAAATGAGTTCTTACATACGCCCACGTATTTTCAAAAGTAAAATCGGGCTCAACCGGGATTTGAACCCGGGACCTCTCGCACCCAAAGCGAGAATCATACCCCTAGACCATTGAGCCATACATACTGTAATTTAAACAGTTTTTCATTTATTACTAATAATTAACATATAAAAATAACAACAAATTGGGCGAGAATCGAACCCAGTCAGAAATTTAAACTGCTCGGCAACGTCGCACAAACTGTCAGTCGGTAATTTAAACTGTTATATAAACGGTGTTATATATTTAAAACACTTTTTCTCGAAATGGCCAAAACCTTGCGTGCTATTACTTTGAAACGAATCACAAGTGTACCGCTACTTCCAAAAAAAATTCAGCCAAATTCGTGTTCCGGTCGTGACAATGTCCCATTGTTAGATAAATGTTGTCCATTTTCTTTAGATATTGACCGACATTAACCGGTTAATGCTGGCATTTTTCGCAGTTTAGTATTTTGCAATAATACTAATAGATTCATGAGTTTCTTTGTTTTACTAGAAAATCGTTAGAATATGTGCCGACGAGGATGGGATTCGAACCCACGCGTGCAGAGCACATTGGATTAGCAGTCCAACGCCTTAACCACTCGGCCACCACGTCTCTTACAGTCTGATCAGTGCTTTCCTGTCCACGATGCGGTTCCGGGTGGATTAATGTTTGTCCGGATTATATTTACCAAATGGTTTCCAGTATTATTACCATAATTGTCATAATCTCCCCCCCCCCCCAAATTCTCGAATTTAATAATATTTAGACGAATATAAACTTAGCAGAACGTGGTTTCGATCCACAGACCTCTGGGTTATGGGCCCAGCACGCTTCCACTGCGCCACTCTGCTTATACATGTACACCTTATTGGCCTCAGCAAATTATACTGCGATTGTCGGAATTCGAACCCGGATCAACAGTTTGGAAGGCTCTATTACACCTCCATCTTTTGTACATAAGAGCATGTGTTAATATTAATGCGAGCACCCTTGTCAACCACACACACTTGAGAGCAATTGTAGTGCTTCAGTTCGCTCGATTAGTCAATGAGCAATAGGATGTCGAAAAGAGGGAATGCGACGGCCGGGAATCGAACCCGGATCAACTGCTTGGAAGGCAACTATGCTGACCATTACACCACCATCGCTTTTTGTCCCTTTATTCTCCTTTTTATGAAAGAAATGAGTTCTTACATACGCCCACGTATTTTCAAAAGTAAAATCGGGCTCAACCGGGATTTGAACCCGGGACCTCTCGCACCCAAAGCGAGAATCATACCCCTAGACCATTGAGCCATACATACTGTAATTTAAACAGTTTTTCATTTATTACTAATAATTAACATATAAAAATAACAACAAATTGGGCGAGAATCGAACCCAGTCAGAAATTTAAACTGCTCGGCAACGTCGCACAAACTGTCAGTCGGTAATTTAAACTGTTATATAAACGGTGTTATATATTTAAAACACTTTTTCTCGAAATTGCCAAAACGTTGTGTGCTATTACTTTGAAACAAATCACAAGCGTACCGCTACTTCCAAAAAAAATTCAGCCAAATCCGTGTTCCGGTCGTGACAATGTCCCATTGTTAGATAAATGTTGTCCATTTTCTTTAGATATTGACCGACATTAACCGGTTAATGCTGGCATTTTTCGCAGTTTAGTATTTTGCAATAATACTAATAGATTCATGAGTTTCTTTGTTTTACTAGAAAATCGTTAGAATATGTGCCGACGAGGATGGGATTCGAACCCACGCGTGCAGAGCACATTGGATTAGCAGTCCAACGCCTTAACCACTCGGCCACCTCGTCTCTTATAGTCTGATCAGTGCTTTCCTATCCACGATGCGGTTCCGGGTGGATTAATGTTTGTCCGGATTATATTTACCAAATGGTTTCCAGTATTATTACCATAATTGTCATAATCTCCCCCCCCCCCAAATTCTCAAAGTTAATAATATTTAGACGAATATAAACTTAGCAGAACGTGGTTTCGATCCACAGACCTCTGGGTTATGGGCCCAGCACGCTTCCACTGCGCCACTCTGCTTATACATGTACACCTTATTGGTTTTGTTAGGGCCTAGGTGTTAGTAAAATAATAATAATAATACTAATAATTGATGTGACTGCTACATGAGCACATTGCCTACTAAGGGCTCAGCAAATTATACTGCGATTGTCGGAATTCGAACCCGGATCAACAGTTTGGAAGGCTCTATTACACCTCCATCTTTTGTACATAAGAGCATGTGTTAATATTAATGCGAGCACCCTTGTCAACCACACACACTTGAGAGCAATTGTAGTACTTCAGTTCGCTCGATTAGTCAATGAGCAATAGGAAGTCGAAAAGAGGGAATGCGACGGCCGGGAATCGAACCCGGATCAACTGCTTGGAAGGCAACTATGCTGACCATTACACCACCATCGCTTTTTGTTCCTTTATTCTTCTTGTTATGAAACAAATGGGTTCTTGCATACGCACACGTAAATTCAAAAGTAAAATTTAGCACAACGGGGATTTTAAGCCGGGACCTCTCGCACCCAAAGCAAGAATCATACCCCTAGACCATTGAGCTTTGTGTCTTATAGTCGGATCAGTGCTTTTCTATTCACGATGCGTTTGCTGGCGGATTAATGTTTGTCCGAATTATATTTACCAAATGATTTCCAGTATTATTACCTTAATTGTCATAATTTTCCTCCCAAAAGTTCTCGAAGTTGATAATATTTAGACGAATATAAACTTAGCAGAACGTGGTTTCGATCCACGGACCTCTGGGTTATGGGCCCAGCACGCTTCCACTGCGCCACTCTGCTTGTACGTGTACACCTTATGTATGCACGATTCTATTATTTCTGTTTTAACTGGGTGTTAGATTCGGTATCACTAATTTATTAATGACATCCATTCATCACCGGCGAGCAAATTTACCCACTAATATGATCTAGATTAAAACAATATTCTAATAATATCGAAGAGCTCGCATATAAAAGATTGCTCTCTTATTCCATTTACTCGATACTCGATGGTAGGTATAGATAGATAAATGAATGAGTGTATAATGAGTGCTTTTACAAAATATGTGCATGCATCGGCCGGGAATCGAACCCGGGCCGCCCGCGTGGCAGGCGAGCATTCTACCACTGAACCACCGATGCTTGATATATCCGCTATTATTTGTTCCGTTAGGGCCTAGGTGTTAGTAAAATAATAATAATAATTATAAATGTAAGATTTCTTGTGTTACTACACTGAAGTGGACTGCTACATGAGCACATTGCCTACTAAGGGCTCAGCAAATTATACCGCGATTGTCGGAATTCGAACCCGGATCAACAGTTTGGAAGGCACCATTACACCTCCATCTTTTGAACATAAGAGCATGTGTTAATTTTAATCCGAACACCATTCTTAACCACACACACTTGAGAGCAATTGTAGTGCTTCAGTTCGCTCGATTAGTCAATGAGCAATAGGAAGTCGAAAAGAGGGAATGCGACGTCCGGGAATCGAACCCGGATCAACTGCTTGGAAGGCAACTATGCTGACCATTACACCACCATCGCTTTTTGTTCCTTTATTCTCCTTATTACGAAAGAAATGAGTTCTTACATACGCACACGTATTTTCAAAAGTAAAATCGGGCTCAATCGGGATTTGAACCCGGGACCTCTCGCACCCAAAGCGAGAATCATACCCCTAGACCATTGAGCCATACATACTGTAATTTAAACAGTTTTTCATTTATTACTAATAATTAACATATAAAAATAACAACAAATTGGGCGAGAATCGAACCCAGTCAGAAATTTAAACTACTCGGCAACGTCGCACAAACTGTCAGTCGGTAATTTAAACTGTTATATAAACGGTGTTATATATTTAAAACACTTTTTCTCGAAATGGCCAAAACGTTGCGTGCTATTACTTTGAAACGAATCACAAGTGTACCGCTACTTCCAAAAAAAATTCAGCCAAATCCGTGTTCCGGTCGTGACAATGTCCCATTGTTAGATAAATGTTGTCCATTTTCTTTAGATATTGACCGACATTAACCGGTTAATGCTAGCATTTTTCGCAGTTTAGTATTTTGCAATAATACTAATAGATTCATGAGTTTCTTTGTTTTACTAGAAAATCGTTAGAATATGTGCCGACGAGGATGGGATTCGAACCCACGCGTGCAGAGCACATTGGATTAGCAGTCCAACGCCTTAACCACTCGGCCACCACGTCTCTTACAGTCTGATCAGTGCTTTCCTATCCACGATGCGGTTCCGGGTGGATTAATGTTTGTCCGGATTATATTTACCAAATGGTTTCCAGTATTATTACCATAATTGTCATAATCTCCCCCCCCCCAAATTCTCGAAGTTAATAATATTTAGACGAATATAAACTTAGCAGAACGTGCTTTCGATCCACAGACCTCTGGGTTATGGGCCCAGCACGCTTCCACTGCGCCACTCTGCTTATACATGTACACCTTATTGGTTTTGTTAGGGCCTAGGTGTTAGTAAAATAATAATAATAATACTAATAATTGATGTGACTGCTACATGAGCACATTGCCTACTAAGGGCTCAGCAAATTATACTGCGATTGTCGGAATTCGAACCCGGATCAACAGTTTGGAAGGCTCTATTACACCTCCATCTTTTGTACATAAGAGCATGTGTTAATATTAATGCGAGCACCCTTGTCAACCACACACACTTGAGAGCAATTGTAGTACTTCAGTTCGCTCGATTAGTCAATGAGCAATAGGAAGTCGAAAAGAGGGATTGCGACGGCCGGGAATCGAACCCGGATCAACTGCTTGGAAGGCAACTATGCTGACCATTACACCACCATCGCTTTTTGTTCCTTTATTCTTCTTGTTATGAAACAAATGGGTTCTTGCATACGCACACGTAAATTCAAAAGTAAAATTTAGCACAACGGGGATTTTAAGCCGGGACCTCTCGCACCCAAAGCAAGAATCATACCCCTAGACCATTGAGCTTTGTGTCTTATAGTCGGATCAGTGCTTTTCTATTCGCGATGCGTTTGCGGGCGGATTAATGTTTGTCCGAATTATATTTACCAAATGATTTCCAGTATTATTACCTTAATTGTCATAATTTTCCTCCCAAAAGTTCTCGAAGTTGATAATATTTAGACGAATATAAACTTAGCAGAACGTGGTTTCGATCCACGGACCTCTGGGTTATGGGCCCAGCACGCTTCCACTGCGCCACTCTGCTTGTACGTGTACACCTTATGTATGCACGATTCTATTATTTCTGTTTTAACTGGGTGTTAGATAATAATAATAATAATTATAAATGTAAGATTTCTTGTGTTACTACACTGAAGTGGACTGCTACATGAGCACATTGCCTACTAAGGGCTCAGCAAATTATACCGCGATTGTCGGAATTCGAATCCGGATCAACAGTTTGGAAGGCACCATTACACCTCCATCTTTTGTACATAAGAGCATGTGTTAATTTTAATGCGAACACCATTCTTAACCACACACACTTGAGAGCAATTGTAGTGCTTCAGTTCGCCCGATTAGTCAATGAGCAATAGGAAGTCGAAAAGAGGGAATGCGACGGCCGGGAATCGAACCCGGATCAACTGCTTGGAAGGCAACTATGCTGACCATTACACCACCATCGCTTTTTGTCTCTTTATTCTCCTTTTTATGAAAGAAATGAGTTCTTACATACGCCCACGTATTTTCAAAAGTAAAATCGGGCTCAACCGGGATTTGAATCCGGGACCTCTCGCACCCTTACTTTACTTTAAAAATTTCTTTATTTGTTTTCATATTTTATACAATACCCTTACAACTATAAGTACATTTTTTACTGGGTGCACATGACATGAAACAGATAGGACAGGCAATAACAATGCATGACATTAGCGTATTGCTAGACCTAGAGACTGACACATGACAAGAGACACAGCTTATATACTATAGAGTTAGTAATGTGCTTAATCTAGGTTAGTACAGGAGTTCCTAACTATTGTTTAACCTCCCGGCTTAAATCTACTTACCTAGGGCTTAAAATAATTATGACAATGATTTACGAAACTTATTGACTAGGATATGCTACTATTTACTTATTGTCATACAGGAAAAATTTAGAGAAAAAAACCTGCTTCAAAAATTGTGCTTAATCTAACTTATGTATTAGTGTTTGTTATTATGCGTATTTACAGTGATGATGTTATTTACAATGAGATGATTTATTTTTATTGCTTGTTTGGAGTGGTTGGTGGGATTTGGTTAGTATTTTGTAGGGGATGTTAGTTTGGAACGCCTGCGGTGAAGAGTGGGAGCGTCTGGTATGGTAATTTGTGTTTTATTGTAAATGGTGTATTGTGTGCTCGTATGTGTGTCATGTTTTGTGTTAGTGTGCTGTGTTGTGTTTGTGTTGTGTAGAATTTCTGTGCCATGTGTGTTATGTATTCGTGTATGTATGGTATCTGTGTAGTTTCGTGTAAGTCTACGATTCTTGTGTATCTGTCTGCGTTATTAATTAAGCGCAGACATTTATTTTGCAATCGCTGTAACGGTTTCAGTGCAGTGACAGAGGCGGAGCACCAGACTGGGGCTGCATAAGTGAGTATGGGACGGATGATTGTCGTGTATATAAGCTTTTTATTTTTGCTAGTGAGTGAACTATTTCTGTTTAATAATGAGTATAATAAGTAGATGATTATGTTGGCTTTTTTGATTGAATGTTTAATGTGAGTGTAGAAGGATAGTCTAGCATCTAGATGTACACCGAGGTATTTGACGGAGGGTGAGGGGTGGGTTTTGTGGTTTTCGAGTTTCAAAGGGGTGAATATTTTGTTATTAGTGTGTTTGCGTGTGAAGACAATGGTTTCGGTCTTGGTATGGTTGATGGATATTTTCCAGGATTTCCAATATGGGTGAAGAATGTCTAAGTGGATCTGGAGTTGCTTGTTGGCGACTTCTGCGCTGAATGAGTGGGCATAGATGGCCGTATCATCTGCGTAGAGTGCTGTTTTGGTTTTCGGGAATTCGGGAAGATCATGGATGTACAGAGTAAATAATCTAGGACCGAGTACGCTGCCTTGAGGGATACCGGCCAGGATAGGACGAGCTGTGGATAGGGTATTGTTTACTTTGACACGTAGAGTGCGATTATTTAGGTAGGAGTAGATAATTTTAATTAGGTGTGGAGGGAAACCAGCGCGTTGCAATTTGCAGATGAGTCCAGTTATCCATACTTTATCGAAAGCTTTTTCGATGTCTAACAGGGCCATCGCTGTGACTTTGTTTCTGTTGTAGTTCGTAGTTATGTCAGTCACTATCCTTGCAACTTGCTGGACGGTGTTGTGCTTGGGACGGAAACCAAATTGTGATGCGGGGATGATGTTAGCTGTTTTTTCGTGTTTGTTTAAGCGGGAGAGAATAATTTTTTCGGTAATTTTAGCAAAGGTATTAAGGAGGCTTATTGGACGATAGCTAGTAGGTAGTTTATGATTTTTGTTGGGTTTGGGAATGGGAATAACTACTGCTTGTTTCCAAGCAGTAGGGAAGTATTGAAGTTTCAAGATGGAGTTGATGATATAGGTAAGTTGGACTATTACTTTACGGGATAGGTTTTTAAGAACAATGTTTTGTATTTTGTCTGGTCCTGGAGCTTTTTGGTTAGGGAGATGTTTTAGGTACTCCTTGATTTCGGACGGGGAGGTTAGCAATTTGGAGAGTGTTTTAGCTGTTGTTGGTGTAGGGGTATGTAGGAATTGTGTCGTTTGGTTAATGATTTCGGTTTGTTCTCTCGCACCCAAAGCGAGAATCATACCCCTAGACCATTGAGCCATACATACTGTAATTTAAACAGTTTTTCATTTATTACTAATAATTAACATATAAAAATAACAACAAATTGGGCGAGAATCGAACCCAGTCAGAAATTTAAACTGCTCGGCAACGTCGCACAAACTGTCAGTCGGTAATTTAAACTGTTATATAAACGGTGTTATATATTTAAAACACTTTTTCTCGAAATGGCCAAAACGTTGCGTGCTATTACTTTGAAACGAATCACAAGTGTACCGCTACTTCCAAAAAAAATTCAGCCAAATCCGTGTTCCGGTCGTGACAATGTCCCATTGTTAGATAAATGTTGTCCATTTTCTTTAGATATTGACCGACATTAACCGGTTAATGCTGGCATTTTTCGCAGTTTAGTATTTTGCAATAATACTAATAGATTCATGAGTTTCTTTGTTTTACTAGAAAATCGTTAGAATATGTGCCGACGAGGATGGGATTCGAACCCACGCGTGCAGAGCACATTGGATTAGCAGTCCAACGCCTTAACCACTCGGCCACCTCGTCTCTTATAGTCTGATCAGTGCTTTCCTATCCACGATGCGGTTCCGGGTGGATTAATGTTTGTCCGGATTATATTTACCAAATGGTTTCCAGTATTATTACCATAATTGTCATAATCTCCCCCCCCCCCCAAATTCTCGAAGTTAATAATATTTAGACGAATATAAACTTAGCAGAACGTGGTTTCGATCCACAGCCCTCTGGGTTATGGGCCCAGCACGCTTCCACTGCGCCACTCTGCCTATACATGTACACCTTATTGGTTTTGTTAGGGCCTAGGTGTTAGTAAAATAATAATAATAATACTAATAATTGATGTGACTGCTACATGAGCACATTGCCTACTAAGGGCTCAGCAAATTATACTGCGATTGTCGGAATTCGAACCCGGATCAACAGTTTGGAAGGCTCTATTACACCTCCATCTTTTGTACATAAGAGCATGTGTTAATATTAATGCGAGCACCCTTGTCAACCACACACACTTGAGAGCAATTGTAGTACTTCAGTTCGCTCGATTAGTCAATGAGCAATAGGAAGTCGAAAAGAGGGATTGCGACGGCCGGGAATCGAACCCGGATCAACTGCTTGGAAGGCAACTATGCTGACCATTACACCACCATCGCTTTTTGTTCCTTTATTCTTCTTGTTATGAAACAAATGGGTTCTTGCATACGCACACGTAAATTCAAAAGTAAAATTTAGCACAACGGGGATTTTAAGCCGGGACCTCTCGCACCCAAAGCAAGAATCATACCCCTAGACCATTGAGCTTTGTGTCTTATAGTCGGATCAGTGCTTTTCTATTCACGATGCGTTTGCGGGCGGATTAATGTTTGTCCGAATTATATTTACCAAATGATTTCCAGTATTATTACCTTAATTGTCATAATTTTCCTCCCAAAAGTTCTCGAAGTTGATAATATTTAGACGAATATAAACTTAGCAGAACGTGGTTTCGATCCACGGACCTCTGGGTTATGGGCCCAGCACGCTTCCACTGCGCCACTCTGCTTGTACGTGTACACCTTATGTATGCACGATTCTATTATTTCTGTTTTAACTGGGTGTTAGATAATAATAATAATAATTATAAATGTAAGATTTCTTGTGTTACTACACTGAAGTGGACTGCTACATGAGCACATTGACTACTAAGGGCTCAGCAAATTATACCGAGATTGTCCGAATTCGAACCCGGATCAACAGTTTGGAAGGCACCATTACACCTCCATCTTTTGTACATAAGAGCATGTGTTAATTTTAATGCGAACACCATTCTTAACCACACACACTTGAGAGCAATTGTAGTGCTTCAGTTCGCCCGATTAGTCAATGAGCAATAGGAAGTCGAAAAGAGGGAATGCGAAGGCCGGGAATCGAACCCGGATCAACTGCTTGGAAGGCAACTATGCTGACCATTACACCACCATCGCTTTTTGTCCCTTTATTCTCCTTTTTATGAAAGAAATGAGTTCTTACATACGCCCACGTATTTTCAAAAGTAAAATCGGGCTCAACCGGGATTTGAACCCGGGACCTCTCGCACCCAAAGCAAGAATCATACCCCTAGACCATTGAGCCATACATACTGTAATTTAAACAGTTTTTCATTTATTACTAATAATTAACATATAAAAATAACAACAAATTGGGCGAGAATCGAACCCAGTCAGAAATTTAAACTGCTCGGCAACGTCGCACAAACTGTCAGTCGGTAATTTAAACTGTTATATAAACGGTGTTATATATTTAAAACACTTTTTCTCGAAATTGCCAAAACTTTGAAACGAATCACAAGTGTACCGCTACTTCCAAAAAAAATTCAGCCAAATCCGTGTTCCGGTCGTGACAATGTCCCATTGTTAGATAAATGTTGTCCATTTTCTTTAGATATTGACCGACATTAACCGGTTAATGCTGGCATTTTTCGCAGTTTAGTATTTTGCAATAATACTAATAGATTCATGAGTTTCTTTGTTTTACTAGAAAATCGTTAGAATATGTGCCGACGAGGATGGGATTCGAACCCACGCGTGCAGAGCACATTGGATTAGCAGTCCAACGCCTTAACCACTCGGCCACCTCGTCTCTTATAGTCTGATCAGTGCTTTCCTATCCACGATGCGGTTCCGGGTGGATTAATGTTTGTCCGGATTATATTTACCAAATGGTTTCCAGTATTATTACCATAATTGTCATAATCTCCCCCCCCCCCAAATTCTCGAAGTTAATAATATTTAGACGAATATAAACTTAGCAGAACGTGGTTTCGATCCACAGCCCTCTGGGTTATGGGCCCAGCACGCTTCCACTGCGCCACTCTGCTTATACATGTACACCTTATTGGTTTTGTTAGGGCCTAGGTGTTAGTAAAATAATAATAATAATACTAATAATTGATGTGACTGCTACATGAGCACATTGCCTACTAAGGGCTCAGCAAATTATACTGCGATTGTCGGAATTCGAACCCGGATCAACAGTTTGGAAGGCTCTATTACACCTCCATCTTTTGTACATAAGAGCATGTGTTAATATTAATGCGAGCACCCTTGTCAACCACACACACTTGAGAGCAATTGTAGTACTTCAGTTCGCTCGATTAGTCAATGAGCAATAGGAAGTCGAAAAGAGGGATTGCGACGGCCGGGAATCGAACCCGGATCAACTGCTTGGAAGGCAACTATGCTGACCATTACACCACCATCGCTTTTTGTTCCTTTATTCTTCTTGTTATGAAACAAATGGGTTCTTGCATACGCACACGTAAATTCAAAAGTAAAATTTAGCACAACGGGGATTTTAAGCCGGGACCTCTCGCACCCAAAGCAAGAATCATACCCCTAGACCATTGAGCTTTGTGTCTTATAGTCGGATCAGTGCTTTTCTATTCGCGATGCGTTTGCGGGCGGATTAATGTTTGTCCGAATTATATTTACCAAATGGTTTCCAGTATTATTACCTTAATTGTCATAATTTTCCTCCCAAAAGTTCTCGAAGTTGATAATATTTAGACGAATATAAACTTAGCAGAACGTGGTTTCGATCCACGGACCTCTGGGTTATGGGCCCAGCACGCTTCCACTGCGCCACTCTGCTTGTACGTGTACACCTTATGTATGCACGATTCTATTATTTCTGTTTTAACTGGGTGTTAGATAATAATAATAATAATTATAAATGTAAGATTTCTTGTGTTACTACACTGAAGTGGACTGCTACATGAGCACATTGCCTACTAAGGGCTCAGCAAATTATACCGCGATTGTCGGAATTCGAACCCGGATCAACAGTTTGGAAGGCACCATTACACCTCCATCTTTTGTACATAAGAGCATGTGTTAATTTTAATGCGAACACCATTCTTAACCACACACACTTGAGAGCAATTGTAGTGCTTCAGTTCGCCCGATTAGTCAATGAGCAATAGGAAGTCGAAAAGAGGGAATGCGACGGCCGGGAATCGAACCCGGATCAACTGCTTGGAAGGCAACTATGCTGACCATTACACCACCATCGCTTTTTGTCCCTTTATTCTCCTTTTTATGAAAGAAATGAGTTCTTACATACGCCCACGTATTTTCAAAAGTAAAATCGGGCTCAACCGGGATTTGAACCCGGGACCTCTCGCACCCTTACTTTACTTTAAAAATTTCTTTATTTGTTTTCATATTTTATACAATACCCTTACAACTATAAGTACATTTTTTACTGGGTGCACATGACATGAAACAGATAGGACAGGCAATAACAATGCATGACATTAGCGTATTGCTAGACCTAGAGACTGACACATGACAAGAGACACAGCTTATATACTATAGAGTTAGTAATGTGCTTAATCTAGGTTAGTACAGGAGTTCCTAACTATTGTTTAACCTCCCGGCTTAAATCTACTTACCTAGGGCTTAAAATAATTATGACAATGATTTACGAAACTTATTGACTAGGATATGCTACTATTTACTTATTGTCATACAGGAAAAATTTAGAGAAAAAAACCTGCTTCAAAAATTGTGCTTAATCTAACTTATGTATTAGTGTTTGTTATTATGCGTATTTACAGTGATGATGTTATTTACAATGAGATGATTTATTTTTATTGCTTGTTTGGAGTGGTTGGTGGGATTTGGTTAGTATTTTGTAGGGGATGTTAGTTTGGAACGCCTGCGGTGAAGAGTGGGAGCGTCTGGTATGGTAATTTGTGTTTTATTGTAAATGGTGTATTGTGTGCTCGTATGTGTGTCATGTTTTGTGTTAGTGTGCTGTGTTGTGTTTGTGTTGTGTAGAATTTCTGTGCCATGTGTGTTATGTATTCGTGTATGTATGGTATCTGTGTAGTTTCGTGTAAGTCTACGATTCTTGTGTATCTGTCTGCGTTATTAATTAAGCGCAGACATTTATTTTGCAATCGCTGTAACGGTTTCAGTGCAGTGACAGAGGCGGAGCACCAGACTGGGGCTGCATAAGTGAGTATGGGACGGATGATTGTCGTGTATATAAGCTTTTTATTTTTGCTAGTGAGTGAACTATTTCTGTTTAATAATGAGTATAATAAGTAGATGATTATGTTGGCTTTTTTGATTGAATGTTTAATGTGAGTGTTGAAGGATAGTCTAGCATCTAGATGTACACCGAGGTATTTGACGGAGGGTGAGGGGTGGGTTTTGTGGTTTTCGAGTTTCAAAGGGGTGAATATTTTGTTATTAGTGTGTTTGCGTGTGAAGACAATGGTTTCGGTCTTGGTATGGTTGATGGATATTTTCCAGGATTTCCAATATGGGTGAAGAATGTCTAAGTGGATCTGGAGTTGCTTGTTGGCGACTTCTGCGCTGAATGAGTGGGCATAGATGGCCGTATCATCTGCGTAGAGTGCTGTTTTGGTTTTCGGGAATTCGGGAAGATCATGGATGTACAGAGTAAATAATCTAGGACCGAGTACGCTGCCTTGAGGGATACCGGCCAGGATAGGATGAGCTGTGGATAGGGTATTGTTTACTTTGACACGTAGAGTGCGATTATTTAGGTAGGAGTTGATAATTTTAATTAGGTGTGGAGGGAAACCAGCGCGTTGCAATTTGCAGATGAGTCCAGTTATCCATACTTTATCGAAAGCTTTTTCGATGTCTAACAGGGCCATCGCTGTGACTTTGTTTCTGTTGTAGTTCGTAGTTATGTCAGTCACTATCCTTGCAACTTGCTGGACGGTGTTGTGCTTGGGACGGAAACCAAATTGTGATGCGGGGATGATGTTAGCTGTTTTTTCGTGTTTGTTTAAGCGGGAGAGAATAATTTTTTCGGTAATTTTAGCAAAGGTATTAAGGAGGCTTATTGGACGATAGCTAGTAGGTAGTTTATGATTTTTGTTGGGTTTGGGAATGGGAATAACTACTGCTTGTTTCCAAGCAGTAGGGAAGTATTGAAGTTTCAAGATGGAGTTGATGATATAGGTAAGTTGGACTATTACTTTACGGGATAGGTTTTTAAGAACAATGTTTTGTATTTTGTCTGGTCCTGGAGCTTTTTGGTTAGGGAGATGTTTTAGGTACTCCTTGATTTCGGACGGGGAGGTTAGCAATTTGGAGAGTGTTTTAGCTGTTGTTGGTGTAGGGGTATGTAGGAATTGTGTCGTTTGGTTAATGATTTCGGTTTGTTCTCTCGCACCCAAAGCGAGAATCATACCCCTAGACCATTGAGCCATACATACTGTAATTTAAACAGTTTTTCATTTATTACTAATAATTAACATATAAAAATAACAACAAATTGGGCGAGAATCGAACCCAGTCAGAAATTTAAACTGCTCGGCAACGTCGCACAAACTGTCAGTCGGTAATTTAAACTGTTATATAAACGGTGTTATATATTTAAAACACTTTTTCTCGAAATGGCCAAAACGTTGCGTGCTATTACTTTGAAACGAATCACAAGTGTACCGCTACTTCCAAAAAAATTTCAGCCAAATCCGTGTTCCGGTCGTGACAATGTCCCATTGTTAGATAAATATTGTCCATTTTCTTTAGATATTGACCGACATTAACCGGTTAATGCTGGCATTTTTCGCAGTTTAGTATTTTGCAATAATACTAATAGATTCATGAGTTTCTTTGTTTTACTAGAAAATCGTTAGAATATGTGCCGACGAGGATTGGATTCGAACCCACGCGTGCAGAGCACATTGGATTAGCAGTCCAACGCCTTAACCACTCGGCCACCTCGTCTCTTATAGTCTGATCAGTGCTTTCCTATCCACGATGCGGTTCCGGGTGGATTAATGTTTGTCCGGATTATATTTACCAAATGGTTTCCAGTATTATTACCATAATTGTCATAATTCCCCCCCCCCCCCATAAATTCTCGAAGTTAATAATATTTAGACGAATATAAACTCAGCAGAACGTGGTTTCGATCCACAGACCTCTGGGTTATGGGCCCAGCACGCTTCCACTGCGCCACTCTGCTTATACATGTACACCTTATTGGTTTTGTTAGGGCCTAGGTGTTAGTAAAATAATAATAATAATTGATGTGAGATTTCTTTTGTTACTACTCTGATGTGGACTGCTACATGAGCACATTGCCTACTAAGGGCTCAGCAAATTATACTGCGATTGTCGGAATTCGAACCCGGATCAACAGTTTGGAAGGCTCTATTACACCTCCATCTTTGGTACATAAGAGCATGTGTTAATATTAATGCGAGCACCCTTGTCAACCACACACACTTGAGAGCAATTGTAGTACTTCAGTTCGCTCGATTAGTCAATGAGCAATAGGAAGTCGAAAAGAGGGATTGCGACGGCCGGGAATCGAACCCGGATCAACTGCTTGGAAGGCAACTATGCTGACCATTACACCACCATCGCTTTTTGTCCCTTTATTCTCCTTTTTATGAAAGAAATGAGTTCTTACATACGCCCACGTATTTTCAAAGGTAAAATCGGGCTCAACCGGGATTTGAACCCGGGACCTCTCGCACCCAAAGCGAGAATCATACCCCTAGACCATTGAGCCATACATACTGTAATTTAAACAGTTTTTCATTTATTACTAATAATTAACATATAAAAATAACAACAAATTGGGCGAGAATCGAACCCAGTCAGAAATTTAAACTGCTCGGCAACGTCGCACAAACTGTCAGTCGGTAATTTAAACTGTTATATAAACGGTGTTATATATTTAAAACACTTTTTCTCGAAATGGTCAAAATGTTGCGTGCTATTACTTTGAAACGAATCACAAGTGTACCGCTACTTCCAAAAAAATTTCAGCCAAATCCGTGTTCCGGTCGTGACAATGTCCCATTGTTAGATAAATGTTGTCCATTTTCTTTAGATATTGACCGACATTAAACGGTTAATGCTGGCATTTTTCGCAGTTTAGTATTTTGCAATAATACTAATAGATTCATGAGTTTCTTTGTTTTACTAGAAAATCGTTAGAATATGTGCCGACGAGGATGGGATTCGAACCCACGCGTGCAGAGCACATTGGATTAGCAGTCCAACGCCTTAACCACTCGGCCACCTCGTCTCTTATAGCCTGATCAGTGCTTTCCTATCCACGATGCGGTTCCGGGTGGATTAATGTTTGTCCGGATTATATTTATCAAATGGTTTCCAGTATTATTACCATAATTGTCATAATCCCCCCCCCCCAATTCTTGAAGTTAATAATATTTAGACGAATATAAACTTAGCAGAACGTGGTTTCGATCCACAGACCTCTGGGTTATGGGCCCAGCACGCTTCCACTGCGCCACTCTGCTTATACATGTACACCTTATTGGTTTTGTTAGGGCCTAGGTGTTAGTATAATAATAATAATAATAATAATAATTATAAATGTAAGATTTCTTGTGTTACTACACTGAAGTGGACTGCTACATGAGCACATTGCCTACTAAGGGCTCAGCAAATTATACCGCGATTGTCGGAATTCGAACCCGGATCAACAGTTTGAAAGGCACCATTACACCTCCATCTTTTGTACATAAGAGCATGTGTTAATTTTAATGCGAACATCATTCTTAACCACACACACTTGAGAGCAATTGTAGTGCTTCAGTTCGCTCGATTAGTCAATGAGCAATAGGAAGTCGAAAAGAGGGAATGCGACGGCCGGGAATGGAACCCGGATCAACTGCTTGGAAGGCAACTATGCTGACCATTACACCACCATCGCTTTTTGTTCCTTTATTGTTCCAATTGGATGTGGCAACAATACATGAAGATACAAATACATATTTGTAATATGACAGATGAATCTGTTACTATATACATATAAAATAGATTATTATATTGCAATACTCTATGCCTATTTAACTACAAAAAAGTAGTAATGTCAACAAAGAATTAACGACAGGCCCATTAGCTCAGTTGGTTAGAGCGTCGTGCTAATAACGCAGAGCGCTCGCTAGCAGCCTAGCAGTACAGACGTGTCCGCTCCGTAAGAGCACAGCAGCCCATACCGTACCACAAAGTGAAAACAGTGTAGTGTCATACGCAGTCCGCTACGAACAGTCAGTGAGCACACACCTCACAGCAGTGGGGTGCGCGCACCACGCGTTACTCGCGCGCTCGCGATGAGCAAAAAAGCTCATTCTAGTAATCAATTCCTCAGAGAGTTGATCGAATCTAACAATTCAATTGCTAAACGCACCAGCAAGAAAAACAAACGCAAACGTACGAAACAAATAGCGAAAGTTAAAAAAGACATTCTCGCGAATAGTGACATTGAAACAGACAGTTATAGTGACACAAATAGTGACAATCGACAGTGCAAACTAAATAACATTGTGAATAACACTAATGCTAACACAGACACTAACAGTGCAAATGTACAGGCCAACAGTGAATTCAAAACACATAGTGACATGAACAAAGTGAACACAAATGCGAACAATAACAAAATTGACGCTAGCAGTGGAAACGCGAATTCAACAAGTGAATACAAAGACATAATAGTGAACATGGCTGATACATACAACGTGCCAACACATAATAAGTTTAACGGCCTCGAAAACGAGAACACGCACGAAATAATGGATGAAGACAACAGTCAGCAAGAGAACCAAACTCCAACTTCAGCGCGGAAACCACCACCACCGATCGTGCTACACGGTCAGTCTAAAAACCACTCAAAACTCACAGAGTTGATTAAAAGCCAAGTAAATAGTGATTTCAACTTAAAATACACAAAAAACAATATAAACATTACAATTAACAATCGCGACGAACGCAACAAATTTATGGACAACTTAAAAAACAAAAGAGTTGAATTCCACACGTATTCTGACCACAGTGAAAAGACACACGCGTTCGTAGTGCGCGGTTTAACCGGTGACATTTCAGAACAGGAACTCATGGACGAATTAAAAATAAAATACAGCCTCCCGATAGTGAAGTGCTTCAAAATGAAACTTAAAGAACAAACGGTAAACAACAACAAAGCGTTATTCCTAATTGTGACGACAAATAAAGTAACTCTCCAAGGAATATCCAGAGAAATAAAATATGCGCTACACACGCGTATCTATTTTGAACGCAGACGCTCCACTCGACGCATTACGCAATGCCACACGTGCCAAGCATGGGGCCACGCCACCGCGAATTGCTTTTCATCATTTAAGTGTATGTTCTGCGCGGATACACACGAGACGAAACTGTGCCAGAACAAAAATCAGCTAAAGTGCGCGAATTGCGGCGGTAAACACCAGGCAAACGACATTACATGCACAGTGTACATCCAGAAAACACAGTGGATAGACAATGTACATAGTGAGCAGGCCAACAACCGACAACAATACAACCACCGAGAGGCAGAGTACCCTCCCATGTACAAGCCAGCACCACCACCAGCTCAGAACGCGTGGAAGCAGCGAGCTGCACAGGCCCAGCAGAATCCACAGCAACAACAGCAGCACCAGCTCCAACAACATCAACAGCAGCAATCCCTGCAGCAACAACAGCAACAGCACCAGTCCCAGCAACAGCAACAACAAAATCAACGGCGGCCACAGCAACAGCGCCCACCAACATACGCGGGATCACCACCCACCACGTTCACGCAACAAACCGAGTCATTCCATGAACTCACATCAGAACTCAACAAGCTAAACGCCATGGTAAATATAAGCGAAATTATCCGAGCAGTGAAAGACCTAAATCAATTATTACAAACATGTACAACACGACAAGACACATTTTACACATTTACACAATTTGCCCAAAACCTACATAACTATGAATTCTAGACACCTCCGAATTTGCACATGGAACGCGAACGGTATTAAAGGCCGAACAGCACTCCTAATAAACTTTTTACACACACACGACATAGACATACTACTTATCAACGAGACCAAACTGACAGACAGAGACAAATTCAGAATCCGCGGACACACAATATACCGACAAGACAGACTAGCCGCACACGCATCAGGAGGCGTAGCGATTGCAATCAAAAATAACATACCACACACTCACATACTCACACCAGGCCACATCACTAGAGACAACAGCCATTAAACTCACAGATAACACACACATCATTGCAATATACAACAGTCCACGTAACACATTCACAGACAACGACTTAGACACATTACTAAACATCGGAAACAAAGTCATAATCGCAGGTGACTTAAACGCCAGACATGAAGAATGGAACTGCCACATCCGCAACAGAAACGGTATCACGCTATACAACAATATGATTCACAACAATACACAAATACACTACCCAGACTCACCAACACACTATCCACCTAACAATACCACCCCAACAACAATAGACTTAATTATAAACAAAAATATCACTCGCATCTCACAACCAATAACACACGCAGAACTCGACTCTGATCACAACCCTGTAACATTCATAATTAACACGCCTAAGCCACCGGATCAATACAAACGCATAGCCGATTACACACAAACCAACTGGACAGAATTTAGAAAAACTCTAGACTCACACATACGTATAAACAAACATATAACTACCGCAGACGAACTCGACGACGAGGTCACAAAACTCACACACGCCATCACACAGGCCAAACGGAAACATACACGCACAAAAGCAATAAGTACAACCAGGAACACATTACCACAATACATTCTTGATCTAATCAAACAGAAAAACAGACTTCGCATAAGATGGCAGCGAAACCGTGACATACACTCGCGAACACTGATGACACAAGCAAGCAGACAAGTTAACACAGAAATCAAATCACACCTAAACACTTCATGGACAAACAAGCTCGAATCACTACACCCGGAAGATAACACACTCTGGAAACTGGCAAAATCATTAAAGAAAGTACACAAACCAATCCCCACACTCGAATACAATAACACATATGCAGTAACAGAACAAGACAAAGCCAACACACTCGCGGACACCTTCGAGCAAATCCACAACATAGACTCAATTGACACAGAGGAACACACACGCATAAACCAAGCAGTACACACATTTTTAAACACACACCATCCACCTGACTCACAACAATTAAAGAAACTGTACACAAAACCATTAGAACTCGCGCAAACCGCGCGAAAATTACCTAATAACAAAGCTCCCGGCCACGATAACATTGATAACAAAATACTCAAAAACTTATCCAAGAAAACATACGTACAACTCACACACATCATCAACGCCATATTCACAATAAATTACTTTCCAAACCAGTGGAAAATCGCACACATAATAGCCATACACAAACCCAATAAAGCCGCGAAACTACCAGACAGCTATAGACCAATTAGCCTTTTACCAACACTAGCTAAACTGACAGAAAAAATAATACACAAACGACTAACCAGACTGGACGATGAATTAA
The DNA here is from genome assembly GCA_963422195.1 of Carabus problematicus. Classification (NCBI taxonomy): domain Eukaryota; kingdom Metazoa; phylum Arthropoda; class Insecta; order Coleoptera; family Carabidae; genus Carabus; species Carabus problematicus. The sequence continues at coordinate 11,180,518 of OY728585.1, read as the reverse complement.
AAATCACACCTGACATACAATACGGATTCAGACCAAGACATAACACCGTACAACAAATAGCAAGAATCACAAATGACATAATACTCAACTTTAACAAACGTAAGACCACAACAATGCTACTCCTGGACATACAAAAAGCATTTGACCGCGTCTGGATAAACGGACTAATTTACAAATTAATACAAATACAACTTCCTACACCACTAATCACACTATTACATTCATATCTCACACACAGACAATTCAAAGTTAAAATTAACACTACAACTTCACACATGAAAACAGTAAACGCAGGGGTACCTCAAGGATCCGTGCTTGGCCCCACTATATTCAATTATTATTTACACGACATACCACAATTTCAAAACACAAACACGGCACTATACGCAGACGACACGGCAATATACACACACTCCTTCGCAGCAATAACTGCAAACAAACAACTACAAATTCACGCACAAATACTTGAAAGTTACTATAAAAAATGGAAAATTCAACTCAACGCAACCAAAACAGAAAACATCATCATTACACGCAAACGCTCAGACATAAAAATATTCACTCCAATCACAATAAATGGCACTCCTGTTACAACAAAAAACACAGTAAAGTATCTAGGGGTCCACCTGGACAACCGATTAAATTACAAACATCACATCGAACAGACAATAAGGAAAGCATACGCAGTCACCAAGTCACTCTATCCATTACTCGCGAAAAACGCAAAAACTAGTACCACAAACAAAAAACTAATTTACACAGCCATAATCAGACCGACTTTAACATATGCCGCCCCAATATGGTGCCACAGAATAAGAACAAACACAAACAAATTACAAATATACCAGAACAAGATATTAAGATTGATAACAAACGGAAACAGATATACAAAAATTACAAAATTACACGAAGACGCGAACATAGAATATATACGCACACACATAATTAAACTAGCTACAAACTTTTACACAAAACGGAACAATGATAATCCCTTAACAATAGACCTTCATAAAACGCCGGACAACCACCCCGACATACCAATTAAACACGTGTTTCCATACACAAACCTAGACATAAGACAGTTGTAAATATGTACAAATGTATATAGTAATATAAATGTAAATATAGAAATAAGGCTAGCATTAAGATTAGATAATAAGAACACATGTAAATAGACCTAAGCAAATATGTAACAATACACGAAATTAACAAAATACCATGTCTAGACCTAAGAAAATTACTACACAATATGAACACGTGCTACATGTAAATATATATCCAACACAATGTAACAATATAGCAATTAAAAACTAATGTACAGCACCACGTGCTTAAGAACACAGAATACAATGAGGCAATAAAAATCAAATGTACAGCACAACGTGCTTAATACACAAACGAACACAACATACACTATTACAATACACACTAATAAAATTCAAAATGCACGTGTACACTCTCACACAACACAACACCAAGAATAAAATATTTAAAGTAGGTTTTTAAATCCTTTACTTTCCTACAAACTATCCCACAAACACACTGACACTCTACAACAATATTAAACAAATACTTAATTATTAAAATAACTTTAAATGTAACTAAAACAGTGAAATAAACATTTTGTAAATGTAGGAGCTCACTAACACACATATAAATATACATACTAACAAACTCGTTTGTATCAAAATTTAGAACAATAAAGATATATTGAAATTGAAAAATTGATTGCTAATAACGCGAAGGTCGCGGGTTCGATCCCCTCATGGGCCATTTGGGCTTTTTACAATAATACCAGAGTAATTAAATCTAAAATTTTAACAGCAAAAATTAACGTCGTGTTAAGATCGCTAGTTCAATCAGCTTATGGATCACATAAACATTTTATCTTTACGCATCAGATTAGCATATCGGCATAAGTAGACATGACTTTCATATGGTAATAATGTAAATCTACCTAATTGGTTGCAATTTGTTTACTTATTTGATGTGCACGGCCGAAGTACTTGTTCTGCAATCATTTTCAAACAATTTCCAGTCTACTTTGATGTATCTATTGTATTGTCACGGGTCACCGAAACTGTGTTATTTATTTTGTTTCTATCTATTTTAGGTATTTATTGCCAGTAGTTAATGTCGTTTAACCTCTCATCACAAATTTATATACGTATACTAATAGAAGAAGACAATGAAATTTGAAGAAATACCATCTAGTGTCACGAATAGGGATGACGAAAATGCTTATGCTGATTATGATGATTTTCAGTAACACATAATTTTATATTTATTAATAATTATACCAAAGAAAGTATCCAGGTTCCACCGAGATTTGAACTCGGATCGCTGGATTCAAAGTCCAGAGTGCTAACCATTACACCATGGAACCGAGTATTTTGCTGGTGTGAATTTTCGGTAAATGGCCCATTCGCTCAAAACATGGACTATTGAATGGGTTAAACCAGTGTTTGAGTTGAACGAAATGTGATGTCGCAGCAAAAGTGTGAGTGCAATATTTGCAAAAACACAAATAAACACTTTTACATTTACACACTTCCTACGACATATTACCACAGCGAAAATTTAACACAGCGAAAAAATTAACACATGGCTATTAAGAACAGATTTTTTTCTTTGCATTAGAATAAAATGGCAAGCTCCTGCTTGTTTTATTATAACAATTAGAAATAAAAAGCAAAAAAGAAATGTATACACTAATTACAATCATTTTTACACAACCTTACCCTACCGTACCCTGCCGTACGTTAAATTGGTGAAACTATTATATTAACGAATACATTCATTTCTATACTACCCTATCCTAAAAATACGCTCACCTTCCTAACCCAACGTACATTAGATAAGTGAAACTATTATATTAATAATTACATTAATATCTCTTATGTATTCTAAAAATCTGTTGCCAGAAATACTGATATCTCAGTCGTCTCGAAGTCTACTAAAATTTGTTCTGGATTGGTATACAGTAATACCTCGGACAGTACGGCTAATTGGTTCTGCTACTATGCCGTACTATTTGAATCCGCACGAATCGGTATATACCATATACACTAAATATAATAAATTTTAATTGTCGCAATGACACCTTGATCCATTGTTTAAATAAAGGAAATTGTGGTTTGTGGAAGAAATGTAATTTTTACGTTTTTATTCAGGTCATAGAGACTACTTGGAGAACCAGATATTACTGTACACCAATTGTGTATTTAATTCTCGTGTGTTTAAAAGAACACCATCTATGTCCTCGATGTTTATTAAATGCCAGCTGGCATGTGGTACAGAAATTATCATGTAGTTCTATTCTTCATTAAATTATGAACTACAGTGGGGAATTAAATCAGTCGACGAAAACTCTGCATCTTGAAAAAGAACAATAATCGGTAATAATGTAACATGGATCAAATAGTCATTCTGCAACATATTATCATCATAAAGTTCTGTGACGTACCAGAAAAAAAAAACACGTCTTTCTGTGGATTCCAGAAAACTTCAGGTTTAGAATTTTGGCTTGATCCGAATTATTATCGATTTATATATGTATGTACGTACTTTCGTACAACTCTTTTTGTATAGTATGTAGATTAGACTTGTCTGTGTCTCATTTGGAGCCATGTATTTAAAATAGTTAGTGAACTTTTTATTACGACTCCGTGGCGCAACGGTAGCGCGTCTGACTCCAGATCAGAAGGTTGCGTGTTCAAATCACGTCGGGGTCATAGAAAGTTTTATAATTAAGCATAATTTCAAATATAGAATACAGTCCAGTAACAGAGGTGTGACAATTGACATACAAATGAGGTTCCATAGTGTAGCGGTTATCACGTCTGCTTTACACGCAGAAGGTCTCCGGTTCGATCCCGGATGGAACCAGGCGCTATATTTTCGTGTTACCAGTAGTGTAATTTTGTAGAATGAATAAAACAAACGCAAATTGCAATAAAAACATACTCGAATAGATAGCATACCAATTCATTGATCCAAGGTTTATAATTTTAGCTTAGAGTGTGATAGTTCTTGGGTGCACAGTCTGAATTAACCCAATAATCTTGGATTAAATATTAACGTATATGATAGCTAGAAACTTATTTAGACGAATAATGTACAATACGTATTTTCGTAGTAAACCTTGTGACGCTTCTTTATGCCAGGGTAGGCCAGTGAATATCAGGATGAGAGAAATCACACAATTCCCCCAGAAAGTTTACTGTATATTATTGGTCTTCTAGTTGAGATGCTAATTATAGGATAGTGTACTATAACAGGACGATACGCAGGACGATGGAGACAGGAGAGATGCTGAGGACTTGGTAACAGGATGATACGCAGTGCGAAGCAACAGTGGAAAGATACCGCAGCAGGACGATCCGCAATGCGGCGGATACAGGATGAAATTCTGATATTTCTGCAACAGGCAGGAGCACAGAATAGACACACAGCAATAAATCGTGATACGGAACACTGTCTTACCAGATGGCTCAGTTATAATGGTAGTCAACTCGGAGATTGGAACACGAAGCTACTATTCAAGCATTGCCGAGACCCACTTACAACCAGATAATTCGCACATGTTTCTACGATATTTAAAACAAATTAAACTAATCTGACCGACTGGATTAGTGTTTCGGTTCACCCGGAGCACGAATACGGACTGATATAATAATCGGTGCACACGCGATCGTTGCTATGTGCCCAAAAATATTTGTGACATTAAAAAAAAAAGAATTAGTCACAATCCTCACTAGAAAATATTGTTAAAAGTTTTGTTATGAAATCTACACAGACAAAGTCTGATTATCTATAGTCCTATAAAAGCCCGGGTAGCTCAGTCTGTAGAGCATTGGACTTTTAATCCAAGGGTCCAGGGTTCAAGTTCCTGCTCGGGCGTACTTCTTTTTTAAATTATACATTCATTAACAAACTACTACACGTGTAAACATAATGGAAGAGTAACGTTTTATTCCTTTCATTAAATGCAATAGATATCCACGTTTGATCATCGGGGATGTAGCTCAGTGGTAGAGCGTTCGCTTTGCATGTGAAAGGCCCCGGGTTCGATCCCCGGCATCTCCAAGTTTTAAATACTTAATTATAAAAATTCATAACTGTGACGTTTCCATAAAATTAATAATAATAAGAATACTAACATATCTTTGATAGTTTCGTTATCAGTATCCCCACCTATTACGCGGGATACCGGCATTTGATTCACCGTCGCGTCGGAGAGATACTTTTTAATTAAGGTGCGTTCAAATCGATTACAGTTACAACTATAGAAGATATTAGAAAATTTTTCAAATACAGGTTGTAGAAAACAATATTCTATAGGAAAAAATGTTCTATAAATTTCTCTTCTATCTCAATTCCAATTTGAGTAAACTATATTTATATGTTCATGGCATGTATTCAAAATATGTATTATTACGAACATAATTATCAAGGCGTGCTTTGGTCCCAATTAGAGCGAAGAGTAGCGGGTAGAACCGAGCGAGTGAACTCCGTGCCAGTTCCACGGACAGTTTTTAGCAAGCCAGAAGGAAGCGTCCGGACAGTTCTAGAACAGACCGCGCGGATACACCGATTATCTCATGAAATATTTTTGTGTGTCGAGTAAATAAATGTTCAAGTATTGCAATTTGTATGATTTTTTTTTGTTAGTTTCAACAACAAATAATCAGAACGTAGCGTTTGTGTCTCATGACTTCCTAATCCGTCATTAAAACGCATTATTTGAAAATTAATTTTCTCGTTACAGAAATATATTTACACGCTGAATGTGGCATAATAACATGAATTGTTTATTTTGAACAAATTTTTAATTTACATTTTTGCACTAAAATATATTGTTCAGAAGTAAACACAAGTTTTTTTATATTTACATGTTAATTCTTACGTCGCAGATTTCTTAGGTAACTCAATGGGGAACTTGTAAAATTTTTTTTGTCTTTTAATTTTTGCTTGGATTTTTGGAACTATATACGTTAAAACAAATTACGTATTTTTACCGTTATTCGCTATAGTAAAATATTTTTTGGTCATATTATGAATTGATACAAATTTCGTTTATAAAAATAATTGAAAAAGAAAAAAAAAACTATAATTAAATAACGAAAAGTCCAAGATTTTAATATTTAAAAAGGAGGCCGTCGAAAACGGAAGAAAATATTTCATTAGATGACCTAGAAACAGGAGAGAAATGAATGAGAAAGATCATAAAGAAATACAGGGTGAAAAATAGGGGATAATTTAAATTATACTAAGCATTATATACCATATTTTTAAAGTTAAATGTAAATAATTCGGAGATTCTAGGCCGGTTTGGCATGAATGTATTATACATACATAGATACAAATTTTGCTTAATAGCCTCGGTAGCGCAGTAGGCAGCGCGTAAGTCTCATAATCTTAAGGTCGTGAGTTCAATCCTCACCCGGGGCAAGGTTTTAACTCTTCGGCAAAAAGAGCAATTGAATGTGGCAACAATACATGAAGATACAAATACATATTTGTAATATGACAGATGAATCTGTTACTATTTATAAAATGGAATATTATATTGCAATACCCTATGCCTGTTTAACTACAAAAAAGTAGTAATGTCAACAAAGAATTAACGACAGGCCCATTAGCTCAGTTGGTTAGAGCGTCGTGCTAATAACGCGAAGGTCGCGGGTTCGATCCCCTCATGGGCCATTTGGGCTTTTTACAATAATACCAGAGTAATTAAATCTAAAATTTTAACAGCAAAAATTAACGTCGTGTTAAGATCGCTAGTTCAATCAGCTTATGGATCACATAAACATTTTATCTTTACGCATCAGATTAGCATATCGGCATAAGTAGACATGACTTTCATATGGTAATAATGTAAATCTACCTAATTGGTTGCAATTTGTTTACTTATTTGATGTGCACGGCCGAAGTACTTGTTCTGCAATCATTTTCAAACAATTTCCAGTCTACTTTGATGTATCTATTGTATTGTCACGGGTCACCGAAACTGTGTTATTTATTTTGTTTCTATCTATTTTAGGTATTTATTGCCAGTAGTTAATGTCGTTTAACCTCTCATCACAAATTTATATACGTATACTAATAGAAGAAGACAATGAAATTTGAAGAAATACCATCTAGTGTCACGAATAGGGATGACGAAAATGCTTATGCTGATTATGATGATTTTCAGTAACACATAATTTTATATTTATTAATAATTATACCAAAGAAAGTATCCAGGTTCCACCGAGATTTGAACTCGGATCGCTGGATTCAAAGTCCAGAGTGCTAACCATTACACCATGGAACCGAGTATTATGCTGGTGTGAATTTTCGGTAAATGGCCCATTCGCTCAAAACATGGACTATTGAATGGGTTAAACCAGTGTTTGAGTTGAACGAAATGTGATGTCGCAGCAAAAGTGTGAGTGCAATATTTGCAAAAACACAAATAAACACTTTTACATTTACACACTTCCTACGACATATTACCACAGCGAAAATTTAACACAGCGACAAATTAACACATGGCTATTAAGAACAGATTTTTTTCTTTGCATTAGAATAAAATGGCAAGCTCCTGCTTGTTTTATTATAACAATTAGAAATAAAAAGCAAAAAAGAAATGTATACACTAATTACAATCATTTTTACACAACCTTACCCTACCGTACCCTGCCGTACGTTAAATTGGTGAAACTATTATATTAACGAATACATTCATTTCTATACTACCCTATCCTAAAAATACGCTCACCTTCCTAACCCAACGTACATTAGATAAGTGAAACTATTATATTAATAATTACATTAATATCTCTTATGTATTCTAAAAATCTGTTGCCAGAAATACTGATATCTCAGTCGTCTCGAAGTCTACTAAAATTTGTTCTGGATTGGTATACAGTAATACCTCGGACAGTACGGCTAATTGGTTCTGCTACTATGCCGTACTATTTGAATCCGCACGAATCGGTATATACCATATACACTAAATATAATAAATTTTAATTGTCGCAATGACACCTTGATCCATTGTTTAAATAAAGGAAATTGTGGTTTGTGGAAGAAATGTAATTTTTACGTTTTTATTCAGGTCATAGAGACTACTTGGAGAACCAGATATTACTGTACACCAATTGTGTATTTAATTCTCGTGTGTTTAAAAGAACACCATCTATGTCCTCGATGTTTATTAAATGCCAGCTGGCATGTGGTACAGAAATTATCATGTAGTTCTATTCTTCATTAAATTATGAACTACAGTGGGGAATTAAATCAGTCGACGAAAACTCTGCATCTTGAAAAAGAACAATAATCGGTAATAATGTAACATGGATCAAATAGTCATTCTGCAACATATTATCATCATAAAGTTCTGTGACGTACCAGAAAAAAAAACACGTCTTTCTGTGGATTCCAGAAAACTTCAGGTTTAGAATTTTGGCTTGATCCGAATTATTATCGATTTATATATGTATGTACGTACTTTCGTACAACTCTTTTTGTATAGTATGTAGATTAGACTTGTCTGTGTCTCATTTGGAGCCATGTATTTAAAATAGTTAGTGAACTTTTTATTACGACTCCGTGGCGCAACGGTAGCGCGTCTGACTCCAGATCAGAAGGTTGCGTGTTCAAATCACGTCGGGGTCATAGAAAGTTTTATAATTAAGCATAATTTCAAATATAGAATACAGTCCAGTAACAGAGGTGTGACAATTGACATACAAATGAGGTTCCATAGTGTAGCGGTTATCACGTCTGCTTTACACGCAGAAGGTCTCCGGTTCGATCCCGGATGGAACCAGGCGCTATATTTTCGTGTTACCAGTAGTGTAATTTTGTAGAATGAATAAAACAAACGCAAATTGCAATAAAAACATACTCGAATAGATAGCATACCAATTCATTGATCCAAGGTTTATAATTTTAGCTTAGAGTGTGATAGTTCTTGGGTGCACAGTCTGAATTAACCCAATAATCTTGGATTAAATATTAACGTATATGATAGCTAGAAACTTATTTAGACGAATAATGTACAATACGTATTTTCGTAATAAACCTTGTGACGCTTCTTTATGCCAGGGTAGGCCAGTGAATATCAGGATGAGAGAAATCACACAATTCCCCCAGAAAGTTTACTGTATATTATTGGTCTTCTAGTTGAGATGCTAATTATAGGATAGTGTACTATAACAGGACGATACGCAGGACGATGGAGACAGGAGAGATGCTGAGGACTTGGTAACAGGATGATACGCAGTGCGAAGCAACAGTGGAAAGATACCGCAGCAGGACGATCCGCAATGCGGCGGATACAGGATGAAATTCTGATATTTCTGCAACAGGCAGGAGCACAGAATAGACACACAGCAATAAATCGTGATACGGAACACTGTCTTACCAGATGGCTCAGTTATAATGGTAGTCAACTCGGAGATTGGAACACGAAGCTACTATTCAAGCATTGCCGAGACCCACTTACAACCAGACAATTCGCACATGTTTCTACGATATTTAAAACAAATTAAACTAATCTGACCGACTGGATTAGTGTTTCGGTTCACCCGGAGCACGAATACGGACTGATATAATTATCGGTGCACTCGCGATCGTTGCTATGTGCCCAAAAATATTTGTGACATTAAAAAAAAAAAAGAATTAGTCACAATCCTCACTAGAAAATATTGTTAAAATTTTTGTTATGAAATCTACACAGACAAAGTCTGATTATCTATAGTCCTATAAAAGCCCGGGTAGCTCAGTCGGTAGAGCATTGGACTTTTAATCCAAGGGTCCAGGGTTCAAGTCCCTGCTCGGGCGTACTTCTTTTTTAAATTATACATTCATTAACAAACTACTACACTTGTAAACATAATGGAAGAGTAACGTTTTATTCCTTTCATTAAATGCAATAGATATCCACGTTTGATCATCGGGGATGTAGCTCAGTGGTAGAGCGTTCGCTTTGCATGTGAAAGGCCCCGGGTTCGATCCCCGGCATCTCCAAGTTTTAAATACTTAATTATAAAAATTCATAACTGTGACGTTTCCATAAAATTAATAATAATAAGAATACTAACATATCTTTGATAGTTTCGTTATCAGTATCCCCACCTATTACGCGGGATACCGGCATTTGATTCACCGTCGCGTCGGAGAGATACTTTTTAATTAAGGTGCGTTCAAATCGATTACAGTTACAACTATAGAAGATATTAGAAAATTTTTCAAATACAGGTTGTAGAAAACAATATTCTAAAGGAAAAAATGTTCTATAAATTTCTCTTCTATCTCAATTCCAATTTGAGTAAACTATATTTATATGTTCATGGCATGTATTCAAAATATGTATTATTACGAACATAATTATCAAGGCGTGCTTTGGTCCCAATTAGAGCGAAGAGTAGCGGGTAGAACCGAGCGAGTGAACTCCGTGCCAGTTCCACGGACAGTTTTTAGCAAGCCAGAAGGAAGCGTCCGGACAGTTCTAGAACAGACCGCGCGGATACACCGATTATCTCATGAAATATTTTTGTGTGTCGAGTAAATAAATGTTCAAGTATTGCAATTTGTATGATTTTTTTTTTTGTTAGTTTCAACAACAAATAATCAGAACGTAGCGTTTGTGTCTCATGACTTCCTAATCCGTCATTAAAACGCATTATTTGAAAATTAATTTTCTCGTTACAGAAATATATTTACACGCTGAATGTGGCATAATAACATGAATTGTTTATTTTGAACAAATTTTTAATTTACATTTTTGCACTAAAATATATTGTTCAGAAGTAAACACAAGTTTTTTTATATTTACATGTTAATTCTTACGTCGCAGATTTCTTAGGTAACTCAATGGGGAACTTGTAAAATTTTTTTTGTCTTTTAATTTTTGCTTGGATTTTTGGAACTATGTACGTTAAAACAAATTACGTATTTTTACCGTTATTCGCTATAGTAAAATATTTTTTGGTCATATTATGAATTGATACAAATTTCGTTTATAAAAATAATTGAAAAAGAAAAAAAAAACTATAATTAAATAACGAAAAGTCCAAGATTTTAATATTTAAAAAGGAGGCCGTCGAAAACGGAAGAAAATATTTCATTAGATGACCTAGAAACAGGAGAGAAATGAATGAGAAAGATCATAAAGAAATACAGGGTGAAAAATAGGGGATAATTTAAATTATACTAAGCATTATATACCATATTTTTAAAGTTAAATGTAAATAATTCGGAGATTCTAGGCCGGTTTGGCATGAATGTATTATACATACATAGATACAAATTTTGCTTAATAGCCTCGGTAGCGCAGTAGGCAGCGCGTAAGTCTCATAATCTTAAGGTCGTGAGTTCAATCCTCACCCGGGGCAAGGTTTTAACTCTTCGGCAAAAAGAGCAATTGAATGTGGCAACAATACATGAAGATACAAATACATATTTGTAATATGACAGATGAATCTGTTACTATTTATAAAATGGAATATTATATTGCAATACCCTATGCCTGTTTAACTACAAAAAAGTAGTAATGTCAACAAAGAATTAACGACAGGCCCATTAGCTCAGTTGGTTAGAGCGTCGTGCTAATAACGCGAAGGTCGCGGGTTCGATCCCCTCATGGGCCATTTGGGCTTTTTACAATAATACCAGAGTAATTAAATCTAAAATTTTAACAGCAAAAATTAACGTCGTGTTAAGATCGCTAGTTCAATCAGCTTATGGATCACATAAACATTTTATCTTTACGCATCAGATTAGCATATCGGCATAAGTAGACATGACTTTCATATGGTAATAATGTAAATCTACCTAATTGGTTGCAATTTGTTTACTTATTTGATGTGCACGGCCGAAGTACTTGTTCTGCAATCATTTTCAAACAATTTCCAGTCTACTTTGATGTATCTATTGTATTGTCACGGGTCACCGAAACTGTGTTATTTATTTTGTTTCTATCTATTTTAGGTATTTATTGCCAGTAGTTAATGTCGTTTAACCTCTCATCACAAATTTATATACGTATACTAATAGAAGAAGACAATGAAATTTGAAGAAATACCATCTAGTGTCACGAATAGGGATGACGAAAATGCTTATGCTGATTATGATGATTTTCAGTAACACATAATTTTATATTTATTAATAATTATACCAAAGAAAGTATCCAGGTTCCACCGAGATTTGAACTCGGATCGCTGGATTCAAAGTCCAGAGTGCTAACCATTACACCATGGAACCGAGTATTATGCTGGTGTGAATTTTCGGTAAATGGCCCATTCGCTCAAAACATGGACTATTGAATGGGTTAAACCAGTGTTTGAGTTGAACGAAATGTGATGTCGCAGCAAAAGTGTGAGTGCAATATTTGCAAAAACACAAATAAACACTTTTACATTTACACACTTCCTACGACATATTACCACAGCGAAAATTTAACACAGCGACAAATTAACACATGGCTATTAAGAACAGATTTTTTTCTTTGCATTAGAATAAAATGGCAAGCTCCTGCTTGTTTTATTATAACAATTAGAAATAAAAAGCAAAAAAGAAATGTATACACTAATTACAATCATTTTTACACAACCTTACCCTACCGTACCCTGCCGTACGTTAAATTGGTGAAACTATTATATTAACGAATACATTCATTTCTATACTACCCTATCCTAAAAATACGCTCACCTTCCTAACCCAACGTACATTAGATAAGTGAAACTATTATATTAATAATTACATTAATATCTCTTATGTATTCTAAAAATCTGTTGCCAGAAATACTGATATCTCAGTCGTCTCGAAGTCTACTAAAATTTGTTCTGGATTGGTATACAGTAATACCTCGGACAGTACGGCTAATTGGTTCTGCTACTATGCCGTACTATTTGAATCCGCACGAATCGGTATATACCATATACACTAAATATAATAAATTTTAATTGTCGCAATGACACCTTGATCCATTGTTTAAATAAAGGAAATTGTGGTTTGTGGAAGAAATGTAATTTTTACGTTTTTATTCAGGTCATAGAGACTACTTGGAGAACCAGATATTACTGTACACCAATTGTGTATTTAATTCTCGTGTGTTTAAAAGAACACCATCTATGTCCTCGATGTTTATTAAATGCCAGCTGGCATGTGGTACAGAAATTATCATGTAGTTCTATTCTTCATTAAATTATGAACTACAGTGGGGAATTAAATCAGTCGACGAAAACTCTGCATCTTGAAAAAGAACAATAATCGGTAATAATGTAACATGGATCAAATAGTCATTCTGCAACATATTATCATCATAAAGTTCTGTGACGTACCAGAAAAAAAAAAACACGTCTTTCTGTGGATTCCAGAAAACTTCAGGTTTAGAATTTTGGCTTGATCCGAATTATTATCGATTTATATATGTATGTACGTACTTTCGTACAACTCTTTTTGTATAGTATGTAGATTAGACTTGTCTGTGTCTCATTTGGAGCCATGTATTTAAAATAGTTAGTGAACTTTTTATGACGACTCCGTGGCGCAACGGTAGCGCGTCTGACTCCAGATCAGAAGGTTGCGTGTTCAAATCACGTCGGGGTCATAGAAAGTTTTATAATTAAGCATAATTTCAAATATAGAATACAGTCCAGTAACAGAGGTGTGACAATTGACATACAAATGAGGTTCCATAGTGTAGCGGTTATCACGTCTGCTTTACACGCAGAAGGTCTCCGGTTCGATCCCGGATGGAACCAGGCGCTATATTTTCGTGTTACCAGTAGTGTAATTTTGTAGAATGAATAAAACAAACGCAAATTGCAATAAAAACATACTCGAATAGATAGCATACCAATTCATTGATCCAAGGTTTATAATTTTAGCTTAGAGTGTGATAGTTCTTGGGTGCACAGTCTGAATTAACCCAATAATCTTGGATTAAATATTAACGTATATGATAGCTAGAAACTTATTTAGACGAATAATGTACAATACGTATTTTCGTAATAAACCTTGTGACGCTTCTTTATGCCAGGGTAGGCCAGTGAATATCAGGATGAGAGAAATCACACAATTCCCCCAGAAAGTTTACTGTATATTATTGGTCTTCTAGTTGAGATGCTAATTATAGGATAGTGTACTATAACAGGACGATACGCAGGACGATGGAGACAGGAGAGATGCTGAGGACTTGGTAACAGGATGATACGCAGTGCGAAGCAACAGTGGAAAGATACCGCAGCAGGACGATCCGCAATGCGGCGGATACAGGATGAAATTCTGATATTTCTGCAACAGGCAGGAGCACAGAATAGACACACAGCAATAAATCGTGATACGGAACACTGTCTTACCAGATGGCTCAGTTATAATGGTAGTCAACTCGGAGATTGGAACACGAAGCTACTATTCAAGCATTGCCGAGACCCACTTACAACCAGACAATTCGCACATGTTTCTACGATATTTAAAACAAATTAAACTAATCTGACCGACTGGATTAGTGTTTCGGTTCACCCGGAGCACGAATACGGACTGATATAATTATCGGTGCACTCGCGATCGTTGCTATGTGCCCAAAAATATTTGTGACATTAAAAAAAAAAAGAATTAGTCACAATCCTCACTAGAAAATATTGTTAAAATTTTTGTTATGAAATCTACACAGACAAAGTCTGATTATCTATAGTCCTATAAAAGCCCGGGTAGCTCAGTCGGTAGAGCATTGGACTTTTAATCCAAGGGTCCAGGGTTCAAGTCCCTGCTCGGGCGTACTTCTTTTTTAAATTATACATTCATTAACAAACTACTACACTTGTAAACATAATGGAAGAGTAACGTTTTATTCCTTTCATTAAATGCAATAGATATCCACGTTTGATCATCGGGGATGTAGCTCAGTGGTAGAGCGTTCGCTTTGCATGTGAAAGGCCCCGGGTTCGATCCCCGGCATCTCCAAGTTTTAAATACTTAATTATAAAAATTCATAACTGTGACGTTTCCATAAAATTAATAATAATAAGAATACTAACATATCTTTGATAGTTTCGTTATCAGTATCCCCACCTATTACGCGGGATACCGGCATTTGATTCACCGTCGCGTCGGAGAGATACTTTTTAATTAAGGTGCGTTCAAATCGATTACAGTTACAACTATAGAAGATATTAGAAAATTTTTCAAATACAGGTTGTAGAAAACAATATTCTAAAGGAAAAAATGTTCTATAAATTTCTCTTCTATCTCAATTCCAATTTGAGTAAACTATATTTATATGTTCATGGCATGTATTCAAAATATGTATTATTACGAACATAATTATCAAGGCGTGCTTTGGTCCCAATTAGAGCGAAGAGTAGCGGGTAGAACCGAGCGAGTGAACTCCGTGCCAGTTCCACGGACAGTTTTTAGCAAGCCAGAAGGAAGCGTCCGGACAGTTCTAGAACAGACCGCGCGGATACACCGATTATCTCATGAAATATTTTTGTGTGTCGAGTAAATAAATGTTCAAGTATTGCAATTTGTATGATTTTTTTTTTTGTTAGTTTCAACAACAAATAATCAGAACGTAGCGTTTGTGTCTCATGACTTCCTAATCCGTCATTAAAACGCATTATTTGAAAATTAATTTTCTCGTTACAGAAATATATTTACACGCTGAATGTGGCATAATAACATGAATTGTTTATTTTGAACAAATTTTTAATTTACATTTTTGCACTAAAATATATTGTTCAGAAGTAAACACAAGTTTTTTTATATTTACATGTTAATTCTTACGTCGCAGATTTCTTAGGTAACTCAATGGGGAACTTGTAAAATTTTTTTTGTCTTTTAATTTTTGCTTGGATTTTTGGAACTATGTACGTTAAAACAAATTACGTATTTTTACCGTTATTCGCTATAGTAAAATATTTTTTGGTCATATTATGAATTGATACAAATTTCGTTTATAAAAATAATTGAAAAAGAAAAAAAAAACTATAATTAAATAACGAAAAGTCCAAGATTTTAATATTTAAAAAGGAGGCCGTCGAAAACGGAAGAAAATATTTCATTAGATGACCTAGAAACAGGAGAGAAATGAATGAGAAAGATCATAAAGAAATACAGGGTGAAAAATAGGGGATAATTTAAATTATACTAAGCATTATATACCATATTTTTAAAGTTAAATGTAAATAATTCGGAGATTCTAGGCCGGTTTGGCATGAATGTATTATACATACATAGATACAAATTTTGCTTAATAGCCTCGGTAGCGCAGTAGGCAGCGCGTAAGTCTCATAATCTTAAGGTCGTGAGTTCAATCCTCACCCGGGGCAAGGTTTTAACTCTTCGGCAAAAAGAGCAATTGAATGTGGCAACAATACATGAAGATACAAATACATATTTGTAATATGACAGATGAATCTGTTACTATTTATAAAATGGAATATTATATTGCAATACCCTATGCCTGTTTAACTACAAAAAAGTAGTAATGTCAACAAAGAATTAACGACAGGCCCATTAGCTCAGTTGGTTAGAGCGTCGTGCTAATAACGCGAAGGTCGCGGGTTCGATCCCCTCATGGGCCATTTGGGCTTTTTACAATAATACCAGAGTAATTAAATCTAAAATTTTAACAGCAAAAATTAACGTCGTGTTAAGATCGCTAGTTCAATCAGCTTATGGATCACATAAACATTTTATCTTTACGCATCAGATTAGCATATCGGCATAAGTAGACATGACTTTCATATGGTAATAATGTAAATCTACCTAATTGGTTGCAATTTGTTTACTTATTTGATGTGCACGGCCGAAGTACTTGTTCTGCAATCATTTTCAAACAATTTCCAGTCTACTTTGATGTATCTATTGTATTGTCACGGGTCACCGAAACTGTGTTATTTATTTTGTTTCTATCTATTTTAGGTATTTATTGCCAGTAGTTAATGTCGTTTAACCTCTCATCACAAATTTATATACGTATACTAATAGAAGAAGACAATGAAATTTGAAGAAATACCATCTAGTGTCACGAATAGGGATGACGAAAATGCTTATGCTGATTATGATGATTTTCAGTAACACATAATTTTATATTTATTAATAATTATACCAAAGAAAGTATCCAGGTTCCACCGAGATTTGAACTCGGATCGCTGGATTCAAAGTCCAGAGTGCTAACCATTACACCATGGAACCGAGTATTTTGCTGGTGTGAATTTTCGGTAAATGGCCCATTCGCTCAAAACATGGACTATTGAATGGGTTAAACCAGTGTTTGAGTTGAACGAAATGTGATGTCGCAGCAAAAGTGTGAGTGCAATATTTGCAAAAACACAAATAAACACTTTTACATTTACACACTTCCTACGACATATTACCACAGCGAAAATTTAACACAGCGACAAATTAACACATGGCTATTAAGAACAGATTTTTTTCTTTGCATTAGAATAAAATGGCAAGCTCCTGCTTGTTTTATTATAACAATTAGAAATAAA
This sequence comes from Carabus problematicus, assembly GCA_963422195.1. Taxonomy (NCBI): domain Eukaryota; kingdom Metazoa; phylum Arthropoda; class Insecta; order Coleoptera; family Carabidae; genus Carabus; species Carabus problematicus. Next base: position 11,163,020 of record OY728585.1, on the reverse strand, counting down.
AAGCAAAAAAGAAATGTATACACTAATTACAATCATTTTTACACAACCTTACCCTACCGTACCCTGCCGTACGTTAAATTGGTGAAACTATTATATTAACGAATACATTCATTTCTATACTACCCTATCCTAAAAATACGCTCACCTTCCTAACCCAACGTACATTAGATAAGTGAAACTATTATATTAATAATTACATTAATATCTCTTATGTATTCTAAAAATCTGTTGCCAGAAATACTGATATCTCAGTCGTCTCGAAGTCTACTAAAATTTGTTCTGGATTGGTATACAGTAATACCTCGGACAGTACGGCTAATTGGTTCTGCTACTATGCCGTACTATTTGAATCCGCACGAATCGGTATATACCATATACACTAAATATAATAAATTTTAATTGTCGCAATGACACCTTGATCCATTGTTTAAATAAAGGAAATTGTGGTTTGTGGAAGAAATGTAATTTTTACGTTTTTATTCAGGTCATAGAGACTACTTGGAGAACCAGATATTACTGTACACCAATTGTGTATTTAATTCTCGTGTGTTTAAAAGAACACCATCTATGTCCTCGATGTTTATTAAATGCCAGCTGGCATGTGGTACAGAAATTATCATGTAGTTCTATTCTTCATTAAATTATGAACTACAGTGGGGAATTAAATCAGTCGACGAAAACTCTGCATCTTGAAAAAGAACAATAATCGGTAATAATGTAACATGGATCAAATAGTCATTCTGCAACATATTATCATCATAAAGTTCTGTGACGTACCAGAAAAAAAAAAAACACGTCTTTCTGTGGATTCCAGAAAACTTCAGGTTTAGAATTTTGGCTTGATCCGAATTATTATCGATTTATATATGTATGTACGTACTTTCGTACAACTCTTTTTGTATAGTATGTAGATTAGACTTGTCTGTGTCTCATTTGGAGCCATGTATTTAAAATAGTTAGTGAACTTTTTATGACGACTCCGTGGCGCAACGGTAGCGCGTCTGACTCCAGATCAGAAGGTTGCGTGTTCAAATCACGTCGGGGTCATAGAAAGTTTTATAATTAAGCATAATTTCAAATATAGAATACAGTCCAGTAACAGAGGTGTGACAATTGACATACAAATGAGGTTCCATAGTGTAGCGGTTATCACGTCTGCTTTACACGCAGAAGGTCTCCGGTTCGATCCCGGATGGAACCAGGCGCTATATTTTCGTGTTACCAGTAGTGTAATTTTGTAGAATGAATAAAACAAACGCAAATTGCAATAAAAACATACTCGAATAGATAGCATACCAATTCATTGATCCAAGGTTTATAATTTTAGCTTAGAGTGTGATAGTTCTTGGATGCACAGTCTGAATTAACCCAATAATCTTGGATTAAATATTAACGTATATGATAGCTAGAAACTTATTTAGACGAATAATGTACAATACGTATTTTCGTAATAAACCTTGTGACGCTTCTTTATGCCAGGGTAGGCCAGTGAATATCAGGATGAGAGAAATCACACAATTCCCCCAGAAAGTTTACTGTATATTATTGGTCTTCTAGTTGAGATGCTAATTATAGGATAGTGTACTATAACAGGACGATACGCAGGACGATGGAGACAGGAGAGATGCTGAGGACTTGGTAACAGGATGATACGCAGTGCGAAGCAACAGTGGAAAGATACCGCAGCAGGACGATCCGCAATGCGGCGGATACAGGATGAAATTCTGATATTTCTGCAACAGGCAGGAGCACAGAATAGACACACAGCAATAAATCGTGATACGGAACACTGTCTTACCAGATGGCTCAGTTATAATGGTAGTCAACTCGGAGATTGGAACACGAAGCTACTATTCAAGCATTGCCGAGACCCACTTACAACCAGACAATTCGCACATGTTTCTACGATATTTAAAACAAATTAAACTAATCTGACCGACTGGATTAGTGTTTCGGTTCACCCGGAGCACGAATACGGACTGATATAATAATCGGTGCACTCGCGATCGTTGCTATGTGCCCAAAAATATTTGTGACATTAAAAAAAAAAAGAATTAGTCACAATCCTCACTAGAAAATATTGTTAAAATTTTTGTTATGAAATCTACACAGACAAAGTCTGATTATCTATAGTCCTATAAAAGCCCGGGTAGCTCAGTCGGTAGAGCATTGGACTTTTAATCCAAGGGTCCAGGGTTCAAGTCCCTGCTCGGGCGTACTTCTTTTTTAAATTATACATTCATTAACAAACTACTACACTTGTAAACATAATGGAAGAGTAACGTTTTATTCCTTTCATTAAATGCAATAGATATCCACGTTTGATCATCGGGGATGTAGCTCAGTGGTAGAGCGTTCGCTTTGCATGTGAAAGGCCCCGGGTTCGATCCCCGGCATCTCCAAGTTTTAAATACTTAATTATAAAAATTCATAACTGTGACGTTTCCATAAAATTAATAATAATAAGAATACTAACATATCTTTGATAGTTTCGTTATCAGTATCCCCACCTATTACGCGGGATACCGGCATTTGATTCACCGTCGCGTCGGAGAGATACTTTTTAATTAAGGTGCGTTCAAATCGATTACAGTTACAACTATAGAAGATATTAGAAAATTTTTCAAATACAGGTTGTAGAAAACAATATTCTAAAGGAAAAAATGTTCTATAAATTTCTCTTCTATCTCAATTCCAATTTGAGTAAACTATATTTATATGTTCATGGCATGTATTCAAAATATGTATTATTACGAACATAATTATCAAGGCGTGCTTTGGTCCCAATTAGAGCGAAGAGTAGCGGGTAGAACCGAGCGAGTGAACTCCGTGCCAGTTCCACGGACAGTTTTTAGCAAGCCAGAAGGAAGCGTCCGGACAGTTCTAGAACAGACCGCGCGGATACACCGATTATCTCATGAAATATTTTTGTGTGTCGAGTAAATAAATGTTCAAGTATTGCAATTTGTATGATTTTTTTTTTGTTAGTTTCAACAACAAATAATCAGAACGTAGCGTTTGTGTCTCATGACTTCCTAATCCGTCATTAAAACGCATTATTTGAAAATTAATTTTCTCGTTACAGAAATATATTTACACGCTGAATGTGGCATAATAACATGAATTGTTTATTTTGAACAAATTTTTAATTTACATTTTTGCACTAAAATATATTGTTCAGAAGTAAACACAAGTTTTTTTATATTTACATGTTAATTCTTACGTCGCAGATTTCTTAGGTAACTCAATGGGGAACTTGTAAAATTTTTTTTGTCTTTTAATTTTTGCTTGGATTTTTGGAACTATGTACGTTAAAACAAATTACGTATTTTTACCGTTATTCGCTATAGTAAAATATTTTTTGGTCATATTATGAATTGATACAAATTTCGTTTATAAAAATAATTGAAAAAGAAAAAAAAAACTATAATTAAATAACGAAAAGTCCAAGATTTTAATATTTAAAAAGGAGGCCGTCGAAAACGGAAGAAAATATTTCATTAGATGACCTAGAAACAGGAGAGAAATGAATGAGAAAGATCATAAAGAAATACAGGGTGAAAAATAGGGGATAATTTAAATTATACTAAGCATTATATACCATATTTTTAAAGTTAAATGTAAATAATTCGGAGATTCTAGGCCGGTTTGGCATGAATGTATTATACATACATAGATACAAATTTTGCTTAATAGCCTCGGTAGCGCAGTAGGCAGCGCGTAAGTCTCATAATCTTAAGGTCGTGAGTTCAATCCTCACCCGGGGCAAGGTTTTAACTCTTCGGCAAAAAGAGCAATTGAATGTGGCAACAATACATGAAGATACAAATACATATTTGTAATATGACAGATGAATCTGTTACTATTTATAAAATGGAATATTATATTGCAATACCCTATGCCTGTTTAACTACAAAAAAGTAGTAATGTCAACAAAGAATTAACGACAGGCCCATTAGCTCAGTTGGTTAGAGCGTCGTGCTAATAACGCGAAGGTCGCGGGTTCGATCCCCTCATGGGCCATTTGGGCTTTTTACAATAATACCAGAGTAATTAAATCTAAAATTTTAACAGCAAAAATTAACGTCGTGTTAAGATCGCTAGTTCAATCAGCTTATGGATCACATAAACATTTTATCTTTACGCATCAGATTAGCATATCGGCATAAGTAGACATGACTTTCATATGGTAATAATGTAAATCTACCTAATTGGTTGCAATTTGTTTACTTATTTGATGTGCACGGCCGAAGTACTTGTTCTGCAATCATTTTCAAACAATTTCCAGTCTACTTTGATGTATCTATTGTATTGTCACGGGTCACCGAAACTGTGTTATTTATTTTGTTTCTATCTATTTTAGGTATTTATTGCCAGTAGTTAATGTCGTTTAACCTCTCATCACAAATTTATATACGTATACTAATAGAAGAAGACAATGAAATTTGAAGAAATACCATCTAGTGTCACGAATAGGGATGACGAAAATGCTTATGCTGATTATGATGATTTTCAGTAACACATAATTTTATATTTATTAATAATTATACCAAAGAAAGTATCCAGGTTCCACCGAGATTTGAACTCGGATCGCTGGATTCAAAGTCCAGAGTGCTAACCATTACACCATGGAACCGAGTATTTTGCTGGTGTGAATTTTCGGTAAATGGCCCATTCGCTCAAAACATGGACTATTGAATGGGTTAAACCAGTGTTTGAGTTGAACGAAATGTGATGTCGCAGCAAAAGTGTGAGTGCAATATTTGCAAAAACACAAATAAACACTTTTACATTTACACACTTCCTACGACATATTACCACAGCGAAAATTTAACACAGCGACAAATTAACACATGGCTATTAAGAACAGATTTTTTTCTTTGCATTAGAATAAAATGGCAAGCTCCTGCTTGTTTTATTATAACAATTAGAAATAAAAAGCAAAAAAGAAATGTATACACTAATTACAATCATTTTTACACAACCTTACCCTACCGTACCCTGCCGTACGTTAAATTGGTGAAACTATTATATTAACGAATACATTCATTTCTATACTACCCTATCCTAAAAATACGCTCACCTTCCTAACCCAACGTACATTAGATAAGTGAAACTATTATATTAATAATTACATTAATATCTCTTATGTATTCTAAAAATCTGTTGCCAGAAATACTGATATCTCAGTCGTCTCGAAGTCTACTAAAATTTGTTCTGGATTGGTATACAGTAATACCTCGGACAGTACGGCTAATTGGTTCTGCTACTATGCCGTACTATTTGAATCCGCACGAATCGGTATATACCATATACACTAAATATAATAAATTTTAATTGTCGCAATGACACCTTGATCCATTGTTTAAATAAAGGAAATTGTGGTTTGTGGAAGAAATGTAATTTTTACGTTTTTATTCAGGTCATAGAGACTACTTGGAGAACCAGATATTACTGTACACCAATTGTGTATTTAATTCTCGTGTGTTTAAAAGAACACCATCTATGTCCTCGATGTTTATTAAATGCCAGCTGGCATGTGGTACAGAAATTATCATGTAGTTCTATTCTTCATTAAATTATGAACTACAGTGGGGAATTAAATCAGTCGACGAAAACTCTGCATCTTGAAAAAGAACAATAATCGGTAATAATGTAACATGGATCAAATAGTCATTCTGCAACATATTATCATCATAAAGTTCTGTGACGTACCAGAAAAAAAAAAAACACGTCTTTCTGTGGATTCCAGAAAACTTCAGGTTTAGAATTTTGGCTTGATCCGAATTATTATCGATTTATATATGTATGTACGTACTTTCGTACAACTCTTTTTGTATAGTATGTAGATTAGACTTGTCTGTGTCTCATTTGGAGCCATGTATTTAAAATAGTTAGTGAACTTTTTATGACGACTCCGTGGCGCAACGGTAGCGCGTCTGACTCCAGATCAGAAGGTTGCGTGTTCAAATCACGTCGGGGTCATAGAAAGTTTTATAATTAAGCATAATTTCAAATATAGAATACAGTCCAGTAACAGAGGTGTGACAATTGACATACAAATGAGGTTCCATAGTGTAGCGGTTATCACGTCTGCTTTACACGCAGAAGGTCTCCGGTTCGATCCCGGATGGAACCAGGCGCTATATTTTCGTGTTACCAGTAGTGTAATTTTGTAGAATGAATAAAACAAACGCAAATTGCAATAAAAACATACTCGAATAGATAGCATACCAATTCATTGATCCAAGGTTTATAATTTTAGCTTAGAGTGTGATAGTTCTTGGGTGCACAGTCTGAATTAACCCAATAATCTTGGATTAAATATTAACGTATATGATAGCTAGAAACTTATTTAGACGAATAATGTACAATACGTATTTTCGTAATAAACCTTGTGACGCTTCTTTATGCCAGGGTAGGCCAGTGAATATCAGGATGAGAGAAATCACACAATTCCCCCAGAAAGTTTACTGTATATTATTGGTCTTCTAGTTGAGATGCTAATTATAGGATAGTGTACTATAACAGGACGATACGCAGGACGATGGAGACAGGAGAGATGCTGAGGACTTGGTAACAGGATGATACGCAGTGCGAAGCAACAGTGGAAAGATACCGCAGCAGGACGATCCGCAATGCGGCGGATACAGGATGAAATTCTGATATTTCTGCAACAGGCAGGAGCACAGAATAGACACACAGCAATAAATCGTGATACGGAACACTGTCTTACCAGATGGCTCAGTTATAATGGTAGTCAACTCGGAGATTGGAACACGAAGCTACTATTCAAGCATTGCCGAGACCCACTTACAACCAGACAATTCGCACATGTTTCTACGATATTTAAAACAAATTAAACTAATCTGACCGACTGGATTAGTGTTTCGGTTCACCCGGAGCACGAATACGGACTGATATAATAATCGGTGCACTCGCGATCGTTGCTATGTGCCCAAAAATATTTGTGACATTAAAAAAAAAAAAGAATTAGTCACAATCCTCACTAGAAAATATTGTTAAAATTTTTGTTATGAAATCTACACAGACAAAGTCTGATTATCTATAGTCCTATAAAAGCCCGGGTAGCTCAGTCGGTAGAGCATTGGACTTTTAATCCAAGGGTCCAGGGTTCAAGTCCCTGCTCGGGCGTACTTCTTTTTTAAATTATACATTCATTAACAAACTACTACACTTGTAAACATAATGGAAGAGTAACGTTTTATTCCTTTCATTAAATGCAATAGATATCCACGTTTGATCATCGGGGATGTAGCTCAGTGGTAGAGCGTTCGCTTTGCATGTGAAAGGCCCCGGGTTCGATCCCCGGCATCTCCAAGTTTTAAATACTTAATTATAAAAATTCATAACTGTGACGTTTCCATAAAATTAATAATAATAAGAATACTAACATATCTTTGATAGTTTCGTTATCAGTATCCCCACCTATTACGCGGGATACCGGCATTTGATTCACCGTCGCGTCGGAGAGATACTTTTTAATTAAGGTGCGTTCAAATCGATTACAGTTACAACTATAGAAGATATTAGAAAATTTTTCAAATACAGGTTGTAGAAAACAATATTCTAAAGGAAAAAATGTTCTATAAATTTCTCTTCTATCTCAATTCCAATTTGAGTAAACTATATTTATATGTTCATGGCATGTATTCAAAATATGTATTATTACGAACATAATTATCAAGGCGTGCTTTGGTCCCAATTAGAGCGAAGAGTAGCGGGTAGAACCGAGCGAGTGAACTCCGTGCCAGTTCCACGGACAGTTTTTAGCAAGCCAGAAGGAAGCGTCCGGACAGTTCTAGAACAGACCGCGCGGATACACCGATTATCTCATGAAATATTTTTGTGTGTCGAGTAAATAAATGTTCAAGTATTGCAATTTGTATGATTTTTTTTTTGTTAGTTTCAACAACAAATAATCAGAACGTAGCGTTTGTGTCTCATGACTTCCTAATCCGTCATTAAAACGCATTATTTGAAAATTAATTTTCTCGTTACAGAAATATATTTACACGCTGAATGTGGCATAATAACATGAATTGTTTATTTTGAACAAATTTTTAATTTACATTTTTGCACTAAAATATATTGTTCAGAAGTAAACACAAGTTTTTTTATATTTACATGTTAATTCTTACGTCGCAGATTTCTTAGGTAACTCAATGGGGAACTTGTAAAATTTTTTTTGTCTTTTAATTTTTGCTTGGATTTTTGGAACTATGTACGTTAAAACAAATTACGTATTTTTACCGTTATTCGCTATAGTAAAATATTTTTTGGTCATATTATGAATTGATACAAATTTCGTTTATAAAAATAATTGAAAAAGAAAAAAAAAACTATAATTAAATAACGAAAAGTCCAAGATTTTAATATTTAAAAAGGAGGCCGTCGAAAACGGAAGAAAATATTTCATTAGATGACCTAGAAACAGGAGAGAAATGAATGAGAAAGATCATAAAGAAATACAGGGTGAAAAATAGGGGATAATTTAAATTATACTAAGCATTATATACCATATTTTTAAAGTTAAATGTAAATAATTCGGAGATTCTAGGCCGGTTTGGCATGAATGTATTATACATACATAGATACAAATTTTGCTTAATAGCCTCGGTAGCGCAGTAGGCAGCGCGTAAGTCTCATAATCTTAAGGTCGTGAATTCAATCCTCACCCGGGGCAAGGTTTTAACTCTTCGGCAAAAAGAGCAATTGAATGTGGCAACAATACATGAAGATACAAATACATATTTGTAATATGACAGATGAATCTGTTACTATTTATAAAATGGAATATTATATTGCAATACCCTATGCCTGTTTAACTACAAAAAAGTAGTAATGTCAACAAAGAATTAACGACAGGCCCATTAGCTCAGTTGGTTAGAGCGTCGTGCTAATAACGCGAAGGTCGCGGGTTCGATCCCCTCATGGGCCATTTGGGCTTTTTACAATAATACCAGAGTAATTAAATCTAAAATTTTAACAGCAAAAATTAACGTCGTGTTAAGATCGCTAGTTCAATCAGCTTATGGATCACATAAACATTTTATCTTTACGCATCAGATTAGCATATCGGCATAAGTAGACATGACTTTCATATGGTAATAATGTAAATCTACCTAATTGGTTGCAATTTGTTTACTTATTTGATGTGCACGGCCGAAGTACTTGTTCTGCAATCATTTTCAAACAATTTCCAGTCTACTTTGATGTATCTATTGTATTGTCACGGGTCACCGAAACTGTGTTATTTATTTTGTTTCTATCTATTTTAGGTATTTATTGCCAGTAGTTAATGTCGTTTAACCTCTCATCACAAATTTATATACGTATACTAATAGAAGAAGACAATGAAATTTGAAGAAATACCATCTAGTGTCACGAATAGGGATGACGAAAATGCTTATGCTGATTATGATGATTTTCAGTAACACATAATTTTATATTTATTAATAATTATACCAAAGAAAGTATCCAGGTTCCACCGAGATTTGAACTCGGATCGCTGGATTCAAAGTCCAGAGTGCTAACCATTACACCATGGAACCGAGTATTTTGCTGGTGTGAATTTTCGGTAAATGGCCCATTCGCTCAAAACATGGACTATTGAATGGGTTAAACCAGTGTTTGAGTTGAACGAAATGTGATGTCGCAGCAAAAGTGTGAGTGCAATATTTGCAAAAACACAAATAAACACTTTTACATTTACACACTTCCTACGACATATTACCACAGCGAAAATTTAACACAGCGACAAATTAACACATGGCTATTAAGAACAGATTTTTTTCTTTGCATTAGAATAAAATGGCAAGCTCCTGCTTGTTTTATTATAACAATTAGAAATAAAAAGCAAAAAAGAAATGTATACACTAATTACAATCATTTTTACACAACCTTACCCTACCGTACCCTGCCGTACGTTAAATTGGTGAAACTAATATATTAACGAATACATTCATTTCTATACTACCCTATCCTAAAAATACGCTCACCTTCCTAACCCAACGTACATTAGATAAGTGAAACTATTATATTAATAATTACATTAATATCTCTTATGTATTCTAAAAATCTGTTGCCAGAAATACTGATATCTCAGTCGTCTCGAAGTCTACTAAAATTTGTTCTGGATTGGTATACAGTAATACCTCGGACAGTACGGCTAATTGGTTCTGCTACTATGCCGTACTATTTGAATCCGCACGAATCGGTATATACCATATACACTAAATATAATAAATTTTAATTGTCGCAATGACACCTTGATCCATTGTTTAAATAAAGGAAATTGTGGTTTGTGGAAGAAATGTAATTTTTACGTTTTTATTCAGGTCATAGAGACTACTTGGAGAACCAGATATTACTGTACACCAATTGTGTATTTAATTCTCGTGTGTTTAAAAGAACACCATCTATGTCCTCGATGTTTATTAAATGCCAGCTGGCATGTGGTACAGAAATTATCATGTAGTTCTATTCTTCATTAAATTATGAACTACAGTGGGGAATTAAATCAGTCGACGAAAACTCTGCATCTTGAAAAAGAACAATAATCGGTAATAATGTAACATGGATCAAATAGTCATTCTGCAACATATTATCATCATAAAGTTCTGTGACGTACCAGAAAAAAAAAAACACGTCTTTCTGTGGATTCCAGAAAACTTCAGGTTTAGAATTTTGGCTTGATCCGAATTATTATCGATTTATATATGTATGTACGTACTTTCGTACAACTCTTTTTGTATAGTATTGTAACAAGTCACAAGCAGCGCGTCACACATGGTACACATTAAACGTTTCTTTTGTATAAGGCTGTACTTTTAGCAGACCCGTCTTTGTTACTGGCCGGGTTTGAGATTTACCATATGTGGCGTTTCGAAGAATTCTGCTTTTGGCCTGGCACACATTCCTAAGGGTAGTTAACCCTCCTCCCCCGCGTGTGCACTCTTAAGGAGCATGCAAATGCACATGCAACTTTGTTCATTCGCTTCTCTGTCTTCGCGGTGGTAACTGGGTCGTCTCTGGACGACCACGCGTTATCACAACTTATATTTCCATCGCTGTTTTCTGTTTTATTGTTTATCGCTGTAATATTATTAAATACACCTTTTCTTTTCAACTAACAGTCTAATTTCTGTACAATAAATTAGTGGCGCAGTCGGTTTTTATTTTTGTTATCCCACATCTAGTACATTTTGTTACAATTAGCCCAGTCGGTAGGATCCCGTCTTGTTACAATTGGCGCAGTCGGTAGGATCCCGTCTTGTTACAATTGGCGCAGTCGGTAGGATCTCGATTGTTGTGTTGTGCGGATTCGGTATAATTACACTGTATAACCGGTACAGTCTGTAGTATTCGTCCGTTTGTTGCATCCGGCAACAGTCAATCGAATAGTCACGCGCGAGTGTAAAAGTTCAAGTAACATGGACTTGTGACTATCGAACTTACGAGTGAAAGATGTTCAGCCCCAGAAGCGAATTGTTGCCAGCACCAGGGTTCCAGCAGCCATATCCAAGTGCAGAATGGCCGCTGCCAGCGCAAGCGCCGGTGTACCTTCAGCCACCACCGGGATTTCAGCCGTTACGTGATCCGTATGTAGCACCGCAGCTTCAGAGGTATCCGTACCATTTAATCCGACTTAACCAGCAACCTCCACAAGGGCACAGGCCAGTGCAAGGTTGGTTTCGCCAGTCGATACCGGGGTACGCATATCATCTGATTACAACGCCATCAGCTACAAGTCACCAGACCCGTCGTCCAGCATACATGGACGCTCCGATAAATATGTTCACGGGACCAGTAGTGTTACCAGTAGCCAAGGTAGCCTTAAAAGAATTCGGCACGGTTACTGCGGTAACAGAACGTCATGAGCAGTCATCGGAAGGCGTATGCGACGATGAAAAGGTATCTCCCATAGAAGCGACGGAGAAGGCCTCGGACATGGACGCTGAGAGGATACTCGCATCATCCGAGCAGGTGCGGTCTCCGCTGCAAACAGCACGTGCTATGGAGAATATATCCAAGCAGGAAAAATCTCCACGGCATACAAAAGCAATGAAGAAGGTTTCGGACTGGGACGTGGACAAAAATACCGCGTCATTCGAGCAGGTGCCATCTTCATCCCAGCAGCCGAACGTCTCAACAACATCAGAAGAGCAGCTATTGACGGAGTCAATATCGCACAATGCTGAGTTGTTGAAGACGCCGTCGATATTAAAAGTCAGAGAGTACGCAGAAGAAAACCTGCAGGTATGTGCTCCACTAGAATCGACGCCAACGCCCGTAGTGTTGCAGTCACCGAGAGCAGACGCGGCCGATAGAGTGACGTCAGCCTCGTCTGACGATTTAATATCACAGGCAGTGATATTGTCCAGCGAGTCCTGTGTCAAATGCGCAACACTTCCTGAGTCAGCATTAGCGCTATCAACACCACGTGCTCACCAGGGAAAGAAGAAGCTACACCGCGACCAGCGCAAGCGTGTTCAACTGGGTGGAGAAGTACCACCATGGTTAAGTGTAGTGCTGTGTAATGTAATTCTTGTGACGATGTTCAGTTTGTGGTATATAGACAAAAACTTGATTGTCATTACCCATTGTTTATATTTCGCTTTTTATAAAATCATGTTCTTTACATCTATTTGTCACTGTGTTTCATGCATGAATTTTCATGTAGATTTCCTACAGAAATCTATGTTGTGGATAAAAATGAAAACATTTTTATGTACCGTTCTCATGTTTTGTCTGTCTTACGTGTACTATGACCTATTGCATGCGAAATTTTTAATATTTGGTCATATAATATATTATCTAGGTATAGGAGGATCAAGCAATTTTAGGTTTTATATTATGGATATTATGTTGTATTCGAATACCATGTATTCTGTCGTTGTGTCTGTAATTTCATTTTTGTGCATTTATGTCTTGTATTCTTCCTATATTTTTGCTATTTTGTTCAATATGTTGTATCCATTTGTTTTTTGACTTGTTAGTTATAAGGATTAATTTCACCTGTAAAGGATATAAATGAATCTAAAGGGGGGAGTGATGTAACAAGTCACAAGCAGCGCGTCACACATGGTACACATTAAACGTTTCTTTTGTATAAGGCTGTACTTTTAGCAGACCCTTCTTTGTTACTGGCCGGGTTTGAGATTTACCATATGTGGCGTTTCGAAGAATTCTGCTTTTGGCCTGGCACACATTCCTAAGGGTAGTTAACCCTCCTCCCCCGCGTGTGCACTCTTAAGGAGCATGCAAATGCACATGCAACTTTGTTCAATCGCTTCTCTGTCTTCGCGGTGGTAACTGGGTCGTCTCTGGACGACCACGCGTTATCACAACTTATATTTCCATCGCTGTTTTCTGTTTTATTGTTTATCGCTGTAATATTATTAAATACACCTTTTCTTTTCAACTAACAGTCTAATTTCTGTACAATAAATTAGTGGCGCAGTCGGTTTTTATTTTTGTTATCCCACATCTAGTACATTTTGTTACAATTAGCCCAGTCGGTAGGATCCCGTCTTGTTACAATTGGCGCAGTCGGTAGGATCCCGTCTTGTTACAGTATGTAGATTAGACTTGTCTGTGTCTCATTTGGAGCCATGTATTTAAAATAGTTAGTGAACTTTTTATGACGACTCCGTGGCGCAACGGTAGCGCGTCTGACTCCAGATCAGAAGGTTGCGTGTTCAAATCACGTCGGGGTCATAGAAAGTTTTATAATTAAGCATAATTTCAAATATAGAATACAGTCCAGTAACAGAGGTGTGACAATTGACATACAAATGAGGTTCCATAGTGTAGCGGTTATCACGTCTGCTTTACACGCAGAAGGTCTCCGGTTCGATCCCGGATGGAACCAGGCGCTATATTTTCGTGTTACCAGTAGTGTAATTTTGTAGAATGAATAAAACAAACGCAAATTGCAATAAAAACATACTCGAATAGATAGCATACCAATTCATTGATCCAAGGTTTATAATTTTAGCTTAGAGTGTGATAGTTCTTGGGTGCACAGTCTGAATTAACCCAATAATCTTGGATTAAATATTAACGTATATGATAGCTAGAAACTTATTTAGACGAATAATGTACAATACGTATTTTCGTAGTAAACCTTGTGACGCTTCTTTATGCCAGGGTAGGCCAGTGAATATCAGGATGAGAGAAATCACACAATTCCCCCAGAAAGTTTACTGTATATTATTGGTCTTCTAGTTGAGATGCTAATTATAGGATAGTGTACTATAACAGGACGATACGCAGGACGATGGAGACAGGAGAGATGCTGAGGACTTGGTAACAGGATGATACGCAGTGCGAAGCAACAGTGGAAAGATACCGCAGCAGGACGATCCGCAATGCGGCGGATACAGGATGAAATTCTGATATTTCTGCAACAGGCAGGAGCACAGAATAGACACACAGCAATAAATCGTGATACGGAACACTGTCTTACCAGATGGCTCAGTTATAATGGTAGTCAACTCGGAGATTGGAACACGAAGCTACTATTCAAGCATTGCCGAGACCCACTTACAACCAGACAATTCGCACATGTTTCTACGATATTTAAAACAAATTAAACTAATCTGACCGACTGGATTAGTGTTTCGGTTCACCCGGAGCACGAATACGGACTGATATAATAATCGGTGCACTCGCGATCGTTGCTATGTGCCCAAAAATATTTGTGACATTAAAAAAAAAAAAGAATTAGTCACAATCCTCACTAGAAAATATTGTTAAAATTTTTGTTATGAAATCTACACAGACAAAGTCTGATTATCTATAGTCCTATAAAAGCCCGGGTAGCTCAGTCGGTAGAGCATTGGACTTTTAATCCAAGGGTCCAGGGTTCAAGTCCCTGCTCGGGCGTACTTCTTTTTTAAATTATACATTCATTAACAAACTACTACACTTGTAAACATAATGGAAGAGTAACGTTTTATTCCTTTCATTAAATGCAATAGATATCCACGTTTGATCATCGGGGATGTAGCTCAGTGGTAGAGCGTTCGCTTTGCATGTGAAAGGCCCCGGGTTCGATCCCCGGCATCTCCAAGTTTTAAATACTTAATTATAAAAATTCATAACTGTGACGTTTCCATAAAATTAATAATAATAAGAATACTAACATATCTTTGATAGTTTCGTTATCAGTATCCCCACCTATTACGCGGGATACCGGCATTTGATTCACCGTCGCGTCGGAGAGATACTTTTTAATTAAGGTGCGTTCAAATCGATTACAGTTACAACTATAGAAGATATTAGAAAATTTTTCAAATACAGGTTGTAGAAAACAATATTCTAAAGGAAAAAATGTTCTATAAATTTCTCTTCTATCTCAATTCCAATTTGAGTAAACTATATTTATATGTTCATGGCATGTATTCAAAATATGTATTATTACGAACATAATTATCAAGGCGTGCTTTGGTCCCAATTAGAGCGAAGAGTAGCGGGTAGAACCGAGCGAGTGAACTCCGTGCCAGTTCCACGGACAGTTTTTAGCAAGCCAGAAGGAAGCGTCCGGACAGTTCTAGAACAGACCGCGCGGATACACCGATTATCTCATAAAATATTTTTGTGTGTCGAGTAAATAAATGTTCAAGTATTGCAATTTGTATGATTTTTTTTTTTGTTAGTTTCAACAACAAATAATCAGAACGTAGCGTTTGTGTCTCATGACTTCCTAATCCGTCATTAAAACGCATTATTTGAAAATTAATTTTCTCGTTACAGAAATATATTTACACGCTGAATGTGGCATAATAACATGAATTGTTTATTTTGAACAAATTTTTAATTTACATTTTTGCACTAAAATATATTGTTCAGAAGTAAACACAAGTTTTTTTATATTTACATGTTAATTCTTACGTCGCAGATTTCTTAGGTAACTCAATGGGGAACTTGTAAAATTTTTTTTGTCTTTTAATTTTTGCTTGGATTTTTGGAACTATGTACGTTAAAACAAATTAGGTATTTTTACCGTTATTCGCTATAGTAAAATATTTTTTGGTCATATTATGAATTGATACAAATTTCGTTTATAAAAATAATTGAAAAAGAAAAAAAAACTATAATTAAATAACGAAAAGTCCAAGATTTTAATATTTAAAAAGGAGGCCGTCGAAAACGGAAGAAAATATTTCATTAGATGACCTAGAAACAGGAGAGAAATGAATGAGAAAGATCATAAAGAAATACAGGGTGAAAAATAGGGGATAATTTAAATTATACTAAGCATTATATACCATATTTTTAAAGTTAAATGTAAATAATTCGGAGATTCTAGGCCGGTTTGGCATGAATGTATTATACATACATAGATACAAATTTTGCTTAATAGCCTCGGTAGCGCAGTAGGCAGCGCGTAAGTCTCATAATCTTAAGGTCGTGAGTTCAATCCTCACCCGGGGCAAGGTTTTAACTCTTCGGCAAAAAGAGCAATTGAATGTGGCAACAATACATGAAGATACAAATACATATTTGTAATATGACAGATGAATCTGTTACTATTTATAAAATGGAATATTATATTGCAATACCCTATGCCTGTTTAACTACAAAAAAGTAGTAATGTCAACAAAGAATTAACGACAGGCCCATTAGCTCAGTTGGTTAGAGCGTCGTGCTAATAACGCGAAGGTCGCGGGTTCGATCCCCTCATGGGCCATTTGGGCTTTTTACAATAATACCAGAGTAATTAAATCTAAAATTTTAACAGCAAAAATTAACGTCGTGTTAAGATCGCTAGTTCAATCAGCTTATGGATCACATAAACATTTTATCTTTACGCATCAGATTAGCATATCGGCATAAGTAGACATGACTTTCATATGGTAATAATGTAAATCTACCTAATTGGTTGCAATTTGTTTACTTATTTGATGTGCACGGCCGAAGTACTTGTTCTGCAATCATTTTCAAACAATTTCCAGTCTACTTTGATGTATCTATTGTATTGTCACGGGTCACCGAAACTGTGTTATTTATTTTGTTTCTATCTATTTTAGGTATTTATTGCCAGTAGTTAATGTCGTTTAACCTCTCATCACAAATTTATATACGTATACTAATAGAAGAAGACAATGAAATTTGAAGAAATACCATCTAGTGTCACGAATAGGGATGACGAAAATGCTTATGCTGATTATGATGATTTTCAGTAACACATAATTTTATATTTATTAATAATTATACCAAAGAAAGTATCCAGGTTCCACCGAGATTTGAACTCGGATCGCTGGATTCAAAGTCCAGAGTGCTAACCATTACACCATGGAACCGAGTATTTTGCTGGTGTGAATTTTCGGTAAATGGCCCATTCGCTCAAAACATGGACTATTGAATGGGTTAAACCAGTGTTTGAGTTGAACGAAATGTGATGTCGCAGCAAAAGTGTGAGTGCAATATTTGCAAAAACACAAATAAACACTTTTACATTTACACACTTCCTACGACATATTACCACAGCGAAAATTTAACACAGCGACAAATTAACACATGGCTATTAAGAACAGATTTTTTTTTTTGCATTAGAATAAAATGGCAAGCTCCTGCTTGTTTTATTATAACAATTAGAAATAAAAAGCAAAAAAGAAATGTATACACTAATTACAATCATTTTTACACAACCTTACCCTACCGTACCCTGCCGTACGTTAAATTGGTGAAACTATTATATTAACGAATACATTCATTTCTATACTACCCTATCCTAAAAATACGCTCACCTTCCTAACCCAACGTACATTAGATAAGTGAAACTATTATATTAATAATTACATTAATATCTCTTATGTATTCTAAAAATCTGTTGCCAGAAATACTGATATCTCAGTCGTCTCGAAGTCTACTAAAATTTGTTCTGGATTGGTATACAGTAATACCTCGGACAGTACGGCTAATTGGTTCTGCTACTATGCCGTACTATTTGAATCCGCACGAATCGGTATATACCATATACACTAAATATAATAAATTTTAATTGTCGCAATGACACCTTGATCCATTGTTTAAATAAAGGAAATTGTGGTTTGTGGAAGAAATGTAATTTTTACGTTTTTATTCAGGTCATAGAGACTACTTGGAGAACCAGATATTACTGTACACCAATTGTGTATTTAATTCTCGTGTGTTTAAAAGAACACCATCTATGTCCTCGATGTTTATTAAATGCCAGCTGGCATGTGGTACAGAAATTATCATGTAGTTCTATTCTTCATTAAATTATGAACTACAGTGGGGAATTAAATCAGTCGACGAAAACTCTGCATCTTGAAAAAGAACAATAATCGGTAATAATGTAACATGGATCAAATAGTCATTCTGCAACATATTATCATCATAAAGTTCTGTGACGTACCAGAAAAAAAAAAACACGTCTTTCTGTGGATTCCAGAAAACTTCAGGTTTAGAATTTTGGCTTGATTCGAATTATTATCGATTTATATATGTATGTACGTACTTTCGTACAACTCTTTTTGTATAGTATGTAGATTAGACTTGTCTGTGTCTCATTTGGAGCCATGTATTTAAAATAGTTAGTGAACTTTTTATGACGACTCCGTGGCGCAACGGTAGCGCGTCTGACTCCAGATCAGAAGGTTGCGTGTTCAAATCACGTCGGGGTCATAGAAAGTTTTATAATTAAGCATAATTTCAAATATAGAATACAGTCCAGTAACAGAGGTGTGACAATTGACATACAAATGAGGTTCCATAGTGTAGCGGTTATCACGTCTGCTTTACACGCAGAAGGTCTCCGGTTCGATCCCGGATGGAACCAGGCGCTATATTTTCGTGTTACCGGTAGTGTAATTTTGTAGAATGAATAAAACAAACGCAAATTGCAATAAAAACATACTCGAATAGATAGCATACCAATTCATTGATCCAAGGTTTATAATTTTAGCTTAGAGTGTGATAGTTCTTGGGTGCACAGTCTGAATTAACCCAATAATCTTGGATTAAATATTAACGTATATGATAGCTAGAAACTTATTTAGACGAATAATGTACAATACGTATTGTCGTAATAAACCTTGTGACGCTTCTTTATGCCAGGGTAGGCCAGTGAATATCAGGATGAGAGAAATCACACAATTCCCCCAGAAAGTTTACTGTATATTATTGGTCTTCTAGTTGAGATGCTAATTATAGGATAGTGTACTATAACAGGACGATACGCAGGACGATGGAGACAGGAGAGATGCTGAGGACTTGGTAACAGGATGATACGCAGTGCGAAGCAACAGTGGAAAGATACCGCAGCAGGACGATCCGCAATGCGGCGGATACAGGATGAAATTCTGATATTTCTGCAACAGGCAGGAGCACAGAATAGACACACAGCAATAAATCGTGATACGGAACACTGTCTTACCAGATGGCTCAGTTATAATGGTAGTCAACTCGGAGATTGGAACACGAAGCTACTATTCAAGCATTGCCGAGACCCACTTACAACCAGACAATTCGCACATGTTTCTACGATATTTAAAACAAATTAAACTAATCTGACCGACTGGATTAGTGTTTCGGTTCACCCGGAGCACGAATACGGACTGATATAATAATCGGTGCACTCGCGATCGTTGCTATGTGCCCAAAAATATTTGTGACATTAAAAAAAAAAAAAGAATTAGTCACAATCCTCACTAGAAAATATTGTTAAAATTTTTGTTATGAAATCTACACAGACAAAGTCTGATTATCTATAGTCCTATAAAAGCCCGGGTAGCTCAGTCGGTAGAGCATTGGACTTTTAATCCAAGGGTCCAGGGTTCAAGTCCCTGCTCGGGCGTACTTCTTTTTTAAATTATACATTCATTAACAAACTACTACACTTGTAAACATAATGGAAGAGTAACGTTTTATTCCTTTCATTAAATGCAATAGATATCCACGTTTGATCATCGGGGATGTAGCTCAGTGGTAGAGCGTTCGCTTTGCATGTGAAAGGCCCCGGGTTCGATCCCCGGCATCTCCAAGTTTTAAATACTTAATTATAAAAATTCATAACTGTGACGTTTCCATAAAATTAATAATAATAAGAATACTAACATATCTTTGATAGTTTCGTTATCAGTATCCCCACCTATTACGCGGGATACCCGCATTTGATTCACCGTCGCGTCGGAGAGATACTTTTTAATTAAGGTGCGTTCAAATCGATTACAGTTACAACTATAGAAGATATTAGAAAATTTTTCAAATACAGGTTGTAGAAAACAATATTCTAAAGGAAAAAATGTTCTATAAATTTCTCTTCTATCTCAATTCCAATTTGAGTAAACTATATTTATATGTTCATGGCATGTATTCAAAATATGTATTATTACGAACATAATTATCAAGGCGTGCTTTGGTCCCAATTAGAGCGAAGAGTAGCGGGTAGAACCGAGCGAGTGAACTCCGTGCCAGTTCCACGGACAGTTTTTAGCAAGCCAGAAGGAAGCGTCCGGACAGTTCTAGAACAGACCGCGCGGATACACCGATTATCTCATAAAATATTTTTGTGTGTCGAGTAAATAAATGTTCAAGTATTGCAATTTGTATGATTTTTTTTTTTGTTAGTTTCAACAACAAATAATCAGAACGTAGCGTTTGTGTCTCATGACTTCCTAATCCGTCATTAAAACGCATTATTTGAAAATTAATTTTCTCGTTACAGAAATATATTTACACGCTGAATGTGGCATAATAACATGAATTGTTTATTTTGAACAAATTTTTAATTTACATTTTTGCACTAAAATATATTGTTCAGAAGTAAACACAAGTTTTTTTATATTTACATGTTAATTCTTACGTCGCAGATTTCTTAGGTAACTCAATGGGGAACTTGTAAAATTTTTTTTGTCTTTTAATTTTTGCTTGGATTTTTGGAACTATGTACGTTAAAACAAATTACGTATTTTTACCGTTATTCGCTATAGTAAAATATTTTTTGGTCATATTATGAATTGATACAAATTTCGTTTATAAAAATAATTGAAAAAGAAAAAAAAACTATAATTAAATAACGAAAAGTCCAAGATTTTAATATTTAAAAAGGAGGCCGTCGAAAACGGAAGAAAATATTTCATTAGATGACCTAGAAACAGGAGAGAAATGAATGAGAAAGATCATAAAGAAATACAGGGTGAAAAATAGGGGATAATTTAAATTATACTAAGCATTATATACCATATTTTTAAAGTTAAATGTAAATAATTCGGAGATTCTAGGCCGGTTTGGCATGAATGTATTATACATACTGTGACAAAGTTTTTTTTTGGAAAAAGACTATTGTTCACAGAGCATTGACCGTTAGCGCACCAATTAACGCGGTCCGTTCTCGCGCTCCGGACGAACCCAGACACTACTCAGTCGAACTGACTAGTCGGGTACGGGGTTGAGACATGTGCGTATCACCGGGGTATAAATAGGCTCACCGAAATGCATGTTATTCAGTCAGTGTTTTGAACTCCGACTGCCGCTACATCCGAGCCGATTGGTAAACATTGTTTCCGTATTTTGATTTATTGTCTCGCCTGGTGCGACAGTATATATTGTGTGTTGCTACTGCACCGTTGCAGTAGTAACGATATTGTGTTCTGCTATCGCCACATGCGCAAGAGTCCTGTGGTGGTTAGCACGATCTGTTGCTTGACAAGCGCAAGAGTCCTGTCAAGTTATCCGTACCGTCCGAGTAACACCACATGCGCAAGAGTCCTGTGGTGGTTACTACTATCGGTTGCTTGACATGCGCAAGAGTCCTGTCAAGTTATCCGGACCGTCCGAGTAACACCACATGCGCAAGAGTCCTGTGGTGGTTACTACTATCGGTTGCTTGACATGCGCAAAAGTCCTGTCAAGTTATCCGTACCGTCCGAGTAACACCACATGCGCAAGAGTCCTGTGGTGGTTACTACTATCGGTTGCTTGACATGCGCAAAAGTCCTGTCAAGTTATCCGTAACCGATCCGTATTTCATGTATGTTAAATAATAACCGGTGCTTATATTTCAGCCATTGCTAAAATATTATATAAGAATTAATTTGTATTTCCTGTATGCCGTATGAAAACCGAATGTATTTCATATTTCATGTATGCTAAAAACTTGTAAAACAACTGATTGTATTTTTCTGTTTTTATGCATGCTAAATATTGTAATAATCGATTATGTTCTATGCCCGATCTATTCTAACTGAATTGTATTTGATGTTCGAGTGACACGTGTGTGAAGTACACGTGTATTCTAGGCGATTGTATTTCGGCAAAGTGTATTGTTCATGTCAGTGGGTATTAAAATCGCTGGCTACCACAGCTACGTTACGTGGTGCACGCCACTACCTAATAGATTGAATATACTGTGTTATCTTATTTCCGCTACCCTGATCTCCATTGAACTATCCTGGCATTAAAACCGATTGGCGCCCGAGCAATCCGACACCCGCGATACAAGGGAGCGTCACAAATTGGCGCCCGAACAGGGACTCTGAAGTAGATAAATGCCAGGAGGCATCATCGAACGTGGAATAAAGGCAGCACTTCGCTAAACATGGCGGATCAGACGATCAACGTGACCTGGGCTGTTGGTAGTGAAGAAAACTGGGACGACTGCAATACTGGCACATACAATCCGAGAGCCGCAGTTGCACACAAGCAAGTATTGCTTCCCCCCGTACCGAACCCGCACCGGTCGAAGAATACTCGCAGAGAGAAACAGGCATTCTACGGCAAGGAACGGACACGACACGCCGCTTTTAACGAACGAACTACGAAAAGGGAAGGCCACGTCCCAGGACACAACGAAGCCGCCGACCCGGGATACGCCCAATATCGCCGTACCCAATGGCGACCGTACAAACCCATTAATTCTGAAGTGTTCCATATAGATAATGGACGCAACCACTCGCCAACACCAGACGACGACCCGGCGAAGCCGAAAAAGGGGGATTGGTCCAGTCACGCCCTGTCTGCTGGCCGCAATCCGACCAACAGAGAGCCAGCCCGCCAGAGACCGCCCCGTAACGGAGCAACCCGCCCGGGAGTTTCGGACTCCCCGAACTCCACCCCGACGACTGAACGCGGCCCAGATCGCACATGATCTGGGTACCATGCCGGCCGTGATATCCCCCCTGCCACGCACTCCGGAACAACGCCACCCAACAAGTGACAGTGCGCAGTGTACCCCCGATTGGCTGGAATTGGACACGTCGCCAATTCCAACCACCCCCGAACGGGCTAACACCCCGTCACCGACACGGCGACACCGTGCGCCGCGCTTAACCCCGGACAGGGCTCCCGCACCCGCCCTAAACCCCACCACCGCGACCAACACCCCGACCGGACAGTTGGAACGTTTGTTTGGGTCCGCATCACCCCCCAGCATCCAGCGACTCAAGAACCCGCGCCGCATGCCCGTTCCAGAGAAGCTAGCGAACGAACCCCCCTTTGTGTGTGTACCCCTCGAGGCGCTACGACCCCCCACCTGCCTGCCGACCAAGCGATACCGGATCCACATTCCGGGTGGAGCCGGACATCAGCCCCAGTGGGTGACAATTCCCCCCCGCAAAGACAACCAAGTGCAACGGACAGTGTTTGTGCCGGCCCCATGGCGAATCAACATTAAGCCATAGTTAAGATAGCAATAAGCGGGTAATTTTAAGTAGCTATAAGTGTTTCTTTTCATGGTGATTTTTATGTTTGGTTTCGCTCCCCCCCCCCAAAGTAAGGAGGGGATGTGACAAAGTTTTTTTTTGGAAAAAGACTATTGTTCACAGAGCATTGACCGTTAGCGCACCAATTAACGCGGTCCGTTCTCGCGCTCCGGACGAACCCAGACACTACTCAGTCGAACTGACTAGTCGGGTACGGGGTTGAGACATGTGCGTATCACCGGGGTATAAATAGGCTCACCGAAATGCATGTTATTCAGTCAGTGTTTTGAACTCCGACTGCCGCTACATCCGAGCCGATTGGTAAACATTGTTTCCGTATTTTGATTTATTGTCTCGCCTGGTGCGACAGTATATATTGTGTGTTGCTACTGCACCGTTGCAGTAGTAACGATATTGTGTTCTGCTATCGCCACATGCGCAAGAGTCCTGTGGTGGTTAGCACGATCTGTTGCTTGACAAGCGCAAGAGTCCTGTCAAGTTATCCGTACCGTCCGAGTAACACCACATGCGCAAGAGTCCTGTGGTGGTTACTACTATCGGTTGCTTGACATGCGCAAGAGTCCTGTCAAGTTATCCGGACCGTCCGAGTAACACCACATGCGCAAGAGTCCTGTGGTGGTTACTACTATCGGTTGCTTGACATGCGCAAAAGTCCTGTCAAGTTATCCGTACCGTCCGAGTAACACCACATGCGCAAGAGTCCTGTGGTGGTTACTACTATCGGTTGCTTGACATGCGCAAAAGTCCTGTCAAGTTATCCGTAACCGATCCGTATTTCATGTATGTTAAATAATAACCGGTGCTTATATTTCAGCCATTGCTAAAATATTATATAAGAATTAATTTGTATTTCCTGTATGCCGTATGAAAACCGAATGTATTTCATATTTCATGTATGCTAAAAACTTGTAAAACAACTGATTGTATTTTTCTGTTTTTATGCATGCTAAATATTGTAATAATCGATTATGTTCTATGCCCGATCTATTCTAACTGAATTGTATTTGATGTTCGAGTGACACGTGTGTGAAGTACACGTGTATTCTAGGCGATTGTATTTCGGCAAAGTGTATTGTTCATGTCAGTGGGTATTAAAATCGCTGGCTACCACAGCTACGTTACGTGGTGCACGCCACTACCTAATAGATTGAATATACTGTGTTATCTTATTTCCGCTACCCTGATCTCCATTGAACTATCCTGGCATTAAAACCGATTGGCGCCCGAGCAATCCGACACCCGCGATACAAGGGAGCGTCACAATACATAGATACAAATTTTGCTTAATAGCCTCGGTAGCGCAGTAGGCAGCGCGTAAGTCTCATAATCTTAAGGTCGTGAGTTCAATCCTCACCCGGGGCAAGGTTTTAACTCTTCGGCAAAAAGAGCAATTGAATGTGGCAACAATACATGAAGATACAAATACATATTTGTAATATGACAGATGAATCTGTTACTATTTATAAAATGGAATATTATATTGCAATACCCTATGCCTGTTTAACTACAAAAAAGTAGTAATGTCAACAAAGAATTAACGACAGGCCCATTAGCTCAGTTGGTTAGAGCGTCGTGCTAATAACGCGAAGGTCGCGGGTTCGATCCCCTCATGGGCCATTTGGGCTTTTTACAATAATACCAGAGTAATTAAATCTAAAATTTTAACAGCAAAAATTAACGTCGTGTTAAGATCGCTAGTTCAATCAGCTTATGGATCACATAAACATTTTATCTTTACGCATCAGATTAGCATATCGGCATAAGTAGACATGACTTTCATATGGTAATAATGTAAATCTACCTAATTGGTTGCAATTTGTTTACTTATTTGATGTGCACGGCCGAAGTACTTGTTCTGCAATCATTTTCAAACAATTTCCAGTCTACTTTGATGTATCTATTGTATTGTCACGGGTCACCGAAACTGTGTTATTTATTTTGTTTCTATCTATTTTAGGTATTTATTGCCAGTAGTTAATGTCGTTTAACCTCTCATCACAAATTTATATACGTATACTAATAGAAGAAGACAATGAAATTTGAAGAAATACCATCTAGTGTCACGAATAGGGATGACGAAAATGCTTATGCTGATTATGATGATTTTCAGTAACACATAATTTTATATTTATTAATAATTATACCAAAGAAAGTATCCAGGTTCCACCGAGATTTGAACTCGGATCGCTGGATTCAAAGTCCAGAGTGCTAACCATTACACCATGGAACCGAGTATTTTGCTGGTGTGAATTTTCGGTAAATGGCCCATTCGCTCAAAACATGGACTATTGAATGGGTTAAACCAGTGTTTGAGTTGAACGAAATGTGATGTCGCAGCAAAAGTGTGAGTGCAATATTTGCAAAAACACAAATAAACACTTTTACATTTACACACTTCCTACGACATATTACCACAGCGAAAATTTAACACAGCGACAAATTAACACATGGCTATTAAGAACAGATTTTTTTTTGCATTAGAATAAAATGGCAAGCTCCTGCTTGTTTTATTATAACAATTAGAAATAAAAAGCAAAAAAGAAATGTATACACTAATTACAATCATTTTTACACAACCTTACCCTACCGTACCCTGCCGTACGTTAAATTGGTGAAACTATTATATTAACGAATACATTCATTTCTATACTACCCTATCCTAAAAATACGCTCACCTTCCTAACCCAACGTACATTAGATAAGTGAAACTATTATATTAATAATTACATTAATATCTCTTATGTATTCTAAAAATCTGTTGCCAGAAATACTGATATCTCAGTCGTCTCGAAGTCTACTAAAATTTGTTCTGGATTGGTATACAGTAATACCTCGGACAGTACGGCTAATTGGTTCTGCTACTATGCCGTACTATTTGAATCCGCACGAATCGGTATATACCATATACACTAAATATAATAAATTTTAATTGTCGCAATGACACCTTGATCCATTGTTTAAATAAAGGAAATTGTGGTTTGTGGAAGAAATGTAATTTTTACGTTTTTATTCAGGTCATAGAGACTACTTGGAGAACCAGATATTACTGTACACCAATTGTGTATTTAATTCTCGTGTGTTTAAAAGAACACCATCTATGTCCTCGATGTTTATTAAATGCCAGCTGGCATGTGGTACAGAAATTATCATGTAGTTCTATTCTTCATTAAATTATGAACTACAGTGGGGAATTAAATCAGTCGACGAAAACTCTGCATCTTGAAAAAGAACAATAATCGGTAATAATGTAACATGGATCAAATAGTCATTCTGCAACATATTATCATCATAAAGTTCTGTGACGTACCAGAAAAAAAAACACGTCTTTCTGTGGATTCCAGAAAACTTCAGGTTTAGAATTTTGGCTTGATCCGAATTATTATCCATTTATATATGTATGTACGTACTTTCGTACAACTCTTTTTGTATAGTATGTAGATTAGACTTGTCTGTGTCTCATTTGGAGCCATGTATTTAAAATAGTTAGTGAACTTTTTATGACGACTCCGTGGCGCAACGGTAGCGCGTCTGACTCCAGATCAGAAGGTTGCGTGTTCAAATCACGTCGGGGTCATAGAAAGTTTTATAATTAAGCATAATTTCAAATATAGAATACAGTCCAGTAACAGAGGTGTGACAATTGACATACAAATGAGGTTCCATAGTGTAGCGGTTATCACGTCTGCTTTACACGCAGAAGGTCTCCGGTTCGATCCCGGATGGAACCAGGCGCTATATTTTCGTGTTACCGGTAGTGTAATTTTGTAGAATGAATAAAACAAACGCAAATTGCAATAAAAACATACTCGAATAGATAGCATACCAATTCATTGATCCAAGGTTTATAATTTTAGCTTAGAGTGTGATAGTTCTTGGGTGCACAGTCTGAATTAACCCAATAATCTTGGATTAAATATTAACGTATATGATAGCTAGAAACTTATTTAGACGAATAATGTACAATACGTATTGTCGTAATAAACCTTGTGACGCTTCTTTATGCCAGGGTAGGCCAGTGAATATCAGGATGAGAGAAATCACACAATTCCCCCAGAAAGTTTACTGTATATTATTGGTCTTCTAGTTGAGATGCTAATTATAGGATAGTGTACTATAACAGGACGATACGCAGGACGATGGAGACAGGAGAGATGCTGAGGACTTGGTAACAGGATGATACGCAGTGCGAAGCAACAGTGGAAAGATACCGCAGCAGGACGATCCGCAATGCGGCGGATACAGGATGAAATTCTGATATTTCTGCAACAGGCAGGAGCACAGAATAGACACACAGCAATAAATCGTGATACGGAACACTGTCTTACCAGATGGCTCAGTTATAATGGTAGTCAACTCGGAGATTGGAACACGAAGCTACTATTCAAGCATTGCCGAGACCCACTTACAACCAGACAATTCGCACATGTTTCTACGATATTTAAAACAAATTAAACTAATCTGACCGACTGGATTAGTGTTTCGGTTCACCCGGAGCACGAATACGGACTGATATAATAATCGGTGCACTCGCGATCGTTGCTATGTGCCCAAAAATATTTGTGACATTAAAAAAAAAAAAGAATTAGTCACAATCCTCACTAGAAAATATTGTTAAAATTTTTGTTATGAAATCTACACAGACAAAGTCTGATTATCTATAGTCCTATAAAAGCCCGGGTAGCTCAGTCGGTAGAGCATTGGACTTTTAATCCAAGGGTCCAGGGTTCAAGTCCCTGCTCGGGCGTACTTCTTTTTTAAATTATACATTCATTAATAAACTACTACACTTGTAAACATAATGGAAGAGTAACGTTTTATTCCTTTCATTAAATGCAATAGATATCCACGTTTGATCATCGGGGATGTAGCTCAGTGGTAGAGCGTTCGCTTTGCATGTGAAAGGCCCCGGGTTCGATCCCCGGCATCTCCAAGTTTTAAATACTTAATTATAAAAATTCATAACTGTGACGTTTCCATAAAATTAATAATAATAAGAATACTAACATATCTTTGATAGTTTCGTTATCAGTATCCCCACCTATTACGCGGGATACCGGCATTTGATTCACCGTCGCGTCGGAGAGATACTTTTTAATTAAGGTGCGTTCAAATCGATTACAGTTACAACTATAGAAGATATTAGAAAATTTTTCAAATACAGGTTGTAGAAAACAATATTCTAAAGGAAAAAATGTTCTATAAATTTCTCTTCTATCTCAATTCCAATTTGAGTAAACTATATTTATATGTTCATGGCATGTATTCAAAATATGTATTATTACGAACATAATTATCAAGGCGTGCTTTGGTCCCAATTAGAGCGAAGAGTAGCGGGTAGAACCGAGCGAGTGAACTCCGTGCCAGTTCCACGGACAGTTTTTAGCAAGCCAGAAGGAAGCGTCCGGACAGTTCTAGAACAGACCGCGCGGATACACCGATTATCTCATGAAATATTTTTGTGTGTCGAGTAAATAAATGTTCAAGTATTGCAATTTGTATGATTTTTTTTTTGTTAGTTTCAACAACAAATAATCAGAACGTAGCGTTTGTGTCTCATGACTTCCTAATCCGTCATTAAAACGCATTATTTGAAAATTAATTTTCTCGTTACAGAAATATATTTACACGCTGAATGTGGCATAATAACATGAATTGTTTATTTTGAACAAATTTTTAATTTACATTTTTGCACTAAAATATATTGTTCAGAAGTAAACACAAGTTTTTTTATATTTACATGTTAATTCTTACGTCGCAGATTTCTTAGGTAACTCAATGGGGAACTTGTAAAATTTTTTTTGTCTTTTAATTTTTGCTTGGATTTTTGGAACTATGTACGTTAAAACAAATTACGTATTTTTACCGTTATTCGCTATAGTAAAATATTTTTTGGTCATATTATGAATTGATACAAATTTCGTTTATAAAAATAATTGAAAAAGAAAAAAAAAACTATAATTAAATAACGAAAAGTCCAAGATTTTAATATTTAAAAAGGAGGCCGTCGAAAACGGAAGAAAATATTTCATTAGATGACCTAGAAACAGGAGAGAAATGAATGAGAAAGATCATAAAGAAATACAGGGTGAAAAATAGGGGATAATTTAAATTATACTAAGCATTATATACCATATTTTTAAAGTTAAATGTAAATAATTCGGAGATTCTAGGCCGGTTTGGCATGAATGTATTATACATACATAGATACAAATTTTGCTTAATAGCCTCGGTAGCGCAGTAGGCAGCGCGTAAGTCTCATAATCTTAAGGTCGTGAGTTCAATCCTCACCCGGGGCAAGGTTTTAACTCTTCGGCAAAAAGAGCAATTGAATGTGGCAACAATACATGAAGATACAAATACATATTTGTAATATGACAGATGAATCTGTTACTATTTATAAAATGGAATATTATATTGCAATACCCTATGCCTGTTTAACTACAAAAAAGTAGTAATGTCAACAAAGAATTAACGACAGGCCCATTAGCTCAGTTGGTTAGAGCGTCGTGCTAATAACGCGAAGGTCGCGGGTTCGATCCCCTCATGGGCCATTTGGGCTTTTTACAATAATACCAGAGTAATTAAATCTAAAATTTTAACAGCAAAAATTAACGTCGTGTTAAGATCGCTAGTTCAATCAGCTTATGGATCACATAAACATTTTATCTTTACGCATCAGATTAGCATATCGGCATAAGTAGACATGACTTTCATATGGTAATAATGTAAATCTACCTAATTGGTTGCAATTTGTTTACTTATTTGATGTGCACGGCCGAAGTACTTGTTCTGCAATCATTTTCAAACAATTTCCAGTCTACTTTGATGTATCTATTGTATTGTCACGGGTCACCGAAACTGTGTTATTTATTTTGTTTCTATCTATTTTAGGTATTTATTGCCAGTAGTTAATGTCGTTTAACCTCTCATCACAAATTTATATACGTAAACTAATAGAAGAAGACAATGAAATTTGAAGAAATACCATCTAGTGTCACGAATAGGGATGACGAAAATGCTTATGCTGATTATGATGATTTTCAGTAACACATAATTTTATATTTATTAATAATTATACCAAAGAAAGTATCCAGGTTCCACCGAGATTTGAACTCGGATCGCTGGATTCAAAGTCCAGAGTGCTAACCATTACACCATGGAACCGAGTATTTTGCTGGTGTGAATTTTCGGTAAATGGCCCATTCGCTCAAAACATGGACTATTGAATGGGTTAAACCAGTTTGAGTTGAACGAAATGTGATGTCGCAGCAAAAGTGTGAGTGCAATATTTGCAAAAACACAAATAAACACTTTTACATTTACACACTTCCTACGACATATTACCACAGCGAAAATTTAACACAGCGACAAATTAACACATGGCTATTAAGAACAGATTTTTTTCTTTGCATTAGAATAAAATGGCAAGCTCCTGCTTGTTTTATTATAACAATTAGAAATAAAAAGCAAAAAAGAAATGTATACACTAATTACAATCATTTTTACACAACCTTACCCTACCGTACCCTGCCGTACGTTAAATTGGTGAAACTATTATATTAACGAATACATTCATTTCTATACTACCCTATCCTAAAAATACGCTCACCTTCCTAACCCAACGTACATTAGATAAGTGAAACTATTATATTAATAATTACATTAATATCTCTTATGTATTCTAAAAATCTGTTGCCAGAAATACTGATATCTCAGTCGTCTCGAAGTCTACTAAAATTTGTTCTGGATTGGTATACAGTAATACCTCGGACAGTACGGCTAATTGGTTCTGCTACTATGCCGTACTATTTGAATCCGCACGAATCGGTATATACCATATACACTAAATATAATAAATTTTAATTGTCGCAATGACACCTTGATCCATTGTTTAAATAAAGGAAATTGTGGTTTGTGGAAGAAATGTAATTTTTACGTTTTTATTCAGGTCATAGAGACTACTTGGAGAACCAGATATTACTGTACACCAATTGTGTATTTAATTCTCGTGTGTTTAAAAGAACACCATCTATGTCCTCGATGTTTATTAAATGCCAGCTGGCATGTGGTACAGAAATTATCATGTAGTTCTATTCTTCATTAAATTATGAACTACAGTGGGGAATTAAATCAGTCGACGAAAACTCTGCATCTTGAAAAAGAACAATAATCGGTAATAATGTAACATGGATCAAATAGTCATTCTGCAACATATTATCATCATAAAGTTCTGTGACGTACCAGAAAAAAAAACACGTCTTTCTGTGGATTCCAGAAAACTTCAGGTTTAGAATTTTGGCTTGATTCGAATTATTATCGATTTATATATGTATGTACGTACTTTCGTACAACTCTTTTTGTATAGTATGTAGATTAGACTTGTCTGTGTCTCATTTGGAGCCATGTATTTAAAATAGTTAGTGAACTTTTTATGACGACTCCGTGGCGCAACGGTAGCGCGTCTGACTCCAGATCAGAAGGTTGCGTGTTCAAATCACGTCGGGGTCATAGAAAGTTTTATAATTAAGCATAATTTCAAATATAGAATACAGTCCAGTAACAGAGGTGTGACAATTGACATACAAATGAGGTTCCATAGTGTAGCGGTTATCACGTCTGCTTTACACGCAGAAGGTCTCCGGTTCGATCCCGGATGGAACCAGGCGCTATATTTTCGTGTTACCAGTAGTGTAATTTTGTAGAATGAATAAAACAAACGCAAATTGCAATAAAAACATACTCGAATAGATAGCATACCAATTCATTGATCCAAGGTTTATAATTTTAGCTTAGAGTGTGATAGTTCTTGGGTGCACAGTCTGAATTAACCCAATAATCTTGGATTAAATATTAACGTATATGATAGCTAGAAACTTATTTAGACGAATAATGTACAATACGTATTTTCGTAATAAACCTTGTGACGCTTCTTTATGCCAGGGTAGGCCAGTGAATATCAGGATGAGAGAAATCACACAATTCCCCCAGAAAGTTTACTGTATATTATTGGTCTTCTAGTTGAGATGCTAATTATAGGATAGTGTACTATAACAGGACGATACGCAGGACGATGGAGACAGGAGAGATGCTGAGGACTTGGTAACAGGATGATACGCAGTGCGAAGCAACAGTGGAAAGATACCGCAGCAGGACGATCCGCAATGCGGCGGATACAGGATGAAATTCTGATATTTCTGCAACAGGCAGGAGCACAGAATAGACACACAGCAATAAATCGTGATACGGAACACTGTCTTACCAGATGGCTCAGTTATAATGGTAGTCAACTCGGAGATTGGAACACGAAGCTACTATTCAAGCATTGCCGAGACCCACTTACAACCAGACAATTCGCACATGTTTCTACGATATTTAAAACAAATTAAACTAATCTGACCGACTGGATTAGTGTTTCGGTTCACCCGGAGCACGAATACGGACTGATATAATAATCGGTGCACTCGCGATCGTTGCTATGTGCCCAAAAATATTTGTGACATTAAAAAAAAAAAAAGAATTAGTCACAATCCTCACTAGAAAATATCGTTAAAATTTTTGTTATGAAATCTACACAGACAAAGTCTGATTATCTATAGTCCTATAAAAGCCCGGGTAGCTCAGTCGGTAGAGCATTGGACTTTTAATCCAAGGGTCCAGGGTTCAAGTCCCTGCTCGGGCGTACTTCTTTTTTAAATTATACATTCATTAATAAACTACTACACTTGTAAACATAATGGAAGAGTAACGTTTTATTCCTTTCATTAAATGCAATAGATATCCACGTTTGATCATCGGGGATGTAGCTCAGTGGTAGAGCGTTCGCTTTGCATGTGAAAGGCCCCGGGTTCGATCCCCGGCATCTCCAAGTTTTAAATACTTAATTATAAAAATTCATAACTGTGACGTTTCCATAAAATTAATAATAATAAGAATACTAACATATCTTTGATAGTTTCGTTATCAGTATCCCCACCTATTACGCGGGATACCGGCATTTGATTCACCGTCGCGTCGGAGAGATACTTTTTAATTAAGGTGCGTTCAAATCGATTACAGTTACAACTATAGAAGATATTACAAAATTTTTCAAATACAGGTTGTAGAAAACAATATTCTAAAGGAAAAAATGTTCTATAAATTTCTCTTCTATCTCAATTCCAATTTGAGTAAACTATATTTATATGTTCATGGCATGTATTCAAAATATGTATTATTACGAACATAATTATCAAGGCGTGCTTTGGTCCCAATTAGAGCGAAGAGTAGCGGGTAGAACCGAGCGAGTGAACTCCGTGCCAGTTCCACGGACAGTTTTTAGCAAGCCAGAAGGAAGCGTCCGGACAGTTCTAGAACAGACCGCGCGGATACACCGATTATCTCATGAAATATTTTTGTGTGTCGAGTAAATAAATGTTCAAGTATTGCAATTTGTATGATTTTTTTTTTGTTAGTTTCAACAACAAATAATCAGAACGTAGCGTTTGTGTCTCATGACTTCCTAATCCGTCATTAAAACGCATTATTTGAAAATTAATTTTCTCGTTACAGAAATATATTTACACGCTGAATGTGGCATAATAACATGAATTGTTTATTTTGAACAAATTTTTAATTTACATTTTTGCACTAAAATATATTGTTCAGAAGTAAACACAAGTTTTTTTATATTTACATGTTAATTCTTACGTCGCAGATTTCTTAGGTAACTCAATGGGGAACTTGTAAAATTTTTTTTGTCTTTTAATTTTTGCTTGGATTTTTGGAACTATGTACGTTAAAACAAATTACGTATTTTTACCGTTATTCGCTATAGTAAAATATTTTTTGGTCATATTATGAATTGATACAAATTTCGTTTATAAAAATAATTGAAAAAGAAAAAAAAAACTATAATTAAATAACGAAAAGTCCAAGATTTTAATATTTAAAAAGGAGGCCGTCGAAAACGGAAGAAAATATTTCATTAGATGACCTAGAAACAGGAGAGAAATGAATGAGAAAGATCATAAAGAAATACAGGGTGAAAAATAGGGGATAATTTAAATTATACTAAGCATTATATACCATATTTTTAAAGTTAAATGTAAATAATTCGGAGATTCTAGGCCGGTTTGGCATGAATGTATTATACATACATAGATACAAATTTTGCTTAATAGCCTCGGTAGCGCAGTAGGCAGCGCGTAAGTCTCATAATCTTAAGGTCGTGAGTTCAATCCTCACCCGGGGCAAGGTTTTAACTCTTCGGCAAAAAGAGCAATTGAATGTGGCAACAATACATGAAGATACAAATACATATTTGTAATATGACAGATGAATCTGTTACTATTTATAAAATGGAATATTATATTGCAATACCCTATGCCTGTTTAACTACAAAAAAGTAGTAATGTCAACAAAGAATTAACGACAGGCCCATTAGCTCAGTTGGTTAGAGCGTCGTGCTAATAACGCGAAGGTCGCGGGTTCGATCCCCTCATGGGCCATTTGGACTTTTTACAATAATACCAGAGTAATTAAATCTAAAATTTTAACAGCAAAAATTAACGTCGTGTTAAGATCGCTAGTTCAATCAGCTTATGGATCACATAAACATTTTATCTTTACGCATCAGATTAGCATATCGGCATAAGTAGACATGACTTTCATATGGTAATAATGTAAATCTACCTAATTGGTTGCAATTTGTTTACTTATTTGATGTGCACGGCCGAAGTACTTGTTCTGCAATCATTTTCAAACAATTTCCAGTCTACTTTGATGTATCTATTGTATTGTCACGGGTCACCGAAACTGTGTTATTTATTTTGTTTCTATCTATTTTAGGTATTTATTGCCAGTAGTTAATGTCGTTTAACCTCTCATCACAAATTTATATACGTAAACTAATAGAAGAAGACAATGAAATTTGAAGAAATACCATCTAGTGTCACGAATAGGGATGACGAAAATGCTTATGCTGATTATGATGATTTTCAGTAACACATAATTTTATATTTATTAATAATTATACCAAAGAAAGTATCCAGGTTCCACCGAGATTTGAACTCGGATCGCTGGATTCAAAGTCCAGAGTGCTAACCATTACACCATGGAACCGAGTATTTTGCTGGTGTGAATTTTCGGTAAATGGCCCATTCGCTCAAAACATGGACTATTGAATGGGTTAAACCAGTGTTTGAGTTGAACGAAATGTGATGTCGCAGCAAAAGTGTGAGTGCAATATTTGCAAAAACACAAATAAACACTTTTACATTTACACACTTCCTACGACATATTACCACAGCGAAAATTTAACACAGCGACAAATTAACACATGGCTATTAAGAACAGATTTTTTTCTTTGCATTAGAATAAAATGGCAAGCTCCTGCTTGTTTTATTATAACAATTAGAAATAAAAAGCAAAAAAGAAATGTATACACTAATTACAATCATTTTTACACAACCTTACCCTACCGTACCCTGCCGTACGTTAAATTGGTGAAACTATTATATTAACGAATACATTCATTTCTATACTACCCTATCCTAAAAATACGCTCACCTTCCTAACCCAACGTACATTAGATAAGTGAAACTATTATATTAATAATTACATTAATATCTCTTATGTATTCTAAAAATCTGTTGCCAGAAATACTGATATCTCAGTCGTCTCGAAGTCTACTAAAATTTGTTCTGGATTGGTATACAGTAATACCTCGGACAGTACGGCTAATTGGTTCTGCTACTATGCCGTACTATTTGAATCCGCACGAATCGGTATATACCATATACACTAAATATAATAAATTTTAATTGTCGCAATGACACCTTGATCCATTGTTTAAATAAAGGAAATTGTGGTTTGTGGAAGAAATGTAATTTTTACGTTTTTATTCAGGTCATAGAGACTACTTGGAGAACCAGATATTACTGTACACCAATTGTGTATTTAATTCTCGTGTGTTTAAAAGAACACCATCTATGTCCTCGATGTTTATTAAATGCCAGCTGGCATGTGGTACAGAAATTATCATGTAGTTCTATTCTTCATTAAATTATGAACTACAGTGGGGAATTAAATCAGTCGACGAAAACTCTGCATCTTGAAAAAGAACAATAATCGGTAATAATGTAACATGGATCAAATAGTCATTCTGCAACATATTATCATCATAAAGTTCTGTGACGTACCAGAAAAAAAAACACGTCTTTCTGTGGATTCCAGAAAACTTCAGGTTTAGAATTTTGGCTTGATTCGAATTATTATCGATTTATATATGTATGTACGTACTTTCGTACAACTCTTTTTGTATAGTATGTAGATTAGACTTGTCTGTGTCTCATTTGGAGCCATGTATTTAAAATAGTTAGTGAACTTTTTATGACGACTCCGTGGCGCAACGGTAGCGCGTCTGACTCCAGATCAGAAGGTTGCGTGTTCAAATCACGTCGGGGTCATAGAAAGTTTTATAATTAAGCATAATTTCAAATATAGAATACAGTCCAGTAACAGAGGTGTGACAATTGACATACAAATGAGGTTCCATAGTGTAGCGGTTATCACGTCTGCTTTACACGCAGAAGGTCTCCGGTTCGATCCCGGATGGAACCAGGCGCTATATTTTCGTGTTACCAGTAGTGTAATTTTGTAGAATGAATAAAACAAACGCAAATTGCAATAAAAACATACTCGAATAGATAGCATACCAATTCATTGATCCAAGGTTTATAATTTTAGCTTAGAGTGTGATAGTTCTTGGGTGCACAGTCTGAATTAACCCAATAATCTTGGATTAAATATTAACGTATATGATAGCTAGAAACTTATTTAGACGAATAATGTACAATACGTATTTTCGTAATAAACCTTGTGACGCTTCTTTATGCCAGGGTAGGCCAGTGAATATCAGGATGAGAGAAATCACACAATTCCCCCAGAAAGTTTACTGTATATTATTGGTCTTCTAGTTGAGATGCTAATTATAGGATAGTGTACTATAACAGGACGATACGCAGGACGATGGAGACAGGAGAGATGCTGAGGACTTGGTAACAGGATGATACGCAGTGCGAAGCAACAGTGGAAAGATACCGCAGCAGGACGATCCGCAATGCGGCGGATACAGGATGAAATTCTGATATTTCTGCAACAGGCAGGAGCACAGAATAGACACACAGCAATAAATCGTGATACGGAACACTGTCTTACCAGATGGCTCAGTTATAATGGTAGTCAACTCGGAGATTGGAACACGAAGCTACTATTCAAGCATTGCCGAGACCCACTTACAACCAGACAATTCGCACATGTTTCTACGATATTTAAAACAAATTAAACTAATCTGACCGACTGGATTAGTGTTTCGGTTCACCCGGAGCACGAATACGGACTGATATAATAATCGGTGCACTCGCGATCGTTGCTATGTGCCCAAAAATATTTGTGACATTAAAAAAAAAAAAGAATTAGTCACAATCCTCACTAGAAAATATCGTTAAAATTTTTGTTATGAAATCTACACAGACAAAGTCTGATTATCTATAGTCCTATAAAAGCCCGGGTAGCTCAGTCGGTAGAGCATTGGACTTTTAATCCAAGGGTCCAGGGTTCAAGTCCCTGCTCGGGCGTACTTCTTTTTTAAATTATACATTCATTAATAAACTACTACACTTGTAAACATAATGGAAGAGTAACGTTTTATTCCTTTCATTAAATGCAATAGATATCCACGTTTGATCATCGGGGATGTAGCTCAGTGGTAGAGCGTTCGCTTTG
The DNA here is from genome assembly GCA_963422195.1 of Carabus problematicus. Lineage (NCBI taxonomy): Eukaryota > Metazoa > Arthropoda > Insecta > Coleoptera > Carabidae > Carabus > Carabus problematicus. Next base: position 11,124,540 of record OY728585.1, on the reverse strand, counting down.
CATGTGAAAGGCCCCGGGTTCGATCCCCGGCATCTCCAAGTTTTAAATACTTAATTATAAAAATTCATAACTGTGACGTTTCCATAAAATTAATAATAATAAGAATACTAACATATCTTTGATAGTTTCGTTATCAGTATCCCCACCTATTACGCGGGATACCGGCATTTGATTCACCGTCGCGTCGGAGAGATACTTTTTAATTAAGGTGCGTTCAAATCGATTACAGTTACAACTATAGAAGATATTAGAAAATTTTTCAAATACAGGTTGTAGAAAACAATATTCTAAAGGAAAAAATGTTCTATAAATTTCTCTTCTATCTCAATTCCAATTTGAGTAAACTATATTTATATGTTCATGGCATGTATTCAAAATATGTATTATTACGAACATAATTATCAAGGCGTGCTTTGGTCCCAATTAGAGCGAAGAGTAGCGGGTAGAACCGAGCGAGTGAACTCCGTGCCAGTTCCACGGACAGTTTTTAGCAAGCCAGAAGGAAGCGTCCGGACAGTTCTAGAACAGACCGCGCGGATACACCGATTATCTCATGAAATATTTTTGTGTGTCGAGTAAATAAATGTTCAAGTATTGCAATTTGTATGATTTTTTTTTTGTTAGTTTCAACAACAAATAATCAGAACGTAGCGTTTGTGTCTCATGACTTCCTAATCCGTCATTAAAACGCATTATTTGAAAATTAATTTTCTCGTTACAGAAATATATTTACACGCTGAATGTGGCATAATAACATGAATTGTTTATTTTGAACAAATTTTTAATTTACATTTTTGCACTAAAATATATTGTTCAGAAGTAAACACAAGTTTTTTTATATTTACATGTTAATTCTTACGTCGCAGATTTCTTAGGTAACTCAATGGGGAACTTGTAAAATTTTTTTTGTCTTTTAATTTTTGCTTGGATTTTTGGAACTATGTACGTTAAAACAAATTACGTATTTTTACCGTTATTCGCTATAGTAAAATATTTTTTGGTCATATTATGAATTGATACAAATTTCGTTTATAAAAATAATTGAAAAAGAAAAAAAAAACTATAATTAAATAACGAAAAGTCCAAGATTTTAATATTTAAAAAGGAGGCCGTCGAAAACGGAAGAAAATATTTCATTAGATGACCTAGAAACAGGAGAGAAATGAATGAGAAAGATCATAAAGAAATACAGGGTGAAAAATAGGGGATAATTTAAATTATACTAAGCATTATATACCATATTTTTAAAGTTAAATGTAAATAATTCGGAGATTCTAGGCCGGTTTGGCATGAATGTATTATACATACATAGATACAAATTTTGCTTAATAGCCTCGGTAGCGCAGTAGGCAGCGCGTAAGTCTCATAATCTTAAGGTCGTGAGTTCAATCCTCACCCGGGGCAAGGTTTTAACTCTTCGGCAAAAAGAGCAATTGAATGTGGCAACAATACATGAAGATACAAATACATATTTGTAATATGACAGATGAATCTGTTACTATTTATAAAATGGAATATTATATTGCAATACCCTATGCCTGTTTAACTACAAAAAAGTAGTAATGTCAACAAAGAATTAACGACAGGCCCATTAGCTCAGTTGGTTAGAGCGTCGTGCTAATAACGCGAAGGTCGCGGGTTCGATCCCCTCATGGGCCATTTGGACTTTTTACAATAATACCAGAGTAATTAAATCTAAAATTTTAACAGCAAAAATTAACGTCGTGTTAAGATCGCTAGTTCAATCAGCTTATGGATCACATAAACATTTTATCTTTACGCATCAGATTAGCATATCGGCATAAGTAGACATGACTTTCATATGGTAATAATGTAAATCTACCTAATTGGTTGCAATTTGTTTACTTATTTGATGTGCACGGCCGAAGTACTTGTTCTGCAATCATTTTCAAACAATTTCCAGTCTACTTTGATGTATCTATTGTATTGTCACGGGTCACCGAAACTGTGTTATTTATTTTGTTTCTATCTATTTTAGGTATTTATTGCCAGTAGTTAATGTCGTTTAACCTCTCATCACAAATTTATATACGTAAACTAATAGAAGAAGACAATGAAATTTGAAGAAATACCATCTAGTGTCACGAATAGGGATGACGAAAATGCTTATGCTGATTATGATGATTTTCAGTAACACATAATTTTATATTTATTAATAATTATACCAAAGAAAGTATCCAGGTTCCACCGAGATTTGAACTCGGATCGCTGGATTCAAAGTCCAGAGTGCTAACCATTACACCATGGAACCGAGTATTTTGCTGGTGTGAATTTTCGGTAAATGGCCCATTCGCTCAAAACATGGACTATTGAATGGGTTAAACCAGTGTTTGAGTTGAACGAAATGTGATGTCGCAGCAAAAGTGTGAGTGCAATATTTGCAAAAACACAAATAAACACTTTTACATTTACACACTTCCTACGACATATTACCACAGCGAAAATTTAACACAGCGACAAATTAACACATGGCTATTAAGAACAGATTTTTTTCTTTGCATTAGAATAAAATGGCAAGATCCTGCTTGTTTTATTATAACAATTAGAAATAAAAAGCAAAAAAGAAATGTATACACTAATTACAATCATTTTTACACAACCTTACCCTACCGTACCCTGCCGTACGTTAAATTGGTGAAACTATTATATTAACGAATACATTCATTTCTATACTACCCTATCCTAAAAATACGCTCACCTTCCTAACCCAACGTACATTAGATAAGTGAAACTATTATATTAATAATTACATTAATATCTCTTATGTATTCTAAAAATCTGTTGCCAGAAATACTGATATCTCAGTCGTCTCGAAGTCTACTAAAATTTGTTCTGGATTGGTATACAGAAATACCTCGGACAGTACGGCTAATTGGTTCTGCTACTATGCCGTACTATTTGAATCCGCACGAATCGGTATATACCATATACACTAAATATAATAAATTTTAATTGTCGCAATGACACCTTGATCCATTGTTTAAATAAAGGAAATTGTGGTTTGTGGAAGAAATGTAATTTTTACGTTTTTATTCAGGTCATAGAGACTACTTGGAGAACCAGATATTACTGTACACCAATTGTGTATTTAATTCTCGTGTGTTTAAAAGAACACCATCTATGTCCTCGATGTTTATTAAATGCTAGCTGGCATGTGGTACAGGAATTATCATGTAGTTCTATTCTTCATTAAATTATGAACTACAGTCGGGAATTAAATCAGTCGACGAAAACTCTGCATCTTGAAAAAGAACAATAATCGGTAATAATGTAACATGGATCAAATAGTCATTCTGCAACATATTATCATCATAAAGTTCTGTGACGTACCAGAAAAAAAAACACGTCATTCTGTGGATTCCAGAAAACTTCAGGTTTAGAATTTTGGCTTGATCCGAATTATTATCGATTTATATATGTATGTACGTACTTTCGTACAACTCTTTTTGTATAGTATGTAGATTAGACTTGTCTGTGTCTCATTTGGAGCCATGTATTTAAAATAGTTAGTGAACTTTTTATGACGACTCCGTGGCGCAACGGTAGCGCGTCTGACTCCAGATCAGAAGGTTGCGTGTTCAAATCACGTCGGGGTCATAGAAAGTTTTATAATTAAGCATAATTTCAAATATAGAATACAGTCCAGTAACAGAGGTGTGACAATTGACATACAAATGAGGTTCCATAGTGTAGCGGTTATCACGTCTGCTTTACACGCAGAAGGTCTCCGGTTCGATCCCGGATGGAACCAGGCGCTATATTTTCGTGTTACCAGTAGTGTAATTTTGTAGAATGAATAAAACAAACGCAAATTGCAATAAAAACATACTCGAATAGATAGCATACCAATTCATTGATCCAAGGTTTATAATTTTAGCTTAGAGTGTGATAGTTCTTGGGTGCACAGTCTGAATTAACCCAATAATCTTGGATTAAATATTAACGTATATGATAGCTAGAAACTTATTTAGACGAATAATGTACAATACGTATTTTCGTAATAAACCTTGTGACGCTTCTTTATGCCAGGGTAGGCCAGTGAATATCAGGATGAGAGAAATCACACAATTCCCCCAGAAAGTTTACTGTATATTATTGGTCTTCTAGTTGAGATGCTAATTATAGGATAGTGTACTATAACAGGACGATACGCAGGACGATGGAGACAGGAGAGATGCTGAGGACTTGGTAACAGGATGATACGCAGTGCGAAGCAACAGTGGAAAGATACCGCAGCAGGACGATCCGCAATGCGGCGGATACAGGATGAAATTCTGATATTTCTGCAACAGGCAGGAGCACAGAATAGACACACAGCAATAAATCGTGATACGGAACACTGTCTTACCAGATGGCTCAGTTATAATGGTAGTCAACTCGGAGATTGGAACACGAAGCTACTATTCAAGCATTGCCGAGACCCACTTACAACCAGACAATTCGCACATGTTTCTACGATATTTAAAACAAATTAAACTAATCTGACCGACTGGATTAGTGTTTCGGTTCACCCGGAGCACGAATACGGACTGATATAATTATCGGTGCACTCGCGATCGTTGCTATGTGCCCAAAAATATTTGTGACATTAAAAAAAAAAAAGAATTAGTCACAATCCTCACTAGAAAATATTGTTAAAATTTTTGTTATGAAATCTACACAGACAAAGTCTGATTATCTATAGTCCTATAAAAGCCCGGGTAGCTCAGTCGGTAGAGCATTGGACTTTTAATCCAAGGGTCCAGGGTTCAAGTCCCTGCTCGGGCGTACTTCTTTTTTAAATTATACATTCATTAACAAACTACTACACTTGTAAACATAATGGAAGAGTAACGTTTTATTCCTTTCATTAAATGCAATAGATATCCACGTTTGATCATCGGGGATGTAGCTCAGTGGTAGAGCGTTCGCTTTGCATGTGAAAGGCCCCGGGTTCGATCCCCGGCATCTCCAAGTTTTAAATACTTAATTATAAAAATTCATAACTGTGACGTTTCCATAAAATTAATAATAATAAGAATACTAACATATCTTTGATAGTTTCGTTATCAGTATCCCCACCTATTACGCGGGATACCGGCATTTGATTCACCGTCGCGTCGGAGAGATACTTTTTAATTAAGGTGCGTTCAAATCGATTACAGTTACAACTATAGAAGATATTAGAAAATTTTTCAAATACAGGTTGTAGAAAACAATATTCTAAAGGAAAAAATGTTCTATAAATTTCTCTTCTATCTCAATTCCAATTTGAGTAAACTATATTTATATGTTCATGGCATGTATTCAAAATATGTATTATTACGAACATAATTATCAAGGCGTGCTTTGGTCCCAATTAGAGCGAAGAGTAGCGGGTAGAACCGAGCGAGTGAACTCCGTGCCAGTTCCACGGACAGTTTTTAGCAAGCCAGAAGGAAGCGTCCGGACAGTTCTAGAACAGACCGCGCGGATACACCGATTATCTCATGAAATATTTTTGTGTGTCGAGTAAATAAATGTTCAAGTATTGCAATTTGTATGATTTTTTTTTTTGTTAGTTTCAACAACAAATAATCAGAACGTAGCGTTTGTGTCTCATGACTTCCTAATCCGTCATTAAAACGCATTATTTGAAAATTAATTTTCTCGTTACAGAAATATATTTACACGCTGAATGTGGCATAATAACATGAATTGTTTATTTTGAACAAATTTTTAATTTACATTTTTGCACTAAAATATATTGTTCAGAAGTAAACACAAGTTTTTTTATATTTACATGTTAATTCTTACGTCGCAGATTTCTTAGGTAACTCAATGGGGAACTTGTAAAATTTTTTTTGTCTTTTAATTTTTGCTTGGATTTTTGGAACTATGTACGTTAAAACAAATTACGTATTTTTACCGTTATTCGCTATAGTAAAATATTTTTTGGTCATATTATGAATTGATACAAATTTCGTTTATAAAAATAATTGAAAAAGAAAAAAAAAACTATAATTAAATAACGAAAAGTCCAAGATTTTAATATTTAAAAAGGAGGCCGTCGAAAACGGAAGAAAATATTTCATTAGATGACCTAGAAACAGGAGAGAAATGAATGAGAAAGATCATAAAGAAATACAGGGTGAAAAATAGGGGATAATTTAAATTATACTAAGCATTATATACCATATTTTTAAAGTTAAATGTAAATAATTCGGAGATTCTAGGCCGGTTTGGCATGAATGTATTATACATACATAGATACAAATTTTGCTTAATAGCCTCGGTAGCGCAGTAGCGAGGGGCTGGCCACTTACAAAAATTGTGTACACCGTAATTCTAATTCACAGGCAATTCAAGTAATTCACGAGTAATTCGTCGGTAATTCAAGTAATTCTCTAGTAATTCAAGTAATTCACAAGTAATTCGCCGGTAATTCAAGTAATTCATGGGTAATTCAAGTAATTCTTTAGTAATTCAAGTAATTCACAAGTAATTCTGTGATCACTTTATAAAGAAATCCTGATACGCTTGTCACAAATATACGAAAAAACTAAACTATTGCACTGAAACACAACATACAACTGTTGATTTGCAATGAACTTCTACAATTGATTTAGTTAGATGTTCTATTCTAAACATAGTAGGAAAAAAAATATCATACAACTATAAATCAGTCACATTTTGTTTGCATAACAAACTCTTTTGGCAGACCCTTTTCAAGATCCTTTTTTTTTCTTCGTTTTGTGTAGTTTTGAATTGCATTAAATGTTTAAATAAATCAGAACAGTAAAAATATAATTAATTTTCATTTTCTAATGTTTTTAATGAAAATAAGAATAAATAATTTTGAAAATATAAATAACATAGGTACTTATATTTTTTTTAAATGTGCATGAGACATATTGTCGTTGCGATTATTCTAAAGGTAAAGTAAAATGTATTTAGTCAAAAAATGTATTTAGTAAAAAAAGAATGCATCGCGCGGGAATCGAACCCGAGCCGCCGAGAATTATTACAACAGTTTTAAACGTGTCCGTACTCGTATAAATTTTCGCACTTTTCGTGTTACAACGCACTCAGGTGCAACTGGGTATTAATATCTTGCTAAGTAATGGATTTCTTTGTACTCCGTTCTGTATATTTGTGTTATTCTTATAAATTTTAAACGCATTTCACAAGTAATTCAAGTAATTCTTAGGTAATTCAAGTAATTCATAGGTAATTCACAAGTAATTCAAGTAATTCACGGGTAATTCACGGGTAATTCATAGGTAATTCAAGTAATTCTAGACATTTTGTACACCGTAATTCAAGAGTGGCCAGCCCCTCGCGCAGTAGGCAGCGCGTAAGTCTCATAATCTTAAGGTCGTGAGTTCAATCCTCACCCGGGGCAAGGTTTTAACTCTTCGGCAAAAAGAGCAATTGAATGTGGCAACAATACATGAAGATACAAATACATATTTGTAATATGACAGATGAATCTGTTACTATTTATAAAATGGAATATTATATTGCAATACCCTATGCCTGTTTAACTACAAAAAAGTAGTAATGTCAACAAAGAATTAACGACAGGCCCATTAGCTCAGTTGGTTAGAGCGTCGTGCTAATAACGCGAAGGTCGCGGGTTCGATCCCCTCATGGGCCATTTGGGCTTTTTACAATAATACCAGAGTAATTAAATCTAAAATTTTAACAGCAAAAATTAACGTCGTGTTAAGATCGCTAGTTCAATCAGCTTATGGATCACATAAACATTTTATCTTTACGCATCAGATTAGCATATCGGCATAAGTAGACATGACTTTCATATGGTAATAATGTAAATCTACCTAATTGGTTGCAATTTGTTTACTTATTTGATGTGCACGGCCGAAGTACTTGTTCTGCAATCATTTTCAAACAATTTCCAGTCTACTTTGATGTATCTATTGTATTGTCACGGGTCACCGAAACTGTGTTATTTATTTTGTTTCTATCTATTTTAGGTATTTATTGCCAGTAGTTAATGTCGTTTAACCTCTCATCACAAATTTATATACGTATACTAATAGAAGAAGACAATGAAATTTGAAGAAATACCATCTAGTGTCACGAATAGGGATGACGAAAATGCTTATGCTGATTATGATGATTTTCAGTAACACATAATTTTATATTTATTAATAATTATACCAAAGAAAGTATCCAGGTTCCACCGAGATTTGAACTCGGATCGCTGGATTCAAAGTCCAGAGTGCTAACCATTACACCATGGAACCGAGTATTTTGCTGGTGTGAATTTTCGGTAAATGGCCCATTCGCTCAAAACATGGACTATTGAATGGGTTAAACCAGTGTTTGAGTTGAACGAAATGTGATGTCGCAGCAAAAGTGTGAGTGCAATATTTGCAAAAACACAAATAAACACTTTTACATTTACACACTTCCTACGACATATTACCACAGCGAAAATTTAACACAGCGACAAATTAACACATGGCTATTAAGAACAGATTTTTTTCTTTGCATTAGAATAAAATGGCAAGCTCCTGCTTGTTTTATTATAACAATTAGAAATAAAAAGCAAAAAAGAAATGTATACACTAATTACAATCATTTTTACACAACCTTACCCTACCGTACCCTGCCGTACGTTAAATTGGTGAAACTATTATATTAACGAATACATTCATTTCTATACTACCCTATCCTAAAAATACGCTCACCTTCCTAACCCAACGTACATTAGATAAGTGAAACTATTATATTAATAATTACATTAATATCTCTTATGTATTCTAAAAATCTGTTGCCAGAAATACTGATATCTCAGTCGTCTCGAAGTCTACTAAAATTTGTTCTGGATTGGTATACAGTAATACCTCGGACAGTACGGCTAATTGGTTCTGCTACTATGCCGTACTATTTGAATCCGCACGAATCGGTATATACCATATACACTAAATATAATAAATTTTAATTGTCGCAATGACACCTTGATCCATTGTTTAAATAAAGGAAATTGTGGTTTGTGGAAGAAATATAATTTTTACGTTTTTATTCAGGTCATAGAGACTACTTGGAGAACCAGATATTACTGTACACCAATTGTGTATTTAATTCTCGTGTGTTTAAAAGAACACCATCTATGTCCTCGATGTTTATTAAATGCCAGCTGGCATGTGGTACAGAAATTATCATGTAGTTCTATTCTTCATTAAATTATGAACTACAGTGGGGAATTAAATCAGTCGACGAAAACTCTGCATCTTGAAAAAGAACAATAATCGGTAATAATGTAACATGGATCAAATAGTCATTCTGCAACATATTATCATCATAAAGTTCTGTGACGTACCAGAAAAAAAAAACACGTCTTTCTGTGGATTCCAGAAAACTTCAGGTTTAGAATTTTGGCTTGATCCGAATTATTATCCATTTATATATGTATGTACGTACTTTCGTACAACTCTTTTTGTATAGTATGTAGATTAGACTTGTCTGTGTCTCATTTGGAGCCATGTATTTAAAATAGTTAGTGAACTTTTTATGACGACTCCGTGGCGCAACGGTAGCGCGTCTGACTCCAGATCAGAAGGTTGCGTGTTCAAATCACGTCGGGGTCATAGAAAGTTTTATAATTAAGCATAATTTCAAATATAGAATACAGTCCAGTAACAGAGGTGTGACAATTGACATACAAATGAGGTTCCATAGTGTAGCGGTTATCACGTCTGCTTTACACGCAGAAGGTCTCCGGTTCGATCCCGGATGGAACCAGGCGCTATATTTTCGTGTTACCGGTAGTGTAATTTTGTAGAATGAATAAAACAAACGCAAATTGCAATAAAAACATACTCGAATAGATAGCATACCAATTCATTGATCCAAGGTTTATAATTTTAGCTTAGAGTGTGATAGTTCTTGGGTGCACAGTCTGAATTAACCCAATAATCTTGGATTAAATATTAACGTATATGATAGCTAGAAACTTATTTAGACGAATAATGTACAATACGTATTTTCGTAATAAACCTTGTGACGCTTCTTTATGCCAGGGTAGGCCAGTGAATATCAGGATGAGAGAAATCACACAATTCCCCCAGAAAGTTTACTGTATATTATTGGTCTTCTAGTTGAGATGCTAATTATAGGATAGTGTACTATAACAGGACGATACGCAGGACGATGGAGACAGGAGAGATGCTGAGGACTTGGTAACAGGATGATACGCAGTGCGAAGCAACAGTGGAAAGATACCGCAGCAGGACGATCCGCAATGCGGCGGATACAGGATGAAATTCTGATATTTCTGCAACAGGCAGGAGCACAGAATAGACACACAGCAATAAATCGTGATACGGAACACTGTCTTACCAGATGGCTCAGTTATAATGGTAGTCAACTCGGAGATTGGAACACGAAGCTACTATTCAAGCATTGCCGAGACCCACTTACAACCAGACAATTCGCACATGTTTCTACGATATTTAAAACAAATTAAACTAATCTGACCGACTGGATTAGTGTTTCGGTTCACCCGGAGCACGAATACGGACTGATATAATAATCGGTGCACTCGCGATCGTTGCTATGTGCCCAAAAATATTTGTGACATTAAAAAAAAAAAGAATTAGTCACAATCCTCACTAGAAAATATTGTTAAAATTTTTGTTATGAAATCTACACAGACAAAGTCTGATTATCTATAGTCCTATAAAAGCCCGGGTAGCTCAGTCGGTAGAGCATTGGACTTTTAATCCAAGGGTCCAGGGTTCAAGTCCCTGCTCGGGCGTACTTCTTTTTTAAATTATACATTCATTAACAAACTACTACACTTGTAAATATAATGGAAGAGTAACGTTTTATTCCTTTCATTAAATGCAATAGATATCCACGTTTGATCATCGGGGATGTAGCTCAGTGGTAGAGCGTTCGCTTTGCATGTGAAAGGCCCCGGGTTCGATCCCCGGCATCTCCAAGTTTTAAATACTTAATTATAAAAATTCATAACTGTGACGTTTCCATAAAATTAATAATAATAAGAATACTAACATATCTTTGATAGTTTCGTTATCAGTATCCCCACCTATTACGCGGGATACCGGCATTTGATTCACCGTCGCGTCGGAGAGATACTTTTTAATTAAGGTGCGTTCAAATCGATTACAGTTACAACTATAGAAGATATTAGAAAATTTTTCAAATACAGGTTGTAGAAAACAATATTCTAAAGGAAAAAATGTTCTATAAATTTCTCTTCTATCTCAATTCCAATTTGAGTAAACTATATTTATATGTTCATGGCATGTATTCAAAATATGTATTATTACGAACATAATTATCAAGGCGTGCTTTGGTCCCAATTAGAGCGAAGAGTAGCGGGTAGAACCGAGCGAGTGAACTCCGTGCCAGTTCCACGGACAGTTTTTAGCAAGCCAGAAGCAAGCGTCCGGACAGTTCTAGAACAGACCGCGCGGATACACCGATTATCTCATGAAATATTTTTGTGTGTCGAGTAAATAAATGTTCAAGTATTGCAATTTGTATGATTTTTTTTTTGTTAGTTTCAACAACAAATAATCAGTACGTAGCGTTTGTGTCTCATGACTTCCTAATCCGTCATTAAAACGCATTATTTGAAAATTAATTTTCTCGTTACAGAAATATATTTACACGCTGAATGTGGCATAATAACATGAATTGTTTATTTTGAACAAATTTTTAATTTACATTTTTGCACTAAAATATATTGTTCAGAAGTAAACACAAGTTTTTTTATATTTACATGTTAATTCTTACGTCGCAGATTTCTTAGGTAACTCAATGGGGAACTTGTAAAATTTTTTTTGTCTTTTAATTTTTGCTTGGATTTTTGGAACTATGTACGTTAAAACAAATTACGTATTTTTACCGTTATTCGCTATAGTAAAACATTTTTTGGTCATATTATGAATTGATATAAATTTCGTTTATAAAAATAATTGAAAAAGAAAAAAAAAACTATAATTAAATAACGAAAAGTCCAAGATTTTAATATTTAAAAAGGAGGCCGTCGAAAACGGAAGAAAATATTTCATTAGATGACCTAGAAACAGGAGAGAAATGAATGAGAAAGATCATAAAGAAATACAGGGTGAAAAATAGGGGATAATTTAAATTATACTAAGCATTATATACCATATTTTTAAAGTTAAATGTAAATAATTCGGAGATTCTAGGCCGGTTTGGCATGAATGTATTATACATACATAGATACAAATTTTGCTTAATAGCCTCGGTAGCGCAGTAGGCAGCGCGTAAGTCTCATAATCTTAAGGTCGTGAGTTCAATCCTCACCCGGGGCAAGGTTTTAACTCTTCGGCAAAAAGAGCAATTGAATGTGGCAACAATACATGAAGATACAAATACATATTTGTAATATGACAGATGAATCTGTTACTATTTATAAAATGGAATATTATATTGCAATACCCTATGCCTGTTTAACTACAAAAAAGTAGTAATGTCAACAAAGAATTAACGACAGGCCCATTAGCTCAGTTGGTTAGAGCGTCGTGCTAATAACGCGAAGGTCGCGGGTTCGATCCCCTCATGGGCCATTTGGGCTTTTTACAATAATACCAGAGTAATTAAATCTAAAATTTTAACAGCAAAAATTAACGTCGTGTTAAGATCGCTAGTTCAATCAGCTTATGGATCACATAAACATTTTATATTTACGCATCAGATTAGCATATCGGCATAAGTAGACATGACTTTCATATGGTAATAATGTAAATCTACCTAATTGGTTGCAATTTGTTTACTTATTTGATGTGCACGGCCGAAGTACTTGTTCTGCAATCATTTTCAAACAATTTCCAGTCTACTTTGATGTATCTATTGTATTGTCACGGGTCACCGAAACTGTGTTATTTATTTTGTTTCTATCTATTTTAGGTATTTATTGCCAGTAGTTAATGTCGTTTAACCTCTCATCACAAATTTATATACGTAAACTAATAGAAGAAGACAATGAAATTTGAAGAAATACCATCTAGTGTCACGAATAGGGATGACGAAAATGCTTATGCTGATTATGATGATTTTCAGTAACACATAATTTTATATTTATTAATAATTATACCAAAGAAAGTATCCAGGTTCCACCGAGATTTGAACTCGGATCGCTGGATTCAAAGTCCAGAGTGCTAACCATTACACCATGGAACCGAGTATTTTGCTGGTGTGAATTTTCGGTAAATGGCCCATTCGCTCAAAACATGGACTATTGAATGGGTTAAACCAGTGTTTGAGTTGAACGAAATGTGATGTCGCAGCAAAAGTGTGAGTGCAATATTTGCAAAAACACAAATAAACACTTTTACATTTACACACTTCCTACGACATATTACCACAGCGAAAATTTAACACAGCGACAAATTAACACATGGCTATTAAGAACAGATTTTTTTCTTTGCATTAGAATAAAATGGCAAGCTCCTGCTTGTTTTATTATAACAATTAGAAATAAAAAGCAAAAAAGAAATGTATACACTAATTACAATCATTTTTACACAACCTTACCCTACCGTACCCTGCCGTACGTTAAATTGGTGAAACTATTATATTAACGAATACATTCATTTCTATACTACCCTATCCTAAAAATACGCTCACCTTCCTAACCCAACGTACATTAGATAAGTGAAACTATTATATTAATAATTACATTAATATCTCTTATGTATTCTAAAAATCTGTTGCCAGAAATACTGATATCTCAGTCGTCTCGAAGTCTACTAAAATTTGTTCTGGATTGGTATACAGTAATACCTCGGACAGTACGGCTAATTGGTTCTGCTACTATGCCGTACTATTTGAATCCGCACGAATCGGTATATACCATATACACTAAATATAATAAATTTTAATTGTCGCAATGACACCTTGATCCATTGTTTAAATAAAGGAAATTGTGGTTTGTGGAAGAAATGTAATTTTTACGTTTTTATTCAGGTCATAGAGACTACTTGGAGAACCAGATATTACTGTACACCAATTGTGTATTTAATTCTCGTGTGTTTAAAAGAACACCATCTATGTCCTCGATGTTTATTAAATGCCAGCTGGCATGTGGTACAGAAATTATCATGTAGTTCTATTCTTCATTAAATTATGAACTACAGTGGGGAATTAAATCAGTCGACGAAAACTCTGCATCTTGAAAAAGAACAATAATCGGTAATAATGTAACATGGATCAAATAGTCATTCTGCAACATATTATCATCATAAAGTTCTGTGACGTACCAGAAAAAAAAACACGTCTTTCTGTGGATTCCAGAAAACTTCAGGTTTAGAATTTTGGCTTGATTCGAATTATTATCGATTTATATATGTATGTACGTACTTTCGTACAACTCTTTTTGTATAGTATGTAGATTAGACTTGTCTGTGTCTCATTTGGAGCCATGTATTTAAAATAGTTAGTGAACTTTTTATGACGACTCCGTGGCGCAACGGTAGCGCGTCTGACTCCAGATCAGAAGGTTGCGTGTTCAAATCACGTCGGGGTCATAGAAAGTTTTATAATTAAGCATAATTTCAAATATAGAATACAGTCCAGTAACAGAGGTGTGACAATTGACATACAAATGAGGTTCCATAGTGTAGCGGTTATCACGTCTGCTTTACACGCAGAAGGTCTCCGGTTCGATCCCGGATGGAACCAGGCGCTATATTTTCGTGTTACCAGTAGTGTAATTTTGTAGAATGAATAAAACAAATGCAAATTGCAATAAAAACATACTCGAATAGATAGCATACCAATTCATTGATCCAAGGTTTATAATTTTAGCTTAGAGTGTGATAGTTCTTGGGTGCACAGTCTGAATTAACCCAATAATCTTGGATTAAATATTAACGTATATGATAGCTAGAAACTTATTTAGACGAATAATGTACAATACGTATTTTCGTAATAAACCTTGTGACGCTTCTTTATGCCAGGGTAGGCCAGTGAATATCAGGATGAGAGAAATCACACAATTCCCCCAGAAAGTTTACTGTATATTATTGGTCTTCTAGTTGAGATGCTAATTATAGGATAGTGTACTATAACAGGACGATACGCAGGACGATGGAGACAGGAGAGATGCTGAGGACTTGGTAACAGGATGATACGCAGTGCGAAGCAACAGTGGAAAGATACCGCAGCAGGACGATCCGCAATGCGGCGGATACAGGATGAAATTCTGATATTTCTGCAACAGGCAGGAGCACAGAATAGACACACAGCAATAAATCGTGATACGGAACACTGTCTTACCAGATGGCTCAGTTATAATGGTAGTCAACTCGGAGATTGGAACACGAAGCTACTATTCAAGCATTGCCGAGACCCACTTACAACCAGACAATTCGCACATGTTTCTACGATATTTAAAACAAATTAAACTAATCTGACCGACTGGATTAGTGTTTCGGTTCACCCGGAGCACGAATACGGACTGATATAATAATCGGTGCACTCGCGATCGTTGCTATGTGCCCAAAAATATTTGTGACATTAAAAAAAAAAAAAGAATTAGTCACAATCCTCACTAGAAAATATCGTTAAAATTTTTGTTATGAAATCTACACAGACAAAGTCTGATTATCTATAGTCCTATAAAAGCCCGGGTAGCTCAGTCGGTAGAGCATTGGACTTTTAATCCAAGGGTCCAGGGTTCAAGTCCCTGCTCGGGCGTACTTCTTTTTTAAATTATACATTCATTAATAAACTACTACACTTGTAAACATAATGGAAGAGTAACGTTTTATTCCTTTCATTAAATGCAATAGATATCCACGTTTGATCATCGGGGATGTAGCTCAGTGGTAGAGCGTTCGCTTTGCATGTGAAAGGCCCCGGGTTCGATCCCCGGCATCTCCAAGTTTTAAATACTTAATTATAAAAATTCATAACTGTGACGTTTCCATAAAATTAATAATAATAAGAATACTAACATATCTTTGATAGTTTCGTTATCAGTATCCCCACCTATTACGCGGGATACCGGCATTTGATTCACCGTCGCGTCGGAGAGATACTTTTTAATTAAGGTGCGTTCAAATCGATTACAGTTACAACTATAGAAGATATTAGAAAATTTTTCAAATACAGGTTGTAGAAAACAATATTCTAAAGGAAAAAATGTTCTATAAATTTCTCTTCTATCTCAATTCCAATTTGAGTAAACTATATTTATATGTTCATGGCATGTATTCAAAATATGTATTATTACGAACATAATTATCAAGGCGTGCTTTGGTCCCAATTAGAGCGAAGAGTAGCGGGTAGAACCGAGCGAGTGAACTCCGTGCCAGTTCCACGGACAGTTTTTAGCAAGCCAGAAGGAAGCGTCCGGACAGTTCTAGAACAGACCGCGCGGATACACCGATTATCTCATGAAATATTTTTGTGTGTCGAGTAAATAAATGTTCAAGTATTGCAATTTGTATGATTTTTTTTTTTGTTAGTTTCAACAACAAATAATCAGAACGTAGCGTTTGTGTCTCATGACTTCCTAATCCGTCATTAAAACGCATTATTTGAAAATTAATTTTCTCGTTACAGAAATATATTTACACGCTGAATGTGGCATAATAACATGAATTGTTTATTTTGAACAAATTTTTAATTTACATTTTTGCACTAAAATATATTGTTCAGAAGTAAACACAAGTTTTTTTATATTTACATGTTAATTCTTACGTCGCAGATTTCTTAGGTAACTCAATGGGGAACTTGTAAAATTTTTTTTGTCTTTTAATTTTTGCTTGGATTTTTGGAACTATGTACGTTAAAACAAATTACGTATTTTTACCGTTATTCGCTATAGTAAAATATTTTTTGGTCATATTATGAATTGATACAAATTTCGTTTATAAAAATAATTGAAAAAGAAAAAAAAAACTATAATTAAATAACGAAAAGTCCAAGATTTTAATATTTAAAAAGGAGGCCGTCGAAAACGGAAGAAAATATTTCATTAGATGACCTAGAAACAGGAGAGAAATGAATGAGAAAGATCATAAAGAAATACAGGGTGAAAAATAGGGGATAATTTAAATTATACTAAGCATTATATACCATATTTTTAAAGTTAAATGTAAATAATTCGGAGATTCTAGGCCGGTTTGGCATGAATGTATTATACATACATAGATACAAATTTTGCTTAATAGCCTCGGTAGCGCAGTAGGCAGCGCGTAAGTCTCATAATCTTAAGGTCGTGAGTTCAATCCTCACCCGGGGCAAGGTTTTAACTCTTCGGCAAAAAGAGCAATTGAATGTGGCAACAATACATGAAGATACAAATACATATTTGTAATATGACAGATGAATCTGTTACTATTTATAAAATGGAATATTATATTGCAATACCCTATGCCTGTTTAACTACAAAAAAGTAGTAATGTCAACAAAGAATTAACGACAGGCCCATTAGCTCAGTTGGTTAGAGCGTCGTGCTAATAACGCGAAGGTCGCGGGTTCGATCCCCTCATGGGCCATTTGGGCTTTTTACAATAATACCAGAGTAATTAAATCTAAAATTTTAACAGCAAAAATTAACGTCGTGTTAAGATCGCTAGTTCAATCAGCTTATGGATCACATAAACATTTTATCTTTACGCATCAGATTAGCATATCGGCATAAGTAGACATGACTTTCATATGGTAATAATGTAAATCTACCTAATTGGTTGCAATTTGTTTACTTATTTGATGTGCACGGCCGAAGTACTTGTTCTGCAATCATTTTCAAACAATTTCCAGTCTACTTTGATGTATCTATTGTATTGTCACGGGTCACCGAAACTGTGTTATTTATTTTGTTTCTATCTATTTTAGGTATTTATTGCCAGTAGTTAATGTCGTTTAACCTCTCATCACAAATTTATATACGTAAACTAATAGAAGAAGACAATGAAATTTGAAGAAATACCATCTAGTGTCACGAATAGGGATGACGAAAATGCTTATGCTGATTATGATGATTTTCAGTAACACATAATTTTATATTTATTAATAATTATACCAAAGAAAGTATCCAGGTTCCACCGAGATTTGAACTCGGATCGCTGGATTCAAAGTCCAGAGTGCTAACCATTACACCATGGAACCGAGTATTTTGCTGGTGTGAATTTTCGGTAAATGGCCCATTCGCTCAAAACATGGACTATTGAATGGGTTAAACCAGTGTTTGAGTTGAACGAAATGTGATGTCGCAGCAAAAGTGTGAGTGCAATATTTGCAAAAACACAAATAAACACTTTTACATTTACACACTTCCTACGACATATTACCACAGCGAAAATTTAACACAGCGACAAATTAACACATGGCTATTAAGAACAGATTTTTTTCTTTGCATTAGAATAAAATGGCAAGCTCCTGCTTGTTTTATTATAACAATTAGAAATAAAAAGCAAAAAAGAAATGTATACACTAATTACAATCATTTTTACACAACCTTACCCTACCGTACCCTGCCGTACGTTAAATTGGTGAAACTATTATATTAACGAATACATTCATTTCTATACTACCCTATCCTAAAAATACGCTCACCTTCCTAACCCAACGTACATTAGATAAGTGAAACTATTATATTAATAATTACATTAATATCTCTTATGTATTCTAAAAATCTGTTGCCAGAAATACTGATATCTCAGTCGTCTCGAAGTCTACTAAAATGTGTTCTGGATTGGTATACAGTAATACCTCGGACAGTACGGCTAATTGGTTCTGCTACTATGCCGTACTATTTGAATCCGCACGAATCGGTATATACCATATACACTAAATATAATAAATTTTAATTGTCGCAATGACACCTTGATCCATTGTTTAAATAAAGGAAATTGTGGTTTGTGGAAGAAATGTAATTTTTACGTTTTTATTCAGGTCATAGAGACTACTTGGAGAACCAGATATTACTGTACACCAATTGTGTATTTAATTCTCGTGTGTTTAAAAGAACACCATCTATGTCCTCGATGTTTATTAAATGCCAGCTGGCATGTGGTACAGAAATTATCATGTAGTTCTATTCTTCATTAAATTATGAACTACAGTGGGGAATTAAATCAGTCGACGAAAACTCTGCATCTTGAAAAAGAACAATAATCGGTAATAATGTAACATGGATCAAATAGTCATTCTGCAACATATTATCATCATAAAGCTCTGTGACGTACCAGAAAAAAAAAACACGTGTTTCTGTGGATTCCAGAAAACTTCAGGTTTAGAATTTTGGCTTGATCCGAATTATTATCGATTTATATATGTATGTACGTACTTTCGTACAACTCTTTTTGTATAGTATGTAGATTAGACTTGTCTGTGTCTCATTTGGAGCCATGTATTTAAAATAGTTAGTGAACTTTTTATGACGACTCCGTGGCGCAACGGTAGCGCGTCTGACTCCAGATCAGAAGGTTGCGTGTTCAAATCACGTCGGGGTCATAGAAAGTTTTATAATTAAGCATAATTTCAAATATAGAATACAGTCCAGTAACAGAGGTGTGACAATTGACATACAAATGAGGTTCCATAGTGTAGCGGTTATCACGTCTGCTTTACACGCAGAAGGTCTCCGGTTCGATCCCGGATGGAACCAGGCGCTATATTTTCGTGTTACCAGTAGTGTAATTTTGTAGAATGAATAAAACAAACGCAAATTGCAATAAAAACATACTCGAATAGATAGCATACCAATTCATTGATCCAAGGTTTATAATTTTAGCTTAGAGTGTGATAGTTCTTGGGTGCACAGTCTGAATTAACCCAATAATCTTGGATTAAATATTAACGTATATGATAGCTAGAAACTTATTTAGACGAATAATGTACAATACGTATTTTCGTAATAAACCTTGTGACGCTTCTTTATGCCAGGGTAGGCCAGTGAATATCAGGATGAGAGAAATCACACAATTCCCCCAGAAAGTTTACTGTATATTATTGGTCTTCTAGTTGAGATGCTAATTATAGGATAGTGTACTATAACAGGACGATACGCATGACGATGGAGACAGGAGAGATGCTGAGGACTTGGTAACAGGATGATACGCAGTGCGAAGCAACAGTGGAAAGATACCGCAGCAGGACGATCCGCAATGCGGCGGATACAGGATGAAATTCTGATATTTCTGCAACAGGCAGGAGCACAGAATAGACACACAGCAATAAATCGTGATACGGAACACTGTCTTACCAGATGGCTCAGTTATAATGGTAGTCAACTCGGAGATTGGAACACGAAGCTACTATTCAAGCATTGCCGAGACCCACTTACAACCAGACAATTCGCACATGTTTCTACGATATTTAAAACAAATTAAACTAATCTGACCGACTGGATTAGTGTTTCGGTTCACCCGGAGCACGAATACGGACTGATATAATAATCGGTGCACTCGCGATCGTTGCTATGTGCCCAAAAATATTTGTGACATTAAAAAAAAAAAAAGAATTAGTCACAATCCTCACTAGAAAATATTGTTAAAATTTTTGTTATGAAATCTACACAGACAAAGTCTGATTATCTATAGTCCTATAAAAGCCCGGGTAGCTCAGTCGGTAGAGCATTGGACTTTTAATCCAAGGGTCCAGGGTTCAAGTCCCTGCTCGGGCGTACTTCTTTTTTAAATTATACATTCATTAACAAACTACTACACTTGTAAATATAATGGAAGAGTAACGTTTTATTCCTTTCATTAAATGCAATAGATATCCACGTTTGATCATCGGGGATGTAGCTCAGTGGTAGAGCGTTCGCTTTGCATGTGAAAGGCCCCGGGTTCGATCCCCGGCATCTCCAAGTTTTAAATACTTAATTATAAAAATTCATAACTGTGACGTTTCCATAAAATTAATAATAATAAGAATACTAACATATCTTTGATAGTTTCGTTATCAGTATCCCCACCTATTACGCGGGATACCGGCATTTGATTCACCGTCGCGTCGGAGAGATACTTTTTAATTAAGGTGCGTTCAAATCGATTACAGTTACAACTATAGAAGATATTAGAAAATTTTTCAAATACAGGTTGTAGAAAACAATATTCTAAAGGAAAAAATGTTCTATAAATTTCTCTTCTATCTCAATTCCAATTTGAGTAAACTATATTTATATGTTCATGGCATGTATTCAAAATATGTATTATTACGAACATAATTATCAAGGCGTGCTTTGGTCCCAATTAGAGCGAAGAGTAGCGGGTAGAACCGAGCGAGTGAACTCCGTGCCAGTTCCACGGACAGTTTTTAGCAAGCCAGAAGGAAGCGTCCGGACAGTTCTAGAACAGACCGCGCGGATACACCGATTATCTCATGAAATATTTTTGTGTGTCGAGTAAATAAATGTTCAAGTATTGCAATTTGTATGATTTTTTATTTTGTTAGTTTCAACAACAAATAATCAGAACGTAGCGTTTGTGTCTCATGACTTCCTAATCCGTCATTAAAACGCATTATTTGAAAATTAATTTTCTCGTTACAGAAATATATTTACACGCTGAATGTGGCATAATAACATGAATTGTTTATTTTGAACAAATTTTTAATTTACATTTTTGCACTAAAATATATTGTTCAGAAGTAAACACAAGTTTTTTTATATTTACATGTTAATTCTTACGTCGCAGATTTCTTAGGTAACTCAATGGGGAACTTGTAAAATTTTTTTTGTCTTTTAATTTTTGCTTGGATTTTTGGAACTATGTACGTTAAAACAAATTACGTATTTTTACCGTTATTCGCTATAGTAAAATATTTTTTGGTCATATTATGAATTGATACAAATTTCGTTTATAAAAATAATTGAAAAAGAAAAAAAAAACTATAATTAAATAACGAAAAGTCCAAGATTTTAATATTTAAAAAGGAGGCCGTCGAAAACGGAAGAAAATATTTCATTAGATGACCTAGAAACAGGAGAGAAATGAATGAGAAAGATCATAAAGAAATACAGGGTGAAAAATAGGGGATAATTTAAATTATACTAAGCATTATATACCATATTTTTAAAGTTAAATGTAAATAATTCGGAGATTCTAGGCCGGTTTGGCATGAATGTATTATACATACATAGATACAAATTTTGCTTAATAGCCTCGGTAGCGGAGTAGGCAGCGCGTAAGTCTCATAATCTTAAGGTAGTGAGTTCAATCCTCACCCGGGGCAAGGTTTTAACTCTTCGGCAAAAGGAGCAATTGAATGTGGCAACAATACATGAAGATACAAATACATATTTGTAATATGACAGATGAATCTGTTACTATTTATAAAATGGAATATTATATTGCAATACCCTATGCCTGTTTAACTACAAAAAAGTAGTAATGTCAACAAAGAATTAACGACAGGCCCATTAGCTCAGTTGGTTAGAGCGTCGTGCTAATAACGCGAAGGTCGCGGGTTCGATCCCCTCATGGGCCATTTGGGCTTTTTACAATAATACCAGAGTAATTAAATCTAAAATTTTAACAGCAAAAATTAACGTCGTGTTAAGATCGCTAGTTCAATCAGCTTATGGATCACATAAACATTTTATCTTTACGCATCAGATTAGCATATCGGCATAAGTAGACATGACTTTCATATGGTAATAATGTAAATCTACCTAATTGGTTGCAATTTGTTTACTTATTTGATGTGCACGGCCGAAGTACTTGTTCTGCAATCATTTTCAAACAATTTCCAGTCTACTTTGATGTATCTATTGTATTGTCACGGGTCACCGAAACTGTGTTATTTATTTTGTTTCTATCTATTTTAGGTATTTATTGCCAGTAGTTAATGTCGTTTAACCTCTCATCACAAATTTATATACGTATACTAATAGAAGAAGACAATGAAATTTGAAGAAATACCATCTAGTGTCACGAATAGGGATGACGAAAATGCTTATGCTGATTATGATGATTTTCAGTAACACATAATTTTATATTTATTAATAATTATACCAAAGAAAGTATCCAGGTTCCACCGAGATTTGAACTCGGATCGCTGGATTCAAAGTCCAGAGTGCTAACCATTACACCATGGAACCGAGTATTTTGCTGGTGTGAATTTTCGGTAAATGGCCCATTCGCTCAAAACATGGACTATTGAATGGGTTAAACCAGTGTTTGAGTTGAACGAAATGTGATGTCGCAGCAAAAGTGTGAGTGCAATATTTGCAAAAACACAAATAAACACTTTTACATTTACACACTTCCTACGACATATTACCACAGCGAAAATTTAACACAGCGACAAATTAACACATGGCTATTAAGAACAGATTTTTTTCTTTGCATTAGAATAAAATGGCAAGCTCCTGCTTGTTTTATTATAACAATTAGAAATAAAAAGCAAAAAAGAAATGTATACACTAATTACAATCATTTTTACACAACCTTACCCTACCGTACCCTGCCGTACGTTAAATTGGTGAAACTATTATATTAACGAATACATTCATTTCTATACTACCCTATCCTAAAAATACGCTCACCTTCCTAACCCAACGTACATTAGATAAGTGAAACTATTATATTAATAATTACATTAATATCTCTTATGTATTCTAAAAATCTGTTGCCAGAAATACTGATATCTCAGTCGTCTCGAAGTCTACTAAAATTTGTTCTGGATTGGTATACAGTAATACCTCGGACAGTACGGCTAATTGGTTCTGCTACTATGCCGTACTATTTGAATCCGCACGAATCGGTATATACCATATACACTAAATATAATAAATTTTAATTGTCGCAATGACACCTTGATCCATTGTTTAAATAAAGGAAATTGTGGTTTGTGGAAGAAATGTAATTTTTACGTTTTTATTCAGGTCATAGAGACTACTTGGAGAACCAGATATTACTGTACACCAATTGTGTATTTAATTCTCGTGTGTTTAAAAGAACACCATCTATGTCCTCGATGTTTATTAAATGCCAGCTGGCATGTGGTACAGAAATTATCATGTAGTTCTATTCTTCATTAAATTATGAACTACAGTGGGGAATTAAATCAGTCGACGAAAACTCTGCATCTTGAAAAAGAACAATAATCGGTAATAATGTAACATGGATCAAATAGTCATTCTGCAACATATTATCATCATAAAGTTCTGTGACGTACCAGAAAAAAAAAAAACACGTCTTTCTGTGGATTCCAGAAAACTTCAGGTTTAGAATTTTGGCTTGATTCGAATTATTATCGATTTATATATGTATGTACGTACTTTCGTACAACTCTTTTTGTATAGTATGTAGATTAGACTTGTCTGTGTCTCATTTGGAGCCATGTATTTAAAATAGTTAGTGAACTTTTTATGACGACTCCGTGGCGCAACGGTAGCGCGTCTGACTCCAAATCAGAAGGTTGCGTGTTCAAATCACGTCGGGGTCATAGAAAGTTTTATAATTAAGCATAATTTCAAATATAGAATACAGTCCAGTAACAGAGGTGTGACAATTGACATACAAATGAGGTTCCATAGTGTAGCGGTTATCACGTCTGCTTTACACGCAGAAGGTCTCCGGTTCGATCCCGGATGGAACCAGGCTCTATATTTTCGTGTTACCAGTAGTGTAATTTTGTAGAATGAATAAAACAAACGCAAATTGCAATAAAAACATACTCGAATAGATAGCGTACCAATTCATTGATCCAAGGTTTATAATTTTAGCTTAGAGTGTGATAGTTCTTGGGTGCACAGTCTGAATTAACCCAATAATCTTGGATTAAATATTAACGTATATGATAGCTAGAAACTTATTTAGACGAATAATGTACAATACGTATTTTCGTAATAAACCTTGTGACGCTTCTTTATGCCAGGGTAGGCCAGTGAATATCAGGATGAGAGAAATCACACAATTCCCCCAGAAAGTTTACTGTATATTATTGGTCTTCTAGTTGAGATGCTAATTATAGGATAGTGTACTATAACAGGACGATACGCAGGACGATGGAGACAGGAGAGATGCTGAGGACTTGGTAACAGGATGATACGCAGTGCGAAGCAACAGTGGAAAGATACCGCAGCAGGACGATCCGCAATGCGGCGGATACAGGATGAAATTCTGATATTTCTGCAACAGGCAGGAGCACAGAATAGACACACAGCAATAAATCGTGATACGGAACACTGTCTTACCAGATGGCTCAGTTATAATGGTAGTCAACTCGGAGATTGGAACACGAAGCTACTATTCAAGCATTGCCGAGACCGAGACCCACTTACAACCAGACAATTCGCACATATTTCTACGATATTTAAAACAAATTAAACTAATCTGACCGACTGGATTAGTGTTTCGGTTCACCCGGAGCACGAATACGGACTGATATAATAATCGGTGCACTCGCGATCGTTGCTATGTGCCCAAAAATATTTGTGACATTAAAAAAAAAAGAATTAGTCACAATCCTCACTAGAAAATATTGTTAAAATTTTTGTTATGAAATCTACACAGACAAAGTCTGATTATCTATAGTCCTATAAAAGCCCGGGTAGCTCAGTCGGTAGAGCATTGGACTTTTAATCCAAGGGTCCAGGGTTCAAGTCCCTGCTCGGGCGTACTTCTTTTTTAAATTATACATTCATTAACAAACTACTACACTTGTAAATATAATGGAAGAGTAACGTTTTATTCCTTTCATTAAATGCAATAGATATCCACGTTTGATCATCGGGGATGTAGCTCAGTGGTAGAGCGTTCGCTTTGCATGTGAAAGGCCCCGGGTTCGATCCCCGGCATCTCCAAGTTTTAAATACTTAATTATAAAAATTCATAACTGTGACGTTTCCATAAAATTAATAATAATAAGAATACTAACATATCTTTGATAGTTTCGTTATCAGTATCCCCACCTATTACGCGGGATACCGGCATTTGATTCACCGTCGCGTCGGAGAGATACTTTTTAATTAAGGTGCGTTCAAATCGATTACAGTTACAACTATAGAAGATATTAGAAAATTTTTCAAATACAGGTTGTAGAAAACAATATTCTAAAGGAAAAAATGTTCTATAAATTTCTCTTCCATCTCAATTCCAATTTGAGTAAACTATATTTATATGTTCATGGCATGTATTCAAAATATGTATTATTACGAACATAATTATCAAGGCGTGCTTTGGTCCCAATTAGAGCGAAGAGTAGCGGGTAGAACCGAGCGAGTGAACTCCGTGCCAGTTCCACGGACAGTTTTTAGCAAGCCAGAAGCAAGCGTCCGGACAGTTCTAGAACAGACCGCGCGGATACACCGATTATCTCATGAAATATTTTTGTGTGTCGAGTAAATAAATGTTCAAGTATTGCAATTTGTATGATTTTTTTTTTGTTAGTTTCAACAACAAATAATCAGTACGTAGCGTTTGTGTCTCATGACTTCCTAATCCGTCATTAAAACGCATTATTTGAAAATTAATTTTCTCGTTACAGAAATATATTTACACGCTGAATGTGGCATAATAACATGAATTGTTTATTTTGAACAAATTTTTAATTTACATTTTTGCACTAAAATATATTGTTCAGAAGTAAACACAAGTTTTTTTATATTTACATGTTAATTCTTACGTCGCAGATTTCTTAGGTAACTCAATGGGGAACTTGTAAAATTTTTTTTGTCTTTTAATTTTTGCTTGGATTTTTGGAACTATGTACGTTAAAACAAATTACGTATTTTTACCGTTATTCGCTATAGTAAAATATTTTTTGGTCATATTATGAATTGATACAAATTTCGTTTATAAAAATAATTGAAAAAGAAAAAAAAAACTATAATTAAATAACGAAAAGTCCAAGATTTTAATATTTAAAAAGGAGGCCGTCGAAAACGGAAGAAAATATTTCATTAGATGACCTAGAAACAGGAGAGAAATGAATGAGAAAGATCATAAAGAAATACAGGGTGAAAAATAGGGGATAATTTAAATTATACTAAGCATTATATACCATATTTTTAAAGTTAAATGTAAATAATTCGGAGATTCTAGGCCGGTTTGGCATGAATGTATTATACATACATAGATACAAATTTTGCTTAATAGCCTCGGTAGCGCAGTAGGCAGCGCGTAAGTCTCATAATCTTAAGGTCGTGAGTTCAATCCTCACCCGGGGCAAGGTTTTAACTCTTCGGCAAAAGGAGCAATTGAATGTGGCAACAATACATGAAGATACAAATACATATTTGTAATATGACAGATGAATCTGTTACTATTTATAAAATAGAATATTATATTGCAATACCCTATGCCTGTTTAACTACAAAAAAGTAGTAATGTCAACAAAGAATTAACGACAGGCCCATTAGCTCAGTTGGTTAGAGCGTCGTGCTAATAACGCGAAGGTCGCGGGTTCGATCCCCTCATGGGCCATTTGGGCTTTTTACAATAATACCAGAGTAATTAAATCTAAAATTTTAACAGCAAAAATTAACGTCGTGTTAAGATCGCTAGTTCAATCAGCTTATGGATCACATAAACATTTTATCTTTACGCATCAGATTAGCATATCGGCATAAGTAGACATGACTTTCATATGGTAATAATGTAAATCTACCTAATTGGTTGCAATTTGTTTACTTATTTGATGTGCACGGCCGAAGTACTTGTTCTGCAATCATTTTCAAACAATTTCCAGTCTACTTTGATGTATCTATTGTATTGTCACGGGTCACCGAAACTGTGTTATTTATTTTGTTTCTATCTATTTTAGGTATTTATTGCCAGTAGTTAATGTCGTTTAACCTCTCATCACAAATTTATATACGTATACTAATAGAAGAAGACAATGAAATTTGAAGAAATACCATCTAGTGTCACGAATAGGGATGACGAAAATGCTTATGCTGATTATGATGATTTTCAGTAACACATAATTTTATATTTATTAATAATTATACCAAAGAAAGTATCCAGGTTCCACCGAGATTTGAACTCGGATCGCTGGATTCAAAGTCCAGAGTGCTAACCATTACACCATGGAACCGAGTATTTTGCTGGTGTGAATTTTCGGTAAATGGCCCATTCGCTCAAAACATGGACTATTGAATGGGTTAAACCAGTGTTTGAGTTGAACGAAATGTGATGTCGCAGCAAAAGTGTGAGTGCAATATTTGCAAAAACACAAATAAACACTTTTACATTTACACACTTCCTACGACATATTACCACAGCGAAAATTTAACACAGCGACAAATTAACACATGGCTATTAAGAACAGATTTTTTTCTTTGCATTAGAATAAAATGGCAAGCTCCTGCTTGTTTTATTATAACAATTAGAAATAAAAAGCAAAAAAGAAATGTATACACTAATTACAATCATTTTTACACAACCTTACCCTACCGTACCCTGCCGTACGTTAAATTGGTGAAACTATTATATTAACGAATACATTCATTTCTATACTACCCTATCCTAAAAATACGCTCACCTTCCTAACCCAACGTACATTAGATAAGTGAAACTATTATATTAATAATTACATTAATATCTCTTATGTATTCTAAAAATCTGTTGCCAGAAATACTGATATCTCAGTCGTCTCGAAGTCTACTAAAATTTGTTCTGGATTGGTATACAGTAATACCTCGGACAGTACGGCTAATTGGTTCTGCTACTATGCCGTACTATTTGAATCCGCACGAATCGGTATATACCATATACACTAAATATAATAAATTTTAATTGTCGCAATGACACCTTGATCCATTGTTTAAATAAAGGAAATTGTGGTTTGTGGAAGAAATGTAATTTTTACGTTTTTATTCAGGTCATAGAGACTACTTGGAGAACCAGATATTACTGTACACCAATTGTGTATTTAATTCTCGTGTGTTTAAAAGAACACCATCTATGTCCTCGATGTTTATTAAATGCCAGCTGGCATGTGGTACAGAAATTATCATGTAGTTCTATTCTTCATTAAATTATGAACTACAGTGGGGAATTAAATCAGTCGACGAAAACTCTGCATCTTGAAAAAGAACAATAATCGGTAATAATGTAACATGGATCAAATAGTCATTCTGCAACATATTATCATCATAAAGTTCTGTGACGTACCAGAAAAAAAAAAAACACGTCTTTCTGTGGATTCCAGAAAACTTCAGGTTTAGAATTTTGGCTTGATTCGAATTATTATCGATTTATATATGTATGTACGTACTTTCGTACAACTCTTTTTGTATAGTATGTAGATTAGACTTGTCTGTGTCTCATTTGGAGCCATGTATTTAAAATAGTTAGTGAACTTTTTATGACGACTCCGTGGCGCAACGGTAGCGCGTCTGACTCCAAATCAGAAGGTTGCGTGTTCAAATCACGTCGGGGTCATAGAAAGTTTTATAATTAAGCATAATTTCAAATATAGAATACAGTCCAGTAACAGAGGTGTGACAATTGACATACAAATGAGGTTCCATAGTGTAGCGGTTATCACGTCTGCTTTACACGCAGAAGGTCTCCGGTTCGATCCCGGATGGAACCAGGCTCTATATTTTCGTGTTACCAGTAGTGTAATTTTGTAGAATGAATAAAACAAACGCAAATTGCAATAAAAACATACTCGAATAGATAGCGTACCAATTCATTGATCCAAGGTTTATAATTTTAGCTTAGAGTGTGATAGTTCTTGGGTGCACAGTCTGAATTAACCCAATAATCTTGGATTAAATATTAACGTATATGATAGCTAGAAACTTATTTAGACGAATAATGTACAATACGTATTTTCGTAATAAACCTTGTGACGCTTCTTTATGCCAGGGTAGGCCAGTGAATATCAGGATGAGAGAAATCACACAATTCCCCCAGAAAGTTTACTGTATATTATTGGTCTTCTAGTTGAGATGCTAATTATAGGATAGTGTACTATAACAGGACGATACGCAGGACGATGGAGACAGGAGAGATGCTGAGGACTTGGTAACAGGATGATACGCAGTGCGAAGCAACAGTGGAAAGATACCGCAGCAGGACGATCCGCAATGCGGCGGATACAGGATGACATTCTGATATTTCTGCAACAGGCAGGAGCACAGAATAGACACACAGCAATAAATCGTGATACGGAACACTGTCTTACCAGATGGCTCAGTTATAATGGTAGTCAACTCGGAGATTGGAACACGAAGCTACTATTCAAGCATTGCCGAGACCGAGACCCACTTACAACCAGACAATTCGCACATGTTTCTACGATATTTAAAACAAATTAAACTAATCTGACCGACTGGATTAGTGTTTCGGTTCACCCGGAGCACGAATACGGACTGATATAATAATCGGTGCACTCGCGATCGTTGCTATGTGCCCAAAAATATTTGTGACATTAAAAAAAAAAGAATTAGTCACAATCCTCACTAGAAAATATTGTTAAAATTTTTGTTATGAAATCTACACAGACAAAGTCTGATTATCTATAGTCCTATAAAAGCCCGGGTAGCTCAGTCGGTAGAGCATTGGACTTTTAATCCAAGGGTCCAGGGTTCAAGTCCCTGCTCGGGCGTACTTCTTTTTTAAATTATACATTCATTAACAAACTACTACACTTGTAAATATAATGGAAGAGTAACGTTTTATTCCTTTCATTAAATGCAATAGATATCCACGTTTGATCATCGGGGATGTAGCTCAGTGGTAGAGCGTTCGCTTTGCATGTGAAAGGCCCCGGGTTCGATCCCCGGCATCTCCAAGTTTTAAATACTTAATTATAAAAATTCATAACTGTGACGTTTCCATAAAATTAATAATAATAAGAATACTAACATATCTTTGATAGTTTCGTTATCAGTATCCCCACCTATTACGCGGGATACCGGCATTTGATTCACCGTCGCGTCGGAGAGATACTTTTTAATTAAGGTGCGTTCAAATCGATTACAGTTACAACTATAGAAGATATTAGAAAATTTTTCAAATACAGGTTGTAGAAAACAATATTCTAAAGGAAAAAATGTTCTATAAATTTCTCTTCTATCTCAATTCCAATTTGAGTAAACTATATTTATATGTTCATGGCATGTATTCAAAATATGTATTATTACGAACATAATTATCAAGGCGTGCTTTGGTCCCAATTAGAGCGAAGAGTAGCGGGTAGAACCGAGCGAGTGAACTCCGTGCCAGTTCCACGGACAGTTTTTAGCAAGCCAGAAGGAAGCGTCCGGACAGTTCTAGAACAGACCGCGCGGATACACCGATTATCTCATGAAATATTTTTGTGTGTCGAGTAAATAAATGTTCAAGTATTGCAATTTGTATGATTTTTTTTTTGTTAGCTTCAACAACAAATAATCAGTACGTAGCGTTTGTGTCTCATGACTTCCTAATCCGTCATTAAAACGCATTATTTGAAAATTAATTTTCTCGTTACAGAAATATATTTACACGCTGAATGTGGCATAATAACATGAATTGTTTATTTTGAACAAATTTTTAATTTACATTTTTGCACTAAAATATATTGTTCAGAAGTAAACACAAGTTTTTTTATATTTACATGTTAATTCTTACGTCGCAGATTTCTTAGGTAACTCAATGGGGAACTTGTAAAATTTTTTTTGTCTTTTAATTTTTGCTTGGATTTTTGGAACTATGTACGTTAAAACAAATTACGTATTTTTACCGTTATTCGCTATAGTAAAATATTTTTTGGTCATATTATGAATTGATACAAATTTCGTTTATAAAAATAATTGAAAAAGAAAAAAAAAACTATAATTAAATAACGAAAAGTCCAAGATTTTAATATTTAAAAAGGAGGCCGTCGAAAACGGAAGAAAATATTTCATTAGATGACCTAGAAACAGGAGAGAAATGAATGAGAAAGATCATAAAGAAATACAGGGTGAAAAATAGGGGATAATTTAAATTATACTAAGCATTATATACCATATTTTTAAAGTTAAATGTAAATAATTCGGAGATTCTAGGCCGGTTTGGCATGAATGTATTATACATACATAGATACAAATTTTGCTTAATAGCCTCGGTAGCGCAGTAGGCAGCGCGTAAGTCTCATAATCTTAAGGTCGTGAGTTCAATCCTCACCCGGGGCAAGGTTTTAACTCTTCGGCAAAAGGAGCAATTGAATGTGGCAACAATACATGAAGATACAAATACATATTTGTAATATGACAGATGAATCTGTTACTATTTATAAAATAGAATATTATATTGCAATACCCTATGCCTGTTTAACTACAAAAAAGTAGTAATGTCAACAAAGAATTAACGACAGGCCCATTAGCTCAGTTGGTTAGAGCGTCGTGCTAATAACGCGAAGGTCGCGGGTTCGATCCCCTCATGGGCCATTTGGGCTTTTTACAATAATACCAGAGTAATTAAATCTAAAATTTTAACAGCAAAAATTAACGTCGTGTTAAGATCGCTAGTTCAATCAGCTTATGGATCACATAAACATTTTATCTTTACGCATCAGATTAGCATATCGGCATAAGTAGACATGACTTTCATATGGTAATAATGTAAATCTACCTAATTGGTTGCAATTTGTTTACTTATTTGATGTGCACGGCCGAAGTACTTGTTCTGCAATCATTTTCAAACAATTTCCAGTCTACTTTGATGTATCTATTGTATTGTCACGGGTCACCGAAACTGTGTTATTTATTTTGTTTCTATCTATTTTAGGTATTTATTGCCAGTAGTTAATGTCGTTTAACCTCTCATCACAAATTTATATACGTATACTAATAGAAGAAGACAATGAAATTTGAAGAAATACCATCTAGTGTCACGAATAGGGATGACGAAAATGCTTATGCTGATTATGATGATTTTCAGTAACACATAATTTTATATTTATTAATAATTATACCAAAGAAAGTATCCAGGTTCCACCGAGATTTGAACTCGGATCGCTGGATTCAAAGTCCAGAGTGCTAACCATTACACCATGGAACCGAGTATTTTGCTGGTGTGAATTTTCGGTAAATGGCCCATTCGCTCAAAACATGGACTATTGAATGGGTTAAACCAGTGTTTGAGTTGAACGAAATGTGATGTCGCAGCAAAAGTGTGAGTGCAATATTTGCAAAAACACAAATAAACACTTTTACATTTACACACTTCCTACGACATATTACCACAGCGAAAATTTAACACAGCGACAAATTAACACATGGCTATTAAGAACAGATTTTTTTCTTTGCATTAGAATAAAATGGCAAGATCCTGCTTGTTTTATTATAACAATTAGAAATAAAAAGCAAAAAAGAAATGTATACACTAATTACAATCATTTTTACACAACCTTACCCTACCGTACCCTGCCGTACGTTAAATTGGTGAAACTATTATATTAACGAATACATTCATTTCTATACTACCCTATCCTAAAAATACGCTCACCTTCCTAACCCAACGTACATTAGATAAGTGAAACTATTATATTAATAATTACATTAATATCTCTTATGTATTCTAAAAATCTGTTGCCAGAAATACTGATATCTCAGTCGTCTCGAAGTCTACTAAAATTTGTTCTGGATTGGTATACAGAAATACCTCGGACAGTACGGCTAATTGGTTCTGCTACTATGCCGTACTATTTGAATCCGCACGAATCGGTATATACCATATACACTAAATATAATAAATTTTAATTGTCGCAATGACACCTTGATCCATTGTTTAAATAAAGGAAATTGTGGTTTGTGGAAGAAATGTAATTTTTACGTTTTTATTCAGGTCATAGAGACTACTTGGGGAACCAGATATTACTGTACACCAATTGTGTATTTAATTCTCGTGTGTTTAAAAGAACACCATCTATGTCCTCGATGTTTATTAAATGCTAGCTGGCATGTGGTACAGGAATTATCATGTAGTTCTATTCTTCATTAAATTATGAACTACAGTCGGGAATTAAATCAGTCGACGAAAACTCTGCATCTTGAAAAAGAACAATAATCGGTAATAATGTAACATGGATCAAATAGTCATTCTGCAACATATTATCATCATAAAGTTCTGTGACGTACCAGAAAAAAAAACACGTCATTCTGTGGATTCCAGAAAACTTCAGGTTTAGAATTTTGGCTTGATCCGAATTATTATCGATTTATATATGTATGTACGTACTTTCGTACAACTCTTTTTGTATAGTATGTAGATTAGACTTGTCTGTGTCTCATTTGGAGCCATGTATTTAAAATAGTTAGTGAACTTTTTATGACGACTCCGTGGCGCAACGGTAGCGCGTCTGACTCCAGATCAGAAGGTTGCGTGTTCAAATCACGTCGGGGTCATAGAAAGTTTTATAATTAAGCATAATTTCAAATATAGAATACAGTCCAGTAACAGAGGTGTGACAATTGACATACAAATGAGGTTCCATAGTGTAGCGGTTATCACGTCTGCTTTACACGCAGAAGGTCTCCGGTTCGATCCCGGATGGAACCAGGCGCTATATTTTCGTGTTACCAGTAGTGTAATTTTGTAGAATGAATAAAACAAACGCAAATTGCAATAAAAACATACTCGAATAGATAGCATACCAATTCATTGATCCAAGGTTTATAATTTTAGCTTAGAGTGTGATAGTTCTTGGGTGCACAGTCTGAATTAACCCAATAATCTTGGATTAAATATTAACGTATATGATAGCTAGAAACTTATTTAGACGAATAATGTACAATACGTATTTTCGTAATAAACCTTGTGACGCTTCTTTATGCCAGGGTAGGCCAGTGAATATCAGGATGAGAGAAATCACACAATTCCCCCAGAAAGTTTACTGTATATTATTGGTCTTCTAGTTGAGATGCTAATTATAGGATAGTGTACTATAACAGGACGATACGCAGGACGATGGAGACAGGAGAGATGCTGAGGACTTGGTAACAGGATGATACGCAGTGCGAAGCAACAGTGGAAAGATACCGCAGCAGGACGATCCGCAATGCGGCGGATACAGGATGAAATTCTGATATTTCTGCAACAGGCAGGAGCACAGAATAGACACACAGCAATAAATCGTGATACGGAACACTGTCTTACCAGATGGCTCAGTTATAATGGTAGTCAACTCGGAGATTGGAACACGAAGCTACTATTCAAGCATTGCCGAGACCCACTTACAACCAGACAATTCGCACATGTTTCTACGATATTTAAAACAAATTAAACTAATCTGACCGACTGGATTAGTGTTTCGGTTCACCCGGAGCACGAATACGGACTGATATAATTATCGGTGCACTCGCGATCGTTGCTATGTGCCCAAAAATATTTGTGACATTAAAAAAAAAAAAGAATTAGTCACAATCCTCACTAGAAAATATTGTTAAAATTTTTGTTATGAAATCTACACAGACAAAGTCTGATTATCTATAGTCCTATAAAAGCCCGGGTAGCTCAGTCGGTAGAGCATTGGACTTTTAATCCAAGGGTCCAGGGTTCAAGTCCCTGCTCGGGCGTACTTCTTTTTTAAATTATACATTCATTAACAAACTACTACACTTGTAAACATAATGGAAGAGTAACGTTTTATTCCTTTCATTAAATGCAATAGATATCCACGTTTGATCATCGGGGATGTAGCTCAGTGGTAGAGCGTTCGCTTTGCATGTGAAAGGCCCCGGGTTCGATCCCCGGCATCTCCAAGTTTTAAATACTTAATTATAAAAATTCATAACTGTGACGTTTCCATAAAATTAATAATAATAAGAATACTAACATATCTTTGATAGTTTCGTTATCAGTATCCCCACCTATTACGCGGGATACCGGCATTTGATTCACCGTCGCGTCGGAGAGATACTTTTTAATTAAGGTGCGTTCAAATCGATTACAGTTACAACTATAGAAGATATTAGAAAATTTTTCAAATACAGGTTGTAGAAAACAATATTCTAAAGGAAAAAATGTTCTATAAATTTCTCTTCTATCTCAATTCCAATTTGAGTAAACTATATTTATATGTTCATGGCATGTATTCAAAATATGTATTATTACGAACATAATTATCAAGGCGTGCTTTGGTCCCAATTAGAGCGAAGAGTAGCGGGTAGAACCGAGCGAGTGAACTCCGTGCCAGTTCCACGGACAGTTTTTAGCAAGCCAGAAGGAAGCGTCCGGACAGTTCTAGAACAGACCGCGCGGATACACCGATTATCTCATGAAATATTTTTGTGTGTCGAGTAAATAAATGTTCAAGTATTGCAATTTGTATGATTTTTTTTTTGTTAGCTTCAACAACAAATAATCAGTACGTAGCGTTTGTGTCTCATGACTTCCTAATCCGTCATTAAAACGCATTATTTGAAAATTAATTTTCTCGTTACAGAAATATATTTACACGCTGAATGTGGCATAATAACATGAATTGTTTATTTTGAACAAATTTTTAATTTACATTTTTGCACTAAAATATATTGTTCAGAAGTAAACACAAGTTTTTTTATATTTACATGTTAATTCTTACGTCGCAGATTTCTTAGGTAACTCAATGGGGAACTTGTAAAATTTTTTTTGTCTTTTAATTTTTGCTTGGATTTTTGGAACTATGTACGTTAAAACAAATTACGTATTTTTACCGTTATTCGCTATAGTAAAATATTTTTTGGTCATATTATGAATTGATACAAATTTCGTTTATAAAAATAATTGAAAAAGAAAAAAAAAACTATAATTAAATAACGAAAAGTCCAAGATTTTAATATTTAAAAAGGAGGCCGTCGAAAACGGAAGAAAATATTTCATTAGATGACCTAGAAACAGGAGAGAAATGAATGAGAAAGATCATAAAGAAATACAGGGTGAAAAATAGGGGATAATTTAAATTATACTAAGCATTATATACCATATTTTTAAAGTTAAATGTAAATAATTCGGAGATTCTAGGCCGGTTTGGCATGAATGTATTATACATACATAGATACAAATTTTGCTTAATAGCCTCGGTAGCGCAGTAGGCAGCGCGTAAGTCTCATAATCTTAAGGTCGTGAGTTCAATCCTCACCCGGGGCAAGGTTTTAACTCTTCGGCAAAAAGAGCAATTGAATGTGGCAACAATACATGAAGATACAAATACATATTTGTAATATGACAGATGAATCTGTTACTATTTATAAAATGGAATATTATATTGCAATACCCTATGCCTGTTTAACTACAAAAAAGTAGTAATGTCAACAAAGAATTAACGACAGGCCCATTAGCTCAGTTGGTTAGAGCGTCGTGCTAATAACGCGAAGGTCGCGGGTTCGATCCCCTCATGGGCCATTTGGGCTTTTTACAATAATACCAGAGTAATTAAATCTAAAATTTTAACAGCAAAAATTAACGTCGTGTTAAGATCGCTAGTTCAATCAGCTTATGGATCACATAAACATTTTATCTTTACGCATCAGATTAGCATATCGGCATAAGTAGACATGACTTTCATATGGTAATAATGTAAATCTACCTAATTGGTTGCAATTTGTTTACTTATTTGATGTGCACGGCCGAAGTACTTGTTCTGCAATCATTTTCAAACAATTTCCAGTCTACTTTGATGTATCTATTGTATTGTCACGGGTCACCGAAACTGTGTTATTTATTTTGTTTCTATCTATTTTAGGTATTTATTGCCAGTAGTTAATGTCGTTTAACCTCTCATCACAAATTTATATACGTATACTAATAGAAGAAGACAATGAAATTTGAAGAAATACCATCTAGTGTCACGAATAGGGATGACGAAAATGCTTATGCTGATTATGATGATTTTCAGTAACACATAATTTTATATTTATTAATAATTATACCAAAGAAAGTATCCAGGTTCCACCGAGATTTGAACTCGGATCGCTGGATTCAAAGTCCAGAGTGCTAACCATTACACCATGGAACCGAGTATTTTGCTGGTGTGAATTTTCGGTAAATGGCCCATTCGCTCAAAACATGGACTATTGAATGGGTTAAACCAGTGTTTGAGTTGAACGAAATGTGATGTCGCAGCAAAAGTGTGAGTGCAATATTTGCAAAAACACAAATAAACACTTTTACATTTACACACTTCCTACGACATATTACCACAGCGAAAATTTAACACAGCGACAAATTAACACATGGCTATTAAGAACAGATTTTTTTCTTTGCATTAGAATAAAATGGCAAGATCCTGCTTGTTTTATTATAACAATTAGAAATAAAAAGCAAAAAAGAAATGTATACACTAATTACAATCATTTTTACACAACCTTACCCTACCGTACCCTGCCGTACGTTAAATTGGTGAAACTATTATATTAACGAATACATTCATTTCTATACTACCCTATCCTAAAAATACGCTCACCTTCCTAACCCAACGTACATTAGATAAGTGAAACTATTATATTAATAATTACATTAATATCTCTTATGTATTCTAAAAATCTGTTGCCAGAAATACTGATATCTCAGTCGTCTCGAAGTCTACTAAAATTTGTTCTGGATTGGTATACAGAAATACCTCGGACAGTACGGCTAATTGGTTCTGCTACTATGCCGTACTATTTGAATCCGCACGAATCGGTATATACCATATACACTAAATATAATAAATTTTAATTGTCGCAATGACACCTTGATCCATTGTTTAAATAAAGGAAATTGTGGTTTGTGGAAGAAATGTAATTTTTACGTTTTTATTCAGGTCATAGAGACTACTTGGAGAACCAGATATTACTGTACACCAATTGTGTATTTAATTCTCGTGTGTTTAAAAGAACACCATCTATGTCCTCG
Source organism: Carabus problematicus (assembly GCA_963422195.1). NCBI lineage: Eukaryota > Metazoa > Arthropoda > Insecta > Coleoptera > Carabidae > Carabus > Carabus problematicus. The sequence goes on along the minus strand of OY728585.1, from coordinate 11,085,775 downwards.
ATGTTTATTAAATGCTAGCTGGCATGTGGTACAGGAATTATCATGTAGTTCTATTCTTCATTAAATTATGAACTACAGTCGGGAATTAAATCAGTCGACGAAAACTCTGCATCTTGAAAAAGAACAATAATCGGTAATAATGTAACATGGATCAAATAGTCATTCTGCAACATATTATCATCATAAAGTTCTGTGACGTACCAGAAAAAAAAACACGTCATTCTGTGGATTCCAGAAAACTTCAGGTTTAGAATTTTGGCTTGATCCGAATTATTATCGATTTATATATGTATGTACGTACTTTCGTACAACTCTTTTTGTATAGTATGTAGATTAGACTTGTCTGTGTCTCATTTGGAGCCATGTATTTAAAATAGTTAGTGAACTTTTTATGACGACTCCGTGGCGCAACGGTAGCGCGTCTGACTCCAGATCAGAAGGTTGCGTGTTCAAATCACGTCGGGGTCATAGAAAGTTTTATAATTAAGCATAATTTCAAATATAGAATACAGTCCAGTAACAGAGGTGTGACAATTGACATACAAATGAGGTTCCATAGTGTAGCGGTTATCACGTCTGCTTTACACGCAGAAGGTCTCCGGTTCGATCCCGGATGGAACCAGGCTCTATATTTTCGTGTTACCAGTAGTGTAATTTTGTAGAATGAATAAAACAAACGCAAATTGCAATAAAAACATACTCGAATAGATACCATACCAATTCATTGATCCAAGGTTTATAATTTTAGCTTAGAGTGTGATAGTTCTTGGGTGCACAGTCTGAATTAACCCAACAATCTTGGATTAAATATGATAGCTAGAAACTTATTTAGACGAATAATGTACAATACGTATTTTCGTAGTAAACCTTGTGACGCTTCTTTATGCCAGGGTAGGCCAGTGAATATCAGGATGAGAGAAATCACACAATTCCCCCAGAAAGTTTACTGTATATTATTGGTCCTTCTAGTTTAGATGCTAATGATAGGATAGTGTACTATAACAGGACGATACGCAGGACGATGGAGACAGTACAGATGCTGAGGACTTGGTAACAGGATGATACGCAGTGCGAAGCAACAGTGGAAAGATACCGCAGCAGGACGATCCGCAATGCGGTGGATACAGGATGAAATTCTGATATTTCTGCAACAGGCAGGAGCACAGAATAGACACACAGCAATAAATCGTGATACGGAACACTGTCTTACCAGATGGCTCAGTTATAATGGTAGTCAACTCGGAGATTGGAACACGAAGCTACTATTCAAGCATTGCCGAGACCCACTTACAACCAGACAATTCGCACATGTTTCTACGATATCCAAAACAAATTAAACTAATCTGACCGACTGGATTAGTGTTTCGGTTCACCCGGAGCACGAATACGGACTGATATAATAATCGGTGCACTCGCGATCGTTGCTATGTGCCCAAAAATATTTGTGACATTAAAAAAAAAAAATAATTAGTCACAATCCTCACTAGAAAATACAGTGCACGCCGCTTAATGTGATCACATCGGGACTCGAGGTTTTTGATAACAATAACCGATTGATAATAATATCCGAAAAACACATAAACACAAAATATTATTAATTAATTTAAAATACATATGTAACAGTAAATAAAGAATGAAATTAACTAAAAAATTAATAATAAACATAATATTTTTGCCTTTCAATTTGAAAATGTGTGGATATGAATGTAGTACATACATATATGCAATTATTGTGCTCATTTATAATATGTATATGTGTTTATTAGCAAAGAGAAATTCAAATTTAAAAAAATTATTCAACTTTCTTTGTCACGGAGCAAATTATTAATGAAAATGTCATACGTATAATGAGTCTGAAAATCAGATGACCTCTGCTGCACACCTTGTCACAAAACTTAGTTGAGTTAAGACAATACAAACGCATTGTCCGAGTTTATTTGTTTACGGACAACCAGCCGGGTATAATACAATAAACTAGACAATCAAATTTCTATAAAGTTCTTTGTAAAAACTACTTTATTGTACTGTTGCTTTGAAAATTGCTCGGGACAAAAACATTCCTAAGAAAAAATTGATAACATAAACCGATGTCTTGATTACTATAACCGAAATTTTTTTAATGTAGTTGGATACGTCCGGGCCGTTCTTTGCCAAAGTGATAATAATAACCGATTGATAACATTATCCGTGATTCCAATAAGCGGCGTGCACTGTATTGTTAAAATTTTTGTTATGAAATCTACACAGACAAAGTCTGATTATCTATAGTCCTATAAAAGCCCGGGTAGCTCAGTCGGTAGAGCATTGGACCTAGCAACAATAGCAGTGCTCCCCCCGTCCCTAAATTCAACCAGGACAGACCTCCGCCACCCCCAAGTGACACAGCAGCGCAACTAACACAGCTTAGTGCGGAATACAGATTACTAAGTAGCATGATAAATTTAAATAACATGTTGTTAGCAATTAAGGACCTTAATGTTAAACTAAGTAGTTGTAGTAACAGCGTTGAAAAAGCCACCACTTTCATATCCTTTCTTCAAAATATAGAATCCTATGACATATAAACTCCATATCTCGTCCTGGAACGCCAACGGAATCCTTTCTAAAATAGACGAACTCAAATACTTCCTACACAAACACAAATTACACATACTATTATTAAACGAAACAAAACTCAGACACACAGACACACTGAAAATAAAAGGCTTCACCATACATAGACAGGACAGACACACACAAATACCAAACACTCCAGCAGGTGGAGTAGCTCTAATTATAAAAAATGACATCCCACACACACGAGTTCGTCTGCAACCCTCATCCATTGAATCCGTCTGCATCAAACTCCCTGACAACACACATATCATTTCAGCATATAACAGACCAATCAACAACATAACACACCAAGACATAGACACTCTACTACACACAAGCGGTAAAGTGCTGCTGGTCGGAGATCTCAATGCCAAGCACACCCACTGGAACTGCAACAGATCAAATGTAAGTGGAAACACTCTACACTCGTACATCTCAAATCATAATGCCATTATCATGTACTCCCCCACTCCCACTCACTTTCCTGCCAATGGCACAACCCCTTCTACCATTGACATAATAATAAATAAGAACGTATCAAACATTACCGATCCTGTATCCCTTAACGAGCTTAACTCAGACCACAACCCCATCCTCTGTACCTTACACACACGTACTACACTAAATGATACCACACAACACATCAGAACATTTAGACACACAGATTGGAAGGCATTCAGACACACAATCAATCAACATCTAATTATAAATGCATACATAAACACTGAACAAGACATAGACACACAAGTAAACACATTCACACAACTTATCACACACGCAATGAATAAACACACTAAACTAACCAAACTGCCACGCAACAAATATGTACTACCAACACACATAACACAACTCATCACAACACGAAACCATACACGAAGGCAATGGCAGAGGTATCGTGATCCTGACGACCGCCTGCGCATGAACATCCTTTCCCAAAACATTCGTAGCGAAATTAAAAATCACTTCAACCAAACCTGGTCCCAAAAGCTTGCAGCCCTCAACCCACACGACAACTCCCTCTGGAAACTCGCCAGAGCTCTTAAGAAACCACTCAGCCTCATCCCCACTCTCAAATACAACAATGACACCCTCCTAACAGACGCCCAGAAGGCAGATGCTATAGCAACAGTTTTTGAACAAATCCATCACATTGAACCTGATATAACCGCAACCCAACAAAACATCACAACCGAAACACAGCAATTTCTGAACAACCCCATTCCCACAACAGTGAAAAACCTTGCTAAACTTCTAACATCCCCTTCAGAAATCATGGAATTATTCAAACAACTGCCCAACCAGAAAGCCCCTGGTCCTGATAAAATCCCAAACATCATCCTCAAAAACCTGCCCCGTAAAGCCATCGTACAACTCACCTACCTCATTAATTCCATAATAAAAATCCAATACTTCCCCACAGCGTGGAAACAAGCAGTAGTGATCCCCATCCCCAAACCAAATAAAAATCACAAACTCCCCACCAGTTACAGACCAATAAGCCTCCTCAACACCCTGAGTAAAGTCACAGAGAGAGTCATCCTGTCCCGCCTCAATAAATTCGAAAAGTCCTTGAACATCATACCCGCATCCCAATTCGGTTTTCGCCCCAAGCATAACACAGTCCAGCAAGTTGCGAGGATAGTGACAGACATTACCTCCCAGTACAACAGAAACAATGTCACAGCAATGGCCCTGTTAGACATCGAAAAAGCTTTCGACAAAGTCTGGATAACAGGGCTCATTTGCAAATTGCAACGAGCAGGATTCCCTCCGATCCTAGTTAAACTCATCAACTCCTATCTCAACGGCCGCTCCCTGCAAGTACGCATCAACCAAACCCGCTCCATTGCACGCCCAATACTTGCAGGAATCCCCCAAGGCAGTGTACTCGGCCCTAGGCTGTTTACACTGTATATCCATGACCTCCCAGAATTTCCAAAAACCAAAACTGCACTCTACGCGGACGACACGGCCATCTATGCCCACTCGTTCAGTGCTGAGGTTGCCAATAAACAACTACAAATACACCTCAATATTCTACAACCCTACTGGAAATCCTGGAAAATATCCATTAATCATACAAAGACCGAAACCATTGTCTTCACTCGCAAGTACACAAACAACAAAATTTTCACCCCTCTCAAACTTATGCAACACAAAACGCCCCCCTCTCCCACGGTCAAATATCTTGGTGTTTACCTGGACTCCCGGCTGTCCTTCAATCCTCATATTTCTCATGCTGTGAAAAAAGCTAACATCGTCATCCATTCATTATATTCATTACTAAATAAAAACAGCTCACTCACATCAAAAAACAAAAAACTCATCTACACAGCCATCATCCGCCCCATTCTCACATACGCAGCTCCAGTATGGTGCTCGGCCTCTACTACAGCACTTAAGCCACTTCAGCGACTTCAGAACAAATGCTTGCGTCTAATCAATAACGCAAGCAGATATGAACGGATCGTAGATCTACACGACATTACACAAATACCATACATTCACGAGCACATTACACAAATCTCACAAAAATTTTATAAGACACAAATACAACATAACACACTAACACAAAAAATGACACGCATTCGAGCGCATAACACACCACACAAACTCAAACACCGGCTGCCCTATCAAACTCTCCCACTATTCACCGAAGGCGTTCCTCCCTAAAATTCCATGCACCCACTATCCTACCTACAATAACCAACAAATAAACAGTTATAAACTCAGTAAATTCATTATAAACTCATCACTCATTGTAAATACCATCATCATCATTGTAAATAAACTCCAGGCAAAGTTAGAATAAGTTAGCAAATAAGTTAGTTAAGCACAATTAACTAAAATTGGTTTTTCTTCGTTTTCCTATAACATAATCACAGTTTAATTAGCGAATAAGTTTTGTTACATGCACATAAATATAGTTATCTTAAGACCTAGGTTAAGTTAGATGCAAGCCGGCAGGTAAGACCCTGATCAGGAAACCCCGTGCTAACATAGATGTAAGCACCTTACTAACACTATAGTACATAAGCAGCGCCTAAGTTCATGTGTCAGTCTTAAGTGTAGCAATACGTTAATGGCAACATTGTTATTGTATATACTTACCTGTAATCATGTCATGTGTGTTCTGTGTAAAATGTATTTATAGATGTATAGTATTGTACAAATAGCAGAACAATAAACAAATTCTAAAAGAAAAAAAAAAAAGGACTTTTAATCCAAGGGTCCAGGGTTCAAGTCCCTGCTCGGGCGTACTTCTTTTTTAAATTATACATTCATTAACAAACTACTACACTTGTAAACATAATGGAAGAGTAACGTTTTATTCCTTTCATTAAATGCAATAGATATCCACGTTTGATCATCGGGGATGTAGCTCAGTGGTAGAGCGTTCGCTTTGCATGTGAAAGGCCCCGGGTTCGATCCCCGGCATCTCCAAGTTTTAAATACTTAATTATAAAAATTCATAACTGTGACGTTTCCATAAAATTAATAATAATAAGAATACTAACTTATCTTTGATAGTTTCGTTATCAGTATCCCCGCCTATTACGCGGGATACCGGCACTTGATTCACCGTCGCGTCGGAGAGATACTTTTTAATTAAGGTGCGTTCAAATCGATTACAGTTACAACTATAGAAGATATTAGAAAATTTTTCAAATACAGGTTGTAGAAAACAATATTCTAAAGGAAAAATGTTCTATACATTTCTCTTCTATCTCAATTCCAATTCGAGTAAACTATATTTATATGTTCATGGCATGTATTCAAAATATGTATTATTACGAACATAATTATCAAGGCGTGCTTTGGTCCCAATTAGAGCGAAGAGTAGCGGGTAGAACCGAGCGAGTGAACTCCGTGCCAGTTCCACGGACAGTTTTTAGCAAGCCAGAAGGAAGCGTCCGGACAGTTCTAGAACAGACCGCGCGGATACACCGATTATCTCATGAAATATTTTTGTGTGTCGAGTAAATAAATGTTCAAGTATTGCAATTTGTATGATTTTTTTTTTTTGTTAGTTTCAACAACAAATAATCAGAACGTAGAGTTTGTGTCTCATGACTTCCTAATCCGTCATTAAAACGCATTATTTGAAAATTAATTTTCTCGTTACAGAAATATATTTACACGCTGAATGTGGCATAATAACATGAATTTTTTATTTTGAACAAATTTTTAATTTACATTTTTGCACTAAAATATATTGTTCAGAAGTAAACACAAGTTTTTTTATATTTACATGTTAATTCTTACGTCGCAGATTTCTTAGGTAACTCAATGGGGAACTTGTAAAATGTATTATACATACATAGATACAAATTTTGCTTAATAGCCTCGGTAGCGCAGTAGGCAGCGCGTAAGTCTCATAATCTTAAGGTCGTGAGTTCAATCCTCACCCGGGGCAAGGTTTTAACTCTTCAGCAAAAAGAGCAATTGAATGTGGCAACAATACATGAAGATACAAATACATATTTGTAATATGACAGATGAATCTGTTACTATTTATAAAATAGAATATTTATATTGTAATACCCTATGCCTGTTTAACTACAAAAAAGTAGTAATGTCAACAAAGAATTAACGACAGGCCCATTAGCTCAGTTGGTTAGAGCGTCGTGCTAATAACCCTCATGGGCCATTTAGGCTTTTTACAATAATACCAGGGTAATTAAATCTAAAATTTTAACAGCAAAAATTAACGTCGTGTTAAGATCGCTAGTTCAATCAGCTTATGGATCACATAAACATTTTATCTTTACGCATCAGATTAGCATATCGGCATAAGTAGACATGACTTTCATATGGTAATAATGTAAATCTACCTAATTGGTTGCAATTTGTTTACTTATTTGATGTGCACGGCCGAAGTACTTGTTCTCCAATCATTTTCAAACAATTTCCAGTCTACTTTGATGTATCTATTGTATTGTCACGGGTCACCGAAACTGTGTTATTTATTTTATTTCTATCTATTTTAGGTATTTATTGCCAGTAGTTAATGTCGTTTAACCCCTCATCACAAATTTATATACGTATACTAATAGAAGAAGACAATGAAATTTGAAGAAATACCATCTAGTGTCACGAATAGGGATGACGAAAATGCTTATGCTGATTATAATGATTTTCAGTAACACATAATTTTATATTTATTAATAATTATACCAAAGAAAGTATCCAGGTTCCACCGAGATTTGAACTCGGATCGCTGGATTCAAAGTCCAGAGTGCTAACCATTACACCATGGAACCGAGTATTTTGCTGGTGTGAATTTTCGGTAAATGGCCCATTCGCTCAAAACATGGACTATTGAATGGGTTAAACCAGTGTTTGAGTTGAACGAAATGTGATGTCGCAGCAAAAGTGTGAGTGCAATATTTGCAAAAACACAAATAAACACTTTTACATTTACACACTTCCTACGACATATTACCACAGCGAAAATTTAACACAGCGACAAATTAACACATGGCTATTAAGAACAGATTTTTTTTCTTTGCATTAGAATAAAATGGCAAGCTCCTGCTTGTTTTATTATAACAATTTGAATTAAAAAGCAAAAAAGAAATGTATACACTAATTACAATCATTTTTACACAACCTTACCCTACCGTACCCTGCCGTACGTTAAATTGGTGAAACTGTTATATTAACGAATACATTCATTTCTGTACTACCCTATCCTAAAAATACGCTCACCTTCCTAACCCAACGTACATTAGATAAGTGAAACTATTATATTAATAATTACATTAATATCTCTTATGTATTCTAAAAATCTGTTGCCAGAAATACTGATATCTCAGTCGTCTCGAAGTCTACTAAAATTTGTTCTGGATTGGTATACAGTAATACCTCGGACAGTACGGCTAATTGGTTCTGCTACTATGCCGTACTATTTGAATCCGCACGAATCGGTATATACCATATACACTAAATATAATAAATTTTAATTGTCGCAATGACACCTTGATCCATTGTTTAAATAAAGGAAATTGTGGTTTGTGGAAGAAATGTAATTTTTACGTTTTTATTCAGGTCATAGAGACTACTTGGAGAACCAGATATTACTGTACACCAATTGTGTATTTAATTCTCGTGTGTTTAAAAGAACACCATCTATGTCCTCGATGTTTATTAAATGCCAGCTGGCATGTGGTACAGAAATTATCATGTAGTTCTATTCTTCATTAAATTATGAACTACAGTGGGGAATTAAATCAGTCGACGAAAACTCTGCATCTTGAAAAAGAACAATAATCGGTAATAATGTAACATGGATCAAATAGTCATTCTGCAACATATTATCATCATAAAGTTCTGTGACGTACCAGAAAAAAAAAAAACACGTCTTTCTGTGGATTCCAGAAAACTTCAGGTTTAGAATTTTGGCTTGATTCGAATTATTATCGATTTATATATGTATGTACGTACTTTCGTACAACTCTTTTTGTATAGTATGTAGATTAGACTTGTCTGTGTCTCATTTGGAGCCATGTATTTAAAATAGTTAGTGAACTTTTTATGACGACTCCGTGGCGCAACGGTAGCGCGTCTGACTCCAGATCAGAAGGTTGCGTGTTCAAATCACGTCGGGGTCATAGAAAGTTTTATAATTAAGCATAATTTCAAATATAGAATACAGTCCAGTAACAGAGGTGTGACAATTGACATACAAATGAGGTTCCATAGTGTAGCGGTTATCACGTCTGCTTTACACGCAGAAGGTCTCCGGTTCGATCCCGGATGGAACCAGGCTCTATATTTTCGTGTTACCAGTAGTGTAATTTTGTAGAATGAATAAAACAAACGCAAATTGCAATAAAAACATACTCGAATAGATACCATACCAATTCATTGATCCAAGGTTTATAATTTTAGCTTAGAGTGTGATAGTTCTTGGGTGCACAGTCTGAATTAACCCAACAATCTTGGATTCAATATTAACGTATATGATAGCTAGAAACTTATTTAGACGAATAATGTACAATACGTATTTTCGTAATAAACCTTGTGACGCTTCTTTATGCCAGGGTAGGCCAGTGAATATCAGGATGAGAGAAATCACACAATTCCCCCAGAAAGTTTACTGTATATTATTGGTCTTCTAGTTGAGATGCTAATTATAGGATAGTGTACTATAACAGGACGATACGCATGACGATGGAGACAGGAGAGATGCTGAGGACTTGGTAACAGGATGATACGCAGTGCGAAGCAACAGTGGAAAGATACCGCAGCAGGACGATCCGCAATGCGGCGGATACAGGATGAAATTCTGATATTTCTGCAACAGGCAGGAGCACAGAATAGACACACAGCAATAAATCGTGATACGGAACACTGTCTTACCAGATGGCTCAGTTATAATGGTAGTCAACTCGGAGATTGGAACACGAAGCTACTATTCAAGCATTGCCGAGACCCACTTACAACCAGACAATTCGCACATGTTTCTACGATATTTAAAACAAATTAAACTAATCTGACCGACTGGATTAGTGTTTCGGTTCACCCGGAGCACGAATACGGACTGATATAATAATCGGTGCACTCGCGATCGTTGCTATGTGCCCAAAAATATTTGTGACATTAAAAAAAAAAAAGAATTAGTCACAATCCTCACTAGAAAATATTGTTAAAATTTTTGTTATGAAATCTACACAGACAAAGTCTGATTATCTATAGTCCTATAAAAGCCCGGGTAGCTCAGTCGGTAGAGCATTGGACTTTTAATCCACTCTTAGTACAGCGTTTGACTGTGTTGGACGTGTTGACTAAGCGTAATACGGAGCAACGGCCTTGCGGGAAGTGACTTAAATAGTGCACGCGTATGCAAGTAAATAGAAATCAAACTAGAATAAGTATAGTGGAAATAAAATTTATACATAAAACACTTATAAACAATTTTTGTGTATAGCAAGGGCTTTGCCCTTGCAACACAAAGTGTATGAACAATGAAGAAGTGAACAATCAACAATCTGACCAACAAGACAGTGATGTAGATAGTAATATCAAAAATAATAGTGTTAAAGACGTTAACATGGTTAATAACAGTGATAGTGCAGATAGAATTAGTGAAAAAACAATCGTAAAACACTTAATAGTGCCAAAAAACAAAGATATGACAAACAATAAAAAACGAAAGGCAGAAGAGCCTGCCAGTGACGGTGCGCAAACGAGAATCAAACAACCGAACAGAAACGACTCGGTACGACAACAAACACGACCGGCCTCCCCCACCAACATCACACCTGTCAGCAACCGCTTTGAAGTACTGCGACAGCAGAAAGATGATGGATGCAACGAAGAGCAACATCCTACCACCAATCCAAAAAGCGTGCGAGCACCAGCCCCAATTATTATAGCGGGGGTCGTCACAAGCCACACAGAGTTTGTGAATAGTATAAAAAGTTGTACCAAAGGGGACTTCCATGTCAAATACACGGCAAATAACATAAACCTGTACCTAGAAAATGAAACGGACAAGAAAGGGCTGGTGAAAGCATTCTTGGAAGAAAAATTAGAGTACCACACGTACACAGACCCAGCTGAGAAAACACATGCTTTTATTATAAGAGGTCTAGATGGACTCCCCACCCCGGAAGAGATAATACAGGAACTCGTCGAGAACTACAAAGTAATTGTTAAACAAGTCTTCAAACTGAAGAACACAGTGCGGCCACTATACATGGTCACAACTGATGCGAGACATAAACTCAAAGATCTGGAGACAAGTGTTAAATATCTCTTCTACACTAAAATCAAATGGGAAAGATATAACAATAAGCGCATCATTATTCAATGCCACCGTTGCCAGCAGTGGGGACATGCAACGGCCAATTGCAATCGCAATCCAAAGTGCCTGAAATGTGCAGAAGACCACATCACACGCGCTTGTGAAAAAACAGCTGATACGCCAGCAAAGTGTATCAATTGTAATGGCCCCCACCCGGCCAACTACAGTGAGTGTCCCCACTACCTGCGCAAGTTGCGGGAACGTGAGCGCAACATGGAAGCCCGTCAGCCCCCACCCAAAACTAAATACGTGCCAGCGCCCCCACCTAAGACCAATGCATGGCCACAGCAACAAACGACGGCTAGTACCAGTGCACAACAGACAGTCGGCGTGTCTTTTGACAACTTCCCACCGCTAAGACCTAGCAACAATAGCAGTGCTCCCCCCGTCCCTAAATTCAACCAGGACAGACCTCCGCCACCCCCAAGTGACACAGCAGCGCAACTAACACAGCTTAGTGCGGAATACAGATTACTAAGTAGCATGATAAATTTAAATAACATGTTGTTAGCAATTAAGGACCTTAATGTTAAACTAAGTAGTTGTAGTAACAGCGTTGAAAAAGCCACCACTTTCATATCCTTTCTTCAAAATATAGAATCCTATGACATATAAACTCCATATCTCGTCCTGGAACGCCAACGGAATCCTTTCTAAAATAGACGAACTCAAATACTTCCTACACAAACACAAATTACACATACTATTATTAAACGAAACAAAACTCAGACACACAGACAAACTGAAAATAAAAGGCTTCACCATACATAGACAGGACAGACACACACAAATACCAAACACTCCAGCAGGTGGAGTAGCTCTAATTATAAAAAATGACATCCCACACACACGAGTTCGTCTGCAACCCTCATCCATTGAATCCGTCTGCATCAAACTCCCTGACAACACACATATCATTTCAGCATATAACAGACCAATCAACAACATAACACACCAAGACATAGACACTCTACTACACACAAGCGGTAAAGTGCTGCTGGTCGGAGATCTCAATGCCAAGCACACCCACTGGAACTGCAACAGATCAAATGTAAGTGGAAACACTCTACACTCGTACATCTCAAATCATAATGCCATTATCATGTACTCCCCCACTCCCACTCACTTTCCTGCCAATGGCACAACCCCTTCTACCATTGACATAATAATAAATAAGAACGTATCAAACATTACCGATCCTGTATCCCTTAACGAGCTTAACTCAGACCACAACCCCATCCTCTGTACCTTACACACACGTACTACACTAAATGATACCACACAACACATCAGAACATTTAGACACACAGATTGGAAGGCATTCAGACACACAATCAATCAACATCTAATTATAAATGCATACATAAACACTGAACAAGACATAGACACACAAGTAAACACATTCACACAACTTATCACACACGCAATGAATAAACACACTAAACTAACCAAACTGCCACGCAACAAATATGTACTACCAACACACATAACACAACTCATCACAACACGAAACCATACACGAAGGCAATGGCAGAGGTATCGTGATCCTGACGACCGCCTGCGCATGAACATCCTTTCCCAAAACATTCGTAGCGAAATTAAAAATCACTTCAACCAAACCTGGTCCCAAAAGCTTGCAGCCCTCAATCCACACGACAACTCCCTCTGGAAACTCGCCAGAGCTCTTAAGAAACCACTCAGCCTCATCCCCACTCTCAAACACAACAATGACACCCTCCTAACAGACGCCCAGAAGGCAGATGCTATAGCAACAGTTTTTGAACAAATCCATCACATTGAACCTGATATAACCGCAACCCAACAAAACATCACAACCGAAACACAGCAATTTCTGAACAACCCCATTCCCACAACAGCGAAAAACCTTGCTAAACTTCTAACATCCCCTTCAGAAATCATGGAATTATTAAAACAACTGCCCAACCAAAAAGCCCCTGGTCCTGATAAAATCCCAAACATCATCCTCAAAAACCTGCCCCGTAAAGCCATCGTACAACTCACCTACCTCATTAATTCCATAATAAAAATCCAATACTTCCCCACAGCGTGGAAACAAGCAGTAGTGATCCCCATCCCCAAACCAAATAAAAATCACAAACTCCCCACCAGTTACAGACCAATAAGCCTCCTCAACACCCTGAGTAAAGTCACAGAGAGAGTCATCCTGTCCCGCCTCAATAAATTCGAAAAGTCCTTGAACATCATACCCGCATCCCAATTCGGTTTTCGCCCCAAGCATAACACAGTCCAGCAAGTTGCGAGGATAGTGACAGACATTACCTCCCAGTACAACAGAAACAATGTCACAGCAATGGCCCTGTTAGACATCGAAAAAGCTTTCGACAAAGTCTGGATAACAGGGCTCATTTGCAAATTGCAACGAGCAGGATTCCCTCCGATCCTAGTTAAACTCATCAACTCCTATCTCAACGGCCGCTCCCTGCAAGTACGCATCAACCAAACCCGCTCCATTGCACGCCCAATACTTGCAGGAATCCCCCAAGGCAGTGTACTCGGCCCTAGGCTGTTTACACTGTATATCCATGACCTCCCAGAATTTCCAAAAACCAAAACTGCACTCTACGCGGACGACACGGCCATCTATGCCCACTCGTTCAGTGCTGAGGTTGCCAATAAACAACTACAAATACACCTCAATATTCTACAACCCTACTGGAAATCCTGGAAAATATCCATTAATCATACAAAGACCGAAACCATTGTCTTCACTCGCAAGTACACAAACAACAAAATTTTCACCCCTCTCAAACTTATGCAACACAAAACGCCCCCCTCTCCCACGGTCAAATATCTTGGTGTTTACCTGGACTCCCGGCTGTCCTTCAATCCTCATATTTCTCATGCTGTGAAAAAAGCTAACATCGTCATCCATTCATTATATTCATTACTAAATAAAAACAGCTCACTCACATCAAAAAACAAAAAACTCATCTACACAGCCATCATCCGCCCCATTCTCACATACGCAGCTCCAGTATGGTGCTCGGCCTCTACTACAGCACTTAAGCCACTTCAGCGACTTCAGAACAAATGCTTGCGTCTAATCAATAACGCAAGCAGATATGAACGGATCGTAGATCTACACGACATTACACAAATACCATACATTCACGAACACATTACACAAATCTCACAAAAATTTTATAAGACACAAATACAACATAACACACTAACACAAAAAATGACACGCATTCGAGCGCATAACACACCACACAAACTCAAACACCGGCTGCCCTATCAAACTCTCCCACTATTCACCGAAGGCGTTCCTCCCTAAAATTCCATGCACCCACTATCCTACCTACAATAACCAACAAATAAACAGTTATAAACTCAGTAAATTCATTATAAACTCATCACTCATTGTAAATACCATCATCATCATTGTAAATAAACTCCAGGCAAAGTTAGAATAAGTTAGCAAATAAGTTAGTTAAGCACAATTAACTAAAATTGGTTTTTCTTCGTTTTCCTATAACATAATCACAGTTTAATTAGCGAATAAGTTTTGTTACATGCACATAAATATAGTTATCTTAAGACCTAGGTTAAGTTAGATGCAAGCCGGCAGGTAAGACCCTGATCAGGAAACCCCGTGCTAACATAGATGTAAGCACCTTACTAACACTATAGTACATAAGCAGCGCCTAAGTTCATGTGTCAGTCTTAAGTGTAGCAATACGTTAATGGCAACATTGTTATTGTATATACTTACCTGTAATCATGTCATGTGTGTTCTGTGTAAAATGTATTTATAGATGTATAGTATTGTACAAATAGCAGAACAATAAACAAATTCTAAAAGAAAAAAAAAAAGGACTTTTAATCCAAGGGTCCAGGGTTCAAGTCCCTGCTCGGGCGTACTTCTTTTTTAAATTATACATTCATTAACAAACTACTACACTTGTAAACATAATGGAAGAGTAACGTTTTATTCCTTTCATTAAATGCAATAGATATCCACGTTTGATCATCGGGGATGTAGCTCAGTGGTAGAGCGTTCGCTTTGCATGTGAAAGGCCCCGGGTTCGATCCCCGGCATCTCCAAGTTTTAAATACTTAATTATAAAAATTCATAACTGTGACGTTTCCATAAAATTAATAATAATAAGAATACTAACTTATCTTTGATAGTTTCGTTATCAGTATCCCCGCCTATTACGCGGGATACCGGCACTTGATTCACCGTCGCGTCGGAGAGATACTTTTTAATTAAGGTGCGTTCAAATCGATTACAGTTACAACTATAGAAGATATTAGAAAATTTTTCAAATACAGGTTGTAGAAAACAATATTCTAAAGGAAAAAATGTTCTATAAATTTCTCTTCTATCTCAATTCCAATTTGAGTAAACTATATTTATATGTTCATGGTATGTATTCAAAATATGTATTATTACGAACATAATTATCAAGGCGTGCTTTGGTCCCAATTAGAGCGAAGAGTAGCGGGTAGAACCGAGCGAGTGAACTCCGTGCCAGTTCCACGGACAGTTTTTAGCAAGCCAGAAGGAAGCGTCCGGACAGTTCTAGAACAGACCGCGCGGATACACCGATTATCTCATGAAATATTTTTGTGTGTCGAGTAAATAAATGTTCAAGTATTGCAATTTGTATGATTTTTTTTTTTGTTAGTTTCAACAACAAATAATCAGAACGTAGCGTTTGTGTCTCATGACTTCCTAATCCGTCATTAAAACGCATTATTTGAAAATTAATTTTCTCGTTACAGAAATATATTTACACGCTGAATGTGGCATAATAACATGAATTTTTTATTTTGAACAAATTTTTAATTTACATTTTTGCACTAAAATATATTGTTCAGAAGTAAACACAAGTTTTTTTATATTTACATGTTAATTCTTACGTCGCAGATTTCTTAGGTAACTCAATGGGGAACTTGTAAAATGTATTATACATACATAGATACAAATTTTGCTTAATAGCCTCGGTAGCGCAGTAGGCAGCGCGTAAGTCTCATAATCTTAAGGTCGTGAGTTTAATCCTCACCCGGGGCAAGGTTTTAACTCTTCAGCAAAAAGAGCAATTGAATGTGGCAGCAATACATGAAGATACAAATACATATTTGTAATATGACAGATGAATCTGTTACTATTTATAAAATAGAATATTATATTGCAATACCCTATGCCTGTTTAACTACAAAAAAGTAGTAATGTCAACAAAGAATTAACGACAGGCCCATTAGCTCAGTTGGTTAGAGCGTCGTGCTAATAACGCGAAGGTCGCGGGTTCGATCCCCTCATGGGCCATTTAGGCTTTTTACAATAATACCAGGGTAATTAAATCTAAAATTTTAACAGCAAAAATTAACGTCGTGTTAAGATCGCTAGTTCAATCAGCTTATGGATCACATAAACATTTTATCTTTACGCATCAGATTAGCATATCGGCATAAGTAGACATGACTTTCATATGGTAATAATGTAAATCTACCTAATTGGTTGCAATTTGTTTACTTATTTGATGTGCACGGCCGAAGTACTTGTTCTCCAATCATTTTCAAACAATTTCCAGTCTACTTTGATGTATCTATTGTATTGTCACGGGTCACCGAAACTGTGTTATTTATTTTATTTCTATCTATTTTAGGTATTTATTGCCAGTAGTTAATGTCGTTTAACCCCTCATCACAAATTTATATACGTATACTAATAGAAGAAGACAATGAAATTTGAAGAAATACCATCTAGTGTCACGAATAGGGATGACGAAAATGCTTATGCTGATTATGATGATTTTCAGTAACACATAATTTTATATTTATTAATAATTATACCAAAGAAAGTATCCAGGTTCCACCGAGATTTGAACTCGGATCGCTGGATTCAAAGTCCAGAGTGCTAACCATTACACCATGGAACCGAGTATTTTGCTGGTGTGAATTTTCGGTAAATGGCCCATTCGCTCAAAACATGGACTATTGAATGGGTTAAACCAGTGTTTGAGTTGAACGAAATGTGATGTCGCAGCAAAAGTATGAGTGCAATATTTGCAAAAACACAAATAAACACTTTTACATTTACACACTTCCTACGACATATTACCACAGCGAAAATTTAACACAGCGACAAATTAACACATGGCTATTAAGAACAGATTTTTTTTCTTTGCATTAGAATAAAATGGCAAGCTCCTGCTTGTTTTATTATAACAATTTGAATTAAAAAGCAAAAAAGAAATGTATACACTAATTACAATCATTTTTACACAACCTTACCCTACCGTACCCTGCCGTACGTTAAATTGGTGAAACTGTTATAATAACGAATACATTCATTTCTATACTACCCTATCCTAGAAATACGCTCACCTTCCTAACCCAACGTACATTAGATAAGTGAAACTATTATATTAATAATTACATTAATATCTCTTATGTATTCTAAAAATCTGTTGCCAGAAATACTGATATCTCAGTGGTCTCGAAGTCTACTAAAATTTGTTCTGGATTGGTATACAGTAATACCTCGGACAGTACGGCTAATTGGTTCTGCTACTATGCCGTACTATTTGAATCCGCACGAATCGGTATATACCATATACACTAAATATAATAAATTTTAATTGGCGCAATGACACCTTGATCCATTGTTTAAATAAAGGAAATTGTCTGACTCCAGATCAGAAGGTTGCGTGTTCAAATCACGTCGGGGTCATAGAAAGTTTTATAATTAAGCATAATTTCAAATATAGAATACAGTCCAGTAACAGAGGTGTGACAATTGACAAACAAATGAGGTTCCATAGTGTAGCGGTTATCACGTCTGCTTTACACGCAGAAGGTCTCCGGTTCGATCCCGGATGGAACCAGGCTCTATATTTTCGTGTTACCAGTAGTGTAATTTTGTAGAATGAATAAAACAAACGCAAATTGCAATAAAAACATACTCGAATAGATAGCATACCAATTCATTGATCCAAGGTTTATAATTTTAGCTTAAAGTGTGATAGTTCTTGGGTGCACAGTCTGAATTAACCCAACAATCTTGGATTAAATATTAACGTATATGATAGCTAGAAACTTATTTAGACGAATAATGTACGATACGTATTTTCGTAGTAAACCTTGTGACGCTTCTTTATGCCAGGGTAGGCCAGTGAATATCAGGATGAGAGAAATCACACAATTCCCCCAGAAAGTTTACTGTATATTATTGGTCTTCTAGTTGAGATACTAATGATAGGATAGTGTACTATAACAGGACGATACGCAGGACGATGGAGACAGGACAGATGTTGAGGACTTGGTAACAGGATGATACGCAGTGCGAAGCAACAGTGGAAAGATACCGCAGCAGGACGATCCGCAATGCGGTGGATACAGGATGAAATTCTGATATTTCTGCAACAGGCAGGAGCACAGAATAGACACACAGCAATAAATCGTGATACGGAACACTGTCTTACCAGATGGCTCAGTTATAATGGTAGTCAACTCGGAGATTGGAACACGAAGCTACTATTCAAGCATTGCCGAGACCCACTTACAACCAGACAATTCGCACATGTTTCTACGATATCTAAAGATCCGTACTGACTAGAGCATTCGTGCGCGCACGAACGCTGTGCGCGTAAAATTGCTCAAGTCAGTACAGGGTGAATGTGGTATTCGCGCACGTTCGTGCGCACACGAACGCTATCCATCGCTTGTCGGTTTCTTCGAAAACATCAAAGAACCTGTGTGCTCAGTCTGGACGGGGTTTAGTCGGTTCAGTTCTTGTGCGCGCACAAATCATGTAGACTACACCTAGACTATATTAATTGCTGTACATTTTTTTAATGTGTCTGACGAATGAATGTGAATTGATAGCAAATATTTTTTATAAATAATTTAATTTAATTGTTTATATATATTAACTTTAAAAATTGTAGATTATACGTATCATTTAAACACCTTTTAATTATTTTTAAATGTATGCATTTATTTAAATAAAGCAATTACAATGATTACAATAATGTAACATTTAGGGATTACTATGTATGCAGCACTTGCCAAAGCAACGTTATTTTTCGCCATTTTGTACACTACTAATGTGCGCGCACAACTTACACACACGCATGAACAAGAAAGTTGTGTGTACCAAAATTTTTACACGCACGAACGTTCGTGCGGGTAAATCTTTCATGCGCGCACGAATGCTCTAGTCAGTACGGAGCTTAAAACAAATTAAACTAATCTGACCGACTGGATTAGTGTTTCGGTTCACCCGGAGCACGAATACGGACTGATATAATAATCGGTGCACTCGCGATCGTTGCTATGTGCCCAAAAATATTTGTGACATTAAAAAAAAAAAAAGAATTAGTCACAATCCTCACTAGAAAATATTGTTAAAATTTTTGTTATGAAATCTACACAGACAAAGTCTGATTATCTATAGTCCTATAAAAGCCCGGGTAGCTCAGTCGGTAGAGCATTGGACTTTTAATCCAAGGGTCCAGGGTTCAAGTCCCTGCTCGGGCGTACTTCTTTTTTAAATTATACATTCATTAACAAACTACTACACTTGTAAACATAATGGAAGAGTAACGTTTTATTCCTTTCATTAAATGCAATAGATATCCACGTTTGATCATCGGGGATGTAGCTCAGTGGTAGAGCGTTCGCTTTGCATGTGAAAAGCCCCGGGTTCGATCCCCGGCATCTCCAAGTTTTAAATACTTAATTATAAAAATTCATAACTGTGACGTTTCCATAAAATTAATAATAATAAGAATACTAACTTATCTTTGATAGTTTCGTTATCAGTATCCCCGCCTATTACGCGGGATACCGGCACTTGATTCACCGTCGCGTCGGAGAGATACTTTTTAATTAACTATAGAAGATATTAGAAAATTTTTCAAATACAGGTTGTAGAAAACAATAAGCTAAAGGAAAAATGTTCTATACATTTCTCTTCTATCTCAATTCCAATTTGAGTAAACTATATTTATATGTTCATGGTATGTATTCAAAATATGTATTATTACGAACATAATTATCAAGGCGTGCTTTGGTCCCAATTAGAGCGAAGAGTAGCGGGTAGAACCGAGCGAGTGAACTCCGTGCCAGTTCCACGGACAGTTTTTAGCAAGCCAGAAGGAAGCGTCCGGACAGTTCTAGAACAGACCGCGCGGATACACCGATTATCTCATGAAATATTTTTGTGTGTCGAGTAAATAAATGTTCAAGTATTGCAATTTGTATGATTTTTTTTTTTTGTTAGTTTCAACAACAAATAATCAGAACGTAGCGTTTGTGTCTCATGACTTCCTAATCCGTCATTAAAACGCATTATTTGAAAATTAATTTTCTCGTTACAGAAATATATTTACACGCTGAATGTGGCATAATAACATGAATTTTTTATTTTGAACAAATTTTTAATTTACATTTTTGCACTAAAATATATTGTTCAGAAGTAAACACAAGTTTTTTTATATTTACATGTTAATTCTTACGTCGCAGATTTCTTAGGTAACACAATGGGGAACTTGTAAAATGTATTATACATACATAGATACAAATTTTGCTTAATAGCCTCGGTAGCGCAGTAGGCAGCGCGTAAGTCTCATAATCTTAAGGTCGTGAGTTCAATCCTCACCCGGGGCAAGGTTTTAACTCTTCAGCAAAAAGAGCAATTGAATGTGGCAGCAATACATGAAGATACAAATACATATTTGTAATATGACAGATGAATCTGTTACTATTTACAAAATAGAATATTATATTGCAATACCCTATGCCTGTTTAACTACAAAAAAGTAGTAATGTCAACAAAGAATTAACGACAGGCCCATTAGCTCAGTTGGTTAGAGCGTCGTGCTAATAACGCGAAGGTCGCGGGTTTGATCCCCTCGTGGGCCATTTAGGCTTTTTACAATAATACCAGGGTAATTAAATCTAAAATTTTAACAGCAAAAATTAACGTCGTGTTAAGATCGCTAGTTCAATCAGCTTATGGATCACATAAACATTTTATCTTTACGCATCAGATTAGCATATCGGCATAAGTAGACATGACTTTCATATGGTAATAATGTAAATCTACCTAATTGGTTGCAATTTGTTTACTTATTTGATGTGCACGGCCGAAGTACTTGTTCTCCAATCATTTTCAAACAATTTCCAGTCTACTTTGATGTATCTATTGTATTGTCACGGGTCACCGAAACTGTGTTATTTATTTTATTTCTATCTATTTTAGGTATTTATTGCCAGTAGTTAATGTCGTTTAACCCCTCATCACAAATTTATATACGTATACTAATAGAAGAAGACAATGAAATTTGAAGAAATACCATCTAGTGTCACGAATAGGGATGACGAAAATGCTTATGCTGATTATGATGATTTTCAGTAACACATAATTTTATATTTATTAATAATTATACCAAAGAAAGTATCCAGGTTCCACCGAGATTTGAACTCGGATCGCTGGATTCAAAGTCCAGAGTGCTAACCATTACACCATGGAACCGAGTATTTTGCTGGTGTGAATTTTCGGTAAATGGCCCATTCGCTCAAAACATGGACTATTGAATGGGTTAAACCAGTGTTTGAGTTGAACGAAATGTGATGTCGCAGCAAAAGTATGAGTGCAATATTTGCAAAAACACAAATAAACACTTTTACATTTACACACTTCCTACGACATATTACCACAGCGAAAATTTAACACAGCGACAAATTAACACATGGCTATTAAGAACAGATTTTTTTTCTTTGCATTAGAATAAAATGGCAAGCTCCTGCTTGTTTTATTATAACAATTTGAATTAAAATGCAAAAAAGAAATGTATACACTAATTACAATCATTTTTACACAACCTTACCCTACCGTACCCTGCCGTACGTTAAATTGGTGAAACTGTTATATTAACGAATACATTCATTTCTATACTACCCTATCCTAGAAATACGCTCACCTTCCTAACCCAACGTACATTAGATAAGTGAAACTATTATATTAATAATTACATTAATATCTCTTATGTATTCTAAAAATCTGTTGCCAGAAATACTGATATCTCAGTGGTCTCGAAGTCTACTAAAATTTGTTCTGGATTGGTATACAGTAATACCTCGGACAGTACGGCTAATTGGTTCTGCTACTATGCCGTACTATTTGAATCCGCACGAATCGGTATATACCATATACACTAAATATAATAAATTTTAATTGGCGCAATGACACCTTGATCCATTGTTTAAATAAAGGAAATTGTCTGACTCCAGATCAGAAGGTTGCGTGTTCAAATCACGTCGGGGTCATAGAAAGTTTTATAATTAAGCATAATTTCAAATATAGAATACAGTCCAGTAACAGAGGTGTGACAATTGACAAACAAATGAGGTTCCATAGTGTAGCGGTTATCACGTCTGCTTTACACGCAGAAGGTCTCCGGTTCGATCCCGGATGGAACCAGGCTCTATATTTTCGTGTTACCAGTAGTGTAATTTTGTAGAATGAATAAAACAAACGCAAATTGCAATAAAAACATACTCGAATAGATAGCATACCAATTCATTGATCCAAGGTTTATAATTTTAGCTTAAAGTGTGATAGTTCTTGGGTGCACAGTCTGAATTAACCCAACAATCTTGGATTAAATATTAACGTATATGATAGCTAGAAACTTATTTAGACGAATAATGTACGATACGTATTTTCGTAGTAAACCTTGTGACGCTTCTTTATGCCAGGGTAGGCCAGTGAATATCAGGATGAGAGAAATCACACAATTCCCCCAGAAAGTTTACTGTATATTATTGGTCTTCTAGTTGAGATACTAATGATAGGATAGTGTACTATAACAGGACGATACGCAGGACGATGGAGACAGGACAGATGTTGAGGACTTGGTAACAGGATGATACGCAGTGCGAAGCAACAGTGGAAAGATACCGCAGCAGGACGATCCGCAATGCGGTGGATACAGGATGAAATTCTGATATTTCTGCAACAGGCAGGAGCACAGAATAGACACACAGCAATAAATCGTGATACGGAACACTGTCTTACCAGATGGCTCAGTTATAATGGTAGTCAACTCGGAGATTGGAACACGAAGCTACTATTCAAGCATTGCCGAGACCCACTTACAACCAGACAATTCGCACATGTTTCTACGATATCTAAAGATCCGTACTGACTAGAGCATTCGTGCGCGCACGAACGCTGTGCGCGTAAAATTGCTCAAGTCAGTACAGGGTGAATGTGGTATTCGCGCACGTTCGTGCGCACACGAACGCTATCCATCGCTTGTCGGTTTCTTCGAAAACATCAAAGAACCTGTGTGCTCAGTCTGGACGGGGTTTAGTCGGTTCAGTTCTTGTGCGCGCACAAATCATGTAGACTACACCTAGACTATATTAATTGCTGTACATTTTTTTAATGTGTCTGACGAATGAATGTGAATTGATAGCAAATATTTTTTATAAATAATTTAATTTAATTGTTTATATAATTTAACTTTAAAAATTGTAGATTATACGTATCATTTAAACACCTTTTAATTATTTTTAAATGTATGCATTTATTTAAATAAAGCAATTACAATGATTACAATAATGTAACATTTAGGGATTACTATGTATGCAGCACTTGCCAAAGCAACGTTATTTTTCGCCATTTTGTACACTACTAATGTGCGCGCACAACTTACACACACGCATGAACAAGAAAGTTGTGTGTACCAAAATTTTTACACGCACGAACGTTCGTGCGGGTAAATCTTTCATGCGCGCACGAATGCTCTAGTCAGTACGGAGCTTAAAACAAATTAAACTAATCTGACCGACTGGATTAGTGTTTCGGTTCACCCGGAGCACGAATACGGACTGATATAATAATCGGTGCACTCGCGATCGTTGCTATGTGCCCAAAAATATTTGTGACATTAAAAAAAAAAAGAATTAGTCACAATCCTCACTAGAAAATATTGTTAAAATTTTTGTTATGAAATCTACACCGACAAAGTCTGATTATCTATAGTCCTATAAAAGCCCGGGTAGCTCAGTCGGTAGAGCATTGGACTTTTAATCCAAGGGTCCAGGGTTCAAGTCCCTGCTCGGGCGTACTTCTTTTTTAAATTATACATTCATTAACAAACTACTACACTTGTAAACATAATGGAAGAGTAACGTTTTATTCCTTTCATTAAATGCAATAGATATCCACGTTTGATCATCGGGGATGTAGCTCAGTGGTAGAGCGTTCGCTTTGCATGTGAAAGGCCCCGGGTTCGATCCCCGGCATCTCCAAGTTTTAAATACTTAATTATAAAAATTCATAACTGTGACGTTTCCATAAAATTAATAATAATAAGAATACTAACTTATCTTTGATAGTTTCGTTATCAGTATCCCCGCCTATTACGCGGGATACCGGCACTTGATTCACCGTCGCGTCGGAGAGATACTTTTTAATTAACTATAGAAGATTAGAAAATTTGTTTCTGGAACGTAGCGGGAATAAAAGGCAAGCACAGGGACTTTTGGGATATGGTAAATAAATGTGATGTGGTGGCTTTCACGGAAACCTGGCTAGAGGAAAAGGACTGGGAAAAATGGGAGAAGAAATTGCCAGATTGCTTTGTATGGAAGAGCAAACACGCTAATAGGGCGCATAAAAAGGGAAGAGCAAAAGGGGGAATCCTAACGGGAATAAAACACCACGTGCAAGAGGTACAGACGGAAAAAAAATATGAAAATAATATACAAGAAAGACTTATAATAATTAATGAGGACAAATGGAAATTGTTAACGGTCTATAATGATAACAAGATAAGAGAAATACTAGCAGAAATAGAGAATAACCAGGAAGATACAGAAGAGGAGAGCCTAATTGTCGGTGGAGATTTCAACGCAAGAATGGGGGAAGAAGGCGGTATAATAGACGTAAACACAGGGATATATAACAAAAGAAAATCGAAAGATAAAATCATCAACAGGGAAGGAAGAGTCTTGTTGCAAGCCTGTGAAGAGAAAGGATGGAACATTTTAAATGGAAATATATCGGGAGACGAAAGCGGAGATTACACGTACGTGGGGAAAAGAGGAGATAAATCAGTAATAGACTACATAATCACAAATCAAGAAAGTCATACAAAGATCGAAAAAATGGTAGTTGAAAATAGAATTGAATCTGATCATCAGCCAATAAAATTGATACTAAAAGCGCACATTACACGAAAGAATGAAGAGATGATAACGAAATATAAAACAATATGGGGAGAAACCGAAATAGAAAACTATAAGAGGAAGACAAAAGCGCTGAAGTTTACAGATGGAGAGGTAGAACAGGAACTGTGGGAATTGACCACGAAAGTAGAGCAGGCGACAGAGAAAATAGAAATAAAATATAAAATAAATAGCACTTACAGAAACGATTGGTGGGACAAAAGCTGTAGAGACAAAAAAAGGATAGTAATAAAAACACGAAGATTATGGAAGGATGATATAGCGTCAGAAGAGGAGTATAAAAAGGAAATGAAAGAGTATAAAGGGATGTGCGAAGCGAAAAAGAAAAATAAAAAGAAGGAATACGAGGAGCAAATAAGAAGCATCAAGACTGAAATAGAGGCTTGGAGATTTATCAGTAAAGAGAGAAGGACAAAGGTAGAAACATCGGCAAGAATAACAGATGAGGAATGGAGAAAGCACTTCATGTCACACTTGAGGGGCAAAAATAGTAGAATAGAAAGAAAAGAAAAATGCAAATCGGAGGAAAGCGAGGTCGGTGAAATAACGAGGGAGGCAATTATGAGACAGATTAGGAAATTAAAAAAGGGAAAAGCACCTGGAATGGACAAAATCGTAAATGAAGCCTGGATATATGCCGACGAAAAAGTAATAGACAGAATCAAAATAATTATAAACCAAATATGGAAAATGGCTGACTTACCACAGGCATGGAGGAAAGGGATAATTGTTCCAATATTTAAGAAAGGAGATAAAAATAATGCTCAAAACTACAGAGGAATAACACTGTTAAACACCATTTATAAATTATACTTAATGATACTACAAGAGAAGTTGGAGGAAGAGATAGAAGACAAGAACCTGATACCAGATAATCAAGCGGGGTTCAGGAAAGGTAGAAGAACAACAGACAATATATACATACTAAACCAAATGGTGGAAAAAGAACTGAAAAAGGAAAAGGGAAAACTATTCGCGTTCTTCATTGACCTTCAGGCGGCATTTGATAGTGTGGATAGGGATGAGTTATTCACAACACTGCAAGAAAAGAACTTAAATAAACATCTTAAAGCGAAGATAGAAAACACCTACAAGGAAACAATATCGGTAGTACAAACCAGAAATGGACACACAGAGGAATTCTGGACAGAACAAGGGCTGAGACAAGGATGCCCACTAAGCCCGTCGCTCTTTTCAATATACACGGCGGACATGGAGGAGTACCTGAGTAAAGAACAAACTAGCGGCATCGTAATAGGAAAAAGGAAAGTATGGTCGTTGGCGTATGCGGATGATGTGGTAATTCTAGCGAAAGATGCGGGAGGAATGAAAGCAGCAATGAAGAGACTACAAAAATATCTAAAAAAGAAAAAGTTAAAATTAAATGTAGAAAAGTCCAAGATCCTAAAATTTAAAAAAGGAGGAGGAAGGGAAATAAAAGAAAACTGGATATGGGAGGGAGAAAAAATAGAAGAAGTAAAAGAGTTTACGTACCTGGGCTACACCTTCCAAAGGAATAACCTTGCTACGGCACATATAAGAAAAGTAAGAAACAAAGCAATAGTGTCCATGAAGCAGATATGGGGAATCGGAGAGAGAAAGTTTAAAGACGATATGAAAATCAGATGGATGATGTTTGAGGCAATAGTAAAGAGTATGATACTATATGGAGCAGAAATCTATGGATGGGAAGAAAAAAACACACTTGAGGATATACAAATAAAGTATATAAAATGGATACTCGGACTGGACAGAGACACACCGAGCTACATTGTACTGGAAGAAATGAAAAAAAAGAAGCTACGAATAGAGACAGGGAAACGAGCAGTAAAATACGAGCAAATAATCAGAAACGCGAATGACATACGACAAGAATGCTGGAGTGAAATTATAAAGGGGGACAGCGACAAAAGCCGGTTAACTAAATGGGGAACGCTAAGAAAAAATTACTACGAAAGAAACGGCTACGCGCCCTTGGAAGTAGAAAGAAAAAGAATGTGTGGAATAAACATAAGGGACAGCATTGTACAGAGAGACTGGGATGTACAAAAACAAGTGCAGGATACCCAGATAGAAGCAGCAAGATATAACCGACACTACAAAGCACTAAAGACTACTAACATACCACGGTATTTAACGAATAATAAAGGATATAGCAGGATAAAATTAATCGCAAGGTTTAGATGTGGGAACGAAGAAAGAGATAACAAATACTGGATGACTAGGGATGAAAGAAGGTGCAGACTGTGCGGAAGAGAGGAAGAAACAATAACCCATATGAGACTGCGGTGCAGGGAGCTAGAAGAGGAGAAAAATGAGGAAGCTATTCTGTTAGATGACCAAGGGACAGGGGAGCCATGGATGAGGAAGGTTATGGAAGCAAGACAGAAGGGAAAATAAAGAATAAGCAAAATGGGCATAATATAAAGGATATATATATATAAATGAAATGTAAAGAAATATTGTAGATTCTAGGCCAGCAGGCATGAATAAATAAATAATAATAATAATAATAATATTAGAAAATTTTTCAAATACAGGTTGTAGAAAACAATATTCTAAAGGAAAAATGTTCTATACATTTCTCTTCTATCTCAATTCCAATTTGAGTAAACTATATTTATATGTTCATGGTATGTATTCAAAATATGTATTATTACGAACATAATTCTCAAGGCGTGCTTTGGTCCCAATTAGAGCGAAGAGTAGCGGGTAGAACCGAGCGAGTGAACTCCGTGCCAGTTCCACGGACAGTTTTTAGCAAGCCAGAAGGAAGCGTCCGGACAGTTCTAGAACAGACCGCGCGGATACACCGATTATCTCATGAAATATTTTTGTGTGTCGAGTAAATAAATGTTCAAGTATTGCAATTTGTATGATTTTTTTTTTGTTAGTTTCAACAACAAATAATCAGAACGTAGCGTTTGTGTCTCATGACTTCCTAATCCGTCATTAAAACGCATTATTTGAAAATTAATTTTCTCGTTACAGAAATATATTTACACGCTGAATGTGGCATAATAACATGAATTATTTATTTTGAACAAATTTTTAATTTACATTTTTGCACTAAAATATATTGTTCAGAAGTAAACATAAGTTTTTTTATATTTACATGTTAATTCTTACGTCGCAGATTTCTTAGGTAACTCAATGGGGAACTTGTAAATTTTTTTTTGTCTTTTAATTTTTGCTTGGATTTTTGGAACTATGTACGTTAAAACAAATTACGTATTTTTACCGTTATTCGCTATAGTAAAATATTTTTTGGTCATATTATGAATTGATACAAATTTCGTTTATAAAAATAATTGAAAAAGAAAAAAAAAACTAAAATTAAATAACGAAGAGTCCAAGATTTTAAGATTTAAAAAGGAGGCCGTCGAAAACGGAAGAAAATATTTCATTAGATTACCTACAAACAGGAGAGAAATGAATGAGAAAGATCATAAAGAAATACAGGGTGAAAAATAGGGGATAATGTAAATTATACTAAGCATTATATACCATATTTTTAAAGTTAAATGTAAATAATTCGGAGATTCTAGGCCGGTTTGGCATGAATGTATTATACATACATAGATACAAATTTTGCTTAATAGCCTCGGTAGCGCAGTAGGCAGCGCGTAAGTCTCATAATCTTAAGGTCGTGAGTTCAATCCTCACCCGGGGCTAGGTTTTAACTCTTCAGCAAAAAGAGCAATTGAATGTGGCAACAATACATGAAGATACAAATACATATTTGTAATATGACAGATGAATCTGTTACTATTCGTGTAGCAAGCAGCATACTTGAAGCACCAGAGTCGTGGAGCCCCTCGAAGGGAGTATCATGAATTGAAACGTTCAAATAAGGATGTCGGTTATCAAGACGCGACGAAAGGGCAAAGTGATCGGGTTTACCGTGTAATTTGGCTACGTGAGACAGCCATTGCCTCCACTCGGCGTCGTTCGATTGAATCGATTTGGGGGTACAGCGAATCCGGTGACGATTAAATCCAGCAGAATTGGTTCCGCGGAGCCGGGCAGGCGGAGTGTAAATGGCCAGACTGCTTACAGTTCCAACACGTGGAGAAATAATAGGAGAGCAATATTACAAGGTGTATGGATATTAACGAATCGAGACAGTTATGTATGGATAGGAGTATTTGGCGAGCAATTGTTAGAAAATATCAAAATCGAGATTATTTGTAATTTGCCTCAGACTTCGACAGCTGCCAAAATATCTACTACGTTGTTAACATTCTAGATTCCGTTTCTATTACTTTTGCAAAGGCAATTGACGCACCCACTTTCTTATTTTAAATAAATTGTGGTTCTCGCCATTATCAAAGCGAATTTTTTTTAATTGTAACACAACATCTAAACTAAGTCAAAAACATCACAACAAAAGCATAAGAAGAAAATTCTCCAATTTTCTATTTTAAATAATTATGTAATATACAATTATTTGACAAAAGAAATTTCTGTTTATTTTAAATCCTTTGGTTTGGCCATTCAGTAAGAATATACATATAGGTCAAGGCAATAGTGGATCGTTATATAATTTCCCAATGTTAATTTTCCTATGTCTGTATACTCGTACATGTGTTCGTAGCAATCGTTCGTAAACTTGTTAACCATAGTACAGAATGCCTCAGGAGGCTTGCTCGAACCGATACTACGGTTTGGGAAATCTCTGGAAAAGCGTTAATCCTTATGTATATACGTATGAATGTATGTGTATACATAAACCGTAACACTGATTTGCTTTACCGCTGACCTAAGACCTGGACCTCGCAATGATTCTCCCAAGGGAAACAAGTGCAATAAATAACAGAATCAGTGGGAAATTTCTGCTACCATATTTCAATAAACCACCTCAATTTATTATACAGGATGTCCCTAAAATGTGTGAACATCACTTAACCACAGATTCCTGGTTCGAAAATAAAACGATTTAACTAAACTTAATTTTTTTTGTGTCTAAACCTTAACAGATATCAGTACAGATAACAAGAACAAAAAAAATACTATTGAATGTCTCTTTCTGAAACTATTTTTTTTGCAAGTTATAGGCCTTAACATTAAAAAGTTTTTGACTGATTTATGTCGGGTTACCCGTGTTTCGTACACTAATGGTCATGCCCAGTTGTACCGACCGTTGTTAACTAATTATTGTTTACTAATTCGTTGTTAAGTACAAAAAGCGTTGCACCGACCGTTGTTAGCACTAATTCTGATTAGCTAATCAGAATTAACTAATTCGCCGTTATTCCGTGATTAAACCGCTAATCATGATTAAGTTGACTGTCCACATCTCTTCGTTTTTGAGCAAATATGCATTTATTAATGAATTTGACAGCTGTTTTCAATGTGAAACGTATAAAACACGTAAGTACGAATATTTTAATATGCATATATTATTGTTTATGTCATAAAATAACTTAATTTTTAGATAAATGTGTATTGACCAAACTGCTGTGGAATGTCAATTATTGTCATCGGCATTTACACACATTTTTTAAACAAAAAGTGGTTGATTTAAATTTAAATTACCGCTTGATTCTTTCTGATTCTTTCTACTAATTGGAATATAGCAGCTAGCGTACAAAAAGGCTGTTTATAACCTACACAAGGTTCATTGTGTCTTACGACTTGACATATTTCATCATAGTAAAGCATTTGTGTTTGAATTGTTCGTTAATGAATAAACTTGCAATTATTAATCAATTTGCTTTGTAGGTATACATGTGTGAAGCCGTGAGTCTCATTAAAATATTCTGGTTATGATAATTTATCTGAAAATGTCTACTGAACAAAATTGGCCTAGTTCTAGGTTATTTTTTCATCATCAGATGAAGATTTGTGTATTATCGTTTGTGTGTGAATACATCCGATCTGTATAGAACAAGAAACAACCTATTTGAATTATATGATGAGGTACAATTTCTCTAAAGAAACGATTGAAGAACTGGTGAACAAATATAGAATATACAAGTATTTTTAATATGATGTGATTGTCAACAATTTAATACTATTTGTAATAATTAAAGTGAATAAATCGTCCGTGGCATTTTGTGTTGCATTCAGTTGCATTAATATGATATCGTTGGTTTTTATTATTCACACAGAACTTGTACAAGATGTGTTTATAATAACTGTGTTAATATTGTTGGTTACATATAAAGATATCAATGTATATTGTATTCTGAATTATGAAAAATACAAAGTACAAATTTTTCTTGCAAATATATGTATGTTATATTTATATTACATGGAATTATTTTCAGAAAAATGTACATAACCGAGTGAATTGTATCTGTTTTTCAAGGGCTTCAAATGTGGTTTGAATTCACTGAAGAGTTTAGTTTATACAAGTTTATGATCCTTTTTTGAATTAACGAAAAAGTTTTATATGCATTTTCCAGTTGTATGTTTGACATGATGATTTCCTACACTACAATACACTTTTATCTTTCGTCGTATAGTTAACTGATTTTTTATTTTCTAATATGCATACACATTAAAATAATTTGTTGATACATGTGGTATTAAATATTAATATTGATTTTCAATTATTTAAAATGAAACTGATTCAACCAATCACAGCGTTAATATTTATGACGTCAGAGCACTAATTCTTGTTTACTAATCAACGATTAAAAAATGTCGGTGCAACTAGTTGCATTTTAATTCGAATTAACTTTTTAACAAGAATTAGCTAATCACGATTAACTAATTTAATTACAGATGTTGGTGCAACTGGGCATAATGGTCCACTGATAATAACTAATATCACCTTAAAAGATGACCTACATCTGTAAGAAGTACAGTACCGAATATTATCCAAATCGATCCAAGCATTCTGTCGTTATGGATAAAATAACTTTTTCTTGAAAGAACTTTGAAGCAGAATACTAGCTAAACGAAACGTAATTGCATATAGGTAAGTTTAGTTAAATCGTCTTATTTTCGAACCAGGAATCTGTGGTTAAGCAATGTCCACGCATTTTAGTTACTTTTTATTTTGCATTAATTTCGCTCTGATCTAATAAAAAAAAGATTAATAGTGAATCAGTAATTTTAATGCTTGTTACAACATACTCGTATATCCATAAAGATATATTGGGTATCCAGCCAAACAACCAATTCACGTCATCGTTTAGGAAAACCTAACACCTAAAAAACTAGTATTCAAAGAATGGGTTAGTCACCCATGCCTGCAGCTCATCGACGTATGTCCAATTCTGAATTTATCACAAATTATTTACCTAAATACACTTTTAGAATCGTAGGTGCCCAGGTCGAAGTAAAACAACAAATTTAAAACAAGTGTGAAACCATTTTCTTCTGTTAACAAAAGCAAAGCAGACTAAGCCAACTATAAATGCATTAATCTTCTTTTGTTCATGTTTTAATTAAAGAATAATTTTTTCTTCAATGGTCTTACATAATTTTTCAAAATAAAAAATATGGAAAATTATTGTTCCATTTTCTGCATATGCAAGAATATTTTGAATACAATAGAGTGGAAAATAAAGGAGAAAAAAAATAAAAACTGAAAAATATTTGGAAAATATTTTTTTTTCAAGTACTAAAGGAAAATTTGAAAAACAAAAAATCAGGTGCACAACTAGACCATAATACGCATTTGTAAAAAAAATTTCATCAAGATCGGTTGGATAGTCTAGGAGGAGTTAGTGGAACAAAAACCGTACGAGCGAGTGAGCGAGCGGACGAACGACATACATAGGGTCACATGTTGTAATAGTCATTTCGTGATCCAAGGGGTCTGTCCGGGATTTCTGCGCAAAAATTTTTAAAATCGGAGAATGCTACAGACATCGTACCGAACACTATAGCTCTTCGACAGGAGGTCGATGAGCTAAAAATACAAATATCGCTACGTATTTGTAAACTTACTTTTTAATCGACATTTTATTGTTTCTTTATTAATATGCACGAAAAATTCATTAAGTAACTAATAAATTAATAAATATTTCTATTAAATTATTTATATTTTGTTTTTTACTAATGGCAATGCCGAAAATAAAAAATAAACGTTTATAGCAGACGATCTTTGCGACTTCTACTGTAAATGTGTTTTCGTGTGGCAGCACAATGTGTCAATCCGTTTTAGAACCCATGTAAACGTAATCGAACATAAAGTCACAATTTCTAGCGACATTGCATTGATGACGTGAATTGGTTGTTTGGCTATATATTCCATACATGTTTTTATTGAGAATAATAGTATATGAAAAATATGACGCTCAAATCGTCAATAAAAAAAAATGAGAATAAGTTTTCCAATATAAACACAAAAGTAGAAAATATATTTTTCCACGACCGGGAGAAGAAGTCGGTTTCTATGGTCGCAAAATTGTGACAGAAGTAAAGCAATTACTCCCTAGGGTCGAAATAAGACAACAATTTAACAAGGGGAGTTTGTATAACTCGTTCGGGAGTAGAAACACTTAATTTCATAAATAATGAATTATAATAAATCGGAGCGAAATTGCGATATTTAGAAACCTTTGGAAATGTTTCCATGCAATGCGTACCATGACAACAGACATTTATTTACAAAAACCTTTGTTATAATAAAAACTCTCTTACGGAAAGTGTTTTCGTCCCTAGGGAGTAAATGCTTCATTTCTGTCACGATTTTGACTCCATAGAAACCGACTTCTACTCCCGGACGTTTAAAAAATAGTATATACACCTCGGGAGAGACCACCATTTTTCTCTCGATGTATTTGTAGCTCTCTGGCTTCGCCCTCGGGCTTCAAATTACACCCCAGGAAAGGTGTTTCTCTCCCTTGGTGTATAATGTACTATTTGTTGTGTTTTTATATTTTTTATTTTATACATTTCAGTCTCTGAAGCGATAAATTGGGATTTAACTACGGTGAAAACTAAAAACACACATCATTTATTATCATCAGAGATAAAATTTCAAAATGACTTCTAAATTTCGGTGATAATTCAGTTATGACCATTGGTGAGTTCATTTTATAATAATGAAATCGAACAAAATGAAGAGAATCAACATTCAGATAAATTGTGTAATACAGAATTAACATTATATCAAGAAAACTAATCATAATAGCGAAACTAAAAAATAATTTGTAATATACTGTTACGTGCCCGGATGGGACACGAACAATTGTCCTCGCCAAAAGGTGAGGTTGCCGGCCTCTCAATGGAAACGGGGTGGTTCTTAATAAAAATATGGGCGCCACGCAATTTCCAGTGCCTACACCTTGCCCAATTGCGATGGTAGACAGGACAACAAGAAACAGTTCGGCAGCTGAAATCCCAACGGAGGTGGGGAAAGGATAAGACTTAAAAGAAACACGGCAATGATAAATTAGAATTGAAAGC
This sequence comes from Carabus problematicus, assembly GCA_963422195.1. Lineage (NCBI taxonomy): Eukaryota > Metazoa > Arthropoda > Insecta > Coleoptera > Carabidae > Carabus > Carabus problematicus. The sequence continues at coordinate 11,050,743 of OY728585.1, read as the reverse complement.
TGAATTTATTAATAAGAATGATTTAAGAAAAATAAGAAAGTTGATAAACAAGATGATAAATAATTAATTCAAATAGTGGTTATTGAAACATAAGTAATAAGCAAATAAAAAAAGGAGTAAATAACAAAGTAGAGTGGAACGCAATACTACCAACATGTAGCAGTTAGAAGTAAATAAAATTACATAAATTTAGCCTAATACAAATGGCAAGTCTAAATCGTAAACATAAACGCGTGGATGTCCGAAAGTTGTCGACAAGCGCCGAATGTGCGTGGCGCACGCGCTCGGCCACGTCGTAGTACGAAGTACAAACAGTAGGGGCCCTACGCTGATCAGTTTCGGTTCACAATAGTTGGTGGGGGACCGAATGCGACACGGCACACGCGCAAGAGACAAAAATGAGAAATTGAAACAAAATAAAAAGCACGTGGCTCATCCACACGGGATTAAAACTAAATATTATCAACTTAAATAATAACAAAATAAATGGAAGAAAGCGGCGGCTTTTACAAAATAAGTATACCCACTCAAACAGCGGACACAACTAGGCGAAATACAGAAATAAATAGAATAGAAAACAAAGGTGGCGTCGACAGTTCGTAAGTGAACAGATAATTACGTCGGTAGAAGAGGGGTAGGGGCTAAACACGAAGAACACTGGAAAAATAGTAACAAACAAACTAGCACTTAGCTCTCCCTCGTGCCGGGACGGTAAGGTGTCCAACTCGTCCTCGAAACGGCTCACTGCCTGCCCAGAACCTCGAAAGGAACGGGAAACGTCCTCACGTGGCTGGATTAGAGGGTCCTGACGTCCTTTGCCCACACGTGAACAGGGTTGCCCGTGGCATACGAAGCCAAAAATTAATGATATTAATTACACAACTAAATGAAATAAAACTTTACGAATGCTTCTAGTATAATTACTATTGACAATATTAAACAATAAATAAGGTAAGTTACGCTAGTGACTAGGTGTAAACCGGTCTGGCATTAAACTTATAATTGAACAAGCTAGTCAACTTCATTGTAATGTCAAATTAACATGTGATGCTAACCTTATAATATGGAATTAAAAAACATATATACTGAATTAAATAAAACGGTAAGTAGAATGAAAACTATGAAAATGTGACTCTAAATTATTTATAAATACTTCTAGATAATCAAAGGGATCGGAACTAAACAAAATGTATTTCAGATCAATAAGACAAGGCGAAAATGACACATACGAACAATAACAAGAACACAAGACGTCAAAAAGAATGCAAAACACAATAGTGACAAAATAATCGTAACAATACAAGACTGCAATGTTTTATTGTATTCTATTTGCATGTTAATTTATAATATAGTCATAATAATACAAAAAAAATATTGTTTATTATTTTCTTATCTTTATAAAATAAAATAATTATAAATCCATAAACGTTAATTTGCAGTGTCCAATTTATGTGAACATTTGCGCCCCACGCTTTTATTTATTTCTTTTTATTTTTAGTGCAATTTAATGAAAGCTTGCTTTTAAAAATTATTTTTTTATTTATTTTATTTCTTCTACTTTTTTGAATCTGTATACTTTGAATCAAATTCCATATTTTTTTCGAAATTCGTTATACCTTTGGAAAAATGAATACTTATTGAAATTTTTAAACAATATTTTCGCTCGAAAACGCGGTGTGACATCTGGATTCTGTCATGATACTATAACTTACAATATAATATACAGGTGTCCCAAAACGTACCGGCAATATTTCAAGGAGGAATTCCAGCTTTTTTATAGTCGAAAAGACCATATAAACATATGTCCCAAACGTAACCGTTAACAAGTTATTGTTTATTTCATAATTTATGTGACTAAAGTTTTAGATCAATAAAATTTTTAAATTAAATCTTTTTTACTACATTTTTATTATTTTATTTACAGGAAATGTTCAAAATTATCTCCATTGTGTTCAATACATAAAGCCGCACGTCGAAGAAGAGATCGCTGCGTTCATAACATGGTTGCTGGATTAATCCTAATAATATCGGTAGCCTGCTGTATTTTTTTGCCGTAATTCTTCTACCGTGTGCACTTCAGTTGCATAAACAATCTGTTTCATGTGACCCCAAAGATAAAAATCTAAAGGAGTCAGGTCTGGCGAACGCGGTGGCCATACTACGGGTCCTCTAATTCCAATCCATCTTCCTGGAAAATGTGCGTAAAGCCAAGCTCTAACACGAAGAAATTTATGTGCTGGTGCCCCATCGTGTTGATACCATATTGCACGTCTAATATTCAATGGCACCTCTTCCAGTAATAAGAGTAAAGAGTTTTCTAGAAAATATTCGTCATTCGCACCATTCAAACGATGTGGCAGTTCAAATGGTCAAATCAGACGATCATTAAGAATAGCAGCTATCATATTAATACTAAATCTATGTTTAAAATGCAAGCGTCTTCTTAAATGAGGATTTTCTGCAGCCCATTCATGAAAATTATAAAAATTATTAATACCATCTCGTGTGAAAGAAGCTTCATCGGTCCATAATACATGCGGTAGGTGTTGATTATTTTGTACTCAATTACAAAATTTTAAACGAGCTTGAAAATCATTACCTAGAGCTTGAACTTTTTGATGATGATATGAATGTAAGCGAGCACTACTTGTTATTCTCCAAATCTGGCTTCTACATATACCAGTACGTAATGCAATTCTTCGCACACTTAAAGATGGATCTTCTTGCAATAAATCAAGAACTTGTTTATCTTTATCATCGTTTACGGGTCTACGAACAAGTCCTTGACCGGCTGCATGTCTTGCATTGAAAGTGCCATGTTCCCTCAGACGATGTTTATATCTATTGGGATATCTTCTACGGTATTCTTGTTGTGCTGCTAAAGCATTTCCATCACACAAACTGTACACATAATGAATATCTGTATATTCTTCATTTGAAAATAACATTGGCATTGTGAATCACTTGTGTCAATAATGAAACAAAGAGGAAACCACCAACTTCAGTATCCCAGAAATGAACTAACAAGTTACAAACAATCATTTGTTAAAAACGATGTTCAAATGTTACCAAACAAAAGACGCGATCATGGCAACTAAATCAGCATTACTAAAATTTCAGAAGACAGACAAATTAACAATAACTCGTTAACGGTTACGTTTAGGACATATGTTCATAAGGACTTTTCGACTCTAAATATGTTGTGAAATTCATCCTTGAAATATTGCCGGTACTTTTTGGGACACCTGTATAATATAATAAAACTATAACTACATGTAACCCGCTTATAACGAACTTTCGGGTGTAACGAACCAATCTACATATAAGGTACGAACTAAAGTATCATTAAACATGTGTTTTTTTTTGCAAATAAAAAACCTATTTATAACGAACTTTCGGATATAATGAACCTTAATTTTTGTTATATTCGCAAAAGTTTTCGGTTAAACGAATTTAAAACGGTATTTTACCAAATAACTTCTCGAAATCATCGCAAAGGTCGAGTCTACTGAACACAGTCAGTTACTCACCGTGTTCAAAGTGTTAAGGAAGTACAATTATGAGTTACGCAATTTCGAAGGAAACACGTAAAGCTCTTTCTTACTTTAAATAAATAAAAATAGTAATAATATGAAATAATAATAAACAAAAAGCAAAAGTAAAATAAACGATTTTTTCAAATAAGATTCTTAAAGATAACATGTTGTTAATGTACATATGTACATGTATTACAAACCATAATATGTAATTGAATTTTGAACAAATCTGGATTTGTCTAGTTTTGCAAAACAGTTCTCCATATTATGTACCTATTTCAAACATGTATGTACCTATGCATTAATAAAAAGAATGAATTTCTGATATTTATCGCTTATTACGAACTTCGCTTATAGCGAACTGTTTTCGTCGGTCCCTTGACGTTCGTTATAAACGCTTGCCATTTACATTCTCTACCCTCATTCTGTTGCCAACTTACTATATCCTAGTTTACCCAGCATTGCGCGGTACATTTCAATGTTGAATGCGTACATTCGGGCATCCTGACTGATAAATCGCCCCGATTTGCTGGTGTGGAACGTAGTTACAATTTATAGTCTGTTCGCAGACGTGTTGGCAGTCTTTGATTTCTCCCTGGTACTCTCTTCTCCACCTGGTTTTCTTCACAACCCTCCGCAGCCTCGATTGGTAAAAGTTGGTCAACATCTTCATCCTCGCTTGATTCGCTTTCTTGTTCAAACCCTCGATGCGCGTTCGACTTCAATTACAAAACGTGTGCCGTGGTGGCATACAGTCTCTTTTTGTCTTCACCGATCTGCGCTATTCGGTAAGTGTCTGATGGCAAAACTTAAGTCCCAACCAAAGGCCCTCGATATTTCGGCTGAGTCTTGCACGATTCGCCTGTGTTCGTTGGTGCTCTTTTCATGAATACTATTTCGCCTATATCGCAGTGCGTATTTGCATGATGTCTCCTGTCATACCGTTCTTTGTACTTCTGCTTTCTCACGTAACTTCGCTGGCTCGGCATAATTCACTCAATATAGTTTTAGTATCTCTGGATTCTATAGACACTGCCGGACGTACACACATAGCTGAGTAGGGTGCATCTGTCAGTTGAAGTCAGCTGTTTCTGTTTTTGATCGCGTGAATTAATGACCGTTTTTGCATATTCCATGGTTTTTATTTCATTTTCCTCTATTCTTTTTTTTTAATCAGTATAATACCAGTATGATTTTATAACTTTTTTCGCCATTACAATATTACCGTTACAACCTATGCGACATAAAGGTCTTAGTCTAAACACTGCAAAAGCTAAAGGCTAGCACGTGCAAGCTGTTCAGTTTCTAAATTATGATGTCACTTCACTCAACTTCCCTTGCTATTTTAAAATCGAGATTTCTGCTATTTGATGCAATGAATTATACAGAGAGAGCAAAAATGACTGAAGCGTGCCGCTCTATTGTGATTGTCAAGTTGCCGCTTCACTATAGTAGTAACTATAGTAACCATAGTAACGATTTGAAACAAACACAATACATAGGCGTGCCAACGAATTTCTCGGTTTATACCGGCCTGCGACATATAATACTTTTATAATAAAAATAATTTAGATCAGTTAAAGTTGGAAATAATTTTATACCATGAAATGAAAATATTTTTATGTATTTAGAATATTTACGTTACATTATAACATTATTTATGAGATCAGTACATTTCCAAGTCACCCAAGAGGTAGTACTGTCGACTCGTTACTCAAAAATTATAGTGTCAGAGTTCCTCAAAATGAACGCCGAAGTAAACATTTCAGGCCTATTTTACACTTGTATTAATTACCACAACATTAACACGTTGCAGTGTATATTCACATTGGTTACAGTACAGAATTATAAGTGCGCAACACTTGCATAATATACATTTAACGTTCAAAGCTTTTTGATTACAGGGACCGTGATCACGCTATAAGTGAAGTTCATCGGTGTAGTAAGTTTCGGTACAGTTCTCAGGCATTTTAGGTGTTAAATTAATGACTAATTACAACAAATGTTCAAAATGACCTCCATTTCCTTCAATACATTTGTTTACCCGTCTTTGCATATTTAGAAACACATTTCTTAATTCCTCTTCTGAAATGTTTCGAACTGCATTTGTTATTGCGTCTTCTAATTCTTCTAACGTATGCATTCTGTTTGCATATATTTTTGTTTTTAAATAGCCGAAAAGATAGAAATCCATCGGTGTCATGTCAGGAGATCGTGGTGGCCAGCGATGTTTGCTAATAATCCGCTCATCATAAAATTCTCTTAAATAATTTAATGTTGCATTCGAAGTATGTGCTGTAGCTCCATCTTGTTGAAAATAGCCCCTGTTTAATTCATCATCATGTAATTGTTCAATATATGGACGCAAAATTATTCTAATATATCTTTCGGACGTTATTGTTTCATAAAAAAATATTGGTCCGATGATTCTTCGGCGTGACATCGCTAACCAGACACCTACTTTCAATGGGTGTAAACTTCTTTCATTATGAACATGTGGATTTTCGTGAGACCAAGTTCGGTAATTTTGTGAATTAACATACCCACTTAAATGGAACCAAGCTTCATCAGTAAAAAATGTCAAATCTAATAATTCCTCATTCATATTTTCAAGGAACCAGTGACAATATTCCAAACGTTTTCCATAATCTAATGGAAGTAATTCTTGGACAACACTTATTTTATAAGCATGCAGATGAAGTTTTTTCGTTGCTGTCCGACAAGTTCCATGCGAGAGTCCTACATATGCAAATAATAATGTTAGTCATTTATGAACAATAATTATAATAGACTGGAACATAAGTTACTAACCTGTTTGTCTAGATAAATGCCGCAATGATTTATGAGGACTTTCTTCAAGACGTTGTTGCACATCTTCAAGAACTGGTTGTGTTAATATACGATGTCGTCCCGTTGATTTTCCTTTGACAACACTTCCAGTGTTTCGGAAACGATCAACCACTCTTGCCACATGTTGCCTAAATGTATCATATGTAATTTCCTCGAAATTAGGGTAGTTCTGTAAAAATTGTTCATGGCAACTTTGAACAGAATACTTCCATTCGTTTTCATTTCGAACGCCAGAACGAAAATATGCTTCTAAAAGAAACTTATCGTGATCGTCACCAAACATTGTAACCTAAAAGATTCATAAAACTATTGTTCAGAAATACAAGAAAATATTACTTAATTATATACTTACGTTATTATTAAACACAGATAAAGATAAGATTAGTCTTAAAAAAGACTGATTGTACGAGAAAATATAAAAAAAGTAAAACACAATCACCAATAAATAACAGCAAAATGGACACGACGCTACTGACTGATAACTGAATGCTCGGTCGGTAAACGTCAAAAATTACTAAAAATTGATCTTATTTTTATTCCGTGGAAGGTAGTTTCGACTACAATGCGAACTTTGTTTGGTCACGTGAGCTTCAGTTAATTTTGCTCACTCCGTATTTTTCATATTATGTATTATTTGAAATATGTATATACTTACAAATTAAGATACAGTGAGTCCTTAACTTACGTGATTAATTCGTTACGAAAGTTCTCATGTGTATAAGTCGAAAAAACTCAGTTTGAAAATTTTTTTATATAATATGTGTTAGTTACAAAGGATAGGTGAAACAACGATGGACCTATAGACATATATTTAATTTTTCTTAGAAGTTATTATTTATTCAGATATGTACATAATCATTTCTGCTTTGTACATAGACGCAACGACCAAAGCGCAACCAAATAAAAAAAACCCAACTTTTTTACAAATCGCGTAAGTATGAATTCACGTAAGTCGAAATTGCGTAAGTCGAGGACTCACTGTAAAATTAAAAATCTATGCAAGTTCCCTATTGCTCTTGTTTTGTTCAGATATACAGTGCGAGCAAAGATGACTAGCGTGCAGCTGTATTCCAACTGTCATTTTGCCGCTTTACTATAGTAATGATTTGATACAGACACAATGCATAGGCGTACCATAACAAAATTAGTTCGATTATTGGTGAATACTTTCATCCGATTTCATTGCGAACAGCAGAACGAAAATAAGCTTCTAAAATATACTTATCGTGCTCTTCACCAAACGTAATCTAAAATATTAATAAAAATATTGTTTACAAAAACAAGAAAATATTACTTAATTATATACTAACGTCATTGTTAAAAGCAAATGAAGACATTAGTCTTTAAAAAAATTGATTATACAAGAATCTAAGAAAAATGTCAAACGCAATAACAAAGAAATAACGGCAAAAATGAACAAAACGCCACTGCAAGTTAACTGAATGTTCGGTCGGTAAACATTAAAATTACCAAATATTGATCCTATTTGTATGCCGTGGTAGTTAGTTTCGAATACAATGCGAACTTTGTTTATTCACGTGAGCTACAGGCATATTTAATCGCACCGTAGGTATATGCCAAATTCGTATTCATTCGCAAGTCAGTACAATTTTGTTTGAGTCTTATTATCTATTGAAATATTTCACAGAATTTTAGTATTTAACATCCCTAATAAACAAATTATTACAATTCAAGAAATCAGGAATATTATCGTGATATATACTATGCAGACTCCACTGCTTGTAGTTCATCGATGAATATTCAATTCTGAATATTTCACAACATATACATTTACTCAAATACAGTTTCAAAATCTTGAACATTAAGCAAATCAAACTATAACTTTAAACGATATTGGGAATGACAAAATTTTCTTTTCATGCCAAACGCAATAGACTATAAATGTATTAATCTTTTATTCAGATAAACGCCAAATTCATTTAAAAAAATTTTTTTCTTTTATTATATTTTCAAAATAATAATAATCAAATTTTTTTTCTAATTTCCTGTATTTATGCCGCAAAAAATTAACCATTTCATCTTACTTTCTGGCAGAGCCAGGGCTGTAGTTGCGCCAGAGCGCCGCCCTGGTACTTTTTTAAGATACCAAGGCTAAGCCCTGCCACATTTTTAAAAAACAAAATGAATAATTAAATATTTGATAGTAAAATGTCATTATATAAATGATCAGAAATTTTTAAACAACTTTTTTATTTATTAAATTAATTATTTTGAAAAAAAAATTATGCGCCCCGGCACTACTTTTTATAGGACTGCACCTCTGGGCAGAACGTTTCTGGCACAAAAATAGCAAACAAAATGATTCGTCTGTTTATATTGCTGAAATATTGGCCACCACACACAGAACAAGTCATGATATTACTGTATATTTTCCTCCTAGTTTCATTTAAAGCAAGTAGAATACTAATAATAAAGTAGTTTTTCCGAATGCATATGTTAAAAATTTACAAATTTGTAATCAAAATTAATATTTAAAAATTTATAACAGAATAAAACACAAACTTTATGTTCACACACGCTACTAGTTGTCAGATTTTCCTTTTCGGAATTTTTGAGATTTATTACAAAAATGCGAATTTACGTAAGTTGCGTATTACTTAACAATTTCTGCAAAAATATGTTTCTATTAGTTCTGATCATGTCAATAATTATTAAAGAATATTTCCACCACTCTCACCAATATCATCGACAAAATATATTTATTCATATAACTACAAGGATTTAGTTTTAATATGTTAATGCGTACTATTAATGTATTTTTTGTATTACTTTTTCATTCGAAAATACGATGAGAGTGTAATTTGCGAGTAGTATTATCTACTAGTAAGTAGTAAGTATAGGGGAATTTACAAGAGATTGTTTGCTATAAAAGAAACGAAAAAATAAACAGCAGTCATAAAAGTGAGACGAGATCGAGAGAATGAAATGGACAAATGTCATTAGATACATCACGGCGCATACCTTGCTCTAGAATTCTCTCTAGAATACAATGTTACGATACAATTACAATGTAAGATTCACATTTGTAACAGACCTGTTCATCAACAAATGTGACTGGATTTAAGAGCAGTACATTCTTCTAGATATTTGAACAAATTTCCAGACATCAAGTATATCTAAAAAAGTTTTATGCAACAACACTGCTGTGCGGATCCAACGAGGAAATCATAGAAACTATAACCACGTCCTTAGATGACAAAATTATTGCATTGTCTGAAAAATTATTATTATTTCAAAATATACGTGTAACTTTGCCTCGTTCATCAGTATTTCAATATTAATAATAATAATAATTTCTTTATTTTAGCAAATTTGCTAGTTTACATTCTTTATACTTATGTTTATTCTACAAATAATTACTCCACATGTTTCGACCTTGCTGACAGTACATCCTTCGGTCAGTAACCATGCATATCTCAGCATATTTCGAACATAGTGTGGTTAATTATGAAGTGTTAGCTTAAGTTTATTTTTAAATATTTTGCTATTGCTTGCACTTTTTATTTCTTCATTCAGGTCATTGAACATTACCATACCTTTATCGAATATCGTGTTTTTAGCAAATTCTGAATGTTTCCTGTGTATGTGTATATCATTTCTATTTTTAGTAAAATGTGAATGTACATTAATATTTTTAATTATTTTCGCGCTTAAGTATTCCGGTGTTAAATTATTCAAAATTTTGTATATAAACGTCATCGTATTGAGGATAATAAAATCTCGAATACAAAGCCAATTCAAATCATCCAACATGTTCTCAATCTTACTATATCTATTCGCTTTTAAGATTACACGCATTGCTCTATTTTGCATTTTTTGTAACTTACCCATACATTCATTATTCACCAAAAATAGAATTGTATTGCAATATGTAAAATGAGGTAAAACTACTGTGTTAAAAATTAAGATCTTAGTCTCTATACTTAAATAGTCACTAATCCTAGCCATAAAACATATTTTCTTAGCAATTTTCTTAATAATATAATGCACATGATTTTTAAATGTTAATTTTGAATCTATTACTACTCCCAAATATTTGATTTCATCAACATAATCTATTTTATAATTTCCTATTCTAACAAATAGTGATTATTCCAATTGAATTTTATTATATATTCCTTGCTTACCAATAATCATACATTTTGTCTTGTCATAATTTAGCTTCAATTTGTTTGCAGCTAGCCAGTTATCAATTATTTTTAGATCAGAGTTCAGCATTTCGATTAGTAAATCGTGATTTTTATTTTCATAGTAAATTAAGGTATCATCTGCAAATAATTGAACACTGCAGTGCTGTAATATATTAGGTAATTCATTTATATATATATAACAAAGAGTATTGTACCTAGCACACTACCTTGAGGAACACCAACGTTGCAATCCAACATTGATGATATATTACTACCAAATTTTGTTTTTTGTCTTCTATTCATGAGATAATTGGTAAACCATTGTAATACATTTCCCGAAATTCCGTATCCTTCTAATTTTTGTAGCAATTTAGCTCTGTCTATAGTTTCAAATGCTCTTTTTAAATCTAAGAAAACTGCTATCACCGTTTCATTATTATCTAACAACTCTTTCCAGCTAGTAATTACGCATTGTATGGCTGTTTCACAACTATGTTTATCTCTAAATCCTGATTGTTCTTTAGCCAGTATTTTATTTGTATTTAAATAGTTTACCAACTGATTTTTAACAACAATTTCATATTTATTGGTCGATATTCGTTGGCTTTTTTGGTACCGACAATTTTCGGAATAGGAGAAACTGTAGATATTTTTAATTTATCCGGTATTATACCCTTCTCTAACGACGTGTTGATTAGATTTAATAATGGATATCCCACAATATCGAAGGTGTTTCGTATGAGACACCAATTTATCTCATCTGCACATGCTTTTTGTTCATTTTGATTGAATACTATGTTACGGAGTTCTTTTATTGTTATTTGTGAAAATTCTGTAAAACTTATTTTATTGCAAATGTGTACTGCAGCATTAAAATTTGTGTCCGGAATTGTTGCAACGATTTCATTAATGCTTGTTATGAAGTACCGATTAAATTTTTCTGCTATCGCGGGCTCCTCCTTTTCCGAAATATTATCAAAGAATATTTCGTCCGAGTTGTTTGTACTCTTTGTTGATATAACTTGCTTTAAAGTCTTCCACATTTTCAATGAATTACCTTTACATCAATCGCTAACTTATAATATTCACGCTTAGTTTTCCTGAAAAGTGCCACATATTTATTTCTACAAGCTTTATAACTCTGCCAGTTTTGCGTACTTTTTGTTATAATAAATATTTTATATACATTGTCTCTAGCCTTTCTGGCTTGAACTAATTTTTCATTTAAGTACCACGGGTTTGTACCATATCGCATTACTTTCCGTGTAACTGGAGAAACTACGTTTAAAGTGCTGATTATATTATCTTCAAATTTGTCATATAATACATTAACATCAGTACTGTTGTAAAACCAATTTTTGCAAATTAGGTTTTCTTGTAATTTAGAAAAATCTACGTTTCGGTTTGTCCTAACTATCTTGTTTATTACAATATCATCATTTAATTGTACTGAAATTATGTCGTGATCCGACAACTTTGGAGATCTTAGAATACTTACTTTTAAGTAATAATCATTACTTATTGTTAAGTCAATTCGCGTGCTTGATGTTTCTGATATACGTGTATCTTCATTTACCAATTGTTTCATTCCAGCTTCATTGACAATACATTTAAGTTCATTAGTATAACTACATTGATCATTACAGTTTATATTAAAGTCACCCACTATTATTACTTTGATGTTTTGTTCACAATTTTCACTGCACCAGTCTTGAAAATATTTTAAGAACTCTGCCACCGATGAATTAGGCGATCTGTACAACACAGTCAAAGTAATTGTTTCGTATCTTAACTGAATTTTTAACGTTAACAACCACAGTTTATACTCATCTACATGAACTTCATTTACTTCGAACGTAATATTATTCTTAATAAACACTAAAACACCACCTGTATGTCTAGAATTAGAGTCGCATCTTACATGATTAAAGTTGCGTATTCCTAATTCCTTGTCTCCAATTTCATTTGTTACTCTTGTTTCTGTTAAACACACAATTAATGAATCAACGGTGTTTATTAAATTTTCTATGTCTTCTTTGTGTGCTACGAAGCTTTGGATATTAACGTATAACACAGTTTTTTTAACACTACAAGTGTCACAAGTATCTAATTGCTATATGTACTGAACTTGCCTTTTATATGCTTCCATTTTCCTTTTATAAATCACACATTCTTCACTCCACGATGCGTGATCGGTGTTTATATTTAATTTTAATTTGTCATTTGCCACAGTACAATTTACACACTGTGACACGTTGTTTACACAATCTTTCAAGGCGTGATTCCCTGCACATTTAGGACATGCTGTCTTATTCTTGCATTCACTTGCCTTATGGTTGTATCCCGAGCAATTAAAGCATTTGTAAATGTTAGTTAGTTCTTGCACTGAACATCTGTTCCATCCTATATTAATCTTTTTTTCTTCCATTATTTTGTTATATGCCTCCGGTGTAACTTCCGCCAAAACCACATTGAATCGTTTAGTTTTTGGACTTAAAATATTCAGTACCTGAATGTCTACGTCCTTTAGTTTTTCATTTTGATCTTTAATTTTTTTTACAATGGTTTCCTTGGTTTCATCTTTGTCAATTCCTAATACAGTGAATTTCGCTTATAACGAACCCGCTTACTGCGAACTTTCGCTTATAACGAACCAATCTGTAAAGTACGAACTAAAGTATCATTAAACGTGTGTTATTTTTTTTCGCATATAACGAACCCGTTTATAACGAACTTTCGGGTATAACGAACCTTAATTTTTGTAATAATTGCAAAAGTTTTCGGTTATAACGAACTTCAAACGGCATTTTACCAAATAATCAGGGGATTCCTCGAAATCTTTCAACTCCGCATATGTAGGGTCGCCGTAACAGTTTTTGGGGTTCTTGTGTATATGTGGTTAATTGTATGAAAAAAATTATCGGACCTTTCCGCGATTGGAACGGATCATGCGGAAATTTCAGCATGCTCCACATGTCCTGTCCGCCCCTGTTCACTGTATTTAATGTGTTAAAGAAGTACAATTATGAGTTACGCAATTTCGAAGAAAACATGTAAAGCTCTAACTTTAAATATATAAAAATAATATAAAATAATAATAAGTATAAACAAAAGTAAAATAAACGATTTTTTCAAATAAGCTTCATAAAAAGTATTGTTAGTGTACAATGTATATGTATTACAAAACAATATCTAACTCAATTTTGAACAAATCTGGATTTGTCTAGTTTTGCAAAACAGTTCTTCATATTATGTACCTACTTGAAACATGTACCTATGCATTCATAAAAAAAAAAATGAATTTCTGATGTTTATCGTTTATTACGAACTTCGCTTATAGCGAACTATTTTCGTCGGTCCCTTGAGGTTCGTTATAAGCGAAGTTCACTGTATTTTGATTTTTGGTTTTCTTACTTTTGCAACTGTTACCTCATATTTCTTGCCCAGTTCTTTCTCGATTGAGTTTTTTATACTTTCCGATGACATGTCATCGGAACAGTCCTCTACAATACCTCCGTTTTTTACCAACTTTATACCGGTTATTCCTGCCTTTATGTCGGCCGGATTAATTTTTTCCTTAATCTCTTTTCTGGTCGCACCCGAATTTTGGTCCTGCGCTTTCGGTTTAATTATGACACTTTTGTGATTTTTCATTACTTCTGCATAATTACGTTTTTCATTCTTTTGTTCCATTTTTATTTCTTCTTTCATTTCACGATGTGTCCGTGCTAGTTCTTCGACTTGTTGCTGGATAGTCGTCAACTGGTGTTGAAAACTATTCAACGTCTTGTTTTGTTTCTTACTTTCGGTATGGGTGTCATTCAAGTAAATTTGTAACTTGAATGACAACATTTCATTACATTTATTACAAAACCAAGAAACATTCTTGTTGTCACTAATAATTTTTAATTCTTCTTCACGCAATTTGGCACACGTTAAATGGTATTGACACGCACACAAGCCATTACAACTTATACTTTTCTCCGATCTTTTTATATCACTACTGCACACTTCGCACTTACTACTCACTTTTAAATAAAACTGCGGAGCGTACAGAACACATCCGTACGCTACGACAGTCAATTTACTACTTGCGTGATAAATTTCTGGAATTGAAAGTATAAAAAGCCGAAAATGTCATTTTAATATTATAAATTTAACATAGAGCCGTAAAATCTGACACGGTATAAAAAAATTATAAAATAATAAAATTTATTTTAAAATTAAATTTCTTCCTCCTTATACACTTTCTAGATCCGCTGCAGGTGCGTGAAGGTTCTTTATAATTAAAATACGATATAAAGTGTTACAATCAATAATTAATTAGTTCTAAAAAAATGCACCTTCATTTAACTATTTACTAAGAAGCATAAAACATTAACTACTAGTAAATTCTCCTATATATTTTAAAGTTAAATGTACGAAAAATAATAATTAATACCAATATCAGAAATACTTATTATTTTTCTAGTATATTCAGATTGTCGCTATTCACTGCTGTGACACTGGACGTATTTTTATAGTTTATAATTTAATGTTAGTTTCTGGAGTAAAATCCGAGTATAAAATGTATATTATTTTAGCTCATTATATTATGAACATAACTCATAAAATCCTAGCTCCTTGGTCGCAATAAAACAAAACTAGGAATTGATACAGACATCCATGCCTGCAGCTCATCGACGTATGTTCAAGTCTGAATATATGTATTACAAATTATTATTTATCTTAATACACTTTTAATACAATTGAGTGGAAAATAAAGGAGAAAAAAAAATAAAAACTGAAAAAATTTGAAAAATATTTTTGTTTCAAGTACTAAAGGAAATTTTGAAAAACAAAAAATCAGATGTACAACTAGACCATAATACGCATTTGTAAAAAAAAGTTCATCAAGATCGGTTGGATAGTCTAGGAGTTATTGGAACAAAAACCGTACGAGCGAGCGGACGAACGACATACATACGGTCACATATTGTAATAGTCATTTCATAATCTAATGGGTCTGTCCGAGATTTCTGCGCAAAAATTTTTAAAATCGGAGAATGCTACAGGCATCATACCGAACACTATAGCCTTTCGACAGGAGGTCGATGAGCTAAAAAGACAAGTACGAAAACATTTTCCTCTCTTGTCAAAAGCAAAGCAGACTAAGCCGACTACAAATGCATTAATCTTCTTCTTCTTCTTTTGTGCATTTTTTAAATTAAAAAATATTTTTTTCTCCAATCGCTTTACAATTTTTTTTATAATAAAAAAATGGAAAAATACTGTTCCATTTCTTGGATATGCATGAAAATTTTTAATACAATTGAATGGAAAATAAGGGGAAAAAATAAAAACTGAAAATAAGATACCTTGCAACCTTGCAAGACCATGACACGTATTTATAAACTAGGAATGTATACAGACATACATGCCTGCAGCTCATCGACGTATGTGCAAGTCTGAATATATCACAAATTATTATTTATTTAGATTCACTTTTAAAATCCTAGGTGCCTAGGTCGCAAACAAAACAACAAATTTAAAACAAGTGTGAATACATTTTCTCGTGTTGACAAAAGCGAAGCAAACTAAGCCGACTATAAATGCATTGATCTTCTTTTGTTCAATTTTTAATTAAAAAATATTTTTTTTCTCCAATGGTCTTACATAATTTTTCAAAATAAAAAATATGGAAAAATATTGTTCCATTTCCTGCATATGCATGAAAATTTTGAATACAATTGAATAAAAAATAACGCAGAAAAAAAATAAAAACTGAAAAAATATTGAAAAATATTTTTTTTCTCAAGTACGAAGGAAAATTTTGAAAAATAAAATGTACCTTGCACAACTAGACCATAACACGTATCCGCAGAAAAAAATTCATAAAAATCCGTTGGGTAGTTTAGGAGATCTGGGTGGAACAAAAAATCTCGTACGAGAGAGCGAGCGGACGAGCGGCATACATACGGACATATGTTGTAATAGTCATTTCGTGATCCAGGGGATCTGTCCGGGATTTCTGTGCAAAAATTTTTGAAATCGGAAGATGCTACAGACATCGTACCGAACACTATAGCTCTTCGACAGGAGGTCGATGAGCTAAAAACTAGGAATGTATACAGACATACATGCCTGCAGCTCATCGACGTATGTCCAAGTCTGAATATATCACAAATTATTATTCATCTAGATTCACTTTTAAAATTCTAGGTGCCTAGGTCGCAAATAAAACAACAAATTTGAAACAATTGTGAATACATTTTCTTCTCTTAACAAAAGCAAAGCAAACTAAGCCGACTATAAATGCATTGATATTCTTTTGTTCGATTTTTAATTAAAAAATATTGTTCCATTTCCTGCATATACAAGAAAATTTTGAATACAATTGAATATAAAATAACGTAGAAAAAAAAATAAAAGTTGAAAAAAAAATTGGAAAATATTTTTTTCTCAAGTACGAAGCAAAATTTTGAAAAATAAAATGTACCTTGCACAACTAGACCGTAACACGTATCTGCAGAAAAAATGTCATAAAAATCCGTTTAGTAGTTTAGGAGATCTGAGTGGAACAAAAAATCTCGTACGAGCGAGCGAGCGGACGAGCGACATACATACGGACATATGTTGTAATAGTCATTTCGTGATCCAGAGGGTCTGTCCGGGATTTCTGTGCAAAAATTTTTGAAATCGGAAGATGCTACAGACATCGTACCGAACACTATAGTTCTTCGACAGGAGGTCGATGAGCTAAAAACATAAAAATCGGTTAGATTGTGTTGGAGAGTTGAGTGGAACTAAAAATGTTGTAAGAGCAAGCGAACAAGTTGCATACATACGATCATATGTTGTAATAGTCATTTCGTGATCCTCCCGCTCCTACATAAGTTCCCAAATGATATTAGACAAAAATACTTCAAATAAAAGTTCTAAAGAATTAAATTCTGCATCTAAATTAGCAATCATATTTAATTTTTAACATTTTATAGCAAATTAATGAAACAAATCAAATTAAAACATAATTTATAGGAATAGACATGGAATTTAAACAAAATTACAAACTTTTGTTTATTTCTGCTTGTTATTACTATACATACAGCTATATACAGTAGTTTAAATGAAAGAAGTCCCTTGAAGGTCATTGAAGGACAGTACGAGTTTAGATTTTAACCACGCCCATTTTCTCATATTCAGTAGCGTCGTTTATTTAATTTTTAATGGGGCAAATAAGATACTGTAATTTCCAATGGTGAGGGGTTAGCAGATGACGGGGAGATATAAACAAAAGAAGAACAATGCATGCATTAGTATATACCAGATATAAAGTTTTCGGTGAATAGTCGGCTTAGCACCGGTAACAACAGAAATATGATGTTTTGACAGTTCATTACGTTAATTATTTGTGTCTCACATTTTGAATTACAACAACGATTTAGATAATGATATAATATCAGTGGTTGCAATAAAAGTGATTTATTATAACTGTGTTTGTGTTAGTGCATAATACTGGTGTTAATTAGTGGTAAATAAGACAAATTGACAGAAAATGCAGCAAAATGACGTTACACGCCTATGCGACAGCTAGTAGTGTAGGGAATAAGAAATCAACGTACGTTATTGCAATAGTATCGAGTACAACGAGCCTCATTTTGTTTTGCTTGTCGTAGTATTGTTCGGACATTCTAAAGACAAACGCGTTATATCCATCCTTGTCGCGCGTGCTGTTTGACAATTGAAATGAGAGAGATAGTTATATAACTATACGTTAATTCGTATATGATACAGATAACCTTCATGGGACTTCTTTCATTTAAACTACTGTACATATTCCACAGGACACACATGACATGAGACATTACATGAGCACGGTATGCTGCTGATGTACCTACTACAGTGTTAGAAAAGTGCTTACATCTATGTTAGTGCGGGAGTTCCTGACCCCTCAGTGCCTTACCTCCCGATTTATATTTATCTTAACCTAAGTCTTAAAATAATTATGAATATAATGAGAAACTTATTGACTACTTAGACTATGACGAGTAACACAGGAAAATGAGAAAGGAAAACCTGTTCTAAATAATTATGCTTATCTAACTTACTCCCTATCTTATACTATGATGATATGTATAGTCTGTGGATGATATTTACAATGAGGTGAAGTGACAATATTATAATTTTTAATTTGTTTGTTGAGCTGTAGATTGTAGGATGTTAGGTGTTTGGGATACTAGGGTGGAACGCCTTCGGTGAATAGGGGAAGGGTCTGATAGGGCAGTCTGTGTTTAAGTCTGTGCGGTGTGTTATATGCTTGTAGGTGTGTCATGTTTCATGTTAATGTGTTATGTTGTATTTGTGTTATGTAAAATTTTTGTGTTATTTGAATGATATGGTCGTGTATGTATGATATGTGTGTAGTGTTGTGTAAATCTACGATCCGTTCATATCTGCATGCATTATTGATAAGACGTAAGCATTTGTTCTGGAGTCGTTGTAACGATTTTAGTACAGTTTTGGAGGCAGGTCACCATACTAGAGCTGCGTATGTGAGTTTGGGGGCGAATGATTGTTGTGTAAATGAGCTTCTTGTTCTTGGATGTGAGTGAACTGTTTTTGTTTAATAGTGGATATAATAAGCGAATGACAATGTTGGCTTTTTTCACTGCATGCTAAATGTACGGGTTGAAGGATAATCGGGAGTCTAGGTAAACCCCGAGGTATTTGTCCGATGGAGACGGGAATGTGCGGTGTTCCAGGAACTTCAAAGGGGTGAATATTTTATTATTTGTGTATTTTCGTGTGAAGACAATGGTTTCTGTCTTCGTGTGGTTTATGGATACTTCCAGTAAGGTTGTAATATGTTAAGGTGTACTGCAGGTGTTTATTATGGCCGTATCGTCAGCGTAGAGGGCAGTTTGGTTGATGCGTACTTGCAGAGTGCGGTCGTTAACGTTGATGAGTTTAACTAGGATTGGAGGGAATCCTGCTCGTTGCAATTTACAGATGAACCCTGTTATCCAGACTTTATCGAAAGCTTTTTCGATGTCTAACAGGGCCATTTCTGTGACATTGTTTCTGTTGTACTGGCTGGTAATGTCTGTCACTATTTTCGTAACTTTCTGGACAGTGTTATGTTCCGGGCGAAATCCAACTTGGGATGCGTGTATAATATTTATTAAGACAGGATAGGATGACTTTATCTGTAACTTTACCAAGGGCGTTGAGGAGGCTTACAAAATTACAAACAATTGTATAACAATGTAACTGTAAAAAAATTGAGTAAAAATGTCATATGAACATGGGTCCTCTTCTATTTAGTTAAGTAACTACAAGAGATCAGAGTTTGATGCATATTCTAATAAATTCATGATATAACCATTAAGAAATTTTAGAAACTATAAGAGATATGAAGTTAGTTAAATTAAACAAAAGTTGCAGTTTTATAAGTCGATCTGAATGAAAATTTTTTGTTTTGGATAATATTGCAGGGCTTTCTAGAAGTGAAAAAATTATCAATAGTTAATTTTAGCTTAATTAAAAAGTGATATTTTTTTCTCTTTAATGTGGTGTGTCTGTTTACATAAAAAAAATTCCTAAATTCTTAAATTATACATCCGTATGAACATAAAAAATCGTGAAAATTCAATTTTTTATCTTCTCTAGTAAGCCATGCAAAATTTTCAAAATACGATATCTTCAGTAATATTGGCTTATAAATATACAACTTTTGTTTAATTTAACTAACTTCATATGTCTTACAATGAGACATTGTCACGACCGGAACACGGATTTGGCTGAAATTTTTTTTAGTAGTAAGTGGACACTAATAGTGATTTGTGGTAAAGTAATAGCGCGCCATGTTTTGTCCTTTTTGAGAAAAAGGGCTTTAAAAATATAGCAGTGTTTATATAGCTGTTTAAAAGAGGCACTGACAGTTGGTGCAGAGTTGCCGAGTGGATATCTGCCACGCGATTGCTCTGAGTTTGATTCCCGCCTAAGTTGTTTTTATTTTTATTTTTTAATTAGGAATAATAAATGTAAAACAAACATTTATTATTCATAATTAAAATATAAAAATAAAAACAAATTAGGCGGGAATAGAACTTACGCCAATCGCGTGGCAGATAAGGACGCTAACCACTCGGCAACGCTGCATCAACTGTCAATGCGTATTTTAAACAGCTATATAAACACTGCTATATTTTTAAAGTCCTTTTTCTCAAAAAGGACAAAACGTTGCGCGCTATTACTTTACCACAAATCACTACTAGTGTCCACCTACTACTAAAAAAAATTTCAGCCAAATCTGTGTTCCGGTCGTGACAATGTCTCCTTGTTAGAGTTTTTGGTATCTTTTAATGGTAATATGCTGTTAAGCATCTGAATTTATTAGAACATTTGTCAAACTTTAATCTATTGTAGTTACATAACCAAATAGAATAGGACCCATATCCACATGACATTTTTTAATCAAACTGACTCCCTCAACACCGTGTTAAAATTTCTTACACTCTTCGTGAATCACTCTGTATATACCAGTGTCTCAAGAACTCTGGGACATAGGGAATAAACATAAACAAGAAAGTTTTTCAGAATTAAAAACAGAACTGAGCAACTTTTTTATTTACACTTTTGCTCTATATATTGCCACGCAATATTTTCAAATTTGCTACGCTTGGCAGCGAGTAGTGGCGGATGTTAGCCCGATAGTTGCGGACAACTATAGTGGAGAGGGGAGTTGTTCGATTAGTCACGTGATGGTAAATGTTGCAATAGTTACTGAGGGTACCACGCACTCCACCAATCAGTCTCCTGCGCATGAGTACGAATGCTAGGATCCGGGGATATTCGAACGGAATCGTATGAACAAATAAACTTGCGTCGTTTCAAAAAAACACGCTTAAACTTATATTCACAAATGAAAAGTGGGATATACAAATGAAAACAACTATATAATCTTAAATCTATATGGCGATGAATGATCTTATACCTAAATAACCCAAATATGAACAATCGATGTAAAATAACAAAAAGAAAAATAATAGTAATAATAAAGAGTAACAAAAGAACAGAGTTGTTAATGGTGAAGCCGAGTGTAGTGCCTATGTGGGCGACGATATGGGGGACTGACTTTACAATTTTCTCAAGGTCACGATTTGTTATTCGGAATTGTACTCATTTGAGACCACGCTGCTCAGGGGACAGTCGACCACCGAGAACGTATTACGCGGGGACGTCTCGTTGCCAGTTCCGGGAACGTATCCTGTAAAGCCGCCTCGCCTCCACGCCTCCTCGGACGGTTTCGGCTCGAAAACTGGGACTCGAGATTAGATGGGATGCTGCTCCTCACGCAAAGACACGTGTGCCGCGAGAGTCGGAAATGCGCAACTATTGCACTCGACAGTGACTGGTCACGAACACATCTCGATTTCTGGTTCAACTACACTAATACCTCCTCTACAGAGCGCAATCCAGATCCTCACAAAACTACTCTCTTTAAGGGAAGAACGATAAAAAACGAGGATCACGGAAATAAAGGAAAACGTAGAACCAAAAACTGTCGTCTCAATCCCGAGACTGTTTTCTGTACTAAAATATTTATTTAAAGCATTTTTCAATATTTTGACTGCCTTCTCAGTTATAAAGGAACATTAAAATATCACACTTTTGTCATTATCTAGTGAGCCATGATATATTTTTAAAATATGAAATCGTCATCAACATCGGCCCAACTTCTATAACTTGAATTTTCTATAAGTCGAAACGAATTGAGTGGCAATAGCGGTTACGGAGCAAATTACATGCAATTTTACTTCTATAACTCGAATTTCTTCATAACTCGAATAAAATGATTGGCACGAATTTTTTGTGTGTGGTTGGTTCTTTTTGTTATAATATGCTCGGGGAGTCACTTTTCGCTTGTTACTTGTTGTTGTTGCGTTTCAATGCAAAAAATTAGAAAGAGCGGAAGATCAATCACGCATAAAAACATAGTTCTGTCGTGATTTTTTCGAAAAGGTAGTACACTTTTTGATACATAAATGTATGACATGAGGAAAATACCTGGTTTATAACAAGACTCACTGCAAATATATATATATATATATATATATATATATATATATATATATATATATATACCAAAAAAGAAACAGTACGTTGTGACACCTTCTATGAAACGCGGTTTTCTTCTGAGCGTATTAAAATAGCAGAGCTATCAACAATGCTGCAAAAAACCTCTATCCAAATATGTACACAACTACCAAAATAATACACATACGTATTGCCCGTACTTATTGACAGACTTAGTCTGCGTTCGAATTGAACAATTTATTGCACTAATATATCACGTGACTGCTTTTATAGCCTAATTTGTGCACTAAATGACGTTATGTTTTTAGAAATAGACATTAGGATTTTAAAAGTACACTACGCTTGAGTTGCATACCCGAAATTAACCGCCAAGATCATACAATTTCTTTGCTCAAAATACTAAAATTTTGAATTCAAACAAGGCTTCAGACTCTCGTATATACATTGATAAATTAGATAATCGTCACACAAATATTTTTAATCATCTCCTCATGAACTGCATTACAACAAATCTCATAAAACTGGCCATTCTCATGCAAATAACATTTTGAAAGAAACCTGATATTAGCATTAGATTGTTACTTAAATTAAAATCGTAAACCTGTTTGAAAGTGCAAATGTAATTGTTAAGCAATGAAATTCTAACGTTAATTGGAAAACTAAGATAAAAGATTGGAACAAATATACGATGTTGCGAATCTGTGGTCGGAGGGTGACATTACAGGCTGATAACACTAATGTTACTAGTATCCCAGCTAGTATGTGCATACATGTATGCAAGGCTGTGGGTGCAATATATCCGCACAAAGCGTTTATTTACGAGTGGTTAAATTCTAGCGGTGCTCGGACGTCACGTCCATGGCACACCAGCTTGTGTGAAGGAGATAAATGTGTACGCCTTGTTTGTTAGCATCTCGGTTGATGCACTGATGGTTTACTGCATTACTAAACTGCACTGTTTGTCTATTATGTATTCATTTTATGGTAAATGAATTACATACAACCAGACATAACAAAGTCCATCATTAATCAAAAGAACATATACCGGAACATATACCGAAAACCTGAGACATAGGGATTTAACATGTAAATATAGAAAAACTGTGATTACTTCCGAACAAGACATTTTAGAGCAAAAGTGTAAATAAAATAAGAAAGTAAAGGTAGTTCAGATTTAAAAACTACATGACCATATTCAGTGCTTAGATATGTTTTTATCTCCAGTAAATCAATTTTGAAATACTGAATTTTAATGACAGATCGAAGGTCATGGACAAAAACGTTATGTTTTCACTATTTGTTGTTTTAATTAACAAAAATCTGCAATTTTACTTTCAAGACCTGATTTGTCATCAATATGCATTATTTAAAAATTGATTTACTCGATACAAAAAAAATATATCAGCATTCAACATAACATCATATTATGCAGTTTTTAATTAGGAACAACTTCATTATTTACACTAAAATGTATTGTTCAGAAGTAATCACAATATTTTTATATTTACATGTCAACTTCCTATGTGCCAGATTGGAAAATTGTCCCTCACCACGCTCGTCAACATTTTAAAAACATTGCAATTCCTCAAGCATTCCTCTAGAATTTAATGAACTGGTTGTTTAACATTTCTCGGTCTCACAAGGAGACATTGTCACGACCGGAACACGGTTTTGGCTGTATAAACTATATAGCTATATAAACACTGCTATATTTTTAAAGTCCTTTTTCTCAAAAAGGACAAAACGTTGCGCGCTATTACTTTACCACAAATCACTACTAGTGTCCACCTACTACTAAAAAAAATTTCAGCCAAATCCGTGTTCCGGTCGTGACAATGTCTCCTTGTCAGTATATTAGTAACATTAAATATAAAATATCAATCATAAGGAAATACATATATATACAGAGTGTCCTATTTAAACGGGCCACTACAGGGATCTCGGAAACTATAACAGATACAAGGTCGGTTAAATTAGACAAAAGTTGCGCATTTATGGGCCAATGTTAATGGCGATTTCATATTTTGAAAATTTTGCATGGCTCACTAGATAATGACAAAAGTATGATTTTCTCGAAATTTAATTTTCCGTTATAACTCACAAAGTACAAAAAATATTGAAAAAAGTTTCAAATAAATATTTTAGCATACATAAGATAGTTCTCGATGAATTTAATGAAAATTTTTTTTAATAGATATTTCTGGAGATACAGCATGCAAGTTGAATTTTTTAAATGGAAACCATAGTTAATTTTTTTCTAGCTAGAAAGCGCTATTTTTTCTGTTTACAATAGTGTATTCGTTTATATAAATATCTTTTTTAGTTTTTAAGAAAAATTAAAAAGTATGGCAAATAGAATGATCTTCGTAGAGTGCCATGAAAATTTGGTATAAAACAATTGCATCTAAATGTGTTATGTACATGCAAAACAATTGAAATTCAATAATATTTGGTAAACAAAAGATTATAGACAAAAAATAATTTATGTAGGTATGGCTTCATACGGAAATCTGTGTAATAGTTTTCAGTTTACACAACGAATTTTGTTTCATTTATCAAATGTTATTGAATTTCATTTGTTTTGCATGTACTAAACATGTTTAGATGCAATTGTTTTATATCAAATTTTCATGGCATACTTCGAAAATCATTCTTGTTATCATACTTTTTAGTTTTTATTCGAAACTAAAAAAAATATTTATATAACCAAATACATCATTGTAAAGAGGAAAAATAGCTCTTTCTAACTAAACTAAAATTAAATATGGTTCCTATTTAAAAAATTAAACTTGCATGCTGTATCTCCAAAATAGAAAGGTAAAAAACAATTTCATCAAATTCCTCAAAAAGCCTGTTGTCTATGCTAAAGTATTTATTTGAAACATTTTTCAATATTTTCAGCACCTTCCGAGTTATAATGGAAAATTAAAATTCGAAAAAAATCACATTTTTGTCATTATCTAGTGAGCCATGCAAAATTTTCAAAATATGAAATCGCCATTAACATTGGCCCATAAATGCGCAACTTTTGTCTAATTTAACCGACCTTGTAACTCTTATAGTTTCCGAGATCCCTGTAGTGGCCCGTTTAAATAGGACAGCCTGTGTATATATATATATATATATATATATATATATATATATATATATATATATATATATATATATATATATATATATATATATATATATATATATATTATGAAAGTTATGTTTGTACTGACAAGCTGAAGTGCAGAGGTAAGTATACTGGATATTTATCGAATAGAAACCGATGCGTTTAATAATAATATTATTGTTTACGATCTCAGAATTAATTTTAACCAGAATAATATGATTGCTTGAAATATTTAATCGAAGGTGATGCTGTAGAAATTTATGACCCGTTAAAATTTTAATAACGTTTCAGCAGAACTTGCCTGGAATACGGTAACATTATTATACGATAAAAAGTTCATAGCTCTGCAGAAGCAGAGTTCGATTGATGGAAATATAATGGAAAATGCATGTTCGGAATAACTAGGTGTATTTATTTAACGAAGTGATATATTTGCAAAACTCAAACTGTTTGGCGTTATCCTAGTTTCACTGGCGGTAACTGTACAGACAATTTGCTTTATTGAGTAAAAGCTATTATTCAACGAGCGATATTTTCATTCGTATAAGAAAATAAAGGATTCCGTTCGATTTCAAACCCATTTAGAAGCATTGAAATATGGCCATAATCACTTAGGTTGCTTTATATTTTGAGATGTAATTATTTGCAAACCTATCATTAATTGAAAATACAAATAATATAATGTCTAAATAGAAATTTAAAATTTCTTTAATCTGGCTCAATTAAAATTTAAATCGACAATAAAATATGAATTTTTCTTGCATTATATTGCAATATGACTATTACTAGTGAACACAGCTTCTGTTGAAATATAATTATACGTTCATGTTTTGAATACCTTATTAACATGTTCAAAATGCAGTTTAGTTTCACAAGTGGCGTATTCCTTAAGTTGTTAATTTGATCAGTTCAGTAATATTCAATATAATTAATCTACTTCTGTGTTGTGTCCCTTGCAGCAGCGTTTCTCAATCTATGGGTCGCGAAATGATTGCTGTTACCTTGTGCCAAAGCGGAAGAACTGGTGAAATACAAGTATTTGGTCGCTGTACAACTACTAATATGTTGGGCCGCGTGTAAAAAAAAATTGAGAAACGCTACCATGCAGTATCATTTCAGAAGGTTTCTTTATGCTGTTAGCGTACGATATATTCATTATAATGGAATCTGCAGTACTAGCAAGCCACCAGTCTATTAAATCAATCAATAAACTAGTGATTACTTTATGAACAATATTGACTGAATACATTGTACAATGTATAGATTTGATCACATTGCAGGATACTATTTAGAGTTTATATGAATTAACTTGAAATGTACGAATTTACAACACAATAACTCAATCAATATACCACTTAATAAGAACGACAAGGTAATCACAAATACTTTATTTACTTTGAGTCTAATAGAGTTGGTAGAATACGAGACACAGTGTTGAAAAATAGACGGCTAATATCAGGTAACCAAAAAAGTTCGTGCGGTTTTTGATGAAAAAATATAAAAATTTATTACAAACGAGTAATACACTATTATTCAGCGAAGTAATCACCATCGTACTCAATGACATTCTGCCTACGTGACACCAATTTTTGTATGCCGGTATTGTAGAAATCTACAGATTTGGAATTAAAAAATTGGCGGACTGTATTTATAACATCAACTCGTGTTTTGGACTGGCTATGCCTCATACAATTGTCAAGAGGCAGGAACAGGTGGTAATCACTTGGCGAAATGTCAGGAAAATAAGGTGGGTGGGATAACATTTCCCAGTCAAGCCCAAAAATTTTTTTACGGGTCACTTTTGCGGTATGAGGTTTAGCGTTTTCCTGTAAGAATAGCACTTTCTTTCGCTTGATCAAAGAAGGTTGTTTCTGGATGAGTCCTGCTTGTACTCGCTAAAGCTGATTACAATAGACCACAGCAGTGATGGTTTGTCGCGTTTTCAAGAACTCATAATGGACAAATCCGGCTGCTGTCCACCAAACACACAATAAAATCTTTTTGGGTGCAAGAAATTCGTTGGAGTGTGCGGCATTGGATCAGTTGGTAACAACCAATGATAAGATCGTGTAGAATTGGAGTACAGTATCCCCATTTTCGTCACAAATTAACAACTGATCAAGAAAAGATTCAAGTTTCAAAAGGTGCCAAGTTTGTACTCATAGAGTAAACAACTTCGAATTAACGTTTTGTTCGTGACCATTTTAAAATTATTATTATTTATTTATAATACGAATTAAACAATTGTCACAAAATTTGTATGCATCAAATGAAAGAGGAATGCATACGAAAGTAAATGACAGTATATAAACAAATGCTATCAATAAATAACTAAGAAAATATCCACGTTAATCTGTATAAGAAAAACCGCACGAACTTTTTTGGTTACCTGATACTTTCTTAAACACTGATAAGAAAAGACACGCCCTTCTCGATTAACAGTGTACATTCGATTTATTAATAGGGTTAGATGACTTAAAATTATTACAAGCACAGTATGACATAGTAAATGATAAAATTTACATATTAGGAGAAGAACACGAATTAAATTATTACAATAAGAAAATTAAATTGAAACCTAGAGAAATGAAAATTGTAAATTATTTCATGAATGAAAAGCATTCAGAAGTTTTATTGGAAAACAATAATATATTAACCAATGTTTTGAAATTCCCGATAGTAGAGTGAAAATCGAAAATGAACAATTAAAAATTCTTGTTACAAATAAAACAGAAAAGGAAATCGAAATTAATAATTTAGGTATCCCAATTTGTAGAAAAAAATTATAAAATAACTAATTTACCCCAAAAACAAATTAATTTAAATAATTTTCGAATCAAATGAAATTAAAAAAAAAACAATTTGTTGAAAATTATTAAGGAATTTAGAGATATACTTTATGATAAAAACGATAAATTGACTTTTACAAGTAAAATAAAACACAAAATAAAAACCATTGATGAAATATATATATATATATATATATATATATATATATATATATATATATATATATATATATATATATATATATATATATATATATTATGAAAGTTATGTTTGTACTGACAAGCTGAAGTGCAGAGGTAAGTATACTGGATATTTATCGAATAGAAACCGATGCGTTTAATAATAATATTATTGTTTACGATCTCAGAATTAATTTTAACCAGAATAATATGATTGCTTGAAATATTTAATCGAAGGTGATGCTGTAGAAATTTATGACCCGTTAAAATTTTAATAACGTTTCAGCAGAACTTGCCTGGAATACGGTAACATTATTATACGATAAAAAGTTCATAGCTCTGCAGAAGCAGAGTTCGATTGATGGAAATATAATGGAAAATGCATGTTCGGAATAACTAGGTGTATTTATTTAACGAAGTGATATATTTGCAAAACTCAAACTGTTTGGCGTTATCCTAGTTTCACTGGCGGTAACTGTACAGACAATTTGCTTTATTGAGTAAAAGCTATTATTCAACGAGCGATATTTTCATTCGTATAAGAAAATAAAGGATTCCGTTCGATTTCAAACCCATTTAGAAGCATTGAAATATGGCCATAATCACTTAGGTTGCTTTATATTTTGAGATGTAATTATTTGCAAACCTATCATTAATTGAAAATACAAATAATATAATGTCTAAATAGAAATTTAAAATTTCTTTAATCTGGCTCAATTAAAATTTAAATCGACAATAAAATATGAATTTTTCTTGCATTATATTGCAATATGACTATTACTAGTGAACACAGCTTCTGTTGAAATATAATTATACGTTCATGTTTTGAATACCTTATTAACATGTTCAAAATGCAGTTTAGTTTCACAAGTGGCGTATTCCTTAAGTTGTTAATTTGATCAGTTCAGTAATATTCAATATAATTAATCTACTTCTGTGTTGTGTCCCTTGCAGCAGCGTTTCTCAATCTATGGGTCGCGAAATGATTGCTGTTACCTTGTGCCAAAGCGGAAGAACTGGTGAAATACAAGTATTTGGTCGCTGTACAACTACTAATATGTTGGGCCGCGTGTAAAAAAAAATTGAGAAACGCTACCATGCAGTATCATTTCAGAAGGTTTCTTTATGCTGTTAGCGTACGATATATTCATTATAATGGAATCTGCAGTACTAGCAAGCCACCAGTCTATTAAATCAATCAATAAACTAGTGATTACTTTATGAACAATATTGACTGAATACATTGTACAATGTATAGATTTGATCACATTGCAGGATACTATTTAGAGTTTATATGAATTAACTTGAAATGTACGAATTTACAACACAATAACTCAATCAATATACCACTTAATAAGAACGACAAGGTAATCACAAATACTTTATTTACTTTGAGTCTAATAGAGTTGGTAGAATACGAGACACAGTGTTGAAAAATAGACGGCTAATATCAGGTAACCAAAAAAGTTCGTGCGGTTTTTGATGAAAAAATATAAAAATTTATTACAAACGAGTAATACACTATTATTCAGCGAAGTAATCACCATCGTACTCAATGACATTCTGCCTACGTGACACCAATTTTTGTATGCCGGTATTGTAGAAATCTACAGATTTGGAATTAAAAAATTGGCGGACTGTATTTATAACATCAACTCGTGTTTTGGACTGGCTATGCCTCATACAATTGTCAAGAGGCAGGAACAGGTGGTAATCACTTGGCGAAATGTCAGGAAAATAAGGTGGGTGGGATAACATTTCCCAGTCAAGCCCAAAAATTTTTTTACGGGTCACTTTTGCGGTATGAGGTTTAGCGTTTTCCTGTAAGAATAGCACTTTCTTTCGCTTGATCAAAGAAGGTTGTTTCTGGATGAGTCCTGCTTGTACTCGCTAAAGCTGATTACAATAGACCACAGCAGTGATGGTTTGTCGCGTTTTCAAGAACTCATAATGGACAAATCCGGCTGCTGTCCACCAAACACACAATAAAATCTTTTTGGGTGCAAGAAATTCGTTGGAGTGTGCGGCATTGGATCAGTTGGTAACAACCAATGATAAGATCGTGTAGAATTGGAGTACAGTATCCCCATTTTCGTCACAAATTAACAACTGATCAAGAAAAGATTCAAGTTTCAAAAGGTGCCAAGTTTGTACTCATAGAGTAAACAACTTCGAATTAACGTTTTGTTCGTGACCATTTTAAAATTATTATTATTTATTTATAATACGAATTAAACAATTGTCACAAAATTTGTATGCATCAAATGAAAGAGGAATGCATACGAAAGTAAATGACAGTATATAAACAAATGCTATCAATAAATAACTAAGAAAATATCCACGTTAATCTGTATAAGAAAAACCGCACGAACTTTTTTGGTTACCTGATACTTTCTTAAACACTGATAAGAAAAGACACGCCCTTCTCGATTAACAGTGTACATTCGATTTATTAATAGGGTTAGATGACTTAAAATTATTACAAGCACAGTATGACATAGTAAATGATAAAATTTACATATTAGGAGAAGAACACGAATTAAATTATTACAATAAGAAAATTAAATTGAAACCTAGAGAAATGAAAATTGTAAATTATTTCATGAATGAAAAGCATTCAGAAGTTTTATTGGAAAACAATAATATATTAACCAATGTTTTGAAATTCCCGATAGTAGAGTGAAAATCGAAAATGAACAATTAAAAATTCTTGTTACAAATAAAACAGAAAAGGAAATCGAAATTAATAATTTAGGTATCCCAATTTGTAGAAAAAAATTATAAAATAACTAATTTACCCCAAAAACAAATTAATTTAAATAATTTTCGAATCAAATGAAATTAAAAAAAAAACAATTTGTTGAAAATTATTAAGGAATTTAGAGATATACTTTATGATAAAAACGATAAATTGACTTTTACAAGTAAAATAAAACACAAAATAAAAACCATTGATGAAATACTCATACACGCTAGAAATTACCGATACCCAAACTGTTATGAAGAAGTTGAAAATCAAAATTACCAAAAGAAAATATTATAAGCCATAGTTACTCGCCATGGTCTTCACAAGTATGGATAGTTCCAAAAAAACCGATGCTTCAGAAGCGTCAAAAGTTCAGAATGAAGCTTAACGAAAAAACAATTGATGGTAGATATCCCATACCAAACAAAAATGACATTTTATATCAATTAGGAAAATGTAAATATTTCTCAACAATCGACGTAGTTTCAGGATTCTATCAGATTGAAATTAATCCTAAAGATATTCCAAAAACAGCTTTTACCGAAGAAAACGGATACTACGAGTTTAACCACATGCCATTTGGTTTGAAAAATGCTCCAAGCACATTCCAAAGACTTATGAACTTTATATTGAAAGATTTAAATGGAACAATTTGTTTAGTTTATTTGCATAATATTATAATTTTAGGAAATAGTTTAGAAGAGTATTTAGAAGATATTATAAAAGTATTTAAAAAACAAAGAGAGGCCAAGTTAGCAGTACATCTGGATAAATCAGAATTTTTAAGAAAGGAAGTTGAATACCTCGGACATGTAGTTATGTCCGAAGGAATAAATCCAAATCCTAAAAAAATAAGAGCTATTAAAAATTTCTCAATTCCTGAACAAAAAAAAAAGAAATAAAATCATTTCTAGGACTAATTGGGTATTACAAACATGTTAGAAAAAATCTTGCAAAAATTATTAAACCACTTACTAAAGCATTAAAAAATAGAGCAATAATATAAATAATCAAGAATACAAACAGTTTCGAGACCTGTATAACTCTTTTAATAAATGCCTGATTCTTCAGTATCCCGATTTCAGTAAACAATCATAGTTACCACCGATGCTAGTAATTACGCATTAGGTACAATATTGTCACCAAATATAAATGGAAATAATTGCTAATTGCATATGCCAGTCGAACGTTAAGCAACCATGAAATTAACTATTCAACCACAGAAAAAGAACTCTTTGCTATTGTATGGGCAACAAAGTATTTTGAACCTTATATTTATAGTATAAAATTTTAAATTGTCACAGATCATTAACCACTTACTTCGTTATTCAATCTAAAAGAACCAAATTCAAAATTATCACGTAGGAAATTAAAATTATTAGAATATGAATATGAAATAGAGTTTAAAAAAGTAAAATTAAATACTAATGCGGACGCTCTTTCCAGAATCAAAATAACAAATGAATTAATTTTATTCTGACATTTTGTGATAATGTACTGTCACCAGTGGTACTAGAAATGTACTCTTCTAGAAACATGTCCGTAATTGTGCGAATTTTGAAAAAATTCTTTTTGATTGTGAATCATCACATCGAAATCTATATACCTTGAAAAAGTTCTACCCTTTTTTTAACACCCTGTATATTATATTTTAAATACATGCCAATCTATATACATTTTACTCAAAATTGGATAAAGATAGACGAAAAATAGAAAATTTTTTCTTAATAATAATATTCGCTACAACTTTTATTTGAAAAATTTTTACGTATCGTTTTTTAGCTCATCGACCTCCTGTCGAAGAGCTATAGTGTTCGGTACGATGTCTGTAGCATCTTCCGATTTAAAAAATTTTTGCACAGAAATCCCGGACAGACCGCCTGGATCACGAAATGACTATTACAACATATGTCCGTATGTATGTCGCTCGTACGAGATTTTTTGTTCCACTCAGATCTCCTAAACTACCCAACGAATTTTTATGAAATTTCTGCAGATACGTGTTATGGTCTAGTTGTGCAAGGTACATTTTATTTTTCAAAATTTTCCTTCGTACTTGAGAAAAAAAATATTTTCCAATTTTTTTTCAGTTTTTATTTTTTTTCTTGCATATGCAGGAAATAGAACAATATTTTTCCATATTTTTTATTTTGAAAAAGACCATTGGAGAAAACTAATTAAAAATTGAACAAAAGAAGATCAATGGATTTATAGTCGGCTTAGTTTGCCGTGCTTTTGTCAAGAGAAAAAATGTATTCACCACGACCTTCTCGATTGAGTGACAGTTGTGTACACTCTACGGCCTGTAAATACGACGAAAGAACAATAGATTTTTTGTGATGACAGCTGCGGCGGATCGCAAAGTTATGGCGCTGAGAGTTGTACATCATGTACCGCACGTTGATTGGTTAATCTAAAAGCGTACGCTCTGGTCTGATTGTCAAAAATGACAGATAAAATTAAGAAATGTTTTTGTACGAAAAATTTATTTATTACGACTGTAAAACTAAATATTACTGTACATAATTATATTAATAACGTGATAAAGAAGTGTCAAACATACATTTGTGAAAAAACCATTTATTTGAAATGATCAGTTCTATGGTTTGACAGATTTGAGTGCTAATTACAAGACACGAAAGGCGTAAATTAAAAAGAAAAATTAACATTATTCGGAAGCGTAAGAGAACAAATAAAGAATTAATAAATAAATTTCATTATGTTTTTTATTTTAGATAGCTGTATTTTTATAAAAATATATCTTTCTTTTAGTGGTCACCACTAGCATCGCTACAGAATTTATGTTACAGAGTTGGAGTATTTTTTTTTGATTACTACAATATTGATGCAAATATTCGTTATATTTTACATAGCACAAAAACGGCAGTGTATTTTGTTAAAAAAAAAAAACGATGAATTTGTTGCTGTTGGTGAGTTAATAATATCTTTGACAAATGTTAAATATTTAAGCCATTTATGTTACGTATTAATATTGGACGGGAATTCGTGGAGTGAGTATTTTCCTCGTTGATTACAAAACGGTACACAGCACTTTCTATACATGACGATAACACACTGCACTATTATACCACAAAAACCTACACTTAGAAATTAAAACACGGAATAATTAATATAAGAGTGTCAAATTAATAATACTAATAATAAAAACTAATAGCACAAACTTAATTAAGGCCAAATAACACAAAAACCACAATTTATGCATTACTTATACGCAAAATATCTCAATATTCGTTATTAGAATGAATATTGTTTGTTGATTGACAACCGTCAAAATCGTATTTTGTTCAATTGTTTCGTGCAACTGGCAGCGACAGCGGCGTCACGCTGAAACTGGGCCTATTTACTGGCCGTAGTATAATCGAGAAGGTCGTGGTATTCACACTTGTTTTAAATTTGTTGTTTTATTTGCGACCTATGCACCTAGGATTTTGAAAGTGTATCTAGATAAATAATAATTTGTGATATATGCAGACTTGGACGTACGTCGATGAGCTGCAGGCATAGATGTATGTATACATTCCTAGTTTGTTCATATTTTGTCCACTAGTAGCGTATCGCTAAGCTTGAATCGCGAATATCATTTAGCTAGCAAGCCGGTATGAATCGAGGTCGCGAAAAGCATTAATACTTTGTTATAGTTACAAGATAATCGTATGTTTAATATGTTGCAAGTGGTAGTTTGAAATTCATATTAGTTTCCAATCTATTATTTGCAAACACACCAATTTAACTATATTTACTAAAATGAATAATGCTATAACTTATGACATTTAATGATCATCATGACAATATAGCATGAAATATTATACAGTGTTTCCCAGCGAGAGATATAGGAAAATTAACTTTGGGAAATTATGTAAGAAGTATTGCTGTGTCTGTATGTAAACATGTGATTGTCACAAATGAAACAGTAGGTAGATAGTTGATTTAATCAAATTTATATTACTATCAGATTGCAGTTATTTTTAGAATTTGTTGAATTTAGAATTTACGCAACGCAAAAATAAAATAGAAAATAATGTTAAGGTTTAGTGTTCGCGGATAAACAAACGTAAACCATTTATTATTTTATAATAAAGTTTTTATACACAACAGATAGCACTAAATATTCAAAAATATTCCAACCCATACATTAAGACTTTGGTGTTTGCATATAGGTACACATGTTGATTCATTTGACACCAGTACCGATAATTTTGAAGATTTGGTTCTCCACTTAATGTAAATGTACACTTGTCAGTGAAAAAAATATTTTCTAAAAAATGTTCATCAGCATGACATTTATTAAACATTAATTCGCAGAATGTGATTAGTTTTTCACTATCTGCTGCTGCTGCGTCGAATATTTGTAAGCAAAATATTTGTGTTTTTTAAAAGTGCGGTGAACATACGAGCGAAATACACCGATATTATTTGCAATTTCTCCCACACTTACGTTGGGATCGGCTTTGACAGCGGCCAAAATATCTACTTCCTTGTTAACATTCTGGTTTTCATTTCTATTTCTTTTGCAAAGGCTATTGACGCACCCAGTTTCTCTGAATTGTTTTACAATTCGTGCAATTGTGTATTTGCAGGGAATACGCAGTTCGTTAAAATGAACACTAAAAAACTCGCAAGTTCTTCGCAAACTGTTACCTGCTAAGTTATATGTTACCATTTGTATTTTTTCTTGTTTTTAATTCTGAAAACTTTTTTATTTACACTTTTGTTCCAAAATGTATTGTTCAGAAGTAATCACAATATTTCTATATTTCCATGTTATTTCCCTATGTCCCAGATTTCTTGGGACACCCGGTATATATATATTGAAAGGAATCTTAGTACTATTAATATAAAATTTATTAACTGTGTTTATATTTCATTGTGTATTTAATAATTTCTAGTTCTGTTTCAGATGATTCCAGATAGCCGCAGACATCAATTTTAATATTGCTTTATGTATTAATAACAGATAGTTTATGACAGTGTATTTCGCTGGTTGTAAAAACAATTCAACGAGGGGCTACAAGCATCAGGTTGCGTAAGCATTCCAACGCGGTGTTACAAGGGTCAGGATACGTAAGCATTATAAACAAAATATAAACTAAATTGCGTATTTGAAATGTGTCAATATAAATTAAATTTTGATATACATGTCTATGCATGTGTAAGAAAGTCGTTTAGAAGCTAGACCAAATTTTTTTTAAATTGTATTCCTATTTATTTTGAGCATTGTGTAACGATGATTTGCCACATTTTAATTCACCATTATCTGGCAAGCGATTTGTTGAAATTAAAACAAGAACTGAAACATGCTTGTGTAGCAACCCTATAGCAACTTAGAATTAATATAAACAATGAAGATAAACGCGTGTTTAATTAATTAACTGAAATCTTTGATTTAAAGAAAGTACGAAGCATGAACTATATATGCCATATACCTGGCGATGACCAAAATATGTCGCGTATTGTTTTTGTATGTAAATGGGTACGATTTTAATTATCAGAAACCATTATGTAATGTTTAATAATTTAAAAGAACCATGCTAAACAATATAACCTTTTTTTAATTAGGAAAATATTATAACTAAATGCAGTTAACATTAAAAAGCATTAACATTGTAACTTGACAAAAACTGTAAAATTATTTTGTACTGAACTAGATTTCGAAAATATATGACATTGTAGAACATACAAAGCATATCTTGTTCGAAAGCAACAGTATTGGGGAATGTGAATACGTACGAGTATATGATAGAGTCCGAAGCGGAATTCTAACTTAAATTTATTTGTAATGCCAAAATTATATCTTCGTTATTATTGGCGTATGCCTGCATACAAATTTTACCGGAAGCGTCATTAAATAAAAAATAAATGTGCAAAATGTACGTATAATTTTAATTTTAAACTTCTATCACATGTAAAGCAACTATATTCCAACATAGTATTAGTACCTTAGTTCATTTAATATGTAATACGATCTTATAACTTTTTTAGTAAAGAATAGTTACAAATATTCAATAATTTTCCGGGAGCGTGTACATTTGTTTACATCCTTTAAAGTTTCTTTCATTTCTAATGCCATTTTCAAAAGATGTTTGAAATCACTAAATTCTTAAACATATCTTTGATTTCATGTAATAAAAACATTAACATTTTATAACTTCTGCTCCACTGAATTGCGCTTAAATGTACGCAATTCCTACGTATGCACTCGATAGTAAAAAATAATTATCGTAAAGCTTCTAAGAGCTTGATAATCAAATTTCATAAACTAAAACTAATTTTCGTGCTATTCTATGCTATTTCATATTACTTACTATTAATAAAATCGTAATAACGTCAAAAGTAACGAAATAATTCTATTTTTTAACATCAGTCATCATAAAATGTTAAATGGATATTTCGACATATTAAGTAAAATATATTTAGAAATATCTCAAATATAAACATGTACAATCACATTATAATTTATCGGAGGGCACTATATACTAAAATGGCAGGCAGATAACATACTAAAAATAAATAATTATGCTACTGTGTGTAAATCTTACAGTATGTACGTGTATTCTATGTAAGTATATCATTATAATGTAATCAGAGAACAAATTGATCACGATAAACATTAAGGGCTTAACTATTTAATAAGTGATATTTTCTACGTGCATAAACTAGTTTATTAAGTTTAATGATATGAAACATGTAAGAAAAACACGTTTCTATACCACAACAAATAGTGTTTCAACATCGGTTAACGTAACTAAACCAGGAATCTTGCTTTATAAACGAAATTATTATTGGTACTGCAATAAAACAAATTTCCACCTTACTGGAAGTTAATTGTATAATTTGATTTCACCTTAATACTGTTAATACCCCAGGCTTTCAAACTTCCTCCTTCAGTGTTAAATTAACAAGAAAATGTAGTACAAGTACTACTAAATTATACTCCTAATTCATATTCTTTAGCAAATTTTCTCAATCCTACTTAACTACACCTTTTCCAACTGTAATTCAGAAAGTGTCAACTGTAATTCAGAAAGCGTCAAATGAAATTCAGAATTGTCAATTGTAAGTCAGAAAGCGTCAAATGAATTTCGGAATTGTCAACTGTAATTCAGAAAGTGTTAACTGTAATTCAGAATTATCAACTGTAATTCAGAAAGCATCAAATGAAATTCAGAATAGTCAATTGTAATTCAGAAAGTGTCATTTGTAATTCAGAAACCGTCAATTGTAATTCCGAAAGCGTCAATTGTAATTCAGAAAATATCGATTTTAACTTACTTATGCAGTGTTGAGATCATGAAAAAATATTATTGCGAGATTTTGATGTAAATACGCGCTTCGATATTCTCTAAATACAATCTGATTATATTATGTATATTATTATATTAAGTTAATTGTAGATTTTCTTGAGTAAAATTTTTCCTTTTCACGATATATTAAATTAAAATCGATGTTTTCTGAATTACAATTGACGCTTTCTGAATTTCAATTGATACTTTCTGAATTATAGTTGACAATTCTGAAATTCATTTGATACTTTCTGAATTACAGTTGACAGTTCTGAAATTCATTTGACGCTTTCTGAATTACAGTTGACAACTCTGAAATTCATTTGACGCTTTCTGAATTACAGTTGACAATTCTGAATTTCATTTGACACTTTCTGAATTACAGTTGACAATTCTGAATAACAGTTGACACTTTCTGAATTACAGTTGGAAAAGGTGTAGAATTATGTTATCTGATGAATAATTCACTATTTCATCGTGTCGTATATTAAAAAATTTGCAAACAAATATGCCTGTTTCACTTACTATGATTCTAATATTGTTTTTTTCTTATAAATTAATAGTGTTTATATATTTTGTAATTAACATAATTAACCGAAGAACTTTATATAAATCAATATCAATATTCATTTGTTTCGTTTTGTTTGTAGTGTTTCAACCTACTTTTCTCACCAGAAATCGTGAAAAGAAACACTATTCTAACTTCGGTTAAAAAATTTCCAGACGGCCCTTTGGTTAATGACTACAGCTATTAGTATAGAAACTCTTGAATTATTATTTGGTAATTAACAGGATGAGCGCCATAGCGGTCATTTTGCCCGCTCGTGTTTCCAGCACCACAGATAACGGCGGTCAATATTCCCGCCAAACATACTTACATTTTAGCGAGCAATCTTTCTAAAGTGCCCGCTTTCATAGCATTTTGTGTTATGGTATGACCGTTATAGTCCTACACATTGTGTATTTACTCTTGGGTTTCAAAAATCTATTTTACAGATATGACCAATACGCATGAATGCAAGCATTGTGGACACTTTTAAAATGTTAGAATACATACACATTATCGGATGTGCTATTTACTCTTGACACTAAACCTGTTAAATAGGCCACTTTTAGTGGTAATTAAAAAAATATATGGAATTTTTCGAAATTTTGGAAAAAAAATTCTTCTATACATACATACATACATACATACATAACATCACGCCTTTCCCATTACTGGGGTAGCAGGCCCTTTATTCCCTACAATCACTAAAAAAAATAAAAAATTTTTAAATATAAAAAAAAATGTATATATATATATAGAAAACTGCCTTTCATTCCTTATTTTCTAACAATAGCTCGCCAAATACTCCTATCCATACATAACTGTCTCGCCTCGTTAATATCCATACACCTTGTCATACATGCTCTCCTATTATTTCTACTTATAATTTTACGTTCACTCAAAACATTTTCTATCATATTCATCCATTTACTCCTCGGTCTTCCTCGCAATCGTGTTCCTTCAATTTCACGCAAATAAATCTTCTTAGTCAATCTATCATTTGACATTCTTTCCACATGTCCAAACCAACGCAGCTGACTTGAAGCCACTCTTTTCACAACATTTTTACTAATTTCACATTCATCATACACTACTTTATTCCTAATACGGTCTCTTCTAGTCACTCCGCACACTCCTCTCAAAAATCTCATTTCAACCGCAGTTACCCTTTTTTTATTCCGGTTATCCCATACCCAACATTCACATCCATACATCGACGATGGCACAAGTACACAATTATACACACATAACCTAGCTTCTCTTGATACATTCACATTTCTAGCAAACATTCCCAAAGCGCCCAAAACTTTTCTACCTGCAACCACTCTTCTTTCAATTTCAGCATTCATCCGTCCATCTTTCGAAAACATGCATCCCAGATACATAAATTCATTAACTTGTTCCATTTGCTCACCATCTATGCTAATCTTGCATTCCGTAACTTCATCCTTCTCAAAAACTAAAATCTTACATTTTGAAGCATTCATGATCAAATTCAAACATTTTCCCTGATTTCTGACACTCTCAATCATTCTCGTCAATTGTTCCTCAGATTCACCCATAATAACCACATCATCAGCATATGCTAATGCAGGCACAACGAAATCACTTATTTTCACACCATCATTTGTACACTCTAACGCTCGTCGCAATAACACATCCATATACAAATTAAAAAGCCAAGGAGACATCACACAACCCTGTTTCACACCCACGTCAATATTGAACCATCTACTCAAACTACCATCCACACGAACTGCTGCTTGATTATTTACATATAAAGCCATTAGTGCTCTCAATAACGTACCACTAACGCCATACTCCTTCAAAATAGGCCATAATTTTTCACGCACAACACTGTCATATGCCTTCTTTAAATCAATGAAAGCACAAAACAATTTCTTGTTTCGGTCCAAACTCTTTTCCACAATCATTCGAAGCGAAAACAATTGATCCACACATCCTCTTTCAGGCAAAAACCCACCTTGCATACCATTCAGTTTACTACATGTAATCTCCCTTACTTTATTAATTAGAACACTACTATACAACTTACACACAACACTCAAGAGACTAATCGCACGATAATTTGTACATTCACTCATATTTCCTTTTCCTTTGTACAGTGGAACAATTACAGCACGCTTGCAATCTTCTGGAACAACATTTTGCCGCAAGCAGAATTTACATAAATGAACTAGCCAAGCAAACACTTTTTCGCTACCATACTTTAACATCTCTACTGTAATATCATCTATTCCTGCAGCTTTTCCAGTTTTCATTCTAGCCAAAGCATTACTTACATCGTCTTCATTTATATCCCAACATTCATTTTCACCACAATCAAAATCATTCATATTATCATTTATAACACAATTATTTTCATATAATTTGCTAAAATAACTGCTCCATCGTTCCCTAATCTCGGATTCTTTCCACAATAAATTACCATCATGATCTTTAACTGCTTTTACACAAGACATGTTACCACCCTTCAGCTTTTTCACGCATGTCCAAAACATCTTTTTATTGAGAACAAAGTCATTCGTCAATTTTTCATTCTTCTCTTTCTCACATTGCATTTTACTTTCACGCACAACACGCTTTGCATTCGCTCGCATACTTTTATATTTAAGCAAACATGCATCTCGAAAATCGCCATATGAATCCTTAACACTCAAAAAGCACAGATATGCTTCTTTCTTTAAGCGTATAGCCTCCTTCACATTATCATTCCACCAATCATCTTTCATTTGTACACCTACTTTCGATACACCACATGTTTCAGTTGCACACGTTACTACACAGTCCCTGAAAGTATTCCACTCACTAGCTAGATCTTCAAAATTCTCTGAGCAAATGGGTAAAACGTTATTCAATTTATTAATATATTGCAGTCGGACCTCTTCATTCTGCAATCTGTATGATCGAACACGTGTCATTCTTTCAGATTTATTTACTCTAATTTTTCAGCCCTGAGCCAATTTAACACGGGATACAACCAAATAATGATCATTCGTTCCCAATTCAGCACCACGTTTTACTCGTGTATCTACAACAAGGCTTCTTAATCTCTCATCATACATTATCAAATCAATCACACTACGTCTATTCTCATGAATATTCTCCCATGTATAGATTTGTGAAGACTTATGTTTGAAGAAAGTATTTGATATAAAGAGACCATATTCTATACAACAGGCAACAATCATTTTTCCATTTTCATTTACCCTTGCATCACCAAAACTTCCCACAACATTTTCACTTTCATTTCTCTTTACACCAACCCATCCATTTAAATCACCTGAAACAATTATCCTCTTACCAGGCTCACAAGTATCAAGCACATTATTTAATTCATTCCAAAAACATTCCTTCTCATAATCATTTTCACATTCAGTCGGACCATAAACACATACGAGAAATATTCTATGGAACCCAATTTTCATTGTTACATATAAAACACGAGAAGAAACACATTTATACTCACGAATACACGGTTTCACTCTTTCGCTAATAAGTACACCAACACCATGCTTTGCATGAATGTTTTCACTGACACCTGACCATAAACAAAATACACCATTTATTTCATTTTCACTGCATCCTTTCTTTTTTGTTTCACATAATGTTAAAACATCTATTCCATAATCTTTCATAACATTCAATACCTCATTTTCCTTTCCAAGTATTCCTCTCACATTCCACGTAGCAAATCTTCTCTCACAATGTCTGTCACGTGCTCTATTTATCTGTCTAACATTCATTACAAATAGATAAAGGGCGAATGGTAGGAAGAAATTATGTTACAAAAGCTTACCAGGCTATATTGTAACGGAAAAACTGTAATAAATATTATTTAACTGACATACATATTAATTAATAATGTTGCTAATGCAAGTGAAAAATCTAAATTTAATGAAATCTTCCTTTTAAATGGTCTATACTTTTTAGCTCATCGACCTCCTGTCAAAGAGCTATAGTGTTCGGTACGATGTCTGTAGCATCTTCCGATTTCAAAAATTTTTGCACAGAAATCCCGGACAGACCCCCTGGATCACGAAATGACTATTACAACATATGTCCGTATGTATGTCGCTCGTCCGCTCGCTCTCTCGTACGAGATTTTTTGTTCCACCCAGATCTCCTAAACTACCCAACGGATTTTTATGAAATTTTTTCTGCAGATACGTGTTATGGTCTAGTTGTGCAAGGTACATTTTATTTTTCAAAACTTTCCTTCGTACTTGAGAAAAAAAATATTTTCCAATATTTTTTCAGTTTTTATTTTTTTCTGCGTTATTTTTTATTCAATTGTATTCAAAATTTTCATGCATATGCAGGAAATGGAACAATATTTTTCCATATTTTTTATTTTAAAAAATTATGTAATACCATTGGAGAAAAAAATATTTTTTAATTAAAAATTGAACAAAAGAAGATCAATGCATTTATAGTCGGCTTAGTTTGCTTTGCTTTTGTCAAGAGAAAAAATGTATTCACACTTGTTTTAAATTTGTTGTTTTGTTTGCGACCTAGGCACCTAGGATTTTAAAAGTGAATCTAAATAAATAATAATTTGTGATATATTCAGACTTGCACATACGTCGATGAGCTGCAGGCATGTATGTCTGTATACATTCCTAGTTAAGAATAGCTCACAGTTTTCTGCGGTGCACTTTGATTTAAATTACTACGATATATTTTCCAAAAATGTATTAATGCATTGTGTAAAAAGATCATGTTCATTCATTTAATTCATCGGCAAGCGAGTGCAGGATATTCACGGCGTCGAATAAAAACCGACTTGTGATACTCATTGTTTTCAGAAATCAT
The DNA here is from genome assembly GCA_963422195.1 of Carabus problematicus. Lineage (NCBI taxonomy): Eukaryota > Metazoa > Arthropoda > Insecta > Coleoptera > Carabidae > Carabus > Carabus problematicus. The sequence goes on along the minus strand of OY728585.1, from coordinate 11,006,611 downwards.
TTTATTTCTCCTTCAACAGTGAAATTTTATATTGTATTTTATACAATTCGTATACACCATTATCGCATCTAGATTTTAATAATTCTAGTTTCCTTTCACAAAATTCAGTTTGCTAAAGCTAATATGTAACAAAATCAAACAACAAAAAATACATGAATTAAAAAATTATTTCAATTTAACTTTCTAAAAACAGTAACTATACATAGGGAATTAACATGCAAATATAGAAATATTGTGATTACTTCTGAACATTCCATTTTAGAGCAAAAGTGTAAATAAACTAGGAATGTATACAGACATACATGCCTGCAGCTCATCGACGTATATCCAAGTCTGAATATATCACAAATTATTATTTATCTAGATTCACTTTTAAAATCCTAGGTGCCTAGGTCGCAAACAAAACAACAAATTTAAAACAAGTGTGAATACATTTTCTTTTCTTGACAAAAGCAAAGCAAACTAAGCCGACTATAAATGCATTGATCTTCTTTTGTTCAATTTTTAATTAAAAAACATTTTTTTCTTCAATAGTCTTACATAATTTTTCAAAATAAAAAATATGGAAAAATATTGTTCCATTTCCTGTACATGCACGAAAATTTTGAATGCAGTTGTGTAGAAAATAACGCAGAAAAAAAATAAAAACTGAAAAAAAATTGGAAAATCTTTTTTTTCTCGAGTACGAAGGAAAATTTTGAAAATTAAAACGTACCTTGCACAACTAGACCATAACACGTATCTGTAGAAAAAAATTCATAAAAATCCGTTGGGTACTTTAGGAGATCTGAGTGGAACAAAAAATCTCGTACGAGCGAGCGAGTGAGCGAGCGAGCGAGCGAGCGAGCGGACGAGCGACATACATACGGACATATGTTGTCATAGTCATTTCGTGATCCAGGGGGTCTGTCCGGGATTTCTGTGCAAAAATTTTTGAAATCGGAAGATGCTACAGACATCGTACCGAACACTATAGCTCTTCGACAGGAGGTCGATGAGCTAAAAAGTTGTTCAGAATTAAAAACTGCATAATATAATGTTATGTTCACTGCTCAAATAATTTTGTATATCGAGTAAATCAAGTTTAAAATATCGCATTTTGATGACAGATCGGGAGGTCATAAAACAAAAATTTAATATTTTTTGTTAGTTACAATAACAAATAATCAAAACACAACATTTTGTTTCACGACCTCCTAATCTGTCATTAAAAGTAGTATTTCAAAATTGATTAACTCATTATAAAAACATATTTGAACATTACATATGGCATCATATTATGCAGTTTTTAATTCCGAACAACTTTTTTATTTACAGGTTTGCTCTAAAATGTATCGTTCAGAAGTAATCACAATTTTTCAATATTTATATGTTAATTCCCTATGTCCCAGACTTCTTGGGACACCCGCTATATATATATATATATATATATATATATATATATATATATATATATATATATATACAGGGTGTCCCTGAAATGCGTGGACATCGCTTAACCACAGATTCCTGGGTCGAAAATAAGACGATTTAACTAAACTTACCTATATGCAATTACGTTTCGTTTAGCTGGTATTCTTCTTCAAAGTTCTTTAAAAAAAAAGTTATTTTATCCATAACTACAGAACGCTTGGATCGATTTGGATAATATTCGGTACTGTACTTCTTACGGATGTAGGTCATCTTTTAAGGTGATATTAGTTATTATCAGTGGACCATTAGTGTACGAAACACGGGTAACCCGGCATAAATCAGTCAAAAACTTTTTTATGTTAAGGCCAATAACTTTCAAAAAAATAGTTTCAGAAAGAGACATTCAATAGTAATTTTTTTGTTGTTGTTGTCTGTACTGATATCTGTTAAGGTTTAGGCACAAAAAAATAAAATCTGAGGGACCGCGCACTGCATTTCATAAAAAAATGTCATCTAGCAGTCTGGTATTTTAAGAAATAAATGACGATATGATATTTATTAGTGCAATTATTTAGATTTCCTTATAAAAAGGAATCGCAAATATTTAAATCTGGTGAACGAGGTGCCCATTTTGCAAAAATTCAAAGGAAATCTAAATAATTGCACTAATAAATATCATATCGTCATTTATTTCTTAAAAAAACAGACTGCTAGATGACATTTTTTTATGAAATGCAGTGCGCGGTCCCTCAGATTTTATTTTTTTGTGCCTAAACCTTAACAGATATCAGTACAGACAACAACAACAAAAAAATTACTATTGAATGTCTCTTTCTGAAACTATTTTTTTGAAAGTTATTGGCCTTAACATAAAAAAGTTTTTGACTGATTTATGCCGGGTTACCCGTGTTTCGTACACTAATGGTCCACTGATAATAACTAATATCACCTTAAAAGATGACCTACATCCGTAAGAAGTACAGTACCGAATATTATCCAAATCGATCCAAGCGTTCTGTAGTTATGGATAAAATAACTTTTTTTTTTAAAGAACTTTGAAGAAGAATACCAGCTAAACGAAACGTAATTGCATATAGCTAAGTTTAGTTAAATCGTCTTATTTTCGACCCAGGAATCTGTGGTTAAGCGATGTCCACGCATTTCAGGGACACCCTGTATATATATATATATATATATATATATATATATATATATATATATATATATATATTGCCTAAAAATAGGGGTGTTTCAAGATTTAATTACGTCTCTATTGTACACATATAAAATTTATTAATAAATACGTTTTGACAACGATATTAAACATGACTTGTTGTGTGCATATTTATATGAGGGACTATACATCATTTGAAACACACCTATTTTTAAGCATATATATATATATATATATATATATATATATATATATATATATATATATATATATATATATATATATATATTGCCTAAAAATAGGGGTGTTTCAAGATTTAATTACGTCTCTATTGTACACATATAAAATTTATTAATAAATACGTTTTGACAACGATATTAAACATGACTTGTTGTGTGCATATTTATATGAGGGACTATACATCATTTGAAACAAATTTTGAATTTAAACAAATACACATATACATACTTAAAAAAGTATCACAGTTTTCAAGATGCCAGCTGAATCAGGGTTAGCAAGTAATCAAATACGTGATCAAATGGCAAGTATGAAATAGCGGGCGATGAGAAGTATACTCAGAATGAGAGATATTGAGATGGACTGAAAGAGAGAGACTGAAAAGTTCTCAATAACAGTGAAAGAGAGAGAGCGTTTAGTACGGAAGTCCACGACTGTTTCTGCGTCGGTACGGGAAGGAGATGACTTCAAATCCGGCAACAGTTCCAGAGTTTAGTCTGATCTGAACCTTGTTTGTGCATAACAGTTTACGGAATTCTACATAACATGATTAGCGCTTCGTTACATACTGCAAACTTTTATTAATTTTAAACATACGTGAATTTTGTGCTAACTTACCAACAATGATTTTCATTTGGTAATTTTCCATTGCTTGTCTCCTGCGTTATGGATGAAATATCTAAGAAAATTTGAAGGTAAAATATGGCTACATATATTATAAATATATAAATTTTAATAACTATACTTATTTTTTATTAAATGTTAGCTTATTTACAGTATGTAAATAATAAAAATTGTTGCTATATTATTGTTTAGTACCAAAAAGTACATCATAGAGATTCGCGTTCTTACTATTACTTCATTACGTTTTTACACGTGGAAAATTAAGTAAAGCATACATGGAATAGTGTTGTATATTCAGGATTCAGGGTATCTCGTCATTATGCAACTGAATATCATTGACAAATAATAAAATGCATGTAGGTACATATGTTTGTCGAAATTATTTTTCTGGTTTTTGTTCCATATTCGTAATATCTGTTATCATAATCAAATATGCACAGTATATCCATAAAAATCATATAAACAGTATAATTAGCGGATTGTGGTAAACTGTATACTTAATAAACTAAATAAAAAAATAATATTTAAAAACATGTTTTTATTAAATTGCATTAAAGAAAAAAATAAATAAATAAAAGCGTGGGACTTAAGTGTTCATTTAAATTGGACATTAGAATATTTACGCCCCACGCTTTTATTTCTTTTTCTTTCTAGTGCAATTTAATAAAAGCTTGTTTTAAATTTTTTTTATTTATTTTTATTTTCTTCGTTTTAGTTTCTATTCTGGGTTGTCTGTTATTGTCCACATGTGTATTTAGCTTAGACATACTTTCATTAATTCCATCCTGCATTCCGAAATCTGTAATTGATTTTTTTGGCTTTGCAATTGTTTGACAAACAAACAAAATTCATGAATAGTTGTATTGTCATCAGTGCTATATATACAGGGTGTTAAAAAAAGGGTAAAAACATTTCAAGGTATATACAATTCGATGTGCTGATTCAGAATCATAAAGAATTTTTTCAAAATTCGCAAAATTACGAACATGCTCCTAGAAGAGTACATTTTTAGTGCCACTGGTGATAGTACATTATTACAAAACGTCAGAATAAAATTAATTCGTTTGTTATTCAACATCAGTTACGTGGTAAAAAATTTATATTGAATACCCGCACTCATTTGTGTACTACCAGTGGCACTAGAAATGTACTGTTCTAGAAGCATGTCCACAATTTTGCGAATTTTGAAAAAATTCTTTTTGATTGCGAATCAGTACATCGAAATGTATATACCATGAAATTTTTTTACCCTTTTTTTAACACCCTATATACGACGTCTATGTTCAAAGTGCTAAACAATTAAGTATATACCTCTTGAATTTATGCTATCCGGATACGTCTAACGAAGTTATTTTTGTTGATAGGCTGGATAGACTAACAGTGAAACTAAATAAAAGCTTGTAAAAATGCATCCAATTTGCAGATAAATAATCAGTAGTATATTATAGTTTAAGAGCAAACATTATATTTACTTTCTTCGTTCATTATATATCATATACAATTTTAAATAGGTATAGTGTATACTGTACACAAAGATAATTGGAATTGACATAACTTCTTAATAACAACTAGTAGTGGCGGTATTCAGGTACAATTTTAATTTGTAATGCTCTTACCGGAAAAGATATATAAGAGATATATTTGTCTTTGTTATGATATTAATATTTACCTTTATAACATCAATCGATTCAGGTTGTGTTTTATTATTTCGAAATGCAATTATGTGTAAATAAACAGAAATGCAAATAAAAATTTCTGAATACATCTCTGTTTTTTATGCATTTAGTACCTGTCAGAATTTGGGATAATCTTCCGTTAATAGCATGCTACGTTAATCCTCCGGGAATCAATTCCAAATATCTTGCATGATTTTCATTTTTATTGTAAATCATGCATTTGCTCGAAAAATCATGTTATTCTGATTACAAAAAATGTGTTGCAGTTGATATTTTTAAAATTGTTAGTGTAAATCTCAATTTATATAATGGTTTTCTTATAACTGCATTGAAATGTGTCAATAATTTCGAATCATTTCTAGTTAATACAAAAAGAAGTTTCTAACAACTGATTACCTAAAAATAATATTATTTTCAGGTGTTCAATTATAATCAGGAATGTTTATTCTTTATTTTTATAAAGAATGCAAGCAGTGGTGGATTTAGGATAGTCGGCCCGCAGGCAAATTATATTTGGGAGCCCTGAAAACATGAAACGTTATAGCAATGACGCACATCCACATATTTCGTTTTTGAGTTGAGAGCCGCAAAAGATTGTTTTATCCTACTTTTTCATACTCATGTATGGCTTGGGGACCCACCAAAGCCTGGGGCCCGAAAGCACGTGCTTCATTGCGTTATTGAGTAACCCTACACTGAGTGCTACGTGGAAAAGATTTATTGGACAAACATTTGCATGTTTGCACTTGTCGATAGTACTGCTAGTTCAATCTCCCCATTCCTGATAGATGTAATTAAAATATCGAACCAGGAGATCTACAGTATTACTGTGCAACAAATTATGGTGTCATTCTAGGTCTGATTTATTCGAGATTTAAAATTCAGTTTGTGGATGAATGTGTCTCAGTCTAGACCAGTGGTTCCCAACCGGTGTTCCGCGGAGCACTGGTGTTCCGCGAGCATTTCAAAAGTGCTCCGCGATAATTATGCGCTACGAAAGTTGGCGTTGCCTGGAAAATGCTGATCGGCATTGCTTAAATCTATATAACAGTTACAATTTAATTTTAAATTCAAAAATACTTTCTGTACCTCTAATTGCAAGACAGCTTGTGCGTATTCAATGCCATCCGTGCAACATACCATCCGTACTGCACTGCCTTGTCTGTGGCACTGCAATCATATGATTCGCACTTACGTGAGCATGCGCTACTCTCCCACCATTAATTGTATGCAGGAATCTTAGATATTTTGTATTGATAGTTTTATCTGTTCAAGAAGAATACTTACCTACAAATATCAAAAAAGGCCATAACAATTTTACTGTGTTTTTCAACTTCATATTTATATGAAGTAGGGTTTTCCACATTAACCAACATAAAATCTAAAAAAAAGAGAAACATTAAAAAAATGTAGAGGAAGAAATGAGGCTAGCATTATCTTGTTTACGTCCCAACATACAAGAAATATGTAAAAAAAAACCAGACAAGTTTTACTTTTGTTTTAGTTTTATATTGAGATATAACAATAAATATTTGTTTGAAATTGTAATTTTCCTATTTTATAAAAACATTGTTTTCAAAAACGTCTTTTTAACTTAGGTGCTCCGCAAAAAAAAAATTTGTACAAAAGTGTTCCGTACCTTAGAAAAGGTTGGGAACCACTGGTCTAGACTGTATGATTGGCGCAAGTCATTCAAAGAGGATCGGGAATGAATTTAAACTTAACCTCAAGTTCGTCGGCCAAGAACGTCAACTAATGAAGACAAGCAGATTCTAGTTGAAGCACTTAACGGAGAAAATCTAAAAATTACTGGTAGAGAAATCACTAAAAAAAACGTGAAATACGTGTTGAGAGTGTAGAAACAATAGTTCTAGATTGTCTTAAAATATTTTTTCATTGCATTCAATAAATAAAATCTAGCTCATAAATTCCTGCTTATATTTGAACGCCTCTTGTACTAAACGTCACAAATGTGAAACAGTATCTTTTAAATTTTAATATCCGTATTTTGAAATGAAGAAATGATTTAAACAGATCTGTTTGATAATTGTCAAAACTAGAAATACGTATAAAAGACAAATGGAACATTTTTAAAATAGAAAAAGAGGTCACGATTAGAAAAAGGAATAAAACTTCATGTAGACGGTACTGTTTATCTTATTAATATCACTAAAACATCATTTTCATAGTTATTTTGCTGAAAATTATAACGCGATCAGTTTTGATAAAAAAATGTCAATTTCCATCAGCTTGTAGTTTCATTCCTCCAGCAGCTATAACATTGTTTACTTCTTATTTTCGTTATCTTTTTTCTTTAATTAAACAATATCCCAAAATATAATATTTTATTATTTGAATATAATTATGTTAGTACCTCAATACAGGGTGATTCACGAAGACTGCAGAAAATTTTAACACGATATTGGGAGGTCATTTTGAACAAAAAAATGTCAATTGAATATGGGTCTTATTCTATTTGGTTATGGAACTATGTACAAGAGATCAAAGTTTTATAAATGTATTAATAAATTCAGATCCTGAACAGTTAAAAAAAAATCAAACATATATGCTGTATCAAGTATACAAAAATAAGTAACTTTTTTCAGAAAGCTTGTTATCCTTGGTAAAATATGTATATAAAACATTTTCTAAAATTTTAAAATTGTAGTAACCATGCATAATTTAAAAAAAAATCTTCACTAACATCGACTTATAAATGCACAAATTGTGTCTAATTTAACCAACTTCATATCTCATGGTTTCTAAGATTTCTCAATAGTAATATGCTGAATTAATTAGTACATTCATAAAACTTTGATCTCTTGTAGTTACTTAATCAAATGGAATGGGACCCATGTTCATATATCATTTTTTACTCAAAATGGCCTCCCCTATATCGTGTTAATTTTTTACACTCTTCGTGCATATTCAGTAGTAACAAGTGTATTATAGAATATTTCATTTCTTAAACATATAATTTCAATTGAAAGAACCATGATTAGAAAATAATGATTTTGGATATAAAACTGTTATACAATCCGTATTTATTGGTTGAAGATTTTGGGTGTGGTAAACCGTGGCGATACGGTGCATTTCGCAGTTTCAAGGTCTGTTGAACTTGTGGTTTGAAACGGTCGGCTATCTTTAATGGCCTCGGGTACTATTTTCAGTCCACTAACGCGCGACGATACGTCAATACGAGCCAATGAGCGTCGCAATTTGGTGCCGATCACAGAACTAAACCAATTAAAAGATTAAACAGTATCACATACGTCTTGAATATCAAAATGCACTGGCACCCTTGAAACAGTCCCAAACACCATGATAATTCTGATTATTATATTATTTCAAGAATACTACTACACTATTTAAAAAGCAATGTGTGTAATAATTATTTTAAGTACTTTAATTTAATTTTAGTCAAGTATTTAACAAAAATTATTTTATTTAAGATGAGAAGATTATTAGGCGAAAAGCTTCTCCTTAAGGGGTAAATTCGATATTGTAACGAACGTTTCAAAAATTATTTTAGTTCAAGATTGTACCTCTGTGTGGAAAACTTGGCTAAATTCGCAAAATTAAGGACTACTTTTGATCTTTATAGACATGCTTTAGATCAAAAGAGAAACGCATTCTCGCACTTTTTTATTTCCTTTTTATGTATGCGAATACAAACTGTTAACGATTTGCACAAATATTTTTATTAATAATATTCATACTCCTACCAAAGCAGACCCCATGTTATGACGAAAATGTTATAATACTATATCTGGTTATCTGTTCTAGATATTTTCTCAGAAATCAATATTCAGTAGATAGGAATATTTTGTTCATCTTATTTAGAAGTATTCACTATTTATAAAAACTAAGATACAAACAAATACACATAATTTGCTTTGAGATATTTTATTCGCCAGTATGTTTAAGAATATTTATTCTACAAATATTTACTCTACATGAATCTGTTTACAAGACCCCTTAACATTCTAAAAATCCCACTGTTTGTATTATTTATTCTTTTGAAATTACAGGTTTAAAATAAATGAAATATACTTCAATATCACAAATCTGTAATAGTTTTATTTGACCACTGAAAAAGTTCTCGACGTATACCTACTTCGCATAATGAGAGTAGCAGTATCCTAATAACCACAGTCATAGTGTTTCTCCAAAAAGTTTTAGAAGAAATATACGCTTAGGCCAAAGATAAAAAAAATATTGTCGCCAGAGCGAGTTAAGAAACTTCAATTTATCTTCAGAAGTGTTCTCGACACGTAATACAACTTTTGATAATTGTAACGATTTATGTTCTGTGGATATCACGCTCTTGGGCTGTTGCTGAAAACTTGCACTGCCATCCGTTTTTTATCCTTCTCATTGTGTTCATCTCCATTACTAATGTAATCTACGGGCTGGTTCTAAATACATGCGAAAAACTTTAAGGGCTGATTCGTAGGGTTATTTTGATCATAAAAGTTGATATGAATAACTGTCCAAAACGGCTCAGTTTTAAAGTTATAGGATGTTCAATAATAAATTAATAATACAGTAAACGTATGTAACAAACAAAATGAACTTATAGAAATTGTTAAAATTGACTTCTGTCTTCTGTCGTACTGAATGGCGAACACTTTCAAAAATATCGGGTGTTCTGAATTGTTTCAAGTGATGCAACAATACGTTTTCTCAGTGAATTAACATTTTCAATGGGGGTCGTATAAACTAGTGACTTAAGGTGCATATCGCACATCTCAGCATTTGCGTAACTCATTTTAAAGAACAGAAGCTGGCAATAAACTTTAATGAACCAATGACTTGACACAATAATATTGAAATGACAAATATTTTGGCAGAGCCAACTACGATATTAGATGGTGTAAGTTATACTATACAAATTCTTAATTTATTATTGCATCCTATAACTTTAATACTAAGCCGTTTTGGACAGTTATTCAAGTCGGTGGATTGGTGTGGCGGTAACGCACTGCGCGGCGCGAACTTGGATGCGTAACCGTCAAAGCGGAACCGCTCGCCGGTAGGGCTCACGCTGAGTGAGCGGCAGATTATCTCTGGGTACTCCGGTTTCCCCTTCCTAGGTACACTAGTACCTAAACATGCTAAGCCAGAATCGAACTAATGTTCCCTCTGGTGTACGTCATGTGACAAGTAGATAGAGGGATCAATGGCAGCCACAAAAAGACGTACAAATGACACAATACAATACATAGAATCGGTACACAGATAGGTACACTGCACTACACTGACACATGCACTCTGAAGAGGCCCAGGCCTATAGTAGAGCACTACGATAAATCATCACAGTTATTCATATGAAATTTTATAATCAAAATAACCCCTTCAAGTTTTTCGCATATATTTAGAATCACCCTGTATACAGGGCGTTAAAAAAAAGTAAAACAATTTCATGGTATTATACATTTCGATGTGCTGATTCACAATAAAAAAGAATTTTTTCAAAATTCGCAAAATTATGGACATGCTTCTAGAAGAGTATATTTCTAGTGCCACTGGTAATAAACAAATGAGTGAGGGTATTCAACATAATTGTTTTACCACGTAACGATGTTGAATAACAAATGAATTAATTTTATTCTGACGTTTTGTAATAATGTACTGTAACCAGTGGCACTAGAAATGTACTCTTTTAGAAGCATGTCCGTAATTTTGCGAATTTTGAAAAAAAAACCTTTTTTATTGTGAATCAATACATCGAAATGTATATATATATATACCTTGAAAAAAGTTTAATCTATTTTTAACACTCTATATACCGGGTGTCCCAAGAAATCTGGGACATAGGGAATTAACATGTAAAATTGAAAAAGTTGCGATTACTTCTGTATTATACATTTTAGAGCTCTGAAATTTGGTACAGGTGTAGGGATAAGTTATTAGCAATGAATTAATTATATATGTATATTATATATAAATAGATTACTTTGTTTATTTTCACGTGCTTTATTTTATTTGAAAGCTACATGTTTCGTCGGCATTGCCTGATGCCGACGAAACATGTAAATTTCATTTATTTAAAAAATAATTATTATATTTATACACATAAAAAGGCCTATAATCGATATTCAAATAAGCTCCCACTTTTTACGTGACAATAACCTAATAATCTATCATAAAAATAACAATAACCTAATCGGGAGTAGAAACACTTAATTTCATAAATAACACTGGGGAACAATTTTGAACACATTTTTTGTTGACTTCGATTTTAAAGCTGATTCTAACTAAAATAGGCATGCTGAGTTCGAACCTGCATTTAGTTTTCTTCTATCACGTCAGGTTTTTTTTCTATCTCTTATTTTATGGTGATTAATTATACTGATTTTGAGACTACAGTTAGTTTTATTCTATCGTGTAATTTTTTTTTCTCTTGTGTATATCTCCAAGCGATTACTTTATCTGTGATGGTGGAGAGTATTAATGTTGATTGACTGATAATAGTCAGTCGATAGGGGTGGGAGATGACCTTGTAGAGCTGCGAAAGTTGACTAGAAATAGCACTACACCAGTACTGATTATGTGGGTATTTACACGAATAACAACGTTGAGAGTGTCGTAGTTCTTGTTGCAACTCGTGTTGTAAATCATTCAGATCATGTCTGCATCTTTTGTTACTCGTCGGAAGTGTATAAACAACCCAGATGGTTCACAGATTCGGCAGCTTATCAGAGATGATCATTGCATCGGAACAATGTCAGAACTGGAAAATAATGCTCCGTTATCATTCAAGGCGGTTGTCAAGGATTTTTTTGGAAATAGACGAGCAGAGAATTACACGGATATAGTCCAGAAACTCTTAGACACATTTAAAATGCTTAGTTGGAACATGAGTATCAAGGTGCATTTCCTGCATAGTCATATATGTAGATGTGTTCCCAGAAAATCTTGGTGCCACTAGTTATGAACAAGGTGAACGATTCCACCAAGATCTGAATGTTATGCAAACACGGTATCAAGGTAGATGGGATCAACATATGTTGGCAGACTATTGCTGGAGCATTCGACGGGATTGTCCACAAATTCCACATCCATTAAAACCTATAAGCGCAAATTTATGTCCTAATTGAAATGTCTTGGTCATGATTTGAAGTAAAGATACAATATATCCTTTGTATGAACAAAATAGTTGTGAATAAAGTACATTCAAGTAACTATATTTCTTTATTTTCACTCTCTATACAATTTTTATGTTTTTTGGAGGACACCCTATATCATAAAAAAAATCTGAAGTCATATTTGGATTCCCCACCCGAAAGTTAATAAAAGGCAAGTGTTAGATTTAACTCAACGAAAACACTGTTCCCCAGTGTAATGAATTATAATAAATCGAAACGAAATTGCAATATTTAGAAGCCTTTGGAAATGTTTCCATGCAACGCGTACCATGACAACCCACATTTATTTACAAAAACCTTTGTTATAATAAAAACTCCCTTATGAAAAGTGTTTTCGTCCCTAGGGAGTAAATGCTTTATTTCTGTCCCGCGTTTGACGCCATAGAAACCGACTTCTACTCCCGGACGTGTAAAAATACAATTTTTGCAAAAATATCGAATCTGGTATAAAACAACTGCAACTAAATATTTTATGTACGTGCAAAACAATTGAAATTCAACAATGAAATATATATATACTTAGATTTCCGAATTTCATTATCTAACATTTACTCAGAACTATTGTAATAAAGCCATGTAACATGTAGAAATCTGGAAAAATGAAATAGTGACTCAGAAAATTAATAATTTGAATGTGTATTATATAATTATAAATTTTAGCATAAGCAAATCTATACTGTAATCCAATATAAACTAAATGAAGAATTTGCAATGTAGCTATTTCCAACACAAACAAATTGATTATATTTTTATCAATAAGCTAGTAAGTCCACATGTTAATAAGATAATGACAAGTTAGCATTACCATTAAAAGAGAGTCGTTCTGTTTATTCCAAGACAACGAAAAAATTAAACTCAACCGTCTACATTTACAAATGAGCATAATGAATACACGTAAATGATTACACATTTTAGTGGAAGTTAGGGGGTTAAACTGCATGCCAAAATATTGAGAATTTTCTATCATTTTATGTATAAAAAACAACTTTACTACGGTGACTTTTTCTGTGTGTAATGCGCTGTCCGGTACGATCCAACAAAATTATCAGAAACTCCCTGACCAGCACATCCTTCTGACTTTCCAAATAGCTAAAAGAACATGTTTACAGAATTTATCCATCGACAACACAGCTGAAATGAGATACATTTCAAGCAAAAATCGGTGTCACCAATCGAAACATTCAAAAATAAATATCTCGTGTGCCGAGTTTTGTGATAAATTATGCAGATCTCGTACTACAGTGAACTGAAACTAAAGAAAGCCATCACAGTAAAGTTGTCTATCGTACATAAAATGGAATAAAATTATTTCTTTTCTGATGGGTAGTTAGACCACCTAACCCCCACACTTCGGACAAGAAAGCGTTATGAAAAATGTCAGTCGGCCCTGTATACACCTTCTGGATCACGTAATAACTATTACAACATAAGTTCGTTTGTACGTCGGTCGTCCGATTGCTGGTACGAGATTTTTTGTTCCACTCAGATCTCCTACTTAGATTGTTCAATAGATTTTTATTATTGATTTTTATAATTTTTTTCAAATACGTGTTATGGTTTAACTGTGAAAGGTATCTTTTTGTTAAAAAAAATATAATTTTTCCATATTTTTTTTGTTTTGAAAACTTATGAAGGGCCACAGAAGAAAAAAATATTCTTAATATCTCATTATAATAAGGCCCAGCTGCTGCTCCGTGCCTGGAAGCGCTTTCATTGGCCGTTTATTGACAAAAGCAAAACAGACTAAGCCAAAATAAATATAAACTAGGAATGGATACAGACATCCATGCCTGCAGCTCATCGACGTATGTCCAAGTCTGAATATATCACAAATTATTATTTATCTAGAAACACTTTTAGAATCCTTGGTGCCTAGGTCCCAAATAAAACAACAAATTTAAAACAAGTGTGAATACATTTTCTTCTCTCGACAAAAGCAAAGCAAACTAAGCCGACTATAAATGCATTGATCTTCTTTTGTTCAATTTTTAAATAAAAAATATTTTATTCTCCAATGGTCTTACATTATTTCAAAATAAACTAGTATTCAAAGAATGGGTTAGTCACCCATGCCTGCAGCTCATCGACGTATGTGCAAGTCTGAATATATCACAAATTATTATTTATCTAAATTCACTTTTAAAATCGTAGGTGCCTAGGTCGCAAATAAAACAACAAATTTAAAACAAGTGTGAATACATTTTCTTCTCTTGACAAAAGCAAAGCAAACTAAGCCGACTATAAATGCATTGATCTTCTTTTGTTCAATTTTTAATTTAAAAATATTTTTTTCTCCAATGGTCTTACATAATTTTTCAAAATAAAAAATATGGAAAAATATTGTTCCATTTCCTGCATATGCATGAAAATTTTGAATACAATTGAATAAAAAATAACGCAGAAAAAAAATAAAAACTGAAAAAAAGTTGCAAAATATTTTTTTTCTCAAGTGCGAAGGAAAATTTTGAAAAATAAAATGTACCTTGCACAACTAGACCATAACAAGTATCTGCAGAAAAAATTTCATAAAAATCCGTTGGGTAGTTTAGGAGATCTGAGTGGAACAAAAAATCTCGTACGAGCGAGCGAGCGAGCGGACGAGCGACATACATACGGACATATGTTGTAATAGTCATTTCGTGGTCCAGGGGGTCTGTCCGGGATTTCTGTGCAAAAATTTTTGAAATCGGAAGATGCTACAGACATCGTACCGAACACTATAGCTCTTCGACAGGAGGTCGATGAGCTAAAAATATGGAAAAATATGTTCCATGTCCTGCATATGCACAAAGATTTTGAATACAATTAAATTGGAAATAACGCAGAAAAAAAATTGGAAAATATTTTTTTTCTCAAGAACGATAACATTGATGTTATTCTAATATTAATTGCAATTATATCAATAATAGTTATTTATGTACCAAGGATGTTATGACGCTGATTATGCAGGAAATGTGACGATGTTCCAGCCCGAGGGTCTTTGGTAAAATAAAATAATCTTCAATCAATTAAAGTTTTGCCATGTCAGATGCTAAACGACTAAAATATTGTGATTACTTCTGAACAATACATTTTGGAACAAAAGTCTAACAAGGAGAGGTCGCCACCGCCGGGACACGGATTTGGCTGAAATTTTTTTTTGAAGTAGCTGTACACCTATGGTGTTTAGTGGCAAAGTAATAGCGCGCACTATTTTGTCCTTTTCGAGAAAAAGGGCTTTAAAGTTAACGCATTAAAGATAAAGCATTTATATACCCCTTAAAAATGTGAACTGACAGTTGTTACAGCGTTGTCGCGTGGTTATACGTCCTGCTTTACACGTGGTAGGTCAGGGTTCGATTCCCACTCAAGTTATGTTTTATTTTTACATTTGAATTATTCTTAATAAATTAAAAACTCTGAAAATTAATAATAAATTTATTTAATTTACAATCATCACTCTCTTCTTTCCGCGGATTTTTTTTTTCGTAACTTTTGGAATAGTAATCGTCATAAAAATAATTGAAGCAGAATCGTAGTGAAAACTTGGCCTCCTTTATAAACGATACTTATGCACGGGCAATTCAAATGCACGGATTATAAAAAACAAATGAATATATCTTAAGCAAAAACACATTATTTAAATTAATACATATTTAACATACATATTTTATGCATACATACATATGATTGTAAATTAAATAAATTTATTATTAATTTAAAGAGTTTTTAATTTATTAAGAATAATTCAAATGTAAAAATAAAACATAACTTGAGTGGGAATCGAACCCTGACCTACCGCGTGTAAAGCAGGACGTATAACCGAGGGGCTGGCCACTCTTGAATTACGGTGTACAAAATGTCTGGAATTACTTGAATTACCTATGAATTACCCGTGAATTACTTGAATTACTTGTGAATTGCCTATGAATTACTTGAATTACCTAAGAATTACTTGAATTACTTGTGAAATGCGTTTAAAATTTATAAGAATAACACAAATATACAGAACGGAGTACAAGGAAATCCATTACTTAGCAAGATATTAATACCCAGTTGCACCTGAGTGCGTTGTAACACGAAAAGTGCGAAAATTTATACGAGTTCTGACACGTTTAAAACTGTTGTAATAATTCTCGGCGGCTCGGGTTCGATTCCCGCGCGATGCATTTCTTTTTTTTTAATAAATACATTTTTTGACTAAATACATTTTACTTTACCTTTAGAATAATCGCAATGACAATATGTCTCATGCACATTTAAAAAAAAATATAAGTATGTTATGTATATTTTCAAAATTATTTATTCTTATTTTCATTAAAAACATTAGAAAATGAAAATTAATTATATTTATATTTTTACTGTTCTGTTTTATTTAAACATTTAATGCAATTCAAAACTACACAAAACGAAGAAAACAAAAGGCAGGATCTTGAAAAGGGTCTGCCAAAAGAGTTTGTTATGCAAACAAAATGTGACTAATTTATAGTTGTATGATATTTTTTTTCCTAGATATGTTTAGAATAGAACATCTAATTAAATCAATTGTAGAAGTTCATTGAAAATCAACAGTTGTATGTTGTGTTTCAGTGCAATAGTTTAGTTTTTTCGTATATTTGTGACAAGCGTATCAGGATTTCTTTATAAAGTGATCACAGAATTACTTGTGAATTACTTGAATTACTAAAGAATTATTTGAATTACCCATGAATTACTTGAATTACCGACGAATTACTTGTGAATTACTTGAATTACTAGAGAATTACTTGAATTACCGACGAATTACTTGTGAATTACTTGAATTGCCTGTGAATTAGAATTACGGTGTACACAATTTTTGTAAGTGGCCAGCCCCTCGCGTATAACCACGCGACAACGCTGTAACAACTGTCAGTTCACATTTTAAGGGGTATATAAATGCTTTATCTTTAATGCGTTAACTTTAAAGCCCTTTTTCTCGAAAAGGACAAAATAGTGCGCGCTATTACTTTGCCACTAAACACCATAGGTGTACAGCTACTTCCAAAACAAATTTCAGCCAAATCCGTGTCCCGGCGGTGGCGACCTCCCCTTGTAAATAAAAATTTGTTCAGAATTAAAAACTGCATGATAAGATGCCATATTTAATGCTTATATACGGTTTTTAACGAGTAATTCAATTTTGAAATACATACTACATTTGAAAGACAGTTTAGGAGGTCGTGAAACAAAAACGTTATGTTTTGATTTTTTGTTGTTGTAACTAACAAAAATACATGCAATTTTTGTTCCATGACCTTCCTAATATGTCATCAAAATGCAATAATTCAAACTTGATTTACTCGATATACAAAATTATTTGAGCACTGAATATAACATCACATACAGTTTTTAATTTTGAACAATTCTTTTATTTATATTATTCCTCTAAAATGCATTGTTCAGCAGTAATCACAATATTTGTATATTTACATGTCAATTCCCTATGTCCCAGATTAGATGAAATGAAAATAGAAAAGTAGCGTAGAAAGATATATTAACAATAAATATTTGGGGAAATTTTGTTTTGCTATGGTTGGCTACACTTCGAAATATTCAAAGCGCATGCTCTGTGACGAGTGACGAGATCACGTTTGAAGTGGTTAGAAGAATCACACTTTAGAGAACGTCAATACAACGTTCGCTCCTGAAAAGTAAATTTATATTAGTGAATTCAGACAAAATGTCAGGAGCAGCTGGAAAAGTTGCAATGTCTGGCCCACTTCGGGCTTTTGGCAAGAAACAAGTTGAGCAGGCATCACAATGGTAAATATTAATATGACATGTATTACATAACTTGTCTTCGAATTTTTACAATTAAATTTTATTAATTTCAGGGTTGCTTCTGCAACTACTTTTGGTTTGACTGCTGGTACTGGCTTGTTATATTTCACAGACTGGAGAGTGTTTGTCAACTATATCCCTTTTTATAATACCAAATTCAGTGAGGAACCTGAATCCTAGGTTATGTAACATTGATAGTACTGTACTACAAATTCATGTAAATTATTTAATCAATATACAGCTATAATAGAAAATAGTTTGCTTGTGTATTATCTAAGTGTAGTTTTATTTTTACATGTTCCTGTAATTTGTGCTATAGATGTTCGAGCTATCAAATTTTACACTTTTGTTTACATATATGTTATTTTTTAATATTTCTGGTATATCTTTTTACGTGAGAACTCCATTTTAAACAAATAACATATATTACGTTATTTACTACATTTTCTATCGTATCCATTAGGTGATGTAATAACTCTTCTTGGGATTTTCAAGTGATTTTAGTAAAACTTGGAAATACGTGGAATGGATGGACATAATTATAATTGCAGTTCAAAAATTATAAGCTTATGTTATACCAAGTGATTCAGAAACAGATTGTTGGGGCGTTTATTCGGATTATAAATGCCATATGTCTATCTGTATTGCCCATGGCACACCTATCATACAGCATCATGTACCGTCATATAAAAGAACGCACCTGTCTATGATGAAAAATAGCGGCTCCTCTATTTTCAATACAGCAATACGATGAAACGAAGGTGTCTTATTGCACACGTATCTTTTGTGTTTATATTTGTCATTTTAGTTCGAAAAACGAATGCGTTCTGTTTTTTTCATCATTTTTACGACGCTGTTGTGCCATGGGCATAAGGTAATCGCGTTTATTTAAAAATGAAACCATTAGTATTCTATAATAAAAATGAAAATGTAATATTTGGAACATTACCAATGAGTAAATATACGTATTTTGGATATTTAATCGAATATAATATCGTAAAGTCTGTTTGATCCTATATAGAATTTTTTACATATATAAAATTATATATTAGCGTTATAACATATAATTCCGGTATGGAATAAGTTGATATTTCGTGAATTATTTGACAGTCAAATTATAAAATTGTTATGTTATTTGATACTTTAACATTTGAGTTCTTTAATACAATATCCTACCCTACTCAGTTATTGGTTACTTACAATAAAATGTTTTGTTACTCACTTGAAACAGATATTCTATGGCATAACTAGTTAAACCATAAAATAGCTATATGCCTTTCATGAAATAAGTAGTTTTTCCAGAGAATATCAGATTATACATTTTAATTGGAATTACTTTTGAACAATATATTTTTTTAGTAAAGTGTACATAAATATAAACAATGTTTATATGTACTTTTGTTCAAACCTGACAGTGTCATAATGATAACGAAAATAGTAGCTTTATAAATAAATAATGTGATATACAAACAAAGTAGTTAAATATTTTATTTATTTAATATAAAGGCAGGTTTTTTTCTTAATATCAATGTATGGTATAAACTGATTATTTGATTTTATGCAGTCTGCTGCACTAAAGTATTCGTCGCAGAGTTTAAGCACTAAATCGAATTTAAACACATTCATGCAGCATGTTTGCAGAGTGGTCTCTATCTCTAGCATAACGTGCAATCATGTTATTGATCAATCACTTGGAACTCGTTAAAATTCGACGAGCAGAGAAGGCTTATAATGAAATCAAAAAATAATCTAATGTAAAATACATCATCGCATATTGGTTTTGCTTCATAGATGAGAAAATAGTGACTAGAAATAAATTAAATTGTCTGAAGAGTATCCACACGAATACAATGCTTAAGTTCTTAGAAGATGAGGGCGAATTATAAAATAAATTATATCTAAAGTTTTGTAATAAAATCAATATTAAATATATTATAGCAGTAATACAAAAACCGCTATCATTTTTATGTATGTTATTTTATTTTTATAGGGATGTGGTGGATTACTGTGTGTGGTACTTTACTCGTAATACACGTTGGACTAGCTCTACCGCTCGATGCTAGATTACATGTAATTAGCCGAATTCTACACGAAGTTCCGCTCATTGATGGGTAACTATAAAAGAAATTTATAAAAAAAAAACATATCTTCAGATACTAATTCCTTAGTCTTCTGATTATTTGTGTATTTATAAAATGTACAGATTCGGTATTCAGATCTGAGTGCTTGCCAATGAAGAAATACAATTTTGCATCAAAGCAATAAATTTATTGTTGAATAAATAAAATATACTTTAAACGTAAATTGTCAATTCTGAAATAATTTAAAATATGCATACGTATATAAGCATTCATTAAAAATGGAATTTAGAAATTACGTATATACATCTTTACATATATGTATATAAAAATGAAATTGTCTGTCCATCCCTATTGCCTATTCCTTGTTTTCCAACGTTTGTTAGAAGATCGAAACCTAACTATGATCACGCGGGCCTACTGTAAAATTCCGATATTCATACTACAAAGGTAGGAAGAGGGAAAAATAAATTTGACTATAAAAAATAGTATATTGTAATTCTTTTGTTCAGATTTATATCAAAATCATTACAAAATAGATTTTATCGAAAATTTCAATAGTTAGAATTCTATTGATTGATATTAGAAGCCCGTACGTCAGATGTACTTAAATCAATTATATTAATATAAAATAAAACAACTATGCATATAGAAATTACGAATTATATATTAGGTGTATAAAGTAGTACATATTTTACATTTTATTGATTCTAAATAACCTTAACAATACTCAAAATTTAATGTAACAAAAGTAAATAGAGATTCCGGAGTTCATATTTTTAGTCCGTACTGATAAAATTTTTACCTTGGACACACAATCTAGCCAAGAGTCCTGACATTTGCAACAATGAACATAGACCGTCCACAATTCTTTGATGCGTGATACCGATTTCCTAAAACATACATGAGAATTTCAAGGAAAGCACTCCATTGCAAAAACGATAAAAACGTACCATAACATATGTCAATTTCAGTGTTTCAGGAATTTCCAGATTTTTACACACTTTAAAAATGTTTTTAATTATATCTTCAGCCGCATACCCCAAGTACCATAAACTTTGCATAATCTAAAAAACAATGGTACGATATGAACAGGAATTTTTAAAGAAATACATTTACACGTTGCACAATTGCAACGAAAATATGATTATTCAATACTATTTACCTTGTATGCACTATGTATATCACCATTTCTGCAAAACATCAACATATTTTTGATCAATAAAGGATGCGGCTCATCACAAACTTTGAATACATTTTCACTATTAACATGGCCAAACCCATTAGCAGTTGCTTGCAAATTGTTCAAAGCTTGCCTCATATCACCTTGAGAAGTAAAAACAATAGCTTCTAATCCGTCCTCTGTGTATGATAGCTATATAAAAAGAATTAACGAATAAGTGCTAAGTAGATTAAATACACATTCCATATTATTACTTCTTCTTTCTGACATATTTGAATGACTCGAGCTAAAACCTGTTCGTCAGTTAGCTTGGAGTATCTTAAAACGCAACATCGCGATTGAATTGCTTCAATTACTTTTTCACTGTAATTACAGGCCAATGCAAATCTTGTTGTATTACTGTACAGTTCCATAGTTCGACGTAGTCCTTGTTGAGCACCTTCTGTCATACTGTAAAATATGAACTTACAATATTTAAATTTAAATTTATACTGATCATTTAATACCTGTCTACTTCATCCAATATGACAATTTTGTGTCTACCACGAGGCAATGTAACTTTTTGTTGAGCGAACATTTTAATTTTATTCCTTACTACATCTATACCTCTATCATTGGAAGCATTCAGTTCAAGTACGGCATCTTTAAATGCTTGGCCAAGTAATATTCGGGCTAGACAAAGAATTGTGGTAGTTTTGCCAACACCTGGTGGTCCCGATATGATTATGTTTGGCACGTTGCCTTTCGTTGCAAATACAGATAGCCGGCTAATAGTGTCTTCGTTTCCTAATATATCACTGAAGGTTTTCGGTCGGAACTTTTCAATCCTTGAAAAAATAAAATGTATTGTAAGACATTAATTCAACCAATTCCAGATATACACTTTAAGCATACTTAGCCAGTTACAACAAAGGGAACGATATTTCAAAATAATTAAATGCCCAATGACATACAAGTATAAAAAACAAATATGCTAAGAGAAATAGTAATCTGCTCTGATAAACCAAAACAGAGTATATTAAAAATATCAATTCAAAAAAATTTATAAAGTTGAATACAAACAGAGAAATTACGTGCAATATCAGAAAAGCAACTAATGACATTTTAATAATATATTAATCGTAACTAACAAATGATATGTAAAGCTGTCAAATTTTCTAAAATAGATTTTTCTGCATTTTTTTGTTTCAAATGTTTCACAAAAATAATAATTTAATATCAAAATTTGTTATGATATTACTTAACCTATAATTTCAACTTACCATGGCAAAGAGCGTAGTTTTTCCTCTTCCGCAGTTAAATTCTTAGACGTTGTAGGGCCAGCTATTTCCTCAACCTCCATAGTAGTATTCATTATATATTACAGTTAATTAATTACGAAAGTAACACTTATTTTAAATTCAAGTAACCACACAATCTTTCCCACCAAAACTTCACCATGCTGCATGTTGTCATGCTGTTGCCATGTTGAAATGTTGCCACCACAAAAATTGACAATGTGAACACAACCGGCATAAAATATTTCCCTAGTAATCAATATATGGACTCCATATTATGGAGCTTCTAGTACAGACGTCTGCGCTGTAAACCTAAATCGTAAAATTCAAATGGTATACTTTGAGTATAATTATGATTTTTTTTCAGGCATAACGATTTACCCTGGAACATTAGGAAATTTTTGAAAAACCAAATTCATGATTTTGAGTTTAGTGAAGATCTTCGGCAAATAGCACCGTGGTCACATAGCGCATGGTCACATACGGACTTAAGACGACTTAAAGAAGGAATGGTAGCAGCACAGGTAAACTTGTTTGGTGCATCAGATCAATCCGCTATGTTTTAACCATTTTAGATATTTAAACTACAACCCGTATATAATATAGTGCATATGTTTCTATAATTTATTTAACAACCTCCACCTCCATTTTCATGTTTTTATATTTTTATTGCATTATGTTAATTGATGTGGACAATTGTAGAATATTGTATAATAATTTTTATATACATAATATGTACTAATTTATTATACCTATTATACTTGCATTAGCTATTATACTGCAAACCCTCAATGCATATTTTTTAACATTTCGAGAAATAATTGCCTCTTTTTCTCTATGTGAGCTTATTTATGATAAATTTATTTACTATTATTTAATTAATTATATATGTATATTATATACTATTATTTAGTTACATCTCTATATAACAACATGATTTAAAGTATTAGAATATGTTAGTGTTACTTAAATATTTTCTGTATATAGTTTTGGTCAGCATATGTGCCTTGTTCATCGCAACATTTAGATTCCGTACAACTCACTTTAGAACAAATAGATCTAATAAGAAGAATTGTAACAAAGTATCCTAAACATATGGCGTTAGTGACAACGGCAGAAGGTATAATTTAATTGATGTTTATATTTAGCAATAAAAAACATACTTTGCAATGAAATACTTGATTTCTATAGTAGTAATACTAAAAGAGCTATATAAATTTCTTATTCATATTTTATTAACGCTCATTTCTGATACTCCGATTTGTAGGAATAGTTAAAACACACGCTTCGGGGCGTATTGCTTCTTTAATAGGTATTGAGGGTGGCCATTCGATAGGAACAAGTCTCGGTGTACTTCGAATGTTTTATCAGCTTGGAGCAAGATACTTAACAATTACACATACTTGTAATACACCTTGGTGAGTAAAAATTGTATCTGATTCGAATGCAGAATATAATTTAATTTATATATATATATATATATATATATATATATATATATATATATATATATATATATATATATATATATACAATTTTAATGCTTATATGCGACTCTAATTTCCTATGTTTGTGTTAGGGCAGACTGCTGCATAGTGGATGAGCCGGGACGAATTCCTCATATCGGCGGGCTGTCTCATTTTGGCACGGTGAGTTATTACACAACAAACAGATTAATCAAAATGCCAAATGAGTTAACTTTGCTTGTAGCAATATGTGTTGATACATGTAAGATCCTAAATAAACATCTTGAACTTATGTTGCATAACTACCGGCAACGGAACTGTGCATATAAACCGAATAATCGAATGCATCCCTATGCTGTTTCCGATCATCAACATTTTTATATGTATATCGTCATTCAAGATACGTTTTTAACCACATATTAATCATAATTAATAAACTAATTAATTAATATTAACTATATATTAACGATCCTAATTTAAATTTTGTTACAAGTAATTCAAATTATAACAATATTTCAAATATTTTAAGTTTATTTGTGCCGATATATTTCATTAGATTCAAATCAAGCAAGAAGTGTTCAAGTTTGACATGGACTTTATTTTTTAAGCCGTACGATTATGAATCTATATATGTATACCCAACCATCGTTATACGGCCTAGATACGTTCCGGAAAAGTTGGCCGTAAAGCGAAAAGCCGTATAACGAATCAAACATTATTTTAACGAATTAAGCTCTTCATAATTTTGAAGTTCATGAAATAGTGTATGGTATTGTCTCTTTGATTATATAATAATATTTCCTCATCTTCCATTATTTGTTCTACGTGCATTGAACAAAGTATATGATACTAAAATATTGAAAATTTGTCGGCGATCGCCTAACGCAAACCGTGTCAGTGTGCGTTGCTAAGTTCGCCATAGCCACCGCGCCCGCTTCCGCTACTGCCACCGCTTCGGCACCGCGTTGGTTTGCGCTCCGCTTTAATCGAGAAGGTCGTGGCGTATTTCTGTAAATATTTTGTCTTTGTTTTGTTTTCATAGCCATATATGATATTTTAATTACATGCCAATATATAAATACATTTTACTCAAAATTTGAGAAAGATTTTTTCTTAAGCTTATTGTTTCCTATAACTTTCATTTGAAAACTTTTTCCATATCCCTTTTAGTTCCTCCAATAATTCGCAATGTTCGATTTTAATGTTCAGTAAACTTCCTCTTCCGGTTGTGCGATTATGCTCGAAATCTAATCAGCTCTTCGTATAACCAATAAACTTTTAAATACGAAGTTTCATTGTCCTGTCTTTGCTCGTTTTTAAGATAATGAACATACAGACACACATCCACACACACAGACGTCATTGAGAAAGTAGTCAAAACGTATTCAGGGAACCTCAAAACATGTATTTCATGATTCCTATACTTCCTTTATACTATGTATAAGAAAGTAAAAACAACAATAATTTGAAACTAACCTCACTATTACTCTTTATATCAAACTTTCGCGCATAGAAATGCCGATTAGCTCTTCTTAGCATTTGTTGCGAGTAGTGCCTCATCGGTAAGGGGGTAGGTTGCTAAACTTAGATAAACTGAGCTACGACTTCTAAAAAGAACACGCAAATAACTAAGCCGCTGTGAAATAACTGAGCACTTAAGCCAGCTTAGGTAATGCTGTTGAAATAAAAATATAAATATAAAGTAGTAAAAACGAAGTAATTTTTATCAATTTATCAATTTTACTGCTAATTTATTTATTTCAAAAAATAATACATTATACACCAAGGGAGAAAAACGCCTTATTTCTCCTGAGGTATCATCTGAAATACAAATACATCGAGGGAAAATTAGTGATCTCTCGAATTGTATATACTATTTTTTAGTAGAGTAGAAACACTTAATTTCATAAATAAAGAATTATAACATATCGGAGCAAAATTACAATATTTAGAAGCCTTTGAATGTTTCGATGGAACCGAACATGCAACGTGCCATGACAACGAACATTTATTTATAATAGTACATTATACACCAAGGGAGAGAAACCTCTTATTTTTCCTGAGGTGTAATTTGAAGTCCGAGGACGAAGGGTGGTCTCTCTTGAGGTGTATATACTATTTTTTCCGCGTTCGGGAGTAGAAACACTTAATTTCATAAATAATGAATTATAATAAATTGGAGCGAAATTGCAATATTTAGAAGCCTTTGGAAATGTTTCCATGCAACGCGTACCATGACAACAGACATTTATTTATAATAACCTTTGTTATAATAGAAACTCCCTTACGGAAAGTGTTTTCATCCCTAGGGAGTAAATGCTTCACTTCTGTCCCGCGTTTGATGCCATATAAATCGACTTCTACTTCCGGACGTGTAAAAAACTTTTTTAAGAATTAAAATTTCCCTGAGGAAATTGTTATCCTATCTCCTAAGTGCTTTACTTCTATCACAATTTTGCGACCATAGAAGCCGACTTCTACTCTCGGCGGGGGAAAACATATATTTTTTTTAGCTTATCGACCTCTTGTCGAAGAGCTATAGTGTTCGGTACGATGTCTGTAGCATGTTCCGATTTCAAACATTTTTGCACAGAAATCCCGGACAGACCCCCTGGATCACGAAATGACTATTAAAACATATGTATGTCGCTCGTCCGCTCGCTCGTACGAGATTTTTTGTTCCACCCAGATCTCCTAAACTACCCAACGGATATTTATGAATTTTTTTCTGCAGATACGTGCTATAGTCTAGTTGTGCAAGGTACAT
This sequence comes from Carabus problematicus, assembly GCA_963422195.1. NCBI lineage: Eukaryota > Metazoa > Arthropoda > Insecta > Coleoptera > Carabidae > Carabus > Carabus problematicus. Next base: position 10,979,784 of record OY728585.1, on the reverse strand, counting down.
TTTATTTTTCAAAATTTTCCTTCGTACTTGTTAAAAAAATATTTTTTCTGTTTTTAATAAAAAATTTGGAAAATATTGTTCCATTTCCTGCATATGCAAGAAAATTTTGAATGCAATTGCATAGAAGATGAAGGAGAAAAAAAAATACAAAATAAAAAAACTTTGAAAAATAAAAACTATATTGCACAACTAGACTATAACAAATATCTGCAGAAAAAATTCATAAAAATCGGTTGGATAGTTTAGGAGATCTGAGTGGAACAAAAAAAGCGAGCGAGCGGACGAGCGACATACATACGGACATATGTTGTAATAGTCATTTCGTAATCTAGGGGGTCCGTCCGGGATTTCTGCGCAAAAATTTTTGAAAATGGAACATGCTACAGACATCGTACCGAACACTATAGCTCTTCGACTGGTGGTCGATGAGCTAATAATTAAAAATACATGAAAGTTTACCATTCCTCAAACAAAAATTAATTTATAGACAATATTTAATCTAATATTGAGAATTTTTAGCTTGTAGTAAAAGAGATGAACCGACTTGGTATGATAGTGGATCTTTCCCATGTGTCTGTACCAACGATGCTCGATGCCCTGTCAACAAGCAGCGCACCAGTAATATTCTCGCATTCATCGGCACATGCGATATGTAACAGTTCGAGAAATGTACCGGATCATGTACTTAGAAAAGTGGTAAGTTGCGTAGTAATATGTATAAAAATATATAATTACATAAATCGGCTGATCCAATTACGAGGCCCACGAATGCTAACTTTATTGTTTGAATAGATAAAAAAAATCGATTAAATAAACAAAAATGTACTATTTTGGTCGTTTTTGAGTTATAGCAGTTTGAAATTTTTTTTAATGGAATGGTATATTCAAATTATTACCGTTCGAAGTTCGAAAGCTTTTTGTAACCTGCATATAAAAGGTTATTATTATTTTGTTCGAAAAATTAATAATTTAAATAATGAAGAATTTTTCACCATGAAAAATCTGACAATATATTCCGATATAGCAACAGTGTTGATTTTAGTTGAAAGAAGTAATAGGGTCTTAAGCAACGATCTAGAAATATATAATTCAATCCTTGTTCAAATTAATTCTTGTGTCCTATTAATAATTTTCTACTAAAATACTGTTTGATTTCATTCCAAATTTAAATTGAACTTTATTCTAATTTCAAACGACTGTATTTCCGTATTTATTGAGAATTAGACACGTGTTTGTATGAACACTTTTACTCTGAATAATTGATAGTATAACTTCCCCAAATATTTGCTATTCGTCCTCCACTTACGAGTGTCGCCACTATCGAGTTTTTCGAGGTACTAACCGTCTCTCAGCCAAATTTTTGCTTCAAACTACGAGCCTTTATTATTTTTTACGGTTAGCCGATTGCAAGTGTTGTCTCCGGTGTTATTATTGTACATATTTGTATTTTATTTAGTTTTTATTTAGAATTTTCCAGTTTGTAATTTTAATATTGGCGTTATTTTCCCACTAAGGTACCAAAATGTTTTTATCAATTAAACTTATATTCAAAATTGATTGCAATGTATATTAAAAATATGTATAAACTGTAATAAATACTAGAATAACATTAATAATTTACTTAATCGCTTATTTTACCCATTGGGGATTCAACAATTTCACGTGTACTTTAATTTAGATGACTATATATTTCATATTTTTTGATACCCCTGAATGGATTAATGGCATTTGAATGAGAGACAATTAGTTGCGTTATTTTACCACAAATCTCAGCTAATCTTACCTCACCTCAGTTCGAACAAAATTTTCTGCCGTTCTTTTTATGTAGACGCAAGTAGGTAAGCTGTGTCTGAAGGGTGGTAAGTTCCTCCCCCCTTGCCTATGCTACACAATCACTGTAGATCATGCTTGTTGATGTTTAAATCTCACAAGGGGAGGTCACCATCGCCGGAACACGGATTTGACTGAATTTTTTTTTAAGTAGCTGTATACTAATGGTGTTTAATGGCAAAATAATCGCGTGCACGATTTTACGCTATTACTTTGCCACTAAACACCATTAGTGTACAGCTAAATCCCTGTTCCGGCGGTGGCGACCTTCCCTTGTTAGTTGTGGAGTGGGAGATGAATTGTTAAAGTTGGACAGTCTTTTACTAACAAAACTATTTACACGTATACTATATTTAAGCTGGTTAACTAAAAACGGTATACAATTTACATAACTAAATAATAAAAAATAAAACCGAAGTAACGAATTAATACTTTGATTGGTTACTAAATCACATAACATTTGTAGACAAAAAAAAAAAAAACTAAATAACAACATAATAACATATTTAGGATAAATAGATATAATATTTATAGATATACAGATAATATTTGGTTAAGGTTAAGTCTTGTTATGACAACCAACTGAGATATTTACAAAATGGCCGTTTTATTTACAGAGAAAATATCTTAGCTCACTTCAGTTTAAACTCACCTAACTTTAATACGAGGTTCGATAAGATTGACTGAGATTTGTGCTAAAAAGATCGAAGCTTAATCGACATACGAGGATATCGAATTACGGGCTCCATCACGGAACAAATTAAACTCTTAAGTAGAGATTCCACTGTATATATGATTTATAAAATTTAAATATATGTATGTAGTCTACTTCACAAATATATATATATATATCATTTTTACCTAAAAAAATTTGAAACAAGAGTTGTAAGTAGGGCGGTTGAATGATTTTTACACTCGGGCGGACAGTTTATTTGGTTTGGCTCTGATGCATAAAGTAGACTTCCGATTATCCGAAATGTCGGTTTTTCGACTAATCGAATTTTCAATTAATTTGATTAATAATTTTATTTAAAGAGTCACTTCAAATTATCATTAATTAACATATGGGGAGGCAATAAATAATTTTTAGCGTAGAAAACATATTACTAATGTATTTACATACAATGTTGTTTGAAAAACATATTTTTATGCAGTGGCGTAGCTAGAAATTTTGGGCCCCTATGCAATCATGGTCGGAGGCCCCCCTTCCAATCAATTCAATTTCAATAGTCTTTTTATTGTTGTTTTTGTACCTTACAGTTCGTTACAATTCTTTGTTTTGGAGTCTCCTACACAGACATGTGTTCATACCCCGATTTTTTATCTTATCTGTTTATGTATAACTTATGCTATTTGTTTTGTTTAAATTTGGTTGATATTGTGTGTGTATGTGTGTGTGTGTGTGTGTGTGTGTTTTTAACAGGAAAATTATGTAAAAAAAAAAAACCTGCTTTTGTAATTGTGTGTGTCTTAGTCTAATGTGTCTTAGCCTATATGTACATTATTTACATTATTTACAATATTTACATTTATATTTAACTTATATTTAACTTAAAGTAAGGGGGCTTATGTTTAAATACCAGGTTGGGGTGTTTGTCTGGTGTTTTGTGAATGTTTTTTATTAGTGGGTTATTGTTTGTTTGCTTTTTGTAAAAATTCACTGATAATTTTTGAATGTAGTCTTTTATATATTCGATGTTAGCGTTTTCGTGTAGTTGCGTTATTCGTGTAAATCTGTCAGAGTTTGTGATTAGTCTCAATATTTTGTTTTGGTATATTTGTAGTGTTTGCATTGTTGTCTTTGGTATGTGGCACCATACCGGGGCGGCATATGTTATAGCTGGTCGTATTATGGCTGTGTAGATCAGTTTCTTATTTTTTGCACTCATTCTTGTGTTCTTAACCAGTAATGGATACAGTGATTTGGTTATGATGTATGCTTTCCGTATTGATTGTTTAATGTGTTGTTTAAAGTTTAATCGTGTGTCCAGGTGAACCCCTAGATATTTTACTTTTTCTGTGATGACTGTGGGCGTGTTGTTTATTATTATTGGAGTGAGTATCTTCGTGTTTTTGTATTTTCTTGTAAATGCTATATTTTCTGTTTTGGATGCATTTAGTTGGATTTTCCATTTGTCGAAATATTTTTCTAGAATTCTTGCGTGTTTTTGAAGTTGTTTATTTGCGCCGGCTGTCTTGTGCGAGTGTGCGTAGATGGCTGTGTCATCAGCGTATAATGCTATGTGTGTTTTTGCGGTTGTTGGGATGTCGTGTATGTTGTAATTAAAAATTGTTGGACCAAGTACAGAGCCTTGAGGGACCCCCGCATTCACTGTTATTATTCGTGAGCATGTGGTGTTTATTCTAACTTGGAATTGTCGATTCGTTAGGTATGAGTGTATTAGTTTGATTAGTGTTGTCGGGTATTGTATTTGTATGAGCTTGTATAGCAGTCCGTTAATCCATACTGTGTCAAAGGCTTTTTGTATATCTAGTAATAGCATTGTTGTGATGTTTTGTTTGTTGTAATTTAGTATGATGTCATTTACTATTCGAGTTACTTGTTGGACAGTGTTGTGTTTTGCTCTGAAGCCAAATTGTGTATTTGGTGTTATTTTTAGTTTTGTGTCTATTTTGGTTAGTCTTTTGTGTAATATCTTTTCCGTGAGTTTTGCAAGTGTTGGGAGTAGACTGATGGGGCGGTAACTATCGGGTGATTTGGGGGTTTTGTTTGGTTTGAGGATGGGTATTATGTGAGCGATTTTCCACTGCTGCGGGAAGAAGTTTTGGGTGATAATTGTGTTGATAATGTATGTTAGTTGTGTGTATGCCTTTTTGGAGAGATTTTTTAGTATTACGTTGTCGATGTTGTCAGGTCCTGGTGCTTTATTATTGGGTAGTTTTTTGGCTATTTGTGCGATTTCGGAGGGTTTTGTGAGGAGTTTCTTGCGTTGTTCTGTGTCTGGTGGATGTTTTGTCGCAAGAAACAATTTTACCGTGTTGTTTATGTGTTTGTGTTCGTCTGTATTGTCTATGTCGATGTTGTGTATTTGTTCGAATGTGCGTGCTAACATGTCTGCTTTTTCTATATCTGTAGTTGCGTGTGTGGTGTTGTGCTCTAGGGTGGGGATTGGTTTGTATGTTTTCCTTAGTGATTTGGCTATTTTCCATAGTGAGTTGTCCTGTGGATGCAGGGCTTCAAGTTTTGTTTGCCATGTTGTATTTAGGTGTGTTCTGATTTCAGAGTTAATTTGTCTGTTCATAATTGTCATGTGTGTTTTGATGTGTGTGTCGCGTGTAGCTTGCCATTGTTTTCGTAGTCTGTTTTTCTGTTTGATCATGTCGAGTATGGGTTGTGGTAGGTTGTCTTGTGTTATGCTTATTTTCTTCTCCTGCGTGTGTTTTCGTTTTGCATGTGTGATTGCTTGGGTAAATTTAGTGACTTCCTCTTCTAGTTCGTCTGGGTTTGTTATGTTATTGTTTATGCGTATGTGTTTGTCTAGTGTGTGTCTGAAGTCTGTCCAATTGGTTCTGTTGTAGTCTGTGATGATTTTGTGTACAGGTGGTGGTTTAGGTGTGTTTATTGTGAATATTACTGGGTTGTGATCCGAGTCGAGTTCAGCAAGTGTTTGAGGATGTGAAATGTTTCGTATGTGTTTATTAATTATTATGTCTATGGTTGTTGGTGTTGTGTTATTATCTGGGTAATGTGTTGGTGTGTTGGGGTGTAGGATGATTGTATTGTGATTTAACATGTGTGTGTGTATTGTAACTCCGTTTCTGTTTCGTAAGTGACAGTTCCATGTTTCATGTCTTGCGTTCAGGTCCCCCACTATCAGGACTTTTTGTGCGATGTTTTGTAGAGTGTCGAGGTCTGTGTGTGTTATATTGTTTCGTGGGTTGTTATAAGCTGATATTATGTGTGTGTTGTCTATGAGTTTAATGCAGAGTGTTTCGAGAGTTGTGTTTGGTGTATGTATGTGCGTGTGTGGAATGTTGTGTTTGATGGCAATTGCTACACCGCCCGCTGCGTGTGCACACTGTCTGTCGTTTCGAATTACGTTGTACCCTCGCAGTTTTAGTTTGTCTGTCTGTGTTAATTTGGTTTCATTTATTAGTAATATGTCGATTTCATACGTATGTAAAAAGTTGATTAGTTGGGCTATTCGGTGTCTAACACCGTTGGCGTTCCATGTGCATATCTTTATTTTCTTATATGTCATAGTCGGCTAGATTACTTGTGAATTGTGTGAATGTATGGAATTTTTCTTCTTGTGTGTTGCATTGTTTTAGCAATGTGTTTAGGTCTTTTACTGCTTTAGTTAAGCCTCTGATATTCACCAGGGTATGTAATGTGGCGAATTCATTCATTAGTTCGTTGAAGGAGTCAATTGGTTGTTGATAGCTCATGGGAGGGTTTCTGTTGTTGGCACATGGTGCTCTTTGTTGTGTGTCGTCACTGTGGGGTCGTTCCCTACCAAGTTGCCGTTGTTGTTGTTGTCCTGTTATGTTTGAGTCCGCTGTTGTTGGGGTTGACGTTGTAGGTCGTCCCGCCCATGCGTTGTTTTTTGGTTGCGGTGCATCTTTGTATTGTAATTGCGGGTAATGTGTGTCGCTGTGTGTATATTTGTTGTTGTCTAGTCTCGGTTTGTCTTGTGTTGATTTGTTTTGTCTTTCTTGTTTTTGTTTTATCCAGTTGATTCTTTGTGTGTATACCGGACAGTCGAGGCTGTTGGACTGATGTTTCGCACTGCAATTGCTGCATTTCGGTGTTTGTTCTTTATTTCGGCAATCTTTGGTCCAGTGGTTGGCGGAGCAGAACATACATGTTATCGGTCCTCTGCAGTTGGATGTTGCATGTCCCCATGCCTGACATCTGTGGCATTGTGTGATTTTTCTCGTATTTCTTCTTCTTTCAAACATCACTCTCGTGTATGCTATGTTTCTGATTTGTGATTCTAGGTGTTTCATTGTAATAGTGTTGTCGGTGATTAGTAAGTAGAGTGGACGGTTTATGTTTTTCATCTTATAGCATTTTTTCACGGGATTTTTGTATTTCTCTTTTAGTTCTTCTTCTATTTCTTCCGTCGTGACGTCTTCAGCTAGCCCACGAATTACAAACGCATGCGTTTTTTCAGTAGTATCTGTGTACGTGTGGAATGATGTTTGTTTTTTGTCGAGATATGTGATGAGCTTTTCTCTGTCCTGTCTATTACTTATTGTTACGTTTATATTTTTGCTGGTGTATCTTATATTGAAATTGCCTTTGGTTATTCCTTTTATAAGTTGCACGATTTGTTTGTGTTGGTTTGTCTGTCCGTGTATTACGATTGGTGGGGGCGGCTTTTCTTTCTTATTAGTCGTCTCCTCTTGTTCTTGTGTTATTTCCATGTCGTCTAGTTCTCCCTCTTCGTCTAGGTTGGTTAGTACTTCAAAACTGTTGCGAGTGTTGATGCCGCTTGTGCTTGGTTTTGGTATGCTGTCATTTTTGGCACGTTTTGGATTTTGTTTTCCAGTCATGATTAGGTCGTCTATGTTTATGTTGTTTGTCTCGATATGTTCATTTTTGTCACTATTAGAGGGATAGTTAGTGTTTTCTGCATTAACACTGTTCGGGGTGGTTCTGCCACAGTTCGCGGTTGCGCTGCGGGTCACTGGCCCGCCTTGTTGATGGAACTTCCTTCTAATTTGGGGTTTTTTAATATTCGATTTGATAGTGGTAGTTTTGGTGTCGATTATGTTGTGTTTTATATTTTGCGTCGGCCGCATTTACCAGATCTCTGGTTATATGCGGCGATACACTGTTTCAACTTGTTTTTGTCGTAATCACTTCGCGTCACTGTTTTCACAAGCGTACTTAGGCACGTCCGTCTGCTAACACAGTTCACGAGCTACTCCCCCCTTCCATGTTGGTTATAATTTTTTAAAAATACACAGAAAAATTTAAATTTTTGCAAAACTTTTTCATAACTATATAAATAATAAGTTGTATAAATAAAAAAACAATATACAGAGGGTATGTTATTTTCTTTTATCTTGATAATATTATGTATTTTTTCTCAGTTCACTTGTCCAAACCTAGGGCCCCCTATATTCGTGGGCCCCTATGCATTGCACACGTTTGCTCTACAGTATCTACGCCACTGTTTTTATGTATACATATAGCTGGAAATGAACTAAACGTACAGTTATATTTTATTAACACGAATTGGTTGTAGAAGTTTCACGAAAAGACATAAAAGAAGTAACTTCTGACAGTGGAAATAATATTTGTATTTCCACACATTTCTACTGTTATTATTTAATATAATCTTACAGGCCATATCTGTTAGTTGCGTAATATATACGTGTAACAAAATTTCTTAGTACCTGTGTAATTTTTTTCCAGGCAATAAACGGAGGTTTGGTTATGGTTGCGTTTTATCCTCATTTTATTAGCTGTGGCGATACGGCAACAATACAAGACGTGATAGGTAAGTGGGAATAAACAGAGCTATAGCTTGCCGACTGTGTGTAAATTTGGCTCTATAATATGTACATTGTACATATCTCTACGTGCAATAAAATGTTTACTAACGGTAAAATTTCTTATTGCGTGAGTGTATCATTATGTAAAAGCTGTATATACCTAATACCCGATGCATACAGTCAAAATTCTTGAAATTGTAATTGTAATGTAATGAGTGAAAACTACAGTCAATAGCATGTTTTGTAGAAATTTATCGAAAATTATACACACCCAACTCTTTTTTTACACGGTAGATACGTTCCAACAAAAACCGTGTACAAAAAGACATGTCGCTTATAGTAAAATCGAGAATGTGTTCCACTATTTAACAAATGTTTAACAAAACGTGCAAAAAAAATAATGACCACCCATATTATGTTAATTTTACAAAATAAAATTCATTGATATTTGTAGCAAATAAGGATGACGAAAAATTGCTTCATCAGAAAAATTCAAAATTTTAATGAAATATGTAGCATATTTAGTAACTACATATCATCACTGCTAGATAAGAAGCGCGCACGTTTATTGTATTTTGTTGTATATATTTTTTGTTAAAATTCGGATTTTCCCCCGATTGCAAAATCGTGTAAAAAAACGGATAAAAGGGGGTTGGATACATACATAACATTGCTACGAAAATAATATGACTTTTCTATTACTTCAAAGATGGCACAAGTTCACCATTATAAACATATTACCTAAATTCTTTTCGCACATCCATATTTCCGGTAAAAATTCCCAAAGCGCCCGAAACCTTTCAATCTGCAACTACACTTCTTTAAATTTCAACATTCATCCGCCCATCTTCGGAAAACATGTTTAACAAATACACAAATTTATTCACCTGCTCCATTTGTTTACCATCAGTTATGCACATAGGTTGTTCAAATATGCCTATACACTAATTTGTATTATTTTTGTGTATAGCACATATCAATCATATCAGAAATGTGGCTGGAGTGGACCATGTGGGTATTGGTGCAGGTTTCGATGGCATTAATTTGTGAGTATATATTATATGACAGTATATAGACTGTATACTATGCATTGAATGTATACAAGGTATAACCAGTCCTCAAATACACATGAGCATAATAGAAGTACAATAAATATGTAGTGGGTAACATCTATTATTATATCAATGTAACCCGTTAACGGCTAGATAGTGGAAAGAGTAACTGCTGCTGCATAGTAGTAGCAATTTGCAGCGAGCTGATGACATGTGTGCCTTTACGTGTACAGTACCACGAATCGTATTTGGAAATCGTTAGTACAGAATTAACTGGTCTTGTATCTCAAGCTGTGAACAGCACATCTGGGACCAGAGAGCTTTGAAACTTGAGCTTCGTCATTTGTATTGTCACTAATGGAATCAGCGACTCTACATGGTCGCAATTATCTAGCTCAATGTGCCATGTCGTGTTTTGTGCATCATGGTATATACATTTCGATGTGCTGATTCACAATCAAAAATAATTTTTTCAAAATTCGCAAAATTATGGACATGCTTCTAGAAGAGTACATTTCTAGTGCCACTGGTACTAAACAAATGAGTACGGGTATTCAACATAATTTTTTTACCACGTAACTGATGTTGAATAACAAATGAATTAATTTCATTCTGACGTTTTGTAATAATGTGCTGTTACCAGTGGCACTAGAAATGTGCTCTTCTAGGAAGCATGTCAGTAATTTGCGAATTTTGAAAAAATTCTTTTTGATTGTGAATCAGCACATCGAAATGTATATACCATGAAATTTTTTACCATTATTTTTAACACCTTGTATATATATATATATATATATATATATATATAACATAAATAAATCTACATACTTTGTTATTACTTATACATAATGAATTAATTCATACACTACCATTGCGTAAAATAAGAAATTACAAATTTTTAAATTAATGATCCGTACGTAATATCTTATGCGACCGGACATGGAGGGAAAACACAATTCATTATATCTTTTCAAGTATAAAATTAAATGCCGTTATCACTGATGCAAATCTTTAACTGGTCTATTATATTTCATTTGTTAAAAAACATGTTAATGCAATGGGGATAAACTCGTTCTGGTAAGTAAAAAGAAAAGAAAATCAACAAAACAAATTCACTTACAGCAGTGGGGTTGTGATAATAAATCATGTTGATTGATTAAAGCATCTGACGAAGGGTGACTCTAGTTACATTAAGTTATTGACTCCTACAGAACGCCACGTGGTCTTGAGGATGTTTCCCGGTACCCTTACCTACTCGCTGAGTTGCTCGAAACCGGCCGATGGACGGAACGCGATCTTAAGAAATTAGCGGGAAGAAATCTGATAAGAGTGTTTCGGCAAGTCGAGCAGGTAATATATGTTAGTTATATACAAAATATTAATAATTAAATTACACAAATTTCTTTATTACATTTTTATTAAAATTTATTTTGCCGTTTAAAATAACTTTGGCCAAATCCGTTTTTTAACCAATAATATGTATATGAGAAAAATGTTTCATATAATATTGAATACTTGTATATTTAATAATGTTATGCAATATTTTGGATTTAATACAACATTGCAGGTAAGAGATCAGCTTTCTGCCAATACCGTGAAACCTTTAGAGGAGAGAATTCCCTTGGAAGATATTTTAGGAAGAACATATTGCAAGTATGCCGGTACTTGATAGTGTCACGGACCAATCGTGTTTTCTCTACTATCGCAAAATATGACCCAGTGCTCATGTCGAAATTTCGGGATAACTCTACCGAGTGGTCAGAGAAAATCTTCATGAGTTTTAGAAAACAAATACTATTTATATGATATATTCATTTTGATCATATTGATCAAATTTAAGTTTATTATAATACTTTTTTTAGTATAATGCAACATCGTGTATGGTTATGGTGCTATTCAAAACATAATTCACACATAATTATTTGTATATTTTCCTGTGTCAACATATTTACATACTGTAAATAACAATAAAACAATACACAGTACTGTTACTTGCTTGGTATGTTAGAATTATTATAATAATGACAAATACGAATTATTCATTTATCTCTAATTTTTATTTAAATAAATAAATTTTAGAAATATATATTTTTTCTATACAATTTATAGTACTATTATCATAAATATTATATATATATATATATATATATATATATATATATATATATATATATATATATTAAACATTTACTACATACGAAAGAAAGAAATACACCTTCAGTTGCGTGCCGTCATAAACTTGTCTGTCCGTTATTGAGCCGGATGCATATTAGATTTCCTTTAAACTTCGTTTGGGAAGTGTTGATACTTTAGTGAGAAGTTTTTATTGTTCTCTCCGAAACCTAAATCCAATTTGCACACCACCAGTACAAATCCCAGTTACAAAATTCTTTATTTAGTAACCAACTTAGAACACCTGCCATATGTTACCTGGCCAGTAGATAACAGTCAAGTGTTATAATGTATTTTATTCATATAATTTAAAAGGTAATCTAATAGTGAAATATCTAACGATTTTCCTCCAAAGAAATCTGTTCTTTATGTAAATACAAGAGCATTTTAGAAATAATTATAACGTTATAGTGTGCATTTTTTAATTCTAAACCTTTTCCTTTCAAATACATTGGGAAAAAATATTAAAAAATAACATATACAATTCTGTGTTCTATTTTTTATATACTAATAGTTTATACTATAATTATAAAACGAAATATTGTTTTCGGCATGACTCATTCAGCACTCGTTATATCCATTTGTGGTTTTGCTCTCAAAAAGTTGTTGACATAAGCAAACATGAGTAAGGCAGATGTCTTCAGGTGCTCACTAACATGTGCTAAATTCAAAATAAAGAAGGATCGCAAGAGTAATGAGAACTTATTCACATAGAATTAAACTGTTCATTTATTCTACATGAATAGGTAAGTTACAGTGTACGAATAAAGTAAGTCATTGAACTGGAAAAGTGTTCTATAAATTTAATTCTTTAATACGACTAGATTTTGAATACGCTTGCTAGTGCTCCTAGCACCACTTTCTTAAAATCCATTTAAATTTTTTTACGTAGAAATCCCTGACAGACCTCCTTGATCACGAAATGACTATTACAAGATATGTCCGTATGTATGTCGCTCGTCCACTCGCTCGCTTGCTTGTACGAGATTTTTATTCCACTCAGATCTCCTAAACTATTCAACCGATTTTTATGATACTTGTTATGGTCGAGTTGTGCAAGGTACTTTTTATTTTTCAAAATTTCACTTAGTATTTTTTTTCAGTTTTTTTCCTATATTTTCTATTCAATTGCATTCAAAACTTTCTTGCATATGTGGGAAATGGAACAATATTTGTCCATATTTTTTATTTTGAAAAATAAGGTAAAACATTGGGAAAAAAATATTTTTTAATTAAAAATTGAACATAGTAATAGGACATAGTCGGCACCTAGGATTTTAAAAGTGTATTAAGGTAAATAATTTTTTGTGATTTATTCAGACTTGGACATACGTCGATGAGCTGCAAGCATGGATGTCTGTATCCATTCCTAGTTATATTTTAATTTCGTTGAATAGCACGTTACGTATTTGAATTTCCTCCTTATTATCATTTATAACATTGTTTTATTCAGACATTGAAATGTACAGAAATACGTGAATAAACATGCTTCCATAGATATTTGATGATTTATTTCATGTTTCACGAAATTTTGACCCAATCACAATCATGCCCATTCATTTATTTACGATTTCAATATTTTTTTATTATACATATGATTTCAATACATATTTTATTTAATATAAACATGGGAATATCACATTATTATTAAATCAACAGATACATTTTATTAATATTTCTAATAATTCGTTCCATTATAAACAAAGTTTCTACTTACACACATAGTCACATATTAGAAATACTATTCTCGAAATCAGTAGTAATCACTAGCCACGTGGCAGTCCATAATTATAGATTATTCTGTACAATATATAAATATCCTGTGAACATTTATAAATTACAGAAATATTATTAGTTTTCTTTTATCTCTTTCGATAATAATGGTAATATTCTAGTCATTTTTATTTACTGTTGGTTTAGTCAGAAAGGTTTGTACAGTGCTTCAATTACAAATCCCACTACTGCTACCTTCTATATTTGAGTAAAAAATATGGTACTGTTTTGTTTTTCTAATTAGAACATCTTAATCAGTGGAAAAATGGCACACTTTTGTCCATTTAAGCGACTTTTTATCTTCTCAAATAAAGAAGTTAGCAATAGTGGGTCTCGTAATTGAGTTAATCTGTATTTTCATTTTATATATCTGATTAATAGGAGATATTAAGTATAATTACATTGAACATCAGTAGATGTTTATCAATTTTATTTTCCCCGAAAATCGAGGCCGGAATATTAAAAATTTCAATAATTACGTATGATATAAACGTGTTAAGTATAAAAAGTACATTATGCGTCCTTTTTTCTACAGTATTTATTCAGAAGTGAATGATTTATGAACTATGAATTTGTTGGATAAAGTTGATATTAGTAATTTATGGCTGTTCTATGAGAAGTTTGTTTTTTTGTTTCGACTAGCGGCCATGGTACCTTACACAAAAATAAAGACAGATGAACAAGTTTCGTTTGTTGCCAGTAAACCAAATGTGTGCAATGTGGGCACCATAATAGGTTGGTTCATATTTTATTAATTTTATCCGATTTACAAATACATATATTTAAGTATAGATTTTCATTAAAATATTTTTCCAAGAAATTTTTATATGAATATATTTTTAATCATTATATTATTGCAATTATACACTAAGAAATCATTATTTCTCTTTGATGTTTAAGCTACAGCATAACAAAAATTGAAATTATTTATTGAAGTTGTAAAGAAAATTGTTGCTGTGGATTATTTTGTGTACTTTTAATATTTACTTTTCATTAAAAATACAAAAATACTTACTTAAAAGAAAACGTATAAATAGCATTTGTAAATATTCTGTGAATGAATAGATTGCGACATGTTTTTGTACGTTTGAGCTAGCCACATTTATCAATAATTACGCCATTGCTTTTACGATTTCTATATTACAGGCTCATAAATTGAAGCCAGAAGAATATTCAGGTATTGTTTTCAATATGTTTACGTACATATTATTTTAAATTAAATAATATTTATGATTGCTTTCGAAATTTTAATCTACGATAAGATTACATGGAAAGCGAACAATATTAATATTGTATTTTTTGTATGCTTCAGTTATCTAGTAGATATGCTAGTATAATGGTTGAAATTACTTATGAATTCTAATATGAAAGTTAATAATAATTTTAAAACATAAACATTAAAAATATAGCAACTAAATTGTGTGAAGCAATTCGTTATCTGAATAAAAAAAGAAACGAAACACAAATTTATTAACAAAGCATGAACGGATCTCTCAATTAATTAACGTGTCACTGTCCACAGTAGCTAAGTATTGTGTGTTTGTAATAGTGTAATTGTGCCATCCTTGATGTATGGAAGTGAATGTTTGGTATGGGATAACCGGAATAAAAACAAGGGCAACTGCGGTTGAAATAAATTTCTTGAGAGGCATGTGCGGAATAACTAGAAGAGATCGTGTTAGGAATAAAGCAGTGTATGATGAACGTGGAATTAATGAAAATGTTGTGAAAAGAGTGGCTTCAAGTCAGCTGCGTTGGTTTGGACATGTGGACCGAATATCAAATGATAGACTGACTGAGAGATTTATTTGGGTGAAATTGAAGGAGCACGAATGCGAGGAAGACCGAGGAATAAATGGATGAATATGATGAGTGAACGTACAATTATAAGCAGAAAAAATAATAGAGTATGTATGACAAGGTGTGTGGAAATTAACGAGGCGAGAGAGATATGTAAAGATAGGAGTATGTGGCGAGCAATTGTTAGAAAATAAGAAATGAAAGGCAGACATTTGTGGACGGAGTGCGCTGCATTGCTGGCGAAAACTTAGTCCATCGCAGAAACTGCGTAGTGTTTTATCCAATATTTAAATATTTTTTGAAGTATATGGCGAGTGATTGTAGGCAAATAACGGGTCTGGTACCTCAGTAATTGGCAAGGCGTGTTATTATATATGTATGTATGCATGTATAATATTAGAAAAATAAATAGCTGCATACTTTATTTAATCATGCTTCCATACATATTTTATATTTATTTTACCTGTATGTACATATCATGAAATTTTCACTTATCAGGATCCAATCTACGATCAAGCTCACTCATTTACTTGATAACTTCAATTTTGATTTATATTGGAATAATTACACGTATGCTTTCAATATTCTAGTCATTTATTTAATATGAACATTGAAATAACGTAATATTTCATTATTACTAAATTATAAAATCAATAGATATGTTTTATTTATATTTTCAATCATTCGTTCCGTTAGTAAATTGCCTACTTACACATTAACTTATACAAATACAACAACGTTGGTGACGAAATCAGTATATATTAAAACATTCGTTTCCTGTGATAACAAATTATAGTACATATAGTATAGTTAGTATTTATTTGGTTCAACCGATCTTACAAAAATACTGAACAAGACAAATGGCGTAGCACAACAAATAATTTACATTTACTCTATTTAGTATTAATCAATTATAGACATATTGTTTTCTCATTATTTATCTTTTTCTATAATAACAATAAGACGAAATTCAGGAAATTAGAATATTATTTTATATTAAATAAGTTTCGTATTAAAAAATGTAAATAATGTATTGATACGATACGGACCAAATCTATATTTCGTCAGAACTGGTGTTTGTTTCATGAGTTTTCGTTTATAACGGGTGTCTTTTTTAACCTGAAACTTTCAAATATCTCGAAAAATAGGCACTCTAGGAAAAAATGTCTGGTATCAAAATTTAATCATTCTGCGGGGGAAATACATTACTGCAAAAAATAGTCCCCCACCCCCCTCTGTGTGGGCGCGGCGAGGGGTAACTTTGAATCTAAAATAGGAACCCCAATTTTTTATTGCAGATTCGGATTCTACGGCTAAATATACGTACGAATTGAATAAAATATTTTGTTCGGTTCGCTGTAATTGACGAAATTCAATTTTTTTCAATTTCTTCTACTAAGAACATATGCCTATGATTCTGCAATATGTTTTAAATAAAAAATCACGTTTTCATTGTAAATACTCGAAATTCATTGTCAAAAAACAAATATCGCGTTTTCATTGTTTTCCGTTAGGCTGTTAATATTAACTTCAGAATGGAGTATTTATCTTGTGCAGTTAAATATATATGTATATATATATATATATATATATATATATATATATATATATATATATATATATATATATATACAGTAGAGTCGCGATTTAGTGAACTAATTCCGGCCAAGCCTGTTCACTTTTTAGGGGTGTTTACATTTTCGGGGTTCTGGTCTCACTCAGATATTTTGAGAAACAACTTATATTCTAGTTATCTAAATCAACAAAATTATGTATGTATATGTAAAATAATAAAAGAGAAGGAAAAATATTGAATCCAAAATGGTTAGTTCAAGGTAATGTGAACTGTTTGTTTCAAAACTTAATCGTAAAGATGATTTTTTATTATTTTATTGTAGATTTTCTTTAGTCAATTGTAGATTTTGAGAAGGAGAAATATTGAATGCAAAATGATTCGAATAAATGACTATAGTTCAAGAAGATAACAGATATACGACGTTTCGACCATATGGTTTTTGGTCATTTTCAAGCAAAAAACAAAATTCTAGTTCAAACAAACATAAACAAAATCTCTTGAGGATTACACTCCAAAAGTACAAAAATATTTTGAAAAATATTAGAGAATATTTTTGTTTATGTTTCTTTCCTCTAGAATTTTGTTATTACATAATATTATGTATACGTGTATTATGTAATGGGAAGGTACATATAAAAGGCTATTTATTTCAGAAACGAAAAAAATTAAGTAATATTGGATTGTTTACGCTTTTTTTCAGGATAATTTGTACTAATTTTTGTCGCAAATCATGTAACACAAGCAAACTGCAATATTCTACTAGCAAACACGGTCACACATTTTCCTTTACCCAGACATTTAAGTATTTAATTTTTGTTTGTTTTAAATTCAAGTATTTTCGTTTACGCTCCATCTAGATTCATATTTAGTGGAATCCCCTAGAGAAATATCGCAAATACCATAGTTTACTGCATCGGGGTTTACAGTTGTTCACTATATCGGGACGCAATGATAAAATTTAAGTGTTCACTCTATCGGGTTGTTCATTTAATCGAGAGTTCACTAAATCGCGACTTTACTGTATATATATATATATATATATATATATATATATATATATATATATATATATATATATATATATATATATATATACAGGGTGTAGAGAAAGTAATGCAACAAGGCTATATTTTTGTTATTATTGAATTTAGACAAAAATGTTTCAGACAAAAGTTACATGGTAAAAAGTACTTTATATTTCTGTGACCTTGAAATTCTGTTAAGCCATTACGCGCATGCGTTACGCTGTGCAACTTTAATTTTTTAAATGGCAACATACCATTTTGACTAAATTTTTGGAATCAGAAAGACTTTCTACTTCCGGTAGCATAAAAATTTTGATGGGTTACATAATCAAATTTTTAAGAAAAATAGGTATTAATTTATAGTATTTAAGTAAAACTTAAGGAATAATCAGTTTACCTTTGTTTGATTAACAAGTGATAAGTGACAAACAACAGAATTTTCATAGCTTTTTTAATTGTTTAGTTGTCACATCACTTGTTAATCAAACAAAGGTAAACTGATTATTCCTTAAGTTTTACTTAAATACCTTAAATTAATACCGATTTTTCTTAAAAATTTGATTATGTAACCCATCAAAATTTGTATGCTACCGGAAGTAAAAAGACTTTCTGATTCCAAAAATTTAGTCAAAATGGTATGTTGCCATTTAAAAAAATAAAGTTGCACAACGTAATGCATGCGCGTAATGGCTTAACAGAATTTCAAGGTCACAGAAATATAAAGTACTTTTTACCATGTAACTTTTGTCTGAAACATTTTTGTCTAAATTCAATAATAACAAAAATATAGCCTTGTTGCATTACTTTCTCTACACCCTGTATATATATATATATATATATATATATATATATATATATACCGGGTGTCCGAAGAAATCTGGGACATAGGGAATTTACAAATAAATATAATATGACAGATTATTAGATCATGAAACAGAAACGCTATGTTCTGATTATATGTTGTTGTAACCAAAAAACATACAATTTTTGTTTCATGACCTTCCGATCTGTAAGCAGAAGACAGTATTTTAAGATTAAATTACTCCATACACAAACATATTTGAGCACTGAATATATCATATTATGCAGTTTATAATTCTGAACAACTCTTTTATTTACACTTGCGCTCTAAAATGTATTGTTCAGAAGTAATCAAAATTTTTCTATATTTACATGTTAATTCCCTATGTCCCATATTTTTTGGGATACCCGGTATACATATAATGTCTATTATGTATATCTGATTAAAAATATATTAAGTATGTATAATCATATGAAGTATCATTAAAAACTTATCAATTTTATTTTAAAAATAAAAATCTAAATATGTATTATAAATTACATTAATTATGTACAATACGTGTTAGGTATATAAAGTACTTTATGCGCGTTATCTTCAGTTTTTATTCGGAAGTCAATGATTTTTTTAACTATGAATTTGTTCAATAAAATTGATATTAGTAATTTATGGCTGTTTTATGATAAGTTCCTTTTCATATTTCGACTAGCAGCATTTGTACCTTATACAAAAATAAAGTCAGATGACAAAGTTTCGTTCGTTGCCAATAAACCAAATGTGTGGAACGTTGGCACCATAATAGGTTGGTTTATATTTTATTATTTGACGCGATTTACAAATATTATGAAGATCGAAACTGTTATTTATAGTTGTAAGGAAAATAATTGCTGTAGGTTATTTTTTGTCAATATTTATTGTAAATATTTATATTTCATTAAAATTAAAAAAATGAACAATTCAAAATGAACAATTCATATATACGAATATTCTACGAATTAATAGATTGCGATTTATTTGATTTCAATTAGAATTTAACAATTTATCAAATGTAAAAATAATAAGGCATTATATTACACACTAAAGACTATTTGACGCGATGCATAATTCCATATAGAACTATGTATAAAAATTTATGTTACCAGGCCAACATACAAGAACTGACTTCAACCATTAGAATCAATGTAGAAGATGTTACAAAAATTTGTATTTTGCATTTTATTAAAAATAAAGTTCTTAACATTTGGTGCTTTTTGCGGCCCTTAGACTTAATACAAAGGCTCCTCTATTCTACTCTATTTTTTTGTTGGTAGATTTGAGTTACCCGCGTTTAATAATAGTTACGCCATTGCCTTCACGATTTCCATGTTATGTTCTCGTAAAACGAAGCCAAAAACATGATTGAAGCATTGTTATGTGAATATATTTACGAGTACTTTCATTTAAATTAAATTATAGTAGTGAACGTATCCCAAATTTTAATCGATGATATTATTATTTAGAATGCGAATAAAATAATAATATTTAATTTTTTGTATGTTTCAGTTATATACATCGTTACATTTTCTACTCAAGGTTTGCGATTCGCAGTTACGCCATCGAGTGATCCACTTGGCTATGCTAGCATACTTATTCAGTACACGTGTTTATCAATTGTAATATCAATATCAATGGTCATATTTCTCTTTAACCATTCAAAATTTCTGGAAGCACAAAACCTGATCATGTGCATTGACGAGGAATTAAAAGAGTTACAATTTTCAATTTCGTTTAAATTTTGGTTCTGGTATCATGCAATTGGCATGTTTGGCCTGCTTACTCCATTTTTGCTCGGTGTGGTAACCAATAAATCGATGTTTATGCTCATCCTAGATGGGATATCTTATGGTTACCCGATAGGCATTCGATGCATTATTTTAAGCATAATACTTATGCATTTCTTGTTTTTACTTGAGCGTTTTAAATTGGTAAATCGATTTCTAGAACAATTAGACTTAGAGGATTCTTTAATTAATAAAAAATATAGGAAAATGTTGGACATTTGTAACGAAAAATCACCAGCACATATCTTACAAAAAGTAACTGAAATTCATCAAAATCTGGTACTCTGCAGTAAATTACTAAATGATAATTTCTCGATTATATTGCTTCTGAATATGGTAACAAATTTTGCACAGTTTGTATTTGGAATATTTTATAATATTATGGGCGGTTCAAAAGTCGTAACATTAACTGAATTAAACGTTATAATTTTTGTGTACACTAGCCAAATGGCCATTATCTTCGTAACTTGTCATTTGTTGAAATTAGAGGTTTGTATTATATTTGTACTACTCACTGTAAAAAACTTACAAGTAAA
Source organism: Carabus problematicus (assembly GCA_963422195.1). Lineage (NCBI taxonomy): Eukaryota > Metazoa > Arthropoda > Insecta > Coleoptera > Carabidae > Carabus > Carabus problematicus. The sequence continues at coordinate 10,958,933 of OY728585.1, read as the reverse complement.
GAATTAGTTTTATATAAAGGTTCGTCAAATGTTCCGGAAAACCTAAATAATTCTCCAACTGTAAAAAATTTCAAGTAATTTTTCGTACAAAGGTTTTTGCTTGTAAACAAGCTACTGTTTAAATATTGTTTTAATATATAGGGTTTTCATTTTATTGCGCAAATTACGTAAACTTTCCCTTTTCCAATGAAACACACTATATTTTTTTACTTTTTTCAATTTTAAGATTAATTCTAAGTATTTTTTGTAGGACTAATTTTTTTATAAAATGCATCATTTTTTAGTTATAAGCAATTAATCTGTCGTTTAAATATCATTTGAATGACAATTTGTCAATTGTTTCATGAAGTTGTGGAGAGATTGGAGCATTATAAAGCAGGCACATGTATTTTAATTTACATTTACTTTAATTTTATTTGTTTTTAAAATTTATTTTTTTTGCTATTTCAATAATGTTATGTATGCATGAAATAGTACATAACAAAGGTTTTTGTAAATAAATGTCTTTTGTCATGGTACACGTTGCATGGAAACATTTCCAAATGCTTCTAAATATTGCAATTTCCCTCCAATTTATTATAGGAGTAATTCATTATTTATGAAATTAAGTGTCTCTACTTCCGAACATGGAAAAAATAGTATATACACCTCGGGAGATACCGCCATTTTTCTCTCGATGTATTTGTAGTCCTCTGGCTTCGCCCTCGGGCTTCTAATTACACTACAGGAAAAATAAGTGATTTCCCTCCCTTGGTGTATATTGTACTATAATTTGAATTTCAGGATAAATTGCATATAACTCAAAAATTATGCTTTTTATAAAAAATAAAACAAAAAATACTTACAATTAACCTTGAAATTAAAAATGTAAAAATATACATAATATAACATATATATAATTCCATTTGAAAAAAGAAAGTTTACCTAATTTACACAATAAAATGAACACCCAGTATATTAAAAAATAAGTAAACGATAGCTTGTGTACAACAAAAAAAAATTTGTACGAAAATTTTTTGAAAATTCTTTACGGTAGGAGAATTATTTAGGAGTTCCGGTAACTTTGACTAACCCTATATATATATATATATATATATATATATATATATATATATATATATATATATATATATATCGGGTGTCCCAAAAAAAACCGGAACATAGGGAATTAACATGTAAATATAAAAAAATGTGATTTCTTCTGAACAATACATTTTAGAGCAAAAATGTAAATAAAACAGTAGTTTAGAATTAAAAACTGCATAATGTGATGCTATATTTAGTGCTCAAATATTTTTATATATTCGATAAATCAATTTTGAATTGCAATAATTGCAAATAATCAAAACTTAGCGTTTTTGTTTTAAAACCTTTTAATCTGTCATTAAAATACAGTATTTCTAAATGATTTACTCGCTACAGAAACATATCTGAGCATTCCATATGGCATCGAACTATACAGTTTTTAATTCGAAACAACTTTTTTATTTACAGTTTAGCTCTAAAATGTATTGTTCAGAAGTAATCACAATATTTGTATATTTACATGTTAATTCCCTATGTCCCAGATTTCTTGGGACACCCGGTATATACAGGTATCCTATTTAAACGGGCCACTACAGGGATCTCGGAAACTATAAGAGATACAAGGTCAGTTAAATTAGACAAAAGTTGCACATTTATGGGGCAATGTCAATGGCGATTTCATATTTTGAAAATATTGCATGGCTCACTGGATAATGACAAAATTGTGATTTTTTCGAATTTTAATTTTTCTTTATAACTCGGAAGGTACTGTAAATACTGAAAAATGTTGGAAATAAATATTTTAGCATAGACAACAGGCTTTTTAAAGAATTTGATGAAATTTTTTTCTACTTCATTATTCTGGAGATACAGCATACAAGTTCAATTTTTTAAATAGGAACCATATTTAATATTAGTTTAATTAAAAAGAGCTATTTTTCCTCTTTACACTGATGTGTTTGTTTACATAAATATCTTTTTTAGTTTCGAAGAAAAACTAAAAAATATGACAAAAAGAATGATTTTTTATGTGCCATGGAAATTTGATATAAAACAATTGCCTCTAAACATGTTTAGTACATGCAAAACAAATGATATTCAATAACACGAAACAAAATTCGTCGTATAAACTGAAAACTATTACACAGATTTTCGTATGAAGTCATACCTACATAAATTATTTTTCGTCTATAATCTTTTGTTTACCAAATATTATTGAATTATTGAATAACACATTTAGATGCAATTTTTTTAAACCAAATTTTCATGGCACACTACGAAGATCATTCTATTTGCCATACTTTTTAATTTTTCTTCAAAACTAAAAAAAGATATTTATATAAAGGAATACATTATTGTAAACAGGAAAAATAGCGCTTTCTAGCTAGAGAAAAAGTAACTATGATTTCCATTAAAAAAAATCAACTTGCATGCTGTATCTCCAGAAATATCATACATACATACATACATACATACATACATACATACATACATACATACATACATACATACATACATACATACATACATACATACATACATACATACATACATACATACATACATACATACATACATACATACATACATACATACATACATACATAACATCATGCCTTTCCCATTACTAGGGTAGCAGGCCCTTTATTCCTTACAATCACTCAAAAAAATTTAATATTATATATTATATAAAAAACTGCCTTTCATTCCTTATTTTCTAACAAATGCTCGCCAAATACTCCTATTCATACATAACTGTCTCGCCTCGTTAATATCCATTAAAAAAATTTCGAATTTATCGAAAAGTTTCTTATGTATATTTATTTGAAACTTTTTTCAATATTTTTTATACTTTGTGAATTATAACGGAAAATTAAGTTTCGAGAAAATCACACTTTTGTCATTATCTAGTGAGCCATGCAATATTTTGAAAAAACTAAATCGCCATTATTATCGGCCCATCATCGGCCTATAAGTGAGCAACTTTTGTCTAATTTAACCGATCTTGTATCTCTTATAGTTTCCGAGATCCCTGTAGTGGCCCGTTGAAATAGGACATTCTGTATATATATATACATATATATATATATATATATATATATATATATATATATATATATTTCTAACAATATTAAATTAAAATATAATTATTTTAGTCGGAAAACTCATTGGCTCTTCTGGGACAATTAAATATATATTATTTAAAGGCCAAATTAGCGTTAATGGTAAGTAATATTAATTTTAATTATAAATACGATTAATTCAATAATAATTAACTATTTCAGAGAAATACTCTTCTCTTGCAAGGAGCTCACAACAAAGTAAATCTTACTTTAGCAAGCTTATTTCCATTGGACATGGCTATTTTCTTGAAAGTAAGTTTATAACGTTTTGTTTCATAACTCCGCTAGCTTAGTTTGGAGTGGGGGCAGAGCAGTCGTGAATTGAAATAATTACTTGGTTTACGTAAATTACGATACATAAAAAAATAATATGAAACCTACGTGCTACGTTAAGTCGGCAGGTACTCCAAGGTTGGCTTTTCGTTCTCAGCCACGAGACAACGCGAATAGCGGAAGGTTGAATTTAGCTATGCCCGCCTTCTGCATCCGGTCCGTACTATAGTCGCTAGTAGGTCTAGCGCTGTGCATCCGAGGTGAGCCGAGTTTGACGGTACTGCTATACGATCGACAGGTTCTCCTCCTGCTGGCTATCCTGAGAAAGCTTCGGGCGAAGATCGCCCAAGGCACTGCAGTCTGACGCAAGCTGCCCAATGCTTAGACCTTAATCAGGCTTAGCCTGATACAGAGTCACTCGTCACAACTGTGTACAGCCGCTCGTTACACTCAGATAGAAAGAAACATTAATGACTGATAAAAACCAGTGAAATGATGAAGACGCAAAAAATTGATTAAGCTGATAGCGAAACCACAAGAGGAAAAAAGAAAAAAAAAAACAAATTAATCGTAACCTTAATTCATCAAATGTGAATACTAAACGTATCCTTACCTACTTAAGGAAAGGATAAGATACATAACCAGGACGCAATCAGGAAGCGTACGTAAGAAAAAACCAGAGAAATTTTCGGACTTTACTGGTGAGCAGAAGGCTTAATCGCCCTATGTCTTTGGGGACAAATTACTCTAACCTAAAAACAAAATTAGCATGCAATACGTAAAACAAAATGGCGGTTCTTGAACTCCGTTGAAACTTAATTCGTTTACGTCGGCAACCAAACACACCAGTCCTGACAAAAATCAACAACGCACCTGTGTGTCCGCGGAATCTATACCAAAATGGTTATGCAGAGTAGGAATAGAAGAAAACAAAGAATAAAATAAGAGTTTTCTAGGCTTAACTATTTGCCACTATAACTGTACACAGAGGCGGATTTAGACGTAGTCTTTATTGGGTGCAATCCCAAGCACCGTACAATAAAGGGTTTTCGCCGACCGGCTGATTAAGAAAAAAAATCTGGTGTGGTCACCACACTACTTTCTTATACTCAATTTAAATTGGCACATATTTGACATTTAAAATGCGTATTTCTGTAAATATTTTGTTTTCATAGCATATATGATATTTTAAATACATGCCAATATATAAAGACATTTTACTCAAAATTGGATAAAGATAGACGAAAAATGTATAGAACATTTTTTTAATAATATATACGCTACAATTTTTATTTGAAAAATTTTTAAATATCGTTTTTTGTTTTTAAAATAATTTGAAATTTACAATTTCTGTGTTCAGTAAACTTCCTCTTCCGGTTTTCTAATTATACCCAAAATCTAATCAGCTCTTCGCCAATCCCAAAAACTTTTAAATATGATGTTTCATTACTCTAGCTTTATTCGTTTTTGAGATAATGAACATACGGCCACACATACATACATATATACACACAGACATCATTGAGAAAATAGACAAAACGTATTCAGGGACCTCAAAACGTGTATTTCCATCAAAATCTCCCAATCGAAATTTTTCATGATTCCTATACTTTCCTTATACTATGTATAAGAAAGTAAAAACAGCTAAAAAGGATGACATTAGCACACCATTATAAACACGTAGCCCAGTTACACTTGATACATTCATATTACTAGCAAATATTTCAAAAGCACACAAAACTTTTCGACCTGCAACTACTCTTCTTTCAATTTCAGCATTCATCCGTCCATCTTTCGAAAACATGCATCCCAGATACGTAAATTCATTAACTTCTTCCATTTGTTCACCATCGATACTAATCTTGCATTCCGTAACTTCATGCTTCGCAAAAACTAGTAGTATCTTACAATTTGAAACATTCATGACCGAGTTCAAACATTTTCCTTGATTAGTAACACTATCAATCATTCTCGTCAATTGATTCTGATTCGCCAATAATAACCACATCATCAGCATATGCTAATGCTGGCACAACGAAATTAATTATCTTCACAACATCATTTTTAGCTCATCGACCTCCTGTCGAAGAGCTATAGTGTTCGGTACGATGTCTGTAGCATCTTCCGATTTCAAAAATTTTTGCACAGAAATCCCGGACAGACCCCCTGGACCACGAAATGACTATTACAACATATGTCCGTATGTATGTCGCTCGTCCGCTCGCTCGTACGAGATTTTTTGTTCCACCTAGATCTCCTAAACTACCCAACGGTTTTTTAATAAACATTTTTCTGCAGATACGTGTTATGATCTAGTTGTGCAGAGTACACTTTATTTTTCAAAATTTTTCTTCATATTTGAGAAAAAAAAATATTTTCCAATTTTTTTTCAGTTTTTATTTTTTTTCTGCGTTATTTTTTATTCAATTGTATTCAAAATTTTCATGCTTATGCAGGAAATGGAACAATATTTTTCCATATTTTTTATTTTGAAAAATTATGTAAGGCCATTGGAGAAAAAAATATTTTTTAATTAAAAATTGAACAAAAGAAGATCAATGCATTTATAGTCGGCTTAGTTTGCTTTGCTTTTGTCAACACGAGAAAATGTATTCACACATGTTTTAAATTTGTTGTTTTGTTTGCGACCTAGGCACCTAGGATTTTAAAAGTGAATCTTGATAAATAATAATTTGTGATATATTCAGACTTGCACATACGTCGATGAGCTGCAGGCATGTATGTCTGTATACATTCCTAGTTACACTCTATCGACCGTCGTAATATCTTATTCACATATAAATTAAAGAGACATCACACCGACCTGTTTAACCTCTACGTGAATACCATTTACTCGAACTACCATCCACACGAACTGCTGCTTGATTATTTTTATATAAAGCCATAACTGCTCTTAATAAAGTACCGCTAAGACCTTACTACTTCAAAATAGGCCATATTTTTTCATGCACAACACTTTCATAAGCCTTCTTCAAATCAATGAAACAACAAAACATTTTTTTGTTTCGGTCCAATGACTTCTCCACAATCATTTGAAGCGAAAAAGTTGATCCACACAAACTCTTAGGAAAAAAACCCACCTTGCATACCATTGAATTTACTACATGTAATCTCCATTACCTTATTAATTATAACACTACTGTACAACTTACATACAACACTCAAGAGATTAATCACACGATAATTTGTACATTCACTCATATTTCCTTTTCCTATACACAACGGAACAATTACAGCACGTTTCCAATCTTCTGGAATAATATTTTGCAGCAAGTAGCATTACAAAAATTAACTAGCCGACCAAACACTTTTTCGCCACCATATTTCAACATCTCAACTGTAATATTATCTATTCCTCTAGCCTTACCAGTTTTCATTCTAGCCAAAGCATTACATCGTCTTCATTTATATCCCAATCTTCTCCTTCACTACAATCCAAGTCATTCCTATTATCATTTATAAGAGAATTATTCTCATATAATTTGCTAAAATAACTGCTCCATCGTTCCTTAATTACTTTAACTCAAGACATGTTACCATCCATCAGCTTTTTCACGCGTGTCCGAAACATCATTTATTCAACAAAGTCATTCGTCAATTTTTCATTCTTCTCTTTTTCACATGGACTTTTACTTTCACGTACAACACTTTTTGCATTCGCTCGCATCCTTTTATATATAAGCTAACATGCATCTCGAAAGTATAAATCTTTAACACTCAAAACACACAACTATGCTTCTTTTTTAAGCGCATAACCTCCTACACATTATCATTCTATCAATCATATTTCATTCGGAAACCTACTTTTGATACACCTCATGATTCAATCGTACACGTTACTATACAGTCCCTGAAAGAATTCTATTTACTAGGTAGATCGTCAACATTTTCTGAACAAATGGATAAAATGTTATTTAATTTATTAACATATTGCATTCAGACCACCTCATTCTGCAATCTGTACGATCGAAGACGTGTGATTCTTTTAGATTTCTTTACCCTAATTTTCCAGCCTTGAGCCAATTTTACACGGGATACAACCAAATAATGATCATTCGTTCCCAATTCTGCACCACGTTTTACGCGCGTATCCACAACAAGGCTTCTTAATCTTTCATTATAAATTATTAAATCAATCAAACTATGTCTATTCTCGTGATTATTCTCCAATGTATAAATATGCGAAGACATCATAAAATCACACTCAAAAAGCACAGATATGCTTCTTTCTTTAAGCGTATAGCCTCCTTCACATTATCATTCCACCAATCATCTTTTATTCGTACACCTACTTTCGATACACCGCATGTTTCAGTTGCACACGTTACTACACAGTCCTTGAAAGTATTCCACTTACTAGCTAGATCTTCAAAATTATCAGAGCAAATGGGTAAAACGTTATTCAATTTATTAATATATTGCAGTCGGACCTCTTCATTCTGCAATCTGTATGATTGAACACGTGTCATTCTTATGAGTATTCTCCCATGTATAGATATGCGAAGACTTATGTTTGAAGAAAGTATTCGATATAAAGAGACCATATTCTATACAACAGGCAACAATCATTTTTCCATTTTCATTTACCCTTGTATCACCAAATCTTCCCACAACATATTCACTTTCATTTCTCTTTACACCAACCCATCCATTTAAATCACCTGTAACAATTATCCTCTCGCCAGACACACAAGTATCAAGCACATTATTTAGTTCATTCCAAAAACATTCCTTCTCGTAATCATTTTCACATTCAGTCGGTCCATAAACACATACAAGAAATATTCTATGGAACCCAATTTTTATTCTTACATATAAAACACGAGAAGAATAGTACATTATACACCAAGGGAGAGAAACCACTTATTTTTCCTGAGGTGTAGTTTGAAGCCCAAGGGCGAAGCCAGAGGGCTACAAATACATCGAGGGAAAAATGGTGGTCTCTCCCGAGGTGTATATACTATTTTTTCCACGTTCGGGAGTAGAAACACTTAATTTCATAAATAATGAATTATAATAAATCGGAACGAAATTGCAATATTTAGAAGCCATTGGAAATGTTTCCATGCAACGCGTACCATGACAACACACATTTATTTACAAAAACCTTTGTTATAATAAAAACTCCCTTATGAAAAGTGTTTTCGTCCCTAGGGAGTAAATGCTTCATTTCTGTCCCGCGTTTGACGCCATAGAAACCGACTTCTACTCCCGGACGTGTAAAAACACATTTATACTCACGAATACACGGTTTCACTCTTTCGCTAATAAGTACACCAACACCATGCTTTGCATGAATGTTTTCACTGACATCTGACCATAAACAAAATACAGTAAAACCTGTTTTTGTGCGGTGGATAGGGACCGCATAAAAGAAATCGTACAAAAAAATATTCGAAAATTTTATAAATTCTTACATATAATAAACAACTTTGTACGATATACTGCCTAAATTTTTTTTATGCGGTGGATAGGGACCGCATAAAAAAAGTCGGACTTAGAAAATACATCAATGATTTATGAAATAGATGGGAGAATGCTTTCAATTAAATAAAATAATTAAATTAGACCTAAAGAAATTGTAAAAATATTTAATTTTTCATTGTACATATATATGGAGAAGTTTTCAAATTATACGTTAAATAGTTTGCTGCTACTCGTCGTAATCCAAAACGCGCATCTTCTTGTGATGAATTGGTTGAAAATCGCTTTCGTCGCTTGAAGATAGGATTTCAATTGATTTGTTTTTTGGTACCTTAATCACGTGAATCGTGGATAAAACGAAGCGTATGTTGTTCGCGCGTCGAGCGACAATACTGTGTACGTAACTGACTCTGCCTTGTCAGGAGATTGTTTAATATAAATGAACAGAGCATCGCGAAGTCCAGATACATCGTTGTCAAGCAGACCACGTAATCAGAGTTCGTCCACAACATGTATATGTACATTGATAGGAAACATTAAATTGGTGCTAACGCCGCTAAGATTCATATACCGCATAAAAATAAATCGCACAAAAAAAATCGTACAAAAATAAAATCGCACAAAACCAATCGCACAAAAACAAAATCGCATAAAAAAGGACCGCACAAAAAGAGGTTTTACTGTACACCATTTATTTCATTTTCACTGCATCCTTTCTTTTTTGTTTCACATAATGTTAAAACATCTATTCCATAATCTTTCATAACATTCAATACCTCATTTTCCTTTCCAAGCATTCCTCTCACATTCCACGTAGCAAATCTTCTCTCACAAAGTCTGTCACGTATTTATTTGTCTAATATTCATTACAAATAGATAAAGGGCGAAAGGTAGGAAGAAATTATGTTACAAAAGCTTACCAGGCTATATTGTAACGGAAAAAACTGTAATAAATATTATTTAACTGACATACATATTAATTAATAATATTGCTAATAGCAACTATCAAACAAACAAAAGCATATGTAATTAAATTAAAAATACTTATAAATAAATATATAATATCGACGTTTTAAAAGGAGATAATACTTATCATGCTAGCTAGTAACCAATACTCCTTGAAAAATCAAGTTTCCACCAAAAAGGAATAGAAAAACCCTTGAAAAAACTTGATCAAAAACGCAATAAATGACAGCCCGTCCGTCGCTAAGGAGTTGTTGATTATTGATTACAATAATCTTAAGAAAAAAATGTTCTATGTATTTTTGTTCTACCTTTATCTAATTTTGAGTAAAATGTATTTATACATTGGCATGTATTTAAAATATCATATGCTATGAAGAAATACGCATTTGAAATGTTAAATATGTGCCAATTTAAATTTAGCATAAATGATTCATATTTTTTTAACAACTTTTTCATTTACACGTTTGCTGTATTAAATACTATGAAAAAAAAGAAATATGCGCCCCGGTACTACTTTTTTTAAGATTACACCTCTGCTGATATGAAAATCTTTGATAGCCTGTGAGTTCTTTTCTTTATGATTTGCGGACATAACTTACATAACCTTTATATTTTTATGTGGAAAACCATTTTGTTCAATTTCATTACTCCATTAAAATGATATACTAAAATATGTTTCCTTTTTGTTTCTTTTCAGGAAATTGCATTTGGTAATAATGTGGTACTTCTACTCGTTCAATATCAACAAAAGAATTAAACTCGGCTTTTTCCCACTGTTCAATATCTATAAAATCAATATATTTGCATATTACTACTAAGCATGCACATTTTCTATACTATACTTAATTTTTTTTTTAAGATAATATTAACTAGAAGACAGATTTACAATATGATAATACATAATGTATATACTATCTTTGACACATCGGGAATAGGAACAGTTAATTTCATAAATAAAGAATTATAATAAATTAGACCGAAATTGCTATACGAAAGTAGGTTAATAAGTCCGTGACTTATTGAATTGTCATTAATTGCCAATTGTGGGCAGCCTGCTGTCAAATTTTGCGTAACCTACCTCACTTAGTTTTTGAGTGACAGCCAAAATGGTAAAAAGTGAATTTTTGTGTGCTCATCAAACATTATTTGTTGCGGAAATGCGAAAGTGGTAAAATTTAATGAATTGGGCTACGATTTAGCTCCTAGTGACTATTTCCTGTTTCCAAACCTAAATAAATGGCTCGGCGGAGAGAATCATCTCCAACAATGAAATCATCGCTCAAACAAACGCCTATTTTTAAAATCTCGACAAATATTATTTGGACGGGAAAAAAAGTAGAAACGTTGGATGAACTGCATTGAGGTCAAAGGTGATTATATTGAAAAATAAAACATTTTTAAATACCTTTTTATTCAAAAAGTCACGGACTTATTGACCGACCCTTTAGAAGCTTTTATGAATGTTTCCATGTAACGTACCATGACAACAGAAATTTGTTTATAAAAACCTTTGTTGTAATAAAAATTACGCTAGAGAAATTGTTGCCTTATTTCGTCCCTAGGGAGTTAATGCTTTACTTCTGTCACAATTTTGATACTATAGTAACTGACTTATACTCCCGGCCGTGGAAACATATACTTTCAGTTGACAACATTTTTAAACGATACTTTTAAAATACGCTGAAATTATATATAAAATAGCTATTTATGTACCAAAGATGTTATAACTATAATTATGCAAGGAGGATGACGATGTTCCAGCTCTAGGGCCTTTGGCCCGAGGGATGCATGTCGCACAATTGGCATAATCATCTAGTAACACCCGTGGTGTATATAATATTTTATATTACACTTATTATTATTAAAATAATTACGACATATTCGTTACCAAGAACTTTAATGGCCCGATGGACATAATCATCTAGTAACACCCATGGTGCATACAAGACTTCATATTACACTTTCCTATTATTTTTATCAAAAATAAATTACCCGTGATAGTTCAATATAATTACGACATAGGTATGCGATGCCAACGACTTTGATTTTTATTTAGCTATTTATTTACCCATTCAATTAGTTTATTCTTGAATATCGCATCGACATTACATGTTTTTGATAATATGTTAGAAGATATTTTAACCAGAGCGAGGAAAGCTACTGAAGATTTATTACTCATTTATGCTCTAGGGTATAATGAGCAGGTTTTCGTATTTCGTATCCAAGGTGAAAAAAGGTAATAATAGGCAAGCGTAATATAAAAGTCGGTTTCTATGGCGTCAAAATCGTGACAGAAATGGAGCTTTTACTCCCTAGGGACGAAAACACTTTCCGTAAGGGAGTTTTTATTACAACAAAGGTTTTTGTAAATAAATGTCTGTTGTCATAGTATGTGTAGCATGGAAACATTTCCAAATGCTTCTAAATATTGCAATTTCGCTCCGATTTGTTATAATTCATTATGTATGAAATTAAGCGTTTCTCCTCCCGATCGTGGAAAAATAGTATATACACCTCGGGAGAGACCACCATTTTTCCCTCGATGTATGTAAAATAAGAGGTTTCTCTCCCTTGGTGTATAATGTACTATTATTTACCAGTTTTTAATTATAGTATTATTATATTACGTCCTGTAGTCATTAAAAAGTGTACATCATAGCACTGCATTCACGTTAGCACTTACAACCAATTTGTACGCCTGTGATATAATTAGAAACTGACAGTCCGATATGAAAGAAGCGAGATATATAAAAAAAACTTGCGAAGGAAAATGAATTATTGTTAGTGTAAACTTGTTTGCGACTTGGACCAATCACAGTACAGGACCAAATAGGTTCTATCTTCTCCACAATATTTTCTTGATAAAAATAACTATAGGGTTTTTGAATAATGAAAAAATATATACATATGTATAGTACACATTTTCCGGTTATATAAAGCTGTATTACAAAACACATATATGCACCTATACAAATTGTAAAACAAATAAATCAATTAAAGATTTATAACAAAAACATTGCTGTATATTTGATATTTATCATTCAATAAATTTTTGTTATTTATTTTATTTCTTTACAAAATTATGTACATTGAAATAACAATAAGGAAATATACAAAGATATAGTTTACATATTATTTTTACATTATTTCTTATTTCATTATAAAGTCTATTCAAACCCATATAGGAGTGACGCCATTAAAAACAAGCAAATTAATGATAAGCAAATTATTGATAAGCCCCGCCTCTAATGACAATACGATGTGCTTATAGATTTATATGAGTAAAATGTGTAGGAACGAGATAGCTCATTTTTTAATGTCGTGAATAAAATTTATCTGATATGACGTCACTTCTATATGTATTTGAATAGACCATAGTAAATTTTTACTAGATAAAATAAATGCAGGATCATCAAGAAGATGTACAATACGTCATGCACATTAAAATATGAATTTTTGTTTCGGATATAAGAAATTATTTTTAGCAATGTATTTTTCAATAATAATAATAAAAAAAACTTAAGGTGTCTTTGATGATCCTGAATTATCTCAAACTGATATCTATATTCTATGTTTTATTGAAGACGGAATTGTGTATGTATTACAATTACAAACGAATATTTCTTTTCTTTTAAGTTTGGTTCAGTAAGAGATGTAACATGAAATTTTAAGAAAATATACTCGTAATTTTGGTGGACGAAAACGAGTCGTAAAATTTTTTTTTTTATATTAGCACTGCTGTTCATTTTATATATTACATATGTAGAACAATACAACTAAACTATTTATTTGTTTTTTTTTTAATATTTTAGTATAATTTAAATATCAAATAATAATTAGCTGTACATATAAATTTAAGCAATGTGAAAGGCTTGATATATTTATTTATAACGGGTGTTAAATACTTTGATAGTTTGTTGGAGGAGGTTCTTTTAATATACATATGTATATAGACCTAGACCTTATTCCATTTAGTTAAATAACTACAACAGATCAAAGTTATATTAGTGTACTAATAAATTCACAAATTTGTATCAAGTTATCATTGAGAAAGGTAAATGAAATAGGATCTACGTTCATACGATATTTTTTTTTATATAAAGTTACCTTCACAAAATACTTTCAATCTCTGTACGTAGGTGACAATTACAGTAGAAGATAAGTCATAGTACCTACATATATATTTTAAATAATAAGTAATTGCGCAACAGAACAGTCGGGAAAATATAAATTATTCGGTACGTGATTTTTCAGTAACACAGATCGCTGTAAATAGCAGAATTTTTTAAATTATTATTTTAAGATACAGTAATACCCCGCACAGTGCGGCTTCGTATAGTACGGATTCGCTATTGTACAGTTAAAAAAAAATACTCCGTTCATCCAAGTGGTCTCTGTGACCTTCATTAAAACGAAATTAAATTTCTTCCACAAAATACGACTTCCATGATTCAACCAATTAATAATTATTTTAAAAAGTTGGAAATTGAGTTCAACGTCATTTTGGGATAGGAGCTGTTATTCTACGTTCTTTCAGACAAATAGTATGTACTGCATTTAAAACATGAACTAGAATAAAAAATAGTTATGAAATGTAATACCTTTGTCAATATTAAATCCTACTTTTCAAAATTAAACATATACTCGTATGTTGCAGTTGTTGTTTGCAGACAAACAACTGATATATTTAAAATTATGATTACTTCTGAACATTGCTCAGATATGTTTCTGTAACGAGTAAATATAATCTTGAAATACTGCATTTGAATGACAGGTATACAAAAATATTTGAGCACTGAACATAACATCATATTATGCAGCTCTTAATTCTGAACAACTTTGTTATTAATACTTTTACTCTAAAATGTATTGTTCAGAAGTAATCACAATTTTTCTATATTTACATGTTAATTCCCTATGTCCCAGTTAATCGGTTCCGCTAATTCATATACGTACTATTTGAATCCGCATTATTCGGGATATATTATACATGTGTATACTTTTAATACTTTTAGTTGACCCAATGACACCTTGATCTATTGATTGAATCAAGGAAGTCATATTTTGTGGAATAAATGTTATTTTTAAGTTTTGATTAGTCACAGAGACTACTTAGAAGACCTGAAGCATTAATAAAAATAAAAATGTAGATTTTTAAATAACCGTACTATAGCAAATCCGTATTGTACGAAGCCGCATTGTGCGGAGCATTACTGACATTGCTGTATCAGTTCTTATAACCAAATATACGGTGTAGTACATATACTTTTATATAGCGAAAGATACATCACATTTTTTCATAATTAAAACTCAGTACAATACATTAAGTGGAATATTCACATACCCAGTATTCAACAGTAAAATCTAAACGTATAGGATAGAAAAGATACAAAAATAGTTTAAATAGAGTTCATTCTAGATTAATACTTATGTGTGTACGAACAAATTCGTATCGTTGTTAGTTCATTACGCCCGTAATTCTAAAATATGTTTGCTAAATAATAAATATAGAATAAATATTATTCACTAAAATATATAAAATAATATAAGCATATAAGATAAAGATTATATACATCTTATTTGAATAGTATATACAATGTCTAATAATAATTTCAGGAATAATCAGAAGTGATAGCTACTCTTAATTATAGCTCATTATTATACGTTAAGTATAGAATCAGTATGACGCTCGACAAGAGGTCGATGAGCTAAAAAGCTAATAATAGGTAAGTGTAATATAAATAAATATTAATATTTAAACTGGTGTTTCAAAATTAAAAATTTTCACATATTTTGGATCATACAAGCGTCCAATGGTTTTATTTTGTTTAGAAAACAAAATTACGTGTACAATTCACTTATTTAAATATTTTTATAATTGTTCATGATAGATTCAGTTGAAGTAATTACATTTTAGATTATAAAATACGAGATATACGGCGTGTTCCAAGTTTGAATTCTTAGTGCTACCACAGATAAACTAAACAGATCGCCAGCCTTATGCGCGTTCGTGTAACCAAACATTTAAATAGTTTCCACAACTATCCTAGATGTCTCTAGCATTAATTGTGGAAACATGCGCCCACAGAAGTATTTATCGTGCTTTATTATGATTCTGCGATCGATGGGCGACATTATTTTTTGCCCTCTGTTATACAGACAGGGACAAATTTATATTACTGTTTTAGAAGGATCATTTGAGAATGTGAGAGAGAAATAATATGAAGTTCTTATTTTTATCCGATGTTCGGATGGCAGAAATTTGGAGACATTTGTTGTATTTTAATGCTAACTCGATATTCGCATTTTAGTAATATGTTTATTAATATGCGTTTAATTGTGGTGCGTTTATCTGTGGTGCTACCCATTGGGATCTCCGATACTATGATAGAAATAATGTCGGTTAAATTAGACTAAAGTTGCGCATTTACGGGTTAATATTGATGATAATTTTGTATTTTAAAAATATTGCATGGCTTACTAGACAATGACAAATGTTTAAATTATTTGTCATTGTCTAGTAGACAATGACAAATGTTTAAATTTTATGAATTTTAATTATCCCATATTTCATAGTAATCAAAATATGGAAAAAAGCTGCAAATAAATATTTTGGCATAGTGAATAAGCTATGTGAGTTAATTTTTTTAGAAACCATAGTTAATTTTGATCTAAATAAAAAGTACTATCGTTTGGCTTTACCATGATGTAATCCTTTATATAAATAACTGATAAATTTGTGAAAATAAAGAATGATTTACGTAGTGTTCTATAAAAAATTAATACGAAACAATTGCATCTAAATAGGTTAGGTATATGCAAAACATATGAAATTCATTAATTGCTAAACAAAACAAACTTCGTCCTGTAACACTAGAAAACTAAAGGCACACATTGCGTTTTAGCGAGAACGGTTTGAACGTTCATCGACAGGGCCGGTTTTAGATATTTGTCCACCTGTGTGCAATTGTTATTTGGCCGCTCCTATCGAATATGAAAAATAAAAAATAAAAGTCAATATGGATCGAATTTTTTTTTATTACATAACAAAAAGGGAAAAAATTATCATATTATTTTAAATTGACGAGCTTTTTTTGCGCAAATTCAACTTATAGATCAAGCAAAATATGAGTTAGAAATTTTATTCAACAATGAATTTTTTTCTGTAAGTGTTACCTAACATTACAGGTTATCCACTTGAAAGCGACACAGTGATTTTGGCGTTACTTGCGTGAGGGTGTTTAGGACATAGGTTATTTTTTTTATATGCTATATTAAACAACGTTACTCAATTAAAATTGACGTAAAACTGAAGAAATCTCCTACCGAGACATTCCAAAGTTTAAACGAAACTTATGGTAATGTCATTCTATCGAGGAATATGGTTTTTAAATTGCATAAAGCCTTCATGGAGGATTGGGAAAACGTTGAAGACGAACCCCGTTCAGGAAGATCAACCACGTCAAGAAACGACACAAATGTTCAGAAATAGTTAACAAGAAAATTTTGTTCCCTTGAACAAACATTTACACGGACTTTCTACCAAGATATCCTGGAACGCCTTCCAAAATGGGTCCAGTGGGTCCTAAAGGACATTGCAAATGATTGGTTGCTGCGCCACGACAACGCGCCTGCCCACACAGCACGATGAATTAGAGAATTTTTGGCAAAAATAAAATATTCTCACACTTCTACAACTCCTCTACTCTGCCTTCGTGACTTCAAACTAATCCCCAAATTGAAAAACAAAAAAGTGTGACTGTGTCCTAAACACCGTTATGGAAAATCACTTCCAGTACTGTTATGATCGGTTGAATGACTCACATATTTCGTTTAAATTATATCGTAACGATTTTATTGCGTCCACTCTGCTGGATCATCTAGTTTCACTTAAGAGTTTTAAACTTATATTTTTGGCGTATTTTTTTCAATATAGACCACCTGTGTTGACTTATATAATATACATATATTTCTTGTACTAAATAAAAAAATTGTACCGTTTCATTGTAAATATCTATCTGTCATTTTGATTTTACTGTGATGAACGTAACTAAAATAAGAAAATTAAATAATAAAATTGAAAACTTACACTTAACTTGGCAATCTTTGCTTCTTAGCTGATTTTTTAAATAATAATTTAGCCTAGAAACCTAAACAAAAACACTATCGCAATTGCAACGCAGATGCATAGAACCGGCCCGGGTTGGAATGCTTCGAAAGGTGTTCCAACAACTTATTACCAAGAACGAGTTGAGATTTTACATAATTTTCGCTAAAACGGGGCAGCACATTTACTTCGAAAATATACAGTGAGTACATTTAAAAACATTTGTGAATATGGTGGAAGGCGCGCCCGCATTGCCGCGCGAATTTGAAATATCGTAAAAACACTTTCAAACCTTTGTGTGGTCGGCAGTGAAATATAATTATGCCGTAATATAAAGCTTGAATTACATTATCCAAGTTTCATACTAGAAACTAGTACAAGTTTTAATACTAACATCTAGTATGCAACTTGGATACTGTACATCAGTTAAAATCTTATCAAAGTTGGTGTACTAGATACTTTTTACAAACTAGGTCCGGACCTATGTTTCATCCAAGTTAAAAAACATAATTTAAGTTTTCAGTAATGCAGTACAAAAGTATTACATAATTGATAGAATAAACACAATGAATATATTTTGGCCGCCCCCTTATTATGGCCGCCCGTGTGCGGGGCACACCTTACACAATAGGCAGAACCGGCCCTGTTCATCGATCACATATTTACCGCTTAAAACGCAATTGCAAATTTCGTCAGTTTACATTTAGAATACGATTGAAAAGACCAAGTGTATTTAGTCGAAGTAACTAATCTTTGAAAATGCTCTCTGCTACTGCAATCCAACTACTTCCACACAGATTTCTAATTGCTATCGCTATACTCCTTACATCCTTTTTCCCAATTTGCGGGATTATCCTACACACTATGAATAACTTTTCCACGTCGAACATTGTAGAACAAATGGAAAAATGCACAAACGCTCTGTTCTTCTATTAAATTGTACACCTCGTTGTCGCCATGCGTTCATCTGATCATCCCTTTTGACGGCAGCATGATGCGGTCGCATGCGACTATTGAGTTTTCATCGCGTATAGGTGGACGCCCTGATTGAAAACAGTACGTCAAACCGGACCCGCCAAATCTTTCTTGGTATTGAATTATTTTTCCATATTTTGAATAAAAATCGTACAAATTAAACTTTTGTCATCATCTAGTAAGCCATACATACTTACAAAATATAAAATCGCCATCAGTGTCGGCTCGTAAATACGCAACTTTTGTATAATTTATCCGACTTTGTATGTTTTATAATCCCTATGGTGAGTATTCAAACTTGAGTTAGTCTGTATATTAACTAGGCTTGTATATAAGGGCTGGTGAGCTGCAGCTTTCTTAGTACAAAGTAACCAGCCCCTTCGTGTAATGTCAATGGAAAACGAATATCAGCCTAAAAAACCTCAACTGGAGACGGACCGTAGATATACATATAAAATAATAGGTGTAACAAGCATTAATATGGTTTGGTTCAATAATGTATTAAGTAAATCACATGCCAATGGAGATGCAAATTATGTAGATAAAAATTATATTATCACATAGGAATTTTAATTTTTAAATCGGACTTTATATTTATATTCAACTCAAGTTTTCATGTTAAAATTCTTTGGTGTTTGATATATATATATATATATATATATATATATATATATATATATATATATATATATATATATATATATTAAATTAAAACCAACGATAAATGGCTATTGAAAGACACATTATACAAAGTACATTATTTATAACAATGCCTTTCAATTTATTATGTTGTAAAACAGTTAAAACTTCGCATTACTTTTCGTTCATGGAGGACACTTTGCCGAATTCAACTCTCGAACTTAAATAAGTTCGATCCTAAATAATAACAACAAAAAGTATGAATTTATATGTCTTTATATTTGATAATACACGTTACCATGCAAATTTAGGTAGATCCTAAAGTTAGGAACGAGAGCTGAAATCGGTCTGATTATTTTTTAAATAATAACAGTCACATTGAAATATGATTTACCAAAAATCTTACAACTCTCATAGATATTTATATAGATCCAAAACTGATTTTCATTAATGATTACTAAATGAATATATGAATGATATTGGATTTTTCAGTCATAAAACTAATAAATGATGATGATGGAGGAATATGGTCCTTTGAAATATATGGCTCACTATTTACACAGAACATTATTTTGTAATAAATCCATAGGCCTATACAAGAATTGAATTTAGTATCACTCAACAAAGCTACAAAATATTGTTTCAGTTCGGCGTATAATATAAAATTAGAATTAACTACTAATGAGACTTTTTACGTGAAAATCGTACCTTCAACTATATTAAAAAGAAATTTTAATTTCAATAGTTAATAATAAACACATATATTTCTCACAATATTATACCATATTATATAGCACTACAATTCTATTATCACATATCGGAAAATTGAAAACTCAAGTATAGTTCTTCATGCGTTGGTTACACACTTCATATTTCACATATGCATATTCAAAATATTAAATCTTGGTTGAAGAAGACGGCAGATCCTTGATATTCATTTAAATATATCTAAAATTAGAAATATATATATACAGTAAACTTCGCTTATAACGAACCCGCTTATACCGAATTTTCGGTTATAACGAATCAATCTATAAGGTACGAACTAAAGTATCATTAAACGTGTGTTATTTTTTTCGCAAATAACGAACCCGTTTATAACGAACTTTCGGGTATAACGAACCTTAATTTTTGTTATAATCGCAAAAGTTTTCGGTCATAACGAACTTAAAACTGCATTTTACCAAATAATCAGGGGATTATTCGAAATCTTTCAATTCCGCATATACAGGGTGGCCCTAAAATGCGTGGACATCGCTTAACCACAGATTCCTGGGTCGAAAATAAGACGATTTAACTAAACTTACCTATATGCAATTACGTTTCGTTTAGCTGGTATTCTGCTTCAAAGTTCTTTAAAAAAAAAGTTATTTTATCCATAACTACAGAACGCTTGGATCGATTTGGATAATATTCGGTACTGTACTTCTTACGGATGTAGGTCATCTTTTAAGGTGATATTAGTTATTATCAGTGGACCATTAGTGTACGAAACACGGGTAACCCGGCATAAATCAGTCAAAAACTTTTTAATGTTAAGGCCAATAACTTTCAAAAAAATAGTTTCAGAAAGAGACATTCAATAGTAATTTTTTTGTTGTTGTTGTCTGTACTGATATCTGTTAAGGTTTAGACACAAAAAAATAAAATCTGAGGGACCGCGCACTGCATTTCATAAAAAAATGTCATCTAGCAGTCTGGTATTTTAAGAAATAAATGACGATATGATATTTATTAGTGCAATTATTTAGATTTCCTTATAAAAAGGAATCGCAAATATTTAAATCTGGTGAACGAGGTGCCCATTTTGCAAAAATTCAAAGGAAATCTAAATAATTGCACTAATAAATATCATATCGTCATTTATTTCTTAAAATACCAGACTGCTAGATGACATTTTTTTATGAAATGCAGTGCGCGGTCCCTCAGATTTTATTTTTTTGTGTCTAAACCTTAACAGATATCAGTACAGACAACAACAACAAAAAAATTACTATTGAATGTCTCTTTCTGAAACTATTTTTTTGAAAGTTATTGGCCTTAACATTAAAAAGTTTTTGACTGATTTATGCCGGGTTACCCGTGTTTCGTACACTAATGGTCCACTGATAATAACTAATATCACCTTAAAAGATGACCTACATCCGTAAGAAGTACAGTACCGAATATTATCCAAATCGATCCAAGCGTTCTGTAGTTATGGATGAAAGAACTTTTTTTTTAAAGAACTTTGAAGCAGAATACCAGCTAAACGAAACGTAATTGCATATAGGTAAGTTTAGTTAAATCGTCTTATTTTCGACCCAGGAATCTGTGGTTAAGCGATGTCCACGCATTTTAGGGCCACCCTGTATAGGGCACCGTAACAGTTCTTGCGGTACTTGTGTATATGTGATTAATTGTATGAAAAAAAAATTATCGGACCTTCCCGCGATTGGAGCGGCCCATGTAGAAATTTCAGCATGCCCCACATGGCCTGTCCGCCCCTGTTCACTGTATTTAATGTGTTAAAGAAGTACAGTTATGAGTTACGCAATTTTGAAGAAAACACGTAAAGCTCTTACTTTAAATAAATAAAAATCATATAATATAATAACAAATATAAACAAAAGTAAAATAAACGATTTTTTTAAATAATATTCATAAAAACTATTGTTAGTGTACATATCTATATGTATTACAAACCAATATCTAACTTAATTTTGAACAAATCTGGATTTGTCTAGTTTTGCAAAAGAGTAATGAATTTTTGATGTTTATCGTTTATTACGAACTTCGCTTATAGCGAACTATTTTCATCGGTCCCTTGAGGTTCGTTATAAGCGAAGTTTACTGTATATATATATATATATATATATATATTAATTAATAACTTATTTTTTGTATTGTTATTATGTTAGAAACTATAATTTGAATTAATTATTTATAAATGCTTTTAAAAAAGTAGTAAGTTTTGTTGAAAAATTATAAGTATCTTTATTGTGTAAAAATTAATCTACAGACATGTCTCTACTTACTATTGTCCTAAATGTGTCCTTGACAATCCGTACATGAATAATAATATAACAAATAAGATGAATATTGAATTTGCTTGAGCGAAAGTGCCAGAACTTAGTGCGCTAGCGTGACAGCTCATATCTTCGGCGGACAATTTTACAATAGGAACATGCTTCCCCGTTCTTAAATTTATACATGTAGCTTCCTTTAACAACTCATTCACTCTGATTACTGTATTAACTGGTGCAGTATGAGCCTGAAGACTTTCTCGTGCCCATCGTCTCAGCCAATGTCCAAGCCAGGCAAGATGACAACCACATTTCCATTGGTTGTTAGACACTAATAATCCACCTGCAAAATATAATGAAATTATTATCAATTTTTTATCTTTTATACATAAATGACAATGTACTTTTGTAATAGATACCGTTTCCTCAATAAAATACAACTTCTAAACAATTTCGTATATCTTATTGAATGCATTTTATGTATGTCATATTTGTAACTTTTTATTTAGTACACAACAAAAGAGGAGCATGATAATGTTCGTTATTTGTCTTTTTAACAGTTTGATCAGTGATGGACAAGTTATTTTGCATCGTGTCACAGACAGATAAACCAGAGGAAGAAAGAACGGGGATTTTTTTAGTAGCAAATTGGTGGCTACGGAAAAAAATAGCAGGGATGGAAATTTATTTTTCGAGCTATAATTACTTTTTTACTTTCATTTATATTTTCATCAATATTTTTGTTTGTTCTTTTTGTATCATGTGTGTCGTAGGAGCGTTATGAAAAATTCAGTATTAAAAAAACTCCTTCCATGTAATTGCATTTTTCTACTTACCAGATATCAGTGTAGTTCCGACATTCTTCCAAGTCGTTGCATTAGTATAAAATATGTCAGGACTTAAATACGTCAGCATATTATTTCTAAGGTCAATAGTCAAATGCGAAATTTTGTCAAATCCTGAAAACAATCCGACTGGTAGCTCTTCTATTTGTGTATTCGTAATTCGAATCAACAATTCTGGATTTCTTGTAAATTTGGCGAACACATCTCTGTCAACGTACTTCAAATTTTGTCCTGATATTTGAATATATTTCATTTTACTACTTGACGCACATTTCAATTGTTCATTCAACACAGACTCTTTTATTTGTAATTTGAGAACTTTTAATCTCGTAAGATTTGCAAGTAGGAAACAAAATTCTGTTCTGAAGTTGTCCAAATTTGGCCAGGTTTGCATGGTTAGCGACGAAAGTAACTGTAGCTGCATTATTGATTTACTTTCAAACTTCTGAATGTGGTTTAAATGGTTTATGTTCAGGTTTTGTATATTGTGTAGCCCGGAAAAGCTTCCGAAACCAATTTCCTGAAATGGATTTTCAACTTAAAAATAAATCACACAATAACGACGATTTTACAATGCAGAAGACATTTCTAAATAAATCTAGTATCTGCTTTCTTAATCTAATTATCAAATAAATATCTTTTCAGTAAAAATATGCCATAATATTTTTTATATTACACTTGTCTATTATTAGCTTTTTTCACCTTCGATACGAAATATGTAAACAAACTAATTATGCTCTAGGGCATAATGAGCAGACATAATGACTTTTGTGCCTGCTAATCATTAACTTTATTTTCTAATTTTAAATCACCAAATATTTTTCATAAATTGCCTTCGATTTCGTATGTAATAAAACTTCGCTCTCGTTAAAATATCTTTTGACATATCATTGAAAACACGTAATGCTGTCGACGCGATTTTCTAGAATAACTTCAATGGGTAAATAAATAAAAATCAAAGTCCTTGGCAACGCATATGTCGTAATTATTTTGAACTGTCACTGGTAATTTATTTTTGATAAAAATAATAGAAAAGTGTAATATAAAGTCTTGTATGCACCACGGGTGTTACTAGATGATTATGCCCATCGGGCGACATCCTTCCCTCGGGCCAGAGGCCCTCGTGTTGGAACTTCGTCACCCTCTTTGCATAATCATCGTCATAAAACCCTTGGTACATACATAACAATTTTAATAAACATATAATATTGGTCACTTTAATAATATGATTCTATATTTTTTGGTTGTAGTTGTAATTCTTACCTTTAAAGGATTATAAGATAAATCCAGAGTTTTCAAGAGTGGAACGTGAGGCCATACATGAACGGGAATTGTTGTGAGTTTGTTATAATTAAGGTATAAATATTTTAATTCATGCAATTCTTGTGTGGAAGTTTTACTAATACGTTCAATGTTATTAAAAGATACATTTAAATATACTAAGTTTGGCAATGGTAAATGAGGAAGGGACGAGATGCCTGTGTTATATAGATGAAGTTCTTTTAAGGATTGTGCATAATGAAACAACTCTTTAAAATTAGCGCGAAGAGTATTTGAACTAAGATCTAGTTTTTGCAATAATCCCAAACTTGTAAATACGTTGTCAGGAAGAATTGTTAGTTTGTTGTTACTTAAATCTAGATGCTGTACATAGGGGATGTCTGGAAAAGTTGTACTGTCAACGTGTTCAATGTTGTTAGAACTTACTGCAAGATGACGCAATGTATTACCGACATCAGTTAGTGATAAACTTGGTACAACGTTAAACGAGTTATAGCTCAGATCTAACATCTCTAACGCAGTACCACTTAATGCATCTTTAGGCAGATAATTCAAGCGATTGTGACTCAGATTCAAAACTCGTAATCGGGGTGTACTAGAAAATTGACTGGCATGAATTGTCGTTATATAATTCTGTGACAAATCCAGTACTTGAAGGTTTTGCAACCCGAAAAACGCGTATTTATGAACATAACTAACATTATTCCTTTTCAGTTGCAGAATTTCTAATGAAGTCAGATGCATGAATGTGTTGTGTCCTAGTACTGATATGCTGTTGAAATCTAGGAACAATTTTTTTAACGCAGACACGTTTTCGAGGCAACGTGGAACGTACAGAAAATTATTAACTCTTAAATCAAAAACTTCAATATTTACGATTTTATTATCAGACTCGCAAAATGATATATAGTTTTTACTGACATTTAAAATTAATGGTGAAAAATTTGAAACGTTTGTAAAAACTTTAAATGAAAATTCAGTCAGTTTGTTAGCGTGCAAATCAAGGTTGTTGAAATTGGGTAAATTTGAAAATGTCTGAGGAGAAATTTGATTTATTGCATTGTCACACAACACTAAGGTAGTTAAGTTGGTCATGTTACAAAAACTGTTTTTCTGCAGAATTCGAATTTTGTTGCCTGAGAGAATAATTGTTTTCAAATTATGTATTGAATTAAACGTATCTGAAAGTATAATTTCCAGATTATTATTTGATAGTCGCACATCGGTTAAATAATTGTGAAATGAACTTCGGAATAAATTAACTGGAATAAGTTCCAGTTTATTTCCCTCTAAATTCAAATATCGTAACTGACTTACATCTGATAAACCATGTTCGGATATAGTTTTAAAGTTGTTATTATCCATGGTTAACCATTGTAGATTAACTAGGGGTTTTAAGATATCCTGGGGAAATTCTTCCCAGTCTAAGCTAAATGAAATTTCTAGACTATCAAGTTCTCCAAGACCCTCAAACGCATTTGTATCAATGTAACGTAATGGATTAAAACTTAAACTCAATTCCTTTAACGATTTTAAGTTAGCAAATAATATCTCCTTTAAATGTATCAGTCTATTATTCCTTAACAATAACGTCTTCAGATTGTACCCCCAGTCAAAATCTGTTTCGAATATTTCGTAAATTTCATTGTATCCAATATTCAAATATGATATTTCACTACAATTAGACAATGCGTCCTTCGGAATAGTATTTAAGCGATTTCCACTTAAACTCAAAGCTTTCAATTTCGAGCTAAA
Organism: Carabus problematicus; assembly: GCA_963422195.1. Classification (NCBI taxonomy): domain Eukaryota; kingdom Metazoa; phylum Arthropoda; class Insecta; order Coleoptera; family Carabidae; genus Carabus; species Carabus problematicus. The sequence continues at coordinate 10,932,493 of OY728585.1, read as the reverse complement.
CACTTGAAACGAATTTTCTGGTATATTTGTAATAAGATTGGAGGAAAGATATAAATATTTGAGCTGCGTAAGGTGGCTAAGGGCATAGGGTATGTGTATTAAATGATTGTGATCAAAATCCAAATACTCCAAAGTTTCGTTGAGTCCCGCAAACGCCTTTCTATCTACTGATTCGATTTCGTTATGTGATAGTATTATTCTACCACACTCGAGACCTTGAAAACTGTCAGATAGAAGATTCCGAATATTGTTGAATGCTAAATTCAAATCTCTGACGTATAACGAATTGTTGAAAGGATGCCGTGGCAAACTTCGCAACGAATTCTCGCTCATGTCAATCTTTTCTAACCTCACATTTCTCTGAAACGTATAATCTGGAATAAAACTAATATGATTGTCTCGTAGATAGAGCCATTGCAGGTGAGGCATTTCTGCCAATAATTCATGAGGAATGCTCGCGAGCAGGTTGTGCGAGATGCTCAATGTTTGTAGACCGGTTGATAGACTGTGCTTGGCGAGTTTTGATATTCTGTTCGAGTCCAGGTTTAACCAAATCAGAGATTTAAACCGATGTAGTCCATGTGAACGTGACATGTGATCCGTATCGGCTGGTATGTCGGAAATGTCGTTTCCGCCCAGAAATAAGTTTGCTACCGTATATTTTAAGTACGACCAGTCGCTGACAACTGAATGAATGTTATTACTGGAAAAAATAGACTAGACTTACCACATATTTATAACGTATAAATACATTTTAATTTATATAATATCTATCTGGGGCTTTTATCAACCCATCGAAAACGTAATTGGTATAATATTTAGAAAAAGATTATAATACGTTATAATAATAATCGATATTTAATAATAAACCAATAACATAAGAATAGACTAGTATCAGTTTAGATTTGTTTAACATTAACTTACCCATATAGGTTTAACCATTGTAAATTTTTCAAATCTTGTATTGCGTTATAGGGTACACTATTTAATTTGTTGTAACTAAGATCCAAAGAAGATAAAATTTCGCTCATGGAACTAAAATAATTTTAAAGGAATTAATTATGCAGATACACATAACGACTATATAATTAAAAATTACCTGAACATACCTAAACGATTTTTCTGATATACTCTGAAGTTTGTTGTTCGCCGCTGTAAGTGATCGAATTTGAACTCTTGAGAAGCTGATACGTTCGAGACTCATTATGTTGCTCCCTTGTATTTCCATGTGTGAAATAGAGATGTCCGGCAAATCTACAATAGACTTATCTTTGTCATATATATATATATATATATATATATATATATATATATATATATTATATATATATATATATATATATATATATATATATTATATATATATATATATATATATATATATATATAAATGACATATTTATAAAGGTTCTATCTGTGGATACTATTTAAGCAAGAGTAAAGGTGGCGTCAGAGTTTACATACGAATAGCACAGCATAGGGAACTATCAATGTACAGATGTTCTTATACCACTTCAGAGTTTACATAATCGGCATAACTATACATAATCCAAATTAACATAGCATAGGAAATGGTTATATATTATTTCGCTATGCTATGCGGCAATGCATCGAATGGCATCGTACTCACTGGGAATAAATCGTGTAATTCTGAGTTGGAAATTTAAAATCTATTTCATGTGTATTGTAAACATTCAAGCTATGTTTATATATTTTACTGCGGTTCATCGAACATACTTCAATAAAGTAATTGAATATTTTTTTATTTTATTATTCTTCGACATTAGTTTTTGTCATTTTTTAGCTCATCGAGCTCCTATCGAAGAGCTATAGTGTTCGATACGATGTCAGCAGTATTATCCGATTTAAAAAATTGCAGAAATTCCGGACAGACCACCTGGATCACGAAATGATTATTACAACATATGACCGTATGTATGTCGTTCGTCCGCTCACTCGTACTTTTTTTTTTTTGTTCCACTAACTCCTATGCAACCGATCTTGATGAATTTTTTTTCACAAATGAGTATTATGAATAAGTAGTGTATCATCCTTTTTGTTTTTCAAAATTTCCTGTAGTACTCCTTTCTTTTGGACTCAATTGTGTTCAATATTTTCTTACATATGCAGGAAATAAAACATTATTTTTCCATATTTTTTGTTTTAAAAAATTATGTAAGACCATTAAAGAAAAAATAATTTTTAATTAAAAACTGAACAAAAGAAGATTAATGCATTTATAGTCGGCTTAATCTGCTTTGCTTTTGTCAATAGAAGAAAATGTTTTCACACTTGTTTTAAATTTGTTGTTTTATTTCGACCTAGGCACTTACGATTTTAAAAGTGTATTTAGGTAAATAATTTGTGATAAATTCAGAATTGGACATACGTCCATGAACTACAGGCATGGATGTTTGTATCCATTCCTAGTTGTTCAGTAATATTTGTTGTGATTATTTTAAAATTTTAAATATAGATGAAGAAACATTAACTAATTGAATAGAAGGATATTTTATACTTTTTCGGGTCTTATGGCGTTTGAAAGGGTTCGTTTTTTAATTAAATGCTCCACAAGCTGCAATAGTCGAACACAACAACGCTTATCATTTAAAAATTGTTTTAGGTAATTTTCTTTCAATTTAATAAAATATGCTGTATAAAACCATTAGTTTTCCTCTGCCGATTAACCAAACGAGTAAAATTTTTATATATAATTTTAATATACATATTTTTTTAATGATAACAATGATTATCTTTCAATTACGATATTACGGAGCACAATAACACTACACAAAAATTATATTTCAAAACAAAGTAGGTTGTTCTTATTGAACGATTAAAAACTTCTATTTATTTTACCATTATATAATGTAAACTGTGAAACATACAAACGTGGATTGCGCAGCTCTATGCCAACTAAGCTTTGTTATGCTATGCTATGTAAACTCTGAGGCCACCTTAAATGAAGATGAACATGTTCTAAAAAAATTGGCTTTGTTTTAAAATATGGTTAAGTATTTTGATTATTTTGGTGTATTACATATGTAAAACTAACAAATTCCAGAACAACTGACTTAAATTATAAAAATGTACTTACAATAATTTGCAATATATGCTGATAATGACACTTAAATTAGTATTATCGTTTAATATAACAATAGTTATATAGTTGGAAGTATCGTCAGTTACAGCTATTCAGCATGTATTTTACATAAAATAACATAAAAAATGCAAGATAAAAGTTTATTGATTGAAATTCACACAGTGTACACGTATTTCGTAACTAACTCTTGATAGAAATATTTAAGATGTACAAGTTGAGTGCTTACTTGGGAACTTGTAGAGCGGCACGGCAATGCAACTTATGTCAGAAACTTTCTGTGTTTCGCTTTCGAAGTTACAAGTACACATTGAATTGAAGTTGCAGCTTACCGATTCCAAACTTCTTGCAATATGAATGAATAATGCAATTGCTAACAAGCATTGCATTTCAGCTGTAAAAATTCAAAATGAAAAAATGTTAATTAGGTACATATATTATTATGCAATGTGCCTCTTTCATATAGTTTGCTTTCATATATTTTCTTTAGTAATTACCATATTATTAAATATTATCACTTCAAAGTAGTTTCTTGGTAAAACATTATACTGTTTTTAGTTTTTTTTTTTTTCATTTTTTGATGTATTGTGAGAATGCTGTTAATTGATTTGACTATATACAACTGTTAGAAATTAAAATACCAATTTTACTAAATAATTGGCCACCCTTGACGATAAACAGGACAATCCAAATTTGACGTGTCATTTATTGAAAAGATAGAAAGTCGGTTAAATGGAGAATAAAGTACCATTTTCTGCAAAGAATTAATTTAGCAAAATAAAAAAAAAAACTGTATAAAGTTTTTTTTTTATTGTTTATGTTAGAAATAAGGCATAAAAATTATTACTCTATTCGAACTGAATAACAATTTCATCATTCGTATTTCTTCACTACTGATTTTAATAGAAAGGATTAGTATGGCCATCTGTAACGATCTAGAACTAGTAGTCAATGTTTATTCGGAAAAAATAATAATTTAATTAAAAAACTGGCCATAGGCATTTAACAAGGGAAATCAGTATTTCCTTATGCAAAAGTTCCCAAATTAATTTAGGTAATAATACTTCAAATAAATGTAGACAAATCAAATTAATTAAATAGCCATGGAATTTCAACAAAATTACAAACAATTGTATGACATTGTCACTGTCAAAAAAGTTGGTATTACGCATAATTGGTTTTGAGAATGTAACGCAGACAACCGTTTTAATGACGAATTATATTAAGATTAACTAATTTAAGACTTTTTTAGTATTAAACCTGTAATATTATTAAAACACAATTTTTTTTACAGTTATAATGTCGTACAATTGTCTTCAATTTTGTTGAAATTCCATGGCTATTCCTCTAAAGTATCTGTTTTCCAGAAACTTCAAACTTGAATTTCTCAGTTCTGAAATGTCAAAAATTAAATCTGATCGCTGACTGAATCTACATAATTCTCTACAATATTTATTTGACGTATTATTGCCTAAAATAATTCGGGAACTTTTGCATAAAAAAAAACTGATTTTATATGTTATACACCTGTAGCCAGTTTTTTAATATATACCGGATGTCCCAAGAAATCTGTAAGATAGGGAATTAACAAGTAAATGTAGAAATATTGTATTACTTCTGAACAATACATTTTAGAGCAAAAGTGTAAATAAAAAAGTTGTACAGAATAAAAAACTACACAATACGTTGTTATGTTGTGTGCTCGAATAATTTTGTATATCAAGTAAATTAATTTTGAAATTTTCATGACAGAACCAAAATGAAACAGTAATTGCAGGTTTTTTAAATTACAACAAATAATCAAAGCACAGTGTTTTTGTTTCATGATTGATTTACTCGTGACAGAAACAAATCTGAGTACTGAGTATACATTAAAGTTGCACGGCTTAAGGCTGTCGTTTACCTAAATTTTATTTCGTATCTGAAATATTTTAAAGCGCCTACATTTCAAATGAACGCAACCCAAGTAACACTTTTTTCAATTCCGAGTAGACCCTTACCCCATCATAAATCATTTAAACATGGCTGTTTATAAAACAGGTCCATACAAATATTCTGACAATACATCGAAGGAATAATTCTCTCTGCAACGTTGCCTGATTATTCGGTACACACTTTTCGAAAGGTTCTTATATAAATTACAATAGTAAACTGTATCAAATGAACACGACTTTTAAAATATTCCATATTTTGCAGCAACACCGGATGGACTTGTCGAGAAAAATGCAATAATTGAAATAAAATGTCCATATTCCATAAGAAATTCAACTATTGCAGATTCTATTCTACAAAAGAAAATTACATGGTGTAAAATAGTAAATGGCAAATTATCATTAAATATTAATCATGCTTATATGCATCAAATACAGGGTCAATTAGAGATTACTGGTCGAGATCTGTGTTATTTTATAGTATATACACCAAAAGAAACCTGCGTACAAGTTATACAAAGAGACAGAAAATTTTGGGAAAACATGGAAGATAAATTAAAAATGTTTTATTTAAAATGTTTACTCCCAGAATTAGTTGATCCCAGAAAATCACGTGGGTTGGAAGTGAGAAATGTATTTTTGTCTTAGGATAGATTATTCTCCCCTATTAATTATGTCTAACTATAACAATAATTTCCAGCACTTGGACATATTTTATTTGTCGTTATTTCAATATAAAAAACTTGTAAACTTAACTTCTTCGAAACCAGTTATTGATATTTAATTGTTGTACTATATAATTATTTATAAATAATTGTAATATGTATCATTATGCTCTATTCATGTGTACATATGTGGAAGCCTGTCATTGGGTAACTGTTGACTTTCCTCGTCAAATAAATACATGAATATATATATATACTATTGATAAATAATACTCATTCTTGACAGTGTTACACATAATATCTGGTCTGCAGTCATTGAGCAAATTTGTTGAAACAATCTGATAAAGAATATTGCGGTAGAAGAGATATCGGAAAACTCGTTTTACTAAAAATTAAATGAATGCAACAGTGTAAATCCTGACCCAAAAGTATATTATACAATTCCATTGAATATCTAAGTTTTATTATCATAACTTCATAAACACTCAAAACCTTTCGAAGCAGGTATAAAACGGTAATGTTGGTTGCATCTCATAAGGCGTAAAAAATGAAAATAGAAAAAATATATTTAAAAACTTCTGATATCAAAATGGTTTTAGCTCCGTTTTACAAATACCAACTGACTGTTTTTCCTGTCAATATGTTAATGAATTCGTTTTGTTCTACGCTATGGACAAGTCTTTTTAATTTTTTTATATATGTTACGGTTTTCATGTTACAAACCTTTCGTTTTTTAGAGAAAACCTAAAATTTCCTGGAAATTATAAATAATATATAAAAAATAAAAAGACTTGTCCATAGCGTATAAAAAAACCAATTCATTGAGATATCGTCCACCAAAAACGTTCTATTATTAAGGTCAGAACGGGAACAATAATTTTCAGCCGATTTCTTAAAATTTAACGCTTTTTCATTTAGGTAAACGACAGCCTTAACACATGCGCGGAATGACGTAAGCCAATTTCAAGATCACAGAAATATGAAGCGCTTTATACCATTCAATTTTTGTCTGAAACATTTTTTTCTAATTTCATTAATAAAAAAATTATAGCCATGTTCATTCCTCATCCTGTATATCGAGTCTACAAAATGCAAGGAATTCAATTACTTACTTCTACTTGGAAGTATCATCAGATACATTGTTCTTATTTCAAAATCCTTTCACGATCAAAGCATACTATCTTCAGGATCCTGTAAAACAATAATTTATCATAAAATAACATTAACAATATGGCGATATTTGTATTTATTATTTGATTTAAATACAATTTATTACTGACTCTAACAATTGTTTTTAAATGCAATAATAAGAAAACATTTCTAAAGGATTTTTTGGTATTGGCTAGGAACATGGGCTTAAAGCAAGAAACGAGTTTTCACAAATTTTAATCTAAATAAACTGCAATTTATAATTTACTGATGTACAAGTATTAAAGACTGAAATGTATTTTTATATTCGATAATTACGAAATATGGGCATTTTAAAATATAGCACTGGGCAAATACGTTAAACATCAAGAAAATTGCGGATTTAAAAATAATATGATAAAATTAATTCATCACGAGTCAAACAAATTTAGAAACAATATTTAAATTTTAAATTTTAGTTTACTACGTATATAATAAATTACATAATAAAAATACATACGTAAATGTATAAAAAAATGCAGAACCCTCTTTTAAGAGCATAATACAAAAGGTAGTCATTCCTGAGGGCGTCACAAGCAGGTAGACAAGGTAACTGGTATGTTTACTTGGTGGAGGATCGGAGTGATGGGGTATTTTATAGTTTTCTGCAATCTCCTTTTCATTTTTCACGTCACTTTCATAAAAAATGGATATGACAGGGAAAGCAACAAACCATATAATACACGTATCACCCATTTGTACGGTGCAAAATCCCACAGCTCTTTACCCCAAAAACGTATAAAATGTCCTACAGAAATATTTCTTCTCTCGAGATTCACAACATGGTATATTTCACAGGATGACATATTAGTTGTAGTTACTTTAAATACTATAAATATTTCCAAACTCTTCAAATTATATCTACTTTTATTCATTAAGTAGAATTTAAAGCTGTCACCGAAGTGACCTATTTATTTTAATGTAAGAATGTTGAATCTATTTCATAATAAATAGTTATTGATTTTCTTTAATATGACTGAATATAATTAAACCATATTTAATAAAATATAAATAGTATTTTGCATAATATATAAATGGAGGAATAAAGATTATCTTACCCCAGTAATGGGAAAGATGTTATGTTATGTATGTAAAAAATTATATTTATTATCAAATTTTGACGATCTAAACAGAGATATAAAACTGAGATTTTTGCTCTTCAAAAAATTCATCTGTATATCAGTATTTGTATATTTGGATATTTACAATAACTCTAACATTTTATTTTTTCCAACCAGAATATGAAAATCTTGTTTGTGATATTTAAAATCATAAAAAATACGCAGAAGGTTTATTCTAGCGAATTTCAAGTCTTAAATGAAATATGTAAATGTATTATACTAGTATGTTTTTTAAGATAAAAATCTCCGAAGTAAAAAAGAAACCGATTGTATTAAAATTTAAATATTATAAAAAGTTACTTTTAATGTAGCTACATACTTGGATTTTATTCGGAATAACTGCGTATTATGTATATAAAATCCTTGGAAATATGTTTAAGATATTACCAATTAGTTTAATCATATACATTTACGTATATTAAACAGAATTCATCAAGCATCATTAAAAAAGATCTAATAACAAAGAAGTTATGTGCTGTAACCAACTTTCCATTATTATTCGCAATATTAATTACAAAATAATTGAAAGCATAAAAACTACAAACACAGATATATATACTGAATTGAAATTGGCAGAAATTGACAGCAAAAAATTGAGTTTTTGAATCAAAATTCAATGAGTATTGGAACTGCGTAAATGGTCTGCGTCATTATTTACGCCTGCAGTAATTTTTCATTGAAGTGTTCTGTGCATACGCATATGGACTATAAACAAAAAAAAAAACACATACAAAACAATACGATAAGCCGTCCGTGAAGCACAGTCTAAACAAAAGCAAATCTGGTGACAAAAGTGTAACAATAAAACACTGAAACAATAGGTCACATGAGCATAAAATTCGCAAAAAAGTGTGAATCCACGATAAATAAATAAGCTTTTATTATTCTGAAATTTTTTAATACGTTGTTTCACACTCTGATCCGTAAATATTTTGTTACACACAAATGTGAGCTGTAAATTATTTGCTCGTAATGAATTCTGTTCGGACGCCAATTCTAGCCGAGCAAAAATTAATTTTTACTACTAACTATAATGAAGTGCTTCTTTATTATATCATATACACCAGGTAATACAGGAGATCTGAATTGAAGCAGAAATAATGCAATCTCCTTGATTTTTGTAGATGGTAGGTTGTGTAAATAGCATTTATATTTGTTACTTGCTCTAAGGAAGTTGTTCTTTATTATATCATTTGCAGTTGATCCGAATCGAAAAAGCACTATTATTCACGTATTTTTTTAAAAGATATTAGCATGTGTAAATAGGAATAAATGTGATATTTTCTGTAAAAAAATATTAATATTTTAACATTTTTTTTGAAATAAAGAGAAAAGTCATTTCATTTTTTCATGTACTGATAAGAAATTATTATTTTTTACTCATTATAACATCACAAAACTAATAGAACGAATACTTGGCTGTTGTTATGCATATGTCTTAAACAGAAACGTTGACTTAGTACATACATTTCTTATGTACACAGATTCTGGTTTCTATGAATTGTCAAAGTTCATGCTGTTCTATGCACAGCGTATTGTCCTGCGTATTTATGTTGAATCTTCGTACAGTTAGTGTGAAATAGCATATGTATTTATTGCATAAAGAAAAGTTAGCTATATTGTTTAGTTGACGTAATTGTTCAGAACCTTTAAACATACCGGTATTGTTTGTGAACCTGTCATATTTCAAGCAAAATGTGTTACTGGCCCTAACCCAATTCAATTATATTAAAATTAAATACATTTAAAATAGCTTTGCTTTGCTAATATCAATGTCTAGTAAATTATTTGCAACATGTTTCGTACTGCCTGATATCATTTTCAAGCAAAAATAAATATTACAAATGTTAAATTACCAAAATAACTAGTTATTAGGTAAATTGAAGTTCTTCATTAACGTCACTTTTTTTATAATTTTTATAAGCTTGTGACCTAACCGCTCTCACCAGTTTACATCTCTCAACATCTTGAACAAAATAGATGTTGTACCATATAAAAAACACACACAATCAGAATTTATATCTATTTAGGTTACTGAATTATTTATGTATAAAAACGTATTTGAAGACGCTATCATGTTTACACAGTCGCAAACAAAATTTCGTTAAAAAATTACATGTCTTAAAATAAGTAATTAATTCAATTTCAATTCTAATAAATTTTATATTTTCATGTTAAGTTCAGTTTTGCAATTTAACCACAGACAAATCTGTTTTTATTAGTTTTTATAACAAACAAATAAATAAAAATCAAAGTCTTTGGCAACACACATATCGTAATTATTTTGAACTGTTACGGTCAATTTATTTTTAATAAAAATAATATGAAAGTGTAATATAAAGTCTTGTATGCACCATGAGTGTTACTAGATGATTATGCTCATCAGGTGACATCCTTCCGTTGGGCCAGGGGCTCTCGGGCTGGAACATCGTTACTACATACATAACTGTTGGGCCCAAAGAATAAAAGTTTTTATTTTTTCCCCTCTATTTTCCATTCCATTTTATAAAGAATTCTTGCATATGTAGATAACAATACAGAATTTGTCAGCATTATTTATTTTGAAAAATCCATTGAAAAGACCATGGAAGAAGAAAATAATTTTAATGCATTTAGACGTTACACTGAAGAATAGTAGATCAATGCATTATTAGTCTGCTTTGCTTTTTTGAACAAAAGAAAATATTTTGACACTTATTTTAACTATAGTGGAATCCATTTACAGTGAACAAGCATATAGCGGAAACTCGCTTATAATGAACATATCTCTGAGTCCCGACTAAAAACACATACCATCTAATGTTAATCAATTTGCATAAAAGTGAACTCGCATGTAGTGAATTTTCGGATATAATGGACTAAATATGCTCTTCAAGTTCACTATATGCGAATTCGAGTAGGTTGTCAGTGATTGAATTTAATGTATATTAGCACGACACACGAGATACTGAACTTTTACATCGATAAATATATTTGCAATGTTTCTGAGCAACAATATCATAAATAAATAACATCATACAGGCATGAGATAATTCATAAAAAAAATTAATGATTTTTTTAGGCCCATAAATAATCCTTCATTAAAATACTAACGGCATAGATCGCAAAGCCCTTGTGGTCAAGAGTTAAATGATGAAATAAAAAAATTATATAATTACCGGATTTTTTCTGCCCCGTACATCATAATGCTTTTTACCATCGTGAAGAACATCATTATTCTAGTTCTATATTTGTCTCCGAATTTTTTTTCTTCTATTCCCCAAATCTGATCCATGCAAGAGTCGCCTTTTTGTGATTTCTTTGATATGTGTACCTGCTCTATTATTCTTTTGATAACATCACGCCTTTCCCATTACTGGGGTAACAGGCTTTTTATTTCCCTACAATCAGCTCAAAATATTTAATATTATATATTATATAGAAGACTGCCCTTCATTCCTTATTGTCTAACATAACTGTCTCGCCTCGTTAATATCCTCCTCGCATTCCTGTTCCTTTAATTTCACCCAATTAAATCTTCTTAGTCAGTTTATCATTTGACATTCGTACAAATTTTATATAATATAATACAATTTATAAAATATGTCCACGAATTTTCAATCGACATCAAATAATAATTATATGCATTAATTAATTTTCAAATGAACATTCCGTAAATATATAACACAATAATGTGTGCCATAGTCCATATTTATGAAAAAATAACAGTTTATAATTCGTTCATTTCACTTTGTATACAAATAATTATTGATATTAAATATACGCTTAAATAAACATAATATATTTTGAACACGAGTATTATTACTAATACGTTTTAGAATTCTATAGTTACTGCAATCATAATTTAAAAAAAGTTGTAAAAAGCTACATGAGAGATTAAGAATAATATGTGAGATACCACATATTAGACAACTATTTAGGTTCTTTTTTCTATTGGTGACAGGGAATTATAAATTATAAAAATGAACTGTCTCTACATTGACATATTTTAATATATACTCTTTTTTTATAAATTTAATGATTATATTAAAACGTATGACTACATGGAATCAATTAAAATTTTATTTGTTCGATGTTATTGAAATCAAAATAACATGTTTCATTCAATAAAATAAGAGTACATTATACACCAAGGGAGCGAAACGTCTTATTTTTCCTGGGGCGGAATTTGAATACAAATACATCGAGGGAAAAATTGTGGTCTCTCTCAAGATGCATATTTTATTTTTTCCACGATCGGGAGTAGAAACACTTAATATCATAAATAAATAATTGTAATAAATCGGAACGAAATTACAATATTTAGAACCCGTTCGGAATTTTTTCATGCAACGTGCCACGACAACAGACATTTATTTACAAAAACCTTTAGTATAATAAAACCTCCCGTAGGGAAATTGTTTTCTTATTTCCTCCCTATGGAGTAAATGCAATACTTCTGTCACAATTTTGATGCTATAGAAACCCACTTCTACTCTCGACCGTGGAAAAATATCTTTTTACCACTTTTTATTACAGTATATTCTGGAAATAAAATAGCAATGAAGTAGATCCGTGGCGTTCTTTAATAAATTAAAATGCTAAACACAGATATGTTGTTGGCAGGTACTAAAAGCTGCAAGCTCAGACAATATCCATGTAACACTGTAATCTTGGTGTCAGATCTAGATTCTAGTTTACGTGTCTAGGTTCGCATGGAAACAAACATTATTTTTACTTAGAATTGCACTGTTTTCAATAAAAATATAAATAAGCATTATGACTATAGAAGTCTCACAGTGTAAATCATCCACTAAGTAAATATTATGTTTACAGCAAATAAAAATTTTCTCCACGTAATACTGAAATTTAGAAAGTTTTTGTCAATATACATAAACTTCTCGGCACTGCAGAAAATAATGTATATCTATAACACAAGTCTTTGTGGTGAGAACAAGTTTTTTTTTAAATCTGAAAGACGATAATTTAAAATAATTTTGTATTACAATTTGGAATTAATGTAAAACACTTTATGTAGAACTTGATAAACCTTGCACTCTTCTGAAATTCCCCAAATTTAAGACCGCATTTTTCACATTCCTGCACAGGGAGAGAACGTATTTGATGATGGTCCGATTACTACGCATTTAAAAAACCCTGCAACAGGACAATCGAAGGTAGATAAAAAATAGCAGAAAATACACATAGAATTGTTAGTTTACTATCATATCACTGGATATACCAATCCAACTGAGCATATCGTTGTTGGCAACGTAAAATCTGCCACATTAATTTTTGTCCATTTTAAGTTTTGAGTGATATTGAAAACTGTGTAACGTCGTTTACAATATTTGCTTTGTGCAGTATATTTCATCAAAAACCATAAATACGAGTACAGCATGTAATAAATGCTACGTTTATTAGGCTGCACCGACTATTGGCCCCCGACATTTGATCCCACGACAATTGGTTCCCGTCCATTGATCCCCGGGACAGTTGACCCCTTTGCCAGTTGATCCCTTACTAAAAGACTGTCGACAAAAGTTATTCGTATTATTTTGCAAATTAGGGATGCGCGGGAATCTTATTTACAAGGTCTTGTAATATCCAGAGATATTATGCTACGAAGAAAAGAGACAAATCATTTGTGGTCAGAAAGTCAAGTTGGATACGACTGTTATAGCCCTACAGAAAATGGAGAAAAACTTTTGATATGCGGGACATTGTTTTTAAATTCTCTAGACCTGAGAAGCGATACTTTTCAGCGCTTGTGTAAAACCTATCAGCATCAAGGATCTAAAAAAGGGGACTTACCATCTGTTTCGACAAAAGCTACTAAAATTTCTAATGGAAAACAGTCTAACGAAAGAGCCTGAAATTGGTTATAAACGTGGTCCAAAGTTCCTAGCCATTATTGCACAGCTTCCACAAAAATGTTTTATCTTGAATCGGTTTTTAGATCGAAATTACACATTTATTAGGAATACACACGATACTACCAAGACAACTCATATTCCTATATTTCACGTACTTTATTCAGAATAATATTAAATGAAGAAAATATTACTATACATCAGCCGCGAAAAGATCAATGCGATACGTATTGTTCTTAGGAGACTCACAATATTTCAGAAGAAGAGTATAGGGAACACATTGAGAAAAAGAAAGAAGCTGAAGTTGCAAAAAAACTTGCCAACGAATCCGCTAGTTACGAAAAACTTGTTGTGACAATGGATCTGCAAATTATCTTGCTAGCTGTTCCCAAGCTTGAGGCTTCTACCATTTATTATAAACAAAATTTACAGGTTCACAATTTTACTGTTATGCATTGAACGATAAAAAAGTCGACATGTACGTTTGGCATGAAGCAAACGGCAACGTAACTGCTAACGAATTTACGACCTGCATGGTGAATTATATAAAATGAGCATTGAAAATAAGCAATCGTATAATCACGTTGTTTTAATTTCCGATTTTTCATATATTATACGAAAAATTGTTAGTATAAATATAGCAAGGAATAAGGAATATATCCTGAAACGTGTATGGAAGTAGACAATACGGTGACATAAAAAATACAGACAGGCTAATATGTATCAGGATGAAATGAAAATTAATATACATGATGACACTGACAGTGCTGTGGAAGATTTTGAGATGGAGGTAAATGTAGCATAAATAAATGATATAACAATATTAGAATTGTTACACATTCATATTACTCAATAAAACGGCTTTACAGGTAATTAAATTTTTTTATTTCAAATACAAGTATGTATATGCGTGTGCGTTCGTAGAAATTTGTCTAGGAAGGATTCTAAAATTTATTTGTAATAACAGATTAAAATAATTGTTTCTTTTATGCAACATTAAAAGACGCGGATAAATATTCCACCCCACAAGCAAACAGTGGTTTCTTACATATCTGGGGTTACTATGGAACATAATATAGAGCTATAGAAAATATTGGCCTTTATTGAAAATGCAGGGACCGTTTTCAATTTGAAGGATGTTTCAATTCGCCTACGTCATACGACACCACTCAATATTTGAGGGAATCTACGAGTTTTCCCTCTAGATATTTCTTTTGATTCGTCGCACTTGTAACGGTGATTATTGGTGTTTTGAAGCCACGTACTTTGGCGTTCGTGCTAGGCCAGTACTGACGTAATGATAGCACTTTTTTTGTTGTTGCTCAAACATAATAATTTTGTATCATTCAATTTTGTTTTATCAAATTTCATTAATTTTTGTATTACCATAGTTTTATTATTAATTAATTTCATTAATCTCCATTTTTTAATACCAGTATAAATGCATACGTTCATAACATGATGTTATTAATTGGCTCTATAAAACTATATAATATTGGTTCAGGGTCGGGTTTTTGATCCAGGTTCACTAAGCCTATGGCCCGAAGTTTCTAGGCTCCCGTAAATAGGTTCGAACTATTTTTAGTCCTATGGCTTCAAATTACACCCGAGGAAAAAAATGACGTACAAATGCATCGAGGGAAAAAATGGTGGGCTCTCCCGAAGTGTATATACTCTTTTTCCACGATTACGAGTAGAAACACAAACAATTTCATAAATAAAGTATTGTAATAAATTGGAGCGAAATTACAATATTTAGAAGGCATTGGGATGTTTCTTTGAAGCATACCGTGCAACATACCATAGACATTTGTTTATAAAACCCTTTGTTACAAGAAAAACTCTCCTAGGCAAATTGTTATTTTATTTCGTCCCTAGGGAATAAATGCTTCACTTCTGTCACAATTTTTAGCTAACAATTAATCACCGTTAGAATTATTGTCGAGGCAAATAAAAAAGTATATAAGAAGTATGGCTGCAATGTTTCGTTTTAGGCTATAAACTGTATACGCAGACAGACAGTTTCAGGATAGAAGATCAGTTTTCCGCGACCTCTGGCTCTGATTAATGGTTGGTCGGATATGGGTATGAGGGGATGAATCAGCTGCAGTCATGAACGAGTGCACCGACGTCATTTTTACCTGTAACGTGTGCAAGGGAATGGTGCACTTTGCTCGTTTCACAGTCATGTGGATGCATTACGTATATACTGTTATGGCATAGCCATAATGCATTATTTTCGACATAAAATTTGTATATCTCTTGAAGAGACTGGCTAGTTTTTCACCGATTCTTTAAAAAAAAGAGTTCAAGGCCATCCCGGGAATTAAAGTATGTGACAACATCCGGTGGAAGTCGAACCTTGGCACAGGACGAAGATTGAGTATCTGCACCCTTTACCCTGAAAAATTCTTTAAATAAGAAATTTTTACATACACATCATTCATTTTTCACCTTGTCTTTGCAACTCTAACTTCAATTCATTTTCCAACTTATCTTAGAAACTATTACTTCAAATCATCATTCATCTTAACTTCGTTTATCTTACATTTAGAAATATATTTTAAAAAGTTAAGTAAGATTTCGTGTTTTATTTTGTGTCTTATACACCGCAATAAGCTGAGTCAGATATTACTCCCGTTCCCTTCCAAATATTCCGCAACAGTTACCACTCCAGTAAACAGCTATTACCGTTTATTTTTTATGCAGTTAACAGTTTAGTTTTTGCATAAGATTTACGATTAATATGAAATACATAGACGTGAAAATCTACGATTTTGTGTGAAATAGAGAGAAAAATAGTTTCCAATGGTAGTTGGATTTTGCAGAACATAAAATTATCACTTAAAACTTCAATAGAAACACAATTATTACATATTGTAACGTCACTACATTCTCTACGCCACTGTTTTGGGCATGCGTACGGACATTCGGATAGTGATGTACAGAGGAACGCCTGACATCAACAAGAATAGATCGTTCATGTTTTCTTTTGTTTAATTTCATTATTTTTTGCGTGTTTTCACTGTATTCATTGTAATAAATGTTAATTCAAATAAATCATTGACCATCGTAAATTTCGGTTGCAAACCTAAATAAATCCTTATTGTAAAATTATAACCTTACAATATGTGATAATCTAAACACAGTGATAGTTAGGGTACATATAAGACGTATTTTGTTATTGCTATTTTAAGGAATATAGTACAAATTAAATTATCTGAAACGGTCAGATACGTACATGAGCCTTTTTAAAATGTGCATTAAATACTTTTATCGAAATATATATTTTGAACATTAATTTTAATTTTGTTTAATTTAGTCTTTTTAGCACCTTATCAGGAAACCGAATAAACACTTATGAATAACGGAATAACTGCACAACGATGGGGACAAGTGAGACAGCCATGACTCAGAAATGGGAAAAAGTGAAATTTAAATTTTTTTCAACTTGGGAAAAAGTGAGAATGGAAACAGGTGAGACAACCGTGACATACAAATGTTGTGAGAGGTGCATGGAAACAAGTGAGATTTTATATTTTTGCAGCTTGGGAAAAGAGTCTGGGAACAAATGAGAATGGGAATAGTGAGACGCACTCGTGCATCACTAATTTAGTCCAATACAATTATCATAAATACGCAATTTTGTTGAAAATTATCATTAAATAGAACAGTTAAAATAATACACACGGTACTTATTTATTCATAAGTGAATCCACCTAAAGCTTGAAAATTAAAAATTTGCGAAAGTAGAGCAGCAAATTTCTTATTAAAAAACACTTGAACCCGGATAAAAAAGATAACTATGAAGATGGCGTTATTAGTAGTGCAATCATGGAAAAGCCTTTGAAATATGTTTTGTACTCACGAATATTGTGCATTATGAGAAATAGGGAATTCTTTGCAGGAAATGCAACAAAGTGAATTATAATTACACTACGTTTCTCCTTGTGCTTGTATTTCTCATTTCGCATAGAGACGGGAAACAGGCGACAAGACTACTTTATCTACTTTCCATTAGTAAAAGATAAAGCAAGAAATATGGCGAGATAATGGAGCGAATACAAAATTCATTCCCGGATACAATTCGTAACCATTACTGCAAATTAGGTTTCTTAAAGTAGTTAATTTTATTCGTAGAACATATTTGATTGTTGAGATTAGAAATACTTGACACTGTAATAAAACTCTAATTATTTTTGATGAACTAGTGCATAGTTACATATGCTATTATAAATGTACATGGTGATTAAACAATATACTTCCAAATCTTTTCTGTTTGATTTATTGTACCTGTATCCATTTTGACTAATTACACTAGTTTACACAAAAAAATTAACCAAGAAAAAAAGTATTTTTTAGACTAATTTGGAGTCTGGGAAAACGAATATGACAGTCATTTATTTTTCCAACGAATTGTTTTCGAGATATTTGCAAAAAACTTGTTTTTGGCTCATTCTTCATAAACTGGCATAAATCTTGATAACGGTTGATCCAAATAACATAAACTGTGTATCGTTTGAAAAGTATATTCTTTCACTTTCCGACGGTATCTTATTATTGAAAATCGGATTAAAATTCTTTGGGTTACAGGCGATGAAATTTGGACTTTTCGACATTTTTTAAAATTACTCACTTTCAGTTGTTCCATTGAGATAGAAAAAAAAATATTTCACATACTTTCAAGATTGCATATGAAAGATAATTTTATAGCGAAAAAACGAAGCCTAAGTTTGCTCAAATTGGACGAAAAATACAGAAGGTATGATAAGTGACTACTGCTGGATGCAACTTCGTGACGATTCAATACAACATAAACGGAGTAGCTTAAGTGTAAAAACATATTTTCGACAAAAAGCATGAACATGTTCCTGAAAAACTGAAATTGTCTGACCTGAAAGAATATACCTTTCGAACGATACACAGTTTATGTTAATTGGATCAAGATTTAAGCTAGTATATGAAGAATGAGCCAAAAAATCACGTTTTTTGCAAATATCTCGAAAACGATTCTTTGGAAAAATAAATTACTGTCATTTTCATTTTCCCTGACCCCAAATTAGTCTAAAAACACTTCTTGTAGGTACACGCCATGAACCAAAAATTTGTAAACTAGTGGTATTTATCATCAGGGCTCAGAACTGAAAAAAATATCCGCACAAAATTTATTAGATAAAATAAAAAAATTAGGGATTATTCATGGAATGAAAATTTCTATTTTTAATAGTACATTATACACCAATCTCTTATTTTTCCTGTGTTCTAATAATTTGAAGCCCGAGGGCGAAGCCAGGGGGCTACAAATACATCGAGGGAAAAATGGTAGTCTCTTCCGAAATGTATATACTATTTTTCCCACGTTCGGGCATAGAAACACTTAATTTCATAAATAATTCATTTATAAAATTAAGTGTTTCCATTCCCGAACGTGGAATATATAATATATACACCTCGGGAGAGACCACCATTTTTCCCTCGATGTATTTGTAGCCCTGTGGCTTCGCCCTCGGGCCTCAAATTCCAACTCACGAAAAATAAGGGCTTTCCCTCCATTGGTGTATAATGTACTTTTTTTTTCGGTTACCATTCGGTTTCGGTTAAAATGACGCAATAATAGCAAAAAATTAAGGTTAACCGGTTTTTTGAATTCGGTTCCGAGCCCTTATAATAATAAAATATTACTCCTATATAATAATACAATATTATCTATATTGGTTTTTAGCTCAACGACCTCCTGTCGAAGAGCTATAGTGTTCGGTACGATGTCTGTTGCATTTTCCAATTTAAAAAATGTTTGCGCAGAAATCCCGGACGGACCCTCTGGATTACGGAATGACTATTACAACATATCACCGTATGTATATCGTTTGTCCGCTCGCTCACTTGCTCGTAGGTTTCTTGTTGAAGTAACTCCTCCTAGACTATCTCACCGATCTTGATGAATTATTTTTTTATACATACGTATTATGGACGGACTAGTGCATGTGCCTTTTTGTTTTTCCTTTAGTACTTGAGCAAGAAAAAAATATTTTTCAAAATTTTTTCAGTTTTTATTTTTTTTCTCGGTTATTTTTCACTCAATTGTGTTCTAAATTTTCCTGTATATGCAGGAAATGAAAGCCCATTGAAGAAAAAAATATTTTTTAACTAAAAAATGAACAAAAGAAGAGAAATGCATTTATAGTGTCGACTTAGTCTGCTTTGCTTTTGTTAACAGAAGAAAATGTATTCATACTTGTTTTAAATTTGTTGGTTTATTTGCGACCTAGGCACCTACGAATTTAAAAGTGTATTTAGTAATTTGTGGTATATTCAGAATTGGACATACATCGATGAGCTACAGGAATGGATATCTGTATCCAATGTTAGTTTCAAATAAAATTTGTAGAAAGTAATACGGTTACCATTTTTTCTACGTTTAAAAATATCGGTGTCGGTTAAAATGACGCAAATGATAATAGCAAAAAATAAAAGTTAACCGGTTTTTCCTTTTTGGGTTTTTGATATGCTTATGAGAGCAGCTGCAGTGTTTGCGCCAAATCGGGATATTTTTTTCTAATTTTAGTTTAATATTTTTAATTGCCATAATGTTATATTTCTGTTAATTATAGGAACTATGCGGTATTTAATTAATTATATGTGTTCGGATTCGATTTCTTTCATTTCTATTAATTTTTTAGAACGGTGGTCCGCCTTGTCATGAAACATCTTGTTTTAACCGTTTTTTAAGGATGATTTTGACTTACTCCCTTCCATTTTGTGGGTGGAGTTTTTAAATATTGGAAGTTAATTTGGAAAATATATTTTTTTCTACGATCAGAGGCTTACTACCAGCTCAACCATTACGTACTTATTCTTACACGTAGTAATTTAAGTATGTAACCAGTTCCTTAATGTAATTATATGTTATGTGTTGTGCATAACACTTGAGCAAATTTGCGCGCACGTACGATTTGGCCGCACGTACGTTCGTGCGGGGTAAAATTTTTGTACGCACAACTGTCTTGTTCGTGCGTGTAAAATTGCGCTCCATGCATTCGTGGGAACTATGACGAGCCAGTTAACAACGAAATGTCGTCCAGTAAAGACATAGCCGTAGCTACCGCAGCATACATAGTGACGCATACTATCTTAAAAAAAAGAAGAAAAATAAAAATAGACGATGGCGGATGACTCAGTTATACAATATCAGAGACACCTATGGCGGTTGCAGCCACAATACCAATACACTGAGGCACATCCACTCTCATATTTAACGATAAGGCCTCCCACGGTGGGGAAGGGCCCCCTGTTTTTTACAATATATAAAACAAAATTTCAAAAATTATAGACAAATTTGTTGCAGACAAATGCAGAAGAAGTAGCAAATTTTTTTTTCATTTAATTATTTTTTATGTTTTATTGTACATTGTTCAAATATATTATTTTTTCATTTCATTATTATTTTTTTTTTTTATTATATATCGGTTCTCTTATTTAAAAAAAAATGATAGGCATTCTTCGCGTCCCATAATACGGGAAATTTTTCATATTCGTCGATTAGCTTGCAATACCAACTCATTCGACCACTCCGGGCACTCATAACCTTTTCCACGCACAACATTGTACAAAAACACGTCTACACATCCTTTGATGGACCGACCAGCGACGGATAGTGTTCGTGCGTGCTCAGACTGTGCGCGCACGCACAAACACTACGTACACACTTGAGCATATTTGCGCGCAAACTGTGCTTGAGCGCAAATTTACTCAAGTGTGTACGTGGCTTTAGGTGTGAAATTAAATTAATTAATTTACGTATAGCGTTCATAATTCAAATAAACTAGCAACGCAATTGATTTCATTTTATAATAATCACAAACAAGTTTACCTCTAATCTATAAAACATGTAGCTTTTAATAGTATTAGAGTTGTTCAATATTCAGAGTTAATGTATAAAGGCGTAATTTTGTGTAAAAAGATACTTAAAACGTTTTTAACTATGAAAGAAGTTCTTGCGAACAAAGTTTTCGTATGTAAAAATTGTACATGAAGAAATTAAATTATAAATAACTTTAACTAGAATTTTAAATACATATACCGTGAAAGCTCTCCTTGCGGACAGCTCTAAAAAGCGGAGACGTTCTAATAAAGCGAGCGAAAATTTCCAGAGGAAGGACAAACAAATGAATACCTACGTATTTATATATGCACAGTGCACACTGATTACAATAGGTCGAAATGCAATAATCATTCATAATTCTTATTTGATAAATCCGTCTTACCGGTTTTTTAAAATTCTTACATTATTTTACGGCACGCACAGAAAAATTTAGATAGCCATTTCGAAACCTATCTCATGCTCCCGAAAAGGGCAAGATAACACCAATCGAGCAATTTAAAATTTGTTTAATGGACTATTGAATTCTATACATTTGAATACATATTTCATTGTTTGAATTAGAAACATATAATTGAATTATATTCATTTTGAATTACGCAATTATTGTATTGTAAATATAAATATGTACCATGCACAGTATGAGTACCTACATGTATCCAACAAGACGATTTCGCGCTAACACGATTAAAAATTTACTTCTATTATTTAATAATGTATTTATAAATTAAAATTGCACACTATGGGCACACAAAACATTTGTACAGGTCCGAAATTTTTTTTGTTTTTATGCCGCGTGCCTTGTACTGAGCCGTAATGAGAACGGAAATTATTAAATTAAGTGTATTAAAATTAAAATAAATACATTTTGTTTCATTTCGTGATGTGACATGATACTATTTAAAAAAAATTAAGTGGCCCGTGTGAATTAAAAAAAACAACATGTTTTTTAATAAGTTCGGAACCAAACCACGCAATTTGTACTTGCCCTGGGTCTCTATCATATAACGCGGTTTCACACAACACAACATTTTCTGGGAACCGATCTACCATGTTATAGGAGAGTTACCTGTATATACATTAAATATAAATTAAACGGCCAGCTCCCACAACCAGACAAAAAAGTTCGAAATATTATTCACTCATTCATTCATATTCATATCTGCAATTACAGTTCTACTCTAATACACCAGCCAGAATAGAGCCAATTTGATTCGAATCACTAAATGAAAATATTTTTCCATCAGCTGAAATTAAATTTGATTTTAATTTCCGACTGATGGCACAAAACAAAAACATCTTGAGCGTATATTCGGATGAAATTAAATTTAAAGTACATCCTATCAAAAACTGAAAATTATTAGCTAGGAAGACCGCACATTATATTTCCGGTAGACGTGCAGGAAATCCCCCAGTAGTGGAAATTCATATTTACATTGAGAAACGCAAGGGATATATGTATGTAATAAATGGCAGAATTGGATATGACGAAAAGCCAAATTGGCGGGGCAACGTTATTATATAACCGTCACAATCACACAATATGTTATGATATGAATTTTCGAGTCTAAAACAATAACTGTTCGATTATTGATCAAATCAATTAAATTATTAACTTTTAATATTATCAAGCGTAATGTAATAAAAAATCCTAAATATCTTAATTTCGACAACACAAAAACAGGAATAATAATTTTATAACCAAAGTGTTATGTACTGTCAGTCCTGTTACATATACAGGTATTCAGTGAACACAGAATACTACTATTCTGGCTTAGATCAGTAAGTTATATCTGAGGGAAGCTACACACACACAAGTCAAAAGTTAGTGAACACATTCTATAAGCACACCTTACAAATCCTTTACGTGCCTGGTGACAAGAGATCCGTGAGGAATTTAATTAGCGAATGGTTGAAATTACTGATTCATGTTTGCATTGCCGAGTATTTAATTCAGTCAAGTTGCGACATTATTACATGTACCACGATAATAATTTGAAATAGGAAATTGCACATTCATGTTCTATCAATGAAAGATTATACTTAAAAAGTACGATTCAATATTTTTTTGCTACATGCTATTTTATATTTTGTAGTACAGCGAGTTCTCGACTACGCGTATTTGATGGATTACTTAACATTCCTGCAGTTGTACACAGATGGCGCTTTTTGCCACATTGAATCGGCAATTATCAAGAGCCGTAAAATACGATACTTAACCAAATGTTGATATGTTTCGACTTGTGACTTACTGTACCTAAAATTTTTTTGTCATCAAATATTGCGATATGTAAAATGTTTTTACTAGTGCTCGAAAACAGTTCCAAAAATATTCGGGTACCTAAATACACAAATATCCGATTATTTAAATGTTGGTTCAAAAAAAAAATGTGTAACTCCTCTCCGCCTAAGAAACAGAAATTTTGCAATTCAAGAACCGGGTATTTGATTTTTTAAATCAAATCCAGGAATCGGTTCGGAAGTATACGATTCTTGGGTACTCAAGCATTAGTTATTGCAGAGTTATATCCAATTGACAGAATTTCTACTATTTTATAAATTCAAATGTCCCATTAATTCCCAGACGGCTACACAGTTTTGGTAAGAAACACGTATGATGCCCCAGAGGTTCTAATTAGTACGAACACGCTTGCTCGTATAAATAAATATGAGCCGACTGATAGAGCACTTAGTCTACAAACCAGCGAACATACTAATATATATGTCACATCCAACTAGTTTATAATTGAATTTTCGCAGTGCGAATATGCTAATATTTTAAGTTTATAAATAGTATAATCTTCTAAAACTTCAGACTACTCAGACCAATTCACTATAATGAAACTAGTGTTTTTCCTCGTCTTTGTGTTTACCAAGGCTCTTAGATGTTTTTGATCCAACATTATTTTAAATATGTGTTTTAAATGATATGTTTAAAAATATTTTTCCTCGCGTATGTATCCCTGGGACATTTAAATATAAAAAAATAATAATTTTATTGTACATGCACAATATAATTATATACCAGTATATAAAAATTAACATAATTAAGTATGTATACAATTACAATGCTTATTTGTGCTATTTAATTTTTATTTTAATATAAGTATTTTTCCATCTCCAAAATAACGAAGCATTTGCTCCTGTAAGACCCCACCTCATACATTATCATGAACATCGGTATGTTTCAAACATTACAATCGCTATTCTTATTTCCTCTATAAAAAGGTTGAAAGATTTATTGAAACACATTGCTAACCTGTCCATTTGAAAGATTGTCATTCGCGGGTAAAAATATTACACAATTTCCGCCATTGCTTTGCATACATGCATATTCAGGGCCAGAAACACCAACCGAACGATGATTTGCGATTGTTTGCTAATATATCATATGTAAACTCACAATTCATTTGTATTTGAAGTTGAAAGGAAAATGTTTTTCATCTCTTGCCATTCACTATAAACTGTTTACGTTCAAGCAATTTAACCCCAAGCCTTTATAAACGTTTTCCTGACTTTACTGTGCCATGAATCACAACTAACAATCCTTTTGGCTTCCGGAGAAGAATTGTTTTTGTGCATGATACAACGCACTGACGTGACGAACTTGCCATGTTGTGTCATTCCGTGTTTCTACATTGTACTTATGCCCTTGTGTTTTCTGTTTGCGTCAGCTGCTGAATTCTATGTTCACACTGTGTTGCGCTTCCCTTACGTTATTCGTTATGCTTTAAATTTAGAAAGAAATATGTTCTACTCACTCGGTGAAAATGTGAAAAAATTATCAAAATTATTGGTTTACTTTGGATTCGTACTTGGCGCAAAGTACGGATGTAATATGTATCAACAAAAAGAATATTTATCCGTTAGCAAATTAACCCATTTATAATAAATTACAAATTAAACTGATATTCGCTCAACTTCACAACCTTACAAATAGTCATGGTTGCGGAATTCTACTCACATTATATTTTCCATTCATAATTATATTTTCGTCAATTCGATTCGTCAAAATTCAATATTACATGTTAGTAACGTGGCCTGCGTCAAATACCTGTTACGCTAAATTATTAAATTAAGATATAAACACCCACGTAACGTAAAACAAGTAAAAAATTGCGTGTAAATACATAGCATGACGAAATGTGCTTAAATTATGAAATATAGTTACTTCTCATTCAAATTAACAAAAAAATGTACTGGATTTACAGCTTATGTATTAATGTATTATTAAGCAAAGGCTTATAATAACTTATGTAAATGTAGCCTTATGTGTCATTAAGTAGCACTCTGACCGAAATTAATAAGTCTGAGTCATTACTACTGATGGGACGCTAAGCCTACTACTAGACAGCCAACAATACATTTGTGTGTAACGTGGACGTCAAGATGATTAACAATTATCAACCGATGCAAAGTAAAAGAAAAAGAACAATAGGAAGCAGTGGAGGCGTAGAAGATACAAACGCAATATTTTCTGAGAGTAAGAATATACTGAGATCTACGGACTATAATTAAAAATAGAAAGAAGAAATGCAACAAGAAATGAAAGAATTAAAAGAAACAATAACAGAGGTTAAAAGGAATACGCTACAGATGAGAGAACTCAAAAAATAAATAAAGAAAAAAGATGCAAAATAGGAAACAAAGTAAACAGAAATAATAATAATACATATATTTATTTACCCAATATATATATAAAAAAAAACATTACATAAAGTAAGTGATGGCATATTCATGTATTGTTTACATCAGATAAGTACATATTAAATTTTCCAGAAATTCATCTACATATCACATGTAATTCGGTAAGCCAGTTGGTACATTTACATTGTTTTACGTTCTGATTCACAAACAAAAATGAATATGTATAAAATTGTTTATTTTTATTATTTCAATTTCAGATAAAAGTTACTGACCAAATTAACACACACCTTCACTAAGTTATAATATTTGTGACAATGATCGAGAAATTAAAAAAAAATACTTATATCTATTCAATATTAAAATGATGCATCTAAATTTAGAACTGAAAATAGTCCACATTCCATATAATTATTAAGCAAATTATGTAAATATTTAATAAGAACCTTTTATTTATATCACGTAAACACTTATTTCGCCGTAAGTCTTATTTTGTACACTTCTTCTAAATTACATTAGAATTAAGGACCGTGCAAGCAGAGCAAGCTTGAAGAGATATGACAAATGAAATTGCATTTCTTTCTCACATAAAACACGACTACTTCCAAGTAGAAATATGAAACGTCAAACGGATGTATGATACGTATTTCAAGTTGAAGCGTCGTGAACCATTGCCGTGCAAAATAGAGCAATGAGAGACCGCGTCTTATGTAAGAAGGTAAGTTCTTGGTAATACCTGCAATATGTTAGACATGATACAGATGATATGTGCGGACACCGTTGCTCGTTGATTTAAATAATACTTCATGGATCGAAACTGTTACGGATGAAATGTCTTGCCTCAATACACTGTTTATTAATATTTATTTCTATTACAAAATAATTAATATGTTTAACATTAAATTTCTATTTAACATATACTAGATTTACAAAATAACTAAATTAAACTAGTTCTTATTTAATACAAATTAATGAACATTAAAGTTATAAAAATTTAATTTTAATTGTGTTTATTTTAAACAGCCAGTACAACTAGTGAATAATAAATTATTTGATGTAGAGGTGACATTCGCTGTTGCGGAAGCTATCTGCATAATTAAAATATTTCACTTCCGGTGCATTTACTCGACGTATAAATTATTAACTAGCTATTTTGGTTCAGTACGGAGGAACTTGAAGAATTAGTTTCAAATACATAATACATAAGTTTGTTTGGTTAGTAAAGTTTTATTGATAATTTTAATCTTTATTATTACTTTGGTTCAAGGCGATTTTATAAACGAAAAAAAGATAACAATGAATTTTTTTTAAAGAAACTGACTAGAAAGCATAAATAACTAATGTGGATATAATTAATGTTAATGTTTTTTTTTTATTAATTTTAAAAATCTCTATTAAAAATTAAAATTATTATTTTTGAATCTGAAAATATCGGTTTCATAATAATAAGAAAAATAAAGATTAATAAACATTGTGGAATAATAATAACTACTCGCACATTTTAATTGATTGTATATATTTGCTTCATCAATTTTAAATATTCATTTAAAATAATATGTGAAAAATTACAATAAAATGAATAAAAAATATCATAGTTACAAGATGCAGTATCTGCTGTGAAAGTTTTGGCATATTGATTTGAAAGTCTGTCAAAATCACGAGGAAAATTAATTATATAGATACGCTAGCATCGAACACTTCCATATTTACGACTAACTTGTATATGCATATGTAATTGCAATGAGAGCAAAACAACCTCATGTTTTTGCTAAATAAATGATAGTTGACGGGCAGGTCTGTTAATCGTTTCTAGTGTTTTGGTTAAACCACTAACTTGGTTAAGTATCTCCAGAACGGTAAACTGTTAATCCAATTTGCTAATATAGGTGTCTACGATAATAGTAATAGTTTGTGTAGTTTGTTAACCCGCTCTGTGAATTGACGTGGAACACGTATTAGTTGACGGCCAGTCACCCCACTTGCAGTAACACTGGCGCTCCATGTAACATGTAACTAGCATATGTAGTAATTTAGTCCGGAATAGACACGTACATATTACAATTACTATGGTCATAGAGGAATAGCGGATATTTAGTTACTAATATTTACGATATCATATGAGAAACTTACCATAAAATTATCAATCATATTGAAAGGTTAATGTGAACTCTATTACTTTGAATAATATACTCGAATCTTCTTAAATTGTTGTTGAAATAATCAGTACTTTGAAAATGATATTATATGTTTTAATTTTGAAGTTAGCGGCAGGAAAATTACCAATCCAAGTTTCGTTGAATAGCATTTTAACGATTGTAACTATTGCCAATTCTGTTTTCTCTTCGGTGAAACATAACCCGTACCTCATTTTCATAATAGAATGAGGCCCAGACTCAAAAACGAAATTATATTCGGCCCTTTATACATAAAAGATAGTGCATCACTAGATTATATAAATGTGTGTCCAGAGACGTAGGATACTTGAAGGATATCATCTTAAAAAATAAATGACGCAATATTTAGTTCAAGATGGTCTATTTGTTTCCAGATGCATCTTACATTTCTTTCTGTTCCGGCGTAAATTCGCATAAACAATTTCTTCCCACTACCATCACTATTCGATCTATAGTTTTCCGCATCTATCGCTAAAAGATCTTTGTCCCGAGCATAAATTCCCCACAATTATCGAAAAAGAAAAACAAATAAACTATATATGATCGATGTTTTCAAAACAATCGCTTGCAGATACATTAGGTTTGTTCTTTTCGCCCGGTGGCGTCTACGGTTTACAGTTGAATATTATAGAAGGTATGCATTTATTCGTAAATTATGAATGACTGTTTTTCACTGAAGAACAAACTTTGATCTTCTGATTCAACTAACATTAAAATCGTTTCTATATCTAAAAAATTTATATTGAGTTAAAAATAGGATCTTTTATTTAAGAATAAATACACACATTAAAGAAAATATAATTATTTTCTACATCCATTTGAAGTAAAAGTTATAACCTTACTTCTTAGTAATGACAAATACAAAACATATGTTGACATATTCATTCGTAAGTGAACGTCAAACTGCCAGCGAAAAGAACCCATTTACACAATCCAGTGACTGTTTTTTACGACTGTGTTTAACTGTAATTTAACCTGCGGGAGCAGTAATAATCTTGACGTATTGCAGTACACACCAGAAAGTGAAAAGAACAAAATTATTGATACAATTAGACATAATATTTTAGAATATATAATCGCAATAATTATATATTAACACTGTTTATATTTTATTTTTACTTCTATGGCGTCAACGTTCGCAAGGGAGTTTTTATTATAACAAAAGTTTTTATAAATAAATGTCTGTTGTCATGGTACGCGTTGCATGGAAACATTTCCAAAGGCTTCTAATATGTGTTGCAATTTCGCTCGGATTTATTATAATTCATTATTTGTGAAATTAAGTGTTTCTACTCCCGAACGTGGAAAACATAGTATATACACCTCGAGAGAGACCACCATTTTCCCCTCCATGTATTTGTGTATTGTATCTTTTGTAAAATTGTGAGTTTCCGCTTACCGTCTACGCCATTAGGCATGACGTTTCACAATTTTATAAAAAAATTACAATTGGAGAATTTTCTTCTTATGCTTTTGTTGTGATGTTTTTTGACTTAGTTTAGTTTAGATGTTGTGTTAAAATTTTTCGCTTTGATAATGGCCAGAACCACATGGCCAAAACGTCAGCAATTCTATACAACTTGCTATTAAACACAAATATACAGTTCTCTACAACTAGAACTTGCAGTCATTCATTCCAACCCATCCGGATAAAATATTTTCCTACTTCGAATTTTGACTAAATAATCATCAACAATGAGTATAACCAATAATGTTAATAAATATTTCTATTTAATTATTTTTCCTTAAATTATTTTTATTTTGATTTTTACTAATGGCAACGCTGAAAACAAATACGACACGTTTATAGTTGATGTTTCTTGCGACTTATACTGTAAATGTGTTTTCGTGTAGCAGAACATTGTTTTAATCCGATTTAGAATTCGTGTAAATGTGATTGAACTTTACGTCAAAGTTTCTAGTGATATTGATAAATTGGTTGTTTGGTTGGATACAGTATACAAATAAATATTTTAGCATAATAAAAAGCTTTTCGGTAAATTTGATGTTAACTTTTAAATTAAATTAAAAAAATAACTCTAAAGTATATTGGAGATTCGAACCATAACATTTATAAATTATTTAAATTACCAAATAAGCATCTTACCGTTGTGCTAGCAACGCCATAAACAATTTTTTGCAAAAAATGGTATTTAAGCTATACCTATTAATTATTACTTTTTAAAAGCATTTTTATCAGAAATGTGGGCATTAATATCATTTTAGTTAATACCAAGGAATTCTAATAACCTATCCCTACACTTGTACCAAATTTCAGAGCTCTAAAATGTATAATACAGAAGTAATCGCAACTTTTTCAATTTTACATGTTAATTCCCTATGTCCCAGATTTCTTGGGACACCCGGTATATATATATATATATATATATATATATATATATATATATATATATATATATATATATTTCTACGATAAAAAACACTCACACATACACAGGAGCGGCCTATCCAGCCGTTGGGTTATACTAGTATAAAATCATTGGGTTGCAGCCTCTCGCCCTTTAAAGTGAACATCCCGTCCAATACAAGTAACAGAAACGAAAGCCTGACCCAGAAAATATTAGCTTTAAAAACCTAAGCCGAAAACCAATATTAAAAAACAAATAATTAGCTAAAAAAGTAGGTAGGTTCCCAAAACCTTGGCCACATTGATTGATTGATTTATGGTGGTGCTCTGCTATAGGCCTGAGCCTCTTCAGAGTGTATGCGTCAGTGTAGTGCAGTGTACCTATCAGTATACCTATCCTATGTGTTGTATTGTTTCATTTGTATGCCTTTTTGTGGCTGCCATTGGCCCCTCCATCTACTTGTCACATGACGTACGCCAGAGGTGACATTAGTTCGATTTAGGGCCTAGCGTGTGTAAGTACTAGTGTACCTAGGCAGGGGAAACCGGAGTACCCGGAGAAAACCTGCCGCTCACTCAGCGCGAGC
The DNA here is from genome assembly GCA_963422195.1 of Carabus problematicus. Taxonomy (NCBI): domain Eukaryota; kingdom Metazoa; phylum Arthropoda; class Insecta; order Coleoptera; family Carabidae; genus Carabus; species Carabus problematicus. The sequence continues at coordinate 10,900,984 of OY728585.1, read as the reverse complement.
CCTACCGGCGGAGCGGTTCCGCTTGGACGGTCACCCATCCAAGTACTCGCCGCGCAGTGTGTCGCATAACTCACATTATCTTGCGACAAGCGAGTTACCGCCACACCGGTCCACCGGCTTGGCCACATTCAAATCCCAAAATATTCGAACCAGTTTACGTTGATCACATTACAGCCCTACCACTATAAACTCTCACAAGCCGCCACTGCCCACGATACATAACTACCAATGTTTCGTGCTTTGTAAAATAATGCTGCCAGATATAAGATATATAGCGTTTCAGCTACGATGAACTACGGACATGGGTGATTCTTACCATCGTAATTCATTTAAAAAAAATTCGTAATCCTATTGAAATATGTAAAATTACACATAAACTGCACGTGGGTACTTACTAGAGACTAGAGTGCTGAAATATTTTACGTGTGACTGTATCAATTTGTCTGAAATATCTATTGGTGTACTTTGGAATGTACACTATTCAAACAAATGGTATAAACATTGTCTGTAATTAACACGAATTCTCAAACAAAGCCTGCAGAGACATGCACACATACGAACATTGAGGAGGGGAGAGGATACTGTGGTGCTACGCCAGCGGTACATGACAATATGCCGTGTATTCGGCGAGCAATTTCATTTGCACGAACGAACCTCATTAACGGTACCAGCATTTACACATGGTAGCAGCTCTATTAAATCTTTGTCACAGTTCAACAACGTTTTGACTATAACCAAGTATACATTCGTACGAAAATCGTGTTGCTAACGAACATGGTTTCACCGTCTTGCTGTTGCGGAGTTCAAAAGGTAAGAGATATTGCTAGGGAGCATGAAACAGATGATCTTGTGCGTGCTATTCTACGAGAAAATATGGTTTTCGATATATACACGTATACTGGCTTTGTCTGCCATACATATCCAAGAATATGTGTATTGTTTGTCTCCTGTTTGTTCAAAATAGTTCAGAATGTCAGCACACGACCTTGAATCATTTTGGAAGAAAAGTTGGATGAGTACTCACAAACAATTATCTAGCAATAAGCATATTATTGTACTGGTTTAATTTCTGTTCATCGCGTTTGATTACTGTTTTCATCTTGCAGAAAGTACATACTTTGTTATAATTATTTCCGAAAGAATTCTAAAATAATATCTTCCAGATTATTATCGAGGATTTAACCTTAACCAAAATATGAACCACACATATAAAAAAACTTGCGTGGGACGTATATATGTAGTATTAATAAGCATAACGCTTTATAAATGTCCATATTATATATATATATATATATATATATATATATATATATATATATATATATATATAATGTAAAGTTAAATAAATATTGAAATCCTACTAATGTCATGAGGTAGCAAGATCCCTATTAGGGAGCAGGTAAAAACCACTAGCGTTATTTACGAATCAAGACCCCTCACAATTACCATTGAGTCAAGTAATGGACAGTGGCGTGTTATATAAGATGCAGTTGTCAAACTGACAGTTCAAACAATATGGAAGTACAGTACAAGAGATGCGCATGGAATATCATCATAATTTTTTAATTCCCTGAATTCTTTATATTGTTAAATACATAAATTGTTTCTAAGGAAATTCGAGCATTTTGAGACTGATGTCATTACGATGAGGAATTTTCATGAAAGTTCATCTGTTACTTTTTCGAACGCGCTGACTACGTAGGTGCAATGGGGGCAATCAATCCCTACATGATTAAATTAATGGGGCCGAGAGTATCAATTGGCCCCCATAGAATTTTATTTAAAATAGATTTTTTCGCCTGAGGTAGGAGGATACATTTTTTTAGCCCGGTTGGGTTTTTTACACCCATTGCAAAATTAAGTCAGGTGCATATGCGATGAAGTATGTATAGCCGGTGCAAGATTCGTATGTAGGGTCATGGCACGTGAAGTGTCTTTTCATTCCAAATTTACATAAATAATTTTTTAGCTCTTGTTGCCGGTTAATCATTTGTAATATCATTAGATTTTTTTTCACCAATTCATTGAAATGAACACAGGTTATCCATGTACTATTTAAAAATCACCACCATATAAATAAATCAATTTTGAACTATTTCTACGTGTGTAAATATTTTAGCAAATAATTAATTGGGACAGAATTGTTATCAAAGGTAATAGTTAATTATGTAATTACCACTATATGTATCGTATTATTCATATGTTTATTGACAGAATGCCCCTGATGTGAAATAATTGAAACCACGCTATAAAATATATATTAATTTTTAATACGCAAGAGTGAAAGAAATTTATAAAATAATTAGGAAAAAATTCTAGGAAAAGTAAATAAAAGCCATAAAAATTAAATAGATACTAAAAGTGCAATTCACTGCTATGATTTTACCACAGAAAAAAAAAGATTACTCACTGCAGCACGTCGGATCTGTATAGAACAAATTTATTCGTAGTATTGCTGAATTTGGGATTTTATTTAATAAAAAGTTTCACTATATTTAACACGAATACAAAAAGAAGAAAATAGAAAACCGATTAATAGGATATGAATTATTTATGATAATAATAAAACACTTATTACTAACTAATACACATGTATGCCCATATTTTCTTTTCATTATAAACAATCGAAATAGTTACGGTAGTAGCGTCAAATTTAAGATCGCTTGTAATAAAAAAATAAAAACAAGAAAAAAATCCAAATTGTAGATGCATACTGAGAACTAATTATTTGAGGGTACTGAGATGCTGGAAGAAAAAGATTTAGCTAGGGGTGAGTTCTGAACGAATGGCATTGGTTATAGTAACAATGTTACGATGGATTAAGTGATAAATGATAAAAACAAAACAAAAACAGTTATATAAAATTAATAGTTGGTTATTAATTTTATTGTTAGTGAATAACCGAATAACAAAGTTTAATGAATTTCAAAATTGATTGGCAAAATTCCACATGTATGTACATGTGGAATTTAAAACAGGTAAGTATTTTGACAAGGCTGTGTTACTAATAAAGTTAAAGCTTAGATAATTATACTAGTCACCATAACAGGACATGCAATACAAATTATTCCTAAACGCACCCTCTTCTCGAAAGGAAATATTGAGTGACAGGTAGACATTGATAGCGGGGAATTTGGGTCGAATATACGGGATGTTTTAGTCCTGAATGTAAACTGACGGCTCCCCAAAGAATCCTGTATTCTGTCAGGCTGCGTTTCCGGCAAACAGATCTTTGAAAATTATATATAATAACTGAATAGGGGATGAACAAACTGAGGCCCACGCACACACCAGCAAATGGAGTATTACATTTGCCGAAGTATATTCAGTGCATTGTTTTATAGTCTTAATATGAAGACGTCTTTTGTTTAGTTTATGATAATAAAACAAGTGCACGAAACCTTTGTGATGACTTTCAGAAACGGAGGAATAGCACGACGTAGGAAAAATATTGAAGTGTAATATAAACAGATATTTACATAACTTCAACAGTTCACTTGTAATATATGATTAAAGTTACAATAAATTTTAGATTTCAAAACAGTAAGATATAAATAAATACGTTACAGAATAAAGACTTTTTTTATAAACATATATATAAAATAGTAATAGAGGAAAAATTACATGAAATTTATAATTTTATATTTATTAGTATTCATAATTGCATAATTGTTCAATATAAATATTTATCATTTTTATTTCAAATATCACTTGGCTTGCAGAAAGTGAAAGAACAGAGATTAGAGATCAATAATGCATAATACATTTGTACAGGGACAACTATGTATCACTTCTTTAATAAAATTTAAATCCGCTGAAAATTTTTGATAGAATTTATTTATGACATAATAATATGAGCTTCAAATCGAACTGAATACCGCAAGTTGGTGAAATTTTATTGTAATCCAATTTTATAAACGGTCGATGTTATGTATGATTCACCGACAACACTCGTGATCTCTGAAATATTCTCATGCATAATATGCTATATCAGGACGCTATAAATTGAAAAATAAATTACTGCAAATCCGCAACATTTATTATACTTTTATGCTATTATAAAAGGAAATAATAATGCAAACTAAAATTAATGATTATAATAGTATAAAACAATTAATATATTTTAGGGGAATCTTAAACATACATAATATAGGAAAAAGACAAATTCATTCTTATATATATGTATATTGCAATGCTTTGTTCTGTATATAAAAATTCGTGAATGTGCAGAAAATTCAGTTAGGAATATTTAATGTGCAAAATTTAACAGCTGCCAAAAGAATTAAACATAGTACATACTGCGTTATATTAGAATGATATTGAATACATCGGTTTATCATTTCCTTCTTGATTAATGCAAATTACGATATATAAAACCATTCAGAAAGAAGTAAAGAGGCTCGACAATAATTTCATAAAGATCTTGTCAAGACGGAATAGTGGAGGTGACAAAATTCAATATAAGAAGAAAGTGCAATTGCTGGGTGGAGATAGACCTATACAATGATCTTTGATCATTATTTACACATCAATATCTTTATCCTGAAAACTGAATATATATGTTAGTATCCAACAAGGTGGGTAGGTTTTTGCAAGTATTACAGTTATAGGAATTATATTAAAACATTAACTGTTAATAATATTCGAATGAGAAATCCAGAACGAATAATTAAACTACTAAATAAAATATTTTGTTGTTAATGTGTATTTCATTTTTCATTTTTTAAGCTTAGTGTAAGGATATTCTTTAATAAAACCCGAATCACATTGTCACCTAATATCTGTATTTATTCAAAATACTATCATACGATTTCTTGAAATCCATAAATCTATAAATTAATATTTTCATTTTGGTTCTTTTTTTCCACGGACACATAAAGTAAAAGTAACTAATCCAAATATCCTCTGTCAGATAAAAAAAATATGTGTATATATATCTTAACTTACTACATGTCATTTACATTACTTGATCACAAAAAGACAAATTGCACAATAATTAGTACAGTAATGTGCCGGTTAGTGTGCAGGATACGTTTCTACAAAATAAGCGCTAAACGAAGCTGCGTTCAACGTAATATAAATAGGAATATATATATATATATATATATATATATATATATATATATATATATATATATATGTATATATATATATATGTATATATATGTATATATATACAGTGCACGCCGCTTAATGTGATCACATCGGGACTCGAGGTTTTTGATAACAATAACCGATTGATAACAATATCCGAAAAAAACATAAACACAAAATTTTATTAATTAATTGAAAATACGTATGTGAAACAGCAATAAACAGTAAATAAATTATGAAATGAACTAAAAAATCTAAAAATAAACATAACAAAACAATTTTTAATTGTGCTGCTGCATTCCGCTGACTCATTTTCGGCAACTTATCATACTGTTCTAAAATGTTAATTTTTTTTTAAACTAAAATCACGTCTCTTTTTTACGTGAGCCATTACAAACGGTTAGAATTAAACTGAATTTGTTTTAGTAGTTAAGACCATAGAAACGCATTGTCCGAGTTTATTTGTGTTTACTGCCAACCAGCCCGGTATAATACAACAAACTAGACAATCAAATTTCTAGGTTCTTTGTAAAAACAACTTTATTGTACAGTTGTTTTTAAAATTTCTCCGCACAAAAACATTCCTAAGAAAAAATTGATAACATAAACCTAAGTCATGATTACTATAACCGAAATTTTTTCAATGTAGTTGTATACGTCCGGGCCGTTCTCTGCGAAAGTGATAACAATAACCGATTGATAACATTATCCGTGATTCCAATAAGCGGCGTGCACTGTATATATATATTGTTACGCATGAGCGGTTATGCCTTCTTACAAATACATTCATCAACTTTAAGAGTTTAAAAGAACCGTTTTTATTTATAACGGAAGGCAGGACGCCTTCTCTTCCAAAACAACAGCACAACTATTAGCAAACCACTGTTACCAGGGCAATTCTGCTTTTCCCGATCGCCGCGACCATCGTGACAATTCATTCGGTTGTTTTATTATTTCAAAATGTAGTTATGTAAATAAACAGCAATACAAATATTAATTTTTGAATACAGCTCTGTTTTTTATGCATTTGCGATCCGGCATAATCTGGGATAATCTTCTGTTAATAATTGCGTTCATTTTCCGAGAATCCATTCCAATTATCTTAAAATGAACTATATATTGATGGAACCCCCTCTTTTCTTTACTATACTATATTTTACTTTTTCCAACCGAAAGTCCTGGCTACGAATTTTTAAATGATAAAATTGTCTACCATCTTGCGTCGTTTTCTTTTTCAATCTGGAAGCAATTGTCGGTAGCAGAACATCGTATTCATAACGTTTTGTGTTGATTTCGTACTTCTGTGAAAGTCTGGGTCATTTTTACTTTCTTATACATAGTATAACGATAGTATAGGAATCATGAAAAATTTCGATTGCAAGATTTTGATGGAAATACATGTTTTGAGGTCCCCTGAATACGTTTTGACTATTTTCGCCATGACGTCTGTGTGTGTGCATGTGTGGATGTTTGGATGTGTGTCTGTATGTTCATTATCTTCAAAACAAAGACAGGACAATGAACCTTCGTATTTAAAAGTTTTTTGATTATATGAAGAGCTGATTCGATTTCTAGCATAATCGCACTACCGGAAGAGGAAGTTTACTGAAGATCAAAATCAAACATTGTGAATTATTAGAGAAACTGAAAGGGATATGGAAAAAGTTTTGAAATAAAAGTTATAGAAAAGAATAAGCTTAAGAAAAAATATTCTATGCATTTTTGTTCTATCTTGAGTAAAATGTATTTATATATTGGCATGTATTTAAAATATCATATATGATATGAAAACAAAACAGAGACAAAATATTTACAGAAATACGCATTTGAAATGTCAAATATGTGCCAATTTAAATCAAGTATAAGAAAGTAGTGTGGTGACCACACCAGATTTTTTATAAACTGATCCATAATTTTCGTAATTGTAACTAACATTTTCCTAATGTAATCTGTAATAAGTATTATCGGAAATATAGCGTTTGTGGGAGTGCGGAGCAAACCCCTTTATTGCGAATTTGTGTTGATCAGGGTGGCGAAGCTGGATCTTAATATACATGTACTTATCCTTTTAATTTTAGCAAGGGTACAATTACAACACGCTTCTCATCATCGCGAACAATATTCAACTAATCTAACATATACTTTCACTATTAACACTTCAATATCCTTCACTTTAATGCAATCTACTCCTGCGGTTTTAGCAGTGTTTATTCTGGCTAAACCATTAATACATCATCTTTATCAATAATTCAATTCATTAATATTGTCATTTATAACTCAGAATATTTCTTAACAAGGTAGCATCATAGCCCATAATTGCTTTCACAAAAGACCTCTTTTTACACTTATTCAAAACATCGTTCTATTCATAACAAATTCATTTGTTAACTTTATTTTATTTGTTTTCACTCTGCATTTTTCATGTGCGCATATTTACATATTCTCGTACTCACAAGCAGACATGCATCTCGTAAATTACCATATAATTCCGCTTATTTTATAAAAATTCGTTCAAGCATAACAATTCGTTAACAAACGATTTTTCGTTATAATGAATTTTGCAAAATACGTATTATGTAAATAAAAACCGTAAAATGTAGCTAATTTTTAAGGAATATTGTTAGTAAGTTTCGTATTAAATAACGAATTTTGACTGACCTAATACGTATTTGACAAATTTTGTTGTGAAAACGAAACATCATCTAGCAAGTAATAGTTATGCTCTAGCGAATAGAATAAGCGACTATTTTCTTCTTTGAAGCTATAGCCTATTTGACATTATCATTCAACCAAGCATCTACCGTGGTACACGTAGGTAATAAGAGATTTGTTAAAAGTATTTCATTGACTATTCACATCTTCCTAATTTTCAATATAAATAGAGAATTTAATATTTAACTGACTAACACATATATTTCAATCATGTTAAAAATAATTTTTGTGTCTAAACAAGGTTCAATCAACAAAGATGTTATGAATATTAATTCGCATATGTGTTTTATGAAGGAATATAAATGCAGGGAAAATCGAGAAATAAATGTATAATGAAGATTCTGAGTTAGGGTGAAATTCTTACTAACAATGATGAAAGAATTACTATGGTAAGATATTTGTCCGGGAGTGGATACTGATGTGAAAGTATAAAAGTGTTGGCGTGCAATTGTGAAACAATAAAGGGTCTGATAACTTAACAATGAAAAATGTGTGATGTTACTACATCTGTACTAGTATGTATAAGAATAATAAACATTACTTTTAAAATATGATAAAAATATATTCTACATACCAGTAATATTAACAAAAAAATCGCTAATATATATATATACAGTGAATTTCGCTTATAACGAACCCGCTTATTGCGAACTTTCGCTTATAACGAACCAATCTGTAAAGTACGAACTAAAGTATCATTAAACGTGTGTTATTTTTTTCGCATATAACAAACCCGTTTATAACGAACTTTCGGGTATAACGAACCTTAATTTTTGTTATAATCGCAAAAGTTTTCGGTTATAACGAACTTAAAACGGCATTTTACCAAATAATCAGGGGATTCCTCGAAATCTTTCAACTTCGCATATGTAGAGTCGCCGTAACAGTTTTCGCGGTTTTTGTGTATATGTGGTTAATTGTATGAAAAAAAAATTATCAGACCTTCCCGCGATTGGAACGGATCATACGGAAATTTCAGCATGCTCCACATGTCCTGTCTGCCCCTGTTCACTGTATTTAATGTGTTAAATAAATACAATTATGAGTTACGCAATTTCGAAGAAAACACGTAAAGCTCTTACTTTAAATAAATAAAAATAATATAAAATAATAATAAGTATAAACAAAAGTAAAATAAACGATTTTTTCAAATAAGATTCATAAAAACTATTGTTAGTGTACATATGTATATGTATTACAAACCAATATATAACTCAATTTTGAACAAATCTGGATTTGTCTAGTTTTGCAAAAGAGTTCTTCATATTATATATCTACTTGAAACATGTACCTATGCATTAACAAAAATAATGAATTTTTGACGTTTATCGTTTATTAAGAACTTCGCTTATAGCGAACTATTTTCGTCGGTCCCTTGAGGTTCGTTATAAGCGAAGTTCACTGTATATATATATATATATATATATATATATATATATATATATATATATACAGGGTGCATAGAAAGTAATGCAACATGGCTATATTTTTGTTGCATAGTAAAATGTACTGAATTTTTTAAGTCATTACGCGCATGTGTTACGCTGTGCATCTTTAATTTTTTAAATACGAATTTTTTAAATTTTCAAATCACAATCGAATTAATATAACAATTAAAAATTGCAATGCCGTCTGTAAATGAAGGCTGAACTGCAACTCTCAGCTGTGAGTGAAAATTCCGTGTATGTAGGGGGGTGGGGAGAGTAATAGAGAGAGGAGAAATAGCAATCACACTACAATTTTTCTAAGATAAACGATAGATGGGGCATCCCGTGTTTATGCGGCCAGTACGGCGCGCGTCTTTTAACTAACGCTTGTATTCTAAGTTTGCAATCTGCACTACTTAATAAATATATTTAAACTTTTACGTTTTCACACTAGTTTTTCGGGACAACTGCTATAAATTCGGGACCAAAATAAGAGTCTTAAAAATCGGGACACGGACTGAAAATTCGGCACTGTCCCGTGAAATTCGGGATGTATGGTCACCTTAGTACTATATACCCGTATATGTTATTTTTCTGTACAAATGCATCTTTATTTCTAGGGACTTTATTTGGCCAAAAAAGTAACTCGTTTATAACAACGTATTTCGCGTTTTTTGTACATGTACATTTTCTTTAATGCGTATTTCCATCTATTTACTTTTTGGAACATGCGATCAAACAACTGCTGATAACGAAATAATGAAAGCCTATCAAGGCAAAGGTCAGCGGACGGATCGGCACGGCCGCCCTAACCACAGGGCTAAGTGGACTATAGCCCAGGGGGGCAGCCATTTTGGAGCGGTAATTCTACAAAAAAAATCTCAGCCGAAGAATATTAGAAAAAAAATCTTCTTATGAAAAGGGGCGCATTATTGTTAGTAGCCCATGGGCGCCGAATATCTTAGGACGGCCCTGCGGATCAGATATATCGAAATTATGTTTTCCTTGTTGCTAAATGTCTACTATTAATACCAGACCTACTTAAATACTTAAATATCCTTCATAATTAGCAATAAATATGTAATATGTTGCGCACATCTTACTCTAATTAAATTTGTTTGAAGTATGTATTGAATAGCTAATGAAATTCTTTATCTCGGCATAATTTCTGTGATTAATTAATTTAGAGTGCTAGGTATACAACTTTCAAACTTTAATCCATTATTAAATTTCTTACAATTATAAGAAATAATAAACTATTATGTATTAAGAGCATAATAAAGCGAACCAAGTATTCAGAAAATGTCTGCTCATGAAATTTTCTGAATAGAGTCTTATTAGATTTTGTCATTAATCTTGTTTTGTTACAAGGTATAATGAATAAATTTTAAAAGAGTAACATAACTTTTATCTATTATGCTCCATTAAATTCTTAATTTTTATACAATATAAACATTTCATATGCAGAATTTCATAACTTCCCATAGAACTATACATATTAATTAAGTGTCACTCCAGTTATAATATAAATATATGGAGTTATTTAAATTTGTACTCAATTTAAACAAGAAATAGGAAATGTTAAATATATCAATTATTTAAAATACAATGAAAGCTGAATAATATAATAACTGACTAATTACCATTATATTATCTTTACACATGTAAATTTCTTTATTGAAATGATTTGGGAATATAATTAAAAAAAATTACAAAAATTTAGTTTCGTATTACTATGGTGATTTTCATAAATACTCCTTTAAAAAAAGTAAGAGATCAGAGTCCTCATTTGCCGTGGTTTTGAAAAACAAGTTCAGGATATGAGCGCCTTTGCGATTGCCCAAAATAGTGCTATTTGCACCAGGTACACGTACGTTCAATAGTCATTCAATTTCAACATTTGCTTTTTTTAATAACTCCCGTTTGATTATCACTTGATTGACTGACCGGTCACAATTCACAATAGATTTCTAATAAAAGAGCGTAAATAACAATAAAGCAAAAAAAAAATACTGGATAATAAAACTGCCACGGTTTGAATCTATAGATTTACCGAAAGAAAAATATGAAAGCAAAAAACCGCATAGTAAAGTACTTACTAAAACAGAAATTTGTAAGGAAATTTCGAAGAAAATAAGTAAAATAGAATATATCCTATAATCATGTTAACAGTTATACTTTGAGAATATTTTAAAAACTTTGCTAAGTGAAAAGCGTGAACATTTTTCAGACATATAAATAAAAAAGTAAAATTCAGCTTATACGAAGTTCCGTACAGATTTACAATTTTTTATAGCATGTAAACTTTTTCTCTGGTTTTAACTCGCATATTAAAGTGTTCCTTCAATTACATTACAGTAATATTAAGTGCAAAAGGCACATACATCAATGAATACATGTACAATATCCAATAAGCAATTACGAAATGCCACATTCCGTGACATTATGAGTAATTGCATTTTCAAAGAAAACATGAATTAAGTAAATGGCGACGTTAGATTTATTAACACTAACAAGAACTTGCCGCAATGTTACTGTTTATAAAAATTAATTGTGTTTCATTTCAATTTATATTTTAAATTTCATTTCATACTTTTCTCGTCTAAATAACTGACAATCGTATTATTTATTTTATTTCAATTAACAATTTGGAGATTCCTTAAGTTTCAAACTCAACCATGACCGCCATCCGATTAATGAAAAAAATAAAACTGGAGATTTGGCATTCATATTGATCGTCTACACATTGGCACTATACACCATTTATAAACTACATATTTGTTTTAACAATATTTGGTTCTAGAAAATAACAGTACATGAAAATAATAACAAGAACATTTATCGCCACATAATATTGAATCTAAAATATGTATACTTTATCCAGCCAAATAGCCAATTTATCAATATACACATTTACAGTATAAGTCGCAAGAAACGTCAACTATAAACGTGTTGTATTTGTTTTCAGCGTTGCCATTAGTAAAAAACAAAATAAAAATAATTTGAAATGAATGAAAAATAATTAAAGAGAAATATTTATGTATATGATTAGTTATATTAGTGATGTTTTCGAGCATATTAATAATGAAAAACCAATAAATATATTTACAAATATGTAGTGATATTTATGCTTGTTAGGTTTTCCCTAAAAGATGCCGTAAATTGGTTGTTTGGCTGGATACTGTGTACTTAGTATGTTAATGCTGTTATTCAAAAACCAATATATCTAGAAGGATGAAATCAGACATGAACACTGGAGGAATTCTGGGAACATGCTTTTTAATAGGATTTATTTCGTATTCCTATTGTTTAGAAATTGCTATGCAATACTGCATTTAAACTGCTTATTGCAACGGAAAGCTGTCAATTTCCTCTCTATTAGAGAAAGTTGTGTGAATATTTCCTCTTTGACTTTTATTTTATTTAGAACAGAACAGATATTGGGAGTAAATACTATCACAACCCTGTATCAACCATTAAACATGTGGAATATTCAGTATATAAACTTATTTCACTATGAAATTCCACTGTTCTAGGACAACATATACCGGAAAATATAATATGGATGATACTAAAATGATCCGGCGAAATATACGTGTACCTACATATTGGAATATGTTTCAATTTTCAACTCTCTTTTCTCGATTCAATTTATACTACAGTAAATCGCGACTTTGAAAAAATTTGATTAAACATTTAAACGATCTAGGGAGAATACATTAGTACTTTTTAATTAAATATTTACGTAAAAATTTAATACACATTTAAAGACATTTTTATTTGGATTATATCAAAAGCAAAAAATTTCAAACAACAATTAGATATTGTTTATTTTAAATTGTACATACATATATAAAATTGCATCTCTCCCATTACTGGCGTAGTAGTTCCTTTATTTTATGACAATCACTCATAACATAGTACATAAAACATTTATTCCTGTATATAACGAATTAGTGTGCAGGAACTGCGATTTTAAATTATTTTTAAATAGTTTTATAATTATAAATGTAAAAGACTTTGAAAGTAAGATGTTTCTAAAAATACAAATTCATTCTGCACAAAACTGTTACTGTTTGCATTCATTCAGTGCACGTCTCACTTACATATCTACGATGTGGTTATAGAAAGAAACTTGTATCTATATAGGGAGTATTCGTATTTATAACCGTACTATAGTAAATTGTTATTATTTGGTTACATAATTACTAAATTATATTTCAATAGTCCACATTTTCGATTTTCATATTCAACCTACGCAATGTTAACTTTAATTTGTATATGAAATATATAATTTATGTATGGGTATGTGAATGAAACAAGTAATTTTGCTACATTTGGATATGTTCGTTTTGAACATATGAAATATTTCCCTGAAAACTCGCTAATGTATACGAATGTCATTAAATACTCGTATATCTGCTGTGATGTGAGCAAATGCCAAGTGCACAGTAGTCTTGTATGAATTAATCAAAGTAGCAACTGAGTACGAATGTTCCATATCCTAATTTAATTACGTATCTAGCGTAACGCAACCTTTAATGTCAACCAAATGATAATTATAATTATATCCAGGTTATGTATGAAAAGCATATCTTCATTTAAAATACACGAAATTAAATGAGTTTAATGGAACTCCTGGTCTTGATTTCTATTTATTTATTAATTAGTATGTACGCATTTGTCTATGTACATGTTTCAATTTCAAATAAAATGAAAACCTTCATTAATTTAGGCAACAATGAACGAATAAGTAAGAATTTACTTCCATCATTTTTTTATCTAAAACTAAGCAATGCTATAATGTTCATTAAATTGTTTATTTTATCCCTTGTTATAGTGTCTTTCTATTGTTCCGTACACTTTAGAAGTACAAATATACGCTACATAATATGTTTTATTGAATCACGCTAAATAAATCCAACGTTTTCGGAGAATAAAAACTTTTATAATTCCATCAAAGTTGTATCTTTGCGATATAATAGGCGCTGTACCATAAGGAAGAATTAAGAAAATCAAGAAGATGAATATCTTTTATAAATTCTTATCTCAATAATATATCACGTAAATTTGTCTTTGGATATAAAAGCATATCGCATAAAGAAGTTGTAGGTACTCGCTAAAACTGAAAGCGCACATATTGTAAGGGAAGGAAGCGGACAATGGCTGCTTGAGGAAAGTAACAAGTTCTAAGGCGTGCGCGCACTCACCAGTCACGGTGAAGAGCGCCCTCGAAAGCGCCATGCATGTAAAGAACAAGTTCTTGTCGCCGGTCGCGCAATATTCACTTTCTATTATATCCGTCGATTATTTATATCCTTGCCGGGTATAATATACTGTCTACTCGTGCGAATGACGCTATGCAGCATGCGAAACACACCCTTCTATACATCAGCCAAAGTGTAGCATTTGTCAGCATTGAAAGCTCTAAAAGTAAAGCACACCGGTACCAAGTTCGAGGATACCAGCGTTTACCTAGCATAGGAACTCACACGAAATATGTATTCTGTCCTTGTATGTGAAGCTAGCTATATATCTTATAAACAATGTTATTGTTTTATTCATTCTTCATTATTTACTGTTACATAGTAACCAAACTCCAGTAATTGAAAACCATCTGCATACTTGTGGTTAAATGTAATTTAAAAAACGCGGAAATATTAAAAGAAATTTAAAAAAAAATTAAAAATCATTCCAATTATTATTTATAATAAAATATCTAATTGAATATCTATGTAATAGTTTTTGAAAACAATTTTTTTTTTACAGAATAATGTGTATTTGAGTCATAATTTCATATCGTATGATTACGTAGAATAAAGATTATTTGTAATTACTGTTATATTTTTGAAAGATTATTTACAATTATTATTATAATTACGTTTGTAGGCACAAAAAAAGTATAAATGAAATACAAAATTAATTATTTCGTAAACCTGTGGTATTAATGAACTCCAACTAAAACAATTCAAATTTTTTCGATTACAAAAATAATTATTTAATATTTTTTGGGTAATCTCTGTCGTTTATATTTAATGGAATGGAATTTTCTAATTTTACCTCGGCCAGTATATGCGAAATTGTAGCAAATTCTTTCATATTAAACATAAAAATAGAAATTGTTTCCATCATTTTGTAAAAGTAATTAAAAAAATTCACGTTATTTCTATCAAACAATGAAAGAATATTAAAGTTGTATATTTATTCAGGTGAAAACCGTGGTACAAACACGTTTGCATATTCCTTATTACTGAATGTTTTGAAAATATTCCTGTTTCCAGTCGAACGATTTATTGGAACAAAAAACTGTCAAAGTGCTGAGCGCGCCCGCAAAATAAATCGAGTGAACATAAAATGGCATTCAACTCAAAGAGAAAAAAGTAATATTACACGAAGAAGGCGGCCCAAAAACAATTGTATTTCCTTATAAGCAATGTACAATTTTGTGATCATTGCGATCACTTTCTATATTATTTAGAACAAATGCGGTCTTCATTCCATTTCCATAAAATATCTCCTTATCCACATCATTAACCTTATATTTACATAATCATACAACAAATTACGTGAACTATTTACTTTCATTACGAAATAAAAATACCATTTTCCTTCTTTTGCAGCACTTTTATTCGATTAAATATTATTTTTCCATATAGATATGAGCTGTAAAATATATTTACAAAATATATTAGTATAACACCTTGTGCTTTACCCTTCAATAATTTGGAGTCCTATAACCTAGATTCCTAGTGACTATAATTCACATAACGAAGTCTGATCACATCTTGGAGAGCAATTATTCCACCAGAGGATTATAAATAATATACCTATACAGTTCATTTCTATGATGATTAACGAGGATATATTAACGAATAAAAATGATTTTTCTATATCATAAACCACGAAATGAATTATAGCGAGACACGTTTTGGTAATGAGTCAAATAGGAAAATTTATATCCACGTTACATTTCCTGTGTCCCAAGCGGACCGGAAACTCATTTTCACGTGGAAATGCACACGACCACATTGGTCCGTGACCATGGTAGGTGTTGGTTTTAGGCTTGAAATTTCATGAATGATGAATTGCAACGTTGCCATTGTTTGTCCACGTCCCAGTAGTACTCGCGCCACAAGTTTAAATTGTCGCTACAGTTAACAACCGTGCAATGACTCCATCTCTATTCCAATACGTAATACGCATACACTTTAATTTAGTGATAATATTTATCAATGTTATTACATTCACTTACCTCGTACTTTGGCATTAAATTACAATATTATCAATGTTTGCATAGATAGTGTAGGCTTACGTAATCACATGTATATTTATAATACACATACTAACTATCTCCAAGTGCCTAAATTAGAAAAGAATGCAATTCTACGCACGAATATCTATACATTCATTATATAACACAGTTTGCTAATCTGAAATAAATATTACGAATTTTCGCTGGTCCTAAGCAGATAATGCCCATCTTTCAGCGTGGCCACCTACGTGAAAATATTACTGTCACAAATTCTATAGAGATAAAAAATAACATAAAAAAGATCGAACTAAACGAATATTTCACAAAGTATTGCAGGGTCGCGTATATAGCATAAATCTTAGTCATCTCCTTTTATTAAACCAATAAATTTTGCACGTTTTAATTCGTGTATGCAGCGAATTCCATCTCGCTAATTAACAGAGATATTTTTAGTAACAATCACAGCAAAAAGTCACTCAATTTTTTTGTTTCAGATGACAAAAATTAGATATTAAATTTACCATACAGTGAGTTTCGTGCGAGGTTAATGAAAAACGTTTTTCATTAAACCGTCAATCTCTTGCATAACTAATTTTTATCCATCAGCATTATTTTTTTCTTTTTGGTCTGCTGCATAAGTTAATATAGTTATCGATTATTAAGCCGAAAACTAGGTGTTAACTTGCGAATATTTATGTACCACGGTGAGCTGCAGAATATAAATCACAGCTTACTTAAGCTCTTATCCTTTTTTGTTACGTTAGTTTGCATACCGTCTTAAATTTTAACATAAGTAGTTATTAATTACTTTCATATTATTTTTAACACACCATACGGAAATATTTAAATGACGATTAATAAAGAAATAAATTAAAATACTAATAGGGCAATCACTGACTTACGAAAACATTCCGTCCCGCACACCTTTCTGTATTATACTATAATGTTAATTTTGAAATTTATGATAGAATGTAGCCGAAATTGCAACTATTTGTATTCACATAGTATCCGGCATTTTTACCTACAATAAATTTTTATATTTGAATATAGTTTTGTACTTTTAATATGTATACGGAAAATTTATAATAATGATTTTTATAGTAGAAGGACATAGCCTGTTACATGATTTATTATAATAAAATTTCTGTGCTGTAATTAAATATGAAGCTTATCATAAATGTATGCAATCTACTTTGTATTTTATATAGTCTGAACATCACATAAGAGTATGAGATACCTAAATGTATTGCTTGCTACATCCATTGATGTTCTTGACCGTCCAGACAATTTTACTGAGATGTAAGCTTGTCACATCTTAACTTAAATGCCATGTCTCCTGGCACGTCCCAACCGAACTGGAGTTTGACACATGTTAAAATCAACCATCTTACATTTTTGAGTGGGCTATTTCCAGCGAATAATCATAAATAGAAATTATTCATGTAGCATATAAATGACATGGAATTGTCATGTTCGGGACGTGACTAATATATGAGTATTTCTTAATAATATAGTTTGTTTAATCTACAAATTCCTGACTTTTTGCTTGGTAATAATTCGTTGCTACATTCTAACAATACAAATTCAATTATCAAGTTTTCATGGATACATATATATCCAGCAACATGCAGACGTCGGCCTGAAAATTATCAAACTGTAAAGGCCAAGGTCTAAATAGATAAATCAAAAATAAAATTGTTTAACACATATTCAATCAAAATCAAATATAACCTGTGCACTCAAATAAAATTTTATTTCATATAATTGTTTTTTCCTACATGGAAAACGTGCAAAAATTATTTGGTTTAATGTTATTGTTATCGTTGTAGATTTTCTTTAGTCAAAATATAATATTGAGAAGGAAAATATATAATCCGCAATGGTTGGAATAATTGACTTCGTATGATCACAGATGATCAACAATACACGACGTTTCGACCATAAGGATTTTGGTCATTATCAAACAAACAACATTCTGAAACCACAAAACAATAAGTATTGAACAACAGCAGTAATAAAATAAAAACTTTTTTTAACAATATGTATATACCTAAATCACAACAGTCAATCTCTTGAGAATTTCACTCAAAATGTAAAAAATGGTTACAGAAACTTTTCGACATCATGTGCACAAACATGATGGGAGAAGAATGAAACAAAACAGAGCTAAACAAGCTGAAACCAACATAATGAACACTGACGGTCAATCATGGAGTTAAAAATTTGAACAACGCAGAAAAATTTGAAACTAAATTATGATAATCTGTTTTGTAATTGATAGAATTCTTATTTATGTTTATATAAACACTTTCTACAAACAATCTTTTAAATTTGTTAGGTTAAAAATACAAAATTTTATGATGCTCGAAGTCAATGGTGTGTTCGGAATTTAAAGTATGATCCACAACAGCGGTTATTATTTTTATTACTAAAATACTAATTGTGTTGATAAATTCTAGAAGCAATATATTGGCAACTTTCACCAATATAGATGGAATTACAATCAGAACAGTTTAATTGGTAAACGACATTACTAAGTTTGTTTTTGGGGACTGGAGATTTTAAACGGGAAAAAAGAAAATTTATAGAGTAAGGGCTTCTGAACACTAATTTAATGGGTAAGTAAAAATGCTGCGTAAAGAATCTATAATTTTATGATGAAAGGGCAAAACTAGATATCTAGGGATATCAATGGAAATAGAAGAATTAATAGCTGGTACCGGGATAACTATGGTATTATTGTTAACATTTTGAGATATATTAGTAAATTTAATCTGTCTATGACGAATAATTTTAAGAATTAATTGTCGAGTATAACCATTAGATAATAGAGTGTGTAAAACGTAATCAATTTTTTTTATTGTTACCGTTTATATTTTCATTAAATTCCATTAGATTCTGTTTAATCATGAAAGAGTAGTAAATATTTTCATCAACCATGGAACAATCACATTTTCATCGATTTTTTATAAGCTGACATATTCTGCTAACGAAATAGTTTCAATGCGTCGAGTTTAGTAACTTCCCAGTAAATGGCAATTACCTGCTTCACAGCTCTAATACTAATATGCTATTTGTTGGTCGTACTAAATCGAAAAATGAAATACATTTATTGATATTTTTAACAACACAGTATTTCTAAATGTCGAGCGCCAGGAAACACGGTAAATGGAAATGTAAACTTTTATAATCATCACGAATTTCCGAATACTAAATTAGAACATATCATAGTTAAAAAAAATAAAGCAATGTGCTTGAACAATATGTGTCCTTTTCTTCCCTTTTTAACGTTCTACATATTAAATCATCATTTATTTTATTAGTACTGAGCATGTGTTTGAATGCATACAGATGTAAAAATTAGCACAATTTTTAAAATAAAGCGGAACCAACCATTCGTTAGGGAATCAATCAAATGTAACAATGCAATAAAGTCAACGTGCGGCAAATTGTAACGAGAATTCCTACGAGCCATGTGTAAACGCTGACACTGATAATGAGGTTCGATCGTGTAAATGGAATTTCAACAACGGAAACCCAAAGGCTAGTGGTCGGAGATAGCTGGCTCATTTCCCAACAATTGAATTTTAATGTTCCCACACCTTTATGATAAAGTTTACGTACCGAAAACCGTGAATCCAACGTCACATTGATCCATGGTACAAATTGAGAAACTCATTTATTTACATAGAATTTAGTGGAAACTTTTTATTTATAGGCAATGAACAGTTTATATTTAAAAATATCCATATGCCTTACTCAACTGAACTTTCGTTAATAAATGAAATTGCATAATAATTTATTATGAAAATGGTGCAAGTTCATCTCCCGTATTCTAATTAAGCAATGAGTAAGCTAAAGCCCAAATTACGCGGTAATTTTTTTAGGATTTAATTCAGTTGAAATAATTTGGTCATTCATTTGATAATTCAAATTTCGTGAGACAATTTACACTGCAACTTTATTTGATTGATTTTTACCACGAAAAGAAAGCACTATCAACTTTTTAGTATCAACAAATAAATTAAGTTACTCTACCCGCTAAATAACTCAACCGTAAGAGTATATTTAAATGTAACTAAATTCTTTACCATGAAGAACATGAACAGAAAACAAACGAAATGTATAGCAATTGCAGTAAAAATGATTGTGCAAATGCACACACAACAGCAACGAAGAATTCGGAGATGGTGGGTAATGGGTTATAAGCATTTTGTAGTAAAAAAATCCAAATACTAAACAATTTGTAATTAACAATTTGTTCAAGATGAGCCACATAAATCTCTATCAATTTGGAGGTCTGAACCCAGTTTCACGAAACAGGCATGTAACATATTAAAATAATTAGTTTTTTATAAATATAGATATTTAATACAAACACTCTTTGAGTCAGTAGATATGTCAAATTTTTTAGAATGGCGCACACAAACGGCACATCAAAGGTTGGTAACCAACATTGCAATGTAAATATCACTAAAAACTTATCATATTCAATAGTAAACAACATGGCTGAATTATAGATAACTAGCGGCCTACCCCATACTTCATACAGTAGAACATTTTTAATATCAAGTTATAAGTTCCCTGTACACAATTTATATGTCTTGCCAGTTGGTGCTAATAAAAATACTCTACCCTCACCCTCGGAAGGACATCAGGATTTTGCCTTTTATATTATAGATTAGAAAATTATATCATGCAACTTTTAATGGGTATAATGGAACTCTGTTTTTTGGTGAAGAATTTCTTTAAAGTTGGGATCTGAGCACCAATTATAAGCAATGATTACAAATGATCACGGGCCGGATAAAATCACCTGCCGGGCCGATCTGGCTCGCGGGCCGTAATTTGGACAATCCTGGTCTACCGCATGAACCTTATACATTCAAATTTCCATATATGATACTAGCAGTCGTTCCCGTACTTCGTACGGTAGAACATTTTTAATATCAAGTTATATGTTCCCTGTACACAATTTACATGTCTTGCTAGTTGGTGCAAATAAAAATACGTTATTTGACGAACTGACCCTAGAACATGCAACATAGGAATGTTGATATGACAAACAGGGGGTTCGTAAGTTGATCCCCGTCAATTTTATGGACCGGCCATGTACTTTGTTAATTTTCATAGCAAAGCAAACTTATTACATCTCAGAACTTCACACATTCTTTGCAATGAAATAGAGAATAATACTAATTAATGCTAATATTATGCAGTGACAAACACAATTATAATAAATCATTTTTATTATTTTATTACCACTAAATTGTTGTTGAACATTCAAAATATGAAACACTAATGTCAATATAATTAACTGTCAAAAACATCGTATTTCTGTTGTTACCGTTGATAAGCCGACTATTCACCGAAAACTTTATATCCCGTCTATACTAATACATACATTGATCTTCTTTTGTTCAAATACCCCCGTCATCTGCTAACCCCTCACCACGGACAGACATCCGCATTTTGACTTTTATATTATAGATAAAGTGGATAATTCGTTTCATTAACTCTGAACATTCAATATCAGACAAATTATGTTTTTATTACGTGATAATGTTACCTTGTGATTATGATTTACAGTTATGTTATCTTTGAGTGCTTTATTTACTATATCATGAAATACAGAATGCTCAATGTGTATAGTATGATACGAAAAATACATATGATATTTTATTAAAATATGAAATAAAACTGCATGTTTTGATAATAAAAATAATAAATAAATCATGACGTGAACACAAAGAATGAAATGCAGATTTATGTTTAGTTGATCTAATTGTTAAATAAAATGTAAAAAAATTGATTTAAATACTTATTGTATTTTGTTTAGTCTAATACCAGATGTCATATAATTTGTCACTTATTAAAAGCAAACAATCCATACTGAACAGATATAATTGTGCTTGTGGCGCGCAAATTTGTATTTATCAAAAATTAGTGGTTTACTTCAAGGTAAACAGTCCTGGCCTGTAATTACGTTGTTCAAAAGAATGACATTCTAAAAATGTGGATAACGTGAAAGAGGCTTGAACGAGGGTTCTACGCAAAATTATATACCGGGTGTTAATTAAAAAACTGGCCATAGGCGTTTAACATGTAAAATCAGTTTTTCCTCCTGCATTAGTTACCAAATTACTTTAGAGAAAAATACTTTAAATAAAAGTTGTAGAGAATTAAATTCTGCATCTAAGTGAGCAATCAGATTTAATTTTTGACATTTCCTAACTGAGAAAATCAAGTTTAAAATTTCATGAAAACACATGATATATAGGAATAGCCATGGAATTTAAACAAAATTAAAAACAATTGTAGGACATTGTAACTGTCAAAAAAATTTGTGTTTCGTAATTTTCGTTCTATAACAGATATTTCTAAAAGTATGGAACAGTTTTCACATGAAGAAAAGCTTCAAGTAATAAAATGGTACTATTCTGGACAAATTTATCTAAATATTCGTGATTGAATAATTTTTTTGACAGCAAATGTCATACAATTGTTTTTAATTTTGTTTAAATTCCATGGCTATTCCTATATATTAAGTGTTTTCATGAAATTTTAAACTTGATTTTCTCAGTTAGGAAATGTCAAAAATTAAATCTGATTGTTCACTTAGATGCAGAATTTAATTCTCTACAACTTTTATTTAAAGTATTTTTCTCTAAAGTAATTTGGTAACTAATGCAGGAGGAAAAACTGATTTTACATGTTAAACGCCTATGGCCAGTTTTTTAATTAACACCCGGTATATATATATATATATATATATATATATATATATATATATATATATATATATATATATATATATATATATAGGGTGTAGAGAAAGTAATGCAACAAGGCTATATTTCTGTTATTATTGAATTTAGACAAAAATGTTTCAGACAAAAGTTACATGGTAAAAAGTACTTTATATTTCTGTGACCTTGAAATTCTCTTAAGCCATTACGCGCATGTGTTACGCTGTGCAACTTTAATTTTTTTAATGGCAACATACTATTTTGACTAAATTTTTGGAATCAGAAAGACATTTTACTTAGAGTAGTATAAAAATTTTGATGGGTTACATAATCAAATTTTTAAGAAAAATAAGTATTAATTTAAGGTATTTAAGTAAAATTTAAGGAATAATCAGTTTACCCTTGTTTGATTAACAAGTGATGTGACAACTAAACAATTAAAAAAATTATGAAAATTGCGTTGGTTGTCAGTTATCACTTGTTAATCAAACAAAGGTAAACTGATTATTCCTTAAATTTTACTTAAATACCTTAAATTAATACCTATTTTTCTTAAAAATTTGATTATGTAACCCATCAAAATTTTTATACTACTGGAAGTAAAAAGTCTTTCTGATTCCAAAAATTTAGTCAAAATAGTATGTTGCCATTAAAAAAATTAAAGTTGCACAGCGTAACGCATGTGCGTAATGGCTTAAGAGAATTTCAAGGTCACAGAAATATAAAGTACTTTTTACCATGTAACTTTTGTCTGAAACATTTTTGTCTAAATTCAATAATAACAGAAATATAGCCTTGTTGCATTACTTTCTCTACACCCTGTATATATATATATATATATATATATATATATATATATATATATATATTATATATATATATATATATACATATATATATATATATATATATATATATATATATATATATATATATATATATATATATATATATATATATACCGGGTGTCCTAAGAAATCTGGGACATAGGGAATTAACATGATGTAAAATTGAAAAAGTTGCGATTACTTCTGTATTATACATTTTAGAGCTCTGAAATTGGTACAGGTGTAGGGATAAGTTATTAGCATTGATTGGTATTAATTAAAATGATATTAATGCTCATATTTCTGATAAAAATGCTTTTTAAAAGTAATAATTAAACGGTGTAGCTTTTTTTGTTTATGACGTTGCTAGCACAACGTTTTACTATATGATGATCCTTGTTATTCTTCAATCACATAATTTACTAATAATCATGACTCCACACTTACTTACTGTTTGTTTTATTTGAAAACACGATAGCGTTTTTTTACTTCAGGTATATAAAATAAATTCTACTTCGTAATCTATTAGGTTGTGTTTGACAACGGCGAGGTAAGTACTATGAAATAAATTACTTTCGTTTTAATGTTTAAAAAACCTAAATATTAAAACTTGTATAATTATTTTTAAAGATCCATTAATATGCTATACTATTTAAAAAAAATCTGGTGTGGGCACTACACTACTTTCTTATACTCAATTTAAATTGGCACATATTTGATATTTCAAATGCGTATTTCTGTAAATATTTTGTCTTTGTTTTGTTTTCATAGCATATATGATATTTTAAATACATGCCAATATATAAATACATTTTGCTCAAAATTGGATAAAGATAGAACAAAAATGCATAGAACATTTTTTCTTAAGCTTATTGTTTTCTATAACTTTTATTTCAAAACTTTTTCCATGTCCCTTTCAGATTCTCTAATAATTCACAATATTCGATTTTGATCTTCAGTAAACTTCCTCTTTCGGTTGTGCGATTATGCTAGAAATCTAATCAGCTCTTCATATAATCAAAAAACATTTAAATACGAAGTTTCATTGTCCTGTCTTTGCTCGTTTTGAAGATAATGAACATACAGACACACATCCACACACACAGACGTCATGGCGAAAATAGTCAAAACGTATTCAGGGGACCTTAAAACATATATTTCCATCAAAATCTCGCAATCGAAATTTTTCATGATTCCTATACTTTTTTATACTATGTATAAGAAAGTAAAAAATCATGAATCATATCACTGTCATAAATACTGGCTAGTCTAAATTATAAAACGGTATGCAAGTGAGTTAAACGATTCCATTATGCTATCATTATTGTTATCATATATTATTGATAATGAAAATGGCAATAGCGTACATCCTTGACTATCTTTGTAATAATAGTACATTAGTTTATTACAAATACTACCAGAAAATTATCGCTAGAAAGAACGGTGTAACTATTACAAATATAAATTTCGTGAAAAAATAATTACTCTATTCACTACTACACTAATTGTACATCTAACTTTTGTTATTTGTAGTAACCAATAATTCCTTAACATGGACCGTTGGCGTGGAAAAGTTGCAATTGTTACTGGAGCTAGTTCTGGTATTGGGGAAGCAATTACCAAAAAACTGGTAGAAGAAGGCATCAATGTAAGTTATAGTTTTATTTCTAATATTAAGCATTGTATATAATCCGTTGCAATAAGTTAAATTAATTAGGTAGCTGGTTTTGCAAGAAGATCAGAAAGAGTAGAAGAGTTATCTAAGAAATTGGCTGATAAGAAAGGAAAATTGTTCGCTGTCAAATGCGATGTAACCAAAGAAGAAGATATCATCAAAGGATTCCAGTGGGTTGCAGAAAATATGGGTCCAGTACACATCCTTGTCAATAACGCAGGAATTGTACGTTTGGGTACACTTACGGGTATTTTATTGAAAACTGAAATATTTAAAAATCTAAAATTTATGAAACATTAAATATTATAGAGGGGAAAACTGAAGACTGGAAACAAATACTTGAGACAAACGTCCTTGGATTATGTATTTGCACCCGAGAAGCAGCTAAATCTATGAAAGAAAACAATATTGATGGGCACATAGTACATATTAATAGTATTGCTGGTCACTGGGTGGGAGATTATACAAAAATTAACATATATGGTGCTTCAAAATTCGCAGTAACTGCACTGGCGGATACGCTAAGAAGACAATTCAATTTTGATGGAAGCAAAATTAAAGTGACAGTGGGTATAGTCAGGGATATTTTATGGTTTTATAATACAATGCATTACCGTATTTTAAGGACTATAAGACTTACTTTTTTCTTGAAAAAATTGCCTCTAAAATTCAGGTGCGTCTTATACTCGAAATTAATATAAAAAGGTCAGTTCGATTTTATAAACTAAGAATCTTTTTAGTCTGGCCTTGCAATCTAATAATGAAAATGGCAAAAAAATTATTTTTAAAGAAAATTGCTTACAAATTAAGGTGCGTCTTATAGTCCGTAGCGTTTTATAGTCTGTAAAATGCGGTATATCATGCTATACTAAACTCTTCCGTCGTAATTACCTTTGGACAGAGCGTCAGTCCCGGTGCTGTGCTAACAGAAATAATGACAAGTAATATGGATTTTGATCCAGAAGTAATGAAAAACGCTCCAATACTGCAACCGGAAGATGTCTCTGATGCCGTCTTATATGCCATTGGTACAGCGCCCCATATATTGGTAAGATTAATTCTATATTATCACCAGAAAATATGATTATAATACACATTTGAAATAATTTTCATCTATTTTCAGATTCAAGAATTAATTATTCGCCCAGTCGGAGAGAAATTTTAAAATAAATAAATAAATATATATACATACATATATATAATATTATTTGTATTTTACTGCTTTATTCATTTATTTCGAAAAGTAATTAAATATATAATGTAAAGAAAGGACCAACAAATATGTATTAATAGTACATTATACACCAAGGGAGAGAAACCACTTATTTTTCCTGAGGTGTAGTTTGAAGCCCGAGGGCGAAGCCAGAGGGCTACAAATACATCGAGGAAAAAATGGTGGTCTCTTCCGAGGTGTATATACTATTTTTTCCACGTTCGGGAGTAGAATCACTTAATTTCATAAATAATGAATTATAATAAATCGGAGCGAAATTGCAATATTTAGAAGCCTTTGGAAACGTTTCCATGCAACGCGTACCATGACAACAGACATTTATTTACAAAAACCTTTGTTATAATAAAAACTCCCTTCTGAAAAGTGTTTTCGTCCCTAGGGAGTAAATGCTTCATTTCTGTCCCGCGTTTGACGCCATAGAAACCGACTTCTACTCCCGGACGTGTAAAAAAATCATTATTGCAAATTACAATTATTTTACTAATACTAATTTCGACTAATGGATATTTAGCGGATTATGCTATTTTTATTTTAAAAATGTCTTTTGGGATTCAATTATATTATTTTCGTTAATTGTTCAAATCATGCTGTTTATAGATGTGTGTGTGTTTCATTAAATGAATGTATCAAAGTGCCATTTCTAAATTTACGTGCAAGTAAGTTTAATGATACTTAACACTTCAGTACACGTATCACGGTCTCTCAGACCAAAGCAATGCATTTAATCAGATTACTGCGCATCGCAACCCCTTGTCAAACTGTACGACTCAGTAGCTTCCTAAATTCGAGTGCTGAGTCATGACTAAAATTTACAGTCAATTGCGCCTATACAAAAAAGGAAGACAGTTCATTTCGGTCCATGACACCAGAGAGTGTATTGTGTTCCAAATTATATTATATATGGATTATATATGGATCAGGAGTAGAGATTTTTAGACTAGCTGTCAATTAATCGTTTTAGATTTTTACTGAGAACATTTATGTTTATAACTTTCAAAATAACCATTTTAATTATTTTTTTCTCAATTACTGATTATAGTTGAGTCGCGATTCAGTGAACTAATTCCGGCCAAGCCTGTTTACTCTTTAGGAGTGTTTACTTTTTCGGGGTTCTGGTGTCACTTAGATATTTTGAGGAACTACTTTTATTCTAGATAATGAACATACAGACACACATCCACACAAATAGATATCATTGCGAAAATAGTCAAAACGTATTAAGGAGTCCTCAAAACATGTATTTCCATCAAAATCTCACAATCGAAATTTTTCTTGATTCCTATACTTCCTTTGTACTACGTATAAGAAAGTACCTGTACTTATTTAGTTCAAAGGAAGAATATGTTTCAGTCATATTTTTGAAAAATCGTACATCCTTTTCATTTATATCAATATCAAGTATTACGGATTAAGCCTAAATTAATATTTTTGCTACAATTGCAAGACATCAATATATCAAACAGACGTTTATTTTTTTTCATAATTTGTTTCCCAGTAAATTAAAATAAATATGTACCATTGAAGCACCATCACTTATTTAGCTACTATCTCACATTTCAGAATTATATTACATGAAATAAATAGTTTTGAACAGAAATTATTTTAATTAATAGTTCTGAAGTACCACAACGTCAAACACGGATAAATTTTATTCACAGGGTTTTTACTGAAATAGTTGTATTGTGGATACATCTTTTTTATACGTTTCCCAAATTTATAAAATCAATTTAGTACCCTGAAAGCATCGATATGTTTTTACTTGCCATATGGTGCAAAACGAAAAGGCCATTAGGGATATGAAAGTATATGAATATTTCCAAGCAGGAATACTTTTGGTGTAAGTATAACTATAAAAAAGAAATCATACGTATAATAGCTCACATCCCACGTACATTTACGGGTATAACAGTACGTGTCAAGAATAGGCTTTCAAAAGCACATACGGAGAATATTACGAAACAAGGGGAGAAAGGAAAATAACGAAAACAGAGTTCACCAGTGCCGCCATTTAGTTTTGGAACAGGATGTGTGCGTTAGCTACGCTGTTTTTACACATATGTACATGTATTCGGGAAATAAATGTTCAAAAAGACACCAGAAATTATATGAGTCCCGTATGGTTTGAACACGGGTATCCCACGTAACTGTATTAGACTATAAGATACCAATGTAATATTTGCTCGATAATATTGGCTAATATACCTAGTAATATTCTACAGGAGGTCATTTCGTATAAAGTGCTTCGTTATATAGCAAAGTTACAGTTGGCATTGATTCAAAGGGAATTAGTATATTTATAAAATGCTTTTGCAAGTCTTCAACATTTTGAACTTAATTTCTGCCATTATAAAGCATGCAAAATTAATTCTGTTTATTGATTTTAATGTAAAAATTGTATACCCTACAACATTTATTTGTAGCTTTCTTCTCTAAAATAATAAGGGAAGCAGGAAATTATAAAAATATGATTTTACATGTTAAAGTCCTATGTTCCGGTGTTGCGGTCACCACCCGGTATGTATTATTTTGGAAATAGTAAATTTTAAGTAGTAAGGATTGTAATATTGTTAATAGCAGTTCTGACACATTTAATGCCGTGTTTCCTCTTGTTGTATATAAAAACTATATCTAATGATGTAGGTACTAGTGTTGCAATGCACTAAGAAAAAAATGTACTGTTTTTCGATTTCGTTAGTCCGAAGGTGTCACACCGGTATAAGTTATCAAAAAAATGATAAAACAATGAAAGATGAGTACTATTGTACACTCTTATAAGAAATCTTAAATCGTCTATCTGTGCAAAAAGACAATATACTCAATCAATATGGCAATGCATAATTAAACACATGAACGAGTCGTCCATTTTGCTTGGTACAGAGAACCGACTTGTTTTTTTTTTTTATATTATATATACGAGATACAGTGACCCACGTTTAAATGCTCACCATTAGGATTTCCGAAACTATAAAAGATACAAGGTCGGTTAAATTAGACAAAAGTTGCACATTTATAGGCCGAAGTCTATGGCGATTTCATATTTTGAAAATATTGGATGGATCACTAAATAATGACAAAAATTAGATTTTGTCGAATTTGTCTTTTTCTTTCTAAGTCAGATGATACTGAAAATATTGAAAAATGTTTCAAATAAATATTTTTTTACACGTGCGGGAGTAGAAGTCGGTTTCTATGGCGGCAAACGCGGGACAGAAATGAAGCATTTAATCCCTAGGGACGAAAACACTTTCCGTAAGGGAGTTTTTATTATAACAAAGGTTTTTATAAATAAATGTCTGTTGTCATGATACGCGTTGCATGGCAACATTTCCAAAGGCTTCTAAATATTGCAATTTTGCTCCCATTTATTATAATTGATTATTTATGAAATGAAGTTTTTCTACTCCCGAACGTGGAAAATAGTACATTATACACCAAGGGAGAGAAACCACTTATTTTTCCTGAGGTGTAGTTTGAATACAAATACATCGAGGGAAAAATGGTGGTCTCTCCCGAGGTGTATATACTATTTTTTCCACGTTCGGGAGTAGAAGTCGATTTCTATGGCGTCAAGAAATGAAGCGAAGCGTCTCTTACGTTGCAATTCTCATTTGTTACAATTTCTCATTTGTTGCAATTCTCATTTCGTACAACGCATCCCCACTCCAAATACGCTTGTATCAGTTGTTTTAACCAATTTAAAAAGTGCTATTTTTTCTCTTTACAATAATGTATTCGTTTACATAAATATCTTTTTCAGTTTTGAAGAAAAACTTAAAAGTATTGTAAATATAATGATTTTCGTAGAGTGCCATTAAAAAAGAGACAAGAATTAATTTATGTAGGTATGGCTTCATATGAAATATGTATATATGAAAATTCCTTTCCTGTCTCATTGTTTCATTCACTTCTAAGTAAATTTTTGCCTATATGACGTCTTCACACAATAGAAATCGAATAACAATGCACTGTTCTTCTTGGTGCATTGCGATAGCGGTGCCAGCATCATTACACGTACTTTTTACACGCAACATGAGAAAGGCACTAAGGATGAACATGGCATGAAATGTGTTAAGAGTGCTATTTACAATGCTGCAAACCTTGTAACTCCAAATACACCTAACTCTCGTTATACGGAACCTCGTTATACGACGTTTCGCTGTAACAGCCTTTTATAATTATGACTAAGTTCCGATTTACGGCTTACAATTTTTCAATATACGATTAAAAAGTCGGGAAATCCTCTGTGTATGTCTTTTGTCATGTGTTCTAATCTTATCGGGAAATAAGTAGGTTTATTTTTTCATCCTGTGACGTCTACAGTTTACAGCTGCGTCAAATAAATCGGTTCTGTTCAGAAAGTTAAAGTTAAAAAAGTTACTAGATGTTGTTCTTTTCGCATGACCTTGGTGTTTGTGTAAAATCTAGAATAACGCTACCGTTACAATAATCTTCAGCTGCTCTCCGAGCAGATTTTATTTCTTGCAACATGCGGCTCCGTATATTGTTCAGCACATTCGTTGACATTTCGTGTTATGGTTAGGAGAATTTTTGGAAAACATTAATTTAACAAAAGGTATGTATTTATTTGTAAATTACGATTGGATTATTTTTATTAGAAGAATTTATCTTTTAGACTCAATGGAAGCAGTTGGAACACCAGAATTAACACTTTCCAGTAACATCCGACACCATCAGAATAGTTTCTATATCTAAAAATTTCATATTGAAATGGAAAACAGACTTTTAT
This sequence comes from Carabus problematicus, assembly GCA_963422195.1. Lineage (NCBI taxonomy): Eukaryota > Metazoa > Arthropoda > Insecta > Coleoptera > Carabidae > Carabus > Carabus problematicus. The sequence continues at coordinate 10,869,267 of OY728585.1, read as the reverse complement.
TTAAGAATAAATACAAACCTTCAAAAATACAATATTTCCTACATCCATTATAACCTTACTTTTTAGTAATGACAAATACAAAACACATGTATGTCGACAAACTACAAGCGAAAAGAACGACATTCGTAAGTAAAATAGCAAACTGCGAGCAAAAAGAACCGATTTACACAATCTAGTGACTTTGTTTTTTACGGCTGTGTTTAACTGAAATTTAGCAAGCGGTAGCAGTAATAACCTTGACGTTTTGCAGTAAACGCCACTGGGCGAAAAGAACAAACCTAGTTATTCGTATTCCAAAATAATATTTACAAGTAGCCTCACAAATGGAATTTAAAAGTTATTTATTTTATATTTACTACTATTAATATACGGTAACATATTATTCATTAGTGTTAAAACAACAAAACTAAGAACGTGCAATCAATTTTTTTTTCACATTTGATATTAAGCTGTAGGCAACTATCATAAATTCCAGCTATTCCTGTCATAGTAACTACGAAAATTAGGAATAAAAATAACTGTAATTTATTAAAATGAGTCTCCCGATATTTCCAGGGCACCCGTATTTATGTCAGTATGTGTACGCTACATGTATGTATATATCACATAAATCAGTACGAAAAGTGTCCCTTCGCACGCGACCTATAATTAGAGGTAATGATTCATCTATTTTATTACAAGTGTTAAGCTAATGTTTACGAAAATTTATTTCCGAGCATATTTCGATAAAAAAAACATATCATGTAAAATACTAATTAAAATATATTGTTTCAAGCATTTTCCTGCAAAACAAAGATTATACATTATAAAAACGTAACTAGCAGGAAGGTTATACCAAATATTGATTTAAATATTTATAATGGAAATATAAAAATATTTATTTCATATGGTATAAGGTTTTATAATACACTCAACACGATAAAATCTAACATTGTTGAAAAAGTTGTGTTATATCATAAATAGGATAGCAATACAATTTTACGTGCACATAATAATATGGAGCCTAAATAAAATTTGATCACTATCCTTGCAAGTCGAAATTTTTTTTTAAATTTAAACTGGATATACTGACGAATTGAGTTAATCGAGAGAGTCGTTTACTTGGGACAAATTGTAGGACGTAAGCCAAAACAAAGAAATAATACATCACTTATTTGGGACACCATTCTGTTTAATTGGGACAAAAATATTACAGACTAAAATAACTAATAAAATTGTATAATCATAAGAAAAAAAAATTGTGAACTGTCTAATTTATGTTCCTTGCGAAATGCAGTGTATAACAGCACTTGGAAAAGTTTTTTAAATCTTGTTTATGAGACAACACATAGATTACACTGTTAAATAAATATGCCAAACCACCGTATCCAAAGAACAATAATATATGTGTAACTAGGAGAAACAATATTATGTGAACAGTTCAGTTGTAAATAAAACGTCTTTATCAGTGCATGCATATCTTGCAGTAATACACTGGTCAACATGATTTTTGTCTCACGAGTACTAATAGTTATACTTAATGCAATTTTCTATCGTGTTTTCAAATATGCATTTTTGTTATTGAAATATGCATGCTGAATACGTAATACGCTGAATTGTATGTTAATAAAGTTATACAGACGCGCAAACAAATATTTCTACGTTTTTACTGTATTTCGCATATTTTAATTGGGCATCATCACTTACCAGCATTTTCGAACTGATACATAGGAGTATTTGGCGAGCTATTGTTAGAAAATAAGAGATGAAAGGCAGTTTTCTATATAATATTAAATTTTTTGAGTGATTGTAGGGAGTAAAGGGCCTGCTACCCCAGTAATGGGAAAGGCGTGATGTTATGTATGTATGTATGTATGTATGTATGTATGTATGTATGTATGTATGTATGTATGTATGTTATTGAAATTGTTTTAAATACAGTGCTTAATGTGATCACACCGGGACTCGAGATTTTTGATAACAATAACCGATTGATAATAATAAACGAAAATATTTAAACACAAAATTTTATTAATTAATTAAAAATACATATGTGAAACAGTAATAAACAGTAAATAAATTATGAAATGAACTAAAAAAAAATCTAAAAATAAACATAACAAAACAATTTTAATTGTGCGACAGCATTTCGCTAACTCATTTTTGGCAACTTATCATACTGTGCTAGAATGTTAATGTTTTCTTTTAAGCTAAGATCACGTCTCTTTTTTACGTCAGCCATTGCAAACGATTAGAATGAAACTGAATTTGTTTTAGTAGTTAAGATCATACAAACGCATTGTCTGAATTTATTTGTGTTTACTGCCAACCAACCCGGTATAATACAACAAACTAGACAATCAAATTTCTAGGTTCTTTGTAAAAACTACTTTATTGTACTGTTGCCTTTAAAATTGCTCGGGACAAAAACAATCCTAAGAAAAAATTGATAACATAAACCGAAGTCATGATTACTATAACCGACATTTTAACAATGTAGTTGTATACGTCCGGGCCGTTCTTTGCGAAAGTGATAACTATAACCGATTGATAACATTATCCGTGATTCCAATAAGCGGCGTGCATTGTATTTTAAAACGTTTTTTTCTATGCCAATTGTGAGATAGCAGTGAACCAGTAAACACGTCATTGTCAGTGCTTTGTGTGTTTCAATTATTTATTTTCTGATTGATTCATGAAACATCACATTAACAGAACTAAACTAATTTCACTTTGAATATTGATACTGGCAATGATATATACATCTGTGAAGCTGTGCTTCTGCATAATGGCAATAAATTCCCATCAGTTCCTGTGGCACACTCTGTTAGTGTGAAAGAAACATATGAAAACTTTAAATTTATTTTGGAAAATCTTCAATATGCAATGTATGAATGGAATATTTGTGGTGGTTTAAAGGTAATTGCACTTATTCTTGGTCTGCAGTTTGGTTACACAAAGTACTGTTCTTTTCTGTGTGAATGGGATAGTAGGGACATAAAAAACCATTACGTTAGAAAATAATGGCCTAAACGCAAATCATTCATTCCTGGACAGAAAAATGTGAAACATAACTCATTGTGTAATCCTAAAAATGTGTATCTACCTCCATTACATATCAAACTAGGGTTAATGAAGAATTTCATCAAAGCCATGGACAATACTCCTGGTTTCATGTACTGAAAACAGAAGTTTCCTAAAATATAAAGAAGGAATATTTGTCTGTCCACAAATACGATCACTAACACATGATGAAAAGTTTGAGGAACTATGGAATCCACTGGAGAATGCAGCTTGGCAATCTTTCAAAAATGTTACTCACAGTTTTTTGGGAAATCGACAGGCGGAAAATTACCGTGATATATTGTCAATGATCTTATAACATCTTATAAAAATTTGGGTTGTAATATGTCATTAAAAGTACATTTCCTACACTCGCACCTAGATTTATTCCCAGAAAATCTTGGCGCAGTGAGCGATGAGTACGGGGAACATATTCATCAGGAGATTTCAGCTATGGAAAAGAGGTATCAAGGCAAATAGAATCCTAATATGCTGGCCGATTATTGTTGGACCATCAAGAGGGATGCTCCACAGGTGAAATATAGCAGAAAATCGTCATTTCTTACTTTCTAGCTGAGTCAGAATGTTTGAATACATAGTGTGTTCTTAAGAATGTAGAAAGTATTAAAATGTTAGAAATTATGAATGCTGTGACTTAAATTGCCTATCATAAAAGTACATTCCCAAAATTCTGACAAGTAAAAGGTCGAAACGCCACGTGGTGCTTTTTTCTGGAACTAAATTTAACATGGGGAAGCATAGGACAATTTCGTATTTTACACAAATCTTGGATACGAGTGCGAAAATTATTATAAGATAATCTGGTGTGGTCACTACACTACTTTCTTATACTCAATTTAAATTGGCATATGTTTGACATTTCAAATGCGTATTTCCGTAAATATTTTATCTTTGTTTTGTTTTCATAGCATATATGAAACTTTAAATACATGCCAATATAGAAATACATTTTACTCAAAATTGGATAAAGATAGACGAAAAATGTGTAGAACATTTTTTCTTCATAATAATATTCGCTACAACTTTTATTCTAAAAATTTTTTCGTATCATGTTTTGTTTTTAAAATAATTTGAAATTTACAATTTCTGTGTTCAGTAAACTTCCTCTTCCGGTTTTCTAATTATACCCAAAATCTAATCAACTCTTCGCCAATCCCAAAAACTTTTAAATATGAAGTTTCATTACTCTAGCTTCATTAGTTTTTAAAATAATTTGAAATTTACAATTTCCGTGTTCAGTATACTTCCTCTTCCGGTCTTCTAATTATAACCAAAATCTAATCAGCTGTTCACCAATCTCAAAAACTTTTAAATATGAAGGTTCATTACTCTAGCTTTAATTGTTTTTGAGATAATGTACATACGGCCACACATACATATATACACATAGACGTTATTGAGAAAATAGTCAAAACGTATTCAGGGGACCTCAAAACGTGTATTTTCATGAAAATCTCGCAATCGAAATTTTTCATGATTCCTATACAGTAGAGTCGCGATTTAGTGAATTCTCGATTGAGTGAACTACCCGATAGAGTGAACACTTAAATCTTATCAATGCGTCCCGATATAGTGAACAGCTGTAAACCCCGATACAGTAAACTATGGTATTTGCGATACTTCTCTGGAGGATCCCACTAAATATATGGATTTAATTTTGCTGTATATAAACATACGCATCTCAGATCAGTGGTAAATATTGACACAGGAGGTACTAATTTCAGTTTTATATTTTTTTTTTAATCTGGATGGCACGTAAACGAATATACTTGAATTTAAAACAAAAAAAAATTAAATACTTAAGTATCTGGGTAAAGGAGAATGTGTAACCGTGTTTGCTATTAGAATAATTGCAGTTTGCTTGTGTTATATGGTTTGAGACAAAAATTAGTAGAAATTAACCTGAACAAAAAACGTAAACAATCCAACATTACTCCATCTTTTCGCCTCTGCCATAATTAAACTTTTATATGTAGGCTTCCATTACATAATACACGTATCCATAATATTATATAATAGATACATGTAAGTTAGTTTGAACTTGAATTTTGTTCTTTGCTTCAAAATTACCAAAAATCATATGGTCGAAACGTCGCATATCTGTTATCATCTTTATGATTAAGTTTCGAAATAAACAGTTCACATCACCTAGAACTATAGTCATTTATTCCAACCATTTTGGATTCAATATTTTTCCTCCTCTTTTATTATTTTACAGAATTTACGGAATTTGTTTCGCGGCACACCAATTATTATAAATAAAAAAATTCTTAGCGAATGTAACAATAAATAATATTTTAAACTCTGAACACTTTTATTTACATTTTTTCTCTAAATTGTATTGTTCAGAAGTAAACATATGATAATTCCCTATGTTCTAGCTTTCTTCGGACACTCGGTATGTACATACGAAGGTAACTAATACAGAGAATGATTTTATTAGTTGATAAATAAACACGTAACTCCTCATGTACCATCTGTAAACTGTTCCGGTTTTTTTTGTCATTTCAATGAGCTCTGAGAAATCTAATTTGCAAAAAAACTATGAGCAATAGATATTTAATGACTGCAGTTGCTAATCGAGGATAGACTCCAAAGCGAAATCAAAACAGCTGGTAACTCTAGCTCGGAGAATGAAGCTTTGTACACAGGATCGATTTTCAAGTCTTTCAAATTTTCTTTCATTGTAATGTTAGTGTTAATCTGGCAAAAGGATTGGTGACTCACTCGTACATTTGATAATCAAGTTATGGAAAATACTGAAGTAGACAGGGTTTTTACTGTCCTCGACACTGCTGACAAAATTTTAAATTTGTTTGAGAAAGCGTATACGCCTGGGAAGCAATCAAGCAGTGAATTTTTAACTTTTCTGGTCCACAGTGCATGTGTGCTTTTTGCATCGAAAGTGTTAAATAAATAGTATGTAATACAGATTCTCACACTTGTAAAAGAGAGAAATACTGTTAAGGTGAAAGATAAATAAAGGTAAATCGGCAAAAAGTAAACAAAACAAAAATTTCAAGACTCAAATATTCTTATCTATATTTTTAATCTTTCGCGGTAAACTGGTGTGCCGTGGCACACAGTTTGGCAGACACAGCACTAGAGCAATGGTTATTTTTAAAAGAAAATTTTGATTCGTTTACGAGCAAAAAAATTCTGTTATAATGTTCCGCATTTTTTAACAAAAACTGACTTTTGTTCAATTTAACGTTAGTTCTTCAAAATATAAAATATGCACTATTATGGAGGATACTATTTCCTACCTATGAGCATTAATAAAATTTCAATATTATCACTCTGAAAATAGATTTGTGTAACACGGAATTTATAAAATGGTTATATTGTAAAATTTTTTTCTTAATACAGACAAAAAATATTTAAAATATAAATCAATAGACAGTATGCTCCCAGTTGAATTTAACGACGTAAAAAAAATCAGACCCCTAGATAGTTTCATTACAGAGATATTTGAATTTGAAAATGTACGTTTTAAGCGAAAAAAAGCGATCCCGCGCTCTTAATTGAGATAAAATGTTCTAGGCTCAGTGTCCCGATTAAGCTGGTTTGAGGTTATCAATAGGCATAGGCAAGATCTATTAGTTTATTTTATTTCTACCGACATGAGTATAACAATTGTATAACAGTTTTGTATCAGATAACAGTGCAAAAAGAAAATACAATAAGCAACAAAGAGACAAAATAATATATTAATATTTTCTCTGATGTAGATTATTAACATATATGAATACATGATGATATATTATGTCAAAAAGATAAAATTACAATTCAACATGGAGTGCTATGATGCAATTAAATTGTATTCGAATATTAATAAATCATATTTTATATTGAATGACATTTCATCCAAATAATTATATATGTATGATATATTTACTTCTGAAATTCATAATGTGCATAAAATAAACAAAATATGTACATCTGAACAAATGACTTTTGGGAGATAATTCTCCAATGCAATTTACAGTATGGATTTTTCTGAAATTATAAAACAGTTTCACTATATATTCCATAATTATATAACATTATGGAATTGAAATCTAGAATGTAATGTTATCTAACCAATACTCTTTTTGCACTAAATGCCAAGAATAAAGTTGTATATAATTAAAAATTGTATCCGTTAAATTATGCATATTCAATTTATTATTAAAATAAAATTTTGCAAACGATATACATTTGTTATTCAGGTTCAATTTTTATGTAGCACTCTCATTCGGTTTGAATTGATTACATTTACTTCTATTGATATTATAATATTAACATAACACATTTTAAATAACAAGTTAAATGAGAAAAATAAAACTAATAAAAATTTGTTTATATGAATAGGTATATTTTTCTTCGTTAAATCAAAAGGTAAATAATTGCCTTAAAGCTCTCTAACAATGTACTAAATAAGTATGTGTACAATCATTATTCATGTTACGTACACAACTAATGATCAAATGTACCGGAGATGTTTCACAGCGGCAGTCTATTTGTATTCTGCGATCGAAAATTGAAAAATTTCCTCTCGTTACTGCTTTCAATATAAACTGTTTACGTTCAAGCAATTTAACCTCGAGCCTTTATAAGCATTTTGTAGACTTTCTTTTACCATGAATCACAACTAACAATCCTGTTAGCTTCTGCAGCGCCATTGTTTTTAGCTCATCGACCTCCTGTCGAAGAGCTATAGTGTTCGGTACGATGTCTGTAGCATCTTCCGATTTCAAAAATTTTTGCACAGAAATCCCGGACAGACCCCCTGGACCACGAAATGACTATTACAACATATGTCCGTATGTATGTCGCTCGTCCGCTCGCTCGCTCGCTCGCTCGTACGAGATTTTTTTGTTCCACCTAGATCTCCTAAACTACCCAACGGATTTTCACGAAATTTTTTTTGCAGATACGTGTTATGGTCTAGTTGTGCAAGAAACATTTTATTTTTGAAAATTTTCCCTCGTACTCGAGAAAAAAAATATTTTCCAATTTTTTTTCAGTTTTTATTTTTTTTCGGCGTTATTTTTTATTCAATTGTATTCAAAATTTTCATGCATATGCAGGAAATGGAACAATATTTTTCCATATTTTTTATTTTGAAAAATTATGTAAGACCATTGGAGAAAAAAATATTTTTTAAATAAAAATTGAACAAAAGAAGATCAATGCATTTATAGTCGGCTTAGTTTGCTTTGCTTTTGTCAACACGAGAAAATGTATGCACACTTGTTTTAAATTTGTTGTTTTGTTTGCGACCTAGGCACCTAGGATTTTAAAAGTGAATCTAGATAAATAATAATTTGTGATATATTCAGACTTGCACATACGTCGATGAGCTGCAGGCATGTATGTCTGTATACATTCCTAGTTTTGTACTTAAAATGATACGTTGAAAACAGTTCGCGTTGTATTTAAAAACAGATGCTTGCAGATGCTCTGGTAATTTGAATTAGCTTCATTAAAGGAAAATATGTACTATGTTCAATTGGTAACAGTGGTTTTAAATAGCAAGAAAAATATTCGTCTTAAGAATATAGTAAATAAAACGACTCACTTCTGGCATCTAACCAGTGTGTACCTGAAATGTAAACACAATTGTAATTAAAATGTTAATATAATATATTAAAGTTAATACCATCCGTATGCTTACGTATACGTGAAACATATAAAAACTAAATATCACATTTATTCAGCCTTGTATCAGCATAATCTCATATTTATATCACTGAATTAAAAGCAATGCACCAAAATTTTAAATAAACGGCAATTGTACAGAAAATTATTATTTTTCAAATATTTTAGATTTTAAAGTTTACATTGACAAAACAGTATGAAAACAAAGCTGTGCCTGGTTATATACATTGCTAAAATAATCATGTAGTAGTACAAAATAATAGGAATACATTGACTTCTCAAATTTGCGGATCTTGACTTAACGGTCAAAATATCTGGTTAATTAAATTAATGTAAACAATGTTCGACACATGCTTACCGTGTGATCACGCAGCCCCGCACTTTTCTGTGAAATTAAGTTGTTCTTACATACTTCATTTTAATTACACAAACGTATCTACATAACTAAAAACAAGTAAACTAACTAATTTGCCAATTTTTTAACATTCCCATTCTGAAACTCTACTTTATTAGATTACGAACTTCCTGCTTTAATGGCCACCCCCTCGCTCGAATTAGTCCGTTATATCGAGATTTCACTGTAGGTACTGATAATCTTTCTTAACGCATCATTATACCAAATTATTCCTGAAATTTGAACACATATGTGTTTGTACGATCATGTTATTTATTATGTTTCTCACTTGTATTCTAATAACTATACTAATATATTATATATATATATATATATATATATATATATATATATATATATATATATGTGGTTTAATAATAAGACAATATTATTATTATTATGTTTATTCTAAATTATTAGTTTCAAATAAAGTATGGTAAGTATAGTAAGTGTATTGAACGGCACGTCTTCTCTTGTCAACATCTGGCTCACGACTGACTGCGTCACAGCTCGGTGCGCGCGTCTTCGGCTCAGTAGCGCCGGTTACGGGGTGCTCGATCCCACAGCTCGGCCATCCTGCGTGTCGACCGACCCGGGAGACTGGATGTCCTCGGCATCCTCGCAATCTGAAACATAGGAGTTTACACCCCACGGCTTCATAAATTCTGCACAAGTGGTTGTTCGGATAGGACCCTCGTGGATGCCTTCTTTTATGACAGTATAAGTATCATTTGGTTTAACTCTTGTGATACGGTATGGTCCCATGAATCTTGTTTTCAGTTTAGATCCTGGAGCTGTTTGAGTCTTTTTGATAGCAACTAGATCACCAGTTTCGTATTTATTTGGTGGTTTTCTTTTCTTGTTAAAGTTTCTTCTATTCTCATTTTGTATCTTCTGTATTTGTTCCTTAGTGTTCTCCCTTAAGTCTTCTCTGGTTTCCTCAAAATGTTTCATCATTTCTTCTTCTACTAACTCTTTTAGCTGCAGATCTTCTTTGTTTCTCATTTTAGTACCTATCAACAGTTCGAATGGGGTTCTCTGGATGCTCCTATTGCATGTCGAATTTAGTATTCGTTGTAATCTGCCAACGTATTTAAACCATGTTGCCGGATCGTTGAATGCCAACTTTGAGAGTACGGAAATGATGATTGAATTGACTCGTTCCACTTGCCCATTGGCACGTGGCAAACCAGTTGTAACACAATAGTGCTTTATACCTTCTTGGTCACAATATTCGTTGAATTCTCGGGCAGTGAAGGCTGTTCCCCTATCTGATATTATTGTAGCAGGATTTCCAAATGCTTGCTTCTGAAGTTCTAATTTCTTGATAACTTCTTCTGCAGTTGTACTCTTGGTGGGATATAGCCAGACAAACTTAGTAAAAGCGTCAACTATAACTAACAAATGCTTGTAGTTCTTATTTGTCGATTCTAAAGGGCCAAGGTGGTCTATATGATAGACAGAGAGCGGCACCTCGCCTTTATGTAGAGGATGTAGATATCCTTCTTGTTTTCCTCTCTTTCTATTTGTCAGTATACATGGGATACAATTAGTTATGTAACTATCAATTTTCTGTGTCATCTTTTCCATGTAATAGTCTTTTCGTATTAGCTCTTCCATTTTTCTTTTACTTAGGTGACCATCGCCATGTATCGCTTCTAATATCTGAGTCTGCATATTCTTTGGTATAACCAATAAGTCTACACCATTTTCGTGCTTGTACAGTATTTCATTCCTTAACAGGTAGTTTTCGAATGGCTTTGTTTGCAATATTTCTTTTATCATTTTTATGCTTTTGTCTTCTTCTTGGTTCTTCTTTATCTTGGATAAACAATTATCTACCTGGACTGTATGTACTGCATAGCGGCTTAAGGCATCGACGTGGCGCATTCTGCTTCCAGATCTGTGTTCTATGCTGTAGTCGAATTGTTCCAAAGTCATTGCCCAACGGGCGACTTTCGGTGACAACTTTGATTTCTTCATTGTTTGTTGGAATGCGGCACAGTCTGTAATCATTTTGAATTTTCTGCCTAATAAATAGACACGGAATTTTTCAAGAGCATTTACTACGGCTAAAATTTCCAGCTCGTAACTTGTATTAATGTATCTTTGGAATACGGCAGGCGAGTTGCATAACCCGAATGGCATCTTTTTGAACTGATACACATTACGATGCGTGATGAATGCTGTGTAAGGCCTACTTTCTTCAGCTACATCCACATGAAAGAATCCATTCTTTAAATCGATACTGCTAAATATTACGGCTCCTTGTAATTTATCTAATATGTCTTCGATTAGCGGCAACGGGTATCGATCTTTTATGATAACTTTGTTAATCTTTCTATAGTCGATACATAGTCGATGTTCGCCGTTCTTCTTTCTGGTCAACACAACTGGGCTTGCATATTCGGATGAACTGACTTCTATGATGTCATTTCCTATCCAATCTTTAACTTGTTTGTCAACTATTTCTCTTTCCACGAACGGCAATCTTCTGGGTGTACTTGAAATAGGTTCGTCATTCTTTAGGATTATCTTCATTTCAATTTTGGTCGTCTTTGATTTGTTTGGTTCGTACTTTTGCATCAAATCTTCAACTTTGGCTTTTGGTTCTTTTGTTATGGTTACTCCCATATTTAGTTCAGCATCTTCATTTTCAAGGATCATATTCATAATAGTAGCTTCTTCTACCTTCTTCACTTGAATTCCATCTGAATTTATATGTACTTCGGCAAGCGTTAACAATTCAGCTCCCACAATAGCATCACACTTCATGACTTCATCTGACACAACGTGTACATTCGTAGAAAAGTGATTGTTGTCTATCAAAATATCACATTTAAATAGGCCCTTGGGTTTTGTGCACCCTTTTGCAAAGCCAGACAACGTTATAGTGGTATTTTGTAATGCAGGTGAACCAATCTTCTTATGGATATTTTCTTTAATTAAATTTAATTGGCTTCCCGTGTCAATTAGTGTTTTGACAGGTGTGTTCTCAAATAGAATAGTCTTGTACATATTCTCCAATGGGTTTATACTAATATTATTTATGTCTTTATCTCTTGTTTTGTCATTTGTTTTCATGGTACAGTCTGGAGCTTTGTGGCCATACTCATTACATCTGAAGCATTTTACCCCTTTTGATTTACTTGGGCATTTATCTGAGCGATGTCCTTTATTTCCACACGAATAGCAACGGATATCTGTCTTCTGCGCACTTTGTTCATTATTTTTCTTCGTTGCACTATTCGTTTTCTCTTTGGCATGGTAGTCTTTTCTATCTGTCTTGGTTTCTAATCTTAATTTAATTGATTCATATAATTTAATTTTTTGTTTTAATTCTTCGTAATTATTCGCACCATAGAGAACTATTTTATTGCTTGGATCATCAGGGATACCGTCTATTATATATTGAATAGTTACATCAGTTTCTAGAGCAGCTCGACTTGCTATCTCCCTCATGACAATGACATACTCTTGTACTGTCTCCTCTTTCTTCTTCTTTCTGTTCATCAGCATCTTATGTATTTCTGCACTGTTTACTTTCTCTTGGAATTCTTTTGTTAATGTCAACTTCAATCTTCTCCATGTCGTGATTCCCTTCTCAGATTGTACTAATAGTTTAGCCAGACCGTCGAGTAGCTTCTTCGCAAACACTAATTTTTGTAAATCATTCCAATTCATTATTTCTGACATTTCCTCGAAATCGTCGATCCATCTATTTATAGGGTAGCCATCGTTGCCGTCAAAACGTCTAAGTGTGCCCTCAACGTCGCGGAAATTTAGTGAAAACATTTCTTCCTTTAGCTTCGTCATTGATTCTGGTTTCGTAAGTACTCCAGTTTTTCTATCTTGTCTTGTTTTATTCTTCTGTCTTCTGCTGTCTATTTTCCTCTTTTGGCCTTGTTCGTCTTGGTTTTTATCTTCTTGATCTTCTTTTTCCTCTTCTAATTCGTCTTCCTCTTCTTCTTTGTCTTCTTCTTCTTCTTCGTCTTCTTCTTCTTCGTCTTCTGAGTCTTGAGCGTCTTCTTCCTCTTCTTCTTTCAAATAACACAAGAATAGTAGGACTCTTCTGGCAATCTCTTCTTTGGAACCATCGTAGCTAATATTGAGTATATGGCATATAGATACCACATCCGCGAGACATACTGTAGTCTTAATTTCGTTCAATTTCGTGTTAAATTCTTCGGATTCTACACTGTACTCAAAACCACTAAATTTTTTAAGTTTACTTCTATTTAAACGCGAATATTCATTACCAAATATAATATTATATAAGATTTTTAGCGGTTTCGTTTTAGCATTCGAAATATTATCGTTAATTGTGTTTATTTCCCCGAGGGTCGTCATTTTTATTTAAATTTTTCCGTTTAGAAAATTAATAATCTTTGTTTACTTTACCTCCGTTTTAAAAAATAACTCCACGTGGTATCCTTCTTGGAACTTCGGTACGATTACAAAACAAAGGCGGCATGTAGCACGTTCGGCTGTCGGCGACTGCGGTACAAAGTCAGCAGTAAACGCACAACTCACTGTTTTTCATTCACTTAATATTTATTCTCGTTTTTGTTTTTATTTCGGTTGAGCCCCCAAATATTTGTGGTTTAATAATAAGACAATATTATTATTATTATGTTTATTCTAAATTATTAGTTTCAAATAAAGTATGGTAAGTATAGTAAGTGTATTGAACGGCACGTCTTCTCTTGTCAACATCTGGCTCACGACTGACTGCGTCACAGCTCGGTGCGCGCGTCTTCGGCTCAGTAGCGCCGGTTACGGGGTGCTCGATCCCACATATATATATATATATATATATATATATATATATATATGTATATATATATCGCTATATTATAGTATATACGATTATAGAGAGAGTTACGAAACTTCAGATTCTGAAGTTTCTTCAATATGAAAAGAACTGATTAGATTTTGGATATAATTGCAAAACCGGCAGAGGAAGTTGGCTGGACATCAAAATTAACCATTTCAAATTATTTGAGGAACTAAAAGTGATACATAAAATGTTCTATGCATTTTTCTCTATCAAGATTTTTTAATTATTTATATATTTTCATATAGAATAACCGGTTGTGCGCTCGAAAACCTGGAAACCGGTTTTCGAAATTAACAGTTTTTTTTTTGAAAACTAATTATAAACTAAAAATAAATTGTTGTTTTCTTTTTACTGGTATGGCATTCCGGGTAGTTCCGGCTTGTATGTATTGTATGTATGTATTTTAATTAATGAATATTCAATTTTAACAACCATTGCATCGTCGACTACTTAAATTTGTAGCAACATCTTACAAACTGGGAATAAGCTTACACTTTGCATCTAATGACCGGCTAATGTAGAGTGTTCTGATACTATATTTATTTCTTTAAAACATCAAACGAAGGTAACGCAATTTAGAATTTCCTTTAAATCCTCATTTCGTTCCAGCACGCAAGTATTCACATTAATAATACAGTGAAACTTGAATGGCGAATTCTTCTTTTGAATTAGTGGTCGACTCATTCATTGCAGAACACAAAATATAAGAAAAAAGTGTGATCCTTTGAAATGCAAAAAGAGAATTGCCGAGCTGTAAATACATACTTGAGAAAATTTTTGCTTGTAGCTTTTCTTCGACTAACCTAATTCGCGGTCTTTGTTAAAGTCGTTTCATTCGTATTTCATTTCAATTATATTATCTATTTTGAATTCAAATTATAAACTTTCAATCCTTATTTGTTAACTTTAAATTTCTGATTAATATTAGTTAAACCACGTTCTATATTTAGCAGTTATTTTTACTATTATATAACATATAACCAATGAAATATAATATCTAAATAACAAATCAATAAGTGAAATATCCGAAATTACACTTAGCAAAAATAAACTGACAGACACCACAACGTATTTATTTATCATATTTGGGTCTGGTGTATCAAAAGTTCATAAATCAGTGGACCGTGACTCCATTATTTTATAAACAGCGGCATAGATTTTTTTATTTAAGTGTAAGTTTTTTATTGTTCGATATGAGAGCTTTCTCGTTTCTAATAATGTACATTTAGTTCTATGGTTTTTTTTTTTTTTTCGCAAAATAACATCAATTGAATAATTCCTAACACAGCAGATTTAAAATTTAAACTTTTTAGCTCATCGACCTCCTGTCGAAGAGCTATAGTGTTCGGTACGATGTCTGTAGCATCTTCCGATTTAAAAATTTTTTGCACAGAAATCCCGGACAGACCCCCTGGACCACGAAATGACTATTACAACATATGTCCGTATGTATGTCGCTCGTCCGCTCGCTCGCTCTCTCGTACGAGATTTTTTGTTCCACCTAGATCTCCTAAACTACCCAACGGATTTTTATGAAATTTTTTCTGCAGATACGTGTTATGGTCTAGTTGTGCAAGGTATATTTTATTTTTCAAAATTTTCCTTCGTACTTGAGAAAAAAAATATTTTCCAATATTTTTTCAGTTTTTATTTTTTTTCCGCGTTATTTTTTATTCAATTGTATTCAAAATTTTCATGCATATGCAGGAAATGGAACAATATTTTTCCATATTTTTTATTTTGAAAAATTATGTAAGGCCATTGGAGAAAAAATATTTTTTAATTAAAAATTTAACAAAAGAAGATCAATGCATTTATAGTCGGCTTAGTTTGCTTTGCTTTTGTCAACAGAAGAAAATGTATTTACACTTGTTTTAAATTTGTTGTTTTGTTTGCGACCTAGGCACCTAGGATTTTAAAAGTGAATCTTGATAAATAATAATTTGTGATATATTCAGACTTGCACATACGTCGATGAGCTGCAGGCATGTATGTCTGTATACATTCCTAGTTATAAAAATATTCCATATTGTGACAAATTTAAATATGAATACTGATATGGATAATCTAGTCTAATATAATTGATCAATGGGCATTAAATACAAGTAAAATAAATACGGTTGAGTGTCGATTATCCGAACGTTGATTAACCTGAACGTCACTTATCTGAACGCTTATCAACTACTTGTCTTAGAAAGGATGTGTGATTTGGCTGGGAAGAAGACAAAAATTGGTTCAAAAGAAATTAAGTAATTCCTTTTCAAAATATTTATATTAGGTTAGGATGTTAATTAATCAAATGAGGCCGAATAACTTATGTAAATATAAAACATATGTATGTACTTATTTTTTTCATATTTTTCAATCAGATCGATTATCCGAAAAAATCGTTCATCCAAACTACCCTTGGTCCGAAATAGTTCGGATAATCGACGCTCTACTGTATTGTAATTTAATTTTATATAGTGTGTAAAAAATTTTTTATAAGAATAATTCTAGTTTCGTTTCAAGCTAGGAAGACTTTTACGAAAGACAATCTGACATATATAATATTTTAGTGCACATATTTTTTGAAATGTATGTAGTGCAATTAATAATATTTGTAATACGGTCCTTGTAGATGTAATGAATATCTAGCGAATACAGTGTGCCAACAAAACCATCAGGCGCGCAGTACATATTCAGCATTTGTCAATAATCCCATATTTACAGCCAGATAACAGGCAACAGTTTGTTCCTGTTGTCACAATACCACCTCATTTGGCATACAAATATTTAAATCATATTCAGTTACTGTGTATATAGTGTGCTTCATTGCTTAAATCAATATAGAATGTATTATTCTCATGACATCACAATGGCATGAATAAAACTATTTCGCAATTCTCGGTTACATTACACCATCATTATTTATCCACAAATACTTCAACGTATATATTTAATTTATTGCATAAATAGATAACGTTTGAAATAACTTAAAAATGTTTTTCGTGATTCTTATGTACGAATATAATTGTCGATTCTAATGGTTGATTATCTGTACACCGGAGGTAAAAGGCATCTAGTCCATTTTTCTCCGACAATAACCTTTTGACATGTTACTGTAAAAATTTTCGCGCTTCTTTCCGAGGTATAAAGCGTAATCTGCTACGTTCAATAATACACAATTTAGTCTTACCAGTATTCAGATAAAAAGCACTAAGTGGCCATGTAGTCATTATAATTCGAGAATTGAATGTTGACTAGTCTTTAAATATTAGCATTACTATATAAAACAAGTTTGAATTAGAATTCATCCTAACGCATTCTCAACAGATCAACAAACGAAGAATATACATTCATTTGATTTTCTTGGACAATTTCATATTTCTGATTTGGTGCCTTTTACAGATGCATTGTACAGATATTATAGATAATAATTAAACGTGTATTGTAAAACACGATTGACAAACATACATCTACTTACTTGTTTTTAAAATACTGTTCATAAAAAGAAACTGAATCAGTTCTTCTTTCAGTCTACATACCTAAGTGTAAATTTAACATATTTCCTACATGTTATCTGCTTCATCCATAAAACATAATTCCCACACCCAAAACACTCAACAGCTTTGCTTATTCAGTTATTATCAGTCAGAAATGTTTCTTTTGTGTGTAAAGTGTTTAGAGATGAATTATGGGTTACGTTCAAAGGCCGTTTTTCAAATTCTCCAGCGAATTTGAGATGTGCAACCTTGTTTACATACGAGATATATGCTACGACGGAGACCTTTTCAAATATGTATTGGAAATAGAAATCTCCTAGGAATCGCACAAAAAAAATACATAACTGAGACACTCGCTTACGTATTCTAATGCCATGCGTGAATGAAATTTTGCTTACATATTTTGCATAAAACATGGCGCATTTTTAGATGACAGCTGTGTAGAATTGAGGGAAAGTTTCTCAACAACGTTTTGAGAATACTTATTCTCTTAAAAAGGTAAAAAGTACTAGATTACACTTTACCTACTGGCAGCATTATAACTCAATATAACCTAAACCCCTAACATATTATAAATTCTTAGGCATATTGAATGATACATTTTTGTAATACAAAATTTAAATTTTTCATACAATTATATTTTACTTTTTTCCAACAATATGTTAATGAGTTCTATTATATACACAGCCAAAACATATTTAAAAAATAACATTACAAAAAATAATTTATGATTCAAAAGGAAAACAGAGATAAATGATTATAATGCATATAGCAAAACAATAAATATGTAATACACGTCCTAAAAATATAATACAAAATATACATTGATAACAAAACAAAGATAAAAACAATAGCAAGAATACGGCATTCAAAATTCAGTAAGCAGTACAATTTGGCGATTCAATATAGAAATCCATATAAGTATATTTCAAAAGTACAAATGGAGAAACAATAATAAAGAATATGCAGTAAAAACAAACATATTTTCGTTTTAATTTTTAGTCCTAAATATTATTGCAAATTCTTATTGTTTTAAACTTAAAATATAATATATAAATATAAAATATATTGAGTTTTTAATTGTTTGAGGAAGTCTCTATTTGTAAAACGAACACATTTATTCTTATAAGTTTGCTGAGCATGAACGGGAACGAGGCAAATAACTGAATATTTTAACCGAAATTAGTATGTACTGCTAGTACAAGATTTGGATTCAATAAAAACGTGTGTGCTTAAACCACTGTAATGTCTTTAAACAAAATCACTAGTTTCGATGAACATTTCTATAACTCGAAGTCTCCATAAGTTGAACTTTTTTTTGTGGATAATGATGATTCGAGTTATGGAAGTTTGACTGAATATATACAGGGTGATTCACGAAGCGCTAAACAGCACATTACCATTAAGAAGTCTTAGAAACTGTAAGAGCTATGAAGTTGGTTAAATTAGACAAAAGTTGCGCATTTAAAGTTAGTGTTAGTGATTATTTCATAGTATGAAAATTTTACATGGCTACTAGATGTGAGCAAAATTTATATCGGGTGATTCACGAAGAGTGTAAAAAAGATTAATACGATGTTGGGAGATCATTTTGAGTAAAAGATGTCATATGAACATAGGTTCTATCTCATTTACTATAAGAATTAAGGTTTTATAAGTGCCTAAGTAAATTCACTGGGTTTTTTTGCTCACATCTAGTAAGCCATGCAAAATTTTCAAAATACGAAATTATCACTAACTTTTACTTATAAATGCGCAACTTTTGCCTAATTTAACCAGCTTCATATCCCTTATAGTTTCTAAGATTTCTTAATGGTAATATGCTGTTTAGCATTTCAATTTATCAGTACATTCACCAAACTTTGATCTCCTGTAGTTACTTAAAAAATCAGTTTTAAACTGAACTGAAATTAACTAAGGTTCCTATTTAAAAAATGAAACTTGCATGCTGTATCTCCAGAAATATATGATAAAAAAATATTTCATCAAATTCATCCAAAAGCCTGTTCTCTATACTAAAATATTTATTTGAAGCATTTTTCAATATTTTGAGTACCTTCCGAGTTATAAAGGAAAATCAAAATTCGAAAAAATCACATATTTGTCACTATCTAGTGAGCCATGCAATCTTTAAAAAATATGATATCGCCATCAATATCGGCTCATAAATTGGCAACTTTTGTCTAATTTAACCGACATCGTAACTTTTATAGTTTTTAAGATCCCTTCAGTGGCCCGTTTAAAACAGACACTCTGTATATATATTATATATATATATATATATATATATATATATATATATATATAATAATATATATATATAATATATATATATATATATATATATATATATATATATAAAGAAATTTCGTAGTGTTGGAAATTATGAGTATTTATTTAAATTAATTAACAGGGATTGAATAACTGATCGTACGTTACTGCATCATGTTTATCATTAACGATGATTTTATTACAGTTGATCAAGAACGCTCAAGCCGAGCACATCAGTGTCTATATTTCGTCATGTATTTAATATTTTCTAGTTCTGTTTCAGATGATTGCTGTTTGCTGCCGACATCAATTTTAGTATATATTGCTATTACTTTGTGTATTAATAACAGATATCTGTAGTTCATTACAGAGGACGCTGCAAGCGTCAGGTTGCGAGAGAAATCCGCAACCCTTCGGTGTGCTGTTAGCACCCAACGGGAAGCCGCAAGTGTCAGGTTGTAAGAGAAATTCGCAACCCATCGGTGTGCTGTAAGCACCCAACGGGACGCTGTAAGCGTCTTATTGCGAGTTGTTCGATGGTGTTATTGGCCTAATATTAATATCCTTGGTAAAGGTTTGTTTCAGGGTGACTGCAGAGTACTGTTCGGCTGAGGAAGATCTTGGAGGACGGGTCTTGTGCACTTAGAAGTCATATGGGGTGCCATGGGCACCATTTTTATTTCCATGGGGCGAGTTATGTCACCATCTAACGAGGTTACGTAGGGACGTAACGAATATTATGAAGTTAATTCTACGATACGATCAGTGTATCCATGCCCTTCGAAGCGAACAGTCACATAGGAATTTTTGGGGTTTAGTGTAATGTTGTTTTCTTGATATCTGCAATAGTGGTTACATTTAAAACCTTCCTTATATATATATATATATATATATATATATATATATATATATATATATATATATATATATAGTGGATATCGTTTATAACGACATCTGATATAACGACATATCGGTTTTTGCGACGACATTTCAAAGTCCCGGCCAGAAACTATACACTTTATACATGAGGCTTATCGCTTATAACGACATCGGATATTACGACGAAACTAATATAACGACGAAACTAATATAACGACGAAACTAATATAACGACGAAAAATGGCTTGAAATTTGGATAAAATTATCTTTTATAACGACGAATCCCAGTACCGAATTGACTCCGGGAATTACTGAGTTGCGAAAAGGCAGGGCGAATCGCAACAGACGTATTCATTCAATGGTTAACTACGAATTGAAAGTATGTCATCGATGTCGGTATGGCGAAACAAAAAGCAACGAAGTGAAAATGGACGAAACAACCGAGTTGCAAACACCTACTATAAAGGATGCATTTTCAGCAGTTGTTGAAACAATTCAGCATTTTTTCATGTTTAATCAAAATTTAAAAGAAGCTAAAACAGATTTTGCATTGCTACATTTGGAAAAGATTATTCAAAGAAACTTTTCAGAAAACAAAAAAATCACAAAAACAAACCAAAATGACAGATTTTTTTGTTAAAATTTAAATACTTATGTATGTATACACACGTATATAAATTATGTGTAAAGTTGTTTGTAAAATAAGTTGGAATGTTTTTTGTTTGTTTTGTAACACTTAAATTTTGTTTTTGTTGCTTAAGCTGCTTGCACTCATGTAAATGTACTCTTTTCTAGCATATATATAATGTATTTTTTAACATATGTCCGTATTTATGTTGTTTGGATATAGCGACGTACTGTTATAGCGACCGAATTTCGTTGGTCCCTTCAATGTTGTTATAAACGATATCTACTGTATATATAATATCAGCCAAGAAGAACAAATGAATATTAGCTGAAAAAAGTGAGTAGACGGGACCCCCAACACCACAACAGACCCGGACACTATGTTACCCCTCGAAAAACCTGACGATGAGAGATTACGGACCTTATGAATACGCGAGATTAATAAGGTGCTGTGTTGAGAACGAATTATCTATTTAGTTGTCCCTCATGTATAACTGCCTGATGGTTGGAAAATAGGAGTAAGAATATCTGAAATAGTGATACGCGTGCGTTTAAATAAATTGCAAAATGGGGAGATTTGAATACAAGATATTAATGAATTGAATAATGTTCTGACTTATTTGCATAGAAAATTTTGAAAATGTAGATATCAAATGGACACATTTCAAGGACTATTATAACCTGTACGACTGAATGTAGTGTATCACTGTACGGCTATTGGTCTCATTCTTGAGATCACTAGTGAACAGTATTACATTTTTGTTTGAGTCTTGTTATCTATTGCAATATTTCACAGAATTTGTATTGTTAAACTATAACACCCGAACACCCCCAATAAACTAATTATTACAAATCAAAAAATCAGGAATATGATCGTGAAATAGAATATAACAGATGTGGAATAAGCATATTTTAATAGCCACTATTCATATTACGAAAACCATTTTTACATACATTACATAAAATCGAACTTGGTTATATATGTTTTAAAGTAACAGGTTTCCACCCTAGAGGCTTGTAAATCGTAAACCTTTGGTAAAATGCACTTATTCCACCTCTGTTACAGTGTGTTTACCGGTTTGTCAGTGGAGTACAGCTATTGGAATTCATGATTGAGATCAGTAGTAAACAATGTTACAATTTTGTTTGGGTTTTATAATTTATTGAAATGTTTCACAGAATTTGCCTTGTTAGCATACAGCACCTCAATAAATTAATTATTACAGATCAAGAAGTCACGAATATGATCCTAGAATAAAAGAAATTACATGTAAGAAGTAAATTATTGTACAACATCATATATTTGTGCTTAGAAAGATTGTCGCGAAATAGCTGGACAAAAATAAGTGTTAATGTTTTGTGAATTCACTGACTTAAAAGATTTGATGTTAATGGTTTTGTCATGCCTCGATTTTACGAACCTCGATTTATCGGACTTTGGATTTAACGTACAAATTTTTTGGTTAATTTAACCGCTCGTAAACATTGTTTGACGCAAAATTAGCACGTGGTCGCTCAAAATCACACTTTTCTATGAAGTTAAATTTTTCATACATATTTAATGTTAATTACACAAACGTATATGTATACATTACTAAAAACAGGTAAACTAGCTATTTTGTAAATTTTTTAACATACGTGTTTGGCAATTCCTTTGTTATATAACGGACTATCGGTAATAAGGGACACCTCAACACTCTATTGTTCTGACATAGGAGTAAAACAGAGTCTTAACTTTTTAATATTTATATGTTTTGTTACAGCGAGCTTTAGATTGCAAAAATGGTGGTGTGAGGATAAGTAATTTTATTATGCAAGCTTTAGCTTATGTGAATGATGTGGTCGTTATGAGCTAATCTGAAAATCAGTTAAAGGGAAAATCAATTGTTAATAATGAAGCGAAATACTTAAAATTCATTATAAGTACAGTAATATCCCGCACAGTGCGGCTTCGTGCAGGACGGATTCGCTACATTACGGTTTTTAAAAAATCAAAATTTTTATTTTTCAGGTTCTCCAAGTGGTCTCTACGACCTTAATAAAAACGGAAAAATTACATTTCTTCCACAAAATACAACTAACAACTTCCTTTATTTAACCAATGGATCAAGGACAATTATTACATTAAAACTTATTATATTTGGTATATCCCGATTAGTGCGGATTCAAATAGTACGGCATATTAGCAGAACCTATTAGCCGTACTGTCCGAGGTATTACTGTATCTCCAAATGTAAGATTTTGATATCTGACTAAAATGTTAGTATTGATGACGAACAAATAAGCGGATAGATACTGAAATTAAAAGTGTATCTGCAGGTCAAATTTGCAAGAAATATGTATGTATCAAGAGGATAGATTATGTTTTTACAAGAAAGTACTTTTGTCTACTTTGATTTCTGCATGTGGCGAGTGCGCTGCATTGCTGGCGAAAACTTAGTCAATAGCAGAACCTGTTCAGTAATTCGTTATACTTAAATAATTTATATACCATGTTGCGAGCGACTGTAATAACATAAAGAGTCGTCTACCCTAGTAATGGGAAAGGCATAATAAAATATATATCTAAAATTAGAAAAAAAAGTCACCTATCGCGAATAATGTGGCTATAAATTTTGGCAAAAACCAAAGTGTGTTCACTAAATTAAGCTTCAAATCAACTTAAATCTAATAGTAACTCTGAATTGATGTTGTTGATTCACCAGAATACAGATACACAGTGATGAATCCAGGGGGTGCCCGACGGAATGCCCGAGGATATGAAATACAGCTTGAAGAAAAAGGAAATACCTCCACCGAAAAAAAAAAAAACAAAAAAAAAAAACGTCAGTCGGAAGATTACTATACATGCCCCAGTAATTTTCATATTCCCCACCCCCTGGGCAAACGCTTTGGATTCATCATTGAAGATACACGAGTTCTTACACACATAAAAACAAATAAAAAGTGATAGAATCACAATACACATGCGACATGAGAATTAACGCAATATAAAAACATGTACACAAAATGAATAATACACGGAGCGTCTACTCCGATATGATTTTTGTTACCGCCATGTAACTTTGTGAACACCTTACTGGTTGAAATAAAAATATTATAATGCATATATACAAGTATGAAATAGTTTTCTCCTCTACTTTGTAGTAATTAATTAAGCATATATACAAGTTTTGGTAGAGCAACAATTCCAAATTTTCCCCATCTTCAAACGTTGGTCAATATTTTGAAAGGAGTAATAAAGTTTATTGGTGCCTAAGGTCGCACCTCATAAAATGGATTATGAATAAAAAAACATATTTGTCACGTATACATAATGATAGAAAATACAGTTTATCTTATATACTCACGTCATCACTTTTTGAGCGAAGAATCAACAAACATGTCTATGTCTGACGTCTTACAACAACACAAGAATATGAATGACGAAGACAGAACTAGACACGTCTGTTGGATCTTCGTTCAGAAACGGATGACATGAACGCAAATCAAACGCAATTGATATGTTTCTTGTATAGTAATTCTAAGTTCATATTCCTGACTTTTTGATTTGTAATGATTAGTTTAATGGGGATGACACATACTCCAATATGTGCACATTACATGACAGATTCAATCGTAGTAACAGTAACAATTTATAATAAATTTAACTAAAAGAACAACTGCTGCAATGTCATTTTTCTAATGAACTGAAATGGAAGGAAAGATATATTAAGTCATGCATTAACATGATGGTTTAGTATGTTACCTGCTGTTCTTACTTCTAAAAATTTCTACGATATAATGAGAAAGTAATGCGTTAATTACAAAAAAAAACAATTTTTTTGATCGATTGCATGATCAAAGTTACAAAAATGTGATAATGATTCTACAATAGCGAAATTTAAGGCTGACTCTCATTTCTTCTTTGATGTCCCGATAAATTATTTGGAAAAATGGTTCAGCTTGGAAAATCATGAATTTGACTCGCTAAAGTGGCAAAGTGTGTTGAATTTAGCAATATAGAAAAAAAAGTGAAACAATTCCACGTCACAATCAGCGAAAACTTTTTATTTGAAGAAATCTGACAATTAAATTATTTTAATTAAATGAGAAATTGGTATTTTTTTCTTAAGTAATGAATATTCACCAATTTTATGTAAATTACTATGTTACATTATTTCCATTCCTCAATCAAATGTAGTATCAAAATGAACTTTTAGTTTAATGACAATTGCTTAACGCAAATAATGGAATCGATCATTGTTACAAAATTTGAAGGCTGAATTAATGGTGATTTTTTTTAATTATGCAAGGAATTTGGGATATTTATAATTCTGCAGAAAATGTAAAATATTTAGCAGGATAAGGTAGATTATTTTTATGTGTATTATTTACTTTCATAACGCAATGTATTATTAATATTTACTGAACTATATTTACAAAATTGTAGTCACTAGACCCAAAATGAACCAATACATTTAAAATTGGTCCGTAATTAACTGTCAAAATATTGCATGTAGTTAACAAAAGAAAGGCAACTATACAATCAAACTATATAAATATAGTGATTGTTTAGCACCTATTTACTATTGTGTACAAAATTTTACAATGAATATTTTATACTACGTATAAAAAAGTATTGAAATTATGAAAATGTAGCATAATTACTGTACTAAATTATATTGTCCAATTCACATACTGAAAATGAAATTGCTACCATTAAAATAGATTCCATCAATACTGCTGAGAATTAAAAAAAAATAATAATAATACATGAAACATCTAGATAATACAGTGCACGCCGCTTAATGTGATCACATCGGGCTCGAGGTTTTTGATAACAATAACCGATTGATAACAATAAACGAAAAAATAGAAACACAAAATTTTTTTAATTAATTAAAAATACGTATGTGAAACAGTAATAAACAGTAAAAAAATTATGAAATTAACTAAAAAATCGAAAAATAAACATAACAACAATTTTTAATAGTGCTGCTGCATTCCGCTGGCTCATTTTCGGCAACTGTTCTAAAATGTTAATGTTTTCTTTTAAGCTAAAATCACGTCTCTTTTTTAAGTCAGCCATTGCAAATGGTTAGAATTAAACTGAATTTGTTTTAGTAGTTAAGATCATACAAATGCATTGTCTGAGTATATTTGTGTTTACTGCCAACCAGCCCGTTATAATACAATATACTAGACAATCAAATTTCTATAAGGTTCTTTGTAAAAACTACTTTATTGTACTATTGCTTTTAAAATTGCTCGGGACAAAAACAATCCTAAGAAAAAAATGATAACATAAACCGAAGTCATGATTACTATAACCAAATTTTTTTCAATGTAGTTGTATAAGTCCGCGCCGTTCTTTGCGAAAGTGATAACAATAACCGATTGATAACATTATCCGTGATTCCAATAAGCGGCGTGCACTGTAGTAGGTACATTATACACCAAGGGAGAGAAACCACTTACTTTTCCTGAGGTATAATTTGAAGCCAGAGGGCGAAACCAGAGGGTTAAAAATACGTCGAGAGAAAAATGGTGATCTCTCCCGAGGTGTATATACTATTTTTACACGTCCGGGAGTAGAAGTCGGTTTCTGTGGCGTCAAACGCGGGACAGAAATGAAGCATTTACTCCCTAGGGACGAAAACACTTTTCATAGGGGAGTTTTTATTATAACAAAAGTTTTTGTAAATAAATGTGTGTTGTCATGGTACGCGTTGCATGGAAACATTTCCAAAGGCTTCTGCATATTGCAATTTCGTTCCGATTTATTATAATTCATTATTTATGAAATTAAGTGTTTCTACTCCCGGACGTGGAAAAAATAGTATATACACCTCGGTTTCTCTCCCTTGGTGTATAATATACTATTTTCCACGTCCGGGAGTAGAAACACTTAATTTCATAAACAATGAATTATAATAAACCGGAGCGAAATTGCAATATTTAGAAGCCTTGGATATGTTTCCATGCAACGCGTACCATGACAACAGACATTTATTTACAAAAAACTTTGTTATAATAAAAACTCCCTTACGAAAAGTATTTTCGTCTCTAGAGAGTAAATTCTTTATTTCTGTCCCTATTTGACACCATATAAACCGACTTCTACTCCCGGACGTGTAAAAATTATTTTATAATTTAAGAACTACCTAATTTCTAGAGAACATTTTTTACTTTCTTATACATAGTAAAAATACCGTATAGGAATAGGAAAAAAATGTCGATTGTCATATATTGCGATGGTTTTGAGGTCTTATGAAAACGTTTTGAATTTAACTATTTCCGCCATTAAGTCTGTGTTCGCGCATTTTTAGTAATTTTCTTTATAATAATTTATTTTTAAACAAAATTAAATTTGTGTTTTAGCTGCCGGTCATTTCAGCTGATACTTTTGTCTCTTGTAAAAATTCTTCACGAAACAATTTTCTTGATAATTATCACTTCATTCCTTATTTATAACATCCTAGAACTAAGAAAATTTTAAGCTCATCTTAAATTCTTTTACAAACGTGCCATACATATTGTTGTTAAAATATATTATTTTAAAATCAAGTGCAGTGTGTGATTCATGTAAGCACCACAACTCGGGGGCCTGGATCTTCTCTATCTAATAGGGCCAGAGTATGGCAGTGTGGATAGATATATGAATGGATGTGTGTGTGTATATGTTCATTATTTCAAAAACGGATAGAGCACTGAAACTTCATCTTCAATAGTTTCTTAAATATGCAAAGAGTTAATTAGATTTTGTATATACAGTGCACACCGCTTATTGGAATCACGAATAACGTTATCAATCGG
This sequence comes from Carabus problematicus, assembly GCA_963422195.1. NCBI lineage: Eukaryota > Metazoa > Arthropoda > Insecta > Coleoptera > Carabidae > Carabus > Carabus problematicus. The sequence goes on along the minus strand of OY728585.1, from coordinate 10,841,267 downwards.
ATATTGTTATCACTTTCGCCAAGAACGGGCCGAACGTATACCACTACATTAAAAAATTTCGTTCATAGTAATAAAAAAATCGGTTAATGTTATCATTTTTTTCTTGAGATTGTTTTCGTCCCGAGCAATTTTAAAAGCAACAGTACAATAAAATAGTTTTTACAAAGAACTTTATAGAAATTGTATTGTCTAGTTTATTGTATTATGCCGCGCTGGTTGGCAATAAACACAGATAAACTCGGACAATGCGTTTGAATTGAAATGTTATGTTTGGTTTTAATTTTTTAGTTCATTTCATACTTTATTTATTGTTACATATGTATTTTAAATTAATTAATAATATTTTGTGTTTATGTTTTTTCGGATATCGAGTCCCGATGTGATCACATTAAGCGCCGTGTACTGTAATTCTAATACCAAAAAAGGAAGTATACTGCACACGAAAATCAAACATTTCAAATTATTTGAGAAATTAAAAATGATATAGGAAAAAAGTTGTAGAAAATAGTATTTTACAGAAAAAATTTGGTGTGGTCATCATAGGACTTTATTACACACGTGCATATCGGAACTCAATTTAAATTGACACATGTTTGACATTTTAAATGTTTCCGTTCATATTATGTTTTTGTTTTCATAGTGTAACAAGACGGGATCCTACCGATTGCGCTAATTGTTCAAAAGATAGAAGGTATGGGATGACAATATAATTACCGACTGCGCCACTAATTTATTGTACAGAAATTAGACCGTTTGTCAGAAACAAATGTATTTAATAATCTTAGTGAAATAAAACAGTAAAACAAATTACATAAGTAAATAACTTACAAGATAGCGCGTGGTGGTCAAGAGACGAACCTGTTACCGCAGTAAAGTGAATGTTTTATGTAGCTGCATTTTCTTTACGTCCTTCGTAGAGCGTGCAGCCAGCAGAGACGAGTGAGTCACTTACCCTTAGGAATATGTGCCAAGCCAAAGGCAGAGTTCTTCGAAACACCAAATATGGTAAATCTCAAATCCTACCAGAAACAGAGAACGGTCTGCTAAAAGTACAGCCTTATGCAAAAGAATCGTTTAATGTGTATCATATGTGGGGCACTGCCTGTGACTTGTTACAATAGCGTATATATGATATTCTGAATTCATACATGTCAAGACATATAAATATCTTCTACTCAAAATTGAATAGAGATAGAATAAAAATATATAACATTTTTTTTTTTAATATTATTTTCTAAAACTTTCTCAATTATCTCGATATGTAATTATATCCAAAATCCAAGCAGCTCTTTAAATAATCAAAAAACTTCTAAATATGAAGTTTCATTACTCTGTCTGTAATTAGTTCTGAAAACATACAGACACACAACGATCCATGCGCCTATCCACGTACATGTCGCATGTCAAGTCTGATCGACAGAAAATGGAAGGAAATAGAATAAAATTCAAAAATTAACGCCATTACCGATGATGATGATGATTATAATAATACCATTTTTTGTCGTAGTGGGAGTCCCTAGGTATGCGGAGCTCGAGGCGGTCACCTTCACCGCCTGTGTATAAATCCGCCACTGTCGCTGAATATAAGGTAGAACAAACTCACATTTATGTAAAAGGCTATAGATACGAACGAGAATAGCCCATAAACAAAAGACATTTTACATAATTTCCATATAGAAAATGCAATCAACTTTCGAATAGCATTAAACTGCCATCATTCTACAAATCTAATTTGGTATTTCGCATGTAACATTGAAATTCAGTCCAGTCAACATATAAATAAGTTATCATTTACATACGTGGCTGATTCACAACCGGTAACAATTCGCCACGACTTTACCGGCAATAAGAGCGTAACAAAGCGTGAAACCAGCGTAGTTCCCTACAATTTCCGGCTGAACTATTGCGAATAAAGTTAATGGACGACGTACTTCCAACGAAGCATATGCAGTGTTCCAAAGATATTCACCAATAATGGCACACCATCAGACTTACAGTAGAGTACACTAGTAACTACACCTACTGCATACTGTACCTACGCCACTTGAACCACTCGGGAAACAGTTCACGGTCCTGCTAAACTGGCCGTTCATAATGACATTATAAAATTGGGAAGCGCAAGATGTTAATTCAACATGAATTTGAATTTCAAACAGAATGCTCGTTAACCGTTCCGGTTATTAAATATCAAATGCAAAAGAAAATCTTCAAAAGGAAATAGTACAAAGAACATTATAGGAAGATATATATGCAAATATCTCTGTAAGATAATTATTATAAATTATTATACTTGTAAAATGTAATTTTTTTTAAATAAAAAGTTGATTAAATATATATATATATATATATATATATATATACAGGGTGGTGACCGCGACACCGGAACATAGGACTTTAACATGTAAAATCATATTTTTATAATTTCCTGCTTCCCTAATTATTTTAGAGAAAAAAGCTTCAAATAAATATTGTAGAACATAAAATTCTACATTAGATGCAGCAAACAGAATTAATTTTGCATTGTTTATAACGGCAGAAATTAAATTCAAAATGTTGAAAAACAGCTTAAAAATACTTAAGGGTAGCCTTGGAATTCAAACAAAATTCAACAAATGATTGATGTTTTATCTGTCAGCAGAAAATATTTCTTGCTTCATGAATTTATTGCTAGTAGTGAATTATAAGAAAAAATGGTGGATAATTATTTAATTAATGAAAGAAATTAATTTCTTAAGTTCTATTACAGTTTGCATGCTTTTATAACTGCAGAAATAAATAACACGATTGCGAGGAAGACCGAGGAGTAAATGGATGAATATGATAGAAAATGTTTTGAGTGAACGTAAAATTATAAGTAGAAATAATAGCAGAGCATGTATGACAAGGTGTATGGATATTAACGAGGCGAGACAGTTATGTATGGATAGGAGTATTTGGCGAGCTATTGTTAGAAAATAAGGAATGAAAGGCAGTTTTCCATATATATACAGAGTGTCCTATTTAAACGGGCCACTACAGGGATCTCGGAAACTATAAGAGATACAAGGTCGGTTAAATTAGACAAAAGTTGCACATTTATGGGCCAATGTTAATGGCGATTTCATAATTGGAAAATATTGCATGGCTCACTAGATAATGACAAAAATGTGATTTTTTCGGATTTTAATTTTCCGTTGTAACTCGAAAGGTACCAAAAATATTGAAAAATGTTTCAAATAAATATATATAAAAACCAGTCCCTAAAAACAAAAAAAGTAATGTAGTTTACCAGATTAACTGTAATAATTGGCCGGCCACTTATATTGGTGAAACACGGCAGTACCTTGAAACCCGTATTTACCATCATAAATACCATTTAAACAATAAGAACTCTTCTCATAGTGCTATTGTTGAACATGCTGGTAGTTCTGGTCACAATATAGATTTCATCAATGTTAATATTTTACATACTGAACAGAATAATTTTAAACGTTTGTTTTTGGAAAGCTGTTATATCCAGTCTACTAAGAATTCTGTTAACCATAAAACGGATTTTTTACAAAGTGTTTCATGTTACGCGCCTTTATTAAACAAGTTATGATGTTGGTTTTTTTTTTTTTTTTTTCGCTAGGGTTCTTGTACGTTGTTTCTGACGTCCATTTTTAGTTTTGACTTGACAAGACAACCATGTTGTTTGTCTTGTTTTTTGCGTTTTTTCACTGACGACCATGGTCAGGTTTTATTGTTATCATTATATTAATTTTACATTTATACGCTTTTCCACACTGTTCAATTGTATTGAACATGTTTTGTTCACAATTTTGTGTGTATACTTCCATGTAAAATCCACGTGGTAATATTGTTCTTCGCTTCTTCCTTTAAGGTAATTTTAAGCTCGCTATGCTTTTATTGTATTTTTGAATTGTTATATTTAACATGTGTTGTTTTGCAAATGTTGTAGCCTTGATAATGACCTCATACCTCAAGGTCGAAACGTCGGCATAAGTTTTTACATGAACTTTGAATAAACTTCTTTACATCTGAAGTTGAAGTCATCATTCCAACCCTTTGGGGATAAATCCTTTCATATCAAATTTCGACTTAAATAAATTATTATGAATTTTAGTGATTGTAGGAAATAAAGGGCTGCTACCCCAGTAATGGGAAAGGCGTGATGTTATGTATGTATGTATGTATGAAATAAAATTGAAAATTAGCTGAAACAAAATTGTCAGAAGAAAAAATAATTTTGAATTATTAATTTTTATGATAAATTGCATTAAAAGAAATTCTCTTTGTAAGAATATTGGTGGTCCTGAAAAGAACCGTTGTTTTTTGTTATTACCAATAACATGTTTTTAATGTATTTTAAACTTAATTCAGAATTATTTTAAATTAAGTGCTCAAATAAATCTCCATTATTTGCCGAACAAAATCCAAGTCTATGATAAAAATTGCGTTGCATATTTTTTAATTGTCGGTTAGTAATTTTTCTGCACTCCTCCACAATTTTTCGTTTCAAAGAATTTGCATTTGCATGTTTAGTTTTATAGATATTATTTTTTAAATGCCCCCATAAAAAAAAGTCGTTTGGGGACAAATCCGGGGATCGCGCTGGCCAGTTTACTGGACCACCGCGTCCCATCCAGCAATTTGGGAAAGATTGATCTAAAAATATTTTAGTTTCATTCGTAAAATGAGCAGGACAACCATCCTGCTGAAACCAAATCATATTTTCCCCTGCAACATTATCAATAGCAGGTCCAATTTCGGTCTGAAGTAATTCTAAATATTTCTCCGAATTCAGTGAGCCATCAATAAAAAAAGGTCCTATAATATTGGAACCTAACATTCCAACCCAAACGTTAACATTTGCACGATATTGTGAATGGTTATTTAAAACTAAATGTTGATTTTCTTTATGCCAATGACGATAATTTTTAACATTTGGTTCTCCATTAACGCTAAATGTGGATTCATCAGAAAAGCAAATATTTTCTTTGATTATTAACAACTCTTTGAATCGTATGTATTGAAGGAATTGGTCTGTGTGGGTGCGAACATGCAAATAAATCTCTCACTTTTCTTAAACTATTACCATTGTAATATAATTTAAGAAATTTATTTATTTCACTAATTAAATAATTATCCACCATTTTTTCTTATAATTCACTACTAGCAATAAATTCATGAAGCAAGAAATATTTTCTGCTGACAGATAAAACATCAATCATTTGTTGAATTTTGTTCCATTTCCAAGGCTACCCCTAGGTATTTTGAAGCTAATTTTCAACATTTTAAATTTAATTTCTGCCGGTATAAAGCATGGAAAATTAATTCTGTTTGCTGCATCTAATGTAGAATTTTATGCTCTACAACATTTATTTGAAGCTTTTTTCTCTAAAATAATTAGGGAAGCAGGAAATTATAAAAATATGATTTTACATGTTAAATTCCTATGTTCCGGTGTCGCGGTCACCACCCTGTATATATATATATATACAGGGTTAGTCAAAATTACCGGAACACCTAAATAATTCTCCTACCGTAATGAATTTTAAAAAATTTTTCGTACAAAAGTTCTTTGGTTATAAACAAGCTATCGTTTACTTATTTTTTTAATATACAGGGTGTTCATTTTATTGCGGAAATTAGGTCAACTTTCTTTTTTCAAATGGAATGCCCTGTATATTTTTACATTTTTTAATTCCGAGATTAATTCTAAGTATTTTTTGTAGGAAAATTTTTTTTATAAAATGCATAATTTTTGAGTTATAAGCAATTAATCCAAACTCCTGAACTTGGAATTAAGAGTATTTTCATACATACATATCGTTTATTTTAACCAAAGGAATAAAAAAAAATTGCAAAATAAAAAAAAATAACAAATTAAATAGATAAAATTAAAGTAAATGTAAATTAAGGTACATGTGCTTGCTTGATAATGCTCCACAACTTCATGAAACAATTGACAAATAGTCAATCAATTGACATTTAAACGACAGATTAATTGCTTATATCTAAAAAATGATGCATTTTATAAAAAAATGAGTCCTATAAAAAATACTAAGAATTAATCTTAGAATTGAAAAAAGTAAAAAAATATAGGGTGTTCCATTTGAAAAATGAAAGTTTATCTAATTTCCGCAATAAAATGAACACCCTGTATATTAAAAAAATACTTAAACGGTAGCTTGTTTACAACCAAAAAACTTTTGTACGAAACATTTTTTAAAATTCTTTACGGTAGGAGAATTATTTAGGTGTTCCGGTAATTTTGACTAACCCTGTATATATATATATATATATATATATATATATATATATATATATATATATATATATATATATATATATATATCGTTTTACAGATTAGAAAAATATTCGACATTTTGTTAACTCATTAATATTTTTTTTATTATTCAACTATATTTCATAAAATTTATATTATCAGTAGTATACATAAACTGTGAATTTAAATATTAAATTATAATAGCAATTATACATTTAATATTAACATATAACTGTGCAGTTTCCAAATTACAAAGAATTAAACACAATTAATTGAAAATAAATAAAACCTTATTCCGTGAACGATAGAAAAGAAATAAAATGTACTTCTAATAAATCTAATATTTCAAATAGGACTCACAATTTCCACATAATTTCTTGTAGAATAGATATTGGGAACATATGAATAGTTTCACTTATCGATTTCTAAAAAGACGACGGTTCAGACTGTCACAAAAATATATGAGTACAATATAAGAACAGATTCCCCTTTTTCCAGAACTCCGCAGGCACTTATTCGACTGCTTCATGTCTTCTACGTGAAAAGAATCGCAGATACACTCACATATACGCGAGGACGCATTTACTATCCTGATTGTAAACCATATATATAACGTAGAAAAACATATCGATATACGTGCAATGTTAGCAGTAAGTGAACCAATTTATTCAGTTTAATTATTAATTACTCCACTGGTACATGACCAAGTACGGCAAGATACATTAATGCGGTACTCTGGAAATATAACCGCTCTGAATATTCAAATATTAAAAGTCTAGAATTGCCTCCGTTCGTATATTTAATATAATTATCAAAGTGCCCGAAAGTGTAACTACCTACGTATAATTTCCAAACTTGTCAATTTTATAGTACATTATACACCAAGGGAGAGAAACCACTTATTTTTCCTGAGCTGTAGTTTGAAGCCCGAGGGCGACGCCAGAGGGCTACAAATACATCGAGGGAAAAATGGTGGTCTCTCCCGAGGTGTATATGCTATTTTTTCCACGTTCGGGAGTAGAAACACCTAATTTCATAAATAATGAATTATAATAAATCGGAACGAAATTGCAATATTTAGAAGCCTTTGGAAATGTTTCCATGCAACGCGTACCATGACAACACACATTTTTTTACAAAAACCTTTGTTATAATAAAAACTCCCTTATGAAAAGTGTTTTCGTCCCTAGGGAGTAAATGCTTCATTTCTGTCCCGCGTTTGACGCCATAGAAACCGACTTCTTCTCCCGGACGTGTAAAATAGTACACTATACACCAAGGGAGAGAAACCACTTATTTTTCCTGAGGTGTAGTTTGAAGCCCAAGGGCAAAGCCAGAGGGCTACAAATACATCGAGGGAAAAATGGTGGTCTCTCCCGAGGTGTATATACTATATTATTCCAATATATTTTTTTGTATTCAATATTTTTCCTCCTCGTTTATTATTTTACATATACATTCATAATTTTGTTGATTTAGGTACCTAGAATAAAAGTTGTTTCTTAAAATATCTGAGTAACACCAGAACCCCGAAAAAGTAAACACTCCTGAAGAGTGAACAGTGCAATTTTATAAAAACTTGTTTTAAATATTATTTTTTTTTTAATTTATTTTATTTTATTCTTTTCAGTCTGAGAGGCCTTTTAGTCTGGGTGGTCTGTTACTGTGCATGCAATTGTTTTATATCAAATTTTCATGGCACACTGCAAAAATCATTCTTTTTAGTTTTTCTTCGAAACTAAACAAGATATTTATGTCAACGAATACATGACTGTAATGAGAAAAAATAGCACTTTTTAACTGGGTTCAAATTGACTATGATTCCTATTTAAAAAATTGAACGTACATGCTCTATCTCAGGAGTGTCCAAACTTTTTGAGCAAATGGCCAGATTGGGATTTAAATCAATTTGTGGCGGGCCGCGTACATATGTGAATAAAAAATTTTACCTTTTACAGTTAATTACAGGTACACCAATACTAAACAACATGGCTGAATTATACATAATTAGAAAATTATGTCATGCAACTTTTAATGGGTATAATGGAACTGTGTTTTTTTGCTGAAGAATTTCTTTAAAGTTGGGATCTATAAGCAATGATTGCAAATGATGAACCGATAAATTTGCTCTGCATTTTGATTTCAGATACTTAATCTTGGAAAAACTTTATTTGCACGTACAGGTAGTCCCAAACATAAAAATAAATTTACAAGCAAATTGCTTTAAATTTGGAAATTCTTTTGCATCCAAAAATTTGTAAAAGTCCTTTTTTTATCAAATATGATTTTTGAATTTTTTTCCAATTTCCTATATACTAAAATCAAAAAGGTTTGCCGCAAAAAAATCAGCATTTTTTTTTTTTTCAAAAATCTTCGCGGGCCGCATAAAATCACCTGTGGGGCCGGGTCTGTCCCGCGGGCCGTAGTTTGGACACCGCTGCTCTATCTTCAGAAATATGTAGTACAGAATTTTTTCATCAAATTCATCGTAAAGCCTGTTATTTATTTATTTGAAGCTTTTTTCAATATTTTCGGTACTTTCTGACTTATAAACAAAAAGAAAAATTCGACAAAATCACATTTTTGTCAATATCTAGTGAGCCATGTAATATTTTCAAAATACTAAATCGCCATCAACATCGGCCCAAAAATGTGCAACTTTTGTCTAATATAACCGACCTTGTATCTCTTATAGTTTCGGAGATCCCAATGGTGAGCATTCAAACTTGGGTCAGCCTGTATATACGTCTGTGTTCAAAATTTGAAATTGATCGGATATGTAGAAGAGGGTTCAAATAGAATCCGAAGATTTACAACTAACAAACTAAATAACTAACAAGTAAAAAAATTACGACGAAAAAACAGGACGAATTTCAAAAAAGGCAAATATTAGCGTAAACAAATATTGGAATTCCACTGTAAAACGTTGTAAAAAAAGAAGTTTAACTATTTGAACTAGACGCTGCTGTCAGCACAAAATTTAGGCGACGAGGCAAACTAAATGTAATTAGATAATGTTGCTAATATGTTATGATTTGATCAAATTTGAGGAACAAGGTAAGTAAAATAATGTTAACAGCTTGTTTATATTTTGCGCACCAGTTCGTACCAACACGTCCCTCGCATGTGATGTAGTTTGTGTGTTCAGGCTTTCCAAGTCGTGAATTATTTGCCAGTTCCCTACTCTAATATTATTTTGGTAGCTTCACCTCCGATCATGAATAAAGTCAAAACTTTTATACTGCTTCATAATATCGTAATCATACGAATGTTTTTATTACAGTGTGGATTTTATAAACCGAATATAATTTTTATTATTTATACATGTCAATATTTTTATAAATGAAATAGACACTATTTAATGCCAGAGTGGAGTTATGTATTAAAAAATCTGGTGTGGTCAGCACACGACTTTCTTATATACATGTATATCGAAACTATTTAAATTGACACATATTTAACATTTTAAATGCGTATTTCTGTTAATATTTTGTTTTCATAGCACGTATGCTATTTTGAAAACGTACCAACTTATAAATATGTTTTATTCAAAATCTGAAAGAGATAGAACAAAAAATGCATAGACCATTTTTTTTTTTCGAATATTGCTTTCTACAACTTTTATTTCAACATTTTTTTCATCTCTTATATTTTTTCAAATAATTCGAAATATTGGATTTTGTTATTCTGTAAACTTCCTCTACCGGTTATGTAGCTCGTCGCAAATTAAATATGAAATTTTATTGTTCTATCTTTTCTTATTTTTGAGATAATGAACATAGAGACATCTACACACTAATAGTTAAAACATATTCAGAGAACATCAAAACATATTTCCATAAAAATATCGCAATCGACATTTTTTGTGATTTCTATACTTTCTTTATACTAGTAAGTAAAAAAACTATATTGAAAGTAATTAGCAACTGCACATTTACGTATATTTCTGCTCTTCGAAATATAAGACATAGGGAATTGCCATCATTTCTGAACAATGCATTTAAGAGCAAAAGTGTAAATAAAAAAGTTGTTCAAAATTAAGATGCGTTCTCCACAATAAAGCCTACGTGTACACAAAATGAACGTAATTTTTCTATTGGTAACGATTTAGTTTTGATGAAGAGAAATCGATTGCCCAGTACAACATTAAATGCGCTATGTTTTTTTTTTTAATTATTTCAAAGTTAAACAACAAAGCCATTAAATTTGGCTATACAATAATTTTTTATGTAAATAAAGTATTTTGTGTTAAAATATTAAATACACGCCTTTCCCATTACTGGAGTAACAGACCCTTTATTTCCCCACAAGGACTTCATAAAACGTTATAAATGAAACAAAACAATACTCAGTTACTGTGATGAACTAAGTATTCGCCAACAATGCCTCGCACCCCGTCCACAGAGTCTGCCTTTCATTCCATATTTTCTTACAATTGCTCGCCACATACTCCTATCCACACCTTATCATACATGCTCTCCTATTATTTCTGCTTATAATTTTACGTTCACTCAGAAAAATTATGCCAAAGAAAACAGCAGGCAGTCGATATTATTAGGAATAACCCAGGAACCATATTAAGAACGCAGCGATCTCTTCTGCAACGTGCAGCTTTGTAAATCGGACGCAATATAGATAATTTTGAACAACTTGTAAATAATATAATAAAAATGTATAACAAAAAGATTTATTTCATAAAATTCGTTGAACTAAAATTTTAGTAACAACCCTGAAAATTATGAAATATCCAATAACTCGTTCACGGTTACTTTTAGGACATATGTTTATATGGTCTTTTCGACACTAAATAGTTCTGGAATTCATCCTTAAAGTATTGCCAGTACGTTTTGACAGTACATGTGTATTAAAGATTGATATTTAATTGTTATATTATATGAGAATTCTCGAGAAATAAAAGGAAAATTTTTCTTTTCTCCAGATATGATAACTATCGAGAAATCTTAAACACCAACGGTACTAATAACACAAATTCGCCTTATACATTTTCTAGTTTGTTATACTTCAGCGATTTATTAATAAAAAAAAATATTATTCGCAATCAGTTGTGTGTAAACAATAATTCATGAAGTAATAAAATATTTGCTTACCATACAGATATATTTAATATTTGCTTCTAAAATTCAATCTGAAACAAATATACTGATGTAATCATTGTTGCATATTATATTTTATAATCGTTTCTCATTGGTTATAAACGATATGGTCGGTTAGCCTACCGTTGGCGAGGACTGCTGGGGGTCGTGATTCGGGAACATTACTTGTGGGAAGTTGTTGGGTGGGCGCCACTTACTACCTAGAGTCTACGTAGGGCGTGGAGGGCCCAATATGCCCAAAAAACTATTTTGGATTTAATAAGAACGCTCAAATGCTCAACTTGAATAGTAGAACAATGCATTTGAGGAACTAGCAGAGAAAACCTGGAGAGCTTTTACAGTTAAATTAGTTATAATAGTCGCACTATCTCAATGGAAAACCCGGTGAGATTTTATAGTTAAATTAGTTAGAATAGTCGTTAGGATAGGTGTATTCTGAATGTTCCCAGAAATAATTTAGTCCCGTTACAAACCTGTTATCCGTCTGGAAGAACCTTGTGAATCTTCGTGCTGTGTATAAGGAACTAAAAATGTGACAAAAATTACCTAAAATGCGTATTCGTATGGACTTTTCATGTATGATAAAAACGCAAACTAAAGATATAAGTAACCATACCGTATATTATTGTGATACAGGCTACTAAAAGTTGAATTATATGAATTCTTTGCAATGAGCACAGTACCTGCTTATATAGTCCCGGCTTGCTACATATAAAAGAAATAAAACCAAAGTTTCACATGCGAAAGTATCACTTACAAATATAGATATTTATAGATCTGCAGGAATAGATGATATTACAGTAGAGATGTTAAAGTATGGTGGCGAAAAAGTGTTTGCTTGGCTAGTTTATTTATGTAAATTCTGCTTGCGGCAAAATGTTGTTCCAGAAGATTGGAAGCGTGCTGTAATTGTTCCATTGTATAAAGGAAAAGGAAATATGAGTGAATGTACAAATTATCGTGCGATTAGTCTCTTGAGTGTTGTGTGTAAGTTGTACAGTAGTGTTCTAATTAATAAAGTAAGGGAGATTACATGTAGTAAACTGAATGGTATGCAAGGTGGGTTTTTGCCTGAAAGAGGATGTGTGGATCAATTGTTTTCGCTTCGAATGATTGTGGAAAAGACTTTGGACCGAAACAAGAAATTGTTTTGTGCTTTCATTGATTTAAAGAAGGCATATGACAGTGTTGTGCGTGAAAAATTATGGCCTATTTTGAAGGAGTATGGCGTTAGTGGTACGTTATTGAGAGCACTAATGGCTTTATATGTAAATAATCAAGCAGCAGTTCGTGTGGATGGTAGTTTGAGTAGATGGTTTAATATTGACGTGGGTGTGAAACAGGGTTGTGTGATGTCTCCTTGGCTTTTTAATTTGTATATGGATGTGTTATTGCGACGAGCGTTAGAGTGTACAAATGATGGTGTGAAAATAAGTGAATTCGTTGTGCCTGCATTAGCATATGCTGATGATGTGGTTATTATGGGTGAATCTGAGGAACAATTGACGAGAATGATTGAGAGTGTCAGAAATCAGGGAAAATGTTTGAATTTGATCATGAATGCTTCAAAATGTAAGATTTTAGTTTTTGAGAAGGATGAAGTTACGGAATGCAAGATTAGCATAGATGGTGAGCAAATGGAACAAGTTAATGAATTTATGTATCTGGGATGCATGTTTTCGAAAGATGGACGGATGAATGCTGAAATTGAAAGAAGAGTGGTTGCAGGTAGAAAAGTTTTGGGCGCTTTGGGAATGTTTGCTAGAAATGTGAATGTGTCAAGAGAAGCTAGGTTATGTGTGTATAATGGTGTACTTGTGCCATCGTTGATGTATGGATGTGAATGTTGGGTATGGGATAACCGGAATAAAAAAAGGGTAACTGCGGTTGAAATGAGATTTTTGAGAGGAGTGTGCGGAGTGACTAGAAGAGACCGTATTAGGAATAAAGTAGTGTATGATGAATGTGAAATTAGTGAAAATGTTGTGAAAAGAGTGGCTTCAAGTCAGCTGCGTTGGTTTGGACATGTGGAAAGAATGTCAAATGATAGATTAACTAAGAAGATTTATTTGGGTGAAATTGAAGGAACACGAATGCGAGGAAGACCGAGGAATAAATGGATGAATATGATAGAAAATGTTTTGAGTGAACGTAAAATTATAAGCAGAAATAATAGGAGAGCATGTATGACAAGGTGTATGGATATTCACGAGGCGAGACAGTTATGTATGGATAGAAGTATTTGGCGAGCAATTGTTAGAAAATAAGGAATGAAAGGCAGTTTTCTGTATTATATTAAATATTTTGAGTGATTGTAGGGACTAAGGGCCTGCTACCCCAGTAATGGGAAAGGCGTGATGTTATGTATGTATGTATGTATGTATAGATACAAAATAAAACGAATCACAGCCCACTCCAATAATATGTCATACACAAAATCCATCTGTATTTCATGTTCTATACTTCCGTCTACCACTGTGTATTTATTGTCATCGTTTCCGGGATCGAAAGACTTTTATTGAATCACTGTGTATAGGTATGCTGACGAATGAATGTAATGATATTTATTCATACGATCATACGTATTCCTGATAAACTGTGCGCTATCCCATTAACAATGATTTACTTACGTTATATACACATATAGTACGTAATGAAATATGGTAAAATCAATCTGATAATATTCATATCAATGCAGCCTTAATTTATATTATAAGAATATTGAATACTATTCTATGAGCTAGGATTTCTATAGGACTTAAATTAGGTTGCATTTAATGTTCCACATTTTCGTTAATTAATTGTATAAATATAAATGAATTGTATTTTATTAAATACTATATAACCAATTTTCTATATTTAAAATTAAAATTCTTATATATACAACATAGTATATATAAATATCAGTACGCGCGGGCGAACAAGTGACAACTGAATATATATGCACCAAACTTTCCCATAACCAACCACAATTTCAGTGCGCAAGACTGAAAACTATACGTGTCATAAATTTTCCAATAAGTTCGAGAGCTATCTTATGACAATTTCACGTGTAAAAATATTACTACTCAATTCACGGAAGTGATATTGAGATAAATGAAAATTGCATTTTACGTAAAACACTTTTTCTAAGTATCTATTACAATAAATCATCTTGATAATAAAAATATGTTTTGATTATTGCATTCCAATGGCCTTAATCTTAATTTTATGATTACACATGAACATGTAAAATACATATTTAATTTCTGAACACAATCAAGGATATACTGGGTGTTTGCTAATACATACATAATATTTAAGTATTTCCCATTGCTGGAGTGACAGACTTTTTATTGTCTCACGATCGCTTGCCACTTACTTTTATCTTTGTAAATCTCTCCTCTCATTTACATTCACACATCTTGGTATACATGCGCCCATGTTATTTTTCCGTGCAATTTCCATTTCATTCGAAAACTTTTTCTTCTTCTTTACATTTGTACTCCGTAACTCTCACCGAAAGATAGAAGATTTGACAATACATAAAACGAACAACTTTGCTTGTCACCGAAGAGTTAAAACTTTACATCATTTTAAGAGCCATATTTCCATCAAAACTTATTTGATTTCAATGATACACCGTCCTTTCTTATTATTACTCCTAGCACTATTTAAAGATTTAAACCAACATCATTTCTACATGTCCAAACCAACGCAATAACTTTACACTACTTCACTTTTAACATTTGTATGAATATACATTTATCATTTCTACATTTTCAATTTCATTTTTAAACAATGGAACAGATTGTGCCGACATCTGATACTATATTTTGTCAGGCAAATCATTTCAATAAATTTACTTCTAGTGTCTTACAATTAATTGTAATATTAAAGTGACTATGTTACGTTTATAATATGTTGTTTATATAAAATGTTTCCAAAGTTCTATTTTTACTCAATTAAAATATCTTATTATATTAGAATCATATGTCAACTTTTCATTATTTTTCTTTCCACAGTTTAATTTATTTTGTACAAAAGATTTTGTATCTTTTGATATGGACTTTGATCTCCTTTTCGCTAACAAGAACATTCTCTGCCATGACAAAATGGATGTATAAACCGCTGTATAATTCGTGTGAAAGGTTCTAAATTCTGAAAATTATCGTGCGTGTTTTACAGCACTAATACAACACTCAGATTTAAACACACGCGGCGTGATATAGTCACGCGATAATATATCTACATATCACACACATTTTTGGAGATAATCATTCCAAAACTAAAGCTCAACTTCTGGTATTGTGTCTTTTTTTTACTTCTACTAACATAATATCAAGAACAATATGAATAATAACGAAAATGTGCCCTAGTATAAAATTTTAGAATAATAACTAGGAGTACTTGTTATTTATATATTTCGTCGAGAATTTAAATTATTTGCTGTCTATACAGCCAAGTACCTAATGTACACCATATCCATTTAGTACGAAATATAAGTCATGGTATTGTAAAATAACGTTATTGTTTTAATACATTATCCTAATTTATTAATATTTTACGTTAAAAAAGATAAACAAAATGGATTTCCCGTTGGCATTTTCACTGGACCATTCAAAGAAGAAATGAATTTTCCAACATGAATTACTTGAAGAAGAGAACAATAATTTAATTATTTCTCTAAAACACATTTCACGTTGAAACGAACAGATCTGCAAAAACAAAGAAGTGAAACTTCATGATTAATTACCGTTTGCTCTTAATTCATTTCCGCTTAAGGTAACTGGATTACTAAAAATGTCGAATCATAAGAGATTTCGATGTGAAGATTGCGCATGCGTTAAAAGAAAGCACTAATCGACGCATGTTATCGAGTCATTAGCCCTCATTTTTCTTTTTAACATGAACTAAACGTAAGAAAAGCCAATCTACAAAAAATATGGCATTTTTTATGTATTCACCTAATCACGACATTTTCTGATGATGCGTCAGTGCTCGTTGTAATTAGGTTACTAACTCTCTATATGAATTATGTATAGTTTTACAAACTTATTCTGGCCTTATAGAACAGTGCTATCAGATATTTACTACATAATTGAAGACACGATTCTAAAATTTACGGACGCATATTAATAGGTATAGCGTACTCAGAGTTCAAATTCCCCACTGTTTGCTTGGTAATGATTCGTTTATTGGGGATGCTATATCCTAAGAATACAAATTCTATGATATGTTTCAATAGATATAGTTCGTATTAAGATAGATGGAATTGACATAATTTCTTAATAGGTAGGATAAAACCCTTCACAGCAGAGGAGGCCATTAACAATTAGTAGTGGCGGTATTCAGGTAAATTTGTATTGCTGTTAGCAGAAAAGATATGAAATATATTCGTTTCAGTTATGATATTAATATTGACCGTTATAACAACAATCGATCGTTTGTGTTTTATTATTTCAAAATGCGGTTATGTGTAAATAAACAGCAATACAAATATAAATTTCTGAATACATCTCTGTTTTTATGCATTTGGTACAATTTAAGGTCTTTAACTCAGATATGATAAAAAAAACTAGGTATATTTCTATTTAAATAATTAACACTCATATACGTTAGCACTCATCAACTTACAGAACTCAAACTTATAATGTAAACGTTTGCCTGACATTAATATTCGAGTTAAAAGTAAATAGAAAGTCATAAAATTGTATAATTAGTTGACTGGCTACAAAAACAAAAGTCGTACATTATTAATTAGAAAAATGAAGCTGCGACAACGACAGAACATTTTTTTACATTTTCACACAAGCTTCGTTAATTATAAAACTAGAATGAAAATCTTTTTCGTCTTTCCTAAGTTGGAACAAACTTAATTAAAACGAAAAAAACTAAAACAATTAGTAAACACAGACGTGAATAACTCATTTCTGCAAGAAGAAAAATCTCTAAAACCAACGAAGATTTGGGGTTGTACGTGGGAGTATTGTATAGATTAGCAGTTTCTGACTAGATTCGAAGTCCCATCAATGCGAAATATTCTCACCGGAATACTTGTGCAGTTTCGTCACCAAGTATGTATAAACTTTAAGCACCTATTGCTCGAAACTGGTTACCGCTACGGCATAACATTATATATATTTGATAGCTATGGAAATATCGGACATTCAATGCTGATCTGCTAATGGTTCTTATACATACAACTACACTCCAGAGAATCGGAGTATAATCGGAATATAAGCGGTAGATGTAGATTTTTCAGTGTAAACCAGCATTACTTACTTGTCCTATAAAAAATCATGGAACTAGCTTAATAATTTGTTCATGATATTAATTACAAATTTAATTAGTTACAATTAGAATAAGGCTAATAGTTGACTCCAGGATTGATTATTCCTGTATAAAAATATATTTTAATAAATTTAAACGAAATTTATTTGAGTTAGACATGCGAACTTCCGTCTTACAAAAAATAAGTCCTCCACACAAAAAATCTTAAAAGTCATCTACAATTCATGAATAATGATTTTCTTTAAACACGAAGCAATAAAGGAAACAAAAAAGTCCCTATTCCGAGACATTAAGTTTTGTGTGAACAAATGGGTTTAAAATAGCAATGAATTCAAATAAGGGTGTAATTCTTTACGTATTACAAGTAGAGCCCCTTGTACAAGAAACAGTAAATTGTGTTGGTGATGTGTTCACGCAACGCATTCGTTTAATCAATCTAGATAGTGTCAGCACTAAGTGTGACAGCACATACGTCTAAACTTAAATGTATTTATTTATATTACATGTACACACACACCCTTTCACCTTCGGAAGGAATCTGTTATACGACTTCAAAAGGATCCATAGGATGCGCTAAATAGATTTCACTAGCACTAGAGTCAGCAAAGTTATAACTATTCGAACTAGGTTACAAATACTTACTACGAACTACTATCTGACGTTTCACCTATTCAAGGTGATTCAAGAAAAACGAACGATCATAAAATTCATTTCTCTCGGTATTAACATACATCCTCTGCATAATCGGCCTATATTTTTTGAAGAGGATAGTGTAAGAGTAATAACTACGTGATTACGAGATAGCGCCGCGTCTCATCAGGTCTGGATGTCATCACATCATCAAAACCATGTCTCCATTCTTTCGAAGATACCGCGGTCCGACATACCAAACGAACATGAAAGATTAGATGAATATCTGCTCATGACTGGTAATTATTTACAAAAATATCATCTTGAAATAAATGACGTGCCTTATACTTTAAGGTTGAATATTTATAATTTGACAATAACAAATGTAATATTTTATTGATGAGCTTTCATAATCGTCCATTATCTTGTGTAAAGTGCTACAAAATTTCTGTATTTTATTCTCAAGAAACTTTATATTTCATCATATAATAATAAATAAAATCAAAATAGTATATTAGTTAAAGTAGTATATTAATTAAAAAATCTTGTTGCTACTACATTGTAGTGCATCAATTTCATTCAATCATAAATTCATAATACACTTACAAACTTACATTTTCCGACTGATTATCTACAAACTGTACAAAAATTCGTTAGTTATGGGAGGGTTAAAGAGAATTAGAGAATTATTTAAAATTAAAATTTTTTTTGTTAATTTGACGTACTAAATTTAAAACATATTACAACAAATAATATCAATTACTTCTTTCTCAAATTATATGGACTGCTATTTATGGACAACTATTAAAAATCTTAGTAAAAACTACTCTTTGTTTTTCTATAAAAATTAATATCGTTGCTACATTATTGCTATAAAAGTACACAGAATTTCATGTAACACAGCCGATTTAAGCATAAAAATGACTACGTAATAAAATTGCAAGTTCACAGTGCTGTGTGACTAAGACAGTAACCAGACAGATGCAAACTTTTACTCATATCTAATGAGCTATGCAATATTTTTGGACAAAGATTTAATAATAATAACCGGATTGGAATAGATACTAAGTTCATATATCTCCACTCAAAATGATCTCTCCCAACACATTGTTACATTTTTTATACTACAGCCGTAGGGGCACTAAAACGTAGGTCACAAAGATTGTTAGTTTCTGCCCCATGTTTAATTGTGTACTGTAAATGTATGTACAAACAGTACATATAAGCACACTCTAACAGCAAACTTGTATGCCTACACTTGAGTGCAACGAATAAATATCAAGAAGAGTTTTATTGTTTTCCAATAAGAAAAGAGAGGACGATGCTGGCAAAACTAATCTTAACTTGTGGAAGGAAAGTTAAACAACGTAGCATAAGTTTAAGAACACACATCACCGATTGTCAGTGTCTCCTAGTTTCTCCATTAAGGTGAAGAGTGTTCAAAATAAAAATAACAAGAAAGACTTGACTCTTCTATTGAATAAACACTTAACAAGCGATAAAGAACGTGAATGGTGAAATATAAATAACTTTTCAAACTCTTACCCCATTCAATTTAATTATATTTACAACTAATGAGATAGATATCAGTCGCATACAAAAAATAAAACTTTCAACAAGTTTTTCCAATATAAATAGAGATAACCTGTGCTAAATAACATTTTAAATTACATTTTCAAAAAGTTAGCTTTGTTCAATAATCATTCTAGTGACAATAATAATTAAATTCTTCTCTTCTTTCCAGAAACAATAATTCATTGCTCATGATTAAAATTAAATAAAAAATTCATGAATAATTATACTAAATTTTAATTTATATTCTGCATACTTCTTTTTGAATTATTATTTATTATATACTGGGTGATTCACGAACAGTGTAAAAAACACGATGTTGAGAAGGGCATTTTGATTAAAAAATGTCATATGAACATAGGTGACCCCAGAACTTTGTTCAGTGAGGTGAGAGGCAAAGAAATTTTTCCAGAGGGTGCATGATTTTGAAATGTACATATAATAAAAAAATCTGGTGTGGTCACCACACGACTTTCTTATACTCAATTTAAATTGGCATAAATTTGAAATTTCAAATTCGTATTTCTGTAAATATTTTGTCGTTGTTTTGCTTCATAGCATATATGACATTTTAAATGCATACCAATATATAAATACATTTTACTCAAAATTCGGTAATTATAGAACAAAAATGTATAGAACGATTTTTTTTTTAAGATTATTGTTTTCTATAACTTTTATTTAAAAACTTTTTCCATACCTCTTTTATTTTCTCCAATAATTCGCAATGTTTGATTTTAATGTTCAGTAAACTTCCTCTTCCGGTTGTGCTCTATCAATAAACTTTTATAATAAATAATATGAAGTTTTATTGCCCTGTCTTTGCTCGTTTTTAAGATAATGAACATACAGACGTCATTGTGAAAATAGTCAAAACGTATTCAGGGGACCTCAAAACATGTATTTCCATCAAAATCTCGCAATCGAATTTTTTTTATTTAGTTTAACATAAATCGATTGATTTAGTTCATATATAGGTAAGGTGTAGTTCGCGTTCATTTGGAAAATATAAGAATAAAATGCACAGTTATAGAATAAGTGTGAAGTTTCTAAATATTTATTAAAGCGACCACCTACTCTTTAAATAAATATAATAGAGGGTGTACTTTATATTCGCATTTCAAAGTAAATCGTAAAACGGGACGTCTTTTTTGCTGTTTACTTATTCAAAATGAGTTCTGGAATAGCACACTGTGTCCCATATGCATACCCCCAGTTCACACCGGCCTTACATTATTTAATACAACTACTGAATACATCGCAACGTCACACACTCTACATATAAAGCGGGCATTTCAGCCAGTTGTTCTAAATATTACGTGCAGCGATTGACTAAATTCCAACCAAATTAAAATATAGAGATAAAATATCGATCTAATTCAATCTTATCCATTTTTATAGGAAATGGTTAGTTGAAATGAGGACTGCACTTTATTCTTTTTGGGAATCACATATCGAAAATGCAACTATTTTACTTTATAAAACTATAATTATTTGTACGTACTATAGGCATGTATATCGATATCGTTTTCATTATAATACTACATAATGTGTAGCCAGATATATTTATCGGACTGTAAATATGTGATATACACGTATGTGTGGACTTCAGATGTGAAACTTGTGATTTTGATATAGAATATTTTTACGGCTTAAATGATTTAAAGTGTCCTGTTGCTGTGAGATTCTCTCCACTGAGAACATGCAGTTCTTGTGAGTATCGATTTACGAGTTGAACACGCAATTCCCAACCAATTCCACCCTAGAGGATTATACTGGAATTGTTACCTAGTGTAAACTCAACGGTGTATATCTTCTAGCTCTCACACACTGGAGAAAGAATTGCACGAATTCTCAACAAGATAGAGTAAGTAATGTCGCTTTAGTTCAATTCTCACTCAAATTACTTTCTGTGTTTACAATTACAAGTGGAAATCCCAAGGATCCAGTTGTACCACAAAAGCAGTAATATTCATGGCTGAACAATAAACAATCAATTATACACCAAGTTATTTTCTCTACATCTAATAACTATTACTAAAATATCCTTATGTTCTAATATGTAATAGGTCGAACTAAACTTGATTTAGAACATATTTCATAAATGTGAGTTTTAGTTTTTCAGTTTTACTTATAAAGATTTTCACGTGTACTTAAATCACGGATCACGTATACGATAAATATCACAAATATTAATACACATTCATGTATAATTACACTTTGGATTTAGTACATTGGTTTAGTAAAAGTTCTATATAGCAACATTACAGATTTAACCGTTAGGTCTGCGTGTGAACGAAACATAAAGTCCAAGTTGGTGGTCATTTATTATCGGAGTGGCCAACTGTGCTATCGAAACGTTTTCAATATCTCCCAGAGGTCAGAACACGGGAGTTAGATGGCCGACATTTCTAATAAACTGGGCATTCTGATAATGGATCGAGGGAAAATGATAATTGATTATCTAATATACCTACAACCCGCAATGCATTCTATTTTGTACAATGATGGATAATAGATACTGCATTGCAGCGAGAAGCTTATGATACAAAATTGGAGCGATATCAAAACTGTATCATTGCTATATCACACTCCATAAAGAAAATTGATGATTCCAGAATGAACAGCTTAATTAAAAACAGAAATATTACTGATTAAAGTAGTACATTTGTGGAAATTTATATTTGTGAAAAATCCTACCTAAACATTTTGGCGAAAATACCTTTCATATATTTGAATCACCGTTTGACTGCAAAAATAATTTACTTTTGTTTTCTTTCGTCGTTTCAATTACTGTAATAATCGCAAGGTGTATAACATGCAAATGTAACATACCGCTTTTAAAATCATTCTAAACTCTTATCTCAAAGTTTGAAACCTGACTTTGTTCTTCAGGTCGTAAGAAAGAGAATTTCTGCTTAAGCCCGTTTGACACCTTGTATAATTCGATTTAGAATTCTATATAAAATGCCCTACAAAATTATGTTATAAAATTCTATATATCAAATATTTAGACCTGTCTGCAACGTATATCAGATTCTCACTTTGCGAGCATGCGCAACTATCGAGACTTTGACAGCGTGGCATGGTTAACTATTTTATTACAAACTAACCAAACATTGAAATGGATTCTACCGAGGACGAATTATAATTATTAGCAGCATTAACTACTGTTACGGCTACAACCGCAGCACTAACTAAGAAAAAAACAAAAAGAAAATAGTGTTCGAAATCTTGACTGAATAGAAGGGAAACGAGCCGTATTACGTTCAAAATCTTCAAACTTCCCTAAATAATAAAATCAAAAGTACAATACACTGAAATACCCCGCAAACAAAGGAACAACCAAAAAAACAACTATTAGGAAATTATATGTATACTGCGCACCAATTACGCGCACCAACGCGCACTTTTCTAAATAGAATTCTACATGAAATAGAACACGTTCTATTTCATTTTTCCCCATGTAAAATGCTATATAGAATTTACGTGATTTCCCTGAATGCAACGATACATAAATTTCTATACTGAATTCTATCGAGAATTCTATATACAAGCTGTCAAACGGACTTTACAGATAAAACGATGGAGTGACCATATTTGATTGTTTTGGGGGGTTACTGTTTGTAATTCATAAAGGAAATCACATAAGAAAATAGCTTATTAAAAACGTCAATTTTTTTAGCTCATCGCCAGCAGGTCCCGGTTTTCGTCAACAATACATAATATTTTAAATGTATTGTAACATTTGAGGCCGAGTGTTTAAGATTTCGAATACATATTTCAGTAAATATTAATATATTGTGATATAAACTTGGACATACGTCGATGAGCTACAAACATGTGTGACTGTACCCAATTTAATTAACAATCCTATTTGGATTGTTGCGCAGATCATATATTAAACAGATTTATACTTATTTCCAAGAATAGGAAATAGGAAATTAATCTTTTACTACCAATATTATATCTTTAGTAAACCACTTCGATATTGCTGATTTTAAAGCTAGAATGACCATTCATATCAATTTGCCAGTATACTCGTGTAGTGAATTATGGGCAACCGTACTAATCATTTCCGTACTAATTTTGTATTTATTATTCCCGATATACATGTCTGCTATATGTGCAACTATACGTTAGCTAGTCTAAAGTTTGTCACAGAATTAAAGTTAATCTTTAATATAACTAACAAAGTTAGTTTCATTAAAAAAAATATTTTGTGTGTTCACTGAATTCACTAATCTAAACAAATGTTCTCTAGAAATCAGTTAGTTGTCAAATTATAAAAATAATTTATCTAGATATTTCATGAATTACATTTTTTTAAATGAACACAATATGTCAATTGGACAATATAATTTATTACAGTAATTATACGCAAAATAACATGAACTTTTAATTACAATTTACTCATTAAAACACTTCATACGGAACCGATTGGATTTTTAATTAAATTTATGATTTTTGCTGGCGCACCAAATTAAAATCCGATTTTTAAAAATTAACTACCAAAGATCAACTGTGTTTACCATTTTATAAACGAATTTTACAACCTGATGCCGAAATAACGAATGCTACTAAATTAGAAAAATTCTGTGGATTCTTTATACGTGTGTTCTTTATGCCATATTATTTTTATCGTGCAGAAAAATAATTAAACTGCTTAATAGAAGTAATACAGCATCAAACAATTCTATCACTGAAGTCATGCGATGTCAAGTGGAAATCTTCGATCTACCAACTTTCAATACCTCAGTTTCCCCAAAATGTAATCTACTGTGGTAAAGAATACATTCGATTTTAATGTTAACTGATGATAGACAGATATTTGATAAGCGATACTGCCATGCTGTTTCCGGTTCAAATGTAAATCGAAAAAACGTCCCAAGTCTACATTAAATATTAAATTAATCCTTTCAGGGCCGACTCAAGGTTCAATAGCGCCCTAACTTCTTATTTGGAACTCCGTTGCAGTTTACAATGAAAGTATATTTCACCTTAGATTCAGTGGTCATTAAAATACAATACAGGCACCGCTCACTTAACGTATGTCCTTTTCACGTACGTCTGATAATACGTACATAATTATTTACGACTCTCTGTCCGTACTACGTACTCATTATCCGCATGAACGTACATCACATCCCACAAACTGACACAAATCCGTCGGAAATACACCCAAAATACACCGTCCGCTTAACGTACGTTCACTTACCGTATCGAAATTTGTGCACACATTGTGTACGTTAAGCGAGCTCTGCCTGTATAATGATACCTCGATGCAAAGTTCGATTTATCATAATTATTTATTATAATTTTAGATTGACCCTGTCGAAGAACTAGTGTTTGGTATACTGTCTCTAGCATATATATATATATATATATATATATATATATATATATATATATATATATATATATATATACACATATATATATACAGGCAGAGCTCGCTTAACGTACACAATGTGTGCACAAATTTCGATACGGTAAGTGAACGTACGTTAAGCGGACGGTGTATTTTGGGTGTATTTCCGACGGTATATATATATATATATATATATATATATATATATATATATATATATATATATATACATATATATATATATATATATATATATATATATATATATATATATATATATATATATATATATATACAATGCACGCCGCTTATTGGAATCACGGATAATGTTATCAATCAGTTATTGTTATCACTTTCGCAAAGAACGGCCCGGACGTATACAATTACATTGAAAAAATTTCGGTTATAGTAATCATGACTTCGGTTTATGTTATCAATTTTTTCTTAGGATTGTTTTTGTCCCGAGCAATTTTAAAAGCAACAGTACAATAAAGTAGTTTTTACAAAGAACCTAGAAATTTGATTGTCTAGTTTGTTGTATTATACACAAATAAACTAGACAATGCGTTTGTATGGTCTTAACTACTAAAACAAATTCAGTTTAATTCTAATCGTTTGCAATGGCTGACGTAAGAAAGAGACGTGATCTTTGCTTAAAAGAAAACATTAACATTTTAGCACAGTATGATAAGTTGCCGAAAATGAATTAGCGGAATGCAGCAGCACAATTAAA
Organism: Carabus problematicus; assembly: GCA_963422195.1. Classification (NCBI taxonomy): domain Eukaryota; kingdom Metazoa; phylum Arthropoda; class Insecta; order Coleoptera; family Carabidae; genus Carabus; species Carabus problematicus. The sequence continues at coordinate 10,815,303 of OY728585.1, read as the reverse complement.
AATTGTTATGTTATGTTTATTTTTAGATATTTTAGTTCATTTCATAATTTATTTACTGTTTATTACTGTTTCCCATATGTATTTTTAATTAATTAATAAAATTGTGTGTTTATATTTTTTTCGGTTATTGTTATCAAAAACCTCAAGTCCCGATGTGATCACATTAAGCGGCGTGCACTGTATATATACCGGGTGTATTTTTTAACCTGAAACTTTCAAATATCTCAAAAAATAGGCACTCTAGGAAAAAATGTCAAGTATCAAAATTTAATCATTCTGCGGGGGAAAAACATTAGTGCAAAAAATAGTCCCCCACCCCCCCTCTTTGTGGGAGGGGCGAAGGGTAACTTTGAATCTAAAATAGGAACCCCAATTTTTTATTGCAGATTCGGATTCTACGGTTAAATATACGTACGATTTGAATAAAATATTTTGTTCGGTTCGCTGTAATTGACGAAATTCAATTTTTTTCAATTTCTTCTACTAAGAACATATGCCTATGATTCTGCAATATGTTTTAAATAAAAAATCACGTTTTCATTATAAATACTCGAAATTCATTGTCAAAAAACAAATATCGCGTTTTCATTGTTTTCCGTTAGGCTGTTAATATTAACTTCAGAATGGAGTATTTATCTTGTGCAGTTAAGTTAAGTATAATATCAGTACAGTACAATTCACTCACATTAGTTGAATCTACCTGATGAACATTTATTATATAAGTGAGAATGGCTGTAGTCTACAATGTAATAGAAGTTAATCTTTTTTTCAGTGTAGAATTTTGTATTTGTTTGATTCAATGTTGAAAACTAGTTCAGAGATGAATTCAAACAGTGAATCTTCTGTACATATATTCTCGCTGCTCGTAATTCGTACCGATTTAATCGGATTAATTTTAAAATACGTGCTTTTTGTAATACTAAGCAGGACATCAAAACGGAAAAACAACAGAATAGAGCCAATTGCCACATTTTTATAATTTTATTATTATGGAACTCTACATTTGAATTCTATAAATGAAATAATTAATCTGACCGTCACTGAATATTTATAAAAGTGTACAGGATTATTTTTAAATTGCGTCAGTTTAAAATACATTAATCATAAAATTGTAAATTAATGTTTAAAGAAAACATACATGTTGAAGATTCTTTTAATTAAGGGATATCTCTAAATATCTAGTTTTGTCCTTTTCTGTTTCCCGTTTAAAATCTCCAGTCCCCAAAAACAAACTTGGTAATGACGATGTTTGAAGAACATCGATGTTGAGCCAAAATACATCGATATTTCATTTCCGATGTTTTTATGACATCGATGTTGAATGATTCGATGTTCGATGCTATTTTGTTTTTGTTTTTGAGAGCCATCTAATGGCAGGATGCCGCCCTGGTACTTTATGCGGGAACTACTTTCTTGTGGAGAATATGGCGGGAAATTAAATGAAAGATGAAGTTTCTTTGTACTTAAAGATTCCAGTATGTGAATTTTCAAAAAAAATCCTTTGGAAGTATGGCAACAATTATCTCCTGTATATCCAACACTGTTCAAAGTAGCTCAAAAATACCTGACAACGGTGACAACCTCAGTTCCATCGGAACGACTCTTTTCCAAAGCGGGTCAAATGTTGACTCAGCTACGAAATCGTTTAAAGGACAGTCGATTATCAAAACTTTTATTTGTATTTTTAACATAATTATTTTATTATATTTATTATTATTATACCTGTTATCTTTTTGCAATTTGTTATATAGATAACATTATTTTTTCGTTACATCTTTTTTGTATTTTAATAATAGTGTTTATAATACTTTCGTGTTTGTTTTATTACTTATATCTGAAAAAAGTAAGGGTAACTAGTTTAAATTTAGTAAATATGCATCCAGCATCAATGTTGAAAAATATCGATGTTTTTATTACGATTTATTGGTTACATCGATTTTGCTTTACGATGTTATAATCGATGCCCAACATCGATGTTTCGCTGGTCGATGCGCACCCCTAGACTACAGCAGACTACAGCTATCTCTTTCCACTCTTTTTCTGATTCGCTGAAGTTTATGTATATGCTTATGTAAAATATATGACATTTGTATATACTTGTGCTTATGTCTTATTTTTATTTTGGACTGCTGTGAACACTTTCATTTGGATCAGTTAAGTTAAATCTTTATTTTTATTTTTATGTTTAATTTTATTTTTATTTTCATAGCTGTGAATGTACCTTTACTACACTGGAACTCGATGTTGATGAATGTTTATAAAACGAAACTTTGTTTCGTTGCAGTTTTAACGGATGACATCAGAAATGGCGAATTAAATATTTAAAATGACACGAAACCCTACTTTTACTATACATTTACCTTGTGTAACCGCGCATATAACGAGGACTCACAGTTAGCTTAAAATTAGCTTGTTGTGATGGGACGTAAAACTTATGAATTACTCATTGTAATTGGAACAGGTATTTGCGGCAGGTCCTTATAGATAATTCATTCAAAAAGGACTGCACCATTGAACACACAAGCAATCTTCTGCACACAATCATGTTCAAATAATAACAACGTGCTTACCTTTCATTACAATTTAATGAATTATAAATATAGTTACATTTTGGTTTTGTGGAGGATAGTTTTCAACTTCAATTATTATTAATAAAAATTGTTAAAAATAATAAACAGCATGTTTAATAAATAAATCTAAAATTTATATTAGTAACTGAAACAAATAACTACACACGCTTTATTATTATTTGTGCAGACCTGTATGTATCCTATATTTATGTTAACACATATTTCCACACCATAATTTGCATGCATACTGTAAAAAATTAAATATAAAGAAAACCTACATTATGAATACAAGCAGCACGATGGACATAATTTTCACATAGTGTGCTAAACATGAAAAAATCACATAATCAGCTAGATCCGTGATGCACATCACGCAGCCCGATTTATATATATACCGGGTGTCCCAAGAAATCTGGGACATAGGGATTTAACATTTAAAATTGAAAAATTTGCGATTACTTCTGTATTATATATTTTAGAGCTGTGAAATTTGGTACAGGTGTAGGGATAGGTTATTCGCATTGATTGGTATTAATTAAAATGATATTAATGCCCACATTTCTGATAAAAATGCTTTTAAAAAGTAATAATTAATAGATGTAGCTTAAATACCACTTTTTGTAAAAAATTGTTTATGGCGTTGCTAGCACAACGGTAAGATGCTTATTTGGTAATTTAAATAATTTATAAGTGTTATGGTTCGAATCCGAAGCATCTCGCTACCCCGAAATCTCGCTCGTTCGAATTCTCTCTGGTACGAAATCTCGCTGGTACGATGTCTCGCTGGTTCGATGTCTCGCTGGACCGAATGTATCAGTAGATAGAATAGACCTCCACCACTTTTGCTCTAGAAAATTGTCTCGTTGGACCGAATCATATGCAGTTATCCCGTTGTACACAAACGTTCATTTGGTTGCCTACATTTAGGCATATGTTACCGGCCAAACCCGATTTCAGGATAAACTAGTTTTGCCTATATATATATATATATATATATATATATATATATATATATATATATATATATATATATATATATATATATACTTTTTTTCAAAATTTAATAAACAGAATTAAAACTTATATTAGCCAACAAAATCTATATCTCTTTTTTTTGTTTAAATAATTAATTAATTAATAACGCAATAATAACGCTGTAATTCATATCGTTGCCCGTACATTTATTACCAATAAATAATAAAATAGAGTTCCGTTCCTTAGTTATCCTAAATGTAGGCAACCAAATGAACGTTTGTGTACAACGGGATAACTGCATATGATTCGGTCCAACGAGACAATTTTCTAGAGCAAAAGTGGTGGGGGTCTATTCTATCTACTGATACATTCGGTCCAGCGAGACATCGAACCAGCGAGACATCGTACCAGCGAGATTTCGTACCAGAGAGAATTCGAACGAGCGAGATTTCGGGGTAGCGAGATGCTTCGGATTCGAACCATAACACTTATAAATTATTTAAATTACCAAATAAGCATCTTACCGTTGTGCTAGCAACGCTAGAAATAATTTTTTACAAAAAATGGTATTTAAGCTACATCTATTAATTATTACTTTTTAAAAGCATTTTTATCAGAAATGTGGGCATTAATAGCATTTTAATTAATACCAATCAATGCGAATAACCTATCCCTACACCTGTACCAAATTTCACAGCTCTAAAATTTATAATACAGAAGTAATCGCAACTTTTTCAATTTTACATGTTAATTCCCTATGTCCCAGATTTCTTGGGACACCCGGTATATAAACAAAATCAGTCGAAAACAAACTTTTTTACGGCTCTCAACTTAAAAACGAAATTATATGTAGCCCTATATACATATGCAGCAATGAACTAGAGCAATAATAATAAATAAAATAAAACCCATGTAAAATGAATAACACAAACCAAAACAGATAACTAAACATACGACCGACATACACCTAGAGTCATAGAAGTTTGACAATCTGTCAATACAATTTTAGAAGATACCGGATCGATATATAAATGTGGTAATAATTTAATCCTGTCATGTTATTTCTTGTCTAAATAACATCCGCAAATACACTTTTTAATTAAAGGTTCTCTTGAAATTTACAATGCTCTCCTGAATCACTTCAGAACTTGTAGCTAATTAAATTTGACTCTATCTTTGTATTTGTTAATTGTATCTCTCCGTTGCGGTTAACTTTCGTTCTCTGAATTCTCCCTGTTGTCGAGTTCTCTGTAACGAACTACGTGCCCAACACAAGTTCCGGTTCCAATCAAAAGAACAAAGCAACATCTTCGATTGCAAACATTCCGCCATTGTTTGAAGTTTTTGCGAAGCAGTATGTTAACAACAAACAATTAACGAATTTGGAACTTGTTTCCCAATAGAATAAACAAGAATAATACGTGCGTTCTTGTATATAATTACTGGAAACTTTATCAATATTATTTTAATATTTTTGCAGAATCGTGTTAATTTAATTTTGAATTTGACCTTTCCTTAAATTGACTACTTTGCATGTAAACATTTTGTACATTTTATCGTCCATTTGTCATTTATTGTGAGCACTTTTAAATCGTTATAACGAATTATAGGACTATGTGTTTTAGATACATTAAAAAGAAATTAATTAAAACGAACTGATTACAAACTGTATGTGTATTGGCTAAAAATAAAATAAAAAATTGATATTTATAGGAATAAGGCGCCTTAAATAACATGAAATATAATTCAAATAAAATAATAACCTTGCAAGCGGGTAACCAATATCTCCAATAACCTTGACAATGGAAAGGGGGAAAACAAATACATTTGATCATACATCATAAATTTGTAAATTTTACTGCGCCTATAGCGACTTATCAAGTAAATTACATACACTGAATTCGAAGTCTATTAAATCGAAGTCTGTCATACAGGGTCAACTTTAGGATGACTACCACCGGAATGCGACTTGCAATTAAGCGCAGCTCTGAAAAAGAAAACTCTCTTAGGCATTAACCAGGAAAGAGTTGGTTTCTTGTTGTTGTTGTTGTTGTTCTTGCAAGAGGCGTCCTAATACATTGCATCTTTTGATTACCATCTTAAAAGGTTCACTGTATTTGTATGTTTAATTAAAATCAATATTGAAATTCGACTGAATTACCTATTTGTAAATAAATCATTCTGTCATTTTATTCACTAGAATAGTTACGAATCGTAATTTACGATAAACAGACCTTTAGTATATATATATATATATATATATATATATATATATATATATATATATATATGTATATATATATATATATATATATATATATATATATATATATATACATATATATTAATATTTCTATATTGTATTCAATTTCATTATAATTACATGTAATGTTTTCAACACAAGGAGTAACCAGGGAAACATAAGAACCAGTGCACCAGTGTCTCATACCGCAAAGACAAAAATTAACCGGGGAAACAAACAACATTAACAGCAACAGACAGAGAACCACAGAACATCGAAAATTTAACGACATTAGTGTAAATAGGAACAATATTCTATGCCACATTGCTTCTACAATTGCAACCGTTTACGACTGGCATTCAGAACAATTATATCTATAATTTTAACATGACTTGTGGGGGCGCCGAGCTCATTATTATGCACTGATAATGCTCGAAATAATTAATTTCATGAATAATTCATTAGTCGTAATGCGATAACTAACAACACACGTACTAATCAATAAGCCTAGCGAGACCTGGCACAGTAAAAGAGTAAATCAACGGTATACCTATATAGTGGAAGTGAGAGAATAAAAACGTGACGTATTTACTCTACCGACAGATTTCAAAAAGCTGATTACGGTTTATCTGGTTTACATAATTACACCGTTAACACACTGTGTCTATCTAACCTTCACGACTAAATGTCTCGCCGATAAATCCTATACGCTAGTTATGGTTTTGTTCTTCCATTCCACTGATTGCACTTATACGCCCCCTAATCAATATCGTTTATCAGACCGTCATTTTTTCTATCAACTAATGGATCCCTGTGCTCGCTTCCACAGAAAAACGTCATATGACAAACTAAAGAGCAAAAATATTAACGTATTACTATAAACAAACGAAAAATAATTGTTAAAAAAATTAATCAAAGCTAATTAATTATTTGATATTTGTAGTATTATTTACAACAAAATATTTGATAACAGACAATTATTTAAAATGATTTACCATGTTTATATTAGGTGTAAAAATAAGTTCTGTCCGTTTTGAGAGGACATAATTTTCCACACACAAAAATACAACAAAATAGTCAATAATCTATTTTCGTTCATTATTTACAACTACTTGCACACGTTCTAAAAGTTTTTCGATGCTTCTGCGAAGAAATTCGTCCAATATTCTCCGCAATTCGAGGTTATTATTGGAGAAGTCGCCGCGCAAACCTTTCGAAAGCGATCGGTTTGAAATGCGAAAACCGTCGACGCGCTGTCCATTCATTCATAGCATCTTCTCCATATAGTGCGCAAATATTGTGAACTGCTTTGGAAGTTTTATTCCTTTGATTGAACGCGACCAGAAGGAAGTGTCGAAAATGCTCACTTCTGTCTACTTGGCATTCCATGTTGAAGATCTCTAATAAAATAAAATAATGGTTGTATCGTAGAAGCAAACACAATAACTAGTAGAGCAGAATTTTTTTTTTTAATAATGTATATCCTTTACGAATTTCTATTACTTTTGGCGCGCATTTTTGAATTAAAAAAAACGGACACAACTTATGTTAACACCTAATAGTAAAATATAATCATTTAATAAAATAATTATAGCATTAATAGTACATTAGAGCTAAAAAAGATTCTAAATGAAAATTTAATATATTTATATAATATTTATTATACATCACATATTCAATCGATATTGTGAAAAGTTCAATTTAACATTTATTCTATCAAAAATAAATTTTCAGTCTATCATTCATCCTAATTACACTTAATTAATTTGGAAATTTATCTGTACACCGAAGGCAAAGGGCACCAAAAGTTCATTTTTCTCCGACAATCACCTTTTGACCCTTTGTTATACAATTTTTTGTGATTCTTTCAGAGGTATAAAACACGATATCCTTCAACAGATCAACAAACGAAAAATATACGATAATTTGACTTTTGTAGCAGTCGCCAAAACATCTCGGTACATTCCAAGGTTAGCTGGTGAGCATTCTCTGGACTCAGGCAAGAAGACCCTAACGGGAATTTAGTTATTTTTTATGAGTTAGTATTGTGGAATTCTTTTTTGCCTGGTCGGGCGAATGCTGACCAATAAGAGAAACATTAAACACTTGGAGTGGGGGTGTCAACCCCAAGTCAGTATTGTATTATGAATACATCACTCTCTTTGATTTGAAACTTGTCCGAGTAAACATCTCTCTTTGCTTTAAGATCTGCATTAAGAAAACAGTAACTTCAGTGATGAACGGCTGTAAGTAGACCCTTGTATTATATCTTTGTTAGTATTTATTGTGTATCTATTCAACTTTTATGTAAAAGTGAACAACTCGATTCGTAACAATATATACATTATTTTATCCGCACGTGTATTCAACTATTATTTTATTTCATAGTATATCTGTTTTGTTCCGTAAATTCGGTTATAAACGAAATCCTTCTATCCAAGAGAAAGAGGGTTGGTGGCAGCATATCTCGAATAGTTAATAAATAAAAGCGAATTTCAATATCCACGTACGCCACGTGACAAACTGTTGGCAAGCGGTGGGATAGAACATTTCAAACCAGTTGTACCTTATACTAGTAACAGTCAAGTTCGTTTTTTAATTTGCCGATATTTTTATAGCGTGTATATTTTAAATTTAAAAAATCGAGGAATTAATTACAAAATGGAAGCCATGACTGCCGCAACTTCCGTTATGGGTCTAGTAAATAAGATACCGATGTTTAACGGTAACACAAATGATCTGTCCGTCAAGCAATTCATTGAGCAGGTAGAATTAATAAGCAAAATCGGAAACTGGACCCCAGTAACAACCATTGCTATCGCTAAAATTTGTACTCTCAGGAGATGCGCAGTATTATTTGCAATTAGACAATGAAGATTTAGTGGAATGCCGAGGTGGTTATCTCAAAATCTGTCCACCCTTGAAACCCGTGCGTAAAATATCCGATGTGTCATGTCTTTCCGCTCTATATACCGGTAATATAGAGAAGGCAAGTACATTATGTCATCATATGGTTACCCGGGATAACAAAGCCGTGTTGTACCGTGCTCGACAAGGAAACTCGTGGATATATAGCGTTGATCGTGATGTTTTAGTTTTCAATTGCCCGAGCGAACTTGATCGAAACCGCTACAACACTTCAACCGTTATAATAACAGGTACTGGTATACTGGATATACCAGCGTCCTGTAAAGTGCACGGACCGAACTATTTATTGTTACCCCATTCAACTACTGAGACTAAGATTGCATCCGCTAGTTTCAAAATCATAGTACCGCCCTTTCATCAAAGTATAGTAGAGTCATCTAACTTCAGCGACGTAACTGGTATCACAGACAAAGACGAAATAGCCTCATTAATAAAAGAGATAGACACTGAAACCTTGCAAAATGGCATATCGTTATCAGTATGGAAGGAACACGTTGACGCGTTGCGCTATAAAAAGTACAAAGTAGTCAGGAATTCTATAGGTGTGGGTACCGGAGCAACCATCCTACTCATAGGCAGTTTAATAGTAGTTGTCTACAAGTACAAACATAAGTTTATAAAAAGAGCGAGGCGAACTAAAAATAACGTTGAATTAGTTCACTATCCTAAATTGTTAGATACCGTGAATGTCCAATCTCCGTCATATCCAGTTGAGCTGCATGCAAATGAACCAGAAACCAGATCAAAACCAACCTTCCAATTATTTTAAATAAATCAAAAGTAAAGCAGGTTTAGATTATAAATTCGGATGCCAGAGTCGTAATTGTTGTATGACTTAGGAAGTTGGCGCTCCTATCCGATGGTAGCCAACTGATGTTTTAGGTTACGTGATGTAAAGTTAATTTAGTTTTGTAAGTTTTTGTCTCAAATTTTACGTAACCTAAACCCTCAGTGACTAGTTAAGCAATTAGTAGTTAAGTTCCTTATGTGTAATCTTTGCTGAATCTTTGAGGATCGTAATATTAAATTATGTTAAGTAGATTAGTTCATTGTTACCAGTAGATAAGCTGGACATTATAATAATTTGTTTCATTGTATTGTAATTTTTTTTTTTTCAAGTTTTTAGAACAAAATACTGCGGGATGTACTGAATGTTTTAGTTGAACTGCGCAACGCTAACTCTTGATGGTTGAACTCATCATCGTTTCGAACTATGAGTCCATGAAGAAACACGAGTCGAGAAGTCCAGCCGCATTATTTTCAACCAGTACCAGGACGTATGCACGGCGAGTCACAGCTAGGCTAGCCAGGAGCTTCGCATCGTTGCATGGCAGCTAGTGAGTGACGTTCCACGCTGATGGCGTCGAGCATGATGGATCCTGATGGAAGACTGGAGGATCGAGGGTAATGGCGGACTGCGTGCTTCTTGTCGTGGGTACAAGTTGGCTTTGCGAAGCATTTTGGAGTTTTAGAATGCCTCATAATCCTTGGGAGGAATATGAGTTGCATCCAAAGGGGGGAGGAGTTGTAGCAGTCGCCAAAACATCTCGGTACATTCCAAGGTTAGCTGGTGAGCATTCTCTGGACTCAGGCAAGAAGACCCTAACGGGAATTTAGTTATTTTTTATGAGTTAGTATTGTGGAATTCTTTTTTGCCTGGTCGGGCGAATGCTGACCAATAAGAGAAACATTAAACACTTGGAGTGGGGGTGTCAACCCCAAGTCAGTATTGTATTATGAATACATCACTCTCTTTGATTTGAAACTTGTCCGAGTAAACATCTCTCTTTGCTTTAAGATCTGCATTAAGAAAACAGTAACTTCAGTGATGAACGGCTGTAAGTAGACCCTTGTATTATATCTTTGTTAGTATTTATTGTGTATCTATTCAACTTTTATGTAAAAGTGAACAACTCGATTCGTAACAATATATACATTATTTTATCCGCACGTGTATTCAACTATTATTTTATTTCATAGTATATCTGTTTTGTTCCGTAAATTCGGTTATAAACGAAATCCTTCTATCCAAGAGAAAGAGGGTTGGTGGCAGCATATCTCGAATAGTTAATAAATAAAAGCGAATTTCAATATCCACGTACGCCACGTGACACTTTTAACTGTTTTCAAATATTTTTCATAATCAGATACATAAAATGAAAACTAAATTAGAGATCAAGGGAAAATTTTTATTACGAAATAAAAGTTAATATAGGATTTTCGTACGTTGATTGACAATTTCTTACTTGGATTCTTAAACGAAATCTGTTCATGACGTATAGGTATATTTCCATCTGTCACCCTCATAAATTGAAATTTGATGTGAAAATAAAATATAAAAATCTGCTTCTCGTTTAGTAAACCCCGTTTGGGAAAACTTATTGAAAACCGAAGACGAAAAACGTGTTACATTTTAAAATATTTTGTCACTGTTTACTTTAGCCATCAACAGATTACGTTTAATGTGGACAACCACTTTGTAAAATTTTTATCCACTTTCATATTAATACCTGTCGTATCATATTTTAAATATTATTATTATTATTATTAACCGAAACACATTAAATACCTAAAAAAATTATAACAGCACGAAAAATATCCTCATTACCTCATTGCCTAAAATTAAATAACAAATTAACTAATAATAATATATATGAATTTGGCTAATCGACCCCGTATCGAGGGTCAATGTAACATGAATCAAAACATTTTTATTAGATTACGCATTTGCAATTACAGAAATGTTAAGTAATAATTTCATAGCTATAATATATTTATTTCCCATTATACAGAGTGTTTCAGAACCCCAGGTACTTACTTTAACGGTATATGGTACTTTGGTACTTAACATACTGATCACGGTAGACAAATAATTTTTTCAAACAAAATTAAGAGTAGTTTTCCAAATTTAGTATCATTGGATTTATAATTTAAGTGATAATCAAGTTGTAGCAAGTGCAAACATGTGCGAGCTGGTTCAAATAATTTTAGCAGCACATCACTGGTTATTAGTAATGAGTTATAGTGCAAAACCTTTTCTTGAACATTACAGTATTAATGTATTAATTAAATACAGTATCATTGTATATTGTAAAAATGCCTAATTATGCTTGGACTAAACGTATGCGTAGAGTTGGGTGGAGTCCTAACAAAAACAAAGTGCTCCGTTCCGCACATTTCGCTGAGGATGCATTTGTTATGAATTAGAATACGTGATACAGCTGTTCCATCAGTATTCCCAGCTTTCTCCGCACATCTTCATAATGTAAGTACATACTTATAGAACACGCATATATTTATTACAAATTTATTCGTCCACAAAAATAATAAACTGTATCAATTTCAGGTTAAAAAAACTTGAGAATCTACATCTCGAAGTGTGATCTGAGGAATAACGCCACTCGAGAATGTAAATACCATGGATGTTTCCATTCACATCTTTATCGTATTACCCACTATCATCACTACCAGAAGTTTAAAAAAAAACGGTACATAGCTCGCCACTATTTCAACTTCTGCATTAACTTACCGCAGTTACATTACCTCATACCTTACTTCATTAAAAATAAATTTTTTAAGTTAACTTTAGATCTAATAAATTGATTGATTATTTTGTATTATACATTTATGATTATATCTTCATTTGTTCTTCAAGTAAAAATATCATATTTCAGCAAATATAAATAATTCGGATCCACGAGAAATCATATTAAGAGCTACCATTGAAATAATAGGATATTTGTTTTTATTGTAAGTAATTGTGCAATCTTATAACTAGTGTTTATTTATCCTTGTATTGTACTATAAAATACTCTCGTATGTACGTTAGGACACGGAAGTACTCAAATTTTCTTTGAACTATTATGAAAGGATTTAAAAGTGTTTCGTATTGTAAATGCAAGTGTTATATACACACATGAGTATTCAAAGAAAATTGAAGGAAAATGAAAATGTGGAACTCACACAGCGTCTGAAATGCTTAAAAGATTTCTTGAATTGCAATTTTATATACAGTTCAGTGAAGCGTAAAAGACAAGTAAATCTGAAGTGAATTTACCTGCCCATACTCCTCCTCGCACTCTGCATTATTGAAGTGCATATTTGCAAAGCAAGACTACTTGGTGCAATACGAAGAAAGAAATCCCGTATTCGAGATGGGTTTCCTAGATACCAGACCGGAAATATATATGCATACTTTAAAATAATAATGTGTTATGCAGTGAATAATATATATCTTTCAAATGGATTGGATGTTATCCTTATTTTGCTTTATTCTACACTTCTGTTGTGCGTGGTATTCAGTACAGAGTTCGAAAAACCCGAAACGCACAAGCACTGTGAAAAAGATAGTACATTCAACGACTAGGCATCCTGTTACACAACGTGACATAACCTATATATATTATATATATACAGGCTGTAGAGAAAGTAATGCAACAAGGCTATATTTTTGTTATTATTGAATTTAGACAAAAATGTTTCAGACAAAAGTTATATGGTAAAAAGTACTTTATATTTCTGTGACCTTGAAATTCTCTTAAGTCATTACCCGCATGCGTTACGCTGTGCAACTTTAATTTTTTAAATGGCAACATACCATTTTGACTAAATTTTTGGAATCAGGAAGACTTTTTACTTCCGGTAGTATAAAAATTTTGATGGGTTACATAATCAAATTTTTAAGAAAAATAGGTATTAATTTAAGGTATTTAAGTAAAACTTAAGGAATAATCAGTTTACCTTTGTTTAATTAACAAGTGATGTGACAACTAAACAATTAAAAAAGCTATGAAAATTGCGTTGGTTGTCACTTATCACTTGTTAATCAAACAAAGGTAAACTGATTATTCCTTAAGTTTTACTTAAATACTATAAATTAATACCTATTTTTCTTAAAAATTTGATCATGTAACCCATCAAAATTTTTATGCTACCGGAAGTAAAAAGTCTTTCTGATTCCAAAAATTTAGTCAAAATGGTATGTTGCCATTTAAAAAATTAAAGTTGCACAGCGTAACGCATGCGCGTAATGGCTTAAGAGAATTTCAAGGTCACAGAAATATAAAGTACTTTTTACCATGTAACTTTTGTCTGAAACATTTTTGTCTAAATTCAATAATAACAAAAATATAGCCTTGTTGCATTACTTTCTCTACACCCTGTATATATATATATATATATATATATATATATATATATATATATATATATATATATATCAATTGAATTCCTGCAATAAATAGCATTCAACACGAAAATAAACAAAGAGTAATATCAATATGATTCCTTTGTTAACACATTTTAAAAGCAATCATGAAATTCATATCTTTTTCATATAAATTTATACGTTTAAAAATGCTTTTCAATTTATTTTTTTCAATAAACAAACATTCGTTGTCAACATAATTGATAAATTTTTGATTGAATCAATTATATTTTCAATATATATTACTATTGTGAAATTCAATAGGCAGGGCATGTTTATGTAGTTTTAATTGTGGATTATATTATATTTTAAATGATATCACTGATAAACTAAGTTTCCACAATAGGTATACTGATTTGAGATATAAAATATATCGCAAATATTTAATTTACCTAAATTAATAACATTTTAAACATATTTTTCTTTACTGCCAAAATCCCTAGTAATTTATAAAATATCTCAAAATCAAGAAACATTTATACTGGCGGTGATATGATTAGAAAATGTAATTAGCACTAGCAATATCTTATGGTTTCTGTAGGATGAATAATGAGAATTGTGGTCATACAGACATTTAGAATTAAATAATTCCGTAATTTATTAGAGACGTTAATTAAACTATGTGCCCCCTGCTTGGTTCATATTGTACTCTATTACAATTATATATCTCTTATAATTACTGCGGTCTGCATATGTGTACAATCATGTTATTATGCAAGACAAATTTTAGTTGCTCCAGCCGTATTACAATTCATACTGTATAATATACAATGTACATGCATTGCAGCATAATGTTATTAGAACTGAAATTTCAGGTAATTTACACATTGTATGTCAAATTTAACAACGATATTTACTTTAAACAAAAAATAATAACAATAAATCCAAGTTTTAAAATTAATTATCTTATTTAGAATTTTGTTTAAATAATTTCCATAACAAAAATGAAAACCATTATATATGTTAAGTAGTATAAGTTAAATATTAAGTTAGATTAAATGTTACATGAATCTTTGCATTTTATACTAATTATCCTCAATTTGTTGTAGCACAGGGATGGAATGTCGCTGCTAGAGTACCTATGCGTAATACTCAATGTATGGTGACGTCCATCAGGTCAAGACATTTGAGGAAGGTTGCGCTCATTCTGTTGAGTGAGTAACAAATTGATCGAACACGTGCTCCTGAGTTCAGGATAATTAGTTACGTAATCACTAAACTTCCCAACTTGTATCAGGAAAACTTAGTTTTACAAGAGTCCACTGAAAGTTTTACTTTATTAACAGACATACGTGTTCCTCCTGCAGATATGACCCTGGTCAATACAAGTTCTTGTACTCGAATTCGTTATAAAAGCAGCGAGAGTCACAGATATAAAAATGTCTACGAAAATAGAAAAGATTCAAAATTGTGGAAGTTAAACACTAATATAAATAACATGTCAACAGTTATATCAGTGTCTACCAAACTTTTTTACCCTACGGCACACTGAGAATGGAAATTTGTTTCGCGGCACACCAATTAATATAAATAAAAAATTCTGGGTGTTGGTAACAAAAATATTTTTACACATCTGGGAGTAGAAGTCGGTTTCTATGGCGTCAAAATCGTGACATAAGTTAAGCATATACTCCATAGGGACGAAAAGACTTTTCATAAGGGAGTCATTTTATAACCAAGGTTTTTGTAAATAAATGTCTGTTATCATAGTACGCGTTGCATGGAAACATTTCCAAAGGCTTCTAAATATAACAATTTCACTCCGATTTATTATAATTCATTATTTATGAATTTAAGTGTTTCTACTCCCGATCGTGAAAAATAGTATATACACCTCGGAAGAGACCACCATTTTTCCTTCAATGTATTTGTAAATTACACTTCAGGAAAAATAAGAGGTTTCTCTCTCTTTGTGTATAATATACTAATTTTAATTCTGAACATCTTTATTTACATTTTTTTCTCCAAATTGTATTGTTCAGAAATAATTCAAATTTTACGTAGTAATTCCCTATAGTTCCTGGTTTTCTTGAGATACCCGGTATATACATACGAAGGTAGCTAATATAGATAATGATTTTATTAGTTGATAAATAAACACGTAACTAACTCCTCATCTACCATCTGTCACCGTTTCCGTTTTTTTTTTATTTCATTTCTATGAGAGCTGACAAATCTAATTTGCAAAGAAACAATGAGCAACAGAGAATTAACGACTATAGTTTTTAATCGAGTATAGACTCTAAATCAAAATCGATGCCGGTAACTCTAGTTAGGAGAATGAAGCTTTATACACACCTCAGGAAAAATAAGTGGTTTCTCTCCCTTGGTGTATAATGTACTATTTCACTGAATTTTGAAAATACGCTGAAACCTCGATCCATCATTTCTGAAGAAATTGACCATTTTTAATGTTGTATATGGGAATAGGATATTTGCGTCAAATCCTATTATGATAATTGAAAATGAGACCGAAAAATGATGCATATGAAATAACGATATACATATGTGAGTACGATGCATCGAAGTTTCACTGTATTGCGCTATATTTATTAATACCATACAACAAATTGAATGAAGCTCTCTATACCAATTGTTTTTGAATTATGAGAGTCGTACTAAACTAATTTTGGCGATATAACATTTAATGCAAATCACTATTAAGCATTGGTCATGGTTTTGCAGAAACACATGTATTATGTAATAATTATGAAATATAGTAACTAGAAATTGTTAATATAGAATTTAATTGGCAATGTATGTAGGTACATAACTGCATTTATTAGTACGCTATATTACATTGTTATGTAGACAATGAAGTGAGTATGTATCATAATGGAATATATGTGTCATGTGCGTGATGATAATCCTTACAACATGCGCCCGTCCAAATGGTTATACCTCAGGCGATTACAGTAATACGGGAATTTGAAAACACGAAGTTCCTATCAGACATTACATTAGTTCAGAACAGAACAGATCTTCTAAAAAAAAAAATACTTGCAAATAGTAATTTAACATTTATAAGCTTTACTATTATATTTAAATTTGCTTTATGTTTATCACGATTTGAAGAAAATACAAATTATTTGCTTCATATTTTTCTTAAATGTTTAATATTATTTGCAAAGTCGCTGATTACGTGGGAGCAATGGGACCAGCCGCCCCATATTAGCAAATTGATGGGGGATGAGAGTATCAATTGGGTCCCATAAAATTTTATTTTAAATACCAAGTTAATCCTAAAAGTAAGTATAACGAGTTTTTTTAAAATTTCCTGTGAGCGTATAAAGGCTGGTTTATGATGGATTTACATTTACAAAATTTCATTTATTTATTTATTTAAGTTATTTCTACAATTTTCTCTGGTTCATGATCAATTTCATTTTAGAAATGAACCAATCAGAATGCAGATCTGCAAGCACGTGATTTGTGTCATCTGTCATTGTCTGTATTTGGTTATGTCAAGGATGAGGGTTATATCGTTAAACAAGTTATACATATGAATTTATTAAATACCAACTACGACGATGAAATTATTATTTCCAGTATTTTAATGTTAGGTAGTGCCTATATTGTTCTAAAGAAAAAAAACCGTCGCCAGCGTAGATGGT
The DNA here is from genome assembly GCA_963422195.1 of Carabus problematicus. Lineage (NCBI taxonomy): Eukaryota > Metazoa > Arthropoda > Insecta > Coleoptera > Carabidae > Carabus > Carabus problematicus. Next base: position 10,797,768 of record OY728585.1, on the reverse strand, counting down.
TGGTGCGTCCAATTAATTTAAATATTAATATAAGTGGTCAATATTATAAGCTGTTTTTAAAAATGAAGGAGAATGCCCCAGAACAAATTTTTAAAAATTACAAGGATGAATGTAATCGGTTGTTTCTTTCTTACAGTAAACGCACAAGTAATTGCTAGCGCCACAGTTTCAAATCTGGGAACTATTCTCTGATTGGTCGCATGTAGGAATATCCTTTGGAATATGAAATATATTTATTTGTAAATTTTCTACATGAAAATGAAAATTTGTTAAATCCATCGTGAACAAGCATATGGAAATACTTATGTTCAATTTATATTTTGAAAATAAATGAAATAAATCAAATTTAGTAAATTAAATCCATTATAAACCAACCAAAGTTGTACCAATTTTTAAAAAAGGGGATACAAACGTTGTGAACAATTATCGACCGATTTCACTTGTATCTATTTTTCACAAAATATTTGAAAAAACTTTAGCTCGTAGGTTAATAGAGTTTATTAATAAAAGCGACATTCTGGCCAAACAACAGCATGGTTTCATTAAAGGAAAAAGCACAATATCAGCTCTGGCAAGTATACTAGATGCAATGTATACAAGTTTAGATAACGGTATAAAAACACTTGGTGTTATGTTGGATCTTTCCAAAGCTTTTGACTGTGTTGATCATGTCATACTATTAAATAAGTTAGAAAACATCGGTATACGTGGAAATTGTAATCAATGGATAAAATCGTATTTACATAATAGAAAACAATTTGTAAATTTTAAAGACGGTAATTCCGAAAGTCTAACCATAAATCGTGGAGTACCCCAGGGTTCCGTGTTGGGACCATTGTTATTTCTAATATACTTGAATGACATACATGATGTAATTAATCATGGTAAATATGTGTTATATGCAGACGATCTTACCTTCATGCATTGTGACAATTCTGTAGAGACATTAACACGAGAAACAGACTCGGTAATGTGTAGACTTAGTGCTTGGTTTAATAACTTGAAATTGCATGTAAATAATGAAAAATCTGTATGTATCAACTTTAAAATAACAACTAGAACGCAAGAAAATGTTAGTATTAAGTATAACCATAATGCCATACAGCAAGTAGAGAGGTGTAAACTTCTAGGTATAATCATTCAGCAGAATTTACGTTGGGATGCACATGTTGAAATGGTATGTAGTAAAATTGCACCTTTATGTTACGCAATTAAAAGACTTACTGATACATCCAGTATTAGTGTTGTTAAAACCTTTTACAATGCGAAGTTTGTCTCAATATTGTCGTATGGTGTAATTTTTTGGGGCAGATCGCATTTTGCAATTAGAGTATTTCGGTTGCAGAAACGTGCTCTCCGAAATATGTTTAACGTTAAGCGGAATAGTTCATGTAAAAACTATTTTATAAAAAATAATTTGTTAACTTTTCCATGTATTTATATTTATAACTTGGCTGTGTTCATACATGAAAACAAAGGTAGTTATGTTCAGCACAAAAATTTACACTCATATCTAACTAGAAAAAAAGATGATATTGTTCCTGCTACACACAGGACAAACTTCTTTGAAAACAGTCCTCATTATATTGGAGGCATTATATATAACAGGCTGCCTCAAAATATAAAGCAAAAACTAAATAAAAACAGGTTTAAATATGAACTAAGAAAATTCCTTGTTGAAAACTGTTTTTACTCTTTAAATGAATTTCTAAATTTGTAATAACTTCATGTAAAATACTTGTGACCTACCTTATATCAAATGTATTGATCTTATTGGGCAAATATATTATTATTATTATTATTATTATTATTATTATTTACTCTATGTTACAAATTATTACAAATATTACCCTTGGGAACTGACACGGTGATTTTGGCAGTTTTTCAACAGATCGTATGAGTACTAGAAATCATTTTCCGTAAGGGTGTTAAGGACCGCGGAATCTGTGACGTCACATTACGAGGCTCAGAAACGCACAGTAAATATAGAGACTATATAGCATTTACAGTAATATTCCTTATAAAATGTGATTATTTTAATAAATAAATAAGTGAATAATTATTCAAAGGTCAATTAATCATTATTGTATCATCCAATATCAAAGAAATACATATACACTGGTGCATAAATGGAATAAATATATAAAAAAAATATTGAAAACTCAAGTATAGTTCTTCATGCGTTGGTTACACACTTCATATTTCACATATGCATATTCAAAATATTAAATCTTGGTTGAAGAAGACGGCAGATCCTTGATATTCATTTAAATATGTCTGAAACTAGAAATATATATATATATATATATATATATATATTTATATATATATATACATATATATATATATATATATATATATATATATAAATATATATATATATATATATATATATATATATATATATATAATCTTTTTTACTACAGGTAATTCTTCTGTTTGCAGTATGTCATCGAAATAACTATCCGGAAACAAATCAGGATCATTAGGTTCTTCGATATTAGAAATAGAATTTAAAAATTCTTTGAACTGAAAGTTTTCTTACAGATTCCAGAATTTGTGTTACAGAAATATGATACACAGAGCCACTCATTTGACGATATTGACCGAATTGAACTTCAAGATCGTCAGTCCCTAATAAAACAAATTAAAATTCATTCTTTTGAAATAAATAATTAATCACTAGAATTAACATTTTTGTAGTATGTGATATCGACAATTGTGTATCTCTCGCCAATTTTCCTAATCGTTTACTTCCACTTGCTTGTGTGGTGGACAAATTATCCCCTAAATGAAGTATAACTTACATGAATTTTGTGTAATTGAAAATTACAAATTATAAGTAGTGTTATGTGGAAGAGTACGATTATACATCATGAGCGAATAACACTAACTGACGCATTAGAAAGCAACCACGGTTGCCATAGATAGTGCGCAAAACATTTCGTTGCGATTGTGCTTTGTGTTTGACTATCTCCTATGTACGGACGTCAGAGGCATTTTGGAGCGAAATTACATGATCATTCAATAATAAAAATGCGTTTAATAATTTAAATTAATGTTTCACTTCATCGTTGTGCATCATCAGAAACTAAAAACATTCAAAAATAAAATTAAGTCACATATTTTGTAACAACGTTTATTTAACTAATAACAGTTTTAAATTGTGTTATTGCTACATAATGATTTTTTTTAAGATTTATTTCATAGTACTAAGTTTTTCCATTAAGAGGCTCCCCCAAATATTGGCCCAGAGTGGCCTATATGTAGATTTTTATTTGAGTAGATATAATAACGCACTCTCTCGTTTCTGCACTCTGCCCAATTTAACTAGTCTTTTATATTTATAATTTTGCATTTAGAATTTCAGATTGTTTTTATTGTTGTGGTATATAATATTTGAAATAAAAATGACTTATCATTAATCAAATATTATTTCAATATCAACGTGATTCCCTTAAGGATCCCATGGGCTTCTATTTGGGGGCAACGTGAGAACCTGAAAACCGCAAACACAAAATACAAGCCCATTGGCTTACTAACAGAATACCCTGGTAAGAACATATTGAGAAGACACTCAAATACCACTAGAAATAAATTATTTTCACTGAACATAAAATTCTGGACGAAAACAAGTAAAATATGAATACTCAATATTCATCATATTTATTTGAAATTCTTCTACTTTCTACTATTTAAAATATTGGAATATATTTACATACATTTAAAGTCCGGAAACTTCATAAATCGTCTGCTTATAAATATCGATGGGTGCATTTAAAGCAATAAAAATGAGCCATCTTATATGAAAGAAAAATCCTCCATTTATTTATGAAACTTGGTTGAAATAATAGTGCAGTACGAGTTTCTGAAGAAGTTACGAAGAAACCATTTTTGAAAGGATCACCTATAGAAAATCTGTAGGTGTTATATAATACATCAAAAGATATTAATTGTTCTTCAATTTTAAACCTTGCTAGTTTAATTAGCTTTAAGTTATAAAATCAGTAAATTTTACTATTTTCCCCAGGTAAAAATCACCAGTATTGTTCGATATTCCTATTTTTAATTAATATATTATTCAAATATAAAATAGTATTTGATGAATAAATCGTGTCCAAGTTGATAAAGTTGAAAATAAAATTGCCCGATTTCCGACAATTTTATTTTCAATAAAATAGTATTTTCATTTACTTTGTGAAAATCCATAATTAATAAATTTTATATGAATATATATAAATAAATTACTTTGTTTTACAAGAACATGAAATAAAACAAATTTATTTATATATATTCATATATAATTTATTAATATAATATTAATATTATTTAAGTTATAATAATACAATCAGTGACATATTTATAAAGGTTCGATGGTTTAATGAAGTCCGTAGCTGACCATTCGCCTGTCCTATGCTACAGGCGCCAACGACCACACCTACTCAGTTATCAGAATGTGATGGATTTCCGGTCGAAGGATTAAAAAAATTGATACAGGATAACTGATGCTTTTTTCAATAAAATCGAAATTCTATACTAATATAATGTACAGTATAGAGGAATGTGCTACATTTCTACGACTATCGGCTATCGGACAATTAAAACACCAATCATCAAATGACTACGGAACACTACACGTTCAAAATAGACTCTAATATTTAAATAACACAAATCCGAGAAAATATTGTTAAATAATTATAACCTATAATAATTAGCTGAATATTTATCTACATATACAATTTACAATAATTTCATAAAAATACAACAACAAAAAGTAAAGACACACTATAAAAGTACCGAAATATGCAATATTAATTATTAAAATTTTCGTGATATAAATATTCTTCAACAATGCCAGAGAATATTCTTAACCTATTGATATCTTTAATATTACTGTTTGATTTTGTCTAACGCCGTAACTTTCATTCTCAGATAGTAGGTATTTTATAAAGAAATATTATAACTCGACTGATAGAATTATTTTTATTTGATTTCGATTTAGAAGCTAGAACATGCAATTATTCTAGTATTTTTTTTATCTTTATAGATAGTATCTTAATTATAAGATTATAACGTAGGGTGAAAACGGATATACTATGAAAACCAGTGTTATAGACCAGCCTCCAGCCGAAGGAAACTTGACCACCATTTTCTGTCGTTTGATTCATACATCGCATAAAACTAGATGCATAAAAGAACAGGCTACTTTATGATGAACTTGAAATATCAGCTATTTAAAAAATGTAAAATGTACACTGTGTACATTTGATGATGATGATTAGTAGTGTGCAGTACACAACTCATAAGGTGAATTGTTATAATAAGTATTTACTTACATTTCGTTTACACATTTTAAAATTTTCCAATCCTTTTAAAAACTTAAAATATTTAGTCCATATCTATTAAATATGTATTCTGCCAGATTGGAAATAATCAATTTTCCATTGAATTGGTTTCAGGTCTGGGAAACTGTGGCCACAAAGAGGCGAAACCGATTTGATGAATAAGGAAATTTACTTACTTGTTCCCAGTTAGATGAAATGGAAGATGCGAACACGTCTGTAAAGACAAATCAGAGATATAAAGAACGCTTCGAAACAAATCAAGTGAAAATATCTATAACGTCTAGGAAATCTCCTTGGCATCGATTATTGATTTCTAATTTTCTTTTTGAAAAATCAGGTAATACAGGTGGAAAATTGTTAAGTTTCTCACGATCTGCCCGATTCCCTAGAAAATACTGTTAATCGTTTTCTAATAATATTATTATTATTAGAAATTCAAGAATAATTTGAAACTATCGATACAGCCAAAAAGCTTATGTAATGCTCATTTTTCTTTTCTCAATGAGTTTCCACTAAATGCGAGTTCAATATAAGTGGATTCCACACTAAAAACTAAAAATTAAAAAATGTGTACTCTGTCCTTTCGTTATTGTGTAAACTCGCTAATAGTGAACCCAATTCCGGGTCCCTCAAGTCCACTATAAGGCGACTCCACTATATATATATATATATATATATATATATATATATATATATATATATATATATATATTAGGAACTGTTTATATTATGGTACATAACGTAAAAATGTTTGTAAATATAAATAACTAAGCTACTTAATTAATAATATATTAAAATTATATACTAATACAGGCAGTGCTCGCTTAATGTACACAATGCGTACACAATTTTCGCTATGGTGAGTGAACGTACGTTAAGCGAATGGTGTATTTTGGGTGTATTTCCGACGGATTTGTGTCAGGTTGTGTGATGTTATGTACGTTCGTGCGGATAATAAGTACGTAGCACAGACAGAGAGTCGGAAATAATCATGTACACTATTTTTTGGGTATAAAATATTTTTCTAATCGGATACAAAGTCTTGATTGTTAGAGGATATAAATCTCGAAATTTGCTGTAGCATCACTAAATTATACTAATCGACAGTAGTTTATATAAGTTTATGTAACAAAATAAAAAATAAATTCAATGTGATGATTTATTAGAACCTGGAAATGCTTCTTTCTTTTCGTAAAACTTCTCCATATTTATTTTTATTTTCTAAGTTAACGTTGTCTGCCATACTTTTGTTGTAAATCTCCCAACATTTACATGCATTACCCCTACAGCTTTTTTGTATTTTCTCTAACAGTTAAACTTTGCCTAAATAAAACAAAGTACTATTATAAAATGCAACAAACCTAGGGTTGCAAAATAATAAATACAATGCAATCCACTTATAGTGAAGTTGAAGGGATCAGGAATTTGGTTCACTATAAGCCAGTGTACACACAAGTATTTAGTATGTTATTTATTTAGTTGGAACGCAGTGATACGTTCATTATAAGCGAGTTTCCACTATATGCGAGTTCACTATAAGTGGATTCCTCTGTATATTTCCATAAAAATATCAACTTCATTGAATTAAATGGAGTAGAAAGTTCTCAATACATATTCCATTTCGCAAAGTAACTATGCAATACTAAATTTGTTAAACTAAATTATCCACGATAAAACTGGATCTTAAGAATTTAGCACAACAATTAAAAGTTCGTTGTAAAACTTGAATGTTCAACGACTAACAGACTTTGGAATTACGAATGCGACATTCAAAAAGAAAAAGAGAAAAATTTATTATTGAATCGTACGAAGCGCTTAAAGATTATGGAAGTAGAAATTAAACTTTTGCATAACGGTTTCCTGCACTTTGCACGAAGTAAGTTCACAACTGGTCTACAATTTGAACGCAATTTGTAGTTTTAATGGCTGATTCACTGAAAGCAAGATTTAACAAAACGTTGTCGTACGTTACCCGAATTCAGATGCTTTAGGTACACGATTATACATGATAATTATGCAATAATTTATAAGTAAAAGAATATAATTTATCAGTTTAATTAAATTATTCCTATTTTACTTCATTATATCTGGCTTGGTGAACTATTTCGTTCACAAAACTATGTACATACATATTTGGTTACATGGCATTTCAACACAGGACAATTCAACACACAACAAATTTACACAGCGACATTTCAACACACGACAACTAAACACAGATCTTTTAAAACCGTGAAATCCGAAATGTTATTCTTTGAATCAGAATAATTTGGAAGGCTATTGATTGTTACATTATAAGAATTATAAATAAATGGAACAAAAGGAATGTATAAACTTACATTTACTGTACATATACATGCCAAACAAAGATTTTAAATAGAATAGATTTGAAACTCGCACTTGCACCAGTATGTGCACCTCACCCCGTCTTGCCTACGCTATTGTACATTAGATAAGTGAATTATTAAATTAATAATTATTCATTCTTTTTAAAAATTTTGATTAATACTTTACTCTAAAATACACACTCAACCCCAGCCTAGCCTACCATACCGTACATTAGATAGGTAAAACTATTATATTAATATTTAATTACATTCATTTTTGCCTTACTCTACAAGTACACACCCCACTCCCGCCTTGACTTCCCATTCGTCTCGTTCTGAATTGGCGTACATTATTGATGCACAATCTTTTTTTGTATAAAGGGCCATATATAACTTTGTTTTTCAGTCGCGGGCCGCAAAAAATTTTGTTGCTCTACTTTTTTTCGTTTTCGGCAATGCTCATTTTCTATTGTAAAAATTTAAAAACGGGCCGCAGGTTATTCATCACTGATGTACACCAATTGTTTGTTTAATTGTCGCGTTAAAAGACCTGAATTCATCTGTCACTGTGTTTAAATGTCGCTGGGTTAATTTCTCGTATGTTGAAAAGTCGCTGTATTAATCTGTGGATATTAATCGTAAGTTGAATTATCTGTGTAGATCTTTCGTGTGTTGTCATGTCGGCACATCATATATTTAATGAACTCATAAATTAATTTTAACCATTTTATAAAAAAAGTTAATGTTTTTAGAATGGAACACATTTAACGGACACATACAATTTTTAAAACTGGTTTGTATTTACACTGTGGCTCACACAGATATTCGGACGATCGTAAGTTGTTTGGTTTCGATTAAATTTCAATATTAAACCGAAAATTGAGGATAATTGGTATTAATTGCAAAGATTCATTCATAAAAAAAGCAAAAAAAAAATAATTTTCCACTGAATATTTAAAGCATAATAACCTTTTAATAAATTTTGCGCGTCACTATGATATTAGATTTTTTCTGTAATATTCTTATTTGTTACGTTATCCTTATCTCCACGATATATAGCCGATATGAAGTAATAAATAAAAACAAATAAGTTTGACGTTTAATTGTAATATTTGACAAAAGAAACATTTTTCTTGTTAGTAAAGCAACTTGTATACAGGTATATAAACGAAAGGAACATTGAACAAGTGAACGGTAATTAGAAAAATTCATGAAGTACTCACGATTAAACTAGACAAATCGTGCATTTTCTTTTGTAAAATGGATTAGGGATGAGCATATAAAACATTTGATAGAGAAAAAAAACAATTGTACAATAATAGTGTAGCTTGAACAAAACCGAACGCCAATGCAGTCAATAGTAAAGGGAAGTTCCTGTCTGCCAGATTACAATGGAAAGGACGAAAATTCGTGGAAAAATGTGAAGAATGATGTAATTTTTACAGACAATTCTAATTAAAACATTCTCTGTTCACATAGCAATATGATAGTAAAGTTAAAGCGAATACAATCGACTGTCGTGTACAGTAGATGAAATGTTCTGATTCGAGGCGGTTAAACAATAGCCCGAGTAGAAATATTGACTTTCGTGGTATGCAATATGAATAAAACAAAATAATTCTACATTTTACGAGCAAACTTGTTTAAATGTAAAATGTTTACCAATTGTATATTAGGATAGTCGTTAATTGGAGACTGAAACCATTTTTATCGGGCTGCCCCCAAATCGGCTCCAAATAAATAAAAACAAATCCTGTATTTATATCAATTTTTATTTTAGTATTGAAACCTTAACTGCATGCCTTACAGTTTTCCATTTAAAACACATGGGGTTTTACGTTCTTTGCAGTTAACATTATATTGAAGAACTAATTATGGGAGTAAGCTGCTGTATGGGAAAAAATTGTCACTCGCCTTCCCTTAAAATTTTATTCAGATTATTTCATGCCAGTGTAATGATATTTATCTATTTTAAATTCTCGAATATTGTTGCTCGGAATCTTGGTTATTGATGTTATTCAGTTTCTTTGCACTTTATATCAGATATTTCGTCATTATTCAATATTAAGTGAAGATGAAAACGCAGTTGACAGTAGACACATTTTTAAGTATTGCCTATTTTTTCTCAATAATTTTTTTCCGAAATTCAAGCAATAATGGCTTTTGCTATCCATAATGCATTATCAAATGCACCAGGGTAAATTAAACACAATTCAGTGATTAACGGAAAGAAGTATTCGTTTGTCGACGGAACAAAAAATAGAAGTAGTCCATTCTGAAAAATGGCAATAAACATCGTAAAAGTCATCCCCACGCAAAAAGAGACAAAACTTAAATATGTGCGACTCATTTACATTGTTATGGACAAATTCACGGTAGAATTGTATACAATAATATCCGCAAGAAATTTTTTGCATTCGAAATCACAATTCCTTATTTGTGAATGATGACAAAGCATCTCATATAAAGGCAGAGAAACCGAAAAACATCAATAAACATATATTTTCAATATTTATAATAAATAAATAGCATTATATTATCATGAGATAAACCAAATATAATTCTAAGAGTAGGAGTTTTTTCTAAACAGCAGCATACTCGTAGACTAATTCCTGAGAATTTTTAATTTTTTGGCCCATAATGAGTCCTACAGTAAAATGTATTTTAAATGAAAAACTTCAAGTCTTGCGGTCAAGGGTAAATGTTAAGAACGAAGATAGAAATAATTACAGGATCTGTTTTTATTTGCAACCGATTTTGGGAGCAGTCCGATAATAATTCGTTCAGACCACAATTAACAACCAACCTATTGAATATACAAACGGTATCATTGGTGGCCATAAAATCCGGAACCACGTATATTGACTTTTAAACATATTTTTAATCTGCCTCATTTTTAAATTGCTCAGCTTTCAAGAATATCGTTATAATTTCCTCATCACCGGGAAAAAGCTCAAAAATAATTGCAGGAGAATATACATTGACCGAATATACAAAAAACAAATTTGTCAACATTCATAAACATTCAAAACGGACTATATACGAAGAATTTTATGCAAGAAAATATTAATCTGTTTAGATTTTATACATTTTTAAATGTTGACCGAATTCTAAAGTGACGAACTAAAATGTCATCTCTTCATCAAAGCATAAGTATTATAAATGAATGCTCTTTTCTTTTAATACTGAATATTTTTCATCCCAAAACTGTTTAAAAAACATATAAACCATGGTCATTAAAGTGACACTAACAGAGATCCTTTTCCTTAATTTTATAATTACTTAAATCAATTTTAACAGATATCCATATCATTGTCTACCGTTATATTTCCTGAAAATCAACATTATTATAAAACTTATATGGTAATCTTACCCTAACAAAAAGCTTATTTAATATATACTAATGTCAATCATCAGCACCATCACTATGATTCAGATTTCCGTAATCTATAGTCAAAACAAGATATATTTGATCATATCATAACTGTAAATTGAATCTATTATATGTAAATTATAGGTAATTATTACAGAAATATACGCGTAATTCACAATATACATGAAAGTTAGAATGTAATAGCGAGAAAGTAATAGAACTAGTAATTAAAGTGTCACAATTGAAAGGAATTATTATTACAAAAAAATGTATAAGTGATTAATGACATGTTTATGCTACTTAATTAAAATATTTCATTTCAAGTAAAATGCGATGCTGTGGTATCACGTACTAATTTTCCGGCGAAAATTGTTTACGAGCGATTAAATTAACCTGAAATTTTATCCGTTAAATTAAAAACCCGTTAAATCGAGAGTTTGCTGTAAATATGCTCAGAATAATGGACAATGTATTGGAAAAGAATCAAGAAAGTTCAAATATTGTAGCACAATATACATGAAAATAAATAATACATGCATTTATATGGGTACAAAAATTAATAATACTGAGGAACAAATCTATTTTACAAATAATTCAGTTTTTTTTTTACCTGCAATATAATTATATGAATTATATATCTGTTCAACTCTCCCTGCAGACACTATTTAAGTCTAATTTTAATTTTTTCGTAGCATACTTTCAAAACATTTATCACGCAAGCCATAAATTTATAATTCACAACGAAGATGACTTTTTAGTCTGAATATTTTTATACATATTTTCACCTTAAAATTACTTGAAAACACTTATTCTTCAAATTTTGTTTAACATCAATTATAAGGAATTTAGTAATACATTTATTTACACTACGTAACTGGATAATTTATAATAGAGCGCAAACCTCGTGTTACCTCACGAAATGTCAAACAACAACTGAAAATCCAAACGCGTATTCGAAACTGTACGTTGAAATGCGCTGAAACTTCAGTGCGCATGATCTGTTTCGTTCAAATTATTAAATGTACATAAATCACTTATATAAATATATGTCTAGTATATTTGCTCGTAATTAAAAGTATGTATAGGTATTTACCACAAAGAAAATTATATATTTTAATTTTCAGAGATCAAAACATTCAAGAAAATTATTATCTTGTTGCTTCTATCATAAACGAAATTATATGAATTTGGTATATTTAAAAGATTAATCGATAAAAAAATATTTTCAAATTATTTTATAGTCTTGAAAATTAAATCTCCGTTAATTAATCTACGTACATGTATTCTATATTACAAAAATTCAAATAAACAGTACATTATACACCAAGGAAGAGAAACCACTTATTTTTCCTGAGGTGTAGTTTGAAGCCCGAGGGCGAAGCCAGAGGGCTACAAATACAATCGAGAAAAAAAAAATTATATAGCTGGGTAGGTATTAAAATAAAAAGATTTGATATATGTTTGAAATATGTACCTATGATGATAACTGTTCAACTACCGTAAAATATTTTGTATTTCCGAGAAATTTAAGATATATCGGGTGTGGCAAGACCGAGATCAAACTGCGAGGTTTACCAACAACTAAATAGTGTGAACTAGCGTTTCCGATTGTCGAACAATTTTGTAAAAATCTTACATTACACAAAAGCATTTAATAGGGCTGCATGCATTACATATTTTATAATCGAAATATTGTCATGGTTTCGAATCTTATTTTACTGTCTCTCATTTGAATCCAGTACAATTTCCATTATTTTGGATCTTTTTCTTTCTGGTAAATCTATTGTTATCTCACCGATTGCTTCTTCTTATTTAAATTTGTAATTGCAACTATTTATATAAATTGTATATTGTACGCCACAAAAGTAATTTCAGTTCATATTCTGGTTGAAGTCGATAAAATTCACAGAAATAAGTGTTCAGATTCAGAAAAATGGTGGGTTAGAAAGATGTTTTGTTCGGATTCGGACCAAGCCCTGTCGCTGTAGTATTTAATTCTCACAATCAAAATTTATTCCTAATTACCAAGAGTGTGAATCATGCCTTCTCTATCACGAACATTTGAATATTTTTAGACTGATAGATTAGTATGTTCTCTTTTTATCTAGTACATATCTCTGACTTTGTACTTAACGTGACAAAGTCAGTATTGCGAGACATAGATTTCCTGACCTATGTGTTTCACAATGTATAGATTTTTTAAAATTCGTCTTAGCATGCAATAAAATAAACCCTACATCCACTGGCTGCAATTCGCGCAAAGGAAAATATAGCAGTTTATATACAATCCAATATCTTCACTCTCATTTAGCTCAAAACTTGATTTTTGGACATTGCCCCTTACTCAGTAGATATATTATAGAAAACACTGCTCTAACCAACTGAAACAAATTATTCTAAGTATCTAAGTCAACCCATGACCATATAGCGCAAATGCCTAGTCCGAGTCTAGACCGAAAAAGCCGTACAAGTGTAACGGCTTTTTATAAGAATGGGCTCAAGTTCTTTCATGTTCCTTAATCCATTTATACTCCGATAAAATATTTTAATAATATGAATAAATACAACAAAAATAAAAAGAATTGCAACAACAATTTTCCATTTCAAACTGTTAGAAAATTGATTTTATAAACAAATTATTGATTAATAAATTTAATCAATTTTCCAGATAAAATGATATACGACATAACATGGTATGTTAGCCGTACTTAGACGTAGCTAATAATTATATTTTACACCAAGAAATAGCTAATTGTAAACCGAACATCTATAAGTTTATTGGTTTACGCGCATCGTATAATATGCATGTTTAAAAAAAAAATATTAATAACTCGATGAAGAAAAAAAAACAAACTACGTTAGGATTTTGGTAGTTGTACATTATTATAACACTTGAATAAATAATTTTTTATATTGCATTTTTTTTCCATGCCAGTATTTATGTACAGAGAATCGAAACATATAATTATTAGCTGGATATCAGTAATATGGGGTGGAGAGATCAAAATATAAAATCATTTGTCGCGTGACAAGCCTAGCACGCGTGTACTTATTTACCATCTGCCTTAGATGAACCAATTCTTAATTTGATATCTGATCTGAAGCAACAACTTTGTTTTACTATATTGCAACGAAATAGTAAGCTGAATTTTATGGTTGTGTGTAAAACGTAAAAATAGGATAAGAACATTGTACATATTAGTCTTTCAAGTATTTACATAGAAGCATATCATCAATTTACCTATTTTCAGCTCCAAACAACCAATTCATTCATTACAAAAGTTAAATGCCTTTAACTGCAGATTTTTTTATCTAAAGAGGTGAACAATATTTGATGAATGTGATGTGTCAGTGCCGAAGTACTTCTTAAAAGAGATGGGTCGAATGTGGTACATTTATAAAGAAGATCAAGATAGCTTGGGTCAAGCTGGCTCCTTTCATTAGAAACTTCAGAAAAAAGTTGCGGAAGATTAAAGTAAAACTCGTGGCCAATCTCGAACTGTCGGCTTACAACCGGAGCGGATAAAAGCAAATCTTTATTCATAGGGATATGGCTGACCTTTTGATCAATTCAGTCTGCAGTGAAATATATACCTTACGCATAACGAGCATGACAACACAAACGAACAGACTGGTCTTGAGCTGATTTTGATACCATTTGCATTGGAGATGAACTGTACAAATATTAATCTATAATTAATCACACCGAACTTGCGCTTACAAGTAGCTAATCAAAAAGCCGTTATTCTTTTTTGCATACATTAATTTAAAATTTGAATAAAAATCGATATTTCTTTTTTTCTTTTGTTCGGATTGACACTAAGAGAAATACAATTATATATTGGAATATTTAATGTTACATATTCAAACGATATCGGTTGGAATATACATATTTGTATTTCAATTTACATATTATACGTTACATCAAACACAGTAGTAAATCTTTATAAAGGGAGATATTCAAACACTTATCTTTATGCAGTCTTGTAAGCAGCTTAGATTTTTTTATAATAAAACGGAAAATAATTAGACATTTTCGATACAAGTCCATGTCTTGCTACTAGCTGAATAATATACAACGGCTATTGCAAATTAATATTATTCTAATTAATACTTAACTGAAGAAAATCTTCTAATTATAAATTGTTATGTAAAGCAATATGCATACAAAACTTAACATAACATATTTCAGTTGCATGATTATTATAGTTTTATTATTTATAATCATGGTTACAAATTACAACATATGAAGGAGTTCAGTTGATCCAACATACACTATTTTAGTTTTGTTACAGCAAGCATATTTCGATATTCACACAGGTACAAACACAATAGTAAATATAAGCGAATTCTGTTTTTGGTTAGGACGATAAATTACAAATCTCACGGGAACATTGTAGCTAAATTAGCCAAGTGCTAGTTAATGCATGTATTTATTGTCGGTATAGAATTATTTGTAAATTCAAACATTCAAAGGATAATTACAATAAATACTATTTTACATCGATTACAATAAAGCGGCACGTGTATTTTTTCACTTGAAGCTACTAGAATCATCTAAAAAAAAGATGGTGTAAGTAGCCGTGAAATTGAAACTATTTCCCAATTCAGTGACTGGGTGAAAGCATCTTTTGTTGAACAGATTTCAAACGAATATAACAGAGAATGTGAAAGCATCTATCACTATAGTAATTTAAATAACGGGATAAGAGCAAACAGAAAATTCAAATCTTAACTTTTAAAATTTATTTTTCTTAGAATTTATATTGATTCGTTCTTTACATTTGAACTACACTTCGTTCCTTTAAATTATTTAATTGATCTTCAAATTATTTCTTATAGATTTTATTGCATTTACATAAATACAAGAAATAGATATATTACACAAAATACATACATATAAAGTTATGAGTATTTGAAAGAAAATGGAAGTAACTGATTATATGTATATACGTCACTAAATATTCTTTATAGAGTATCTACGTAGTTTCTTAACAGACTTATCTATTTGGAAATATTTACTTAGCCTCGCAAAGCTCCACTTTTCCTCGTATATCCGTTAGGTGGTTATCATCAATCAATCACGACTAAGCACGTTATTAACGGGTACTTTGATTAGGGTTTAGAAGAACTGCCTGTCTAAATCCCTTGGTTTTCATCCGCTCTGTTCGACTACTAGCAAGCAGCCCACAAGAAATCTAGGTCGCTTAGTGGCGATGTCACAGTCAGACCGCAACTCAACGCCGTAATCACGGGTTCACGCCGTCTTTACGATCCACACTATACAGTACCATGCCTGTGTCGTATGTGCAGTTGATATAAGGCACCGCTGATTACTCTGCCACGCTCTCTATACTTGCCATAACTATTAACACACATACACAACACCCTTCAATACATCTATCTGCACATAACTTATACATAAATGAACATTATATGTAATACGCAAAATTATTTTAGTCAGCATTATCAGTATGTATAACAGTGAATTAAGAGATACTAATACTGTACTATGATATTCATGCTTGTCAATCCTCCAATTAACAAGAAGAGATGAAAAGAAGAATGATGACCAGAACCTATTTTAACCTGCAATTCTAACATATTTGTCTAGTTCTAAAAATGCTGAAATTGCAATTGTGCAGTCGTTAATACACATATTTTTTTCTTAGAAACATCCTCGGTAATTTTCAACACTTTTATAATTTTATGTGTTTTGTTCAGGTCTAAAATTTACTTGCCATAAAACAGAGTCTGAGGATGACAAATATTTAGTATGCTAGTCCATTTTCTTCATTAAATCGCACTCATAGTGTTATCAAGGTCACTGTTCCTAAGCTCCAATACAGTACATACTACATTCTATCAGAACAATTACTAGAATCATAATTTAATACACTCACATATCTAGTCAACATTACAAATAGATACTATTATTTAATTACCACCTACATCTATTTACACCTAGTTACTACCAACCGGTCATATTATCACATTCCATTAGTAACTTAAATATTAATTAGATAATAACTAGTGAAATAGACAATAATATTACGTATTCAGAAACCAGTTCATAAGTTAACAGGTTAATATATTTTATCTGAATGAAATATCTTCAATGTCTGTGTCAAGTATTCCACCTTGTGTGGCTGGTTCTCCAATATTACGTATATTAGTTTTATATCTCCTTTCCACCTATCGATTATTGACACATTTCTAGATGTTATAAATACACCTTATATGCCATATAATATACTGGCGTAACCAAGGGAGGTGTTTGACACCCCCCCCCCCCTCCCTAATAGGAAGATAGTTACATAGCCCCGGTCAACATCTAAAGCCATCGTTGCTTCCATGTCCCAAATTACTACCATGACAATATGTTCACCTTAGTTTAAAAAGCAACTGTGTTTTACCTTAGTTTTGTTTTTATTTCTAATTCTATAATTAAAAAAGACTCGTTTTAGTTATAATTATTCAAAAAATCCTGGCTACGCCACTGATATAATATATGACTTTCATTAAGGAAACGTCGACATCCATTACTTCGCTCGATTAGAAATTGCATACAAACTTACGTTAAATCTTACAAATTGCACCATTAGTAATGGATTTTTTTGTCAAGGGCCCTTCTGACTGTCACCTGGATCCGCCATTGTATATCATATTTATCCAATTTTATCTATGCAATATTCTGTGTATATGTCAATTGCAGACGCTAGTAACAACTTCCTATGCCGATCTTGTCAGGCTGCGCTAAACATATGTACATGTATTCTCGTTATCCATTCCACTGAGTATACATACGTATGTATATATCATATCTAGAAAAAAATACTTCCATCGCATCAAAAATATAGTTCATCATTTATCTTATCTATGAACAATCCAATCAGTTTAATATAAAACACGAATTGAAATTTCATAAAAAGGCAATTTGAAAATGTTGTACCATTTTAGATTAGTGAGCAAATTCATATTTCTATTTTATAATTTGTTATAGTGTTGAAGTAAAATCTGTGACCCATGAGATAAACATTAACTATTTTTCTAACTTTTGTTACACTTTCACATTTATATATGTAACTAAGCAAAATCCGATATTTTGCTTAGTATGGATAAAAAAACACCCTGTGCTTGATGTCATGGTATTTTGTATTAGCGACATTGCATCAATCGTTTTCTAATTATAGGCTTTCGAGTAACGTACTTTAAAAACATCGTTACCTGAAGAGCAAATGATTCAATCGTTTAAGAAAGCGTTTGTTTTTTTCGTCCGGTGTGTATTAACAAATGATTTTGTATAAATTTTCGTAGATGTAATTTCCGGGTTTTGTACATTTCGCATTTTAGGACTAAATTCTATAGCACTAATAAATAAAACAACAACAAACAATGACAAATCAATATGCCCTAAATTATATTATCTTTAAATCTTTCTATTTATTTGTTAGCCACACATTCTACAAATAAAAACAAACACTGCTACAAATACATTATGTCACGTACCAAGTAAAAAGTAAATAAATTTCGCACTTAAAAAACAGTATGTCGGTAGCGAAATTCTTCATTGTTATTTTTTCAGCGAGTTTAATTTTTTCATGCCATACATTAATGTCGAATGGACGTGGACAGGGGACCGGTGTTCAGCCCCAATGCCACGGTAGTGCACGATGCTACCGTTCTGCGCTGTACCGTATTTTACACTGTTTCACAACTCATAATTCTCAAAAGTCACCAAGCGTGAAAATAGAACAAAATTTTCAATGTAACATATGTAAACAATTTTAAATACATTTTTATAATTAGTTAACTAAATAATGAGGAAGTAATCTCTAGATACATACCTAAGTATATACATAACATCACGCCTTTACCATTATACTTACGTATATACATACGTAGCATACATTTTTTTGTGGAATGCAAGTCACATATGGCAATGTTCGAGATGAAAAGCTAACTCGTGTATTTTATGTAACATGTTGCCATGGTTATTTCTTCGGATTTTTAAAAATATTTTCGAATTAATATTTTCTTGTTCATATTGCGTTACCCTACACCAAGCATAATTAACACTTATTGAATTCAAATACCGAAATCCTAAAAATTTATATAATTAAATAGCAATAAATCCTTCATCTATTATAATTACAAGTAAAGATTATATAATTTTTTAGTGATGCATTCTAATATAATTCAATTATTATACACTGTACCCATGGTAAAACGTTAAAGCTTTCAATTTTAACGAATTCTATGAATCCCTGGGACACGCCTTAGGTCGGTTTGTTAAATAGTAATTGACAAAAATTTTATTTAAAAATGTGTACATCCATTTATAAAGAGTATGCACTAGTTCTAGGCCTATTGGTATTTTTTCTCCATGTGGAAAAGTCCGTCTTTTATTTTGTACAGGTTATTTAGGGGACTTTAGTATTCCTGTGCTAAGCTCGATGTTGTTATTCTGTACGCACCGGCGCTTCAGGTACAAATGGCGTCTGTGAAACTATGCGACGTGGCTTTGACCCCAAACAATTAATCAAACCGGGGGGTCACACTAACCTCCACTGACATCGGACAGATCTGGTGTACATTGGATTATTCAATTATTTCATCAAATATGTTTCATAGCATTTGTATACAAATATTTCATGAATGGAAATATAACAAAATTTGATTTAACATTTATCTTTAATTATGCAATGGAAACAAATTCATATTGAGAAACTATTATTAAATAATAATGATTAGTAATAAACAATCTACACTACCTGTTACGCAATGCATATTTGTTTTTTAATTTATGAATATAGCTATTTCCGCACGTTATCGCTTATTTATTTTTAACTTTTCATTAAAGTAATAATAATTTTCAACTAGCGTTTAATTAACCATTTTTATTGTTTATATAAATATACCGCAATCACTTGCTGTTAAGTTGAGAAACTCATTTTGGTTTTGAATATTAAATAGGTACGTAGTTATGGCCCCGTACAGGTGTGGTCATTGTCCTTTAATTCAAGTTGATATTGTGGGGTATATTGTTCAATTTTCAGCGACCTCGTGTTTCTATCTAAACCTCTGATCTTAGTTAAATGCACATTCAGTGTAATTTGTGTACGAATTTAGTGCTTATTTTACTGCTATTAACCATTACAAAGGTTTAGTTAATCTGCCAATGGCCAAACTTAACGAATATTTGTTTTAATATTACTGTACTGTAAATTGACATTTATGTTTCGGTACACAAATAAGATTACCGAAGGATTTACACTTTTAACATACAAAGAAAGGTATACCTGTATATGCTAAGTAATGTAGGTATAATTGTTAATATATTTTGTAAGTTATTATTCATAATTTTATCTCACACATGTTATTAGTATTACAAATTAGTTTACTTTTATAATAATTTACTAGATCCAACTAAATATTTTGCATATATAAAAGATATAAAGGTTATGTTACTATTTTATACATGAATAGAGATTGTTTTTCAAATATCTTCATAAGTTATTCATAGTCTATCCCAGGATATATAAAGGTATTATGAATCGTATGAATATGAAATTGTATTTACATAAAATAGAAAGCAATTCCAAGCAACCGGGCTATCGTTATCGTTTCTCAAATAACTGTTTCCTGAAATAATACACAATATCCTCTCTTAAAGCATAATATTATTGTTCGTTGTAGGTATTTACGCAATCTACACTTCACAGTATCCACATATTACAAACTTGGATCTAGAGCTTCAGATTATCTCAAAAATATCCATTTGATACTGCCTCTTGCGTAATTTTGCTCTATGCTTAATAATAAGGCATAAAAACCAATTTACACCTGTAAATGAACCCTTAATATGATACTATCCATTTCATGTAACTTCACATCTCTGACAAAAATTCAATTTTCCCCCAATCATTATTCGTTCACGCTTAATCTTTCATCCTGATACAACATGAAACAACCCACAGAATTAATCAATAAACAGAATATTATGCTCATAAAACAATACTATTAATTACAACCAAAATTGAATCGTACACATTTAATAAACAGCATATAAGTAAGAAATGAGGGTTTTCGTCCAAAGAGATAATTTCCGAAATGATTATTTCCATAAATTCAAATATCAAGGCCCGGTCGTGATGCCGGATTAACGCATCTCGGTTCAGCACGCAGTTCATTCGCTTGGAAATATTAATTATTTCCCGTTCACATGTCTGTCCGGCATACATCCCTAACTTCTCATTTCCTTCATCCACACCAAACTAGGAAATGACGTTCAAATATTAGCATTTCATTTTTCTCCAATTCCACTTTTTACTTTGTTTAGTTCACAAGGGCTGTTAGTCGCATGAAATATTTCATATTTTCATTACATTTACTGCTTGAACATGGGAAATGAGAAGTCATAAATCTTTCACCAATTCCAAGAGTAGATTTGATACTCAGTAAGTAAAATATTAAACAATATTTCGAAGACCAAACAACAAGAATACACCACGTAACTTTTCCGCGTGAAATATATTTCTCTACATTTTAGAAAAAGTTTACAAACAAACATACTATATATATATATATATATATATATATATATATATATATATATATATATATATATATATATATATATATATATATATATATATATATATATATATATATATATATATATATGTTAACTTTGTAATACAGAAGGGTACATGATTAGCTGGTTTTTTTACTTTCTTATGCATAGTATAAGGAAAGTATAGGAATCATGAAAAATTTCGATTGCGAGAATTTGATGGAAATACACGTTTTGAGGTCCCCTGAATACGTTTTGACTATTTTCTCAATGATGTATGTATGTATGTATGTATGTTTGGCCGTATGTTCATTATCTCAAAAACGAAGAAAGCTAGAGTAATGAAACTTCATATTTAAAAGTTTTTGGAATTGGCGAAGAGCTGATTAGATTTTGGGTATAATTAGAAAACCGGAAGAGGAAGTTTACTGAACACAGAAATTGTAAATTTCAAATTATTTTAAAAACAAAAATGATAGGTTAAAATTTTTCAAATAAAAGTTGTAGCGAATATTATTATGAAGAAAAAATGTTCTATACATTTTTCATCTATCTTTATTCAATTTTGAGTAAAATGTATTTATATATTGGCATATATTTAGAATATCATATATGCTATGAAAACAAAACAAAGACAAAATATTTACAGAAATACGCATTTTAAACGTCAAATATGTTCCAATTTAAATTAAGTATAAGAAAGTAGTGTGGTGACCACACCAGATTTTTTTTTATTTAGAATAGAGTAGGACTACATCTACATCTTGTCAATATTTTATTATTATTCTTTTAATGTATATAAGGTCTGTGTATTGACCAAGCTCAGGTAACGACAAGGACATTCCTATTTTTGTTGTGTTATCTCTTTTGTACACGTGGATATAAAAAACCACAAATAAAAGCTGAAATTCACAGCATTGCTAGAAATTGCCTCATTTCAGTCATAAAGAGGAATATGAAAACCAGGTCACGGAAAATTGTGTTTTTACATCTAAAGGGAAGCAAACTCAGATAATATTTCTATTAAAATTAAGCGAAGGAATAGTATAATGAAGATTTTTATACATTATATGAATGATAACCAAATTGAAGATAACATATAGTGCCGTCGATTATGTCGTATTGAGAATACTGAAACAAAATAATACTTTCAACCCGATGAAGTTTCGCTTCTAGGTACGCTTCAAGTTACTTTCACCAAAAACAAATTGATTTCATAGTCAAGAAAACTATAACAAACAAATGTAAATTTGTAGTCATACAAATAATTTTCTTTTTAATCGGTCAATGCATAGCCTGACTAACAGACTTCACACTCGTATAAAGCAGGACGTCAAGGGACGTTACACATTATAAAACAAGAAACATGAAAGTCTCGTTTGCACTATATACAAAATTCGCTTGTTATTTAACATAACCAAGTCTCGGATAAACATTAGCATAAATGTCCCAGGTATAAACGCACACCGGGTCTTACTCTTTGATAAAATACAGTCTATAAACATGTAGAGTAAACTATTCCAAACTTCAAAATCACTAACGCTTCTTTAATTAATATTACTATTCAGTATTTACCTAATACAATGACAGGTTTGCGGCTAACTTTTCCAAACACGCCAAAGTTGCCGTAAATGTTAAAAACGGTTTCATGTACAACATTTTTGTTGGCGAAAACATATAACATAAAATAAGTTATTTCAAAAAATACGTAAATCTTGTATTAACAAGCTTGACAACACCGTAGTTACCGCTCTGTACTACTGTATACTTTAATTAATAATGTCACATACAGGTGGAATATTTGAAACAAAAAATGTGTCATAATAACAGAATTTCATGAATTTTACAGTCATATATATTCTGATCAATATCATATTATATGTATATTTTAATAAAAGAATACTATATTAACTGATATATTGCAGCTAATGAGCACAATGCAACTAATGATAAAATTATCCGGCTAATATTAATATTATCCAATGAAACTAAGTAATGTTGTGTTAGAATGTTGAAAATGTTAACCTTAATCAGAAGTAGGGAACTAGTAGATGAATGCAAAACTCCCCAAACACCTAAAGGTAATTCATCTTAGTTTTCACCGATTACCTTTCCCAAACAAAATTAATTTTGCTCAATGCAACTGCATACTGTGCCAGAATGATGTGTCTCGAGAACGCTAAAGTCTATCAAACTACAGGATGCCAGTATAGCTTGCTATCTACTCTTATGATATACTCTTACCTTACTCTACATTATTCAAATTCTACTATACTCCAATCATAGTGTAATCTACTATGGCGTAAAATACCAATAGACTAGAAGCAATAGTAGCGCTTTCAAATATTAAGAGATTTTCAATTAATGTATTTATTTTCTTAAAATCCATAATTTTTATTTCACTGGTGCTACCACCGTACACTAGAGCTTTGGAACGTCAAATTTCCTCGAGCCGATTTTGTTGGGAAAATAAAAATTCATCACATATTTAACATTCTTATATATATATATATATATATATATATATATATATATATATATATATATATATATATATATATATATATATATACGCCGCTTATTGGAATATCGGATAATGTTATCAATCGGTTATTATTATCACTTTCGCAAAGAACGGCCCGGACGTATACAACTACATTTAAAAAATGTCGGTTATAGTAATCATGACATCGGTTTATGTTATCAATTTTTTCTTAGGATTGTTTTTTCTCTGCAATTTTAAAAGCAACAGTACAATAAAGTAGTTTTACAAAGAATCTTATAGAAATTTGATTGTATAGTTTATTGTATTATACCGGGTTGGTTGGCAGTAAACACAAATAAACTCGGACAATGCGTTTGTATGGTCTTAACTACTAAAGCAATTTCAGTTTAATTCTAACCGTTTGCAAGAGCTGACGTAAAAAAGAGACGTGATCTTAGATTAAAAGAAAAAAAATTAACATTTTAGAACAGTATGAAAAGTTACCGAAAATTAGTCAGAGGAATGCAGCAGCACAATTAAAAATTGTTATGTTATGTATATTTTTAGATTTTTTAGTTCATTTCATAATTGATTTACTGTTTCACATATGTATTTTTAATTAATTCATAAAATTTTGTGTTTATATTTCTTTCGTTTATTATTATTAATTGGTTATTGTTATCAAAAACCTTGAGTCCCGATGTGATCACATTAAGCGGCGTTGTATGAATTTTGAGACATCTCTGAATATTTCTGGGATTGTTCATTGTCTGAAGAATTCGCGTTCCTTTGATTGATTCATTTTCGCTTAATCGACTATCAAAATAATCTTTTTCCATATCGATTATTTGATAGTTATCCCCTGCTTCGTCTTCGTCTTCAAAGATTTCCATATCACTATTGTAATTATTACTTACTTCTTTATTCTCCGCTCCATAATCCTTGGTTTCTTCCTTATGTTCTGTTCCATAATTATCTATATCTTCATTGTACTCCGTTTCAAAGTACTTCAGACTTTCTTCTGATAGATCTACTCCCCAAATTTCTCTATGACCATCGTTATAACTTTCAGTATATTTCATTTCTTCGTCTGCATCTTCGTCTGATTCCACCGAAGTGCTCATATCTACATATTCATCATGGTCGGTGAGTTTGACAGTTATAGACAAGCCATCTTTATTACTTTTTTATTTCTTCTAGAGCGACTTGCATTTTATCTTGAGCAGTCTTTATTACATCCAAGGAAGACCTCACTGCGTCCCTCATTTCTGCTTTTATCTTGATTGATCTTCAATTGCTCTTGAGCAACCTTTAATTCCTGTAGAAGCAATAGAAGTTGGTTCTCCATCTTGGTGCTCAGTATTCGTGTAACCGGCATTCATTCACTAAATAAAATTCACAAACTGTTTATAGCCTCAAATTACCCCACACCTGACACCAATTGTAACGGACTAGGTTTTCTTCTCTGGGCTATATTCAGAATGATACAACACAATACGTTTATAATTCTTTGTTAAGCAGAACACACAAAAATACTTGCACTTTGTTTCACTACTTGTCAACAACTCTACTATCATTTACAACTAAACCGCCCGTTGTTATTTCTCGTCGTCACCATTTATTCATTCATGGCACTATTCACATCATCATGCACGTTACAATATTCATTAAAATAGATCGGCTTACAAAAATCTGGAATTGTATATTTCCAAAATTAATACTCGGCAATCATTACAACCCACAAAGAAGTCTTCAGCAACCCGAGTGTTGAAATTAAACCCGTCTGGAAGAAGTTCATACATAAGGACCCCACACTATCCATAAAACCGCCAACCACATCACACAACAAATCCAACACGCTTGATAGGACATCACCTACAGCCTACACAGACGCCACCCACAACACATAATAATAACAATAACCACGTCACACTTGAACACACATCACGGATCATTACCCACCCTTACAACACACGGTATAAAAACCGTAATTAGGAACTCCAGGATCAGTATCAGTCACCTGATGAAGACAACTGATCTTAGTCGTCGAAACGTTATGTATAAATGTTATATTTGACTATGTATTATTAAATGTATTTAATAATACATTTATATTTTGTAACAACTAGTTTTATTAACATAACATACAGAAGATGAAAGTCCAAACGTGTTATAAATCATTACATTATATTGTTAAAATATTTTACGCGATAACAGTGTTTCCCAAACACAATATGCGAGTACTCTTTTTGTCATTGATTTTACCTGTATACTTTTAGTTATTATAATCCATGTACATTCGTAAATGATATAAAATAAAAATATTAATCATGTAACAGAAATACGTGATCGTTTATAAAAGTATGTATACTGATTTTTTTATATTTCCGTGAAAGCTACCTAACATTACAAATTATCCCCTTCACAGCATGATATGACCCTTGCAGGTGTCACAGTGATTTTGGCGTATTTTCAACTGATCGTAATAATACTGGAAGTCATTTTCCATAAAGATGCTTAAGACGTCGCACAGACTGGTATTTGGGCTCAAAACCTGGCCAAATAAATTTTTTTTGTTTTTATTTGTCAACATGCTTATTTATTAATAAAGAAAGTAATTGTTTATGAAAAACTAGTGAAATTAAGGGTTACATAGCTATTCTCAGCGAGTTACGTGTCTAGATAATTTTCTGATGGTTTTTGACTCGTTGGCGCAAAATAACACCATTAAATATATAAAATTTTAATGGCAAAAATATACAGAAAAAGTAAATACAAATTAAAAAACAAAATATTCTCATAAACAAAGTCACTATCTTCCTCGATCGAACCAGTACCTGGCTTCAAATTTTCCAAAGCTTCCTTTGAAATTGTCCGTCTTCTCTTTCTGTTTTTAGGTCGTATGCTGCTTAAATACGGGTCTGAGGTTAACCAAAGCCTGTTAAATAGTCCTCATTGCATTCGGTCCTAGAAAATTTTCTAGTGAAGCTTTCTCTATATTGCCGAAAATGCTTGTTCCTGGCTTCTGCAGCCTCTTCTGATAACTGGCCAATCGGTAACAAAGCATACGTTATAACACTTGGTGCGTGCATAAAAATTTTATGTATTGTTGGTGCCATAGGTTGCCAGGAATATAAATGTACGTAGTGTATTGCAGTGCCAATGGTGTACGAAGAAAATTTCTCAACGTTAATTGCAAAGCCAGAAGATAACACCTCTAATATAATTTTAAATTTCTGGATCAAATGCAAATCGATCCCTGTGATTTCGGCGGCTTTTTCAGTATCGCCGAAAAATCTGCGAGACGAGTTTCGTACCCAACTTTTGGTATATCCACCAACAATCTCTCTAAATAATTTTTGTATATTTTCTTTTGCATCCTGTACTTTGGTATTATCGGTTTTTAAAGTTACACGACCTTTATGTATTTCCGCCTTTATTTTATAAGAAAGGCGTAGCAAAAATTCGAAGAACCTTATTCTGGCATATAGAATCGATAATCTTAATTTGAATGTTTCTGGATTCTCCGTACTTTCCAGTGCTAAATCGTTAAATGTTTTTGATGTTTTACCACATATAAAGCAGCGCATTGCTGAAGCTGTGTTAGTAACCGCGTTGCAAACTTTACCGTCCACCATTGTTGGTAATATTATATGTTTAATATTAATATTTTCAAGTACTTTCGTTGGTTGGATATTTCATGCCTGATTTTCTATATATTTTATCTCATCGTTTGTTATATCTTTATTCTCTTTGATAAATCTCATTCTGATAGGTCTGCAGAATCGAGGTCATGGCGGGACAGGGTTCTGCCAGATTACTTTTTTTTTTCATTTATTAACCTCAATGTCGTTTTACTTTTTGAATGTGTTTCTAACAGGGATAAGTATACATCTTTGTTGGCCTGCTGAATTACTTCATATTGACTCATAGTCAAATTGGCTTCGACAAATATTGCTAGCGTCTCTTCTGGTGAGTGCTTCTTAGTAGTAGTACATTGACAAGCTACAGAAACTGCTTTGCGAAATTTCGTCACTCTGGTTGGAGATTTTCTTATTTCTGTTATAACTTTTGCCGTGTCTTTATTACCCGCGACTCGATGACTCATCAGTGCCGCGTATGTTAATTCGTCCAGAGGAACATTCCTTCTTAGCACCAATGTTTTGCGCCGCTTCGAATGGCTACTCGATTGCACGAATTCTTTACTCGGCCGACTTTTTGTGTCATCAGAAGCTGAGTAAGCAAGCAAAAAAATCTCTTCCTTTAACCATTCCTCATTCTTTTCCAAGAAGCGGCTTTCTGTCCTTTTACACGCTAGCCATTTTTGTTTATAGGAAATTTTAAAACTATTTATAATATTTTTTAATTCTTGGAGTTTATCAGAAGGACACTTTATAACTGTCACTTTGTAACTGTTCCACATATACCGGGTGTCCCAAGAAATCTGGGACATAGGAAATTAACTCAAACTTGTAATTACTTTTGAACAATACATTTTAGAGCAAAAGTGAAAATTAAAAATTATTTCGAATTCCAAACTGTATAACATGTTGTTATGTTCAGTTTCAAATATTTTTGTATATCGAGTAAAGTAATTTTGAATTATGTATTGCATTTTGATGGCAGATCAGAAGGTGATGAAACAAAAAGATTTTTTGTTAATTAAATCGACAAATAATCAAAATACAGTGTTTTTGTTTCATGACCTACTCTCTCATTAAAATACAGTATTTCGAAATGAGAAGTAATTAAATGATTCGTCAATTCCCGGGCGGACCCATCACATGTCATTAAACGGTGGCAAATTTAGTTATCATCCCCTGAGTGATTTTGGAAATGTACTGATACCAATTATGATTTCAATACTTGAAGTGTACTTTTAATCCAATAACACATGTAATAGATTTAATAAGAAAGTGTAATAAACTCTGTAAATGATCTAAATAAAAATAGTAGTCTGTGGACAAGTATCTATTTTTACATTATTCAACTATAATGAATTCGAGTTTTCTTATGTAAACACCATGGTAACATTAAGTAAATGCTCTATGTCTAATTTTAAATTATGTATTCAGCAAATTGATACTAGCATGGGCAAATTGATTAAAGCTAAAATAAAGTTGCCAATGTATAGCCTTACAATATTCTCACAGTATAAATAATATAATTACAAAACAAAAAGGAACTATCTTTAACTTAATACAATGTAAATATTATTATAGAAATTTAATTTCCCAACAATTTTTCACGAATTTCAATACTTTCACTTGTCTTTGCCGCTGTTTTGTATACTGTATACCATTTTCATTTTTTCTATCGACAAGCTAAACAAAACTCGAACTAATGTAGCAAACACTGTACTGCACTCGACCTCCCGAACAGGTGCAGAAAATCATACTCTGTGCAACACCGAGCAACTTGCACGGACACGAACGAACGCCGTGAGAGCAATTGCACTGAACAAACGAACACCGCGGAACTTGCACTTTTTTTCGGAACAAATAGTGCAGGGTAAACGAACAAACCTTTTGAGAAACACTGCATTATAACAATAAAATATTTGTAATATGTCAATTATTAATTCTAATATTCTACATTAAATTGGAATTTTCGTAAAATTATCACCCAGTTACGAACATATTATTCAATTAAATACAATTCAATTAAAATAACAGCGGATTAAATTACACAACTAATTTTCAATTATAGTTGCTGCAATTATATTCATATCATGCTTAATTTGCAACAGTCGTTTACAATTTGTGGTTTCAAAATTGCTTTCGATCATATTTATAACTTTTTCTAACAAAATACAAACTGTGTTTCGATGAACATATTCAATATGCCTTTTTACTTTGAAACTCGGAATGAATTTACAATAAATTTTACATAGAACAAAAACCCAATAATATAGATCTAATTCTGATTTAGTTTTCCAAATAAAAAATACAAAAGATCATAAAATGTTATATTATGTTGTACAGAGAATTCAAATCCATATAGGAGCGACGTCACATCAGATAAATTTAATCACGACATAAATAAAACAAACTATCTCTTTCTAACACATTTGACTCGTATAAATCTATACGCACATCGTATTGCCAGAAGGAGCGGAGCTTCTCAATAATTCGTTTGTTTTTTTATGACGTCACTCCTATATGGATTTGAATACTCTATATCTCTTTCTTAAAATATACGCACATTGTATTGCCATAAGGGACGTGGCATTGCAATATTTCGTTTTTTTTTTTTTATGACGTCACTTGTATATGGATTTGAATACTCCATAAGTATTGTATCAAATTGTATCAAACATCAAATTTACGCCCCTAGCCTAGGTTTTTCATCTGGCTGAACTAAAATTCGCAATTGTGGTGTCCTCAGTTTACAATTTTGGCGCCCCCCGATTAGTGCGACTGGAGCGGCCCCCTTCGCCACGACCTTACTGCGGCACTGCTCAAGCGACCGAATAGAAGGAAGAGGAAAAAAGAACGTGTAGGAGAAAGAGGAGTAGGATTATTCAAACTTGTTGGTGCTGTTAAAAGTAATTATACCAAGTGCCAGTAAGATATTTTAAATAAATATTGCAAAATGTATGGCATTTCGTTTATGTGATATATTGGATTGCTACTTATTACACTTTCATGGTTCTCTAATTCTGAAAACACAATTTCCCTACAAATAATGGGTTTTGACTAATTATCTGCATGTGAGGTATTGTTCACAGAGGTAACGTAAAGAGAGATATGATTATACTGTATAATGTGGATATATCACATAATAATATATACAGCGTATAATGAATAATTAATCGAAAACTATACTAGTTTAAATATAAAATAGTATTTTCATTTACTTTATGACAGTCCGTGATTCATAAAATAATATTTTATATTAAATCACTTTGTTTAAAATCACAATATTGATGAAATGCTACATGTTTCATATACATTATGACATTTTTAGGCTCGAAATATATAAATATGCTAGTTTCTTGTTCTTTATGTTTAGAGCCAGAATATTGAATTCTGTTGACAAAACATCTGCATATATTATAAACCCTCGATTAAATGAATTGTATGAACTAGTTACTATGTTGTGGACATACGAAAATAAATGCTTGCAAGTATTACGCACATGATTAGAACAATGTGCGTGCAGCTTTAATTTGAATAATACGTTAGCAACCATCCTTTAAGATTACAGACAAGATTAAAATACTTTGGTAAATCTTTGATTTGCTTTGAAAACATACAAGCTATAAATACGTTGGTGGTTGGCGCTATGCGTCGGTTGACAGTGGTGTGCGTGGTTAGAAGCTGTGGAGACAGATGGTCGATGTCACCTTTAACTTTTCCGTTGATTAATTATCCCCGAGACTAGCGATGGAACACATCACCGTAGTAGTGACTTGTACATGTAGTGGTGCGTGCTCGGAATCGGAACAGTCTCACGTCAACTCCGGTGCCACCTGAATCGTTCGACATTAATATATGAAGACGGGAAATTAAAAGTCAACGAGATATTCCTCAACTTCTAGTTGACATGATCACTTTATTCATTTGTTATTATTATAGATGATGGATTTTAAAACTTCAATATATCGATGTGATATATATACGATTCTTGGGAAGACTAAAAAAGCAGAAAATTCACATTATTTCAAAGAGAGTTTCTATTTCTATTTATACAACGTGAATGAACCCAGGAAATATTAGCAATATTGAACAGATCTATCTCATTCACATCGAAACTATTTAAAAAATTTTATGATGGAAATATGGAAATGAAATGCTGTGGAGTTTAATAATTTCATTTCATTGGAGAAGTACAGTTAACAGTAGAGTTTAAAAGTTATTTTGGTCTGTGCTCCACAGAACTGCATAGGCAATAAACTCATTCGCAAAACTTCATCGAGATTAGACCATAAAAGTGAATTTCGTTTACAAAAGACAAATAACAATGGGCACACTTCGATTCCAGCAAACATCAATTCAATTACAATTTGGTGGAAGTGAATAGCGTCCGGATCAATGTGCAGAGAGAAGCACTCAGAGTTATGTGCATGGACATAATTACAATATTATTAAAGAAGTTTATAAAAGTTCTTCATGTAGAAAATTCCAATTTAAATAGCGTCATTTGATAGGACGATGATTGATATAGAATGTTCAGAATAATTCCGAACTACAAAAGATGGTACATATTCAGTTACATAAAACTTTCTCACTTTAGAATGCTTTCAATGAAACCAGGTAAATAAAGGCTGCTTTGTGACCAAGCATTTCATATAAATGTTGCATAGATATTCTTTATCGCAAACATTAATATTGTACTTTATTTTTTACTTTCTTATACATAGTATAAAGGAAGTATAGGAATCATGAAAAATTTCGATTGCGAGATTTTGATGGAAATACATGTTTTGAGGTCCCTTGAATACGTTTTGACTATTTTCGCAATGACGTCTGTGTGTGTGGATGTGTGTCTCCATGTTCATTATCTTAAAAACGAGCAAAGGCAGAACAATGAAACTTCATATTTAAAAGTTTATTGATTATACGAAGAGCTGATTAGATTTCTAGCATAATCGCACAACCGGAAGAGGAAGTTTACTGAACATCAAAATCAAACAATGCGAATTATTGGAGAAAATAAAAGAGATATGGAAAAAGTTTTCAAATGAAAGTTATAGGAAACAATAAGCTTAAGAAAAAATGTTCTATGCATTTTTGTTCTATCTTTATCAAATTATACTGCAAACATTATAAATTTTGCACATTGTACATACGAAAATAATTTTTATAAATGCATCATATTTATTTTCTAAATTAAGAACACAAAACACCCTTTTTAGTAATTAACTGAAAAAAAGCTGGAGGAATGTTTTTACCTGCTTAGTTACTGTAATGTTAGTTAAAAGCGTATATTATTTTTATGAATTAAAACACTACCAAGGAGTAGGGGCGTCGTTAGGCTATTTTGGGGAGCGCGCGTACCCCCTTTGTTTGAATTTGCGCCCTCCCTTATTATATATAGAATAGCCCTTGTCTTTCCGTCACGCATGACGTTAGCTGCAATTGCGTAACCTAGGCAATATTAATGACAGCACCCCTTAGCAACATAAATATAAACGATAATAACAACATTTTGACATCTTACACATGCACACAAGTAGTGTTTGTGAATGTATGTTTAAAATATCTAAAATACGTTATTTGTATTTTTACGAAGTCTATTAAAGCTTCCGTATCGCTGAATCATTTTTTTTAAACCCCCGAAAATAGTAAATATTTTTTTTGTTTTCAATATAAAGACGATTAGATAGAGAAAGACAGGAAAGGTGGATAAACGGACAAAATCAAGATATTTTAGACAGTTTGCGACTAACGGACACAAGGATACATGCAACGCAGAAACATAAATTTTCAAAAGTAGTTTATTATAGAAATTATGAATGTGGGCACATGGTGCTCACGGGTAGAGCCTAGTTATAAAATAATTAAGATATGTTTTTGTCATACAATTTTAGTCTTACTGTATATAATTATAGTTTATGCTATTCAGAGATTTTGTACTTTCGTTTTTCTTCCAAAGCTCAAAGCTCGTTCTGTCGCTAACCTGCGTGTTTCATGCACAAAAACTAATTTTATGCTTTAAATCCTGTCGTGGATCATTTCTAAATTATGATTATTTAATTCCTTCATATAAATTGGACATTAGAACCTTTACGCCCACGCTTTTATTTATTTATTTTCTTTTAGTGCAATTTAATAAAAGCTTGTTTTTAAAAATTATTTTTTATTTATTTTATTTTATTCTTTTTAGTCTGTGGTAAGTGCGGATCACACATTCTTTGCAATGAGATAGGGAATTAATACTAATGTTATAAAATGACATAAACACAATTATAATTATAATAAATTACTTTAATTGTAACCACTTTTATTTTATTAATAACTAAATCGTTGTTGTACATTCAAAATGCGAGACTCAACTGTCGTTTTTCTGTTGTTCCCGGTGCTAAACCGACTCTTCACCGAAAACTTTATATCTAGTATATTGGAAAGGTCCAGTACAGAATAATACGGTTCTCAACTTATGCATGCGTACGGATGTAAACATAACGCAATATTTAACTTCCAGCTTTAATTAGAGTTATTATCATCTAGTTATACCGAGCAGACATAAGCTTGTACATTCAAATAATGATATAGCTAAATACACAACGTGTGTTAGAGTACATAACTATAATATTCACTGTAAGTACACTCATACGTACATATGCACAACCCTTAAACATATATTAGTTAGTAACATGTAAACTAACAAAAATATCAAATTTCTTAATTAATTTACTAATATAACAGGGAAAATAATGTGTATGTAGTAGTTAATTATTTATTCAAATGTATATTTTATTAAAAAAAAAAACAATATCATGAAAATTCCTCTTCTATACACAATTTTTGTATTTACAATATCTACTGTAACGATATAATTTAACGTAGCTATACAAATATTAAATATGAGTTGTAACGAACCGTATTACCACGTATACGCTGTCTCATTAATCATTAATTGGACGGAATAGTTTGGAAATAAGAGGAGAAAAAAGAGAGATGTGTGGAAGACTCGGGCGAGGAGAGTTGTACGTGTGGCGACGGTGTAAAATTGTTTGTCGACTATCGCGGAAGTGCTTCCGGAAATCATATCGAGACGGCGAATTTAATTTACCCCGTAAGGGGAGCCAGTGTAATCAGTTTAACCGTGAATATAACGATATAGCGTGATCATAGTTGCAACAAGCATAGTGCACGTGGTCGTGAATGGTTGTTTAACCCGTATTTTGGGGAGCTACTGAGTGCCACCACGTAGAGAATCCCCTTCGGAGTCCCCGACTGCCGCCGAGTTCAATCTCAGAGCTTTGTATCGAGTTCGACTCACCAATATCCGGGATTTACCACCGCAGATTCCAACGCCGCCATCTGGTGCTGTTCCGCGAGAAGCCCTGCATCATTGATGTGGCCATTTGGATGAGTAAACTCTATATTATCTTCCTATTTGTAATTGTGTCGAGCCCTAGTGCCACACCACTGGCGAAACAAAGAGACAGCCTAGTGTTCACAATGTTTTAATATAACCCTTCAAATATTACGAAATGTACGTCGTAATTTTTTATGACAAATTATGCTAGTCAGTGTAAATACTTGTGAACATTGAGATAATTAGTGTTTTTGAATTTTTAGTGCTTATCTGTTGTGTACAAAAACTTTACGTTTGTTTACCCACGAACACTAAACCTTAACCTTACTTTCTATTTTATTTTTGCGTTGCGTAAATACTAAATTCAGCAAATTCTAAAAATAATAGCAATCTGACAGTAATGTAAATTGGAACATTATATATAAGGTAGATATCGTTTATAACGACGTTGAAGGGACCAACGAAATTCGGTCGCTATAACAGTAGGTCTCTATATCCAAACAACATAAATACAGACATATGTAAAAAAGTACATTGTATATATGCTAGAAAAGAGTACATTTACATGAGTGCAAGAAGCTTAAGTAACAAAAACAATATTCAAGTATTACAAAATAAAAAAAAAACAATCCAACTTATTTTACAAACAACTTAACACTTAATTTTACATACGTACATATGTATACATACGTAAGTGTTTAAATTTTAACAAAAAAAATCTGTCATTTTGTTTTTTTTTTGTGATTTTTTGTTTTCTAAAAAGTTTCTTTCAATAATCTTTTCCAAACGTAGCAATGCAAAATCTGTTTTAGCTTCATTTAAATTTTGATTATACATGAACAAATGCTGAAAATGCATCCTTTATAGTAGGTGTTTGCAACTCAGTTTTCGCCGTACCGACATCGATGACATACCTTCAATTCGTAGTTAACCACTGAATGAATACGTTTGTCGCGATTCGCCCTGTCTTTTTGCAACTCGGTAATTCCCGGGGCCAATTCGGTACTACTACGCAGTGCGATCCGTCGTTATAAAAGATAATTTTATCCAAATTTCAAGCCATTTTTCGTCGTTATATTAGTTTCGTCGTAATATCCGATGTCGTTATAAGCGATAAGCCTCACGTATAAAGAGTATAGTTTCTGGCCGTGACTTTGAAATTTCGTCGCAAAAACCGATATATCGTTATATCAGATGTCGTTATAAACGATATCAACTGTATATATATATATATATATATATATATATATATATATATATATATATATATATATATATATGTATATAATGTTCCCTAATTGTTATCCAACCAATTGTTATCAGATATGAATGACTTGCCGGCCGTGAGTTGTAATTTTTTTATATATTTAAAACATGCTGTTAAGTACCTTTGCGAGTAGCAAGACGAAATTGTTTCTTCTGTATGGACGAAAACCAGGTTTGTGATCCGTAAATTTATTTAAACGGCACTCTTACACTAATGTACCAGAATGAAACAAAGTTTACTATGAAGAATATTGTAAAAATAATAAGACCCAAACAAAATTGTAACCCTGTTCACTACTTAACTGAAGAATGAATTCCAATAGCGTGTAGTATTCCGCCGAATAATTGTTCACGGTAGGTATATTTATTCCTCATCTGTTATACAGTCTAATACTACACGCTCGGTACGACTATTGGGATTCATTCCTGAGTTTAGTAGTAAACAGGGTTACAATTATGTTTGGGTCTTATTATCTATTCAAATATGTATTTCACAAAAATTTTACTGTAAAGCTCGGTACTGACTAGAGCATTCATGCGCGCACGAATGCCGTGCGAGTAAAATTGCTCTAGTCAATACAGGGTGAATTTGGTATTCGCGCACACAAGTGCTAACGGTCGGTTTCTTCGAAAACATCAAAGAATCTGTGTGCTCAGTCTGGACGGGGTTTAGTCTGTTCAGTTATTGTGCGCGCACAAGTAATGTAGACTAGACCTAGACTATATTAATTGCAGTACATCTTTCAATTTAATTATTTATATAATTTAATTTTTTAAATTGGAGATTATACGTATCATTTAAACACCTTGTTATTATTTTTAAATGTATACATTTAAATTTTGAAAGTGTCAACTATTTCTTAAATTTTTAAATCGGATAGCAATTTTATCCCGTTATATGTTTCTCTACTCCGATATAGTTGTGTCATCCACCACCAATTTTTTTTTTTTCATTATTATGTGCATTACTATATATATAGCACTTGTCAAAGCAACATTATTTTCCGCAATTTTGTACACTACTAATGTTCACGCACAACTTACACACACAGCTGGAGCGGGATTTTACGCTCACGAACGAGAAAGTGCGTGCAAAAATTTGGACGCGCACGTATGCTCTAGTCAGTACCGAGCTTTAGAATATAGCACCCCCAATAAACTAATTATTATAGATCATGAAGTAAGGAATATATCGTGGAACTACTATTTATATACATATTTATAAAATCTGATATACACATCAACATAACTTTCTATTATAATAAAAATATATGGAAATAATGCAGACAATAACAGTTACATATATTATTATGTATATTTTTATTAGTGTTTGTAAAGACGTTTTTATTTCCATGTCCTTATATATATCACACAAGCTTAAATAATTCTTTTATAGCTGCTGCTGCCCGAATAACAGATATACTGAAAGATAATAATATGCGATATATGTATTATGTGTGTTGTGATTTGTCGTTCATTTTTCTACCATAAAATTCGAATGTTAAAAAACTGATGGCTATCTGAACTTTTATATCGATTCGGGATCAGGTCACAGAGTGGATTAAACTAATCTCAGTTCCGGACAGTGCTTCGGAGTTAGGAATACCGCAGAACTTGGTATTGGTAACCATAACGGGTAATTGAATTCCTCTCATTCTGTCGGCAAATCATGATTTTGCGATCGTTGCTTTTTTAAGTCCGTGTTTTCTTTTTTATTACTACTTTTAATGCCGAGCTTTAGGTGACCATAAAAAGTTATTATTGTATCTACTGTGTCTACTGTTTTTTGTTTTTTTATTATTTATTTGTTAAATGAAACATTCAGATGTAAATATGGTTGATAGATAATGCTAAATATTATGAAAGGATATCAAAATAACAAATATCTTATATGGCCACTACATGACTTTATCATACTCCATAACCGATCTTAATGTCAGGAGTTGCACTAGGTGATATAATAATTTTACTTCATATTGAATAGGAACCATATTTATACTGAACAATATTAAGCGATCTAAATAAGTATTGTATGCATGTGTATAATATGCGTGAGATAGATATTCATGCATATATCTTATTTTGGCCGTTTAATGTTTTCAAATAATAAGAAAAATAATTTTTCATGTAATTCGACTTGAAATTATTTATAATATTCTGAGTCTTTAAATAATTATTCATTCTAAAAAAAATGATCATTCATAATTTTAATATTGATATATTTAAGAACGTGAAAAATAATAAATAGATTAATAAGAAAAAATATGATTTCAGAGATGATTCTCTCATTTTGATTTATTTGCGTCTACTAATTTGTAACCAACATCATACTTTTCTAATAGATTTTTGTTCAAACTTAGAATAATCGTTTCTGGAACACAAACTCTTCAACAATGCATTGTAATATTCCACATGCAGGACTGAATTTAAGTAATGGCTTCGGATCCCATTATGAATAATGTTACTCTAATATTTTTGTTTCAAAAGTGGTTAGGTATCTAATTATACTTGCCCATTTGTAAAATTTTCTCTAGGTTTCATACAGGTGCAAGGGTACCTGGCGTCTCTAGGCAAAGAAAAATTCGTGCACCCCTTATCAGCAAGTCCGACGAACCGACTGCAGTTTCGTGAGATAGGCAAACGCCCAATTGCTTTGGCGTCGCTAGACGGTCCCCTAATGGTAAATGCGGCCCTGGGTTTCAATGGAAATCATTATTAATTTGTGCATAACTATGAATTTACGAATGTAATTATTTGATAAAACATCTGTTGTAATTTGTTTCCATTATTTGATTTTTGTAATATTATTTTTTATCTCATTCTTACTTTAGATGCCTTTGTGCGGCTTTCCTACTATATAAAAAACTGTATGTACTATTTCTTTTAAAAAAATGGTACTATCTTTGTAATCGATCTTCTTATAAATGTCTTATTTTGTCAGTATATAAACAATCCATATACGAGCCCCTTCCCGTTTAAATTGGTACAACTTAAGATTTTTCGGAAATTCGTCTTTAGGGAGCAAAAATACAATATGATGCAATACTTCAAATTGTTTTATTCATTTTGCAACATATTTAGCATGTCTTACCACAAGAAATACCTATTCAGTGGCTAAACCGATGACTAACATGAAATAAGAATAAATAGAAAATTTATGAACAAATACATAAAATTAACAAAAAAAATATTTTTACACGTCCGGTAGTAGAAGTCGGTTTCTATGGCGTCCAACGCGGGACAGAAATGAAGCATTTACTCCCTAGGGACGAAAACACTTTTCATAAGGGAGTTTTTATTATAACAAAGGTTTTTGTAAATAATGTGTGTTGTCATGGTACGCGTTGCATGGAAACATTTCCAAAGGCTTCTAAATATTGCAATTTCGTTCCGGTTTATTATAATTCATTATTTATGAAATTAAGTGTTTCTACTCCCGAACGTGGAAAAAATAGTATATACACCTCGGGAGAGACCACCATTTTTCCCTCGATGTATTTGTAGCCCTCTGGCTTCGCCCTCGGGCTTCAAACTACACCTCAGGAAAAATAAGTGGTTTCTCTCCCTTGGTGTATAATGTACTATTTAATTCACCACTGAATTAACTTAACTTGTAAAAAAATGGGTTGTAGTCTTGAAAAATCGCCTTATTTGGAGCATTTTAGAGTATTTGCTAAAACTTTTAAAGGGAAACAATAAAGTTGGTGTTTTCTATTGCGTATTATTAGATATGCCCCGTTGATTGATTTAGAACCTCTAAAAAGTATGTAGTATTTATTATTTTCTTATGGTTCCCAAAAACCTAAGATTTCAATAGGTGTTCCAACTGAAGTGGGCAGGGGTTCGTATACGTATAAAAATCAATTTCTGTCTGTCTGTTCCTTATACAATTCTACACCCGTCTACACCGATCCAGATAAAAATTTGCAGATACCCTCCAGGACCATGCGGCTGTCATAGGGTACATGGGAACGCCGATATCTGCTGCAAAATGTAGAAAGGACATAAAATTAAATTTGACGTATGTACATAATCAACTATATATCATCAGTATAGAGTATTCAAATCCATATAGGAGTGACGTCACATCAGATAAATTTTATTCATGACATAAACAAAACAAGCTATCTCTTTCTAACACATTTGAATCGTATAAATCTATACGCACATCGTATTGCCATAAGGGGCGGAGCTTCTCAATAATTCGTTTTTTTTTTTTATGACGTTACTCCTATATGGATTTGAATAGTCTATACAATATTACTTTCGTTGGCATAATCAAAGCCGACTATACCACTCACATAGTATATTGTAAGTCTTTTGTTCAGATATATTTACTTCCAAGGCAACCTTACTGTTATTTTATTGTTGATTGTTGACCAGGCGATTCATTCTGAATTTAATAAATGTACGTAATACTAATAATGTTAAAATTTAACATTTATTATGTAAGTATGTAATTATAAATATAAATAATTGTAATATTTCAGTGCAAAATTAATAAATTGTACGCCAAGAAAATTATTCATTTTCGTACCGGATGGAAAAACAAAAAATATTGTTTATCAAACAGCTTTAGAATAATAGCTAGTATAAATATTGTTGTAATCTAAGAATCGCGTTTTGATGGTAATTGAAAACTTACTAGAAATGTCAGTACATATTTATAGATAACAATGATTGTATTAAATGTTAGATTAGATCATAAGAATATATACCGTTGTACACTAGATTAGAATCAATCCTGTTTCAAAAATAAAAAACTCGATATAAGGAACTGAGATTACCGCAGAATATTATCAACATTGAAGAAAGAAACATGTTGCATAACGTGCTATAAGTGAACTAACATTATTTTCCCATTACACATAAGTTAGATAGAGAATACGAGGTAGTGGAGATGGAAATGTTTTTCTATGAATATAGTTACACTCTAAACATACTTCAAAACTATGATGGCCAGTGATCTACTGCCAATGTGCTATCTTACATCACAACCGTCGTAAGCACACCCTGGTGAATTTCGGAACCGTTGGTTCAAGTATGAATTAATGGCTACTGTCTCTGCAAAGCATGCGATTACGATCAAAACTTTTATGAAAACTTATTTATTTTACTTCTATTTAAATTTAAACACCTTATACACTAATTTAAACATTTTAAATAAACACCTTGAAGTATGAAATAGTTTCATCATTCACTTTCTAGTAATTCATTTTTATAAAATAAATAAACAAAAATTACTTTGTTTTACTAAGATATTTTATATTTTTTAATCGACATGTTTCAAACAACATTCTGTCATCTTCAGGAATAATTATAAATTAATAAACAAGTCATACATTAAACAATAATAACCAGCACCTACTAAAATTAAATGAAACTAATTAATCTGTGGGTCTATTTTCGCCAAATTGTTTATTGTTACACTTTTCTGTGATAATGATATGATATGTTAATAAGATAATGAGAGAACATCCTTTTCTATTCAGTCACAAGATCTATCGGATGCAAAATCGTAACAAAATGAGAATTGACATTTAATTAATAGAGTTTTATTAAAAGTGTAATATTAAAAGTCTAACAACATATTTAAAGGCACGTAAGTTAAAAATTTTATATTGAAATTATTTATGCAGTGACCTGCATTGAAATCATATTAAAGATATAAAATGCCCCGATCAACAGCAAAAATTTAAGCGGGATAACCGACAATCATTGGGACATACCTGAGGGGCAACGGTTTGGGACGAGGAAGCCACTAGGCGGGTACTATTTGGTTCTCCCACTACACTAAAACTATGTTAGGGCGTTTCATATTAATACTCGTCAGTAGTTCACTGCACATCGTAGGGTTACGTTCATTTCATTCTTCCCTTATCTATAACCTTGAGTCATTATGTCCCGAAAATATGTATGTAAGCACTGACAGATGAATGGGCATGTGTGCCTGCAGAAGCTTGTGTAATATAAACAAATTCTGTAGCGTATGGCCAGCCGAAAGTCAGCAGTGTTTTCAGATGAGCGAGAAAAAAATATTTATAGTAATACGTATGTCATAATGCACATTAATGATATAAAAACGTTCAAAGATGAAAAATATTTCCAATCAGATATCACTGGATTACGTTACACAAGATTTTTTTTTTTACATATCCGTAATTAATATGTATGACGGGCATCCTAGTATATTATAAAGTCAAGAAAACCCTTTTGTTAAAACCGCAATTCTAGAGCAAACACTTTCAATTATATTTTTGTTCAAAAAACAGATCATCTTTAAGCGATTTCTTTCTAAAATACTATTTATGAAACAATTAATAAATAATGTAAATAAATGTTAATTTTATTTATTTTTTAAATACTAAATTTATTTATTCAACGTTTTCCCTATTTTTATACAATTTTCTCTCTCTAATATAACATTTTAATATAAAAATCTATGACTAATAAATATTTATGTATTTATTTAAATTTCCCGGAAACAAAAAAGAAATTAGAAAATGTTACGTTCTAGCTGTATATATATTAATTTTAATATAAAAATAAAAATCTATGACTAATAAATATTTATTATAGAATAATACGATACTTAGTATATTATAAATAATATGCTTAACACCTAATTCTAATACATAATCTAATTTCCCATTCGATTATTCGACACATTGACTCCCTAGACCGCTAAATTTAGTGACACTCGTCTTCATGATGTCCAATCAGACATTCATTGCTGGTCCTTCCTCTGTAGTTACCCCCACCACAAACCACAACAATACACACACCATTGACGTGCTGTGTATTTCATCCCGGTGGACATAGTACCACAAAGTGTCCCGTAACCGAATTCACCGGAATGAAATTGCCATAGTCTAACCGCAAATGTACTTACTTCAGAAACTTTACAATTCTCTATTACCCCACGTGATAATTTTCTGACAAAGAATAAATAAACAACTTTGAGAATTTATTTGTCGTATGTAGTATTTTTTTAATTTGTAGTATGAAAGAATTTCCTGAATTTTGTATTTTATTTTCAACTTGATAAAAACAAAATCTTAAGCCACAGATAACCTGAAACGATCACTTTATTATATAGTATTATTTTATAATATTTATGCTTATACCTTATACTTTAATTCACACACTGGATTAGTTAAAAGTGCAAAATGGGCCATCTACTGAGTTAGTACCGAGTTATATAAAAAAGCAAAAATTAAACCTTTGCTTATATCGAATGGAAATTTTGAGACTGATTTTTTTTTATTACTGGACCAAGAGAGTTAAAATTATAAAAATGGAGTAAACGGGAATTGTATCTTCAAAAAATGCAGTAAAACATAAACTGGCTGTAATCGTTCATGAGTCGTGACATATATAAGTCAGCAAAGGCTTAAAAACATAAGAGTTCATCAGTGTTAGTTTGTGACAAAATCCCGTTACAATAATAGTTCGGAGTTTAGAAAGCGGCCCTTAAAGTATAATCTAAAACCAGCACGTAATTATTAGACACCATCATAAATCCAATGATTTGATCTTTTGTTTCATTCTGGAATTACAAAGCGCTAAAATCCATTTGGTTTTTATAGCCCGCTGTACATATACGGTGTAAAACGTTTCATATGAAAATGAAAGAACAATAACTTTTTTATTCTTAGTGGAATTTTGTATTAAAAGAAAGACAAATTATGAAATTTCAGAAACGAAAACCTACCAATAAGTATCCAAGGCTAAAATGTATCAAGCAACCGCTTCAGTCGTCAGATTTAAGGAGATCCAATATTTTGGAATAATTTTTACCAATGGAACGGTTACGAGAATTAATATATTCATATTACTATTAACTATGTAACAGAAGTATCTGTGAAATAATATTTTACTTGTAATAGTATGAATTAATTAATATGAAATACGCCGTACTTTGAATAACCAATTTTGTTAAAGTTTTAAACCAAATGAAAACTGAACTGGATACAATCCTAATTTGGAATTATGTAAGTCGGATACAACATATTAAATGGTGCCAATTAAAAACCAATTATTGAAATGCAGAATGCGCTGTTTTTGTTTTTCATTCAGTTCAACAGCGATTCTAATCAAGACAAATTGTAGGCAATATACAGTGTATATGATTAAATAGTGTGTATATTATACATGTACATCATTCAAAAATTCTTAAAATGGCGTATACTTTTTTGGAAATTTCATTCCAATTAATAATTATATAAAAAATTTAAAATAAATATATTTTTTGAAGCTAAAACACTGACTTGTTAGTAAACACCTAAATTAGAGTTTCAGATATAACAGATGTAACAGTTA
Source organism: Carabus problematicus (assembly GCA_963422195.1). Taxonomy (NCBI): domain Eukaryota; kingdom Metazoa; phylum Arthropoda; class Insecta; order Coleoptera; family Carabidae; genus Carabus; species Carabus problematicus. The sequence continues at coordinate 10,753,085 of OY728585.1, read as the reverse complement.
AATATTTTAGTCATAAAATATTTACAGAGTCTTAATTTGTATTGCCAATAACCACTAAATCAAAAAATTAAACGCAGGATTCTCCTATGTGACAGAACAATGTAAAAAATAAATAATTTGAAATAACGATTTAGTTGAGTTAGGCTGTGTCTTTCTTTTGTCATAAAGCTAGTCAGTATTTATTTTATTTTTGTAAAAAACAAAAATTTATAACAACTCGTATGTCAATTTTAGAATTGTAACGTTCGCGAACCTTCAGTTCGGTTTGGTGCATTGGGTCTGAACGCACCTTTACAAACTTTTTAGTTAAAACATTGTTACAAATATATAATAGTCTTATTACTTCAGTAGTGCGTATCAATTAAAACCAAAGTTCATAGACATTGATATTACAAACAAGCACTGATAAGAAAAAAGGTAGATGAAAGAAAAAAGGAATCAGATACCATACTCTGCAACTCTTAGAAAAAAGAAATTCTGAGAAAATCAGAAGAATCAACTGCAAATTAAAACATAAAAACTATGTTGCAGACAACATGCACCATCAGGAGCCTATTAGGCGGCAACAGGTCTAAGAACCCCACTACAGGCTCTAGTTTAAATACTGCATTTACCAAGTCCCGTGGACGTCATAGAAACCGACTTCTACTCCCGGACGTATAAAAAATAATATACAGTAGAGTCGCGATTTAGTGAATTCTCGATTGAGTGAACTACCCGATAGAGTAAACACTCAAATTTTTTCACTGCGTCCCGAAATAGTGAATAGCTGTAAACCCCGATACAGTAAACTATGGTATTTGCGATACTTCTCTGGAGGTTTCCACTAAATATGTGGATTTCATTTTGCTGCCTAAGTATGTGAACATTCGCATCTCACAATCAGATCAGTGGTAAATCTTGACACAAAAGGTACTAATTTCAGTTTTACAATTATTATTATATTTTTTTTAATCCAGATGGCACTTAAACGAAAATACTTGAATTTAAAACAAAAAAATTAAATACTTAAAAGTCTGGGTAAAGCGAATGTGTGACCGTGGTTGGTAGTAGAATATTGCAGTTTGCTCGTGTTACATGATTTGAGACAAAAATTAGTACAAACTAACTTGAACAAAAAGCGTAAACAATCAAACATTACTTAATTTTTTTCGCCTTTGTCTTAAATAACCTTTTACATGTACCTTCCCATTACATAATACAGGTATACATAATATTATATAATAGGTACACGTATTCTTTATTATTTTATTGTAATCTTGAGAAGGAAAAATATTGAATCCAAAACGATTGGAATAAATGACTCTAGTTCAAGGTTCAAAAATATCTCTAATATTTTTCAATATATTTTTGTACGTTTTGCGGGATATTCTAAAGAGATTTTGTTTGTTTGTTTGAACTAGAATTTTGTTCATTGCTTGAAAATGACCAAAAACCATATGGTCGAAACGTCGCATATCTGTTATCATCTTTATTATTAAGTTTTGAAATAAACAGTTCACATCACCTTGAACTATAGTCATTTATTCCAACCATTTTGGATTCAATATTTTTCCTTCTCTTTTATTATTTTACATATATGTACATACATAATTTTGTTGATTTAGGGACGTAGAATAAAAGATGTGCCTCAAAATACCAGACACCAGAACCCCGAAAAAGTAAACTCCGCTAAAGAGTGAACAGGCTTGACCGGAATTAGTTCACTAAATCGCGACTCTACTGTATTATAAATATTATGTTGAAACAATTATTGAGAAATCATTTTTCGTCTTGAATAAATTATGAACAAAAATTATTTGTGCAGCCCGCTACCCATTTAAATCTATTATGCGGCCCGTCAGCTAAAAAGTTTGCCCATGCCTGGTCTGGAAAGTAAAAAACTAAAACGATCAAGTTTGTATTTCATGATCAAGAGCGTACGCAACTAACCTATGTGCAGGTTGTCACGAGACACACGGTATACGTAAGTGAAATCCGGTAGCACAACCAAATAGTGATAACTTCTGTTAGTTTTTAATCATCTCTAAAAAATTATTATATACACCAGCATTTATTTATTTTTTTTATTATTCAACCGCATATATCTCACTTACAGGCACTAAATAGATTAGAAAAATCAAGCTGTGTTTGCCTTTCGTATTATTTAAAAGATTTTAAGTAGACTTAAGTTCTAGGATTCAAGGATTAAAAAGATTTTCGTATTTGTATTTTTTGCGTATACGTTATATATTTTCTACTGTCACTATTTTCTGTTTTCGCTATTCCTTTTGCTACGTTAACCGGACGAACTGAAAGACTAGACGTGGATACTTTTGACTCCTTTATTCCCTTATTCGTCGGCCAGGATTTTATGGAAAATTAGGGAATTATCTAGTATTCGGATTTATACGGTACTTTCATGGTGTGTGTTAATAATTGGGGTACAAACAATAAAAAATACATAAATGCTTGTTAATTTAGATTTTTATTTTAAATAAAATTTCATAGAGCAGACAAACAACTCTTTTTATCCCACATAGGCGTTTAGAATATATATATTTTTTATATTCTGATCAAGTTTGTAAAATGTAATTTTTTCATAAAATCAATTATAAAAACAAATAATAACGAATAAGTTCCCAGTTCGAACAAAATACAATACTTCAGCACCAAACAAAAAAAAAATTACTGCTAATAGTTACATTAGACGACATAACCCACATGCCATAGAAAAAATAATATCTATCTAAAAAAAAAAAAACAGGACAGTTGAAAACAACTGTTTTATATCTTTATTGTTGAGAAACAATATTCTGCGGTATATAGTATTTTACATTCCTCTCAAATTTCATCTAATGTACATAACAGAAGCAAATTTTCGAAAATAAAAAATAAATGAAGGTTTTCTTAATATTTACAACCATAATTGCGACTAAGTTATTATTATATAAAAATAGATACAGAGGATTATTACGCATATAAATACAAGTACTTACAAAATGCTAGAACCATTCGCCGCATAACAGGGTAACGCAACGAACGATAGAAATTGTCCCTAATTTAACGGTGTATTGTTTAGAAGTATTTGTTCTGTTGTACGGTAAATTCAATTACACTATTCTGTTTCACATGTCACGCGCACAGTACGGCAAGTGTCCCGGTACAGTAACCATGCGCGTACTTAAAATTAATAAATTACGTTATACTTTGAACTATTAGTGTTTAAACTTATCACGGTGCCTATGGTTGTTGTGGTAGTTGCCGCGGCGCTGATGATATCTGTGTCGCATGCCATTATAATGCGACGATTTGCCATAAAAGTGAGAATCATTCTGCCATTTGCGGCCGTTACTATATTCCTGTCAATAAGAAAATTCTCATTATATACACATACTTATACCCGTAAATACTGGTAGATAATATTTACCTGAAATGGATTATAGCCAGGATTGGACTTGTTTCCAATGTACGAATTGTTACCATGTTTTGCCTGTTTCACTTTGCCCTTGTCCGGGCTGTCAACCATCGCGCGTTTCCTATCTTCCCGTCTCTCATTGTTAATCTCGCGGTCGAGGGCCGCCCGTGTACCGTTCCACGTAGACACCGGAGCGGAGTAACCCTCATGAGACATGTGCATCAGCTCGGTGACTGCTTCCCGTTGTTGTCTGTTCCAGCCAGCCTGTCCTTCCAGCGACGGTTTATGGAATGTGTTTTTCGTTGGTGAGACTTGCCATGAGCCGGCTTTCGTTACAATTTGTAACTTTGATGGCTCGGTTGAGCCAGCAGTGATCGGTGATTCCTCAGCACTGCAGCTGGAATCATCGACCTCGTACGGCACTAGTTTTGTCATCGGTTGTGAATTAGTGTTACCGGTGCTATTGCTGCTCATATTATTTATCTCTTGGAATTGTTGTTTGACTTGTTTCCGTTCACTGGGTCCACCACTACCGCCGTCACCGTTACCGTCACCACTACCCCCGCTGTTGTTGTTACTACTGCTACTACCGTTGGACACGTTGTTACTACAGTGTTTTTTCATTGTAGACTGTTGTGACTTTTGCTGTTGCTGCTGCTGCTGCTGCTGTTGATGATTACTGTTGCTACTAGTAGAATTGGCAGGTAGTACTGAATCTGATTCATTAGAAGCAGTTTTAGGTGAGTTTAGCGAGGAGTTCAATGAACTCGATGAGGAGTTAGGACAATTCGTGGTAGACTTCGGAGAACATGTCGTTGATTTCAGGGACGCACTGTAGGAAGATGATTTATTAGTTCTTTGCGAAGCATTTTGCGGTACGGAACTCACTGGTTCTGACTCGTCCGAGTCCGATGAACTGTTAGAGTTATGTTTTTCCGCACCATTCACACAACGTCCGTTGCCGTTTTGATTGGACGACGGAACATGTGCCGTGACTGAGTTGGAACTTTTCGGCAAGCACAACCCGTTTAGATGAGATGATGATGACAATGCATTATTTAGTGGTGAACTTGTCGATTCTTTTGTCAAGTGTGCAGAATTATCGCTATTCTGAACGGATTTATTATAGTTTTTGCATACGATGGATGATTTAGGTGACGAGGTAGTGTGTGAGCATTCCAGTTCATACAACATAATATACGCATTTGTATTGAACACTGCTTGTTGTGATATTTGTCGTACCTACACAATTAAAATTATTATTTTAAAACAATCACTTTTGTATTTACATAAGAAATATACTGCACATGGAGTAACACAATATAATACATATTTAGAAATAAATAAATTTTGTAATTTATACAACCAAATAAAATAACTGATATTATATAGACAACAAAAATACAGCATATTTATTATAAATAATATAACTTACATAATTTTTAACAATATATACGGGAACGATCGTAATATACAGGTGTCTATTTTAAACGGGCCACTGCACGGATCTCGGAAACTATAAAACTGGATTTATAAGTTGACATAGAAAATAGCACAACGCACAAAAATTGCATAGAACGTTTCGGGGAATTTATAAGACGCATAGCGACGCATAGAAAAATAACCAACAAAAGTAATTTTGACAGATTAGATTTGGTTGGTAAATTGTTTGTTTCATTAATATAATTTATATTTATTAATAAATTATTAAATTTCATTAAACAAGAGCTGTGCATGGTTGTCAAGTACTTATTTTCAAATTGTTTTTTCATTTTAAATTATCACTATTATACATTGGATTTATTTATAACTACAAAATACAGTGTATATATAATTATTATACGATTGATTTAAAAAAAAAATCAAAACTTAAATAAAAAAAATACACATGCTACCATCTGTACTATATTCTGAACACTCATACTTTAGTTCTGCTGTCAGGCATAAAACAATAAAACACAACGCAATAGGAATATGAACATTGGTCAATTCCTATGCTATGCCCAATTATTTTCTGTGCGCTGTGCGATGCAATGCGACTTATAAATGCATATACGGATTCCCATATGACCAAAGCGTTTAATGTTCTATGCTTTACTATTTTCTGTGCGCTGTGCTATTTTCTATGTCAACTTATAAATCCAGTTTTTAGCGATACAAAGTCGGTTAAATTAAACAAAAGTTGCATTTCTTACCAGATAATGACAAAAGTTTAATTTTTTAATTTTTAATTATCCTTTATAACTTAGAAGATGCTCAAAATGTTGAAAAATTCGTCAAATAAGTATTTTAGCATACATAAGAACCTTTACGATGAATTCGATCAAAAAAAATTATTCGATATATTTAAAGATATAATATGCCAGTTGAATTTTTAAAACGGGAACCATAGTTAATTTCAATCTAGTTAAAAAACCTATTTTTTCTTTATAATAAGGTATTCGTTCATATAAATATCTTTTTCAGTTATTATTAAAAACTAAAACGTATGGTAAAAAGAATTATTTTCGTGGTGTGCCATGAAAATTTGGTGTGAAACAATTGCATCTAAACGAATGAGAATGTGAATAGTGAGACGGGGGGAAAATGAGAACAGTGAGACGCTTCGAACACAACGCATTCTCACAGAGAGTGCATGTGTACATAAAGTTATGAACTATGAACAGACATGCTCGTATCATGTTGTATACAGACATCGTGTATCTTCGGAATTAAATTGGTCTAACGACTAGACTCTTGTCTCAGGAAAACACATTGGTTATTATACAGTATACACGACACCGTTTTTCGTGACGTCATCCACCGTATTTTTACGGCCATTAAATGACGGCACGGCTTCCGAAGAAACCGAAGTTAAGCGGAGCGCAAACCATCGCGATGACGGTGCGGTGGCGGTGGCGAACAGTGTCCAAGTAAGACAATGTAAGTGCGCAAAACTGATAACGATTTGGTGATCACGCCTGCTTTTAGTTCTGCGTTCTACCGCGTTTGTCTGCCCGCTGACCGCGTAGAATTTTACATAATGAATGACATTTTTCTGTAATTAGTAAATTCCTTTTCAATGTCTGGCTTTATTATGTGTAACAGTTCTTCGAAACATTCTATATTCATTCTGAAGTATACATAAAAACGGTCTTCATGAAACAGTGTATGGGTATTGTCTCTTAGTCCATATAAAAATAATACAATTTATATATTGTAGTGGGGTACAAATATTAAGTTCCGCCACTGCATGTAGGTACTGCTGTCATTTGCACTCAGCTATGTTTGTGAAAGACTTTTCGTTGTGTGTGTGCGCGTCGAGAATCAGCACGTCACCACTCGTCACACATATATTCGCACGAAGATAAATGATCAAAATTTCAATAAATTATTTCTCCAAAAGTATAGCGATTTTCGAAAAGAAAAAATTGTTACGGAATTTGTTTTAACGTACACAGATTCAGAAAAAATATATGTGCAAATTCCCCATTCGCCTCCGTTCTTGCCACCGCCGCCGTCACCGCGTTGGTATGCGCTCCGCTTTACTGTCGATAACTGTCAATGTTTTTAGCTTAGGCAACCAGACATGCTTCCATGTATTCCATCTTGCATTCCGTAACCTATAAATGATTTGTTGCCTTTAAAATTGAACTAACCGACTACATATAGTATTTTTTTAACTCGAATCAATTTAACTATGGTTAAAAAATTCAACTTGCATGCTGTATCTCCAGAAATAAGTAGTAAAAAAATTTTCATCAAATTCAAATAAAAACATTTTCAATATTATGAGTTATGAAGAAAAATTAGAATTTTAAAAATCCCACTTTTACCATTCTCTAGTGAACCATGCAATATTTTCAAAATATAAAATCGCCATTATAATCACCCCGTAAATGAGCAACGATTGTTTAATTTAACTGACTTTGTATCTCTTATGGTTTCCAAGATCCCTGTAGTGGCCCGTTTAAAATACGCTCTGCACAGTTCTTGCAATTAAAAAACATAATAGAATGTAAGATAGTAGACAGCAGTATTAGCAACTAGTTAAATGTAACAATAACTTGGGAAAATGGTTAACTGTAATAGTGTCATTTAAATGTGTAAAATTAAAAAGTCGCTAAATAATTATTAAATAAAACAATAGCAATGAATTTTACTCATACATAGAATCGTGAATGTGCTTTTTGAAATAAAAAGTTTTATTATAATAGAAAGGTAATATAAAACATAATTTTGTATTCTAAGCATGAATTTTCAAAGCAACGAACCTGCCTATTTCTTTCTTTATATTTGTTGAAACCTATAAATTAGATCGCTAATTTATTTCATTTCTAGCTAATTATTATGCAAAAATCAAAGTTCTACTTTCAAAACATAAGTTTAAAAAAAATTGTGCGCGAACCTCATTGGTATTTGCCAATTATAAAGAATAATTATTCTATTAAGTATTATTTTCACTGAAACAAACCAAATATATATATATTTGATAGATACACGACTTACCAGACTATCGTCGAACTGATAGAAATTGCCAGTTGGGGCCTGAGCTACGGCAGTGTAATGTCCACAGCCAACTGTCTGACCAACATGAGTGACTAAGGACACCAGGCGATAAACCAATGGTGGACTGGTTTTTCGTCTTGCAAACTGTGTTAATTCCAATCTCTGTCTAAAAGTAATGTGTTTCGTAATCTTATTGTTGGTCACGGAGAAACGTTTTAACTGTATACAAAGCACCATAGGGGCACGTTCCAAAGAAAACTGTTTTGTTGCCAATACCTGAAAAATAAACCATTCAAAATAAGTCCTATTTTTACAATTTTGTCTCAAAATTGTTAATAATCTACAAATAAATTATCATATTGCAAATGTTATACTAGAAATAGAAGTGAAATAACATTTGGTAATTGTATAGTGTATCTCACACTGACCGATATTGACATATAACATCATTTAAAATTTAGAATTTTTGTGTTCATGAAAACATTGATTCAAAATTAAATAAAAATCAATACCTTTTTCTGACAGTTTTCACAATGATACGCCATATCGTCTAACTTTTCTCTAGAGAAATACAAATCCAAAGCGTCGTCCAGAGTATTCACTTTTCTTATGTCCAATAGAAGATCTTGGAAATGCTGGAATGTTGTACTAACATGACCACATTCCAAGCACCGTACGGTTGATCGCAAATAGCCACCGAGGATCTGATTTAGTGGTGTAGTTTCTTTTGACCGCGTGTCCAAAGGCGCTAAGCTACGGAATCGCTGGATGTAGGCTCGTTCCATAGCTTCTACCAAATATCTGAGGAATTCATGGGCATCTTCTTGACGACCAGGCACCAGGTGACGGCAAACTATACGCAGCTTTGAAAAAACTAACCACGGACGGATAGCGCTTGTATTTCTTTGTTGTGACGCTTGTAAAGTTTTTGTCATTGCGCAAATAATACATCCTCCTTGACCACCACCTAGTCGTAAAATAATAGTTTACCACGTTATATTTATCAATAAATAAGTAAAATCAGAAAACATGAGTTATTTAAAGTTTAAACATACGTTTAAAATTGAAAATTATTGTAGCATTGTTATAGTACTAACCTGAATCTTCGCATTTGTCCATGTGTTGCTTATCGGATAAAAGCCAATTGACTAGAGCGGGAACATGAAACAGTGCTTGTAAAGTTGAATTCAAATAACACGTGTTCCCCATGTTGACCATTCCGGCACCCACACTCCACTCCGTATTGTTCCATCCTAATTGTACTGCCTCCAACGGGTACAGTACTCGTTGAGGTGTTGTAATTGTTTCATCTGCACCCATTTCTTGTTTACGGCTAGAATAGTATTGCATAAACTGTCAAAACATATATGTACAAGTAAACGTATTTGTATACTCCTATTAAGTAAATTCCTACTATGTACAACAGATGTCACGATTGTCTGGTCTATTTTACCGCGCAAATATTATATCTGATCGAAACGTTTACATCATCTTATCCACGACCTTCTCGATTAAAAGAGTACTTTTTCCGGCCCGCTAACAAGCCCAGTTTCAGCGTGCCGCCGCTGTCGCTAATAACCGTAGGAAAACATTTGAACAAAATACGATTTTGACGGTTGTTAATCAATAAACTACAGAATTCAGTTGTGATTCAGTTTAATACACGAATATTTTGTGTAAAAATTGATATATAAACTGTGCATTCGGTGCAATTACATATTAATTATTTGTGTAATAGTTGCGTTGTTATTATTTACAGGTATTATTATTCATTTTACTAGAAATTATTAAGTGTTTTTACAGCAACATTTTCAACTGCAGCATACATAATTTGGTGTTATAATTAATAACGAATTACTGTAATTTGGTTCATTATAATATATACCAAGCTCTAGTTGACGAGGAACAAATGTACAACATGAATTCCCGTCAGACATGAATATGGCATGTAAATGGCATGAGAGTATAAATTTACACACTGGTACTAGTAAATTATTAAATGTTAGTTTTTCTTCAATGTTAAATCGCGGATCAGATAATAAAAGATAAATCTATTGAAGTAAATATATACCTATATTATATTTTTTGGTTAAATAAAATCAAATTTCGTTTAAAATCATTAACAATATTAATATGTCTATATATTTCAGGATTTATTTTGCAACCAACTTTTACTGTCATTTTTTGACAGTAACAATTAGCTGCTATAACTAGTGCCAAAACGGTGTCATTTAGCGTAGCTGTTAGCACAAAAAATGTATTGTTCAGCTAGCAGGCCAATATGAATCTAGAAGGTCGTGATCTTCTCAATCAATACACAAAACAATCGATATATAACAGTATTAACTGAGAAAAATGAGTTTACTCTGACGTGATAAATGTGAGATGAAGGGTAGCTAAAGCGTACGTTACACTCACCTTGGTGTAGTTTGTTTATTCCCCTGGAGAACAATATACTTAGATTTCAGATTGTTCAGCACAGTACTCTGATAACTTTCTGTGGTTTCGAACTCAATATTTGTACTCAAAATTCGCCGTGAAGATCCAGACAATTGGCTACTTAAAAATTCCTCAGACGAACTTTTTGTAAGTGCGTTGCGGAGCGCCGCACTGACGGGGTCTAATGTAGAAGCCGGCATTCCTAAAATACAATAAATTTATGCACACTATGAACAACGATTTGTAATTTTTGTTCAATTTTTTACAACTACAAACATAATTTACTCATACATAAAGGTCATTGTTTCAGTTTCTTCACTAATTTATGAAAATTACAATACTACTACAGCTATACTTATTACAGATGTGTATAAAATAATACAATAAAAAATTATAAATATCAATGTTAACTCGATAACAAACAAGAATTATATATTCTGAAACAATACCTGTTTTTAATATTGATGTGGGGAAACTGAACAAAAAATACATCTAAAATTTGGTGTACATATTGAACCCGGTAAAACAGGCTAAATACACGTGCATTATATTCCACAGACATTGCCCCCAAATTTCGTACCGTTTAGAACTTCAATTCAGTCGTTATTAATATAAAAATGACGTGGCAAACACATAATTTGCACAGCCCGCTATTTCCAATAGTTTTACTTTAGAATATAGTCACAAAACTGCTTTCAAACACATTTATCTAGTTCTGCACGATTATCACAGGCACAAAAATTATTAACACTTTCCCACTTTTCTTCAGCAATCATGCCAATAAACGATGAAATATATACTGCGCATGCGCATCATTGCTGCCAATATCGTAATAATGCATTTCGCAAAATTCAATAACATGTATATATTAAAAAAGAAACAGAATCCTGGTCTCGCCGCATTTTCATATAGTTTTTTAAAAAATGCAATTTGGTTTTGAGAAATACTAAATTTAATAAATATTATATTTTCATTTCTATGACGCCACCTTATCTGAAATATTCAGACAAGAATTATAGTAAAATAATATTTATTAAAATCTATAATTAAATTTTTGCGTTCAAATATACATATATTGAATTATAATTGACGCAATTAAATACCGTATTTTGATGTTAAATATAATAAAAATAAATACATTCCACTACATGACCACACTTCATGTCACCAAGCTGGCCAAAGTAACAAAATGTCATTGCACTAGATAATTTCAGAAGAGTGAAATATATTTGTGAAATTTTGCTATTTTTAAATAAATTGTGCAATCATGTTAATCAAAAAAATATAATTTTTACTAATATTTACAGTGTGCTAATGTTTATACCGTATGATGATTTACACGATGCATCCTTTTGTGGTTTTTATGGTAAGTGTACTAAATATAACCTCCAAATTTTTTGATCCCACATTTGCGTTTTACAAATCATTTTGTGTTTGATTTCTGTAATCTAAATATAAATATCTTTGTTCTAATTTTACTCTACATATACAATCTGACGAACTATCACATGGTGTTGTTTGTAAACTGTTCTCTTGTCAACAAAATGTATGCTAGTACTACAAATTTGTTTCAATTTGTGTGTTTTATATTTCAGGATGTGGAAAATTCACGAACTTATATTGACGAATTATATTCTCCTGACTCACAAAAATGTTTAGAATCTATAATATATATAAAAAATTCTGTGATTGGCTCCAACCGGCAAAAAGGTTCTGTAATTGCACAAGGTATTGTGCCAAGACTCATGCAATTAATTAAAGATAAGAATACGAAAAGCACTATCCGTCTGGAGGCTGTGGTAACATTAGGTTCATTAGCAAAAGGAACAGAAGAACATATTAAAGTTTTGATAGAATGTGGTACCGTACCTTTGTTACTTGAAGTTTTGGAAGAAAACGATTCACGAATTGTGGAAGCTGCGTTATGTTGCTTACGTACTTTTTCTCAGCAAGGTTTTGACTCTCTCAGTTCACTTTGTACTCAGAAACAGCTCTCAAAGTTATTATCTTTGGCATGTAAGTAAATATCCAATCCAATTAGAATCCAATATGTACTATACTGTCTGTCAGTATGGAGAAATTATTCACTGCGATCTTAGTCGATTTCCCGTCAGGTTCATGTGAAGTAATTGTATTTAATATTATATATATTTCAGCATCCGAACAAACGGTTGTTTGTCAGGCATGTGTGGCAAATGTTCTTGGTGCGTCTTGTCGAACAACCGAAGAACAAACCACATTATGTACGTCTGGTGCGTCACAAATATTGGCAACGTTACTTACCAGCCCATACATACAAGTACAAATACCAGCACTGAATTGTTTGGCAAATATGTGTTTTGAAAATCATATGGTTGCTATGGAGATCGTAAATACCACGTACGTTTTTCTGAGTACGCTCTTGATACCAATATAAGATACGCACACTAATATCGGAACGTTTGTTGTTAATATTTATAAAACGTTTTCTTCATTTATTTTAAATGAAAGGTGTAGATATTCATAAATATATTTATTCAGTAATAAGTGATCGCTAAATTAATGAATGTAACAATAATCTATTTTAAATTAATATTAATGCTACATTACAATGAAGTATTTATGTACTGCCAGTAGTTGTAACGGTGCATCGGTTCCCGATCTGTTGGTTTGGCTGATGAGTCGAGATCGCCCTATCGAGATGCAGCTAGCAGCAGCACGTTGCGTTACATATCTTCACCGGTCGGAAGCGATTGAAGCTTCAGACACCAGGGTAGTCTATCGTACTCTACCGTGCCTTGTCCGTCTTTGCCAAAGAGAACATGCAATCTGTCACCGTGCTACAGCGGCGGAAACACTCGCTTATTTGACGGAAGTGGATTCAGAATTACAACGAACGGCGGCAATTTCAAATCACTTAGTCAGCGCACTTGCTAATCTGCTCAATCAAAATTCCGAATGTGGCAGACAGGGAGCGTTCAAAGCATTCGCCTCACTGGGAGCTAACGATGAAGATATCAGGAAGAGAATAATTGAAACAGATCATCTGATGGAACAAGTGTTAGCTGGATTAGCGGATGATTGTGCGAATGTTAGATTAGCTGCCGTTAGATGTCTACACTCTCTGTCACGGTCCGTTCAACAACTGAGAACGTCTTTTCAGGTATCTATGATTCATTTTATACAAACTATATAAAATAGCACTGACATCGGACAGGAACTAAATTGAATTAGATATTATTGACAACTTTATCCACACATGTATGATATTTGTATATTTAGTTCGATTAAATTTGGTTGTCTATTTCTTCGAATTGTCGCTGGATAATGTAAAGTTTAATAATTCAGGACACGGCATCGCCATTCAGTAATGCATGCAACATATTGCAATGTATTGATGTTTTCTTGTAGAATACCTGAATGCGATCTTTATAGGACCACTCAGTGTGGAGACCGTTGATGGCATTGCTGACAAGTATCCCGCCACCCTGTGATGAACTGTTGACGGTGGCTTCGTCGACACTGTGTAACCTACTGCTAGAATTTTCGCCCGCCAAAGAACCGATATTAGAACAGGGTGCTGTTCAACTACTGTGCTCTCTAACTAACCGACCGGAACCCTCCCTGAAGTTGAATGGTAAGTTGTGGCTTCTATCCTTCCTCGGTACCACGTTTTGTGTTTTAGTTTATCATTTTGTATCTGTTTGTCTGAATTTAATATTTGCATTTTAGGTTTAGAGATTCTTTTAGAATTCACAAAATTTGTATGTCCACTATTGCGCAAAGCGAATTAACAATTTACTTAGTTCTCGACTTGTATTTTGTGTTTTGAGACACCGTGAAAATGATTTCAATGCATTTAAACTTTAGTTAGAGCTATTGCATATTTATATATTATTCATTTCTTATTACTGCACATTAATAAACATTTCTATTGATGCAGACACCTGTGTTTCACTGCATGCCATTCAAATCCCTAGACTAATGGCATTCCTATTTTTGTTATACACACCAAATATTTCAAGTGTCACCAATAAATTTTAGTTAAATTATATAATTGTATATAGATGGAAGTGGATTTGCTACATTATATTAGTAAATATGTATTAATTTAAATGTGCTAAAATAGTTTTTGTTTATACATATATAGAAATACTTTTTTGCACTTTTTCATTCACTATGAATATTTTTGCAGCAAATCCATTTATACATAAATGCAAAATTTTATAATAATTGTTGTCAATTGTAAAATTTAATCCTGCTATAATAAAATTGTAAATATCTGTATATAATATGTGGGAAAGGTTATCATTGCATTACGCTTTAACAGTTTGTTATTTCAGGATTTTATTTTTGAGATATTTTTGAATTTTTATAGAATAGAATGTGACTTGATGATACATATCTTTATAAATAATAATAATAGATAATATATTAATAATGAATTTTTTTTCTTTGGCCGCTGGATGAATTATAGTTATTAATTAAGTGATTAAATCTAGGTATATGGGCTTTAATGAATATGGCATTCCAAGCCGAACAACGTATCAAATCTCAAATCCTGATCACTTTGGGTACAGATCAGATTTTCAGATTGCTAGCCGATACGGATACCAGAGTATTAATGAAAACATTAGGGTTAATACGTAACCTTGTTAGTCCGAGGACTCATACAGACTCTATAATGGCCTTACACTCGACCCAGGTCATGCAGGCTGTTGTCTTAGTACTGGAAGGGCCACATTCTATCGAAGTCAAAGAACAAGCACTCTGTATACTTGGCAATATCGCTGACGGAGAAAGGGCAAAGGAACATATAATGGCAAATGAGGACGTACTGAAGAAACTGATCAATTATATGACTCACGCCAACACCAAGTTACAAGCGGCCGCAATATTCTGTATCGGTAACTTGGCGAGACGCGGAGAGGTCGGAGCAACAGAGAGGCAAGCCAAACTAAAAGAGCTCGGTGTTTTAACGATACTGCAACAATTGGTCACAACATCTGACACATTATTATTTGATAAGTGAGTATTATCATATTTACAGATTCTTTATACCTTCAGAGTCTTGATCTCTTTCCAGTTAACAGATATGCCCTGTAGTACGCTATATATCATATATACATTTTATTTAACTATACTAAAATTGGAAACATTAATCAACCGTTTATTATGATATGCATACTTTAACTCTACCCTAGATTATATCAAACAATATTTTCATTTATTAATTGCAGCTTCTATTATTATAATAGTTTAAGGCAGAATCAAGAAAAACAACAACATAAGAATACAAAAATTAGCTGCTACTTTATGATATTTAGTTACTAAAAAAAACTGATTAACGATCATATGACTTTCCGTTTTTATTGTCTGAACTATGTCATACAAAACTAATTAATCTTACACTCATTGTAACTAAGAAAAACTAGCATTTTGCGAGGGTTTTTGACAATATTTTTACGTTTTGGAATAAATATAAAAACATTTATTAAATTTAAATATGCATAAAGGTTTTTAAAGATAAAAATCGCAATCAAAACTAATTTTATTTTATTACATTACGTAGGTAAAAACAAAATAAATCGTGGTTATTTGCACGAAAATTTTAAAATATACCCAAAAAAAATCACTTAACAATAGATGCTAGAACATCAAAAATAAAAAAAGATGCTTCCTTGTTATTATCTGTACTAATCTCTGTATATTTTTTACAGGGTAAAAGCGACAATGACCCAATTTACAGACCCTTGATAATAACATTTTGAATTTTTTTATTGTAAATGAATGTAGACTGAACACGTCAATCAGGTTATTTGTTAATTGTGAAAATTCGTTATAGATTTTAGATCTATGATTAATAAAATTGCTTATTTAACATAACATTGTTTAATTTATTACAGATATACATGAATTATAAATTATATTTTTGTGAATCATTTAAATATTTAAATCTGTTTTACTGTGTAGTGTTATCTAAAATATTTGTCAGTTTGTATTGTTAGTCTATTATTGTAAATAGTCTAGAAATTATAGAATGAGGCAAATAAATTTTTATTTTTCAATTTTCAAGGTTAACTCGATGTCTAATTTACCTTCTAAATATAATAAATTTCAGTTTACTCTGCATATATTTTACGCAATACATTATACATAACGTATCAAAGATAACGCAGCTTTAAAGTGATTTGTTATCCAAAGTAATGTAATTGTTCGTGGCAATTAGTCACTAATAATCATGACATGACAAACACCTACGAAATAGATTCTAAATTGTAGTTAAGCACTTGGAAGATTCGTTATGCATAATTTTAACAATGACTAACATGACAATTATCGGAAACGAAATAAACTAGGAATGTATACAGACATCCATGCCTGCAGCTCATCGACGTATGTCTGAAGTCTGAATATATCACAAATTATTATTTATCTAGATACACTTTTAAAATCCTAGGTGCCTAGGTCGCAAATAAAACAACAAATTTAAAACAAGTGTGAATACATTTTCTTCTCTTAACAAAAGCATACCAAACTAGGCCGACTATAAATGCATTAATCTTCTTTTGTTCAATTTTTAATTAAAAAATATTTTTTTCTCCAATGGTCTTACATAATTTTTCAAAATAAAAAATATGGAAAAATATTGTTCCATTTCCTATGCAGGAAAATTTTGAATATAATTGAATAGAAAATAACGCAGGAAAAAAATAAAAACTGAAAAGAAATTGGAAAATATTTTTTTTCTCAAGTACCAAAGAAAATTTTGAAAATAAAATGTACTTTGCACAACTAGACCATAACACGTATCTGCAGAAAAATTCGTTGAATAGTTTAAAAAATCTCGTACGAGTAGGGATGGTAATTATTCGACTTTTTTTATTATCCGGTTATCGAATAGTAAATGTCCAAAATAACCGGTTAACCGACAGAAAAGAAATTTAAAAAATTAAAGATGCTTGTAATTCACAAATAATTTATTTAATTTGCTGGTTAAACTTTAAAAATAAAACTATATTTCATTTTTGTTCTCTTGCAAGAAATAATAATTTACGAAATTCAAGACATTTAGTGATTTTGAACTTAATTTAGAGCGTATCTTCGTTACAAAATTAGATGCGACTGAGAACACTCGCTCATTTGCTGTTTGTTGGTCTGATAGTCATCAATCCTCTGATAGTCATCAATCCTTGGTATAAGTTTTCCAATAAATCTCCCCGTTTTCTGCTTAAATCAAATGATTTGAATTCGTTTATTACATTGCTTATAGGACAATTCTCTGAGCGAGTAGGAATATTTCCAATTGTCTAATTGCTCTGTGCAATTCTTGATTTAGACGGTCTTGATGTATGCTGGGATTTACATTTATGTTGAAATCGTTGTCCGAATCAGGTGAATTAGAATTTTCGTTGTCATCAAAACTATCCACTCTTTCACTACTGTTGGAAAACATTCGATTAATTAACTTATTAGCATATGCAATTGTTGCGGTTTTGTTCGAATATTCGAAATATTGATTCGTTTTAGGGATACTTCCAGTGTGCAGGTAAATGATAAGTGTCATTAAGGTTTTATTCCTGCGTTGTATCATTCTTTCTTTTAAGTTTTCAAATAATAAATAAAAATGTGCGCAATAAAGTATTCGACTATTCGAGTTGATAATCCGGTTATTCAAATAGTAAAAATTAGCCAAAATTATCCGGTTAACCGAAAACCGGTTTCCCATCCCTACGTACGAGCGAGCGGACGAGCGACATACATACGGGCATATGTTGTAATAGTCATTTCGTGCTCCAGGAGGTCTGTCCGGGATTTCTGTGCAAAAATTTTTGAAATCGGAAGATGCTACAGACATCGTACCGAACACTATAGCTCTTCGACAGGAGCTCGATGAGCGAAAAATTGAACTTACATGCCGTATCTCCAGAAATATGTAATAAAGAACTAGGAATGGATACAGACTGATACAGACATCCATGCACAAATTATTTACCTAAATACACTTCGTAAGTGCCTAATTCGAAATAAAACAACAAATTTAAAACAAGTGTGAAAACATTTGCTTCTGTAAACAAAAGCAAAGCAGACTAAGCCGACTATAAATGCATTAATCATCTTTTGATCAGTTTTTAATTAAAAAATATTTTTTTCTTCAATGGTCTCACATAATTTTTCAAAATAAAAAATATTGAAAACTAATGTTTCATTTCCTGCATATGCAAATTTTTTTTTAATACAATTTAGTGGAAAATAAATGAATCAAGTTCTAAAGGAAATTTTGAAAAACAAAAAGTCAGATGCACAATTAGACCATAATACGCACTTTAAAAAAAAAAATTCATCAAGATCGGTTGGATAGTCTAGGAGGAGTTGTGGAACAAAAAAACGTACGAGCGAGCGGACGAACGACATACATACGGTTTACGGTCGTATGTTGTAATAAGCATTTCGTGATCCAGGGGGTCTATCCGGGATTTCTGAACAAAAAAATTTGAAATCGGAGAATGCTACAGACATCATACCGAACACTATAGTTCTTTGACAGGAGGTCGATGAGCTAAAAAAGCTAAATTACAGCATAGGTGTCTGATCTGAATGACAGTTCCCTGGCATGTGCACTACATATCTGCTCATGCGCAGTGGGTCAAATTCAAACAAGCACTCTTTCCACAGTGCTTGTCAAACAAACTCTTGAAACAGAATTATTTACCTTTCCAGCCGCCGAAGGCAGGCGGGTCATTATTTATGCGAGCCGCGAGCGTGCGGGTCACGGCGGGCAGGGCAGGAGCCGAGGAAAGTGAGCTATATAAAAGGGTTTATTTTACTCAGACACATTATAACGCAATTTTGACAAGAAAAATTTCATCAAATTCCTCGAAAAGCCTGTTATATGAACTAAAATATTTATTTGAAGTATTTTTCATTCTTTCGAGTACCTTCTAAGTTATAAAGGAAGATTAAAATTCGCAAAAATCACATTTTTGTGATTATCTAGTGAACCATCCAATATTTTCAAAATATAAAAAAAGTGTTTTGACAGTTACATATTTTAGCATTTGAAATGTATTATAGTCGAACCTCCATAACTCGAACCACCATTATCTACAAACAAGTTCGACTTATGGAGAATTCGAGTTATAGAACTGTTCATCAAAACTAGCGATTTTGTTTAAAGACATTACAGTGGTTTAATTACACACGGTTTTATTGAAACCAAATCGTGTACTAGGAAAAATATTGTATGTAAAATATTCAATAATTTCCCTCGTTCCCGTTCATGCTCAGCAAACTTATAAGGAATAAATGTGTTTTACAAATAGGGACTTTCCTGAACAATTAAAAACTCAATACGAAAAAACGCAGTTGGAGGTATGGGCGTGTTTTTGTGTGAGTGAGTGTTGCTATAAACCAGTTCCTCATATCATACATATTTACACCAAAAAAGTAACACCTTTTCTAAAAAAATCACAACAGAACTGTTTTTATGCGTGATTGATCTTCCGCTCTCACTCTAATTTTTTGCATTGAAACATAACAACAACTCGTGACATGCGAAAAGGGAATAAAAAAAAAAACAACCACACACAAAAAAATCACTGCACAAACAAGGAATTGTCTTAAAAATTCGACTTACGGAATGCACGTGCCAATCATTTTATTCGAGTTACGGAGATATTCGAGTTATATAAGTAAAATTGAATGTAATTTGCTCCGTAAACGCTATTGCCACTCGATTCGTTTCGACTTCGAGTTAAGAGAAGTTCGAGTTATGGGAGTTTGACTTATATTATTATTTGCAAGAACTAGCATGTGCCTGACATTTTCTTGTATATCTAGGATAAACAAGTTCTGGTAAAATACAATCAAAGTCGAATTTTATTAGTTTTTGTTCCATTTTTTTTTTCAGAAGTCACCGTCGTGTTCTATGGTTTCAACTTTCAATGGTAATTTTTCATTTGAACGTACCAACAGAGATTCTTGTTGACAACGTATTTGCCATCTGATTTATTTTTTGCCCAATATTTTCCTTTCTTGTTCTGTATAGTTTCATCAATCGGCATATAATCGGTATATAATAATGTTCTCTGTCAATAAACATTCCACAGGGTTCAAGTTTTATGCTTAGTTGATCTTCTAATTGTTGCTTTGCTACATTTTCATATCGCTTTCAATGAGTCAAGTAAGCAATATTGAAATTTTTTGCAGAATATACGAGCCCTAACACATAAATGTTCGGACACTAATAATTTTTCAAACATTTCTCAAATATTAATAAAACAAATTAACTTAACAATTTAATTTTTTTTTTATAAAGGTACATTATTCTTACATATAAATATTCGGACAGTACGCATTAGTAAGACGTTACGTCACCTCTAGCCTGAATAACTGCTTTTATACGAGCAGGCATAGTTTTAACAAGAGCTTCGCATTGTTCTACGGTGAAAGAATCCCAAATAGCCTGTAACTTTTGCCGCAAATCAGCAATATTTCTCTGTGGGTGATTCTTCGGTTCTTGCTTCATTTTATTCCATATTCTGTCGATTATATTCAAATCAGGACTGCATGTAGGCCAGTCAAGAAGAATATTGTGATCTTTCAGCCATTTTTAGTAGTTTTGGCCATATGACATGATGCTCCTTCTTGTAGGAAGATAAAATTTCCTTCGGGCGATAAGGCTTGTTTCGAAGGCAACAAGTTATTTTCAAGAATTGCAAGGTATTTCTGAGCACTGATCATACCTTCAATGAAATGTAACCTTCCTACACCATATGCAGACGTATTTCCCCAAACCATTATACCTTCTGGAAACTTAATTTTATTTCAGCTGTCATATGTCCATTAAATTAATTTAATTCATTCTGGTGACATTTGTGGCAAAAATAGTGTACTATGCTTGTAATATTTATAATTTTAGTTGTGTAATATCGATTGTCGACACTGTAAACCTTCTGTGAATAGGGAACTTGCATAGATTTTTAATATTTTTAATTTTATCTTAATTCGACGTACATATTTCAAACAATACATCATATGAAAACAAGTCTATCAATTAGCAGAAATCTCGATTTTAAAATAGCAATTTTTCAATAAAAAATCTGGTGTGGTCACCACACTACTTTCTTATACTCAATTTGAATTGGCACATATTTGACATTTCAAATGCGTATTTTTGTAAATATTTTGTCTTTGTTTTGTTTTAATGGCATATATGATATTTTAAATACATGCCAATATATAAATACATTTTACTCAAAATTGGATAAAGATAGAACAAAAATGCATAGAACATTTTTTCTTAAGCTTATTGTTCTCTATAACTTTTATTTCAAAACTTTTTCCATATCCCTTTCAGTTTCTCTAATAATTCTCAATGTTCGATTTTGATCTTCAGTAAACTTCCTCTTCCGGTTGTGCGATTATGCTAGAAATCTAATCAGCTCTTCATATAATCAAAAAACTTTTAAATACGAAGTTTCATTGTCCTGTCTTTCCTCGTTTTGAAGATAATGAACATACAGACACACATCCACACATCCACACATCCACACATCCACACATCCCCACATCCACACATCCACACACACAGACGTCATGGCGAAAATAGTCAAAACGTATTCAGGGGACCTCAAAACATGTATTTCCATCAAAATCTCGCAATCGAAATTTTTCATGATTCCTATACTTTCTTTATACTATGTATAAGAAAGTAAAAAATGATGTCATCTAAAACGAGTCGAGCGAAGTGACGTCATTAGCCAGCAAAATGTCATGCGCAGAGCGAACAGAAACTGCTGACAGATGCACACTACTGAGCTATGTGGCTATGTGTGTGAAAGACCTTTCGTTGTGTGTGTGTGTGCGCGCCCGGCTGTGCCCATGCAGTTCTGACGTCACATAGCGTTTTCGCGCCAAGATATTGTATCAAAATTTCAATAATTTATTTCTCCAAAAGTATAGCGAATTTCGAAAAAATAAAAAATAGGGAATTTGTTTTAATGTATACAGATTCAGAAAAAAAATAGAAAAAAAATGTGCAAGTTCCCTATTGTCGGCGAATTGCACCAATGTGGTCCAATGGTGGGGGTAATTTCTACCGTTTGCCTCACCGTGGATCTGAGTTGTGGATGAATTGCATTGTCTACGGTATGGACCTTACTCATAAAAGTAGGTATTTATATAATATTTTGCGCGGTAGTGGGGTAAAACTATTAAGTTCCGTACTGTTGTCATTTGCACTTGAACTTCAATGTGTAAGGAAGAAGGTTCTGTGTGTGCGCGTCGAGAGTCAGCTCGTCACACACATTTTCGCGCGAAGAATTGGGATATTTTTACAATTTATTGAAATCCTTCTATATAAGCCCAGCAAAACGGAGGTCATACAAACATGGCACGCACTTGCTCTCTCCCCTTCCGCTTCATTGCTTCATTCCCCTACTCGACAAATCGATGTTATATTCTCTCTATAGTCTCTATACTCTAAGATGCATCCTTGCTAAGATGTCGGCCTTTTGTCCATGTCGGCCTCATGACACTAATTTGAAGGAATAAAATCGTGAAGGAACTTCACTGTGAAAGCTAATTTTATTCATTATTCTAACAAAAATATAATCGAAAACAATTTGATATACTAAATTCTTATATTATTGCTATTTCTTCAATGTTCGTTAACGAATAATGATAAACATCCGTTATTATTAAATTTTCCTAGAATACTTAGAATCACAGCGGGAAATTTGAAATTGAGAGACAATCTATTAATAAATGCGTTATTTTTTATTTACATTTACTGTCTTATTATATGATAAATATCAATGCATAATAGTATGCACTATTAATAAGATAACTAAATAATAATTTTGGTATAGAGTAATAGCCAGCACAATGCGGTTTCGTACAGTACGGATTCGCTATAGTTCGATTTTAAAAAAATTTTATTTTTATTAATGCTCCAGGTCATCCAAATGGTCTCTGTGACCCTAATTAAAACGTAAAAATTACATTTCTTCCACAAAATACGACTTCATTGATTCAACCAATGAATCAAAGTGTCATTGCGACAATTAAAACTTATTTTTTTAGTATATATAGTATACCCCGATTAGTGCGGATTCAAACAGTACGGCATATTAACGGAACCAATTGGGCATACTGTGCGGGGTATTACTGTATATACTAACGTATGCGAAATGTAACAGGTGGTCATTTGTTATATTACGTTTTAATGCTAAACAAAATATTAATATATTATGGTAAAAACTCTTAATCCACATATTAAAGCGTATATGCACCTATGTCATGAATTAACATGATTAAAATATACCAGTAACTAAAATCAACTTACTTTGTACATTTACATATTTATACGATTCTCAGTGATATCTAAATAAATTATACATTTAATATTGGACTGCCAATTTTCTCTGTGTACAAGCACACGTGTTCGTGGGTAAAAAAGAGTTAAATCATTCATTGTTCGTTTTTATGACATGTAATATAAGTAGGTAGTCAAGCAGCCACAATTGATTATATTTACATCAATATGTGATACATATGTCCATAGCTCGGTAGATTTGTATTGTTTTTATTTTCTTATACATAGTATAAGGATAGTATAGGAATCATGAAAAATTTCGATTGCGAGATTTAGATGGAAATACACGTTTTGAGGTCCCCTGAATACGTTTTGACTATTGTCTCTATGACTTCTGTGCGTATGTATGTATGTATGTATGGATGTGTGTATGTATGTATGTATGTATGGATGTGTGTATGTTTGTATGGATGTGTGGCCGTATGTTCATTATCTCAAAAACGAATAATGCTAGAGTAATGAAACTTCATATTTAAAAGTTTTTGCGATTGGCGAAGAGCTGATTCGATTTTGGGTATAATTAGAAAACCGGAAGAGGAAGTTTACTGAACACAGAAATTGTAAATTTCAAATTATTTTAAAAACAAAAAACGATACTTACAAATTTTGCAAATAAAAGTTGTAGCGAATGTTATTATGAAGAAAAAATAATCTATACATTTTTCGTCTATCTTTATCCAATTTTGAGTAAAATGTATTTATATATTGGCGTGTATTTAAAATATCATATATGCTATGAAAACAAAACAAAGACAAAATATTTACAGAAATACGCATTTGAAATGTCAAATATGTGCCAATTTAAATTGAGTATAAGAAAGTAGTGTGGTGACCACACCAGATTTTTCTTTTATGGTGCCAAAAAATCTAAGATTTCAATAGGTGGGCCAACTGAAATGGGAAGGGGCTCGTATGTCTTAAAAGTGTGTATTAAGTATTTTTATTATTATATTAATATACATTTACAAATAATTTAATATATTATCATTTCATTCCACAGCGGTCAGTATTGTACAGTTCACGACCTTCTCGATTGAGTGACAGTTGTGTGCACTCTATTTAATATTAAATATATAATAAATGTATAATCGAGAAGGTCGTGGTACAGTTAACCATTTATGCACATGTGTTAGCTTGGTTGCATATCACATCACAATCTTTATGTGTAAAAAAAATTATAGATATTATTATATTATTTATTATTATTGTATAAAGAAATAATATAAATGCACTGATTACTTTGGTTAAATGACTAGCATTAAAATATCTTGTTAATCTTGTTATGAAATACATAAAATATTGTTAGGATCAATAAATATACATTTATTGTTAAATGTGAATTATTCAAAAATTATTAGCATTTACTAATCACTTTCACTTGTTATGTCATCTTCAAAATTATAGCTGTAAAGGCTGAATTTATTTAACTTATTGCTTGAAATTCATATATAAATGTATTCTTGTGCAATTTCATTATCTTTATAAACTATGTACTTATATTATTTTGTTGCATTTGCACATTGAAACATAATTGCCGGTCCAACATAACAGATCTTTTGGGTAGAACTGGTACAGTATAAGATATTTCGTTTCCGCAAACAAAATTTGATTATTACAGTAGAGTCGCGATTTAGTGAATTCTCGATTGAGTGAACTACTCGATAGAGTAAACACGCGTCCCGATATAGTAAACAGCTGTAAACCCCGATACAGTAAACAATGGTATTTGCAATACTTCTCTGGGGAATCCCCCTAAATATGTGGATTTCACTTTGCTGCCTAAGTATGTAAATTAAGATCAGTGGTAAATCTTGATCCAGAAGATACTAATTTCAGTTTTACATGTTTTTTAAATCTGGATCGCACGTAAACGAAAATTTTTGAATTTAAAACAACAAAATTAAATACTTGTCTGGATAAAGGAGAATGTGTGACCGTGGTTGCTAGTGGAATATTGCAGTTTGCTCGTGATACATGATTTGAGACAAAAATTAGTACAAATTAACCATTAAAAAGCGTAAACAATCCAACATTACTTCATTTTTTGCGCCTCTGCCATAAATAACTTTTACATGTACCTTCCCATTACATAATACACGTATACATAATGTTATGTAATAGGTACATGTATTTTTTGTTTTTTATTATTTTATTGTAGATTTTCTTTCGGCAATTGTAGATCTTGAGAAGGAAAAATATTGAATCCAAAATGGTTGGAATAACGTACAAAAATATTTTCTAATATTTTTCAAAATATTTTTGTACGTCTTGAGTGAAATTCTCAAGAAATTTGGTTTATGTTTGTTTGAACTAGAATTTTGTTCTTTGCTTGAAAATGACCAAACACCATATGGTCGAAACGTCGCATATCTGTTATCATCTTTATGATTAAGTTTTGAAATAAACAGTTCACACCTTGAACTATAGTAATTTATTCCAACCATTTTGGATTCAATATTTTTCCTTCTCTTTTATTATTTCACATATACATTCATAATTTTGTTGATTTAGGTACCTAGAATAAAAGTAGTTTCTCAAAATATCTAAGTGACACCAGAATCCCGAAAAAGTAAACACCCCTCTTTAGGGGTGTTTACTTTTTGAACAGGCCTGGCTGGAATTAGTTCACTAAATCGCTACTCTACTGTATTTCCAAACGTCAGAGAACAGATAATATTTAGTTGTGTAACATAGGCAAGAAAGCCGAAGACTCACGAACTGTCGACGCTGCGAACTGTCGAGCTATTCTCAATTTTAAACAATTTAGTTCCACGAACGTAATGCAGAGTGTGCTCTAATACGTCTTCACGAGAGAGACACGAGTTGGCCTTCTATTTCGTTATATGTTCTGTGCTGTCGAGCGCAAAGAGTGCTCCGCTTCCGCTTGTGAACCTGGCTGTGACACATGCTCTTGAAGTGTAATACATAAATATATTTATTAAAAAAATACTTTTAATATTACTAAGTCATTAGATAACATGTAATAGGTTAATGTAATGAAATCATCAAAATGTAACAATCGCCCGCCCCATACAGAACACATTAAATGTTTATTTTGCATACGTCTATTTTTGTAACAAATCTTTTTTAATTGTTTTTGACCGGGTTTTAAAATTAACCATACGTAGGTCGTCAAGGGTAGTTTACCCTTCTTCCCCCGCAGGCGACCGCCAGACGAGATACACAGAGAAATTGAAACCAGATGCGGCATTTCCAAGGACATTTTCTGCATATCGTAAGAATTGTTATAATCATTCGCAAAATGTTTAAGGATCCTCCTCTGCGTTAATATTAATGTTATAATGCAGATGCGATTTTAGTAATTTCCTCTGCGATATATTTTTTCTTTATGCCCGTGACACACCTATCATACACCGTCATACAGATTATGATGAAAAAAAAGAACGCACCCGTCTATGATGAAAAATAGCGACGCCTCTATTTTCATCATACTGTAATATGATAAAACGAAGGTGTCTCATTTCACACGTATCTTTTGTGTCTCATTTTACGTTAGTTTGGGTTTATATTTGTCATTTTAGTTTGAAAAACGGATGCGTTCTGTTTTTTTCATCATAGTTTCTATGACGGTGTATGATGCTGTATGATAGGTGTGTCACGGGCATTAGAAAATTGTTTTCGACAACTGTTATTTGAAATTTGAATATTTTGAACAAGTTTTCTTTTTTAAAACAATGTTATTCATAAACATATGTGTAAGAGTACTTATTGTTGTGCCAAACAACATTAAACTATGTGTTACTTTTTAAGATCTGTATTAATACCTATGTATTACATTGTATTTACGTTATCTGCCAATATGGTGCAATGTCGGATTCTAACAAATGAATTTTGTCATGTATATACATATTGTACCAAATATGTGTGAAAATAAACACTTTTGGCAAAATTTATGTATTTTTTTAAATAGTATTTTGAATTTCAAAATTTTATTGAAAACTGCAGATAGTAGCGCCACAGCCAACTAGCGGTATGGTGTGTACTATACCTCTATGATCAGCCATGACAGATTTTTCCCCTGACCCCTAGTGACGTCTCCGATTCTTCCTTGGTTTAGTGACAGTTGTCAAATTCAAGTGAAATATAAGAATTTGTATTTTGAAAATCAAGTGTATACTTTTTATAATGTCTCAAAATACTACAAAAAATAAAAAACTATTTCACATTTCCATGAAAGCAAAAGAGCGGACCTCAGAAATACAATTTTCAGCTTTGACAAAACTTAAAAAAGAACTTGACCTGTCAGAAAAGAAGTTACATACAGCTGTAGTAACTAATAATACTGAAGCAATTGCTAACCTTCTGGTATGTGGGGTTAATCCCAATGCAACAGATAATCTGTTACGAAGCCCTCTACATCTGTCTGCTAGTCGAGGCTACAAAGATGTTGTCAGTTTATTAATTAAATATGGTGCAGATCCCAATCAAAAAGACATAATAGGAAATACTGCGTTGCACTTAGCTGCATGTACAAATAATATAGAAATTGTTACGTTATTACTTGATGCTGGTACAGATGTTAGTTCCTTAGATCAATTTGGTAGAAATCCAC
The DNA here is from genome assembly GCA_963422195.1 of Carabus problematicus. Lineage (NCBI taxonomy): Eukaryota > Metazoa > Arthropoda > Insecta > Coleoptera > Carabidae > Carabus > Carabus problematicus. Next base: position 10,724,831 of record OY728585.1, on the reverse strand, counting down.
TGCAGTTAGCTCAGAGCAAATTGAGATTAATTCAGAAAACTTGTAAAACAGGGCCTGTAGAGATGGTACAGTTGCGGTTGCAAATACAACAGGCAAGTAATGATTATAACATGAATTATATTACATGCATATTTCAACATTAACTTTTATTTTAGGTTATAGATTTAATGCTAAGCTTTTTAAGAAGGCGAGAGACTAGTGTAGAAGAACTTCAAATTATGAAATTAAAATTAGATAAAAGTACCGAGGCTCAATTGGATGACCAATTATCGTTATTACTTAATGCAATACAAGGTATTTCAATAAAATGATGAGTGTGCTACGATGAATTATTTGTATATTTTGTTCATAGCATATAATTGTAATTATTATTACAATGTGATTTAATTTTAATTTATATTATACATAATCATTACGTTTATAATAATTATAAATAGTGTTTCACGTGAAATGAACAATTTCGCCTTGCATTTAAATTATTTTTGTAATATGTACTTTTCATACTATTGGAACATAATAAAAGGTGTTAATATATGAGAATTCATACATTGATTGTCTAATATACGAGTATAAAGATTTTTGCCACCCTTTTACAAATTTGGGTTACTTAATATAGATTTAACTCTAGTTTTTAATTGTGTAAAATTTTTTGTGTGTACACTTACTCTAAAACGCAAAGAATATATCGTAGTGAGATAATGCATTTGTAACACACTAGTAATAACTAGTGGTAAACTACATAATTTAAATTGGAATAAACAAACTTTGATTCAGAGCCTATTTTAAAGAAATTTTTGACATTACAAGTACAAAAAGGCATATATGTATAAGAAAAGTACATACAGGTATAAGAACATATATGTTTATTAAAAATTGCATAAATGCAATTCGGAACTAAATATGTATTACATTTTTTGAACTGCATAAACATATTAAATAGGTTCTGTTTTGATTTGTCATGAAATGTGGCAATAAAAATCATAAAATACCATTGCGTATTAGTGTGCTGTAGACTGTAGACAAATTCACTAAATTGGTAACTAGGATGTCCAATATTTAAATTGTAAGGATATAAATGGTTCTACAAAACTTTTTAAATAAACATTGAAAATATAATATATACTGGAATTAACTTCAATAAGCAATATTTTATTAATATTTATTTCTACTAATAAAAAGATATACATTTTAATTCCTTTACAATAATTTCTGTCCTGAATATAATTTCATAATCGCAGTTAACAAGAGAAATAGAAAATTAAGTGTATAACTCATATTAATTAAAAAGTATATTATATACATAATATACTGTTTGATAATATCATCATATCTTTCATATAATATATATCACAACCGTAAAAATGGGGAAGATACATTACTTATTAAATAGTTTAATACAAACATATTTAGTTACTAGAAGATTGTACTAAAATTCTTTTGAAAACGTAACACAATATTGGATATTTATTGCACTTTAAGTAAAAGTGTAAATCTCATCAAATCACAACCATGTTGTTCAGAGGAAAAAGTGTCAAGCCAGTTGTACTTTTTCTTCTAAAAATAAATATTTTCTTACTACTGGTTCATATGCTATTTAAAAAGAAATAACATTTGAAAATGAAACTATTATGTGCAAAAATATATAATATTTGTAAAATAATATCATATCATTTAGCAAAATGCAGTTGTTTTTATTATATATAGATGTACCTATAATATCAATAAATTACAATTGAACTAAAGTATTTCATTTAACTTTACAAATACAAACAATATAACGATGGGTTCTGCAAAGCGACATTTTCCTGTATTGTTTGATGTTATTAATAATTGCCGATATAAAATGCTCCAGACCATCTCGTCCATAACCAATATTTTTTGAAGACTGCTATTCTAAGTAATCAAATATCAGTTTTGAAGTCTATTTACATAAATTTTTTTAAACGACATATCGTACCTTTACAACAGAGAATAGAATACGAGATGATATGAATAAATCGCTAGATATATATATATATATATATATATATATATATATATATATATATATATATATATATATATATATATATATATATATATATATATATATATATATATATATATATATAATTTTTATATTTGAATGAAGTAATTTTTTGTTAAATATGGGTTTTGAGCAAATTATGAATATATATACACACACACACACACACACACACACATATATATATATATATATACATATGTATATATATATATATATATATATATATATATATATATATATATATATATATATATATATATATATATATATATATATATATATATATACAGTGCACGCCGCTTATTAGAATCACGGATAATGTTATCAATCGGTTATTGTTATCACTTTCGCAAAGAACGGCGCGGACGTATACAACTACATTGAAAAAAATTCGGTTATAGTAATCATGACTTCGGTTTACGTTATCATTTTTTTTCTTTCGATTGTTTTGGTCCCGAGCAATTTGAAAAGGAATAGTACAATAAAGTTATTTTTTACAAAGAACCTTATAGAAATTTGATTGTCTAGTTTATTGTATTATACCGGGCTGGTTGACAGTAAACACAAATAAACTCAGACAATGCGTTTGTATGGTCTTAACTACTAGAATAATAGTACATTATACATCAAGGGAGAGAAACTACTTATTTTTCCTGAGGTGTAGTTTGAAGCCCGAGGGCGAAGCCAGAGGGCTACAAATACATCAAGGGAAAAACGGTGGTCTCTCCCGAGGTGTATATACTATTTTTTCCACGTTCGGGACTAGAAACACTTAATTTCATAAATAATGAATTATAATAAATCGCAATATTTAGAAGCCTTTGGAAATGTTTCCATGCAACGCGTACCATGACAACATACATTTATTTACAAAAACCTTTGTTATAATAAAAACTCCCTTCCGAAAAGTGTTTTCATCCCTAGGGAGTAAATGCTTCATTTCTGTCCCGCGTTTGACGCCATAGAAACCGACTTCTACTCCCGGACGTGTAAAAATTCAGTTTAATTCTAACCGTTTACAATGGTTGACGTAAAAAAGAGACGTGATTTTATCTTGAAAGAAAACATTAACATTTTAGAACAGTATGATAAGTTGCCGAAAATGAGCCAGCGGAATGCAGCAGCACAATTAAAAATTGTTGTTATGTTTATTTTTCGATTTTTTAGTTCATTTCATAATTTATTTACTGTTTATTACTGTTTCACATACGTATTTTTATTTAATTAATAAAATTTTGTGTTTCTATTTTTTCGTTTATTGTTATCAATCGGTTATTGTTATCAAAAACCTCGAGTCCCGATGTGATCACATTAAGCGGCGTGCACTGTATTAATAATTTGTTCAAAACCCATATTTGACAAAAAATTACTTCATTCAAATATAAAAATTCTTTAACAAGAACGAATTTTGGCACTAACTACATAACATTTTAGGACTGAATGATTTGCGGAAATAACAATGAATGATAACAACACTGTAAGTTACAATAATGCATTATGGAATTATTTTGATATTAGATACCATGAGCTACACTAATCTTAATTTTTTATACAAAATGTAATAACATCACTAATATGGATTAATCCCATATTAATAAAATAATGACACTATGATTATGCCATCTGATAAATCTTAGATATCTAGTATCAACAATGAATTGTTATTATTGCATGTTGTTGCTAATAATGATATCTTTTTATCTTCAATAATTGATAACCGAGAATTTAGTATTGCGTACAACAGACAAATATCTTGTCTCCATGTTTCATACAAATTTCAGTGAAGATCTTCATCACATTATATTCTATTTGAGCGAATTAAATGCCACGAAAATACAATATGTATAACTATATCGACACTTTTGATTATAACATTGAATCTGAAATCATATTCACATGTATACATACACAAACTATTTTACTAATATGAACGTGGCAAATATTATATTTTATTATAAATAAGTAATAATGAATGTACGAAAAGATCTTTTGAACAGTTTTGTTGTGCCATTATTAAAGTAATATTATGAAATTCCCCAACTAAATTCTATAGAAAATAAGTCTGCGAGATGTACATTAAATATACCAAAATCAGTAGTATCTATATTTTAAAAGTATTTTATAATAAACCATCTAAAAATAAGATATCGATTTAAATGTTAACTAAAATATCAATGCAGTAATTTGTAATTAATTAATTAATATATCATCTGATTTTCAAGTAAATTTGCGTATTACAATTAATATTACCTATAAACATTATATTGCTTTGGTTAGTTTTTAGATGAATCAGCCAATATTATTTTTTGATAAATCAAGTACTGCAACGGATTTATTTTAATTTGCCGTTTCATAAATTATCATTTGTTGATAATAGTGATTAGTAGTTTCACCTTCTATTAATCATATTTCTTTATTATTTCATTATTTCTTTTACCATATCAATTGCCTTTGTTACGAGATTCCAGCAAATATAGTTGGGCGGATAAAAGGTACAGTGAATAAGTGAAAATACAGTGCACGCTGCTTATTGGAATCACGGATAATGTTATCAATCGGTTATTATTATCAAAGAACGGCCCGGACGTATCCAACTACATTAAAAAAATTTCGGTTATAGTAATCAAGACATCGGTTTATGTTATCATGAGCAATTTTCAAAGTAACAGTACAATCAAGTAGTTTTTACAAAGAACTTTATGGAAATTTTTATACCCGGCTGGTTGGCAGTAAACATAAAATAAACTCGGACAATGCGTTTGTATAGTCTTAACTCAACTAAGTTTTGTGGCAAGGTGTGCAGCAGAGGTCATCTGATTTTCAAAAGGATTACGCATATGAAATTTTTATTAATAATTTGCTCCGCGAACATCAGAGACAAAGAAATTGAATATTTTTTTAAAAAATTTGAATTTCTCTTTGCTAATAAACACATATACATATTATAAATGTACAAAATAATTACATATATGTATGTATTTACTTACATTTTCAAATTTAAATGCAAAAATGTTATATTTATTTTAAATTTTTTAGTTAATTTCATTCTTTATTTACACAATATATATGTATATGTATTTTAAATGAATTAATAATATTTTGTGTTTATGTGTTTTTCGGATATTATTATCAATCGGATATTGTTATCAAAAACCTCGAGTCCCGATGTGATCACATTAAGCGGCGTGCACTGTATATCATTGTTCTGCATATTTCATTTAAACGACTCAATAATGTAAAGCAAAAAAAAAACCGGTTTATTGGAATACATAGAAAATTTTATAATTAGATTAAACTAGTTGCTTTTTCAAATTGGATTAATTTTGTTTTCTACGATCATTGCGTTATGATATTTAAAATATGTTATAAATCAAATTGAAGTTTTATTCTTGATATTAATAATTAGGTTGTTTTTGAAGGTTTTTTTATTCCGAACCATAAGTATTTTCCAAATCATGTTTTTCGGAACCGTATGTTTTCGTAAATTACACTACAATAAAATTTCAATATTTAAAAATAAACAATATATAAGAACTTGTAGTTTTTGCATATTTCCGAACAATAGAAGGGATTCCGTAAGTTAAGATGCATCGAAATTTAATTAGAAAACATTATTGTAATTAGAGTATAGAGGTAAGAGTAGATTAAAAGATATATGAGATTTCAAGGAACCATAATATTTGCTAAACCAGGGAACACTTCCGCTTGAATAGGTCCATATTCTACTAATTCACCATCTACCGTAATATGTCCAGTGTTAGGGCTTTCTTCAGGTTCCAGCCTGAACGCCCTTACTGCGATCATTTCGACTAAATCTCCATTCGCTGGGTCCATATGCGTCCCAGAACTTAAGGATAATAAAAATGACAACAGTTGTGCTCGGCTGAGGCCGGCATGTATGATGAGTAACCAAATAATACCATCATTGATCCTAGAATTTGGCGCGAAAAAGCAATCTTCTCCTAAATGTGTTTGATACGCTGCGTGAACCATTATGAAGTTGCCATCTATGTGTTTCCAGTGTGAAGGCACTGGTGCTGTCAGAGCAGGAAGTTGAGATGCCGGTCCGTACATGTGTACCTTACCATGAGTATTATTATGTTCACCGTTGGACGAATCTATCATTGATTGATAACTACTGCCGGTGGCAGAGAAATATGCACTGCGCCGAGATGTTGCCGAGTACCAGCTATCTAACCGTTGCCTAGTTTCAGTTGCTATATCTAAAACAGATTAAATACAATCTAGTAACTAGTATATTATTTAAGGTAGCGTCGATATTTTACTTGCAGAGAAGTCAATATGTACATATATACATTATTTTTTTCAACGTACTCTTTGATTAGTTAGATAGAGGGATTTGACTGTAGTTATTTCCAGTAGTGTACCAGAGTCGGCTTGCGCTGGCTCTTGCGAGCCGATTCTCAAAGATTTTACAGCACACTATGGCCTACATATTTCTAATAAACACGAAACATTATATTTCTTACAGTTTTGACAAAATATTCAGTATTTTACGAATTCATATTGGCAGATAATACCAGGGACCCGGAACAAAATTTATTTGTAGTGCAGGTTCGGTTAGGGTTCGGGAAATATATTTCGGTTCGGGTTCGGGTTCAGGTTCAGAAGTTATAAAATATATAGGTTTTTTAGGTACCGGTTCGGTTATTAAAAAATAGGCACATATTTCGTTATTTATCATTAATATGTAATAACATATTTTTATTGCATAAATCACAGAATTTGAATTATGTCACACAATCACATGTAGAGGAAAAAGTTGTTTAGAATGTACTTATATTCACTTTTGAGACTTTTGGAAATAACTCATTCAAGCAATTTATAATTATTGTAAAACCTGAGTCTTCCATAAATTCGAATGGTCTGTTATTAACAATAACTAATTCTATACAAGCTTCAGTAATTAAATCTTTGTTAGATCTATTTAATTTAGATAAGTTATTAAAATTTAAAAAAAAAACCTATGTAAAATAGTTACCGGTTAATACTAAACGGTTCGGTTAGGATTCAGGTTTGTTGATCTTGAAAGATAACGGTTCAATTCCGGTTACGGTTAGAAGAAAATAAGGGTTTTTTCGGGTTACGGTTCAGGTTCGGGTTCAGTTCCAGGTCCCTGGATAATACTTTGTTGTTAATCGTAAAATTTTAATTAGCCTACTCATTCTGACGTAATGTGAAAGGATAGATTCTGTTCAGATTAGAATGATTAGATTGTTGTTTACCTGTAGTTTCCAAATTAACTTCTTCGGGAATGTCATTATCAGTATCACTGGTGAAAGCTTGTGGTAATGCAGATATCTGAATATTCTCTCCGACCGGCAGATACCATAGTTTCCCTTTATACGTTCGTAAATCTAGTAGCCTGGCTACGGACCACACTGTGAACCTTTGACCTCCTATCGCACGTAGTCGTTCACTTTCTATATCTATATCCGATATAAATCCCCAGCCTATCGACAGGAATGAATACATTATCTAAAAAGTAATGAAACAAATTAGGTAATGACATATAACTGGTTTACAACTGAAACTGAAAGGTCATGTACAGACGATTTGTAATCATGTATGTACGATATGACACCTGAAATGTAGATTTTAAAGATTATACGTATTAATAAATATTGTGCATTCGTATTACTGATTTTCACTGCTAAAAGATTAAGATGATAATTTAATTTCAATGATTTTTAGTTGAAAAATATATTCTAATTTCCAATATTTAAAGTTATAGTTATTTTATTACTTGCTCCAATCAAAATATTTATTTATTGAAAACTGTAAAATACCCACTAAAAATTAGTTATTAAAGATACAATTTTAAGAATATTATTTTTATGGCGTTACATAACGTATAAATGTACATTGATAGAAAGCTAATTATCTAGGTCATAATTAAACATGAAAAATAAATATTGAATGTAATAGATTTTGTCACAATTCAACATTTATTTGCTTGTATGTTGTACGAATTAAAATGTGTTCTATGTGAACTTCGATTTACTTATAGGTATTGTACAAAACAATCTTATCCAAATTATAGTTATTTATGTATTTTAAAAAGTAATTTGCTAATCTTGCTTTTATTACGTTTATATCTAGACGGCAATTTACGAGTAGATATATGTACGTATGTATGGTGTGGGTTAGTAAAATGCTATATGAATGATTCTTATTTGTAATAAAATGTTCTGAATTTTTACTAAATGTGTATTCTATGGAATAATGTAAATACGATTAACAGGAAAATGAAAGTGGTGGCGCATTGTGCATATATTCAGCCATATATTGTTGTAATTATACACAAATGAGTTGTTTCATTTAGTTTCATAAATGTATAATATAGAATATATATATCGAGAAACACTGATTTTCACAACTATCATTAAATTCATAATATAATGGTTGTATACGTATTTTAATTAGATGTTCACTATCATACATTTATAATTAATAGTGTTAAAGTATTCCGAATTTACAATTGGAATTTTCATGTATGACAAATATATTCATGTGCATATGGATAAAAGAGAAAAACACTTCATTCTAATCGCATTTAATGATCATTATATGTAATTGCCGAATATTGTACTCGGCTGTTACCATCTGTCTATTCGATTGTGTCATACAAGTACCAGATGTTCATTCAATTCAGTATACAGGTACTCAAACTAGGGCTTTTCAGATAAACTATAAACACATTTTACTATTGATATCTGGTATTTGATAATAGAAATAAGTTTATTGCTAATTCGATATTGAAACAATAATACAAAAGAAATGGAAAAAATATATTGTAATATGTATATTACTGCATCGCATAAAATGAATTCAGGTGGAATGTCCAAAATTTATAAATCATTTAATACTAAGAGATTATTTATATAACTAAGAATATAATTGACTTATAATCACTAAAAGAAAGTAAATAGACTCATTACAAGTTCAAGGTAAACAAGAATATTTTGTTTACTCCAAAGTGAAATGAAATTAAGCACGGTGTTTTTGTTACATCAAAATGAGTTTTTTATTCATTGAAATTTCCTAATGATATAATGAATGTTGAAATTGTTATCTCGTTCACTCTCTGGAACGAGTTAGCGAAGCATATAGAGTTTTTCTTGACAATCACAAGTTATATAATATGGCAATAAATACGGTTGGAATTATATTCCATAGTGTATGCAAAAATGTATGAAATATTGTGAGCGTGCAACACTGAATTAGCTTCTATGAATATGACACATATTGGTTTTTATTACGTTATTTTATGAAGTAATGCTTGAAATGAAAAATTTGCGGTTACTTCATATACCATAAATTTAATTCTTATGATTTATGAGTAAAAAGTATTTTTTCATTTTTAAATATACTATTACCATTTATTGTCATTAGGTGTATTCTAGTGACAATTTGGATCGATCCAACTCACATATGTACGTTGGATCACTTTAGTAGTCATTCTATTTGTAAAGATCACTGTACCCCCACTCTAATATTTTGTGATTCAAATCAGTTTGAAGTAATCCACAATTTAGTAGAATCAGTTTGCTGAATCCGGATCATTAGTTAAAATGGAGGTTATTTATTTGGATTCTGCGTCTTCCATTTTGTATCTTAGTTAAATGTTTTACTTGGGTTATATTTACTAAGCCTGTCAGCTGTCAAATTAGTCAAGGTTATGGATCACAAAAGTTATTCTATTTATGCATCTGATCTGATTTTTCTGATCTGATCTCGAAAGTGAACTGATTTTATTGGATCGATCCAGCACTGACAAATAGAATACACCTATTTACTCATATTTCATATATTTTTTTTTTTGTTAAAACAGCCAAGGTAATAATACATTTTGCTATCGCTAAATGTAAGGACATTTCGGTGTGGTATAAAGATAAACCCGAACTATAATCTAATAATAATTAGTATTTGATTGCAGGATGATTTATGGGCCTAAAAATTAGAATTTTTTTAGGAATTAGTCTACAAGGAAGATTTCTAAAAAAAATTGTCGCTCTCCCTATCGTTCAAAGTTGGATTATCTGATACCAATATGATGTTATTTTTCTATTATATTATTATATTGTTGCTTCGAAACATTGAAAATATGTTTATCGATGCCATGAGGAAGTATCTCGTGTGTCGTGCATAACAATTGACAACCTACTCGAGTTCACATAATATAGTGAACTTTAAGAGCAAATTTAGTACATTATATCCGAAAATTCACTATATCCGAGTTCACTTTATGCGAATTGATTAACATTAGATAGCATATGTTTTTAGTCGGGACTCAATGCGTGTTCACTAGAAGTGGATTCCACTGTATTTGGAAAACGTTTAAGAAGAAATTGAGGGACGTGAATTTTTTCTTAATCGGGTTTCGTTTGAAAAGAGAGAATGAAAACAAACAATTATTTCGCATATTTGTGATACAGTGAAAATCGCTTGTACTATGCGTTTTAACATTCTACAACCAACTATATTAAAAATTATAATTACATTTTATTCAAAAGAAAAATTATTGCATAAAAGAGAAAAAAACTGCGGAGTCAGTTTAACATGCTATTGTGTTTCAAATAAAGATTTACACCGACCTTGCCGTAATCTTTCAACCATATGTAGTATGCAATAACATACATACATTGTGACATTGTTATCGTAGAAAAATACTTACTTTTGTTGTAGTTTCCACTCGGACAACATCCATAGGTGATGAATTTTTCCGAACTACAGCCAGGGCAGCAGCCAGTACAGGGTTAGGTGCATATGGTTCATTATAACAATGACAAATTGTTCTTGCCAATCCATTCCCAGAGCCACACGGTATTATACCGATTGGAATTTTTTGTAACACATCTATCCAATCCGGTCGTTCAAATATACCGTTTAATGTTTCAAATAGAATACCATCACCGCCTAACTGCAAATAATTAATTACTATAGTGTATTATATAATAATAAAATTATATCTATTCAGTATAATTTACTTAAAATCATAATATGAATACCTACAAATTTACAATATTATAAATATTGAAACTCGCTGTTGATTATTGTAGAAAGTTAACGTGGAATTAGATATATTAAATAAGATGTCAATGTCAATGATTTCACGTTTATGCTAGGTTCCGAATGACAGAATTTGAGGTAGGTTCATATATCTTGTTATCTCAAGCACAGGTAACTAATTACCGATCAATATTCCTAATTATATACCCATTTAAATATATTTAACATAAGTCGTATGACAGTAAATTTTCATATTTTTTAAGCGCACGTTTATAATTACAGGTACTACTTATGCGACGTATAATTTAAAGATAAAAAGTGGTCAGACATAAAATACAGGTAATTTGCGGTTACAAAACCTTGCCAGTTTTATGTGGCAGAATGATAAGTATTATGTACTGTAGTTGTAATCATCATTTATTTTTACATTTGTAAGTTTAAGTTATATAAAAAAAAATTATTAAATATTTTGAAGACAAAGAAAATATATCTTCATATTTACGTCAATTGTTCCATTCGATTTTGACGCAAGATTTATGCAATTATTTGATAATACGACGCAGGATGTATATGTACGTACATATCATTTTAGAAAACAAATTCAAGGTTGAAATGAAAATATGATAGCAATTAGCTGATAGTAACTGGCAGAATTAAACATTTGCAATAGTCAGTAATAATTAATGAACATATATTCATGTATTACATAAATAATATTCATACTAACGTTACATTTACACTGGAATTGACCAGACTAATATTTTGTCTTAAATAAATTTCGTATTAAAAAATGTACATATGTACGTAATATATTATTGATGAACCATGGAGTAAATCTGTTGCATTTCATCATAAATGATAGTTTATCTCATGCGCTTTCGTTTTAATATAGTAACCACTGTGTTTGATGATTTTGAAATTAAAGGATGGCTTCAGAGTTTACATAGCATGGCATAGACTTGCATAACTTACGTTAGTAGGTTTCACTGTTTACATAACAGTGCTAGAATCAAAACAAGTTTTGGATCGTTCAGTAACCTACTTTATTTTGACATATCATTTGTGTATTGTTATATGTTTCGTACGTAATTGAAAGATAATCAGTATTATCATTAAAACAATATAATATAATTATACATAAAAATTCAATTATATTATTGAAGTATGTCCGATGAATCGCAATAAACTATAAAAGAAACATAGCTTGAATGTTTCCAATGCAGAAGAAACAGATTTTAAATTTCTGACTCCGAATAACTGTTATAGTTATGTACAATGTAAGGTAAAGTTGTCTATGTTATGTTATGCTATATTATGCTATGATATAAAATGTGCTGAATATAACAGATTAAGTTTAAATTCAAAGATATACAATCTATATATTATATTAAATTGTGTCATATTTGATAGTGATCATGTACTATCAATTATCAATCAAATATACTATGTATATGAAAAATAAAGCAACGTAATTCAGAATTATTAGCATAAATATATTACACATATGTATATATGTAAAGTAAAAGAATTATAATATAATAATGAACAATAACGCAAATTAATTTATAAACAACTTACCAATATGATTCCTCTCCAATTATATATATTATTCGTCCGAACAAATTCTCTGGCATAATTCGCGTACTTCGTAATATGTAAATCAAACTGCATTTCTGCTTCCTGTAAAACTGGTACAACTCTTTGTTGGAAAAGTAAACGGCCTTTACCTGGCCCCGACTTTGGGTTTAAAAAAATTAATAATTTTCTTTCATCACAATTATAAAATGGTATTATTTCTGTTAAACTCGGAGATTTTGATATATGTTGCCCGTTCATTAAATTTTTTATAATCGATCTCCATCTCTGAGCTTCTCTATTATTATCTTCATATTTGTCGAATGATCTGAATCTCAAAGTTATTATCGTCCTCTCCCTTTTCTTCGGTCCTCTCCGTGAATTTTGCAGAATATAAGCGTAAATATATAAATATGCACTTGTGTCCGTTTCATCTTGTTCACCTAATATTATATTAAGTTATAATTATTTTGAAAACACCTGTTGTACAACCAACAACTAACCAACAACAAACGTATTCAACCAGTTTTTGTTTAATAACAAAAAATATTTCATTAATGATTTAAGTAAAAAAAAAAAAAACAATGACGTTATCATTGGAAAATGTTGGTTATGACAATCTAATGGATTGCAAATACAATTAATTTTGCATGAAAGTGCTTACTTGAATTTTCATCAACTACTTTTAAAGCTGGTGTTCTTGGTAAAGACTGACATACACAAGATGCTGTGCTTCTAGATCTTCGTTTACTTCTCATACATTGACAACCAATAATGTCTTTAATATTTATAGTCTGTTTCTTAACAATATCACTACTTTCTTTTAACAAACACAGTCCACTGGCACTTAATTGTACGCGAAAAACTGAATTCTTTTTAGAGAGAACATAAAAAGTTTCTTCTAACAATACTTTCGTATTTCCTATTTCAGAAAAGTCACTGATTTTTCTGTCTACTGCCATGGTAACGTGTTTAATTTCTAAACTAAACACATGACAGTAGTCACAGTGCAATGTTTAAAACATGACTTCCTCTTATTACCTATAAGCGGGAACTGGTATTCAATGTCAATTATCTTTTGAAACATTTCGAGCCAGTGTTGATAAATTGCTGCTGTCAAACCGCCATTCTCGCTTGCATACAGCACACCCCATCTAGTCATAACGTCACAACATGACAATTGATCTCAGTTGATATTATCAATATTGTAACAGCCTTGATAAAAAATAAAACAAGGCTCTTTTATAAAAATATGTAGTTTTTTTATTATATATTTTTGCTACATTTAATATAAATAGATTCCTATATTCTTAGTAAATATTTAAGTATTTGTATTTATATAATAAAAGACATTTGTTGACATCAAGTACAGTTGGTACGCTTGTTATACCGACGGAGTCATTTGAATAGTGTAGCCAAGGAAGAAGTACAGCTGAGGGCGCGAGGCCTGCGTGTTTTGTAGAACTTCTTCTCTTTCCGGTTAGCAAGATGGTAAGATCGTTAGTACTGTGTTTCAAAAAATATAATCATTAAATATTTACAGTAAATTAAAACATCCAATATTGGATAAATGTTCTAATGATTATTTAGGTAAGTATTATTTGATTTATCGTAATATTTTTCCAGGGTATCGACATTAACCATAAACATGACCGTAAGGTTCGACGCACAGAACCTAAAAGTGAAGATGTGTATCTTCGCCTGTTGGTTAAGGTATGTCATTTTTCATATTGTTATTATTTATTCAGTTCTACTGTAATAAAATATAATATGTTTTGTATCATGAAAATTGCATGGTTTTCTTATAATTTAACCTTTTCTTTGCTTCAAAATACAAGTTGGTTACATACGTCAAACTGTGTTCGCGTTTCGCATTGTAACATAAACAGGAGAAAGCTAATATTTGTCTTTATTTTTCAGTTATACCGATTCCTAGCTCGTCGTACTGGCTCAAAATTCAACGAAATAATCTTGAAACGTTTATTTATGAGCAAAATTAACAGGCCACCAATCTCTCTTGCAAGGATTGTACGCCTAATGAAAAAGCCTGGTCGCGAAGGGCTCACCGCTGTTATCGTTGGTGCTGTTACCGATGACCAGCGTATTTGGGAAGTTCCCAAATTGTCAATTTGCGCCCTTCGTGTATCAGAAAAGGCACGTGCCCGCATCTTGAAAGCAGGTTAGTTTTCAATTTTAATTTATTTTGATTTCTCTGTTGGATAATTTTATCCAATTAATACATAATATTTGTACAATATTTTTATCGTTTATTTACTTCAAAAATTCACTGGAATGTCTTTGCTTTACATATCACAGTAAACAGGTTGTGAATAAGTATTTAAGTAACAGTAGTTGCTTTTGTTTTGTTTTATAGTTATCCTTGCAATATCTTATCAAATGCACGTCATTGATTTTAGTTACTAAATTCTAATTACCAGAGTAACAAACTCGTATTTCTTAACAGTTGTTCATCATATACATAGACTTATCGTTTTATTAACAAGTGAGAAACTACATACCATTTAATATTTTGTTACTAATGCTGTCACATATTATAAGAAATATGTCTTTATATTAGTTGAACATGAAAATTAGGGTCGATCGTCAAGTTAAGAACAAGAGCTGAATTCGACCCACTGGCTTATAACTTACTTGTTTTTGTTATTGGGGTTTTGTCACATTTACCTCTAATTTCTTTGTGGTATATCACAACACGTTATCAGTCAAGTGTTACGATTTGTACATGTTTGATGTTAGAATTTGCTATGTATAGCAAAGTGTTTTACATAATAGGGAGAGTGTTATCACATTTATAATTGTAATTGTGAACATGGTTTTATTGCAGAGTCGAACCGAATCGTAACTCGAAATTAACCGGAATTTTTAACAGAACCGTAACTGTACCCGGAACGCAAAATTGCTCAATTTGAAAACTGAAACCGGAACGAAATTTTAATAACGGTTAATTTTTAATTTTATTTTCATTTTAAATTTTCAATATTCTTTTTTCAACTGAATGAACTGTGTTTTTGTTTTTGAACTATTATTTATAATTTTTGTAAGAGAAAAGATATTATTCCACGGCCGGAAGTAGAAGTCAGTTTCTATTGCATCAAAATTGTAACAGAAGTAAAGAATTTACTCCCTAGGGACGAAATAAGACAACAATTTCATTAGGGGAGTTTTTATTATAACAAAGCTTTTTGTAAACAAATTTCTGTAGTCATGGTACGCGTTACATGGAAACATTTCCAAAGGCTTCTAAATATTGGAATTTTGCTCCGATTTATTATAATTCTTTATTTATGAAATTAAGTGTTTCTACTCCCGATCGTGGAAAAATAGTATATACACTTCTCCCGAAGTGTATATACTATTTACATTATTATACATTTTCTCCCCGATGTATTTGTAGCCCTCTGGCCTGACATTATAGCTCAGGAAAAATAAGAGGTTTCTCTCCCTTAGTGTATAATGTACTATATTTATTAACGTTTTTCGTTTCTTTAATTGTGATTGTATGAATTGTGTCATTAATTATTTTTTATTTCCCCCCTAATTTGTTAGTTTTATTTTATTTATTTAAAAAAAACCGAAACCGGAACGAAAAACATTTACTTGGAATGTAATCGTAAACCAGAATGAAATTAATTTCGGTTTGACTCTCCGTTTTTTTGTAACGAGATTTAACAAGAAATGATAAAAGCAATCACTTCGCTTGCATTTTAGGTGGTGAAATCATTACTTTCGATCAGTTGGCTCTACGTGCCCCGACCGGTAAGAAGACCGTGTTGATGCAGGGTCGCCGTAAGGCCAGGGAAGCCGTTAGACACTTCGGCCCGGCTCCAGGTGTACCACACTCTCATACCAAACCATTCGTTAGGTCTAAGGGACGTAAGTTCGAACGTGCTCGTGGTCGCAGGAAGTCTTGCGGTTACAAGAAGTAAATATGTTACTGTATGTATGTGGGTGGTTTCACTAATAAATATTTGATTCCTCTTTATATACATCACCACTTTCTTTTATTTATTTACTATCCATCGTTCCATTCCGGTGACATGTGCAGTGTTATTACAAGTCGCATTTATATGAAATGAATATATGTCGATATTTTAGAATTTTTTATATAAAGGATCACTTCACTATGTCCTACGAAAATTTTAAGAAAATAGTTATTTATGTACCAAGGCCTTTGGCTCAAGGGAAGGATGTCGCCCGATGAGCATAATCATCTAGACACATCCCTGGTGCATACAAGACTTTATATTACACTTTCCTATTATATTTATCAATAATAAATTCCCCGTCACAGTTCAAAATAATTAGGGCATATGCGTTGCCAAGGATTTTGATTTATTTACCTATTCAATTGATTTATTCTTGAAAATCGTCGATTGCATTATGTGTTTTTGATGATATGTCAAGATATTTTAACCAGAGCGAAGATTTATTATCCATGAAATTTATGAAAAAGTCTTCAAAATATTTGTTGATTGGGAGATGGAAAATAAAGTTAATGATTAGCGGATGTAAGTCATTATGGCCTCGGGCATAATGAGATTGTTTACATATTTCGTATCCAAGGTGAAAAAAGCTAATAATAGAAAAGTGTAATATAAAAGTAATTTTCATATCATAATTTTTTTTAGTTTAATTCGTTTATCAAATGTAGAAATGTTTTATTTGTTTGTTAAATACAATTGATAAATATAATGTACAAATATTTATTTTTATCTGAGGGATTAAATACAGGGAGCTTTAGAATAAAGTGCAACTTGGAGCATCCAATATTTAATCAGCAATAAATCACAAGGTTGTACTCCCAAGGCTTGCATCAAATTACCCATTTTATCCGGTGAACTATGTTCTTGAGTCCAAAATAGAGTTTGTGCAGTGCTGCAAAAATAAAGTGATTTGTAAATGTGAAATTTCACGTAATTACTGAAATTATGCTGTAAGATTTATGCTCAGTTAATAAGACATACTAAATTCGTGAACTAACACTGAATTTTAAATAACATTGTATCAATTTTGCAATGTTTACAGGTAAGCAATTAAATTTCGTTTCAATTTTTCAGTCAACAATATTAATTTATTCCAAATTTTTTTTTAGTATTGACGCAACGTAAAAAAAAACTAGTTTCATATACATACTTGGACCATTCTTCAACGAAGACCGAAATCTGTATTTGTAACACTTGATCTTGTAATCTATCATCTTCAATTGCTTTTAATAATTTTGTTAGTAAAGTTGGCACTGAAAATATAATCAGATCAAATATTTTACATTCAAATTACAGATGATATGCATTACATTTCTCAGGTAATTTGCCTGTCCATTTCAGATGAAACGTATCATCAAGAATATCAACTCTAGCTACAGAATCATTTGATTGTGGAACTGCCGCGTGCAAACCTAACCCCAGAAAGTTGCACTCCTCTGGTTTCAGGTAACTTGCAGAATATGGCACTATTCTTGACCAATTCTTTGGTAATAATGTGGATAAAGTAGCTAGTACTGATGAAACTACCTCTTTGTCCCCTCGAACTACAACCTTAAATATATGTTTAATGATTATTAATTTAATATTTTCATGAAACTGTCGCATCGTATAAAATACAAGTTAAACATTCGTAGATATATTTGATACCACATTTGATATGTAATTGTGACAATTACTGAATTTTCTAATAAACGACTTGTATATATGTTTTAAAATTTATATAAAAGCTGAACGCAAATCACTGGGTTCGTAACAAGTACCAGGTGATATGTGTCACTCAGAAATGTACAGAAAATCCAGTACTCATGTTGAACACATAGTAAACAGAAGAATTCTGTTAAATTTAATGTTAATGTGAAATCTGTGCTATATTACAGCATACGATTGCTATGGCCTCCAAATTGTATACTGTCATAAAAATACAAAAATTGATACAGTTTTGTTCATCTTCTGGATATGGGATATGTCAAAAGTAAAGATTGTTTTTTTTTAATACCAGGTTTTAAGGAATCTAATCAAATTTGATCAAGGTGAATAATGCAAAATATCCAATCAGACTTATAATGAAATTACGTTTAGATATTGTTTATTTTGATTTCGGATAACAAATTATCCTTGCACCTTGTATTAGCGTTATGAAACTTACCTGCAATCCAAGCAATACACAGTGACAAAGTATTTTGAATTTTTCAACAGTCATTTTATGATACAGTTCTCTAATATTCATAGCTGTAGTGTTACAATATTCGTCCGTAGACTGTACTTTAATCATTTGCACTATGGTAAATCCTTCATCAGTCTCGCTGTCTAGCCAAGGCGGTGGATTTACGGGTAGATTCGTTTGTTCCGACATTACTTTAGCTCCAGCTGTCAGAATCCATGTGAACCATAGATGAATGTGACTAAATACACCCGTCACGCCAGTTAGTTGTATAAGTGACCGAGGAGATCCTACAGGAGTACCAGTTGCTAAGCGATGAACTCTTTGTGAACGTTCACTTTGTTCAGCTGCGTTGACACTTGATGCATTAATCTGAGAATGTAAAACAAGAAATATAAACATATATTTCGAAAACAAAGGGATTTAAGGAAACTTTCGTTATGTATAAATAAATTAACAACGTATTACTTAATGCATATTGAATTATTAAATAAAATTTACTTTTAAGTAGTTAATCAGTTCTCTGACGTGTGTAGTAATAAATGGCCAGGAGTTTAGTAAATGGACTTTATCTCGCATGAGCATAATAACAGTAAACAGTCGATGGAAACCTCTTGCTAGAGAATCTGGTAATCGAAATGTGTAACTTAATACATGCCCTCGTTCACAATCTCCAAAATATACTGTTCCTCCCTCCTTGCATGTTTCTTCCTATCAAAAGTTAAACTAATACATAACATGATACAAAAAAATAACAGATACTCAAACATACTTCACAACTTAAACTTCGAACGCAAGCTTGCTTTAGCAAAAAAGCCATATCCTGTTTTAGTGCTGTTCTTGTTGTAACGAACGTACAAGCTCCATCGTGACTAATAAAAGCGTTGTCGACTTCAATAGATTTACAAGCATTGCACCATGGTACTGTGAGACTATGTGGAGGTTGTCGAGGATATTGTTCACTTATTGTTTGCGTACAAAGCATTACACATGGCCCATGCGTTTCACAAAAATGTCCTAAAGATAATACTCCGTTCATGTTTAGATACAGTAAATACACACCAAGGATAACTTCCTTGCTACACACTGTCACAAAATAGGTTAGGTAGTAGGTATGAAAGTATGTCAAAGTCAAGGTTGCTTTCTGACATTTAGCTACCAGGACCGTACTACTTTTGTGTAAAAAAGATTTTGCAATTTATAATACAATGTTTTTTTTTTTAACAATATTGTTATTACAATTTAAGTATTATGATACATGCAGGGTGATTCAGAAGGCGCGCAAAAAAAATCAACACCTTTATAAAATCCTCATGCCATTATTAAGTATATACTATTGAATCGTAAATTTTACATGTACGAGGAGATTTATGTAACTAAGTTAAATTAAGATATTTAGCTGCAAAAAAATTAATTATAAAACAAGATGTTGAAATATAAAGCTTATGTTGAAATTTTTTTAAACTGAATAATGTTTACGATTGTGCGAGGATTATTCTACTAGTTTCTCAGTTTATTCGGCATTGGCGCAACTAATTGTAAGAGCTGTAAAATGAGAGGAGTTAACTCGATACAAAACACTAGTTTCAGTTTACTAATAGTCACATTGAGAATAGTGCTTTTAAATCCTGTATAGTGTATATAAAAGCATTGACATACCAACCTCCTTTTACGCATAAGATCGTCAGTTATAATAAGCTGTGGTTTATTCCCATTTTCCTCAATTTTCCGTGCCTGGCTAAACAGCCTGCCTTATTTGAATGGGCCACTACCGGGATCTCGGAAACTATAAGAGATACAAAATCGGTTACATTAGATAAAAGTTGCACAATTATGGGCCGATTTCGATGACGATTTAGTTTTTTCAAAACATTGCCTGGCTCACTAGATAATGACAAAAATGTGATTTTCTTTTATAACTCAGAAGGTACTGAAACTATTGAACTAAATCGCCATCAACATCGACCCAGTGCGCAACTATTGTCTAATTTAACTGAGTTTCTATCTCTTATAATTTCCGAGATCCCTGCAGTGGCATATACAGCATGTCCTATTTAAACGGGCCACTTCGGGAATCTGGGAAACTATAAGAGACACAGAGTCGATTAAATTAGAAAAAAGTTGCGCATTTATGGGCCGATGTTAATGATGATTTCGTTTTTTCAAAATATTGCATGGCTCCCTAGATAATGATAAAAGTGTGATTTTCTCGAATTTTAATTTTCTTTTATAACTCTGAAGATACTGAAAATATTGAAAAATGCTTCAAATAAATATGGTAGCATGTAATGGTCGCCCGAATTCGACAGGCAGCCGGTGAAATGTCGCGGTAGTGCGGCTGGCCTAGGTGATGAAAGACACGAGAATGAACGAGCGGGCGGCAGTAACTAGCGAGAGTGCATGGGAAAGAGTCGAATCCAGAAAAGTTAAAAAGTGAAAATGCAAGATGAGACCCAACCTCCCTGGGTGCAGATGTTAACCTCGAGTGACACAAGCACAAGTAACAAATTTTTCAATGAATTAGATGAAACTTTTTAACTACGTACATATTTCTGGAGATACAGTATGCAAGTTGATTTCTTTGAATGGGAATCATGCTTCATATAGCCTAGGTAAAAAGCACTATTTCTAGTTCATCGACTTCCTGTCAAAGAGCTGTAGTGTTCAGTAGGATGTCTGTAACATTTTTCGATTTCAAAAATTTTTACGCAGAATCCCCGACCCCTTGAAACACGAAATGATTTTTACAATATATATCTGTATGATGTTTGTCCGCTCGCTCACTCACTCGTACGTTTTTGTTCCAATCACTTTTCCTAGACTATTCAACCGATCTTGATGATTTGTTTATAAATACCTATTATGGTTTAGTTAGGCATGAGATTTTTAGTATTTCTAAAATTTTCTTCAACATTTTTACAGTTTTTATTTATTTCTGCTTTATTTGTCACTCAATTATGTTCAAAATTTTCTTGCATAACAATGTTTTTCCATATTTGTTATCTTGAAAAATTATGTAATGCCATTGGGGAAAAAATATTTTAAAATTAAAAACAGCACAAAAGAAGATCAATGCATTTGTAATCTGCATTCAGACTGCATTGCTTTTGTCAACAAAAGAGAATGTTTTCAGCCTTGTTTTAAATTTGTAGTTTTATTTCCGATATACGAACCTAGAATTTTAAAAGTGTATTTAGGTAAATAATAATTTGTAATATATTCACTGGGATATACGTACGTCAATGAGCTACAGGCAGGGGATTCAAAATAATGACGATATATGTGTTACCAAGGATTTTGATATTTATTTACTTACCCATTCAATTGGTTTATTCTTCAAAATCGTGACGACTACATTACGTATTTTTGCTATGTCAAAAGATATTTTAACCACAGTGAAGATTTATAACCCACGAAATCGAAGGCAATTTATGAAAAAAATCTTCGTTTAACGTTAGGAATGCGTTGCTCAAGAACATTACAATAACCGAATCAACGTTAACGGCGGAAGAAATATATTTCTTTTATTTGTAACGGGATAAATGCAAAATACTGAATGGGTAGCGTGACTTTAAAGGTAGAATCAAAACAGATGTACTGCGAAATAAAACAATAGTTGAATACACGTGCGGATAAAATATATTTATATTGTAACGATGGAATGTTAGCTTTTTACAGTTATCAAATAGATACTCGATAAATACAAACAAAAATATAATGCAATGGTCTACTTACAGCTGTTCATCACTGATGTTACCGTTTACTTAAAGCAAAGAGAGATGTTTATTCGGACAAGTTTCAAAATCAAGAGAGTGATGTATTCATAATTCAATACTGACTAGGGGTTGACACCCCCACTCTAAGTGTTTAATGTTTCCCTCATTGGTCAGCATTCGCCCGACCAGGCAGAAAGAATTCCAAAATATTAACTCATAAAAAGACTAAATTCCCGTTAGAGTCTTCTGCCTGAGTCTAAAAATGCTCACCATCTAACCTTGGAATGTACCGAGATGTTTTAGCGACTGCTACAACTCCTCCCCCCTTTGGATGCAACCCATATTCCTCCCAAGGATTATGAGGCATTCTAAATCCCAAATGCTTCGCAAGCCAACTTGTACTCACGACAAGAAGCACGCAGTCCGCCATTACCCTCGATCCTCCAGTCTTCCATCAGGATTCATCATGCTCGACGCCATCATCGTGGAACGTCACTCACTAGCTGCCATGCAACGATGCGAAGCTCCTAGCTAGCCTAGCTGTGACTCGCCGTGCATACGTCCTGGTACTGGTTGAAAATAATGCGGCTGGACTTTTCGACTCGTGTTTCTTCATGGACTCATAGTTCGAAACGATGATGAGTTCAACCATCGAGAGTTAGCGTTAGAGTCCAAAAATGCTCACCATCTAAGCTTGGAATGTACCGAGATGTTTTAGCGACTGTTACATATTTTTTAATTAATAGACAGGAATAACTGAAATGGCCTTTCTTGACAAAATTAAAAGTACAAAATTAGTATGCATGTATGTATTACAAAATTAGCGGTTATACGTAAATAAACTGACAAGTTATGACGATTTTAAATTTTTGACAAAAACGAATCAAGGGTCGATGCGTTGCTTGTCTCTTCTTTTCTCGTAATAGATCACCGTAAAATGTTAGAGCATCTAATACATTTCTTTTTACAGCACAACAAAATATCTATCGACAGTATAAATATGGGAATTACCGCGTCATCCAGCAAGGACGTTATAGCGAGGTATCGTTAACGGAGGTAACGTTATGCGAGGTATTACTGTACATCATTGCCTAAAGATGGCACAATGATGACGAAACATGTAGCTCTGCTATAAATAAATAGTGTGAAATAAAAAGAAGTAATTAATATATATATATATATATATATATATATATATATATATATATATTATGGAAATAAAGTTAATGATTAGCGGGCGTAAAAGTCAAACCTAGGGCATAATGAGCTTGCTTACATATTTTGTATCCAAGGTCAAAAACGCCAATAATTCGCAAGTGTAATATAATATTACATTATACACCAAGGGAGAGAAACCAGCATTTTTCCCTCGATGTATATATACTATTTTTTTTTACACGTCCGGGAGTAGAAGTCGGTTTCTATGGCGTCAAACGCGGGACAGAAATGAAGCATTTACTCCCTAGGGACGAAAACACTTTTCATAAGGGAGTTTTTATTATAACAAAGGTTTTTATACATAAATGTGTGTTGTCATGGTACGCGTTGCATGGAAACATTATTTCCAAAAGCTTCTAAATATTGCAATTTCGTTCCGATTTATTATAATTCATTATTTATGAAATTAAGTGTTTCTACTCCCGAACGTGGAAAAAATAGTATATACACCTCGGGAGAGACCACCATTTTTCCCTCGGTGTATTTGTAGCCCTCTGGCTTCGCCCTCGGGCTTCAAACTACACCCTAAAAATAAGTGGTTTCTCTCCCTTGGTGTATAATGTACTATTTACGATCAGGAGAAGAAACACTAAATTTCATAAATAAAGAATTATAATAAATCGGAGCAAAATTGCAATATGTAGTATTGTACATCTGGGAATGTTTCCATGCAACGCGTACCATGACAACATACATTTGTATTGTTGTTTTATTTCGTCCCTAGGAAGTAAATACGTTACCTTTGTCACGTTTCTGCAGCCATAGAAACTGATTTCTACTCCCGGACGTGTAAAAAATAATTTATGCAGATACGGCTTCATAGGAAAATCTTTCTTTATCAAGTGTTATTGAATATTAATCGTTTTGCATCTACTCTTACTTATTAATAGTTAAAAGTACCCGGCGTTGCTCGGGATTCTTCCAATAGCTATTATTCTAAAGCTTTTTGATAAACAATATTTTTCGTTTATCCATTCGTTGCAAATATGAATAAATTTCTTGCCGTACAATTTATTAATTTTGCACTGAAATACACATTACAATTATTTACATGTATAATTACTTACGTAATAAATGTTAATTATTACGTAACATTATTAGTATTACGTACATTTATTAAATTCAGATTGAAACGGCTTGTCAACAATCAACAATACAATAACTGTAAGGTTGCCATGGAAGTAAATATACTTGAACAAAAGACTTGCAATATACGGAGAGAGCAACAATGATTGAAGCGTGCCGCTCTATTGCAATTGTCAAGTTGCCGCTTCACTATAATAGTAACTATAGTGACCATAGTAACGATTTGAAACAAACACAATACATAGGCGTGCCTACGACCTTGGTTTATACCGGCCTGTGACATATAATACTTTTATAATAAAAATAATTTAGATCAGTTAACGTTGGAAATAATTTTATACCATGAAAGGAAAATATTTTTTATTTTTATGTATTTAGAATATTTACGTTACATTATAACATTATTTATGAGATCAGTATATTTCCAAGTCACCCAAGAGGTAGTATTATAGGGTAGTTCTGTAAAAATTGTTTATGGCAACTTCGAATAGAATACTTCCATTCGTTTTCATTTCGAACGCCAGAACGAAAATAAGCTTCTAAAATAAACTTATCGTACTCTTCACCAAACATTGTAACCTAAAATATTCATAAAACTATTGTTTAGAAATACAAGAAAATATTACTTAATTATATACGTACTTACGTTATTATTAAACACAGATAAAGATATTAGTGTTAAAAAAGACTGATTGTACAAGAAAATATGAAAAAAGTAAAACACAATCACAAAAAGAAATAACGGCAAAATAGACACGACGCTACTGAATGACAACTGAATGCTCGGTCGGTAAACGTCAAAAATTACTAAATATTGATCTTATTTTTATTCCGTGGAAGGTAGTTTCGACTACAATGCGAACTTTGTTTGGTCACGTGAGCTACAGTTAATTTTGATCGCTGTGTACTTAACAATGGTTCCTATTTAAAAAATTTAACTTGCCTGCTGCATCTTCAGAAATTGTAAGTAAAAAATTTCGTCAAATTCATCAAAAGGCCTGTTATCTATGCTAAAATATTTGTTTGAAGCTTCTTTCAATATTTTGAGTACCTTCTAAGCTGTAAAGGAAAATTAAAATTTGAAAAAAAATTTGACATTTGATCATAGGTTATTATGTGTTATTTTAGAACATAATAATAATGCTGCATTTTTTATTATCACTGTGATAATAGTTTTTTTTTGTCGATGTCAATATTTTGATGAAGTATACAGCGTTACAATTTGGTTATAATAGAACTGTCAAAATAGACAGTTGGTATTAAACCAAGAATTGCAGCAAAAAGTATTGCACAAGTGTAAAACAATCATGCAATGCAAGTCCGTGGCATTGCAGCTATACGTATTGCATTGCACCGTATTGAATTGCATTGCACAAATGTAAAACGGGCTTTACAAAGTAATCACAAGTTTGATATATTTACATGTTAATTCCCCATGTCGCAGATTTCTTGGGACACTCTGTATGTGTAGTGGCCCGTTTAAATAGGACATCTTATTGGTGATTCACGAATGGTGTATACAAATTTAACACGATGTTGGGGGAGGTCATTTTGGGTAAAAAATTTCATAAGAACATAGGTCCTATCTCTATCCCATTTAGTTAAGTAACTATAAGAGATCGAAATTTGATGAATGAACTAATAAATTTAAAGATTAACAGTAATTAACCACCAAGAAATGTTGGAAACCATAAGAGATATAAAATCATCACTAATAATGTAATAATGCAATAATGGTTGTTAAGCAACTGAGTGTATTTTCATTAATCAATATTTGATCTTTCGTAGTAACTTAATCAAATGGAATAAGTCCCATGTTCGTACGATATTTTTTTACTCAAAATGACCTCTTTAAGATCGTGTTTATTTTTTTTACATTTTTCGTGTATTATTTTGTATAAAGGTAAAATGCACTAATATGAAAGTTTTCACTGGAAAAATCTAATTTTATTAAAACGATATATCTTGTACGTAGAATAATGTAACAAAGGGTACGCGCGAGACCCCCACAGCCCACCACTTTCATTACTACCTTATGAAGGAAATACAATTTGTATGCCATTTTCATATATTAAACATAAAAAATGATTTATTTAACTTATTTAATAGTTTATTTAAATTATTAATAAATATATGCTTAACTAGGCTTAACTAGGCTCTTCCCGTGAGCACTATGTGCCCACATTCGTAATTTCTATAATAAATTATTTTTGAAAATTTCTGTTTCTGCGTTGCATGTATCTTTGCGTCTCCTAGTCACAAACACAAAAAAAATAAAATAAAAATATTTACTATTTTCGGGATTTTCAAAAAATAAGCCTCGATATGGAAGCTTTAATAGATTTCATAGAAGAAATACCGTATTTGATTGTTAGATATTTCGAACATATATTTGGAAACACTACTTGTACTTATGTACCATATGTGTGAAATGTCAAAGTGTTGTTATTATTGTGTTTTAATATGTTGCTAAGGGGGCTGTCATTTCATGCGCTGTCATTAATGTTGACTATGTTGCCTAGGTAGCTTATTGCAGCTAACTTCATACGTGACTGACAAACAGACAAACAGCCAGACATGGGCTTTTCTATATACCGTGTATCTCATGACGATCTACAGTCTACACGTAGGAACGTTACGCGTTCAATTGATTTTTAAAATTAAAATATTAATCTGATTGTAATTGTGAACTTGACGTTTTAATTCCTTGAAAATGTACTATTACATCGAATAATTACCAAATTATACTAGAATATCAAAGGAAATAAAATAGTAAGCATAAAATTAACAATTATTCGGTCTAGATTGTAAAAAACTGAAACAATAAAATTAATATTTCACGATCAAGAGCGTACGCAACTAACCTATTGTAGATCCTCATGAGACACACGGTAAAATAAGCATAACTTTAAAACATGTTAAACGAATCAATAAAAAACTACTGGATTTTACAGTGAGCTGTTAAATCATCCCTCGTCTTAGCTCATGTTAATAGCGGCATATAGCCCTGGCAGTCGGATCGATTAATTTTTAAAAAGTAATTATTAAAAGATAAAAAATCTCCACACGCATATATATATATATATATATATATATATATATATATATATATATTAGGGTGGTCCTTAATATGGATATTTTCGAATTTCTTTGCTCCCAGGAGCTCAAATGCTTCCAAATTGATAAAAAAAAATTCTCTGAAAGTTTGAGCTCTTAATATTAACTTTAAGATAGTCCGCGCTCCAACCTAAGTTTCTTATGGAAATTACATGGGAAAAATTCCATTTCTTTTTTAGAATTTTATAACTCAGCGACAAATGAATCAAAAGTAATAATTCGCTTCATGTTTTATTGTAAATTTGACGCTCTACAAAAAAGGTTTCTTATAATTTTTCGTTAAATCTATTGGCTCAAGAGTTATTCGAGCTCAAAGTTTAATTATTATATAATTATTAATAATATCAAGTATAATTATTAAGTAAATACTTATTTTATAAAATATATCAAATTTTTGTTGTAAAATTTTTATTTATGATAGAAAAAAGCAAATACAATGTTATTCTTGGAATTGTGATTAATATGTGTGATTTTTCAATTAATAAAACAGATAGTTTTCTGATTTTCAAGATAAAAAAATGAAAGTACAGGTGAAATATGATACCCTTCGGATAATTAGCCTTACAAACATCTTATTTGCTTTTTTTGGTTATAAATAAAAATTTTACAACAAAAATTTGATATATTTTATAAAATAAGTATTTACTTAATAATTATACTTGATGTTATTAATAATTAAACTTTGAGCTCGAATAACTCTTGAGCCAATAGATTTAACGAAAAATTATAAGAAACCTTTTTTGTAGAGCGTCAAATTTACAATAAAACATGAAGCGAATTATTACTTTTGATTCATTTGTCGCTGAGTTATAAAATTCTAAAAAAGAAATGGAATTTTTCCCATGTAATTTCCATAAGAAACTTAGGTTGGAGCGCGGACTATCTTAAAGTTAATATTAAGAGCTCAAACTTTCAGAGAATTTTTTTTTATCAATTTGGAAGCATTTGAGCTCCTGGGAGCAAAGAAATTCGAAAATATCCATATTAAGGACCACCCTAATATATATATATATATATATATATATATATATATATATATATATATATATATATATATATATATATATATATATATATATATATATATATACAGGGTTAGTCAAAATTACCGGAACACCTAAATAATTCTCCTACCGTAAAGAATTTTAAAAAAATTTTCGTACAAAAGTTCTTTGGTTATAAACAAGCTATCGTTTACTTATTTTTTTAACATACAGGGTGTTCATTTTATTGTGGAAATTAGGTCAACTTTCTTTTTTCAAATGGAACACCCTGTATATTTGTACATTTTTTAATTCCGAAATTAATTCTAAGTATTTTTTGTAGGAAAATTTTTTTTATAAAATGCATAATTTTTGAGTTATAAGCAATTAATCCAAACTCCTGAATTTCGAATTAAGAGTATTTTCATACATACATATCGTTTATTTTAACCAAAGGAATAAAAAAAATTGCAAAATAAAAAAAAATAACAAATTAAATAAATAAAATTAAAGTAAATGTAAATTAAAGTACATGTGCCTGCTTGATAATGCTCCACAACTTCATGAAACAATTGACAAACAGTCAATCAATTGACACTTAAACGACAGATTAATTGCTTATATCTAAAAAATTATGCATTTTATAAAAAAATTAGTCCTACAAAAAATACTAAGAATTAATCTTAGAATTGAAAAAAGTAAAAAAATATAGGGTGTTCCATTTGAAAAATGAAAGTTTACCTAATTTCCGCAATAAAATGAACACCCTGTATGTTAAAAAAATTCTTAAACGGTAGCTTGTTTACAACCAAAAAACTTTTGTACGAAACATTTTTTAAAATTCTTTACGGTAGGAGAATTATTTAGGTGTTCCGATAATTTTGACTAACCCTGTATATATATATATATATATATATATACAGTGAACTTCGCTTATAACGAACCTCAAGGGACCGACGAAAATAGTTCGCTATAAGCGAAGTTCGTAATAAACGATAAACATCAGAAATTCATTTTTTTTATGAATGCATAGGTACATGTTTCAAGTAGGTACATAATATGAAGAACTGTTTTGCAAAACTAGACAAATCCAGATTTGTTCAAAATTGAGTTAGATATTGTTTTGTAATACATATACATTGTACACTAACAATACTTTTTATGAAGCTTATTTGAAAAAATCGTTTATTTTACTTTTGTTTATACTTATTATTATTTTATATTATTTTTATATATTTAAAGTTAGAGCTTTACATGTTTTCTTCGAAATTGCGTAACTCATAATTGTACTTCTTTAACACATTAAATACAGTGAACAGGGGCGGACAGGACATGTGGAGCATGCTGAAATTTCCGCATGATCCGTTCCAATCGCGGGAAGGTCCGATAATTTTTTTCATACAATTAACCACATATACACAAGAACCCCAAAAACTGTTACGGCGACCCTACATATGCGGAGTTGAAAGATTTCGAGGAATCCCCTGATTATTTGGTAAAATGCCGTTTGAAGTTCGTTATAACCGAAAACTTTTGCGATTATTACAAAAATTAAGGTTCGTTATTCCCGAAAGTTCGTTATAAACGGGTTCGTTATATGCGAAAAAAATAACACACGTTTAATGATACTTTAGTTCGTACTTTACAGATTGGTTCGTTATAAGCGAAAGTTCGCAGTAAGCGGGTTCGTTATAAGCGAAATTCACTGTATATATATATATATATATATATATATATATATATATATATATATATATATATATATATACATGATGTGACAACTAAACAATTAAAAAAATTATGAAAATTGCGCTGTTTATCACTTATCACTTGTTAATCATACAAAGGTAAACTGATTATTCCTTAAGTTTTACTTAAATACCTTAAATTAATACCTATTTTTCTTAAAAATTTGATTATGTAACCCATCAAAATTTTTATACTACCGGAAGTAAAAAGTCTTTCTGATTCCAAAAATTTAGTCAAAATGGTATGTTGCCATTTAAAAAATTAAAGTTGCACAGCGTAACGTATGCGCGTAATGACTTAAGATAATTTCAAGGTCACAGAAATATAAAGTATTTTTTACCATGTAACTTTTGTCTGAAAGATTTTTGTCTAAATTCAATAATAACAAAAATATAGCCTTGTTGCATTACTTTCTCTACACCCTGTATATATATATTCCTATGTGTAGATCGTCATGAGACAAACGGTATATATACATATATATATATATATATATATATATATATATATATATATATATATATATATATATATATATATATATATATATACCGGGTGTTAATTAAAAAACTGGCCATAGGCGTTTAACATGTAAAATCAGTTTTTCCTCCTGCATTAGTTACCAAATTACTTTAGAGAAAAATACTTTAAATAAAAATTGTAGAGAATTAAATTCTGCATCTAAGTGAGCAATCAGATTTAATTTTTGACATTTCCTAACTGAGAAAATCAAGTTTAAAATTTCATGAAAACACATAATATATAGGAATAGCCATGGAATTTAAACAAAATTAAAAACAATTATATGACATTTGCTGTCAAAAAAATTATTCAATCACGAATATTTAGATAAATTTGTCCAGAATAGAACCATTTTACTACTTGAAGCTTTTCTTCATGTGAAAACTGTTCCATACTTTTAGAAATATCTGTTATAGAACGAAAATGACGAAACACAAGTTTTTTTGACAGTTACAATGTCATACAATTGTTTTTAATTTTGTTTAAATGCCATGGCTATTCCTATATATTAAGTGTTTTCATGAAATTTTAAACTTGATTTTCTCAGTTAGGAAATGTCAAAAATTAAATCTGATTGCTCACTTAGATGCAGAATTTAATTCTCTACAACTTTTATTTAAAGTATTTTTCTCTAAAGTAATTTGGTAACTAATGCAGGAGGAAAAACTGATTTTACATGTTAAACGCCTATGGCCAGTTTTTTAATTAACACCCGGTATATATATATATATATATATATATATATATATATATATATATATACAGGGTGTTAATACTAACAAGGGGAGGTCGCCACCGCCGGAACACGGATTTGGCTGAAATTTTTTTTCGAAGTAGCTGTACACCTATGGTGTTTAGTGGCAAAGTAATAGCGCGCACTATTTTGTCCTTTTCGAAAAAAAGGGCTTTAAAGTTAACGCATTAAAGATAAAGCATTTATATACCCCGTAAAAATGTGCACCGACAGTTGTTACAGCGTTGTCGCGTGGTTATACCGAGGGTTATACGTCCTGCTTTACACGCGGTAGGTCTGGGTTCGATTCTCGCTCAAGTCATGTTTTATTTTTACATTTTAATTATTCTTAAGAAATTAAAAACTCTTTAAATTAATAATAAATTTATTTAATTTACAATCATCACTCTCTTCTTTCCGCGGATTTTTTTTTTTCGTATCTTTTGGAATAGTAATCGTCATAAAAATAATTGAAGCAGAATCGTAGTGAAAACTTGGCCTCCTTTATAAACGATACTTCTGCCCGGGCAATTCAAATGCACGGATTATAAAAAACAAATGAATATATCATATGCAAAAACACATTATTTAAATTAATACATATTTAACATACATATTTTATGCATACATACATATTTTTATGATTGTAAATTAAATAAATTTATTATTAATTTAAAGAGTTTTTATTTTCTTAAGAATAATTAAAATGTAAAAATAAAAGATGACTTGAGCGAGAATCGAACCCAGACCTACCGCGTGTAAAGCAGGACGTATAAGCACGCGACAACGCTGTAACAACTGTCAGTGCGCATTTTACGGGGTATATAAATGCTTTATCTTTAATGCGTTAACTTTAAAGCCCTTTTTCTCGAAAAGGACAAAATAGTGCGCGCTATTACTTTGCCACTAAACACCATAGGTGTACAGCTACTTCGAAAAAAAATTTCAGTCAAATCCGTGTTCCGGCGGTGGCGACCTCCCCTTGTAAGTTGTAACACCCGAAAATGGCAGTTAGAACTCATTGAAAGAAACAACTTCTCTTACTTAAACTTTTTTATTTAGAGCCCCAGTTCATAGTTATTGGCGTTTTTTTAT
The DNA here is from genome assembly GCA_963422195.1 of Carabus problematicus. Taxonomy (NCBI): domain Eukaryota; kingdom Metazoa; phylum Arthropoda; class Insecta; order Coleoptera; family Carabidae; genus Carabus; species Carabus problematicus. The sequence continues at coordinate 10,691,810 of OY728585.1, read as the reverse complement.
TTTTCGAAAAATCGTCATTACTCTCTTATTTGAAGGAATATTCAAAAAACAAAAAAACTCACAACATTTGCTTTCGGTTCTCTAAAATATTTGTATTTACAATTGTTTTCTATTTTATCAAATAACAAAATGGCGACCGATCAAAAATTTAAAAACAAAATATTTTGAAAACCATTCGATCGATTTTTGAAAATAAAACATTTATAAAATCCTTAAACTATCTACATAACATTTTGTATGAAACATTTTTTTCGATCTGTCAAAAAAAAGCTTCTATTTGAATTGAATTACAAGATAGATTTTAATAAACTGCAACAATCATTTAAAACAAAGTAGGCTTGCTGCCATTAAACAAGAAAAATAAAACAATAATGAACAATGAAACAACAAGGGAGGTACTAAAATTGATTTTCAAAATGGCAAGCCTACTTAAAATATATATATATATATATATATATATATATATATATATATATATATATATATATATATACAGTAAAGTCGCGATTTAGTGAACTCTCGATTAAATGAACAACCCGATAGAGTGAACACTTAAATTTTATCATTGCGTCCCGATATAGTGAACAACTGTAAACCCCGATACAGTGAACTATGGTATTTGCGATACTTCTCTGGGGGATCCCACTAAATATGAATCTAGATGGAGCGTAAATGAAAATACTTGAATTTAAAACAAACAAAATTAAATACTTAATGTCTGGGTAAAGGAGAATGTGTGACCGTGCTTGCTAGTAGAATATTGCAGTTTGCTCGTCTTACATGATTTGCGACAAAATTAGTACAAATTAACCTCAAAAAAAGCGTAAACAATCCAATATTACTTAATTTTTTTCGCTTCTGCAATTAATAACCTTTTATATGTACCTTCCCATTACATAATACACGTATACATAATATTATGTAATAGGTACATGTATTTTTTTTTTTTTAAATTACTTTATTGTAGATTTTCTTTTGTCAATTGTAGATCTTGAGAAGAAGAAATATTGAATCCAAAATGATTGGAATAAATGACTATATTTCAAGATGATAACAGATATGCGACGTTTCGACCAGATGTTTTTTGGTCATTTTCTAGCAAATAACAAAATTCTAGAGCAAAAAAACAAATCTACAATTGACTAAAGAAAATCTACAATAAAATAATAAAAAATCATCTTTATGATTAAGTTTTGAAACAAACAGTTCAAATTAACTTGAACTAACCATTTTGGATTCAATATTTTTCCTTCTCTTTTATTATTTTACATATACATACATAATTCTGTTGATTTAGGTATCTAGAATATAAGTTGTTTCTCAAAATATCTGAGTGTGACTAGAACCCCGAAAATGTAAACACTCCTAAAAAGTGAACAGGCTTAGCCGGAATTAGTTCACTAAATCGCGACTCTACTGTATATATATATATATATATATATATATATATATATATATATATATATATATATATATATATATATATATATATATATATATATATATATATACAGCAAACTTCGCTTATAACGAACCTCAAGGGACCGACGAAAATAGTTCGCTATAAGCGAAGTTCGTAATAAACGATAAACATCAAAAATTCATTATTTTTGTTAATGCATAGGTACATGTTTCAAGTAGATATATAATATGAAGAACTTTTTTGAAAAACTAGACAAATCCAGATTTGTTCAAAATTGAATTAGATATTTTTTTGTAATACATATACATATGTACACTAACAATAGTTTTTATGAATCTTATTTAAAAAAATCGTTTATTTTACTTTTGTTTATATTTGTTATTATTTTATATGATTTTTATTTATTTAAAGTAAGAGCTTTACGTGTTTTCTTCAAAATTGCGTAACTAATAATTGTACTTCTTTAACACATTAAATACAGTGAACAGGGGCGGACAGGCCATGTGTTGCATGCTGAAATTTCTACATGGGCCGCTCCATTCGCGGGAAGGTTCGATATTTTTTTTTTCATACAATTAATCACATATACACAAGTACCGCAAGAACTGTTACGGTGACCCTACATATGCGGAATTGAAAGATTTCGAAGAATCCTCTGATTATTTGGTAAAATGCCGTTTTAAGTTCGTTATAACCGAAAACTTTTGCGATTATAATAAAAATTAAGGTTCGTTATACCCGGAAGTTCGTTATAAACGGGTTCGTTATTTGCGAAAAAAATAACACACGTTTAATTATACTTTAGTTCGTACCTTATAGATTGGTTCGTTATAACCGAAAATTCGTTATAAGCGGGTTCGTTATAAGCGAAGTTTACTGTAGGGAGGTCCATTATTTTGAAAGGCGCGATAATCGCTTTGTGATCTGTAGTAATAAAATGCTGTACGCGTCGAGTGTTGTAGGTAGAGGGATAAAAAATAAGTCCAACATAGCGGCACTGATTTAAACGGTCGCTTCGAATGTGTGTCTCCCGGCTCCTTTTAGATGTGTCATTTCCAGTCACCGGAAGCCACTATCTCGTACTAAAGCGGGCTTATGTGAATGGCAAGTGATCCGTGAAAAAAGCCTGAAAAACTTGCTGAACAAATTCACGTCAGTCGAAAATCGTTCATCATATTGGCTTATTTATCGATGTGAATGTGTGTGTGTTGCTATACAGTCATGCACCATACAAGTAGTGCATTGCACTTAGTAAATTCAACTACAAGGCATTCTACGGTAAAATAACATTCTGATATAAAATATTTGAATATGGAAATTTAATTATTTGTTTATTAAAAATATACAAGTATGTCATATAATGCAATAAATAAATGAATTTTAAAATGTTTTCAATTGTTAATAATATTCTCTTTGTATAATTTTATAAAATTAATAATATGTAAAAATTTGTTTGTCTTCATATTCTGTTGAATGAATGCAATTGAAGCAATATTGATATAAAGATATACCTAAATGAAATTATATACCTATACATATTTTCAAAATAAAACTAAGCTTTGAATTTGACATGTTATTTTAATTATATTATAATGATATGTGCAATAATAATTTTTACAGGTTTCAATGGGTTTTTAAATTCAGTTTTTAATAATCATGAATTCATCATTACATTATTGCTTTACTAAAAACATTACATAAAATTGCCTTTGATATTAAAAAACAATAATAATATATAGTCTATCGTTACACATAATTATTTCGAGAAATTGGGGAAAAATTATCGTTTATTAACGATTTATGTTTTGCATCCCAAGTTTCGAAAGCCACGCGTTGATAACGATCTTTTGTATTGACTACAAATAATCGATGTAAATATTAAGATGTTACTAACGACTTTGTTTTACTTTTGAACTTCGACTTTTCCTGAATAAATTTTTTATTCAATATTAGAAGTTATTTTAGAAAGTACAGTGACTAACCGATTTTCTTCTATATTATTTTATTATCTGTCTATATTTTTGTACCTGATTAAAATATGTTTTTAATGTATTTTTTTTCATTTCAATAGCACTCAGGCAATAGAATTTATTTTTGCTATGAGAAACATAAAAAGTAGTGGTATAAGGTTTAGGTCGTTTGATATCTATAATTTTTATACATTTTAGATTTAGATTATATATATATATATATATATATATATATATATATATATACATATATATATATATATATATATATATATATATATATATATATATATGTATACATAGTAGACGACGTTGAAGGGACCAACGAAATTCGGTCGATATATTCAAACAACATAAAATACAGACATATGTAAAAAAGTACATTATATATTATATATATGCTAGAAAAGAGTACATTTATATGAGTGCAAGAAGCTTAAGCAACAAAAACAATATTCAAGTGTTACAAAACAAAAAAAACCAATCCAACTTATTTTACAAACAACTTAACACATAATTTTACATACGTATGCATACATACATAAGTATTTAAATTTTAACAAAAAAATCTGTCATTTGATTTGTTTTTGTGATTTTTGTTTTCTAAAACGTTTCTTTAAATAATCTTTTCTAAATGTAGCAATGCAAAATCTGTTTTAGCTTCTTTTAAATTTTGATTAAACATGAAAGAATGCTGAATTGTTTCAACTGCTGAAAATGCATCCTTTATACTAGGTATTTGCAACTCGGTTGTTTCGTCCATTTCTACTTCGTTGCTTTTCGTTTCGCCGTACCGACATCGATGACATACCTTCAATTCGTAGTTAACCACTGAATGAATACGTCTGTCGCGATTCGCCCTGTCTTTTCGCAACTCGGTAATTTCCGGAGCCAATTCGGTACTACTACGCAATGCGATCCGTCATTATAAAAGAGAATTTTATCCTAATTTCAATCCATTTTTCGTCGTAATATCTGATGTCGTTACAAGCGATAAGCCTCACGTATAAAGAGTTTAGTTTCTGGCCGGGACTTTGAAGTATGTATATATATATATATATATATATATATATATATATATATATATATATATATATATATAGTGCATATAATTAGTGCAAAAAATGTACATCCCAGAAGAAAAGTTTAAGATGTACTCCTGGTATTTAGAAGGGGCGTCTTTGCGAGAAATTTCTGATTATTTCAGCGTTGAATTCCCGGGCAGACCCATCAAATGTCATCAAACAGTGGCAAATTTAGTTATCACCCCCAAGCGATTTTGGAAATGTATTGATACCAATTACAATTTCAATAGTTGAAGTGTACTTTTAATACTAGATTAATAAAAAATAGAAAAAACTCTGTAAATGATTTAAATAAAAATAGTAGTCTGTGGACAAGTGTCTAATTTTACATTATTCAACCATAATAAATTGGAGTTTTTGTATGTAATCACCATGGTAACATTAAGTAAATGCCCTATGTTTAATTTTAAATTATTCAACGAATTGATACTAGCATGGGCAAATTGATTAAGGCTAAAATAAAGTTGTCAATGTATAGCCTTACATTATTCGCACTGTATATATAAATATTTATTTATATATATATAGGCTGTCTATTTTAAAAGGGCTTCTACAGGATCTCGGAAACTATAAGAGATACAAAGTCGGTTAAATTAGACAAAAGTTGCACATTTATGGGCCAATGTTGATGGTGATTTCATATTTTGAGAATATTGCATGGCTTAGTAGATTTTGACAAAAGTTTAATTTTTTTCGATTGTTTATTATCTTTCATAACTCAGAATGTACTGAAAATATTGAAAAAAGCTTCAAATAAATATTTTAGCATACAGCTTTTCGGTGAATTTAATGAAACTTTTTTATTGGATGCTCCTGGAGATGCAGCATGCAAGTTGAATTTTTTAAATAAAAACCATGCTTAATTTTGATCTAGTTAAAAAGTGTTATTTTTGCTCTTTACAATTATATATTCGTTTATATACATATCATTTTCAGTTTTTACGAAAAATTAAAAAGTTTGGCAAAAAAATGATTTTTGTAGTGTGCCATGAAAATTTGGTTTAAAACAATTGCATCTAAATATGTTATGTGCATGTAAAACAATTGAAAATCAATAATATACTGGTACAAGGGAATATACACTAGAAAACCTGATACACAATCTAAGAATTAGCTCAAATTCGCTGACAGTTCAGTGTTATTCATTTTTCTAATTGTCATTTACTTTGGGCTGAGGGGGTGTTATTCTTTAGGATATTTTTTCCAATGGTGATCACTTCTACATGAAAGTCTTGCAGTTTCCTTGATTATTCAGAAGAAATAAATATTTTTTAACCTGAATTTCTCATAATCGAAGGTATTTTTATTAGGCGCTTATTAGAACCAAATATTTGTTGTCACTGTAAACAAATACGAGCATAAAAAAGAATCGCCCGGCAATAAAGTTTAACAACAATGGCAACTGCAAACAATATGCAGGCAGTAAACATTGTAGTCTCCTAGGTCTCGTAAAATTTTACTGTTTTAACCGTAACATTTCTTATTCTAGTTTGCATTCGCAAAGTCTTGAGTTACTGCCAGTAAAGAGAAGTATGGTTCGCGCATTAACATCACAGTAGTTGCACGTCATTTTCGCCACGGGCTGCCAACATAACGACCAAAATTTATTTTCCATTGTCCCTTTATGTACAATGTTTATTTTTTACGTTTGAATTGCTCGGAAAAAGCTTTTAATAGTCCTGCGAATGGCTGACATTTTTTTGGTCTTATTTCTTCCTTATTTTAATATAAGTACGCGTATTATTATGCATAATATTGATTATTCCCGTAGGATTGGATTAATTGACCATTAACTTCAAATGTTACGAACTTTATTTCAGTAGTTCAAGAGTATAAAAGGTATATAATATAATGACGTTTCGACTTGAGTTTAGGTCATTTTCAAAGTAAATAAACAGAAATCTTTTTATTACATCTCATATAGGTGTCAAACATAATCGCATGTAATGGAGGATGAATATCCTACCATTATACAGAATGAATAAAAAATTGTTTTCATTCAAGACTTTCTTGTGATAATTTTTATCTTAGGTATGTTTTTCAAATTTTTAATCTCAAAATAGACAACTAGGAATATATACAGACATCTATGCCTGCAGCTCATCGACGTATGTCCAAGTCTGAATATATCACAAATTATTATTTATCTAGATACAGTTTTAAAATCCTAGATGCCTAGGTCGCAAATAAAACAACAAATTTAAAACAAGTGTGAATATATTTTCTTCTCTTAACAAAAGCAAAGCAAACTAAGCCGACAATAAATGCATTGATCCTTTGTTTCATTTTTAATTAAAAAATATTTTTTTCTCTAATGGACATAATTTTTCAAAATAAAAAATATGAAAAAATATTGTTCCATTTCCTGTATATGCAAGAAAATTTTGAATACAATTGAATAGAAAATCACGCAGAAAAAAATAAAAACTGAAAAAATGGAAAATATTTTTTTTTCTCAAGTACGAAGAAAAATTTTGAAAAATTAACGTACCTTGCACAACCTGACCGTATCTGCAGAAAAAAATTCATAAAAATCCGTTGCGTAGTTTAAGAGATCTGAGTGGAACAAAAAATCTCGTATGTACGAGCGAGCGAGCGGACGAGCGACATACATACGGACATATGTTGTAATAGTCATTTCGTGATCCAGGGGGTCTGTCCGGGATTTCTGTGCCAAAAATTTTGAAATCGGAAGATGCTACAGACATCGGACCGAACCCTATAACTCTTGGACATGAGGTCGATGAGCTAAAAATACGCAAAAGGAGACTTTCTTTTTAGCTCATCGACCTCCTGTCGAAGAGCTATAGTGTTCGGTACGATGTTTTTATTTGCGACCTAGGCACCTAGGATTTTAAAAGTGAATCTAAATAAATAATAATTTGTGATATATTCAGACTTGCACATACGTCGATGAGCTGCAGGCATGTCTGTCTGTATACATTCCTAGTTTAATTAAAAATTGAACAAAAGAAGATCAATGCATTTATAGTCGGCCTAGTTTGCTTTGCTTTTGTTAAGAGAAGAAAATGTATTCGCACTTGTTTTAAATTTGTTGTTTTATTTGCGACCTAGGCACCTAAGGTTTTTAAAAGTGTATCTAGATAAATAATAATTTGTGATATATTCAGACTTCAGATATACGTCGATGAGCTGCAGGCATGGATGTCTGTATACATTCCTAGTTTATTTCGTTTCCGATAATTGTCATGTTAGTCATTGTTAAAATTGATCTTCTATCAATGCATTTATAGTCGGCTTAGTTTGCTTTGCTTTTGTCAAGAGAAGAAAATGTATTCACACTTGTTTTAAATTTGTTGTTTTATTTGCGACCTAGGCACCTAGGATTTTAAAAGTGAATCTAAATAAATAATAATTTGTGATATATTCAGACTTGCACATACGTCGATGAGCTGCAGGCATGTATGTCTGTATACATTCCTAGTTTAATTAAAAATTGAACAAAAGAAGATCAATGCATTTATAGTCGGCCTAGTTTGCTTTGCTTTTGTTAAGAGAAGAAAATGTATTCGCACTTGTTTTAAATTTGTTGTTTTATTTGCGACCTAGGCACCTAAGGTTTTTAAAAGTGTATCTAGATAAATAATAATTTGTGATATATTCAGACTTGGACATACGTCGATGAGCTGCAGGCATGGTTGTCTGTATCCATTCCTAGTTTACGTGAAAAATAGTTCTAAAATTGCAATAAATAATGCGTTTTTTTTAAATTTTCTTACCGGCGGAGATCTCCCGGACATCCTTCTAAATGCCCCTCCGGTTCATATTGTCTGAAAGAAACACTGCTAGCTATGATTGCAGTAGAATGTGATATATGTCCATAATTTTTACTTTTTGATAACATTGAGCGCCGGGGGCGACATATTTAAAATTTGCAGTGGGGCGCCAGAGCAAGTAGCGCTGCCTCTGTGTGTATGCAGGGACGGCGGAAATGGTCCTTCGAAGTCTGTTTTGCTGCCGAGCGTCACTACGACGGGGAGGGCTGTTTGTAATAATGCAGTGGCATTTACTAACGCAATTCTGATAATTATCAAGCGGTGAACGTTCGTTTTGAAAATTGAAATTGAAATTAATAAATCGTTTTCAAGTGAACAGAAAATGACAACGATTGCAGGTCAGCGAGGGTGACACTAACGGCTGCCCTGTGTGGTATTTATAGTAAAACCAATCGCAGATTTGTTTGGTACGAAATATTATTACAGGTTAATATCGTTAGCAGAACAAAAAATTGTATATAAATAGGCAACAAAGCATTTAAAATATAAATTCAATAAATGTATTTTTTAAAAAAATATAGAAACGAAGGATTTACTAATGCTATTATCACAGCAAAGGAAATTGCAAAACAATTCGATACAACATTAAATTTTCAGAAAATTGTTGTCAAGATCTGTATTTTTTAAAAAGATTTTAACAGAGCAGAAATGTTTAATAAAAAATATTTAATTTTATATTTAAAATTGCATATAAATAGGCAACAAAGCATTTAAAATATAAATTCAATAAATGTATTTTTTAAAAAAATATAGAAACGAAGGATTTACTAATGCTATTATCACAGCAAAGGCAATTGCAAAACAATTCGATACAACATTAAATTTTCAGAAAATTGTTGTCAAGATCTGTATTTTTTAAAAAGATTTTAACAGAGCAGAAATGTTTATTAAAAAATATTTAATTTTGCCCTTTTCCAGATTGTATTAAAATATGACATATAGCAAAAAAGCCAAAATTTTTATTTTTTAGAAGCAAGTGAAATTGTTAAACTAAAATGTATAATTTTTAAGTAGTAGTTTAATTATAATTTTAGTAGGTGCTGGTTGTTTTGAATCTTTTGATAAATGATATATTAATTTTTAATGTTTGAAACAATTTAAAAGTATAAATACGTAGTAAACCAAAGTAATTTTTATTTATATATTTATTAAAAATAAGTTACTACAACGTTAATGACGAAAAAATTTATTGTTTCATTTGCGAGCTAGTGTTTGGGATTTTAAAAATGTATTGTCAAAATATGGTTAATCTAACGATTTACGAATCATCTGAACAAAATTTGCAAGAAATTAGGAGCAGTCTATGGACGTTGCAAAAATTTTATGGACTGAAATACGATGGTGTCAGCATAGTAAAGCATATAGCAAAAGTTGAATATTTGACACATTAATTTAATGGGTGAGAAAATAACAAATATAATGATAAATAAAATTCTTTCGACATTACCACCATTTTTTGATTATTTTCATTCTGCGTGGAAATCAACACAAGAAAAAACGATGGAGAGTTTGCTAACTCGTCTCTTATTGGAACAGGAGAGAATAAATTCTAGAAAAGAATCAGTATAAAGTAATGCATTAGTTGCCTGAAAGCAAGTAGTAAAGCTATAGTAAAAAGGACGCTGGAAAAAAGAGGATCGTGAAAAAAGGAATTTAAAAAGCAATAATAAAAAGTTGGAAAGGAAAATTTTGCCAAGACACATTAAATAAGATTGCTGGCATAAAAACTCTGTATTAAAACATGCACTAATTAACTGGTATTGAAGGAAAAATTACGAAATACGATTGGATTCTAGACAGCGGAGCAAGTGATCATGTGTTATATAGGGCGGATTTTTTTGAACAAGATAATTTTACATATTTTGAAAAGCCATGACAGATAAAAGTGAGAAACAAAGACTTCATTGAAGCACTAAATATGTATTTTAAATCAAAACTCCGATTTTTAAAAGACTTTATTTAATACAATATGTGTTGATATTACAACTTAACGTGTTAACATCGGCTGAAGGTACACCTCATACCTACATTTGTTTTATATAATCGAATATGTTCTCGTATTACTGAGAGAACATTCCTTATGACTAATGTGGATGGAATCGTCTACTGATAATACATAACTGGTAGATATACATAACTCACTCGATGAAGGAAATATTGAATTAAGAGCATACAGTGGAGTAAGATGCAAATTAACAACAATGCAAAAGGAATTATACGTACCAGACATTGCTAATAACTAACTAATCTACATTTTATAAAAATGGAACTGTGGTTGCAACAGGAAGGATATTTGGAAAATTATTTAAAATGAATTTTAGATTATCTGCAAATCGGCAACACGGCAAATCTGAAAATTTTTGGAATGAAAACTGAGGATAAAAAGGAAATTTTTTGTGGAATTTGTATACTTGATAAATAACACAGACTTCTATTTCTGTAGTAAGTAAGAACAGAGAAATAATACCAGGCAAGTTAATTTATATTGATTTTTGCAGTCCAAAGGATTCAATTGCCGGATGTAGATACTTTATTATCTTTAAAAATGATACATCATCCTTTAGAATTGTTTATTACATTAAACAGAAAAACGAAACTTAAAACATAATCTTGGAACATATAAAGTTAGTTGAAAATGACACATGAAATTTAATTGGAATCCTTAGGACTGAAAACGGCACAGAATTTATCGAACGTTCAGTAAAAGATCGTTGAAGAGCCCGGAATACGTCACCAATTTACAACTGCCTATGCTCCTGAATAAAATGACAGCGTAGAGAGATACAACCAAACCATAATGGAAAGTGCAAGAACAATAATTTTAGAAAAAGATATGGGAACCCAATTTTGGGCTAAAGCTATAAACACGGCAGTGTATGTCATCAATCGAACGGAAAATAGTACTCAATAAAGAAAGCTCCCTATGAAGTTGATTTCAAAAAGTCTCCAAATTGCACACATCTGCGAACGTTTGGCTGCGAAGTGTATGCACATATTCACAAATTAAAACAACTACATATATAGAAAAGATCATAGGCTACAAAACTTACTTTGAGGAAAGTAAAACATTGAAATTTCATATGTTGTTTTTTTAAAGAACGAGAAACTATTGATTTTATCGACAGATCAATTATTTTGCAGTGTTGAAGATAAACATAAAAACGACATCTAATTAATTAAAGAGATGAAGGAAAATTTGGTGGGAGACACTAGTGAATATGAAGAACGAGAATAAGGTGAGATACCTGTTTCTAAAAATACTCTGATACTAAGAAATCGGGAAACATTCAAGAAATATTCATGGTATTGTGACTATGTTCCAACTTAGCAGTAGAAGAAGAACCGGGCACCCCGAAAGAAGCATTGAAGGGAGACTTGCGAATGGATGAAAGCTATGGAAGAATAAATTGATGCTCTATACAAGTACAAAACTTGGGAATTGACAGAATTATCAACAGGAAAGAAGCCAATTCTAAATAGATGGATATTCCGAATTAAAAGAAATGAAGGCAAAATTATAACAACGGATGATACGGTTCAGGATCTGAAGACTGCAAATTTGACAAATGAACTATTATTTGCGGATTCCGCGCCTGACACGATTTAGAATTAAAAGGAGAATTAACATAGAAAAAGATAACCACATCAAATACGAAAATACATATCAGTTAGAGAAAAACAAAAAACGTAACAAGAAGGATAAATGCAAGAAGAAAGAGTACGCAGAGAGTTAACCGGAAACTACTGCGGACAATAGAAAAAAAGAAGAAAAATCGTAAATACTCTGAATCAGATAATGAGAAATTCCTTGAGTTAGAAGCAGCACTCAAGAGGAGTGAATATACAGGATGATTCAAATTTGAATGTAGAGTATTGGGATCTCAGAAACTGTGAGAGATACAAAGTCGGTTAAGTTAGATAAAAGTTGCACATTTATTGCTGGCGTTGATGGTGGAGATTCCGTTTTTCCAAAATATTGCATGGGTCACTAGATGCTGATAAAAGTTTAATTTTTACGTTTTGAAATTATCCTTTATAGCTCTGAAAGTATTCAAAATATGCTTCAAATAAATATTTTGGTATACGTAAGAAGCTTTTCAAAGAATACATTGCATTTTTTTGTTTGATTATTCCCGAGATACAGCACGTAAGTTTAATTTTTTAAATGTAAACCATAGTTAATTTGAGTTAATGAAAAGGTTAAATCTCCGTGGGGTTGGAAGACTTGCTATTTCCTGGTGGTATAGAAATAAATATATTTTGGCTAAACCAACTCGTACATGAAAATTATGCCAACGTTTCGACCTTCAGGTTTGAGGTCATTTTCAATGCAACTAAAAACTATAATTTGAGAAAAACAACAAAACCACCACGACTAAGCCATCGGTTCCGAAATACCTCATTCAAATGTTGTCTTACATTCCTTCTGAAATGAGGTTCTGCACCATCATGTAAAAACTAGGCACGCTGACGCATATTAAGAGGAATTATTTTCCAATAATTCCACCAAATTGTTCTGCAGAAATCACAAATAATAATTACCATTCACACGAGTGGGAAGTATGTATGGCCCAAGTAATGTGCCATTTACAATCCCGGTCTAAATATTTAACGAAAAATGATGCTGTAAATGACTTCTTATGACAACATGTGGATTTTATTTAGCCCAATGATGAGAATTATGAAAATAGTGAATGCCATCTCGAGTGAAAATTGTTTCATCCGAAAAATCTTACTCGCAGTGGATGGTCACGCTCTATTAAGCCGTGAACCCGTTGAAAATGATATGGATGATAATGATTATCTCTTAAAATTCTCCACACCGTTGACTGTGGTAGTCCTTGCAATTGCCGGGATATTCTTCTGGTGCTAGTTGTAGGATCAGCATCTGCGGAATTCAAGACAGCATCGTCAACATTGTTACGTCTCATACGACCTCCACCGCCTCTCGCATACATAGGTCGTATGGCACTAGTGTCACGAAGGCGCTGAGTAAAGCTTACAAACATGCGAGAATTCGGATGTATTGTGTTAGGATAGCGTTCTGAATAGTAACGTGCGGCTAATGTTGTGTTTTGTCCTGCTTCACCATACACTAATAAAACGTCCACTAACTCACTGTCACTGTATCCATTAATTGTTGCTAAATTTCACAGCAAAATTGAAATTGGAACTTTATAATAATAAAATTGAAATAATAATATCAGTTACAACACTTTGACTCACCATCTGAAACTGAACGAGTAGCACAAGTCTACGACAAATGATAATTAGATTAAATTAGGAATTGTATAACTTGTACTATTAGATTAAAAATTAAACACAATATTAAAATCTATTCATAACAGTGCCCAAAACTGTTCGTTTAAAAAACAGCGATATTAAATTTTCGAATTTTGAAAAAAAATCTTTTTCCACTGTGATCAATAAGTTCAGTGCTATACCACATACCGTTGAAGTAAGTACCTGAGGTTTTGATTCATCCTGTATATATATAGTAATCATTCGGCTTAAGTTTTTTTTGGCCATTTTGGAATTTCGGCGCCCCAATAATTTTTACGTTTCACCAATTTCGCATCCTTTTCTATAGTTCATCTCAGGCAAGTGCCTCGTTCGCTTCACCCTTGGAACGGCACTGTAAATGACTATGACATTCAACCGCTTACTGTGTCAATTAACTGTGTTGATAATCTAAAATAATTAAACACAGATGAGCCGCATTCAAAACAAAGGAATCCAGCAGTGTACTGTCGGTTGGAGTTGGACTAACACCATACTGAAACATATGCAGAGTGATTGTTTTAAACAGGCCACTACAGAGATCTCAGAAACTATGAGAGTCACAAAGTCGTTTAAATTATATAGACAAAAGTTGAAAATTTATGGGCCGATATTGATGGCGATTTCATATTTCAAATATTGTATGGCTCACTAGATAATGACAAAATTGTTATTTTCTCAAATTTAGACATTAAGAAAATAATTTTTTGTACCACACTTTTGAATTTTTTTTTCAAAACTTAAAAAGATATTTATTCAAACGAATACATCACTGTAAAGAGAATGAAACTAAATACAAGTTTGTAAAAATAGCAGTCTTTAACTAGATTGAAATTGACTATAGTTCCTATTTAAAAAACTTGTATGCCGTATCATTAGAAATATCCATATACTTTTCATTAAATTCTCTTAAAAGCTTCTTATGTATAACAAAATATGTATTTGAGCTTTGTTTTTAAATATTTTCGGTACTTTTGGGGTTAATTAGAAATTGAAGAAAATCACACTTTTATCTAGTGAATCATGCAATATTTTCAAAATATGAAATCGCCATCAACATTGGTTCTGTTTTAATTTAATTGGGACTATATCAAGTATTCGAACGTCAAAGGATAATTTAAGGGTAGAATTAAATTGTCATAGCCAATTCAGGCTGCTGTCAAACGTAATTTATTTCTACAAATCGTTCATAGCCTCTTATTGGAAAGCTTTTCAAATAAAAGTTGGTAAAATAATTTTTGTTAATAAATGTAAAATTTATAATGTGTCTATGAAATTCATTTTACATCAGGAATTTTGAAAAGAGATATATAATTAAAATCAGTTCTAGATTATGTATTATTTAAAAGCTGTAGGTTTTAAGAAAAAAATAACAGTCCACCAACCATCACTGAAAAATTTGTATATGTATCTTTTTTCATAAATATTTCCCTACGTACTACGTCAAAGAGAAAATTAAAAGAAATATTTTCATCTGAACTTTCAAACCTTGTATTCTATAGGTAACAAATAAAATATGCACCTGTTGAAATTTTGTTATTATTTCAGATGATAATATTAAAATCACGACCCTCTAGACTAGACTCATACCGGCTTGTTAGCTGAACGATATAAGAATGCATTTTTTTGTGTTGACACCGTGACAACGTCAGAGTAAACTCATTTTTCTCAGTTTATACTATCGATTGTTTTGCGTATTGATTGAGAAGATTACGACCTTCTAGATTCATATTGGCCTGCTAGCTGAACAATACATTTTTGTGCTAACAGATACGCCAAATGACACCGTTTTGACGCTAGTTACAGTAGCTACATGTCACTATCAAAAAATGAGAGTAACGGATGGTTGCGTAAGAATTATTAATTATAAATGCATAATAAATCATAGAATATATAGACATACTAATATTGTCAATGATTTTTAGCGAAATTTGATTATATTTAACTAAAAAATTTAATATAGGTATATATTTACTGCAAAAGATTTATCTTTTATTATCTGATCCGCGATTTAACATTGAAGAAAAACTAACATTTGATAATTTACTAGTACCAGTGTGTACATTTATACTCTCATGCCATTTATGTCATATTCGATTCTGTGAAAAAACTGAACACGAAAAAACCGGACATGTAAAAAACCGCACACGAAAAAAGGGCACACGGAAAAAAACACACACGGTACCTACCTAATAATACACTCCTCTACCCTACCCTACCTAATAATACACTCCTCTACCCTAACCTACTTAATAATACACTCCCCTACCCTACCCTACCTAATAATACACTCCTGTACTCTACCCTACCTAATAATACACTTGCCTATCCTGCCCTGCGGTTTTTTCCATGTACGGTTTTTTCCGTGCGCGGTTTTTTCGTGTGCGGTTTTTTACATGTGCAGTTTTTTCGTGTGCGGTTTTTTCATGTGCGGATTTTTCGTGTGCGGTTTTTTCATGGCGTGCGGTTTTTTCTGGTCACCGTCATATTCATGTCTGACGGGAATTCATGTTGTACATTTGTTCCTCGTCAACTGTAGCTTGGTATATAACACATCTTATAATGAACCAAATTACAGTAATTCGTTATTAAATATAACACACCAAACTATGTTGAAAATGTTGCTGTAAAAACACCAAATAATTTTTAGTAAAATGAATAATAATACTTGTAAATAATAACAACACGACTATTACACAAATAATTGATATGTAATTGCACCGAATGTACAGTTTAAATATCAATTTTTGCACAAAATATTCGTGTATTAAACTAAATCACAACTGAATTTGTTGATTAATAATTGTCAAAATCGTATTTTGTTCAAATGTTTTCCTACGGTTATTAGCGAAAACGGCAGCACGCTAAAACTGGACTTGTTACAGTGACTATATTAAAGACTGTGTATTCATGCTGATTGGTCGATAGGATTGTCCGCCATTTTCCTGGCAAATTGGTTTGAATTTAATCTGTTCCATCGTTTTCGAAGTTAATTTCGTAGGATTTTCCATTTTTTTTTTGCTTTGATTTTTATACATATGTTAGTTTTTGTAAATAATAATATCAGTCAGAAAATAATACTTTTTAAATGCGAAAATATTTAATTGTCAAAACCTTTCTTTTCATTTGACATGAGCAAAGCCAGCTAATAATGTAAATTCCTTCTGTTGTTAATAATGACATTGGCAGGAAAATGGCTTTTTGACGTTTGTTCACACTGTCTTTAATATAGTCACTGTAGGGCTTGTTAGCGGGTCGCAAAGAGTACTCTTTTAATCGCGAAGGTCGTGATTGAAATAATATGGTTTTGTTTTAGATAACTGAACGTTAATTAAAAATTGTAGTCTAATTAAATATTAAATGAACGTTAGGTTGGTTTTTTTTTCGAAATTTAGCTGTAATAAATTATGTTTTGAGCAAAAAGGTTTCAATTACAATATTGTCAACATTGACCTGACAACTTTCTCTTGTTCTTCATATATCGGTGTTTTTGCAGTAGTCTTGGCTGTAGCTTGGAAAGAAAACTAATGCTTTTGGAATCTATGTGATATATGAACCCGCTGAAGTAGACTATATAATAAATATTTGAAACCTTACTGAAATTTAGATCGTAAATGATTATAAAGTGACATGGCGTCAAACATGGGGCGTTATTTATATATTCAATGTATTCTATGTATTCCTGAACAGTAAAAAAAAGAAATATTCGGAATACAAATGTACCTATTTAGATCTCCTGAGCGATAAATAAACTACACGCCATATTTTAGAAGGAACTATATTCTAACCTAATGTTTTCTACATAGTACCTAGTAATGATTTAAGATAGAAAATCGTGTTCACAATATGTTAACAGTAATAATATCCCTAGACATTTCTTCCTTGTCAGTTGCACAATACTCTTTTCTATCGATTCCTCACAATTCGTTTAAAGGTCGGCATATATTTTTAACCTTTGACCATTTATCATTTGCGACCAAATGTTTTAATACTGCCAAATAGTGTAAATCATTTTTATTTTGTTTTTGTATTTATGGCTCGATATAAGTTTATCTACACTTATAATGATTCAAATTCCCGCTGGGTTCTCCCTTTCGTATCGGACCCCAAGGCCTACCAAGATTTAATGTGTGTGATGAGTTCTGGAATGTCCTAGGGTAAAGTGCGTGCGTGCGTACGTTGTACGTCGTCTTGGAAAATGTCGTGATCACAGTAACTGATGAGCCATATCTCTTCCACGCCATATACGGTGCAATTGATATGGTGAACCATGCTGAGTTATAATGACGTGAACTTTTGCTTATATCATATGGGCTGTATAGTATATACAACTTGCCTGTTATTTTCAAGATATCATTATTATAGTGTAATAAATTTGACGTAATAAAAATATATTAATATACATATATATATATATATATATCTATATATATATATATATATATATATATATATATATATATATATATATATATATATATATATATATACGATTTGATTTTATAATTATAGCAAAATGTCCTATAAATATATGAACCGAATATAAAGCTATACTGTATCCAGCTAAACAACCAATCTATCAATATCACTAGAAATTTTGACGCAAAGTTCAATCACGTTTACACGAGTTCTAAATTGGATTAAAACAATGTTCTGCCGCACGAAAACACATTTACAGTATAAGTCGCTAAGAAACGTTTGCCATAAACGCGTAATATCTGTTTTCAGCGTTGCTATAAGTAAAAAACAAAATAAAAATAATTTCAGGAAAAATTAATGAAAAATAATTAAATAGAAATATTTTTTAACATTATTAGTTATACATATTAATGATTTTTTCGTGCATATTAATAATAAGAAACCAACAAAATGTCGATTAAAAATAGTACATTATACACCAAGGGAGAGAAACCACTTATTTTTCCTGAGGTGTAGTTTGAAGCCCGAGGGCGAAGCCAGAGGGCTACAAATACATCGAGGGAAAAATGGTGGTCTCTCCCGAGGTGTATATATTATTTTTTACACGTTCGGGAGTAGAAACACTTCATTTCATAAATAATGAATTATAATAAATCGGAACGAAATTGCAATATTTAGAAGCCTTTGAAAATGTTTCCATGCAACGCGTACCATGACAACATACATTTATTTACAAAAACCTTTGTTATAATAAAAACTCCCTTATGAAAAGTGTTTTCGTCCCTAGGGAGTAAATGCTTCATTTCTGTCCCGCGTTTGACGCCATGGAAACCAACTTCTACTCCCGGACGTGTAAAAATATATTTACAAATATGTAGTGATATTTATGCTTGTTAGGTTTTCCCTAAGAGATGCCGTAAATTGGTTGTTTGGCTGGATAGAGTGTAGTTTTTTTGTAAATTAGGTTTTGTGGAAGAAAGAAGTCGATTTATATTCGAGTTCAAAGCCTGTTTTACACTTGTACAATGTGATGGAAAACTGTGCAATGCAATACGTATAACTACAATTCTGACGACTTGCATTCTATGGTTCTTACCACTTACTACTGTGGAATATTTGTGCTGCAATTCTTGTTTTAAAACCAAATGTCTATTTTGACAGTTCTAATCTAGCCAAAATGTTGTCATCAAGAAAAAAGCTATTATCGCAGAGATAATAAATAGTGCATCATTATTATAATGTTAAAAAATAACGTAAAATAACCTATGGTCAAACGTCAAACTTTTTGGTTACAAGTCCATTGCATTGTATGACCGTTTTGCAAGGAATATATTTATTAATGGTCCGGTTCCGATTTGATTACTGAAAAGCACAGAAATTATTTTATTATTTAAGTTGTAGAGTAATATTTTGAAATTATTTAGTTTATGTCTCACAATCAATTTTGACCTACTATCTTCTGTTTCTTCCGCGTCATCCTCTACCTGAATTTAATCTTGACATATACGTAGCCTTTAGACGTGTTCACAAAATATGTTTAATGTTTGATATACCTATTTTATTTTGTCGCATGATATGTAAAATGTCAAAAACATACATAGTTTTCTACGATCAACCTAATGTCAAGTATCATTGGCATATTATTGAACTTTAACTTAGAAAAGCTTACGGAAAAAGTCTAGAAAATGTTGATAGGCAGCAAAATATTTAAACTCCTTCATAATCGGCAATTAATATTGATTTCCAAATTGTTATTGAAACATTTTTGTAGAATTTCAACCCTTGGTACATAAATAACTATTATAATTAACATTTTGTAAAGTAAACGTACGTAATAGTAATTACTTATTTAGTTATTCAGTGAGAATTTGTGAGCAATTTGTTTGTTATATGAATAATATAATTTGATAAAAAATTTTATTTCTATAAAATAATAAATATGAATTCATTAATTTGCTTGAAGTATGTTTTACTGTATACATTTTTGGAAATTTAATCAAACGAAAAATACACTCACTCTATTAATTCAATGTAATATACTTCATACATACTTTTATTTTTATCAGGCAACACTTGCATAAAAATAATTAATTATGTTTGCTTCGTAAATAATTAATCATACTCGTAAATGACACTCTCTCTAAGAGCCGCTAACGAGTTCCAGAAAATGAAAAGCTGGCTGGGATCGTACAAACGTGATTAATAAATAAATATTAGAGTCGTCGCTGTGGCTTAAGTGACCCTCAGGATAAAAGGGAAGGCAAGAAAGTCGGGAAGATCAATGAATTCACCTGGGAAATAGTTGATAAATGATGAGCTTTGCTGCTTGCTCTCGCTCTTGTTACCCTGAGATCACAACGAATATAGGTCGCTGTAGAAAATGAGTATGGAATTTAGTAGTGTAGTAAATGTAAGATTTTCTTTCCTGCTCTACACATTCGTGTGATGTGTACGTTCCATTTACCAGCACCAGCTAATACTTTTTTTCATATAACATATACTGGAGATAATACCATATACACAATTATTGAGTTGACTTTTGACTAATGAATGAGCATAATATTTGTCAAATTCATATTAGAATTATTACATATTGTTGTCGGAAGTTCTGAAAGAAATATATTTTTTTGTCACATATATGACGTTAAAATTTTTTTATTTTAGAATTGTATTTTATTTTGTATCTCAGCTTACGACACAAAATAAAGTGAGTATTATGCGTGAGTAACATGATCATTTTACAGGTGATTATTTATTAAATTTATAAATATATTATGAATTGTATATTCTCTTTTACGTACTGTCGTATGTATATGAGTCACATTTTCATATGAAACTATTATTTATTATTCAAACATCCAATTACATTATTCAGAGCAAGGTAATGTTCATTTTACGTAGCAACTTGTTTTATTTAGTAAATGTACAGTGAGAACTGAATGAAAGTTAAGGAAACAGCATTTCCCTTTTGAGATAGGAGTTTCTTTACACTATTCACTCAAACAGCTGTTACATTATTCAGAACGAGTAATTTAGATTTTATGGACAAGCTGGTTACACTTTTATTGCGAATTTTACGAAAATATTCATTTGAATACAGAGCACAGGTATTTTTATTCTAATACGTTTTAAAATAAAACTATCCTAAAAACACAGTACCGGTAATTTTTTTTATTCGTTTTCGTGATTTTGGGGGTATGTGATGATTTCGCACTGAGTACACTACAGAAGTGAGAAGGAATTTCTCTCTTTTACTGCCCAGAGGCAGACGTTACAGAACGCCGTAGGGCGAAGCCCGAGATTACTTTAACCAACCCTGTTAGCGCTTATAAAATATTCCATTTTCATCCGCCTTGCGGTGAATCTGTTACTCGTTGGAGTGCTACTACTCATGTAATGCGTTATGCTCTGATATTTAATTCAGTTTTTTTGTGCTTTGAGCTTTGCTGTTCGTTACGCTATATGATTCTCTTCAACATTTAAATATAACTCATTTTTGCTAGCACAAAAACAAAGCAAAAAAATATGTTGTATTTTACAATGCCGTGGATAAAACGTTTCGGTTTGTGAACGGGTTTTGAACACGCGATAGTTTTACGTCATTACTTTTATTGCTTTCAATTGGAAATATAGTTTACAAAAGAAACTGGTATTAAAATCGATTAGCTACGGCTATAATTTTATATTTGGCATTAAATTGTTTATTAGTTTTTACATGCATATATAATTTAGAGAGTTATTTTTGTATAGGAAGAGGTTAGAAAACGAATGGTCAGACTTGCCAATACCTTGTATCGAGTGAGGGATACATCAAGAAAGAAGCATTAAATTCAGTTCGGTAAAATGTTATACATGAAATTATAAAATAGGTTTGACAAGCGAGTTTCCTTTCAATATAACTTTCCAAACGATTTGAGATCTCCGTTACCTTCGTTCTCCAAGAAAGGTAGTATTGGTATCACAATAGTACAATGGCCAATATGATCGGTTGACCCAAATTAATCTTGTTATTGACAGATAGAGCAATTATTTCCCTACTTTTGTATACTAAAGGTCTCGGTTAATTACACCTTGTTGTCAGATACATGTGACACTGACACGATTGTTTACTTGCAGAACAGTCGATAACCAGGTTAATGATCTAAAGAGCCTATTATTAAGCATACATTAGGTAAGCAATTATTCATTGTTTAGAATTTTAAAAAAATCTTTACTATTTCATAGTTACAACCTACAACAGTGGTAAACGATAAGCGAGGCTCGTGTTTGTACCTGGAATTGGTTATAGATAAAATTATTATTAGAAGATTTATTTTGTGATTGATTGTGTTAATTGCAAATAAATACATATTAACTAAAGAAATGCAAAATCACGCTATACCGTAGATACCCGGCGTTGCACAATTAAGCATTTATTAACTTCCTACGGCGGAGTTGCCAGCGCATACCAGGATGACACCAACTATTTATTGTGAAATACGGATCACATTAGGTAATGTCTTAACTGGGAATCGAACCCCTATTTATATTAATATAACTATGTTTTTCGGTTTTACAAACATGCGCCTATTAGTTTTCACATTGCCATATGAATAAATAAAAATAAATTTTATATGTACTTTTTTATTTATAATAAACACTATGTCGTATAATAGTAACTTCATTTTTCAATACAATATTTGTGGTTCCCCTTCTATCGTGAAGCCAGTACGCTCAAAACACTTTGCAGAATAGATATCAATTTTTTGTTTAAGATTATATGTATATGATGAGTAAATTTCCTCTAACTTTTGTTCAAGAATGAATTAGTGAATATTTATAACGATGCGACCTGGATTTGAACTCTAGTCTGTCACCATACCAATTGAGCTATTTGCACTTCATTTGCCTTTGTCTTAGGAAAAATTATTGGTCAATTACCCTATTTCACCTTTGAGTTTGGGTCTTTGGATTTCGAGATTATAGTCAACTGGAAAATTAGAATCGGATGATGCAACTGGGGACAATTGTACCAAGTTAAAAATAGAATCCGCTTACTCTATTTTTCATTTATAAAGAAAAAATTCGGTACAAATTATATGAAGTTTTGTTAAAATTTAAAATACGCAATAAAATTCAATGGAAATTGTTCTATATCTAATAAAAAGGCAATATAAAAAAAATTACGCTTTGAAAAATCAGATTTTGCCATTGCGGTATAAGTTGAAGACAACAATTAACAAATATCGGTACAAAATATGATTTTGTTTTAGTCTGGGAGGAGGTGCACGTAAACGTGAGCCACGCAGCTGTGTGTTTACTCTGCGTACTATCGCATTGCATTTATCGAGTTGCATGTTAAATAAATATTCGCCTGAAGATTTTGTTTTACTACAGTATATTCCGTGGTTACTGTCAAAATGTTTGAATATTAATTTAATTTTGAAATATTAATTCGAGTATTTTAAATCCGGAAAAACAAATTTCAAAAATTTGTTCGAAAAAACCGCTTTCTTAAACTTGTTTAAAAAATCGACAAACCCTAGTGGGCACCGTATACTAGATTTCGAAGTGCTAAAATGTTAGAATGAAAATATATGCCTCCAGATGCACAGCGTAAGCAAGGGAAGTATGTGTTCATTAGATAATGTAATTTTCTTGGAACGTTGCCAGCTTGTACCACGATGGCTCTTAAAGTTTATAGTGTAATATGAATCGAAGTATTTCATAGTTTAGACACCACATAATTTTGAAACTACTAAGTGCAGTACTACAAGTATTCAGTTTTATTCCTGAACAACACGTATTTGTACAGTATATATTCGACTGTGGAATGTTGAACATTGTTAAAATTAGGTTAACTTACATCTTCTTTTTAGCTCATCGATCTTCTGTTAAAAATCTAGTGTTCGGTAGGATGAATGTAGCATTCTTCGATTTCAAAAATTTTTGCGCAGAAATCCCGGACAGACCCCCTGGATCACGATATGACTGTTATAAGATATGACCGTATGTATGTCGTTCGACCGCTCGCTCGTACGTTTTTTGTTCCACTAACTCCTCGTAGACTATTCAACCGATCTTGATGAATTTTTTTTTACATATTGCATATTATGATCTAATTGTGCATCTAAATTTTTGTTTTTCAAAATTTCCTTTCGTACATGAAAAAAAAAAATATTTTTCAACATTTTTATTTTTTTCCGCTCAATTGTGTTCAAAATTTTCGTGCATATGTAGGAAATGAAATATTATTTTTCCATATTTTTTATTTTGAAAAATTATGTAAAGCCATTGAAGAAGAAAATATTATTTAATTAAAAACTGAACAAAAGAAGATTAATGCATTTATAATCGGCTTAGTCTGCTTTGCTTTTGTTAACAGAAGAAAATGTTTCACACTTGTTTTAAATTTGTTGTTTTATTTCGATCTAGGCACCTACGATTTTAAAAGTGTATTTAGGTAAATAATTTGTGATAAATTCAGAATTGGACAGAAGTGATGAGCTGCAGGCATGGATGCCCCACAAATATCCACTGCGGTCCTATTGACTATACAGGGTATCTATTTTAAACTGGCCACTACAGGGATCTCAGAAACTATAAGAGATACAAATATATTGCATGGCTCGGTAGATAATGACAAAAATTTGATTTTTTTCGGTTTTTAATTATCCTATTAACTCGGAAGGTACAGAATATACAACTAATTTAATGGCTTGTTTGAAAACACTTTTAATTTGTACAAAGAGAAACTTATTCATAACCAGCGTATATTGATAGAACTTGTATAACGTCCGTAACTATGTATTACATATATAAATGTGTCGCTTTAAACTGACTGTTCAATAATTCACGTTTGGTTATTCACGTCCGCGCCATCATCTGCTGGTGTCGATGTTTACAACCATACGAGTATGTGTCAACTTGTAAATAATGTACCGTGCATTTAACCATTTTCAATAAAATATTATTAGTTTTAGAATTTAGAGGTAACTACATACGTATTAATTGTACGCAACTCTCCAGTGCAAATAAAAATGAAAATATATGAACTTTTATAGACGAATTGTTGATATAATTCTGGTTTTATATAGAATTAATACCGTAATTTCAATGTATAATTATTTAAAAGTTACATTTCGTTTGGATTTTATTGAAATTATAAATAGTTTGTTGCAAAACAGAAGTGCATTTCGTAATGTATAAGTTGCATGTTTCCATAATTATATTATGCAAAATTTTAGATTGTTTATTATATTTACTGTTGTATGGCTATGATATATCAGTAGCGTGGTTAACATAAGAACAGTTTCAAGAATAACGTAGATGATATGATAACAAACCAATATCCTTGTTGATTGAATGTTACCGGCGCTAGTACAATACTTTATGCTCATACGTGTTTAGAATAGAGAATCTGTGTGTAAGATGGCTTGCAGTTAAAACTTTACGTGCCGTATTTTAGTTCTATTGAAATTATTGATTTCAAGTATTTGAAAGTTCTATAAATATCTGTTGATATTTATTTGTCAAATACGTTATGACCCGTTTCCAATTATAGAGTTGGTTCCAGGTTGACCGCGAGTTAGTAATGTATTTGATCATTTCTACTTTCTGGTGGTAGGGTGGTACCAGTAACTTGTTTCAGAAAGATGTTTAAAAATGTTCTCATTTATGGCAACGAGCGTCCGCAGAATTGTTTTCAGGCGAGGCAAAATATTTTTTTCAAAGTGGTGCTAAATTTAGTGGTATAATTTAAAAAATGTTGATAAATTTTGATAAACTTAAAATCTGACGGATCTGCACTCAGTTGGCAAATTGGGCAATCAAAAATAAATAAATTTGAGAGCAGCATTCTTATGGCATTAATAAATACTAGCTAAATAAAAATATGTTAATGTAATATGTTATTTAATTAATTAATGTCTTCTTGGTATAAAAGTATTACTACCCACCTTATAATTCAAAAAGAATTTTTCATGCACATCAAGATATATACAAGTACATACACGTCTGAGTTTGAATATTTTTTTTTTATTTTCAAGTTGGAGTTTATTCCCTGATGGTTTATGTAATCTTTACGTTTAAATATATAGAAACAACATTTCTTTTTCTCAGATGTATCCAAAATCAATTCAAGCCAAGTCCTAAATTTCGAACGGACTCTATAAACGATAATTCGTTAATTAAAACTCAAATCATTCACAATATTTGGTCGCGAATTTACAATTTCTCAGTCGATCAAGTTTGAATGAAAACCATGTTTTAAATGTCAATAGCTTAAGACCGAGATTTATATATCACAATCCCATCATAATTTCTAATCCTTTAACATTATTATAAGTTTAAGTTATGAAATGCAGCCTTCACTGAAAGCTTGTGCACTATTTTGTGCCGTTATACATACATTTTAATATATCACTATGTAAGGTATAGGATATCTGTTATAAATGTTACTATAATACATCACGCTATATCCAGCACAGCATAACGACACCTGCACGTTTATTGTGGAAAACGAACTACATGTATGACAATATCCGAGACGGAAATCGAATACTCGTTTATTTATTATAACTATTTCATACTTATATAGCTATGGTTATGGTATACTGCAAAATTAGGATTCCAATAATTTTATTAAAAAGAATAAAAGCATATTGTCACTACAGTTAATTATAATTTGATAATCATATATTGCACTGATTTCTTAAAGTGGAGAAATAATATTTACACAAATGTGAATTTTGCTGGAAAACATTATATGCATGATGTAGATTTCACAGTAATATTCGTACATATATAAGTATTTTGCGTAATAGTGATAAATCTACACCAATTGCGTGCGTTAGATCGTGTGTGCAGAGATATTACTCTTGCTAATATCTGACTTGCTATACTGATGTGAATACATACTACCGACACATCGAATGCGTCGATCGTGAACGTGACGGCGGCCTATGTGCGGTAGTAATTTCGCCAAGAGAGCGTCTGTATGCGACGTCATGTATGATGTGGTAAAGTCAGAATCAGAAATAACATAAACTGCGTATGAAATCTGGCAGCTATTCGGGGAACTTGAGACTGTGGTCCGCCTGGCTTAGCTGTGCAAACTGATTCCGCCCCGTTCAACATTTCCGGCCGGGAGAGGATCCATGCGATGCGACTGTGATTCCAACACGAAGGGGACGAGGTTTAACATATTTCGTTCAGAAACACACAAAGTGACACTTAAAGTGGAACGTATCTTATAAAACTTCATTAAAAATATTTGTCTTCTTGTTGGTGGCGTTATGTTATGTTTATGGCTTTAAGAACATCAAGGCATAGATGATGATGACATTAGCGAAGTGCTTTTGTGAGACGCGTTGTGTTAACAGGATGCAGTTTAACCAAGACGTGTGTTTGTATGTTCCAGCATGTATAGTTAA
Organism: Carabus problematicus; assembly: GCA_963422195.1. Taxonomy (NCBI): domain Eukaryota; kingdom Metazoa; phylum Arthropoda; class Insecta; order Coleoptera; family Carabidae; genus Carabus; species Carabus problematicus. Next base: position 10,664,423 of record OY728585.1, on the reverse strand, counting down.
TCTAATAACACTTGTGTAGAAATACTAGGTTAAATTTGTTTAAATTAAATACATGCAGTTTATAAATAAACGATGTTCTCAATTATAATTTATATAAGTAATGGTCTGTTTTATATGCATTTCAACTTATTTTATATTTTCAGTGAAGATTTTTGTATTAGTAGATTTACACTGTTTATAAATTCTATGAATTAATTTGAGATAAACTAAAAATTTTATATTTAACAATTTTGATTGATGAAATTGATATATTAAATTGTTAGTAAGTAGTTAATAATAATGATATTTTAAATTCAAGTTGTAAAAAATAATAGAATGTACATTTTTTTAATTTTTTACTCTCTCACTTATTCAATACGATTTGAGAGTAATATGCGTATGTACATATAAATGAAATGGCCTTATCTATACATTTTTCACGAATCATTTACATGACGAATTTGAAATGCATATCTCTGGACTTGTAAACTTGTACAAATGTCTTCGAATTGCAAACTAGGGTTATAAGATCATTATCGAACCAGATAAATGGGGTTTCCTTCTTTTGTGACAAATTCTTATTTAAAACGATGTTTACAAGTTTCTTATTTTAAGCAAATTACCTAAAATGCCGTCTGACCTAGTTATCTTGAAATGTAGGATAAAGTTGTTAGGAATTGTAAGCAAATCAGTTGTTGCCAAATCTTCTGACATTAGACTTCTTTCCAAGTATTGATTAGTTCCTTTTATAATATTAATATTTCTTAAGATGTTGTAGTTCGTCCATTTATTATGTGAATATATTATTCCACATGTTTTAATGATACTATGCCTACTTAACAAGCTTAACTTTTTTGATTTTTAGTTGCGATGTAATATATGTATAGAATTATATTCTTTATTAGGATTAATCACTTTTCATTATTATTTTAATTTGGTACGTTTCTTAAAATTGTATAATGATGATATTTAATAAACGTATTTTAGCACTGTTGAGTTGTTAAATACTTGTTTGATGTCTGCAATAGTATATTTTTTTAAGTAACTCAAAGTTTACTGTCAGAAGTGAGAACATTTTCGTGAAAAAATCGGGGACCTGGTTTCTTGTTGCCATCAATAAATTTACCTCGATAAAACATAATCATGTTTTCATTTTTTTTTATAAAAGTGACAGCTCATCCATTATGTAGTTGGTTTTGCAATGACGATATACATCGAATTGACAAATATCCTAAATCCCCTGGTTCGCACAGGAACCCAATATAAACTAGAATACGTCAAGTACACTCCACAAAAACATCATCCATCAGTTTGTTTTTCGAACGGTTCCGGGGGACAAGCGGAGATATATCACAGACCAGACATTGCTTACTCGAAATACATTGTAACAACGGTGGCGCCAATTAGGAAAAAACACAAACTTTACTTCTACAACCGATTACTATAATTGATTTTCCGATTAAATAAACGCGGACTGGTGTTAACCGATAAAAAATAGGTAGTTGGTCTCATTAAACGATATTTTACGTCTGCAATACCTTACTAATTAGTAAGGCATTGTTTCGATTAGTGAACACACAGAAAAGCATGTTACACCGTGTAAAGTTGGATAAAAACTAAATTAACAATTAACTGCCAGGCTGAAATATACGTCTGAATAATGAATAATTAAATAGTGGTTAACCAAAATTAATATAATTTCAGATATACATAAAACGTATCAGTGTGTTGTATTTTTATCATAAAAAATACATTAACAAAAAAAAATATTACATTCGCAGTGACCTGGTTTCATGGCAATACAGTTAATAGCAGAAACTCCGTAAAATTATAGGGAATTATAGGGAAATATAAAATTATATAAAAATATAGGGAATGTAAGTTTTTCTACTAACATGTCTCCAATTTAAAACTGGAACTTACTACTGCAGCTTAGAACTTTTCGTCAATTTACAAACTTGAAATTTTGCTAAGCTCATGTACTAAATCCCGGATTATTGTATAACGAGAGTGTGGTCGACCGTTAAAAAGCATTAACCTTAGAAAGTAAGAAATATTGCCCTTCATTCTTTTTTTATTAAAACATGCATTAAGATGTAAGAAAAATGTTTTAATAGTAGGTGATATATATATTTTTACTTTAAGTATAAAAAGTTTGGCCAATATAAAATATATGTTGGTATGGTAAATACCGAAAATCTTTTCTTCTCTATCTACATTACAAACTAAAGCATGTTTGGTGTTCCGTCAGTTTCCTGTAATATAATGTAATTTCTAGAATGCATAAACTATGTATGAATTCACTAGTTATTTGCTTAATGGATGTTAAAATTTCTGTTTGTTTCTCGTAGTGGTCTATTTCACTTGAAATGTGATATTATTGTATAGTACATATACTATAATTTGCAACTGACTTATATTTCGATTGTGTAATATCTTTTTGATTTTTATGACTGGTAATCATTTATTATTATTTATATGAGAATATTATTAAAGACTTTTGTCAAGTAAGAGCTTGTATTCTTGTTTTGGTCTTCTATTGTAGATAAATCTGAATATCAAGATATTTTGGTAATTTAAAATCGATTAATTCACGTTTTTAGCTCATCGACCTCCTGTCGAAGAGCTATAGTGTTCGGTACGATGTCTGTAGCATCTTCCGATTTCAAAAATTTTTGCACAGACATCCCGGACAGACCCCCTGGATCACGAAATGACTATTACAACATATGTCCGTATGTATGTCGCTCGTCCGCTCGCTCTCTCGTACGAGATTTTTTGTTCCACCCAGATCTCCTAAACTACCCAACGGATTTTTATGAAATTTTTTCTGCAGATACGTGTTATGGTCTAGTTGTGCAAGGTACATTTTATTTTTCAAAATTTTCCTTCGTACTTGAGAAAAAAAATATTTTCCAATATTTTTTCAGTTTTTATTTTTTTCTGCGTTATTTTTTATTCAATTGTATTCAAAATTTTCATGCATATGCAGCAAATGGAACAATATTTTTCCATATTCTATTTTGAAAAATTATGTAAGACCATTGGAGAAAAAAATATTTTTTAATTAAAAATTGAACAAAAGAAGATCAATGCATTTATAGTCGGCTTAGTTTGCTTTGCTTTTGTCAAGAGAAGAAAATGTATTCACACTTGTTTTAAATTTGTTGTTTTGTTTGCGACCTAGGCACCTAGGATTTTAAAAGTGAATCTAAATAAATAATAATTTGTGATATATTCAGACTTGCACATACGTCGATGAGCTGCAGGCATGTATGTCTGTATACATTCCTAGTTATATATTGCTTCCAGTAGAATGGTAGTTTTAAAGACAACAAAAAAAAAAACTTTGGACAAATGAATAGACATATTTATGTAAATTTCAGATAAATTTTCCAAAATGAAAGAAATGACAACTCTATTTTTTTATAAGTAGACAGTTTGAATAATAATTCATGGCCAAATAAAATATTTATGGACATAAAAAGTAAATAATAATAATAATGCGGAGATAAAATGAATATTGAATAGGGAAGCAATGTTTCTGCTCAGTCGCATCATTTGTCATTATGATGATGAAATCCAATGGTATATTGTTTATTTTGTTTCGTTGAATGTTTTGCGTTAATTAATAAAGAGTTTCCGAAATATTTTCCCTGCATTTATTTTAATTTGTTCCGCTAAATCATATATGCTTGTATTATAAATAAGGGTGATTTTAAGTGATGAATGAGTTTAGATTTTCTAGATTATGATGTCGTTGCATGTCTGCATGTAATATTTTGTGATAAATCACTTAACATTATCTCGACAAACAAGTAATATTTATGATCTGACGTGCGGTGTTCATTGATACATCATCCATGATGCCAGTGCACATATTACATATTTGAATATACATGTTTCAACATTTTAGGCCAATTTATAGCTATTTTTAGTAATTTGCACAATTGTCAGAATATATTCATGAAACCGATAATATCTATTCAGGTATACTTTTAGACTCATCGTATTTGTTTATTTAGTACAAATTGGCATTATTATGATTTAAATTATTCATTTAAAAATTTATTTTAGTATAATGAGCAAACTTAGGTCAAATGCATGTTATAACTGATATTATTTTTGATATATGAAATCTGTGTTCTAATTAACTGTGCAGATGAAATTCATGTTCAGAAACGTTCGTATTAGAGTGAAGATTAATTGAACTGTATGTGATATTGTAATTTCGAGAAGGGTTCCTTTGTGTTCATGATATAAATCAGATTCCTTTATAGTAATCTCTATCATGTGGGCATGAAACTGTTGTATAATTTCTACGAATATGTCCATCGTTATAGGGCCAAGTTATAGAAATATATTTACAAGAACAAGAATCTGGAGATATTCTAGAAATTCGTCGGTCATAATAAAGATATATGAATAATGTAGCGTGGATAATATACGATACTGTTAGTCATTATATAATATATATATATATACAGGTGTCCTATTTAAACGGGCCACTACAGGGATCTCGGAAACTATAAGGCTTTCGATCTAGTCGATTATAACCTACTGCTTAGAAAACTTGAATTATTCGGTATTAGAGGTGTACCATTAACATGGTTTAAATCATATTTATCTTATCGTTCCCAACAAGTTAAAATAGAGTATAACCTATCTCTTAAGAAACATGTTCATTGCGGTGTCCCTCAAGGGTCCATTTTAGGCCCTTTACTCTTTTTGATCTATATTAACGATTTATCGTCAAACATACCCACTAATACGGTATTGTTTGCTGATGAAACTACCTTAATCATCGATGCTCCTAGTACCTACGTATTGAGGGAAAAATCTGTAGCTAACTTTAATTCGATGTACAACTGGATAAAGAGAAATGCTTTAATATTAAATACAAGTAAAACTCAAGCTATATCTTTTAAGTTGAATGGACCTATAAATGACCACATATTAACTCTTCAAAATGAAAATGTAAAAGAAATGAGCTCCATTAAATTATTAGGAATTTTCATAGATTATAGGCTGAATTGGAATGATCATATTGCTTACTTGAAATCTAAATTAAGTTCATCAGTTTATGTTTTAAGAAATTTATCTAAACTAGCTAGCCTACAAGTCAAGGACTTCAAATGTACCCTTAAATCCAAATTAATTAAATGCTGTTATTACAATGTTTCTGATTATTTTTCTTTGCCAATATTGTAGCCAAGTATAGTTTTTAATGATTAAATATCACTGTATTAACTTTAAATATCCTGTGCGTATTTTTATATATCTTTTTTGACTTTTTCTACACCATGTACCTGTGGTTTTACTCAGAAATAAATAAATATTATTCTTATTATTATTATAAGAGATACAAGGTCGATTAAATTAGACAAAAGTTGTGCATTTATGGGCCAATATTAATGGCGATTTCATATTTTGAAAATATTCCATGGCTCACAAGATAATGACAAAATTGGGATTTTTTCGAATTTTAATTTTCCATTATAACTCAGAAGGCACTAAAAATATTTAAAAATGTTTCAAATAAAAATTTTAGCATAGACAACAGGCTTTTTGAAGAATTTGATGAAATTTCTTTTACTTTATTATTCTGGAGATACACCATGCAAGTTCAATTTTTTAAATAGGAATCATATTTAATTTTACTTTAGTTAAAAAGAGCTACTTTTCCTCTCTACAATGATGTATTTGTTTATATAAATATCTTTTTTAGTTTTGAAGAAAAATTAAAAAATATGGCAAATAAAATGATCTTCATAGTGTGCCAAGAAAATTTGATATGAAACAATTTCATCTAAACATGTTTAGTATATGCAAAACAAACGAAATTCAATAACATTTGATAAACGAAACAAAATTCGTTATGTAAACTGAAAACTATTACACAGATTTTCGAATGAAGCCATAACTAGATAAATTATTTTTTATCTATATTCTTTTGTTTACCAAATATTATTGAATTTCAATTGTTTTGCATGTACATAACACATTTAGATGCAATTGTTTTATACCAAATTTTCATGGCACACTATGAAGATCATTTTATTTGCCATATTTTTTAATTTTTCTTCAAAACTAAAAAAGATATTTATATAAACGAATACATTACTGTAAACAGAAAAAATAGCGCTTTCTAACTAGAGAAAAATTAACTATGGTTTCCATTTAAAAAATTCAACTTGCATGCTGTATCTCCAGAAATATCTATTAAACAAATATTTCATCGAATTCATCGAAAACATTTCCAAATTTCCAATTCTAAATATTGCAATTTCGCTCCAATTTCTTATAATTCATTATTTATGAATTGGATTAAATGTTATGTATGTGGGAAAATACTCTTAATTATTAGTTTAGGAGTATGGATTAATTGCTTATAATTCAAAAATTATGTATTTTATAAAAAAAATATTGTTACAAAAAATACTTCGAATAAATCTCAGAATGAAAAAATGTAAAAATATACAGGATGTTTCTAGTTATTTGTAATGAAAGTTTATTATGCACTGGTTGCAATATTTTTATAGGGTAAAGTAGCCTAATTTGTACCACTTTTTATAAATATCGATTTTGTTCGAAAATATGAAGCAATAATGCGATTTTTAATTATTTACGTGATATTTTCATCCTTTGTTTACATATTTACATACCTATTATAACAATAAATAATTGTTTAATATTAGAAATTTTACAGAAAAGAAAGGTCTGCAAAAAGTACGATTTAGGAAACTAGTTGCCTAAATCGTACCACCGATATTTCAATTTGTACCACCATATATAATTTATATAAATAACGATGTATATATTTATATTTAGTCTATATTTTGGATAAATCAGGTTTCAATACAAATATATATTAAAAAAATCACAGGTGACCAACTAATAACTATAAATTTATAACATAATTAGGAACAATTAATGCAATAATATTTTTTCTTCCCTGGCTTAACTCCTGCACACTTTTCGTGGGACCAACATTTGCATTTTAAGCACCGAACCATATTAGCTATCTTACTTTCTTCACATATTTCACAAAGCCAGTCTTCTTCATTACTTTCTATTAAAATCTTCTTTTTTATCTTTTCTATTCTGTCTTGTCTCTTGCGTGGTTTTGCTTCGTCATTTGCTACTTGTTTTGCTTTGATTTCTCCTAATTCTTCCTTATGCGGTGTATTAGTGAGAATTGTAGCTTGTTGGGTTTTCTTCACATTTTTTTTTTAATTTTCGGCGGCCTTGGAACCGAAGACAGTTCTTCATTTGGGACCACCAATATTGGTGTTGGATCTTTTTCTTCTGAGCCTGATTGTTCTAAACGTGTAGTTGAATCAGCACTATCAACAAATAGCTCACTAGCAGCAAAATGATGATCTTTAAAAACTGTAAGCTCGAACGGCTATATTCCCGTAGCTTTAAAACCATTTATTGCCGTTATCATATTTGAAGCTTTTAAATAAGCTTCACCGAGTAATTTAGTTATCTGGTACTGTGTTATTACACACCCAGGATTTTCACGGAGAAAATTTTCTCTTTTAACATTATATGTATTAATTTTCATTAAACAGTACCTACAGTGTATAAATGTATTTATTTTTCTAATGACTAATACGGTTGCCTAAATCGTACCAGTGGTACGATTTAGGCAACACGCTATGGTACGATTTGGGCAACCGATGCTTATGTCAAATAATTGTTTCTTAACCTAAAGTGCTTAGAATATCTACATGCATTTTTGAAAGAATAAATAGAACATTGAACTAATATAACGGTAAAACAGGCACATTGTTAAATATACTTACCATATTTGCGTATTCTTCTTAGTAACGTAAAGTTTTTTAGCTAAGAAAACGACACTAAATCTTCAAATACACGTATCACACGCATTTGTCGACTAAATGGCGCGATTTTTTCAGAGGATACGTATTTTATGAATTGCTTCCTAGTGTGTGCAACTGAGGTCGTTAGTTGTACTAGAAATATGAAAATCAACGGTGGTACAATTTAGGAGGTGGTTCAAATTAGGCTACTTTACCCTAAATGTGTTAAATATTTGTAGGTAATTATGAAAGATTTATAAATATTGTCAGTAATTATTACTGTTACAGTCATCTCCTGTATCCAAAGTAAGTAACTTTAATGGTTTAAAATGGTGATGGTTTTATAACATTCTATTAAAAAAATACTGAAAACAGTTTCCTTGCGAAGTTACCACAATAAAAAAATCACAAATTGTGGTGCTTAGTATGGCACTGATGTGAAGTAAATATTAATGCAAATTAATAATACAAACCCACTTCTATCTCCATAATATTATTAATGCTAATCTTGATATCACTTTAAGTAAAATTTCATCCAAAAAAGTTTTTAGATTTAATACTTTTCACATTTGAAATAAATAAAAGATGTACCGTGATGTATGTTATCTACCCAGTGATACATGTATACTCACCCGCATGTATGTCAAGTGGCGCGGTTCGGGCACTTACAGTACAACATAACATATATTTAGGTGTGTATGTGTGTGTGTGGTGCGTGCATGGTCGAGTTGGGTTTTCGTGTATGTGTGTCTGTGGGCAGACAATGTCGAACACTTTGGGAAATCACGAAAAGAGCTTCCGCCCGTCCATCCATAAAAGCCACGTTGCGTTAGGTTACAGCTGATTCTGGGTTTTCTGTGAAATAATACATCTTCCCGAATGAGATACAGATAAAAATACTGATTTACCGATATATATATATATATATATATATATATATATATATATATATATATATATATATATATATATATATATATATACGTACAGTCTCAGTAAATCTATATGTATACAATATAATAACTCTTCATTATTTTATAAATAACCTAGAAATGTATATAAAATATTTGATTCAATACAAATTTTAAATTATATTAGCGTCATTATCATACATTCAAAGAGCGTTTTTTTTATTATATGCGTTAAAATTAAATGTATCCTTGGCTATTATTGCGAGTTTGAAAAGATACTTTTGAATTACATTCATAATTCAGTTTGGTAAAGTTCTTTTGTTGTCAAGTTGCCAAAGATAATATTTTACTATTTTCGAATATTCTGCTATCAATCAAATGGAGATACGGAATATAAAAAAAAACCAAAAGTTTCGATCCGCGTGTATGTTATTCTTGGTACTATATTTTTATATTATGTAAATGCAGTGAAAGGCGTGCTAGCGCATAGGCAAATGTATTGATACACCCGGAGCCTACATTGAAAAGTCAGTAAACTGCTGAACTATAAGTTCCGCGTCAATATAGACGCCATGAGTGCCGAAGAATATCTTGTAACTGGTCCCGAGGTAAAATGGTATTGAAAGAACGTTGCTTGCTGCTACAAAGAACATTTTGTACGCATCAAAAACGTTATTATAAAAAAAGCTTCTATAAAAAAATACGAGCGCCGTTTCTTTTCCAGCCCAGGGCATTCCATTTTTAAACTGACTGGACTCTGATCGCAAAAAATATGGTAATATTCCAAATTTGGGTACATTTTGAGTACAAAATAGTATATCCTATTGCAGTCATCTCTGGCTGCTAATTTTCTGTTTGTCAAAGCGTGTTAATTATTAAGATAGTAGTGTCAATTATCTAATGCACAGTAGGGTTGGCAAAGTGGGGGTATATTTTAGAGTAGGTAAGGTAGGGTAGAGTAATAATCACAACATTTAAGAAAAATGAATGTAATTAATATACTAGTTTCACTATCTAATGTACGGATGGATTGGCAAGGCGCGGATGGGATGTACGTACTGGTGCAAGTACGAGTTTCAAATCTATTTCAATTCAAATTTTTATTCGGCATGTCTATATACAGTAAATGGAAGTTTATAGCAGGAGTCTTCCAATTTATTCTAATTCAAAGAATGAAATTTGTGATTATTTATTGTGTATTTAAAAGACCTGTGTTTATCTATCGCTGAGTCGAACTGTAGCTGTGTTTATCTGTCGTGTGTTGAAATGCCGTTGTGTTAATCTGTCGTGTGTTAAAGTGTCTGTGTTGATCTGTCGCGTGTTGAAATGTCATGTAATCATTCAGTGGAAGGGTATTCTGGTTTGGAAAATAAATTGCACAAACATTTCCGACACACGTGGATCACAAAATGACTCTTACAACATGTTCTGCATGAAGGGAAGGATTAAGCTACAGATCGATATTAATTTTGTTGACATTCGCAGTAGTGCTGCCTTGCTAGGTCTCAAAAATTTGGTACCTAGCAAAGCAGCACTAAAACAGCGTAACGACATTTACGCTGTTTCCACAGTTATATACGAGGATTATTAATATTTTTTAAGAATAATAATACTCTCTTTAGTTCTTTAGAAAATATCACTAACAACCACATACTATATTAAGTGTACCTATACTAAATATATTGAATTGTAAAGTAACTACGATCATCACTACTGGTGAGATATTTATGTCGCGCGCTCCAGAAGTGCATAAACTAACTAATAACAGCAGACATATTTAGTATAAAACAAAATGTTTAATTATAAAGATATAGTGCTTTGTGAGAAAATGTTTTTGAAAATGAATAATGTATACGACTGTGGTAGGACAACTCTATTAGATTTCATTTTATTCGGTGCTGGAGCAACTAAGAATTGTAAAATTGACCGCGTTGACTCTGTACTGAACACTAGAATTAGTTTATTTATAGTCATGTGTACATCTTTTCAAAATCTATGCTATACAGAGAAGAAACAAGAGTTTTATTGACATCTGTGGCAGAAATATGTTTTCTGTTGATATAGGAAACATAATGACACATGCCTGTCGCAAGGATAAATGTAAGCAGGGCTGCGATGGAAGGGTATATGGGGTGCACGGTGTATACCCTGTGCTATGTTTAAAAGAATAGCGTATACTTTCTGTTTTTAAGATTGATCTTTATCAAAATAATAAATAATATAGATACCATATTAGAACAGGAAAATATTAAAGTAAATTACTGGAAAAAATGCTTTAGAAGTCAGTGCTGGGACTAGTGACTGTTAATTATTCAGAATTATAGTTGCATCTGAAGATAACATTTAATCAATATTATCTAGATGACATAGTACTGTGCTAGTTATTAGTAGTAATTATATATTCAATTAATTTATTTTATATATGGATCATATTATCTCTAGTGATAATTCAAGAGAGATTTGTATGTCTCAATAAATTATTCCTACAAAATGGTACGTCACACATTTTAGCAAGAGTAATAATATATAAATACCAAAATTATTGCAAGCAGAAAACTGCATGACAGTTATTTACCTAGACGTATAAGCATTGCTAGAGACTCATAAGCAATTGGCAGAAACTGTTGCATTATTCTCTGATACGTCTCGAGTGATAATGATCGTCATGTTAGTGCTGCCAATTATTAATATGTATATACTAAATGGATTTAAGGCCAGCAACATTTGCAATTTATACGAATTGTCATTATTATTGTCATATGCCATGCTTGTAAAAAAAAAAAAATTGTTTTATCAATCAATATAAATTAAAAATTAAATTTATGAATGTAGCAATGAAATTTGTTTATAGCGTCGAGTTATTACTTCAAGGCTCAGACATCTATTTGCTTTTGAAATGGATCATAGAATAATATAACAGGTAAAACACACTAGAGTACAACTTTTCTCATCTAATCTAGTTTTTTATTGAATTCCAACTTATAGAAATGGACAAAGTACTATTGTTTGCGGTAAGCAGTTGAACATTAATAAAAATTTGTAATTAATTTCTTGACAGTTTTAGATTATTTATATAATTGCTTCTAATATGCCACAAGTAACTTGAGAAGAAAGTAAAAAACCTAGGAATAGAAACACACTTCCATGCATGCAGCTTATCGACGTATGTCCAAGTCTGAATATATCGCAAATGATTATTTACCTAGATACACTTTTAAAATCCTAGGTACCTAGGTCGCAAATATGTATACAGTAGAGTCGCGATTTAGTGAACTAATTCCGGCCAAGCCTGTCACTCTTTAGGGGTGTTTACGTTTTTGGGGTTCTGGTGTCACTCAGATATTTTGAGAAACAACTTTTATTCTAGGTACCTAAATCAGTAAAATTATGTATGTATATGTAAAATAATAAAAGAGAAGAAAAAATATTGAATCCAAAATGGTTGGAATAAATGACTATAGTTCAAAGTGATGTGAACTGTTTATTTAAAAACTTAATCATAAAGATGATAACAGATATGCGACGTTTCAATCATATGGTTTTTGGTCATTTTCAAGCAAAAAACAAAATTCTAGTTCAAACAAACATAAGCAAAATCTCTTCATAATTACGTTCAAAACGTACAAGAATATTTTGAAAAATATTAGAGAATATTTTTGTACGTTTTGAGTGAAATTCTCAAGAGATTTTGTTTGTTTCTTTGCACTAGAATTTTGTTATTTGCTTGAAAATGACCAAAAACCATATGGTCGAAACGTCGCATATCTGTTATCATCTTTATGATTAAGTTTTGAAACAAACAGTTCACAACACCTTGAACTAGAGTCATTTATTCCAACTATTTTGGATTAAATATTTTTCCTTCTCAAGATCTACAATTGACTAAAGAAAGTCTACAATAAAATAATAAAAAACAAAAAATACATGTACCTATTTCATAATATTATGTATACGTGTATTATGCAATGGGAAGGTACATATAAAAGGTTATGTATGGCAGAGGCGAAAAAATGAAGAAATGTTGGATTGTTTATGCTTTTTGTTCAGGTTAATTTTTACTTATTTTTGTCTCAAATCATGTAACACGAGTAAACTGCAATATTCTACTAGCAAACACGGTCACACATTCTCCTTTGCGTAGACATTTAAGAATTTAATTTGTTTGTTTGGTTAGTTTACGTGCCATCTAGATTAAAAAAATTGTAAAACTGAATTCACTAAATCACGACTCTGCTGTATAACAAATTTAAAACAAGTGTGAATACATTTTCTTCTCTTGACAAAAGCAAAGCAGACTAAGCCGACTATAAATGCATTGATGTTCTTTTGTTAAATTTTTAATTAAATTTTAAAATTTTTTCTCAAATTGTCTGATTTTTCAAGGTAAAAAAATATGGAAAAATATGGTTTCATTTCCTGCATATGCAAGAAAATTTTAAATTTAATTACGCGGAAAATAAAGGAAAAAAATTAAAAATATTTGAAACATATTTTTTTTCTCAAGTACTAAAGGAAATTTTGAAAAACAAAAGTTCACATGCACAAGACCAAAAGTTAAAAAAAAATTCATCAGGATCGGTTGGATAGTCTAGGAAGAGTTAGTGAAAAAATATCGTACGAGCGAGCGGACGAACGACATACATACGGTCATACGTTGTAAGAGTCATTTCGTGGTCCAGGGAGCGTGCCCGGGATTTCTGCGCAAAAATTTTTGAAATCGGAAAATGCAACAGACGTCGTACCGAACACTATAGCTCTTCGACAGGAAGTCGATGAGCTAAAAATGGTATGGATGAATGTGTGTCTGTATGTTTGTTATCTCGAAAATGAGTACATATAGACTCTATATTATAGAGTAATGACATTACGTATTGGAAAGTTTAGATTAGATATTTTTGATATTAGTGTACCGTAGAAAAACGATGCACTATCATGCAGCACGGAGAGTCTCACGATTATAACTCGCTGAAATAAACCACTTAGGGTAAGTAGGGATTTGTTTATGTTTTATCACGTTCGCTGTCACGCATATAACACTAATGTTGTTACTATGAGGCTACAATTTTGTACGTTTCTTTAAAGGTGGGTGAGTTTGAGCAGTGCGAGTGGTGCTCATGGCTCCTGTGTAATACTACAGTAAGCATCACCGCTGATGCTCATGGCAGCTTATGTGTTAAAGAACCACAAAAGTTAACAGTTTGATCAGAAATATTTATAAATAAATTTAATTCTGATATTTATATCGTTTTTGATGATGTCTAGACTAGACTCAATAGTTTCAATGTCGAGAATAAGGTTATAATCAGGAAAGAAACTGGCTGAGTGCATTGCAGTATTACGGTAATAATCCTGTCACGGAGTGCATATGAGGAAACATTGCCACTCTGTAATTATGTGATGCTTAATTCTACATGTGTAAAAAGACTTTACCTTCAATATTGTAAATGTTGGCAACAAACCATTGAATCTTGATTTACTATCTGAATGAATAACATTAGTCAACAATCCAGTATTACTGTGTAATATTAATATCTTGTGTATTAATATTTAATTTAATATTTTATAAAAAAATATCATATAAACAAATGGTTTAATTTGTTTTCTAATATTCCCTTATGTATTGTAACATATACACACTAAGGTGCAATGAAAACGGTCCACTTACTTTTTTTTTTAATTATCTTGTGAATTACATTGTTTCTAATATTCCGAGTAACAATTTATTCTTTTAGGGTGCAAAAACCAGCGTATGGTACTTATCAGTTTATTTAGTGAACAATAATATTCAAAAATTAAATTTTAATATATGCGGCTTTTTAGATTAAAATGTTCTATCGACATTATGCATACAGAATCAAGGTGCAAAATGAACAGGAAAATGAAAATATCTCCATAATTCATTTCAATACTTCGTATTGCTTCCCTTAGCCTTAATTATTGCCTGTATACGTCGATCCATTGCACTAATAACTGGCGAATATAATTAAATAAATTAATAATTACTAAATAAATTGATAAGTACCATACGCTGGTTTTTGCACCTTAACAGTACCTTCCATCCTAAAAGAATAAATTTTTTCTCGGAATATTAAAGAAACGATGTAATTAAAAAGAAAATTAAAAAAAAGTAAATGGACCGTTTTCATTGCACCTGAGTGTATATATGCGTACCAATTAACGCGGTTCGTATTCGAGCTCCGGACGGACCAAGACACTGTCAGTCGGTCTGACTAGTCTGAAGGGTCTGAAACGGAGTTGAAACATATGTGAATCGCCGGAGTATAAAAGACCCTTGGCGATTCTTGAATAGTCAGTCAATGTTCCGCACTCCGAATTGACTACTGCTACAACCTAACCGTTTGGTAAGAAAGTTTTTCGTTCACCAATTCATTGTACGGCAGTGTATATTGTGACCTGTATCAACCACACTGCATACCGTCCTGTTGCTTGATATTGCGCAAGAGTCCTGTTGCCATTTATTAGTATCCGCGCAAG
The DNA here is from genome assembly GCA_963422195.1 of Carabus problematicus. NCBI lineage: Eukaryota > Metazoa > Arthropoda > Insecta > Coleoptera > Carabidae > Carabus > Carabus problematicus. The sequence continues at coordinate 10,649,209 of OY728585.1, read as the reverse complement.
AGTGCTATTATCAAGTTATCAGTAACCGTCCAATTACCGCCACACTGCGTACCGCCATGATCTGGCTTTCTTAAGTAGTTGATTGACACTTCTCCAGAGTCCTGTTGTCAAGTTATCACTATCCGTCCTATTACCGCCACACTGCGCATTGCCCTGTTGTGGCCTTCTCAAGCAATTGCAAGAGTCCTGTTATCAAGTTATCAGTATCCGTTCTATTATTGTTACACCGCCCTGATGTGGCTTTCTCAAGCTGTTGATTGATATTGCTCAAGAGTCCTGTTATCAGTATCCGTCCTATTACTGTCACATTGCGTACCGCTCTATTGTGGCCCCTTCCAGCTGTTGCTTGACACTGCGCAAGAGTCCAGTTGTCAATTTGTCTGTATCCGTCCTGTTACCACCGCACTGCGTACCGTCCTGTTACGAATTTCCCGTCACCATACCGCGTTTCACCTCTGCGAAAGCCGGAGAGTCAATTTTGTTTTTCATTTTCACGTGTCACGTGTATGATAATTACATGTACAATAATTGATTGTACCGCAATAACGTGTATTGTATATATGTGTGATTATTCAAATCACTGGTTACCATAGCGTTCCATCACGTTACGTAGTGCACATCATTACCTTATATTGTGTATACTGCATTATTTATTTCTGTTACTCTGATCTCCATCCTAGCATAAAACCGATTGGCGCCGAGCAATCCGACAACCACAATACGAGGAAGCATCACAAATTAGCGTCCGAGCAGGGACCCTACATAGTAAGCACTATGCCAAATACAACTTTCCGCGTCCTACAAGCACCAGACAGAACCGGCTGGGTTTACGAGCTATCGTTACCGGCACTTGAACGAGAGCTCAATCGGTTCGGACTGAGCATGAGTGAGGCGTGTAAGAACTACGACGCCGACTCGTTAACCTGACACTATATAATGGAGAACAATGAGGCAGATGCGACCTTTAACACCACCACCAGCAGAATATTACTATGCAACCCCGACACTGCGGATTCTGGTATACGTATGTTAAACCATGCGAAAATAGAACATTCACTTCAATGGTAAAATTGATCCAGTCGTCTTCTTGGAAAGAGTAGATGAACTGAAGGTGAGTTACCATCTGACGGGGGAATAGTTGTTACTCGCCACACCAAAGTTGCTACGAGGCACGACTTTGCTCTGGTACCGGAATTATTGCTCCTGGCAACAATGGGCAGACTTCATGACGGATTTTTGAACGTTCTTCTTATCACCTGACTACCAGTTATACTAGTAATAACATATTAGTCGACGGAAACAGAAAGCCGGAGAGAAAGGCGTGACTACATGGTAGACATACAGACACTGATCCGCAGACATGGCACCATGTCCTTTGAACAGGCCTTTGTATAGAATATATACAAATATGCTACCTGAATACCGGCAACACATCAGATGGGAAGAAGTTACAGATATTCGTATGCCGAGCTTGGAGGTCGTGGAGTACGAAGAACTTCAGAAGGGCTAGTTCAGTCCGGCTAGAAAGTGTACATTCATAGGAGACAATCAGAACATACGATCCGCAAAGGTGTGCTGGCGATATGGGCAAGAGGAACATTAGCATAGCCGGTGCATCGCAACACAGAAAAAATTCTGTTCCCGGTGTGGAACCTAAGGTCATGTCCATGTCCCGAGACTGCACGTGTAAAATCGGGAAACAACCACTCGGCTGATCGGCAAAGAAGGGAGATCAGCCGAAACTCAGTTCTGCACTGGCTGTATTCCATTCCAAACGCGTCCGGTCGCTAAGCACGGTGGGCGTTATTCTTGCAGCAATTTAACTGTACCATTCAGTACTGGAACGGAACAATGAACCAGGTCGCAGATCCGCTGTCACGACAACCACTTCCTTACACAGCTGATTTAGACTGCCCGGAACTCAACGTGACTGGAAATCCACTCCCATAGTATGAGAGAATGTTTGCAGAGGTGCAGGAACGACCACATGATTACCTCGAATACTTCATAAGCAATGGACGCCTGTTTCGACGCGTTTGGGACCCCACGGACATAACTGAGCCAAATGAAGACTCTGAATGGTAACTACGTATTCCATCGCTCCAACGTCGCCAGGTATTGAAAGAAAACGATGACCACATTGACACCAGACACCTGGGGATAGCCAAGACCATAACACGGATTGCACTACGATATCACTGGCCGGGGATGGCCAAGGATATCCGGAGGTACGTGCGCCAGTGTTAACTGTGTCAGCGATTTGAACCAGCGTAACAGGCAGCACCAGGGCTAATGCGATCACCAGCGATAGCAGATCCGTGGGAAACCGTGGCAACGGATATCTTAAGGCCGTTACCACAATTACACAAAAGCACTCATAATTGTTTGGGTTCCAGGATCGCCTCACGAAATAGCTTAAATGCCGTCCCCGAAGAAAAGCAACTGAACAAACCATTGTCCTTGCGTACCGATAGCTTATCGTGGCCCGCTATGGGTGCCCCCATTTGGGTCCGGATCGCCCCCATCCTCCAGCTGCCAAGTGCCCAGCGAGTCACTCCCGCTCCGAGGGAGCTGGCTCCACATCCTGGCTAGAGCAGGACATCAACCTCAGTGGGTGACAATTCACCGAGACCAGAGGACAGTATTCGTGACGGCCCACGAAACAAAGTTACTCAGTCGATTTGCTTAGTCTGAAATGCATGATAGTCAGTGTTTTGCACCTCTTACTACATATTTTCGAAAGACCATCGATAAACTGGAAATATTTTGTGATATTAATAACTTTGAATTTCTTCGTATTAAATTGCGCTTCAGGTTCCAACTTGATTTAATGATCTGACACTAGAAGGAAGCCATTTTGTAATACAGTACTTATATTACTGTGTTAGCTTAACTAATTATCCATAATAGGGATTATATTGTGTAGCCATTAAGTTGATTAAGTATCCATATTGTGTACTGATTAAACAAAACTTTGTATTCATATCCAAGATGTGGCTTTATTTTTTAAAAATTATTACTTGTTATACTTGTAGTTTTAGGTGAAAGTGTACCCGTAATCATTTCATGTAACTTCAATGCCTTCCAATCTAATAACCAAATAAGATTACATGCAATTTAGCACGAATGTTCCACGGAGTAACATCAAGCTGTCTTCGGTGAGTTAAAAGTTTTGCATTTTTGGGACGTGTGACTGGATTGTAATTGTGCAGATAACACAAAGTGCAGTAGGTCATGTTGTTGTATATGGCCCAACATGTTATTTCAGGAGTTGCCTATGTGTATTAGGATGTATTGAATGTAATGTAGTACAGCTCGTCACTAGTTTGGTAGTTTAAGCGTGTGATCGACTATGCTTGCGACGCTTCTTTCGCTGGTGTCTAGTTTGCTCGGGCGCCAATCGGTTTTTATTACCGGGATAACTCAGTTGAGTGGGATTAATAACAAAATAATAATAACAAACAATATTGTAAGTAATAAAAAAAATATTGCAATTAATAACAAAACAATGGTAACAAAATTAATAATAATAGTAGTACTAAACTTAGAGTAATAACGGTGGCTAGATCACCGTACGTAGTGCGGTGAAGCGGGGGGGGGGGGGGGGGGGCACTGCCTACTCTGCGACAGGACGTGTGCAGTCCTGAGTAACAGCGGGGGAGGAGATGCAACAGGACGTGCGCAGTGCGGTGGTGGCGGAAAGGACACTTGCTACTCTGTGACAGGACGTGCGCAGCACAGAGCAACCGTGGATGAGGAACCGCAACAAGACGTTCGCAGTGCGATGAAGATGGAACGAATGATTTATACTCTGTGACAACACGTACGCAGCACAAAGCAATAGTAAAAAACCGTAACAGGACGTACGCAGTATGGGTGGAATGGACACTGGCTACTCTGTGACAGGACGTGCGCAGCACAGAGCAACCGTGGATGAGGAACCGCAACAAGACGTTCGCAGTGCGATGAAGATGGAACGAATGTTTAATACTCTGTGACAACACGTACGCAGCGCAAAGCAATAGTAGAAAACCGTAACAGGACGTACGCAGTATGGGAGAGACGGACACTGACTATTCTGTGACATCACACAGCAATAGTGGAGGAGGAACCACAATAGGACGTTCGCAGTGCGATGGAGCGGAACGGATACTGAATACTCCGTGACGGGACGTGCGCAGCACAGAGCAACAGGAGAAGAGAAGGAATACAATAAAATTATATCAGTACCACAGCAGGTCATACGCAGTGCGTAAAAATAGAAAAGAAACTGATAGTTGATACTTACCCAACGACTTGGCAGATATCGGCGGTCGAAACACTGATTGATTTATTTTGACTAGATCCGGGTTATTTATATCCTCCTGATAGCGAAGAATACGGACTGTCTAGCAAAAATATTTAATTGAACGGACCGGTGCAGCGTTCGAGTCCGGCTACTCGTCGTCGGAAGAAACTTATTGCTGAATACTTTAATCGCCAAGAAGTTTTGGCCGCGGCGCTTACTGCCAAAAATGAGCATCGACTCGGGTTTATTGTCAGAAGTAAATATTAGATCAGGCTGATCTTTCGGGTACATTCAGTAAGGAGGCAAAAATATTGGATGAGCCGATGATAATGTAAGTTAGAGATATTATTGGAAAGAATTTCAATATTTGAGAGAAAATCGTGTCCACAAATAGGACATTTCAAATTAAAATGTTTTTCAATAAGGTATAATTAAATGATGTTACAATAGTGCACACGAAGCAACAGTGTATTATCCAAAGAAAATCATACGATGAAAGTTGGCAAGAATAAGAATCACGAAGAACTGATTAAAGAAAGAGAAAAAAAATGCTAGAGAAAACTGTAGCTGACTACGAGGTTAATTTGTTTTGTATATAGTATATTTCTATATATTGTTGTATCGTTTTGTATATACTATGTACGTAGCTATTAACTGGCAAAAATTTATGCTCGCTTTTGGGATCTTCGAAATTAGAAGAGATGAAAAGTCAGATAATTGTAGAAAAAAAATGCGCATTTAATGGCCGAGGTTGATGGCGATTAAGTTTCCACGAGCCTCCGCCAGACTCCAACAGCCCACCACTGAGTATAGTGCATTCGTTAGAGTTGTCTTCCGTCAATAAAATGACGATTGGTAAACAGGTATAATATATATTTTATGAATTCTATTGCATCTGAAAAACAATTGCCTTTATTGCTAGTTGCATTTTGTGAATTTGATTTTTCAGCTGAATGTAAAATTGTTGCCATTAGTAGGAAAAGTTGTTATTTTTTAGGGTATACAATGTGAATATTTACTATATCACTGTTTCATGCCTTCTTTAATTCATTTGTTAAACAAGTTTCTTTTTCATATTTTATACACGTACTGAATCTAAATTCATCTGCTCTACTTTTTTTCACGTCCACGTTACGAAACAACAAACAGAAAGAAACTTTGAAGAGGTGACTAGACTAATGACTATAAAACTGAAATCCCTGCGTGATTTAGTAGACTAATACACTGAGTGTGCGTTGATTGCAAATCAGATATTATCGTAAGAACAATGGACTGGCATTATGATTCTGTAATAGATTCAGCTAGTTGTCGGTCAGTTAAGCCTGGTTAAGCCACACTGTGCAGTGCAGAGTGGAATGAACGACCAACTTGAAGCTAAATTATTGTACTTGTATGAATGTCATGCTCGATAGAATAACATGTCGAGTTTGCAATCAAATGCAACACGCTCAATGTACGCGCACTGTGCGACGTTGCACTTATGATATATTACTGTAATTACTACAGGATATGCTGAACATTACGTACTCCTATATTCATTTGTGTTACTGCGGTATGTATGAACATAACACTTGAAATACTAGTTCTCTATATATGCTCGTATCTATGTGAAACGGATAGCTTTATTAGATTCGTGTGCACTTGGGAATAATTTGTTCTACAATTTTATAGTATTGCAAGATTTTATGGGGCAAAAGAACAGTGTTATTGTTTGAACGTGATATTGTGAAATCTGTCTGGAAAGCGATTTGCTCATAGATGCACTATGTATTACTTTCATTTAAACAAAGATGGTGAACTGACATAATTAATATAATTTTTCAATTATAAGCCCACTGAATTAATAATGGCGTATGTACATATATATATATATATATATATATATATATATATATATATATATACCGGGTGTCCCAAGAATTCTGGGACATAGGGAATTAACATGTAAATATAGAAATATTGTGATTACTTCTAAACAATACATTTTAGAACAAAACTGCAAATAAAAAAATAGTTTCTGTTCACCGTCTACGCCATGTGGCATGACGTTTTATGTATTTTTAATAAATTTTTCACAATTGAGAAAATTTCTCATTGAATTTTAAGATGTTCACTTAGTTAGATGTCATGTTACGTTTTTCTGCTTTGATAATGACCAGAACCACATGTTCGAAACGTCAGCAATAATGTTATTTTGCTAAATATATACAGTTCTCTACAGCGAGAACCTCAGTCAATTATTCCAACCTTACGGATTGAATATTCCTTTTTCATGTATACGTATCAACTTATGAAGTGTACTCGATAATATAATTTTACGTATGCGTAATTGAATTGTTTGTAATACAGGCACCGCTCACTTTACCTACATCCTTTTAACGTACGTTCGATAATACGTACATTATTATTTACGACACTCTGTTCGTAACGCACGTTCACTTACCGTACCGAAATTTGTGCACGCATTGTGTACGTTAAGCGAGCACTGCCTGTACATATGGGTAAACACGAATTTACAAACGATTTTGAGAATAGACCAGGAACACGGAACACAGGCAACGATTGTAATTTTTCGAGCTAAAGTGTTATTTCGTGCTTCAAACCGTCCATTCTCTTGTTTTTTATCTTTTCCTCACATTGATATGTACCCCTTTCATTAAACCAATTTGTACATTTAGACAAATTGCTGGACAATAAATATTGCTAGTACAATAGATTCAGTTTAAATTTATTTATTTCAGAACAAAAGTTAAAATCTGGACTCCATGATTTTATCCAATATTTGACTAATATATTTTAAGTGTTCTATTAACTTTTGAATGTATGTCCGTTCAAACCAATTTTAAGCAGTTTCGGTTTTAGTTTTCATTTTCATTCGAGCATTTCGTAATTACAAACATTAAGCGCAAACGAATTAAGTAGCGCAAATTATTCCATTAGTCTTTTTTATGTATAGTAGAATAATTATTCTTTTGTACCGTAATACGCACCGATATACGAACCCAGCCCTTCATAATTATCACCCAGTTAATAACAAAACTTTGTTTCGCTGACCAAGATTACAGAGCGTGAAAGTCCTGCTAAGGGTGTATATGTTTTCCTATACTGTCGTACATAAATCATTCGACATTTGGTTTTCCTGGCCATTGAATGGCAAATGAGATTCTTTTTGGCTTCGAGCGTTGTTAGAACACTTTGAGGTTTTGTAAACATCACGTGAAACTTTATAGCCATACAATGCGTGTGGATCTTGTAGCTATTATCATTATATGTAGCTGGTGCTGACCCAAGTATCAGGATTCTCTCCAAAGATATCGACAACGGATTATGGAATTTTAGAATTCTAACAAAAATGTAGAAGACAAACTTATAATAGTTCGTTATAATACGGAAGATGTCATTCTTATGACGATGATTATGCAAGGAGAGCGACGATGATCCACCTCGAGGCCTTTGGCCTGAGGGAAGGATGTTGCCCGATGGGCATAATCATCTAGTAACACCCGTGGTGCAGACAAGACTTTCTATTACACTTTCCTATTATTTTTATCAAAAATAAATTGCCCGTGACAGTTCAAAATAATTACGACATATGCGTTGTCAACGACTTTGATTTTTGTTTATTTATTTATTTACCCATTCAATTGGTTTATTTTTGAAAATCGCATCGACTGCATTACGTGTTTTTGATGATATGTCAGAAGATATTTTAACCAGAGCGAAGAAAGCTACTGAAGATTTATTATCCAGGAAATCAAAGGCAATTTATGAAAAAGTCTTCAAAATATTTGTTGACTGGAAGCTGGAAAATAAATTTAGTGATTAGTGGGCGTAAAAGTTATTATGCCCGCTCATTATTCCCTGGGGCACAATGAGCTAGTTCTTATATTTCGTATCCACGGTAAAAAATCTGATAATAGGCAAGTGTAATATAAAAATATTTACATAAAAACAAAATTTAATTAAACATTTTATTTTATTAATACGTTTCTATTATCAACTTCTGTAGAAATATTGCTCCTCCTCCACTGATTACGCCTCTGAATCTTTCATGTAAGGTGTATCATATCTAATGTGTATTAAAAAAATTCCCAGTCTATATTAATATTGCATATATGCTAGTTCGTCAAGTATAAAAACTAATTAGCAAAAATTTTACTCCGATAAATTTAAGATTGACGCGTTTTTAGTAAAATAATAATTAAATATTTGCTAATGAATGTTTATGAATAAATATAACTTGAATCTAAAACGAATAATTAATATTGTCACTATTCAGGGAAACAGACATATTTAATGAGTATTGTAGGAGTCCATGCGTCCTAATTTATTACATTTGTTTGACTTCATTTTCAAGCCTGCTAGACGAACCATTGAAGAAGGGTGATAATTCAAATAACTTGTAGCATCATTATTCTGTTTCAATATTTACGAAGCGCATTACTTCTGATATCCAAGATATATTTTATCTTTTTTGTGATTTGTCTCGGAGTGAGGAGGTAAGGAGAAGAGACGTTGGAGGTCGGTTATTGTAAGATATTACACAGGAAACTCATTCGAGCGAACATTTCAGCGAGTGCCTCGTATCGGATAAAAATATATTAGTCGTTTTCATCTCAACATCTCCGAAGATCTCACAAAGTTTCGGTTAACTTACATAGCAAGCAAGATTTCTTGGTTGATTTATCAGAAAAGGCTGGCCTCAAAAGTCATCCTAGGCATGAAAAATATAATATAATTTATCTAGAATAATCTCATAAAAAAACATCAAATTCAATATTTTAATAACAAACATAATATTTTATTAATAGATTATTTTATTTTTAACAATTTACAGTGACTATGATGTAAAATCTGTAATATAAAAGGCAATAGGTGTCATTTTGTCTGACGAGGAATTGAACACAATAAGATAAAGGCATTAATTAGTGATTATCATGTTAAAATTTTTGCTTGCTGTCGAGAAATAAGAAGTTTTGGTAGTTAAATTATATCGTTCATACATACATAAACAGCTGCATAATGCTGTTGTTATTTAAAAAAATATTGACTTATAATTCTGAGAGGTAATTTGACTGCTAAATGACATTATATAAATAAGATTTCGTCGATATTTAAAATTTTTCTCGGCATGCTAGTACTAATAATCTGTACTCATACAATAAAAAACAAACAAAATGCATTTATCTAATTTTGGGTAAACGGTACCCATCGACATTGCCCGACCGAATTCCAGGGATAAAATTGGAGCTGTTGAAAAAAAAAGAAGCCGCAACATTTATACGTTCAAACGCAAGCAAGCAACATTTGAAAATTTCGAAATAATTCGTCTCAAAGCTACATACCTTCATTACTACCTTATGAAGGAAGTAAAATTTGTGTTATTTTCATATATTAAACATACAAAATTATTTGTCTAACTTATTTGATTTTGTATTTAAATTATTAATAAATATATGTTTATTTATAATTAGCTCAACTGCGGCATATGGATCTAGTAGGATTACTTAAACTATTTTTTGAAAAATTGTGGTTGATATTTTCAAATTATATTTCTAATATTATACCATCATAGGGGCTAGACTGTAACGTACTCTATAACTTCAAAGACAATGAAAATGTTTGAAAATAACAAACAAGAAAAATACACTGTTTAAGTGGAAAATTTAAGAAATTGCTTTTGGTTCAAGAATTCAGATTAAGTCAAATTATGTCGTAAAAGTTAAATGTTAGATAAAATTACTGAATGGAATTCTTTCTAAATTAATTTAACCAGATATTCATTTCTTTTTTCCGTTCCATTGTCAGTGCAAGACATTAATTGTTTCGGCGCTATAAATCTTCACTTTTAATTACATTTTTTTCTGAACAGGAAGTAGAGAGGATATTACGAAATTCTTTATAAAAGGCTATGATTATGGAAGATGCATTAACTTTCTCACAACGACTTTTTGAACAATTAGGCGGACGTTTTTTCATCGTTTTTTCACTATTTTATTTTTAACGGCAATACTATCTGCTGTTATTAAATTTTATATTTCAGGTTAACACACAGCAAGAGTTTCATACTTATATTCGGTAATTCTAATGACAGATTAACTAGATTCCTTATGACTAACTTCCACAATTACGTGCTGCCAGGTGCGTATCATTCTTATATATAGTATAAAGAATGTATAGGAATCATTAAATATTTCTATTGCGAGAATTTGATGGGAATACATGTTTTGAGATCCTCAGAATACGTTTTGACTACATTCGCAATGATGTCTTTGTGTGTGGATGATGAATGAATGGATATGTCTGTATGTTCATTATCTCAAGAACGAGTACAGATAGACTACTGAAATTTCATATTTAAAAATTTCAATATCCAAAAGGCTTATTAGATTTTGGATATAATTGCGAAACCAGAAGAGAAAGTTTACTGAATATCAAAATCAAACATTTTCAATTATTTGAAGAAAAAAAAATGTGGAAGTAGTTTTCAAATAAAAGAGAAAATATGCGATAGGTACGTTTTTGTTCAATCTCTATCAAATTTTGAGTAAGATATATTTATGTATATAATAGAAACTTCGCATACTTTATGATAGTTCATTGTACAATATAAAAATATATTTATTTACTTCGTTTTTATATCACAATATTTATTAAATTTATTATGTTTCGTACACATTGTGACATCATTAGGCGAAAAACATATAAACAAATTGAAAGCATATTATAAATTTAAAAAAACATGTCGCTGTTAATTAATATTGTGATATAAAAACAATGTAAAGAAATATATTTTTATATTATATATTTATGTGTTGGCATGCATTCAAAATAGCACATATGTTATGAAAATAAAGCAAAAATAAAATATTAACAGATATACGCATTTGAACAATTAGTATCAATACAATTAGTATCGAAAATACCGACAAATGGTGAATGATAGACCGTTATCAACGTTCGTTTACTAAATTATTTATAGCGAAAATAACCTTGTATTTATTATACAGAAAATAACTAGACAAGCAACATGTTTTGTTAATTAGTATGTACTTTATCTTCGTGTACTTGTAACGGTAATTGTACTGCGATGCCACTTCTTGCGACGAGTAAGCCGGCTGACTGATGTCTGTCCGTTAGAATAATTTCGTTGTAAAACATTTCCGGAGGCTGGTTTCGCGTACCCGGGACACCAACTGTTCAACCGTAATCTAAAACTATTCGTGAAGCTGTCAAATTTGACCCAAAGTGTATATTTTAGTCCCTTCATTTCAGCCACAACATTATATAGAAGAACGTTCAATAGATGTACATGGAATATGATTGCAGATTTAGATCCTGATACTCTGGAATGACGGATTTACTCGTAAACATGAATGTATGTTAATTTAATAATGTAAATGACGGTTTGTGTAACACGCTTCTTGTAGTCATGAAACAGTAGCGAAATGAGAAATGAAATACGTGTAGATTTAGTTTCCGAGTTTTATGATTGTATCATGATTTGCATATTTTAAACAGGATATCACTGATTAGTATACAAGAGCTATTTATATAACAGGTTTCTTTAACTATGTGCATTTTAGAATTGGCAAATCTTGTCGATACATTGAGTACGAACGATGGTGGTTTCGTAGCCGTTAGAATGTAGGTTTGTGGTTGAACGAGATGTAACCTGACGAGATATTAGGCTAGATCTCTGTGGGCACACAACTCACCGATAATCCCGTTGGAGTACTTGGGCAGTCTGGCATACATAACATCCTAGTACTAGAAAAGCGTTCACTGGAGGTAGTGAACGTAAAATACATAACTACATTTGCCCACAAATAACACCTCAAATATTTTCTGTAGTTTCAGTTTCGACGGTAAAACTAGTCGACTTAGATTCCGTGGGGAATACATATACCATATATCTTGAACAGTGCCCTGTGCGCACTAATGAATTTTATTGAGAAAATACTAAATGGAATAATTGAGATGCAGTTGAAACATTTGGAAATCATGGATTGGAACTTACAGTAAATTATTAGATTTATTTGATTGCAGTCAATATATTATCCAAGCAGTTATCCAGTGTTTCTAGTTAGTATACCACGGATACTTGTCTATTTTCTTTACATTCTAGATTTATGTTCTCATTCTCTCCTGTTCCTTGTTAATGTTATAGAACTGAATTACGTACATGCACTGGCAACTTTTTTATAGGTGATTAAAACTGTTTAATAATAATATTGGAACATAAAATAGATTAAAATATATTTGGATAATCGACGTTTCTTATCCATCATACGTAATACATACATACATATATAAATAATATCACGTTTTTCCCATTACTGGGGTAGCAGACCGTTTATTTCCCCAGAATCACTCGCTACTTACTACAGAAAACATATATATATATAATGTATATATATATAATCGGGTGTTAATCTAAGTGAGAAATCAGATGCAGAATTTAATTCTCTACAACTTTTATTTGAAGTATTTTTCTCTAAAGTAATTTGGGAACTAATGCAGGAGGAAAAACTGATTTTACATGTTAAACGCCTATGGCCATTTTTTTAATTAACACCCGGTATATATATATATATATATATATATATATACCGGGTGTTAATTAAAAAACTGGCCATAGGCGTTTAACATGTACAATCAGTTTTTCCTCCTGCATTAGTTACCAAATTACTTTACAGAAAAATACTTTAAATAAAAGTTGTAGAGAATTAAATTCTGCATCTAAGTGAGCATTCAGATTTAATTTTTGACATTTCCTAACTGAGAAAACCAAGTTTAAAATTTTATGATAACACATAATATATAGAAATAGCCATGGAATTTAAACAAAATTAAAAACAATTGTATGACATTTGCTGTCAAAAAAATTATTAAATCACGAATATTTAGATAAATTTGTCCAGAATAGAACCATTTTATTACTTGAAGCTTTTCTTCATGTGAAAACTGTTCCATACTTTTAGAAATATCTGTTATTGAACGAAAATTACGAAACACAAATTTTTTTGACAGTTACAATGCCATACAATTGTTTTTAATTTTGTTTAAATTCCATGGCTATTTCTATATATTATGTGTTTTCATGAAATTTTAAACTTGGTTTTCTCAGTTAGGAAATGTCAAAATTTAAATCTGAAGGCTCACTTAGATGCAGAATCTAATTCTCTACAACTTTTATTTAAAGTATTTTTCTCTAAAGTAATTTGGTAACTAATGCAGGAGGAAAACTGATTTTACATGTTAAACGCCTATGGCCAGTTTTTTAATTAACACCCGGTATATATATATATATATATATATATATATATATATATATATATATATATATATATACAGTGCGAATAACGTAAGACTATACATTGGCGACTTTATTTTAGCTTTAATCAATTTGCCCATGTCAGTAACAACTGAAATTACAATGACGTTTGTTTTGGTAAATGTCACTGTTTTCAATATTATGTTACTGATATCTCACGAGTTTGCGTAATAATTAGTGCAAAAAATGTACATCACAGAAGAAAAGTTTAAGATGTATTCCTGGTATTTAGAAGGGGCGTCTTTGCGAGAAATTTCTGATTATTTCAGCTTTGAATTCCCGGGCAGGCCCATCACATGTCATCAAACGGTGGCAAATTTAGTTATCACCCCCAAGTGATTTTGGAAATGTACTGATACCAATTACAATTTCAGTACTTGAAGTGTACTTTTACTCCAATAACATGTAATAGATTTAATAAAAAATTGGAATAAATTCTGTAAATGATTTAAATAAATATAGTAGTCTGTGGACAAGTGTCTAATTTTACATTATTCAACCATAATAAATTGGAGTTTTTGTATGTAATCACCATGGTAACATTAAGTAAATGCCCTATGTCTAATTTTAAATTATTCAACGAGTTAATACTAGCATAGGCAAATTGATTAACGCTAAAACAAAAGTTGCCAATGTATAGCCTTACATTATTCGCACTGTATATATATATATATATATATTTGCCAGCAATGCCACGCGCCCCGTCCACATAAGTCATTCTTTATTTTATTACAATTGCTCGTCACATATTCCTATATTTCCATAACTTAACATTCACTCACCTTGTCATACATACTCTTCTTTAATTTTTACTTATAATTTAACGTTCATTCCCAATATTTTATATCATATTCATTCATTTATACCTCGGTCTTCGTACTTCTTCAATGTTTTTAAAAATTCGGGTCAGAGCGTATAAAGGCCGGTCGGCTTGATAAAGTACCGAAACACATCAGCTACCAAAGTCATAGCCCAGACATTCTGTTACGTTATTTCGCTGCATTCACAGTCTAATTAGCGTCACTCTAATCATACCAATTAAAAGTTTTTAAATACATTATTAAAGGCAAGTATGCCATATTTAAACTGAACTTTGCAAATGAAGTTTTTTTTATACCTAGTAACCATTTATAACACCTTCATGATAAAGATCTATGTATGTTATTATTTAAGAAAATATGGTAAAAAAAATAAAAATTATAATGCATATTACCCAACTGTTTTTGGTGAGCTTACTGAACATAGTTAAAGTATATATTAATTCCTTATATATCTAATCTCTGTTCTGCATTAATGAGGATCGACACAAAAAAAAATATGTCCAATTTCTAAGGTTACAAACAAATTTTAAACAAGCGTCATACTGACATTGCACCTTTAATTAAATTTTACCAAATTTAAGCCTGAGAGCCAGTGCTGAATTAGCCAATTGCTTAAAGCATGTGCTGGGGCACCACTGGGAAGTGATTAGTTACATTTTTCAAAATATCAATCCGGCTCCGATGACAGACTATTGTTAAAATATTTACTGTATACTGCATTTTATATACAGGAACCCCTATATGACTTGATACTTGCACAACCTATTGTTAAGTTGGATTATTAATGGAAATCTCAGTAATTCATATAAAATCGTATATTTTTAATAGATTCTGGAACTTATTCTTTCATATTGATACTAAGCCCCGTGTAACAAAATGTGCTATAAGTGAGTTTTCCGTATAGTAATAACAATCTAACAATCATTTTTGATAATAGATAGAACTTTTTATTGTTTCATCCCAAATAAGAGAAATTAAAAACTATTTATAAAATAAATAATGAAACACAATATTAATAATTATGTATGTTAGTAATTTAATATTTTAAACTGGTTTATGTTAATGGTACCAAATACACATAATCTCTAGTTTTAAAGTTAAAATCCAGGACAAGTTTCTTCCGCGAGCAAACATTGGAAATTTGCATAATTCGTAATAGCTACTGCATGTTACGAGTTTAAATCTGGCATAGTGGCTTACCATGTATATCATATCTTACAAAATTTACTGCCAACCATAACGTTTGTGATTCGGGTGTCGACTTGTTCTTGTTTCATTCATTCAAATTTCAAACTATTTGTATTCATATTATCAAGTATGTATTTAGTTTTTATGTTAATTTTGGTGTTATGTTAAAAAATAGTTCAGAATAAAAATTACATAAATATATTAATTGTTTTTTACACGTCCGGGAGTAGAAGTCGGTTTCTATGGCGTCAAACGCGGGACAGAAATGAAGCATTTACTCCCTAGGGACGAAAACACTTTTCTGAAGGGAGTTTTTATTATAACAAAGGTTTTTTGTAAATAAATGTCTGTTGTCATGGTACGCGTTGCATGGAAACATTTCCAAAGGCTTCTAAATATTACAATTTCGCTCCGATTTATTATAATTCATTATTTATGAAATTAAGTGTTTCTACTCCCGAACGTGGAAAAAATAGTATATACACCTCGGGAGAGACCACCATTTTTCCCTCGATGTATTTGTAGCCCTCTGGCTTCGTCCTCGGGCTTCAAACTACACCTCAGGAAAAATAAGTGGCTTCTCTCCCTTGGTGTATAATGTACTATTATATTACCCAAAAACTGAGTAAATTAAATGTTTTTTTTAATAATAATGTAAATACCGAAATATAGATTTTAAATATTTACTTAAAAACAATTGCAATGACAAAAATGTATAATATGTAGTAAAATGTATTCAGTAAAGAAATAAACAATCTATTTCTTATAACGTCATTTGCAATATTATAACTATATATTCATAACACTTGAGTTGTAATAAGTAGCTTTGAGTTTCGGACACTATCTGCATCAAGCAAGATCTTCAGAAGTCAATAAGCCTGTCCAATTACAGTATGACCACTTTAATCCTAACTAATAATTGATCCGGATTATCGAAATATTCGGATTATCGAACAAACACAGAACATACTTCTCTACGAATTTCAACATTCTTCTAATAAAAGGCTATTTATTTTAAAATAAAATATTAACAACTGTACTACATATCGTATTATGTTAGATACAACATGACTACAAACGTAAGAAGTATGTCTAAGAAGCTGTAAAAAATTCAGTGATTTTTCTCTGTTTAATATTTGCTTATTCTGCTTTTTGAGATCATTTTTATTTTCATTTCGGATAGAATTAAAATGTGGTGTTCCTATTCAATATTTTATTCAGCCCACTTCAAACACCTTTTGGAAACTTCTACGTCGTGATATCACTTCTACTTCTTCGTCCGAGGTTGATTCATTCTGAACATGTTATAAAATATCCATATCGTTCATGGATTCCCATGATTCATCTTTTCTGACGGTCCATTCAAGAGCTTCTTGTCTTATTACATCTATAGAAATATGGTTTATCAGTGCAGTATTGCACCTTTATGTAACGAGAATCACTTTGCTGTTTGCTGTTTCCATTAAAGAGGCATTGTTCGGATTATAGTTGCGAATTGCCGCTGTTCGGATTACTGGAGGTTTGGATTAAAGAGGTCATACTGTATTTGCATTATCGAACAAGTACTCTTCACAATTGTTATGTCACACCTTATCATTACAATTTAGTCTGTGCGTACAAAATAGGATAATTCGAAATAGAAAATGATATTTTTCTGCCAATTAAAATTTTTTTTTTGGTAGATAGAACTAAAAAGTTGCATAATTATTTTACTATCTGTATAATACATCAGCACTGCAGACGAGATTCGGTATTGTTTTATTGTGATTTTATAATTTATCTATTAGTAATCCCTATATCAAAAACTCCCATTTAGTTATTTATTACATTCCGAATTTCTGTAATAAACTATTTTTGATCTTGTCTGATTTTCCATCTCTCCTGGCTTTCTCCATCTAAGTGTTTTTATTGCAGTCGGACCTTATATTGCAAAGAAAAGGAAAAAATATTTACTATTTTCGGAGATTTCAAAACAAAATGAACTCTCAATACACAAAAGCTTTAACAGACTTCGTAGAAGTATAAATATCGTATTTTAGATATTTTAAACCAGACCCTCTCGATTAAATGTGTACTCCAACCGGCCAGGGACATCAGCGTTAGCACAATTTTTGTGGTAATAGGTTGGTATTTGAGCTATTTACAATAGCTACTTAGCGGCTTAGCACTGTCGAAAAATTACAACAAATATTGTAGAACGTTGAGTTCTTAAGAATTACTGATTGTAAATGTAAAATAATTCGTGACATTTATAGATATATCAATATTGTTTAGAATTAAAAAGGAAAATTGATTTTAATGAAAAACTAGGAATGGATACAGACATCCAAGCTCGTAGCTCATCGACGTATGTGCAATTCTGAATTTATCACAAATTATTTACCTAAATACACTTTTAAAATCGTAAGTGCCTAGGTCGAAATAAAACAACAAATTTAAAACAAACATTTTCTTCTGTTGACAAAAGCAAAGCAGACTAAGCCGACTAATGCCGACTAAGCCGATAAATGCATTAATCTTCTTTTGTTCAGTTTTTAATTAAAAAATATTTTTTTATTAATGGTCTTACATAATTTTTCAAAATAAAAAATATGGATTTTGAACACAATTAAATGGAAAATAAAGGAGAAAAAAATGAATTTTTTTCAAATACTGAAGGATGCACAACTAGACCATAATACGCATTTGTAAAAAAATTTGAATCAAGATCGGTTGGATAATAATGGAGTTAGTGGAAAACAAATCGTACGAGCGTCCGGGATTTCTGCTCAAAATTTTTTGAAATCGAAGAATGCTACAGACCATCATACCGAACACAAAAACTCTTCGACACATTTACTGCAGAAATACTTCTTTTGTGTATTGATAGTTGTTAACACTGATATTCACTGCTTTATATAATATTATTAGTTAGAATGAGGAGTTTGTATGTCGCACCGCACCGGCCTCCGATTTCTAAAGGGCAAAACCCCAAATTTACACTTTTTCTAACGAATAAAATAGCGATATTGGTTACATTCAGGTAACCATCCTATAAGATGGTAGATATGTCTCTAGGAAATAGCATGTTGTGCGAAACCGTATTTATATGAGACCCAGAGTAAGTAAAAGAAAAGGTTTAGGTCAGTCACCTTCCATTTTGTTAAAAATATTAACATATGTATGTTTAACTCATAACGAAAAGAAACAAAACGTTTTCATTTTAATAACCTCCACTTCATTGAATTTGACCGCCCACATATCAAGCGGCTCTAGAAAATAAAATAAAAACATAAAGTTCCTAATAATGATACATATTTATAATTGAAAGAAAAGTATTATAGTATTTTATTTTTTATTAGACGAGGGAACCCAACAGTTTCCTAATGGCAGGCTTCCACATATAGGTACACATGAATAGAGCATAATAATACATATTATAAGTATAACAATGGTATAATGTATAAACAAATATATAGTGCAACAATTAAATATTAATAACTGGTATCGTACAAGTTAAGGTTACAAGTTTTTTATAGCGACAAATTAAATATGTCCAAGTGCTGGAAATTATTGTTATAATTAGACATAACTCTGTCAATAGGGGAGTTTTTATAAAAATTCGTATTAAATTTCAGAATTAACAATAAATTAGAAGATCTTCTAGATATATGCGGCGTGTACAGAGTAAAATTGTGTAAGAACAATTCAGTAGGTATCTATTAAATTGTGAAGTATTTTATACAACATTATCATTTAATTCATTCATATATTTGTAATATAGAAAATTTTATTGTAATAATTTACTCTTTTGGCCGGAGAATCATGACATGTAGGAGTATTATTCAGCACTAGTTTATATATTCTAATTAATTTTGTCCGTTATTTACATCCAATTAATGTGTTATTGGAGTGTGGACTGTAATAATTCATATACTTGAAACTCTGTTATTAACAATTTGTTAGATTCCTTTGTACTACCTACTGTATATATTGCAGACTATATTTTTATTTGAATTCCAATAATGATAATTTAATGAGAACTGTACACTGTTGTAGATCGTTTGCCGATAACATTCCTTTAGTACTAATCTATTGATGCAGCACGAATTCAGAACGTAGTCAAACACAAAGTCACATCATAAATCATGGAGCTGGTGGTAGGTATTTCTAGGATTTCTTGCTCTCATTAATTCCGAATGTTTCCGGATTAGTTGGCCTTCGATTACTGTTTAGTATCCATACTGGGATTTATGTTTTCTATTGTGTTATCTTCGGTAGCAAGCCTGGAATACTGTATAGTCCTATATAATCCTAAATATGCACAATTTCGCTGTTGTTAAACCTGAATTTATTTTTTACAAACAAAAAAGATATATTGTTAAAGCTCATAAAGTTCTGATCGTAGAGAAAGTTTTAATATGTTGTCCTTATAGCGACAATTTTGTCGTTTTTTAAAAATATTTTCCACGAAATTAGATTTTACATTTCAGTATAATCTAGGTTTTAAAAATTGTGCTTCATAATTATTTATTACAAAGTTCAATGAGTTGTAACAAAAAAAAAATTATATTTTTTTAGGTAATTTTCAATATACATTTAAATCAAAGAATAGAATTGGTTCCAAGGAGTTATATTTTCTCTTCTAGTAGTATTAAGAATGCAAAAATTAATGCATTAATTAATGTGTTAAGAAATTAATATTGAAAAAATGCTTAGAAAGTGATATTATGTAAATTATTTGATTTAAAAGCTAACAGGATGCATATTTTGATCATAAAAAAAAGAATTACGTAATGCACTCTGTAATCCAGTATTTTTTTTTAAGGGAATTATGAATATTTAATTAAAATATTCTATATATTACTGCATAATTAAATTAAATTTGAATAAGCTCAGCGAATGAAATATATTATTTGCAAATTTTAAAAATAATACACATATAATTTGAATTAATCCAGGTTTATAATAAATGAATCATTGCGTTAGGTATTCCATGGCTTTAATATTTATTTTTGTGAAAGACATCAGCTTTTGAAATTGATACTGCGTGGGAAAATAATATTATAAGAATGATAATTAATCATTTTGTGGCCTCTCACTCATTTTTACTTGCAAGGATTATTTATCTTCATTAATTTTCAAACTTGGAGGAAAAAACAATTTTGAATTCGCAACGAATGAGGTTTATGATGCACATTTTAGTATTTTCATTTCATTGAAATACTAAAAATCGGAAAAAAATCGACATTTTTGTAAAAAATAGGAATATCTAATTTTTTAAATTTAAATCAGATCTTCGGATCATATTACCTAACCCAGTTCGTTAATTCAGTAATTTCAGTAGTTTGGCAGTTGAAAATACAAATTTTTGTCCAATCGTTTCTTAATTTAAAAAAAGAGAATGGAAAGTAGAATTGGGTATAGAAAAAATTTCTTATTACATTTTTTGTTTCCTTGTACTCGTATGTTAAACACTCTTAATAATAATAACTAAGAACAGAATTTAATATGTTTATTAAATTTGCGCTGAATAATTTTGAATTAACGAAATTTTATGAAATGAAAAGTGTGATTTCAGTAACAAATTTTTATTTAAAAAAAATCTCGTGATTTTAATCGCGATTTAAATCTTGTGATTTAAATCAGACACACTGCTAAGAATAACACGTTACAATTAATTGCACTCATAGATTATTTTGCTAGCTTAACCTAGTTGAAAATAGAAGATGTATTTCCAACATTTTTTATTCGGATTATATTGAGCTTCTACTGATTATATAAAGTTTAAAAAAGAGGAATTAAATTTAATCTTAGCGATAAATATACAAAATGAGTCAGAAACATCTAATATTCATAATATGTTGCATATTTTAATATAACACCGAGTATAACTGTTATTAGAATATGATGACGTATTTTTTATAGTGAAAGATGTAGCTACCTGCTCGTATATATTAGAAATAGAATATGTAAACAAATATGCTGAGATTGATAATAATTAGATAATTAATACATATTATGTGAAATACTTATGAAATTTGTTTAATGTTTAATATACACTGTATTCAGCCAAACAAAAAATTCACGTCATTGTTCAGGGAAAACTTAACAAACATCAAGATGAATTTGTAAATATATTTTTTACATTTTGTTGGTTTTTTATTATTTTTTATTACCCTTGTCTATTATTAACATTTTTCATCTTGGATACGAATTATGTATACAGGCTGAATATGTCCTAGGACATAATGACTTTTACGCCTGCTAATAATTAACTTTTTACACGTCCGGGAGTAGAAGTCGGTTTCTATGGCGTCAAACGCGGGACAGAGATGAAGCATTTACTCCCTAGGGACGAAAATACTTTTCGGAAGGGAGTTTTTATTATAACAAAGGTTTTTGTAAATAAATGTATGTTGTCATGGTACGCGTTGCATGGAAACATTTCCAAAGGCTTCTAAATATTGCAATTCCGCTCCGATTTTTATAATTCATTATTTATGAAATTAAGTGTTTCTACTCCCGAACGTGGAAAAAATAGTATATACACCTCGGGAGAGACCACCATTTTCCCTCGACGTATTTGTAGCCCTCTGGCTTCGCCCTCGGGCTTCAAACTACACCTCAGGAAAAATAAGTGGTTTCTCTCCCTTGGTGTATAATGTACTATTATTTTCCAACTTCCAGTCACAAATTATTTTGAATTTTTTTTTATAAACTGTCTTCGTTTTCGTGCATAATAAATCTATAGTAAATTTCTTCGCTCTGGTTAAAATATCTTCTGACATATTATTAAAATCACGTAATGCAGTCGATGCGATTAAAAAAAAAATTGATTGGGTAAATAAATAAATAAACAAAAATCAAAATCCTTGGCTACGCATATGTCGTAATTATTTTGAACTGTCACGGGCAATTTATTTTTGATAACAATAATAGAAAAGTGTAATATAAAGTCTTGTATGCCCATCGGGCGACATCTTTCCCACGGGCCTAAGGCCCTCGAACTGGAACATCGGCACTCTCCTTGCATAATCATCATCATAACTCCGTTGGTACATAAATAACTATTACATTCATTTTTCATCAAATTATTTTTATATTGTTTTTCATTGATGACAATGTTGAATACAAATACGATACGTTTATAGTTGGCGTTTCTTGCAAATATCCTGTAAATGTGTTTTGGTGTAGCAGAACATTGTTTTAATCCGTTTTAGAACTCGTATAATCGTAATCGAACATGACGTCATAATGAATTGGTTGTTTGGCTAAATACTGTGCACATTAATATACATGTTAATTTTAAATGACTTTCAATTAATAATTAAGTTCAATTGTTCCAATAATTATACGTGACAAATGCATAAAATCATTAAATTTATATAAAGCATTTTTCTTTATAAATGTTGCATCCACTTGTTTAGTTTTGTTAATTATTAACATATCTAATAATACTAAAATATTTATTCTGATAAGAAAGATTTGAATGGGTTATTTTAAGTATTGGAGTAACTTCCGTTAGGCTCTAGAGTAGTCGACGCCTTGCTGCGAGGTTTTTATCCGCTCGATTCTTCATATTTTCTTAAAGTCAATAATGGCTAATTTCCGATTCATAAAAATTCATTAATAATTTCTTTGTTATTTAGCAACGTCATGTTCCTTTCCAATTATTGATAAACCTGCTAATCGACCTTGAGATATGGATGGACTTTAAGTATTTTTTTTATTATTTATATCTCAAGAAACATCTTTCGGCAGAAGCTACTGTTACAGGCAAAGTTAAAAACCGCAAATAAATAAAAAAAATCAATACAATTTTACTTACCCAAAGAAACACAATTTTGAATTTAAAAATGTGACAATGTTAATGTGAGAGCAGAGATCACTGTACGTAAAGAAAAAATTTAAAATTTTCTGTATTCACTGTATCAACTACGGTGGTCTTCAATTTATGCGTTTTTATGAATCCAATTACCAATCGCCAAATACAAAAGAGATGAAGGCGGCATGCGTCAAGTTTTAAAGGTGGATAGAAATAATAATTGTACTAATGTATACACCAATAATGAACTTTTCGAAAGATTAGATATTTCATTTATATCTGTAATTATGCGACATTGTAATTTGATATATAATGACTCATGTGTGACAATCCGATAAATCACTTGAGTCCTAATTTATTTAGATGCAAAATTGCTCATAATGAACAGCACATTTTTTATTTTAAAAAATAATTTTGTAAGGCGTCTCTTTCCACTTGCATCATGCCTTGAGCCGGCCCTGACTGGAACCATGTAAAACTAGGGAAACAACAAACTCATTACATGGAAATAAATCTCTGTTAATGTGACGCAGCTAGTAGAATACAGCGGGGAAGTAGAAGAATTTGTAAAACTTGGCAAACAAAAAGAAAAAGAAAAACGCATTATTTGGGAAATCAGCCAGCTGAAACGGAAATAATAAACATATGATCATTAATATCTTATATTTTTGAAATATGGAATTTTTGTATAAAAATAAAACGAAGTAGCATTCGTACATACATACTTATATCTCCCCTTCCAATTCAGTTTGTAAATGATTGATGGAGTAGACCGAAGAGAGAAATATTTCAGTAATCCTTATATTTTGGGTTGAAAGGATCGTCACCTCAGACCGCGGCCGTCAGGATCCTGTAAAACAGAACCAAAGCGAATCCATTTTCGCATCTCAGTCATGACTAATGGTATTTGCTAAATCATCCAGTGATTTTCAGAAAAGTATAAGATTTTCCCACTCTGTGACCAGTTGGAAAGCAATTGGACATGAACTTTGTCGGTTTATCTATTAGCTTCTCGTTTCGCACTTTGTTTCTGTCAGACAAACTACAGAAGAATATCATATGAAAACTCTTTGTAGTTTTGGTGTATCTAGCTATATCAAATAACGTAATGCAATGAAAATTTCTAATGACCATATTAGTATTGTTACTGAGTACCGCGTCAGTCATTGTAGTAGCTATATCAATACATCATTGTAAGTTGTTCTTGTAATTATGTTTAAAGTAGCAAAGTAAAATATTCTTGATTCAGACTGGTTATAAGGTTACTCTACTATTGTGTTCTAATGTGAGCAACTACACCAAATAAATGTCATTTTTTATCATTTGTCCTCCTAAAAATACGTATTTAATTCTATTAAATATTGTTAAGTAGATGCTTTTAATTGATGATATTATTATCTAGGTATGTTGAAATCAGTTTGTTTGAAACTGTTATTGACTGTTACGGATGGCACTGTAAATAATGTCTTGTTCTCGGAAACTACTTATTTCTTTATACATTTCCGTATTTCAAGCTGACACTCTCGCCAACTAGCTGAATCGAGATATAGGATTTCAAAAAATTGTGACAACGCGAATAGAAGTGAAGTAAATGCGACGCGGACACCTTTATTGAAAGTCCTCCGTGCTTGCTTATATCAGACCAGAATACTCCGGAGACATTATACTGGAGGTCCCATGGGGTACGAGAAAAAGTGTCCCGCTGGTTCGTGACTCGATCGTGACATGTGTCGTGATTCAATATAGCCGCGACAAGTGTGTGAATTCCACGATATGACATTCACGTTATATCCAATAACCGCCGCGCATTCTTCTGGATTGATAACAACCCGTCGCGCAAACGGTTTCGCCGCGCTTCAAGGATTTCCACCTTGCTGGAAAGCAAAAACACAACCCGAACGAAAATCGTAAAAATCCTCTCTTGATGTTCTTCTGATGTATGTAGGCGTACGAAACGAGAACGTTACAGGGATGAAATCGGAACCGCCAACAGATGGGTCGGTACGTCTCGCACTATGTAGATTTGTTTGATTTCATTCTGGTATTGCCTACGAATACGAATATCCAAGCAAAGGTTTTTTTTTGATATATTGATGGATATTTACGCATCTGTTTATTTAAAGGAATGCTTGAATTATGTGATGTGACGAGGCGTACAATTTTCATCACAAAATATAGAAGTTTACTTTACGGAATATTATTTGCGCAGTGAAACCAATACAAATATTCAAAAGGAAACATGGAACATTAAAATGTTTGAAAGTATTTATATTAGTGTTGATATTTCTCATGTACATATTGATATAAAAGTTGTAGAAATAAGGTGAACGTATTTGATTTGTTATTTGTAAGTTGCGTGATGCACAGCGCGTACATTTATTATACTTTTTACACGTCGTAGTATGCATGTATACAACTGTAATGTAATGATTTTACAAGTTCATTATTCAATTGCTGTACAACACATAAAAAATCGCCTAGATCCAGAAATTGTTTGGCTTGTTCCGTTGATACTCTAACGGAATTTTTTTAATTTCGTGTAGTGTTGTTGTATGGTGAATGTTTATCCTGCTACAGACTTTTTTACATATTTTTTTATTATTTGGATAACATACAAAAGGGCACAGCATTAAATAGCCGACGGGAAGTAGGACATTTAGTTCGTCCAGTGTGCAAGTGTACACAGATAAATGAGACCCGCAGCGCGACCGCCAAAAAGTAAATTAAGCGCTGGCCCTGCCAGTGGCACAGGCTAGCAAAAGTATGGCAACTCGTGCTGCCGTCGGAGTGTATGTGTACTGGAGGGAATGGAACGAAACGAGAGATGTATCGTAACGTAGTGTGTGTAGCGTACATACTGCCGAACATTCAGTCAGTTTCAGATGTAACGTCCATGTTTCAAATAGAAATGATTATGTGCTTGTTTTATTGTTAGCGGCCTCCGGGGTCGTTTCTGTTTTTACCAATTTTATTTTTACACCTCTCGTTTTATTTATTTTTATTTTTAATAATAAAACTGGTAAG
This sequence comes from Carabus problematicus, assembly GCA_963422195.1. NCBI lineage: Eukaryota > Metazoa > Arthropoda > Insecta > Coleoptera > Carabidae > Carabus > Carabus problematicus. Next base: position 10,622,744 of record OY728585.1, on the reverse strand, counting down.
GAATTTTGGTAAACATGATAGTAAAACCTACTAACTTAATTTAGTTTAAAGTAATACGTTCATGTATCATGTATGATTTATATTTACAAATTTATTATACTGGTGAACGGTTAAATTGTTTTGCAAAATATTTGTTAATTAGTAATACTTCAATCAATATCAAACGCTATTTGTATTCCCAAATCGTATATTGATGATAGTTATTTCTTTTTGTGTATTAAATGTAAATTAATGTCGTATTTCCCATGCAGTATTAATTTGAATTTATTTTATACCGAATACAGATTCGGAAAAAATAACATTCCAAAAACAATAGTTGTGGGAAAGATGCACTGATATTTCACTGTTTTTTTTTTAAAAAATATTGTACCTATTTCATTCCTGTCGTCCAAACTTATTATTTTCAGGGAAACGTGTACCCCAAAAAGCATTGGTATTTTATGGAAAATCAGGACAGAAATGTGGTATAGATAAACGTTAAACATTAAACATGTGCTCTTAAACATATTTAAAATTTAAACCTTTTCTGTTTTCAGGTGCAGTTTACATTCCTGAAATATTTGGGTTTGCTTTCAGTTAATTCAACCTTCCAAATCCTATTAGGAAAGGTATTATTTGCTAGAGACATTTATTAAATAAAAGAGGAAAATATTAGCACGAATAATGTTCCCCTTCTAATCCACTGTTTCTGGTTATTATTATATGCTGGTAATACTTTCGTAGCGTGTGTTGCATACCACGTACTACAAATAACTGGCCACAGGGTTTAATAGGCGTAAACTAAAATGGAATAGCATCAGCGGCGTAGATTAAACAAGGGTAATGGGACGCATTACTTCCCTGTAATAAAATTATTCCACATTTTTGTGCGTCTTTTGGGATGGGAAACGTGCCTTTCTATTTACCTGTAATTTTGCTGAACAAATGTCTGTGGACTATTGCTTCCATTTTTCACTAAATCTACTATTCTCAAGTTTTCTTTTGTAATAAAACTATAATGCTATTCTTTAAATATATGTAGAGTAGATAAATTTGTATGTTTTTTCGTACAATTTTGGAAAGTAATTTACTTTAAATTCGTAAGAATAGAAAGTACATGAATTCTAAAAGATTTTTATTAAATGCGTATATTTCAGAAAAATAATAATAAATTTACTAAATGTAGTTTATCTTTATCAACTATGTCCAGTTTACTCAAGATTAGTAGCATTATTGTTTGCATGTTGGGATGAGAATTTTTGAAACATTATATCTACACATTTAATATCAAACGTGTAACATAGTTCAGACAGTTCAAGTAGCAAATATAATTACAGGACCTTGTTTGACCCGACCAACTTTGTTAAAGTCAAGAACTGCTGATAATATTACCTACCGCTGACCCTTAAGTTGGCAGGGTCTGAATGTTAATTTATAAACGGGTTCATTTCTACATTAGCATCATGTTTGTATTGCGTTTGGATACTGTAAATGTTAGAAAGCCAAGGAACAAAAAAAATGGTTGAAATTACATACACAGAAATTTTACGAAATATGCACATTTTTCTTTCTTATTCATAGTACAGTAAGGCCTCGCTTAACGCTACCTCGAGTAATGCGGATTCGACATAACGCGATTTTTCGCGAACCCATAAAGCGCTAACTTTACGATGTTTCGTTATAACATGGTTCACGAAGACACAATTACGGAAATTATGGATCAATTTATATTAAATGACTTAGTATTAAAATGACCCCGTATAACGCTGTTTCGTTTAGCGCTCTGTCTTCAGGAACGCATCTAAAACGTAAAACGATATCTTGCTGTATAAGGAAGTATAGGAATGATGAAAAAAATCAATTGAAAGATTTTTATGGAAATACACACTTGGAGATCTCCAGAATACGTTTTGACTGATTTAATGGTGCCTATGTGAGTGGATGGATGCAGGAAATTACTTTTATATGTCCATGGCATGTTTTAAAAATAATGACTGGTATTCACAGGTCGATACTATGGGCGCTATTAAAAGCTATTAAATTTGATACGGTTACTAGTATATAAGTGTAGAAATTTAGTAGAAAAATTAGTAGCTCTTAGTAGCACCGTTAGCATCGAGCTGTGAATAGCAATCATTACATCTGTTTTAATAACAAAAACAATTTATGAACTGTCAAGTGAAATTTCAATGTTTAATTTTGATAAGGTGTACAGTAAAGTCACAAAAACATAATATGAACGGAAATACCCATTTGAAATGTCTGCCATGACATGTGTCAAAAGTCGGGCGGTGACCGCATCAGATTTTATGCATAGAAAACAAAAATGTAATATGAACCCATACTGAAATAGACAATGTTACATTGGCAATTAAATATGTGTGTACGTCAAGTTTATTTTGGTCCCCATCGGTCAAAGTGTGTGGGAATATACAAGGAAGATATACAGATAGACGGACAGATTCACAGAATTTCATTTTTATATATGCCAAAATATCATACGTGCATTTTATATTGTATTTATATTTAAATTTCCATTGTGAAATGTATGTTTTGTGTGAAGTTTATGTCAATGTAAATATGAAATATGTACATATATACATACATAATTTTTATTATTATTTCAGGTGTGATACTGAAAGATTTACCCTAACCAATGTTTGATATACATTACTGTTTGCTAATCATGTCTTCAAGAAATTTTGTAATATGCGTAATATTATATGTATGTGTTTACGTATGAATTTAAATGTATATTGCCACGAAATATCTAACTTTTGTGGGCGCTGTCAATAAATATATTCCTGCTAACCATGACAAAATAAATATTATGTATATATATATATATATATATATATATATATATATATATATATATATATATATATATATATATATATATATCATTGTTTTCGACATGTACATTTATTAACATAAATCTCGAATCAAAACTACTTCAAATCGATTTTGAGTAGCAGCATCAATGTTATTTAACAGATAATAATTAGTACATTATACAGCAAGGAAGAGAAACGTCTTATTTTCCCTGAAGTGTAATTGATACATCGAGTAAAAAATGGTGGTTTCTTCGAAGTGTATATACTATTTTTTCAGAATCTGGAGTAGAAACACTTAATTTCATAATAAATCGGAGCGAAATTGCAATATATAGAAGATTTTGGGAATGTTTCCATGCAACGCGTACCATGACAACATACATTTGTGTACAAAACCTTTGTTATAATAAAAACTCCCCTAGAGAAATTGTTGTTTTTGTCCCTAGGGAGTACATGCTTCACTTCTGTCACTATTTTGAGGCTATAGAAACTGACTTCTACTCTCGGACGTGTAAAAACAACAAATTCACTTCAATATTGTTGATTAAAATTTAAAAAAATCTTATATTAAATATATTAATGGCAGTTAAAATATTTTTGTGTGTATTCAAGTCAACTCAAATTATTATTTTTTTTCAATTTAATTTTGACATATATCTAAAATGTTCAATATATTGTACCTATGTATATTTTTATATGACAACTTTCCAGCGAAATAATTTTGGAAGCATGCAACAACATATTGATCGTACGAGGTACGATGAAATCGCTTTATTTGTTTTCTTAGGAAATGAAATAAAAATATTGTTGAAACATGAGAGTCAGGATAAGTGACTGAAGTATCTACTCCGGTTTCGTGAAAGTGCCAATGTGGATTAGCGTGTTTGCTGTTAATTGGCTCGTAAAGTGAAAAGTTAAACACGCTGAAAGCACTGAATTATCAAAATGCGAGAAACAATAAAACTTTTAATGATTTACGTAGATATTAATTAAATCTATTTCAGCTTTGTGTTTCATAATTTCGTTTGACTAACCTACCATTTACATCGTGTGATAACAACACTGAAATAATTTGTCGATTAAACCAATTATTTGTACAATTGAAAATACATATAACGAGATAAAAATAGATCAATTAAATTGATTTATAATACTGATTACTTTGTGCATTGGACCGAATTAGATTATCGGGCAATATGCATATACAGTACACGCCGCTTATTAGAATCACGCATATCAATCGGATATTGTTTTTACTTTCGCGAAGAACGGGCCGGACATATACAACTACATTAAAAAAAATTTGTTTAAAGTAATCAAAATATCGGTTAATGTTATCAATTTTTTCTTGAGATTGTCTTCGTTCCGAGCATTTTTCAGAACAACAGTACAATAAAGTAGTTTTTACAAAGGACTTTATAGAAATTGTATTGTCTAGTTTATTGAATTATGCCGGGCTGATTGTCAGTAAACACAGATAAACTCGGACAATGGGTTTGTACTGTCTTAGCTGAACTAATTTTTCAGACTTAACACGCGTATGAAATTTGTATTAATATATATACCGTGTGTCTCACGACGATCTACACATAGGACGTTACATGCTCATTTGATTTTTGAATTCAAAATATTAATCTGATGGTTTTTGTTTTTTTTTACTATTTAGACAGTATAATTGTCAATTTGACGTTTAATTTCTTTAAAACTATACTATTACTGTAAAGACGAATGTGTTCAAATAATAAAATTTTATTATGGAGAATATTCAATTTACAATCTAACTGCGAATAGACCTCAAACGGTAGAAGAATTACAAAGGAAAATTGTTGAAGTGTCAAACACTATTACTCCAAATGTATTACAAAATGTTCGAAAAGCATTGAATATTTAATTTAAATAAAATTTTACATTTAATTATTATGTTCCAAACTTCTGTATTTTGTAAGGTTTATAATTTGTAATGATTAAGTTAATGCAGAATTTTAAATAAATAGATATTTAACAGTGCACACGCTATTTTGATTGCATTTTCTTTAATTTAGATTTCACTTTCTGTTTGTTTTTCTTGATAATATTTGTTAGAATGTCACAAATAAAATAAAATAGTAAACGTCAAATTGACAATTATACTGTCTAAATAGTAAAAAAAAAAAACAAAAACAGTCTGATTAATATTTTGAATTAAAAAATCAAATGAGCGCGTAACGTCCTATATGTAGATCGTCGTGAGACACACGGTATATATATACCGGGTGTCCCAAGAAATCTGGGACATAGGGAATTAACATGTAAATATAGAAATATTGTGATTACTTCTGAACAATACATTTTAGAACAAAAGTGTAAATAAAAAAATTGTACAGAATTAGAAACTGCATGATAAGATGCCATACTTAATGCTCAGATATGTTTCTATAATGTGTAAATCAATGTTGAAATACTGCATTTTAATGACAGAATAGGAGGTCGTGAAACAAAAATGCTCTGGTTTGATTATTTGTTGTTGTAACTAACAAAAATACATGCAATTTTTGTTCCATGACCTCCTGATCTGTTATCAAAATGCAATATTTCAAACTTGATTTACACAATATACAAATGTATTTGAGCACTGAATATGTCGTCATATTATGCAGTTTTTAATTCTGAACAACTTTTTTATTTACACTTTTGCTCTAAAATGTATTGTTCAGAAGTAATCACAATATTTCTATATTTACATGTTAATTCCCTATGTCCCAGATTTCCTGGGACACCCGGTATATATATATATATATATATATATATATATATATATATATACCGGGTGTTAATTAAAAAACTGGCCATAGGCGTTTAACATGTAATATCAGTTTTTCCTCCTGCATTAGTTCCCAAATTACTTTACAGAAAAATACTTTAAATAAAAGTTTTAGAGAATTAAATTCTGCATCTAACTGAGAAATCAGATTTAATTTTTGACATTTCATATCTGAGAAAATCAAGTTTAAAATTTCATGAAAACACATAATATATAGGAATAGCTATGGAATTTAAACAAAAATAAAAACAATTGTATGACTGTAACTGTCAAAAATATTTGTGTTTCGTAATTTTCGTTCAATAACAGATATTTCTAAAACTACGGAACAGTTTTCACATGAAGAAAAGCTTCAAGTAATAAAATGGTTCTATTCTGGACAAAGTTATCGAAATATTCGTGATTTAATAAATTTTTTTGACAGTTACAATGTCATACAATTGTTTTTAATTTTGTTTAAATTACATGACTATTCCTATGTATTATGTGTTTTCATGAAATTTTAAATTTGATTTTCTCAGTTATGAAATATCAAACATTAAATCTGATTGTTCACCTAGATGCAGAATTTAATTCTCTACAACTTTTATTTAAAGTATTTTTCTCTAAAGTAATTAGGGAACTAATGCAGGAGGTAAAACTGATTTTACATGTTAAACGCCTATGGCCAGTTTTTTAATTAACACCCGGTATATATATATATATATATATATATATATATATATATATATATATATATATATATATATATATATTAATGTGTAGAGAAAGTAATGCAACAAGGCTATATTTTTGTTATTATTGAATTTAGACAAACATGTTTCAGACAAAAGTTACATGGTAAAAAATACTTTATATTTCTGTGACCTTGAAATTATCTCAAGTCATTACGCGCATGCGTTACGCTGTGCAACTTTAGTTTTTAAAATGGCAACATACCATTTTGACTAAATTTTTGGAATCAGAAAGACTTTTTACTTCCGGCAGTATAAAAATTTTGATAATTACATAATCAAATTTTTAAGAAAAATAGGTATTAATTTAAGGTATTTAAGTAAAACTTAAGGAATAATCAGTTTACCTTTGTTTGATTAATATATATATATATATATATATATATATATATATATATATATATATATATATATATATATATATATATATATATATACAGTGCACGCCGCTTAATGTGATCACATCGGGACTCGAGCTTTTTGATAACAATAACCGATTGATAAACGAAGTAAATATAAACACAAAATTTTATCAATTAATTAAAAATGCATATGTGAAACACTAATAAACAATAAATAAATTATGAAATTGAACTAAAAAATCTATAAATAAACATAACAACAATTTTTAATTGTACCGCTGCATTCCACTGACTCATTTTCGGCAACTTATCATTGTTCTAAAATGTGTTTCTTTTAAGCTAAGATCACGTCTTTTTTACACCAGCTATTGCAAATGGTTAAAATGAAACTGAATTTGTTGTAGTAGTTAAGCCCATACAAACGCATTGTCCGAGTTTATTTGTGTTTAATGTCAACCAGCCCTGTATAATACTGTTACGTGGGTACTGCACGCCTTTATCACTACGCGTTGATAAAATATACAACAACCGTTAATATAATAAGTATTTATTATATTGTATCACAACTAATACAGAAATTATACGGTAATAGCATTCGCTAACACACGCATCAAAAACTACTTCTGACAGTATCGTCAACAACAAGACAAAACAAAAACAACTATCTCGTTTCTATCCAGTTAACAAAACAACAAACTCTCTGTAGATAGCCTGCTTTTTACCAGCGCAACAATACAATCAACTAGACAATCAAATTTCTATAAGGTTTTTAAAATTGCTCGGGAAAAAGCAATTCTAAGAAAAAATTGATAACATAAACCGATGTCATGATTACAATATCCGAAATTTTTTAATGTAGTTGTATACGTCTGGGCCGTTCTTTGCGAAAGTGATAATAATAACCGATTGATAACATTATACGTGATTCCAATAAGCGGCGTGCACTGTATAAAGTAATTACATATATTTATGTACTACATACATATCTATATATTTTCAAATTTAAATGCAAAAATGTTATGTGCTATTCGAATATTGTTATCAATCGGTTATTGTTATCAAAAACCTCGAGTCCCGATGTGATCACATTAAGCGGCGTGCACTGTATACGGAATGTTTCGAAATTATACTATTATATCCGATATTTTAACGTTCATTTTATCTATTTAGCAGCGTATCCCAATATTCAGGACTAATAGAATGATTTATTAAACTCAGAAATGCTGGGTGGATACGGTATGAAACTTTTGTCATCTTTACATTACTTTTTGTTACATCTTGCCGTGACAATGGCTGCTGTTTTATTTCTGTGTGAAACATCGTCATTCGCTGTTATATATAAAATAATAACGTGTCATTTCACGTTGAAGATTTCATACTCCAGTTTCGAACAAAGGATGAAAGTTTAAATTCTCGCTAAGAATGCATGGAATGCTGATTGCGAGAAACACCCATCCAGTTTGCACACAGAATGGGGAACATGCATTTCCTATTCAAGTTTACGCATTTGAGTGTTGAAATGACGAGATGTGACACATTTATGTTGTGAGAAATGGTGCCTTATATTCACAGCTGGTTATGTATATATATATATATATAAGTACATACACGTTCACTTTTATACGCATGTTGGCACAAGTAGGTGGTGGACATATTTTATGAAATCATTTACATGATTTTTCAATTCTGTCTTTTCATATATATATATATATATATATATATATATATATATTATATTTATATTTATATATATATATATATATATATATATATATATATATATATATATATATATATATATACTATGTTGACACATATTGCGGATTTGATGTGTTATGAAATGACATTTCACGAAAAGAAAAGATATTATCTAACTGATTTAAAGCAACTGTAGAATCTTGGTAGTAGTAAAAATAAATATTTATATAAAGGGACACTTATATTTACGAAGAGATTTGCGTCATAAGCTTTTATTTACTTATTTTTTTGGTATATTTTAATAAAAACTTGTGTCTTAAAATTATTTAATTTAATTACAATTAGACTCCCATAACTCGAACGTCTATAACGTATATAAGTCGAAATGAATCGAGCGACAACATGGTTTATTAAGCAATTTACATGGAATTTTTCTTTTATTACTCCAACTTTTATTACTCGAATAAAATAACTGGCACGTGCATTCAATAAGTAGAATTTTTATTATTATTTTTTAATGTTTGTGGTTCTTTTTGTTTTGCTTGGATCTTTTTGTTTTCGTTTTATTTTTTCTATAACTCGAAGTCTCCACAAGTAGAATTTTTTGTTGTCGATGATGATGATTCGAGTTATGGAAGTTTGTCTGTACATGTTAAAATAATAAACAATTCATAGTATTCATATTATTGCTTGCAACAGCAGATATTAAAAATGCCTACAATAAGACACATCAATTATTTATTAAAATAAGTTTATACTTTGCAACATAAAAATTTAAAAAAAAAATACAAAATGTATATACAAATAATAAGTAACCCATTTTTTTTGTTATTTAATTATTCCATTGAAATTGTTATTTAGTACAAAAATTTTATATTTGCTTTGATATTTGTATCAGCCGGAGCCTATACATCTCAAAAGCAGTGTTCTAGAGCAGGGAGGAGCAACCCCTCAATTTAAATTGACACATATTTGACATTTCAAAACAAGAGTCTAGTTTGAAGACCTACGCAAGTACGAAGAAATACGATGTCTGTTTCCGAAATAATACGACATGATACGAGCATGCCTGTTCTTAGTTCGTAACGTTGTGCTAACCTTGCTGTGCAATTTATAGATTTGGCTACTTTACCCTACCCTACTTAATAATACACTTCTCTACCCTCCCCACTCCTAACCTACCCTACCCAACCCTAAATGTAATAATAATTAATGCAGTTCCACGATTTCCCGATTCCGTAAATCTCATTGTCAGACTTATATGTTCGTAGGAGCTCGGTTACTGGCGTAGGTCTGCAAACTAGGCTCTTGTCACTTCAAATGCGTATTTCTGTAAATATTTTGTCTTTGTTTTGTTTTCATAGCATATATGATATTTTAAATACATGCCAATATATAAATACCACGACCTTCTAGATTCATACCGGCCTGCGACATTAGCGATAGAACAATAGATTTTTTTGTGCTGACAGCTCGGCCAAATGTTGAAGTATTGGCGCTAGTAACAGTAGCTACTTGTCACTGTCAAACAATGTCAGTTAATATTGTAAAAGGTTGTTGCGTAAGAATTATTAATTATAAATGCAAAATTAATTGTGAAATATATAGACATATTAATATTATCAATAATTATTAAAGAAATTAGATTTTATAAAATTTCATCATAAAATAAAATATATAACATAGGTATACATTTACTGCAAAAGATAAAAATATATCTTTTATTATCTGATCCGCGATTTAACATTGTAGAAAAACTAACATTTAATAATTTGCTAGTAACAGTGTGTAAATTTATACCCTCAAGCCATTTATGTGTCATATTCATGTTTGATGGGAATTCTTGTAGTACATTTGTTTTGTACCTTGTCGATTGCAGTTTGGTATATAACACTTCTTATAATGAACCAAATTACAATTATTCGTTATTAATTACATCACACCAAACTGTGTACGCTGCAGTTGAAAATCTTCCTGTAAAACAACTAATAATTTCTACTAAAATGTATAATAATACCTATGAATAATAACACTGCAAATATTACACAAATAGTTAATATGTAATTGCACCAAATGCACAGTTTATATATCAATTTTACACAAAATATTCATGTATTAAACTGAATCACAACTGAATTCTGTAGTTTGTTGATTAACAACTGTCAAAATCGTATTTTGTTCAAATGTTTTCCTACTGTTATTAGCGCCAGCGGCGGCACGCTGAAACTGGGCCTAGTCGCGGGCCGCTATAGTACACTTTTAATCGAGAAGGTCGTGATAAATACATTTTACTCAAAATTGGATAAAGAAAGAACAAAAGTGCATAATACATTTTTTCTTAAGCTTATTGTTTCCTATAAATTTTATTTCCATATCCCTTTTAGTTTCTCTAATAATTCGCAATGTTCGATTTTGATGTTCAGTAAACTTCCTCTTCCGGTTGTGCGATTATGCTAGAAATCTAATCAGCTCTTCATATAATCAAAAAACTTTAAATACGAAGTTTCATTGTCCTGTCTTTGCTCGCTTTGAAGATAATGAACATACAGACACACATCCACACACACAGACGTCATGGCGAAAATAGTCAAAACGTATTCAGGGGACCTCAAAACATGTATTTCCATCAAAATCTCGCAATCGAAATTTTTCATGATTCCTATACTTCCTTTATACTATGTATAAGAAAGTAAAAATGTCTTCGAAACAAACAAACAAAAATGAATAGTCTATATTTGGTTGCAAAGGAGCAATGCCAAACTTCTCATTAAAATTTGTTTGTTTTCTGCTATATGTTTTATTAGTGTTATTTTTTACAGGGTTATTATTTTGTTCATAAAAAGATAATTTGTGTTTATCATCTATTCTCTAGTGTTCTCATATTTTAAAACGTTTCATATATGCGGCCCGCACAAATTTTTTAAATTTGTTGTTATAAAAAAAAAGGTTGCTCATCCCTGTTCTAGAGCAGCGTTTCTCAAAGTGTGGATCGCGACCCCATATAAGGTCGCGAAAATGTTATCATAGCTAAAATGTATATCAAAGAATTGTTTACAAATAAATTTTATTTATGATTAGCAAATTTTTGTAATCACTTTACTAATTTATATACCTTTATACTCCGGGTCGCGAAAATATTTGCTCGGGTAAAAGGGGTCGCGAGTGGAAAGTGTTTGAGAAGCCCTGTTCTAGAGGACTGGGTACTTATATTACTGTCTTTAAAGTTATCTCAGTTTATGTGGTGATTTACTTTTTTTATTTCCCAAGCAATCAAATTACGTTCTAGCATGATGTAAAATCTAGGACAAAATGCAATCATTTTATAAAATACTGCATTTTAGATGAATAAATCCGACGGTGCAAGAGAATTGCAAAACTAACTAGTGTTACATTTTTCCCAGTTCTTGTCACTGTTTGTGCTAGAAATAAATGGAATTCTCATTGGAAGCGTTTATTTTTCGATCAGAAACTGGAAGTTTGAAATACTGCACGCCGCTTGTCGATTTTCCATTAGTAAATTACTCTGCGGTTTTTCCTAAACTTAGTTAGCTGTATTTTTTTTTGTTATTCTACCCGTTTCTGTGCATATTACTGATTGCTTAAAAATGGAATGCAGATGTTAATGCTAGTGACGACAAAATATTGAAAATATAATTTTTCAAATGAAAAATTAGTCAAACGTAATCTTAATAGGAAAATTATATTTGAAATAATAAAATAAATTAAAATCTAAATTTAACAGCTTATGTGATCATTTCTTGCATCGTTTCATTGCCAAATGAATTGTAAATTTAATTTATACTTATGTGTATGACTTTATAATTTGAACATTAAAATTTAACTATGATGGTACTTCTATTACTGCATAGGTTTATAGTTGCTAACTAATTAATAATACAATTAATTCTCTATTATAAGAAAATATGTCATGCTTAAAATCCGAATAAGTGCGATGCAAATTTCAAAAGTTGTTTTGCCGATGCTTAATTTGTATGGAAATTTATCAGGTTATTCGAAGTATTCTACATAATACATACATATTACCAACAAATATCTTATATTACATCTGTAAGTTAAATTCTTAGGTATTATTCTATTCTTTTCTCATTTTCAATCTGTTTTAGTACATAGAGCAGGTACGGTATTCCTGACATTTCAATTACTTTTTATTAACTATATGCTATACAGAGTGACCCAAGTTGGAATGCAAGTATTTATGGGCCGATGGAGATTTAGGTTTTTTTTTTTTTAGAAAAAATGGATTGATATATAATGACAAAAGTGATTTAAAATTTGGCAAGAAACACTAGATACATAAAATATATAGGTGCAATTATTTTATACCAAATTTTTATGGCACACTGCGAAATTATTCTTTTTAGCCCATTGACTTCCCGTTGAATATTTTTCTTTTTCACTTTTACTTTCCAGTCAATTTTATTTTTAAAAAATCCGGCATGTGCGGTAAACGCTACAGAATTTTTCCATATTTTTAGCTCATCGACCTCCTGTCGAAGAGCTATAGTATTCGGTACGATGTCTGTAGCATCTTCCGATTTCAAAAATTTTTGCACAGAAATCCCGGACAGACCCCCTGGACCACGAAATGACTATTACAACATATGTCCGTATGTATATCGCTCGTCCGCTCGCTCGCTCGCTCGCTCTCTCGTACGAGATTTTTTGTTCCACCCAGATCTCCTAAACTACCCAACGGATTTTTATGTAATTTTTTCTGCAGATACGGGTTATGGTCTAGTGGTGCAAGGTACATTTTATTTTTCAAAATTTTCCTTCGTACTTGAGAAAAAAAATATTTTCCAATATTTTTTCAGTTTTTATTTTGAAAAATTATGTAAGGCCATTGGAGAAAAAAATATTTTTTAATTAAAAATTGAACAAAAGAAGATCAATGCATTTATAGTCGGCTTAGTTTGCTTTGCTTTTGTCAACAGAAGAAAATGTATTCACACTTGTTTTAAATTTGTTGTTTTGTTTGCGACCTAGGCACCTAGTATTTTAAAAGTGAATCTTGATAAATAATAATTTGTGATATATTCAGACTTGCACATACGTCGATGAGCTGCAGGCATGTATGTCTGTATACATTCCTAGTTTATTATGAAACACCATAGAAGAAAAACATATTTTTAATTAATTATGAAGTAACTCAGAACAAAAGAAGATTAATGCATATATAACTGGCTTAGTTTGCTTTGCTTTTGTCAACTAAAGAAAATGTTTGGCTACTATTTGAAATTTATTGTTTCATATTCGAGCTAGTGGTTAGGAATTTAAAAGCGTATTTAAGTAAATATTAATTTGTAATATAATTCATACGTCGATGAGCTGCAGGCATAGGTATCTGTATCTATTCTAGTTATATTACTATTTAGTTTTTCTTTAAAATTGAAAGGCATATTTATATATAACTTTAAATATGGTTCTAATTTTAAAAATCCAGAAATCTCTAGTAAAAAAATTCATCAAATTCAGGGAAGAGGTTCTTATATACGCCAATATTTATGTATTTAAACCTTTTTTAATATTTCCAGAACTTTCTGAGTTTGTAATTAGCTAGTGAGCCATGCAATATTTTGAAAAAAATAAATAAATCGCGATCTACATAAAGACGCAATTGTTGTCTAATTTTACCGACATAGCATCCCATAGTTTCGGAAATCTCAATGGTGAGCATTCAACTTGGGTCACACTGTATATGTAATTTTTAAAACAAATTGAACATTATTCCGAGATGTAGAACCTACATTACAAATGTTAATTTAAATTCTACATTCGAATTTATTTTGAGAAAGAATTCTCCTCAAAACGGTTGGAATTGGTAATATGTACAGCACAAGCTACAACGAGCAATTTCGTTCATGACTGTCAAGAACAGACCTGAAAATATCATCCTGTTTGATAAGTTCATATTTAGGAACAAAATAATAAGAGTAAAACTCGTTACACATTTCAGTGTACAAAACAACTCAGATTTTATTTCATTTGTACAAAACAAGTGCTTATCACGTCGTGTTTAAATATGACAGGTCGGGTAAAATGCAATTTGTCGAGGCAACGCACAGTAAATCGCCTGATATAGTGCGTTTTCATGGAGTGCAACTGACACGTTAGTTCAGTTTATATCAGATGCCGTGGTGCCGGCAGAGAATTTCGAAAATTCGCCGGCAGCACATGTACATTATGCAGCTATCTGTTTCAGAATTTATCGCGCTACATATCATTCAAGTCGGTTCATTCCGCAAAATCTTTCCAACGTTAACTATTCTCATGTGCAACTAATAGGCCCTTGTAAATTTAGTTTATTGCATTATTAATCGAAATACGTATTACTCTCCCTGAAAGAGTTCTATTTGAATAGAACCTTGGACCTTTTTAGTCCTCCGTCATCCAAATATATTTGTATAGTTTTCGCGAAATAGACATAAATATATTAACACAAAAAAGTTTATATTACTATTAACTAATTGAAAATGAGTGTAATTTGTTTTGTAAATAACATCTGGTATTTAGGATATAAAGTTCTAAAAGAATATCTTCTAATAATTTTTCGACAATGGAAAGCTTGATGCCTGTTGCCAGGTTATCGCATGAAGAAGAAAAAGAACGAAAAAATATCTCGGAGACTCTTCTAAATCACTTGGTTTCGTCGCGACG
Source organism: Carabus problematicus (assembly GCA_963422195.1). Taxonomy (NCBI): domain Eukaryota; kingdom Metazoa; phylum Arthropoda; class Insecta; order Coleoptera; family Carabidae; genus Carabus; species Carabus problematicus. Next base: position 10,607,656 of record OY728585.1, on the reverse strand, counting down.
TAAATAATGAAACCAATTTCTTACGGTTACAGTTGTTTTCGAACAACTGACGTTTTTGTACGATAGGAAAGCGCGCGTGGAGCTTTCGCTTCAGTAACTGCGAATTAAAGAGCTGCTGTTCTGATTTTGAAAACAACAAATCTAGTAGACGCCGACTAGACTACTTGGATTACAAATAAAATAAAATAAAAACATCTGCCCGAAACAACATGGCCGTGTTTAGCTGTTTCGGAAATAAGTAGCGTCAGGACTGAAATAAAATCAAAGCAATTACACCATGGTTTCAGATTCTCCATTTGGGACTCAACATTTAATTCTCATTTACTCATATTTTCTGTTTGATTAATCGATGATTTTATACAACGGTGCCATTTTTAATTATCAATAAATCTGAAGTTGTTATAAAATATAAAATTGGAAGGGTAGAGTGACTATACTTGCATAATCTGGTCCTGATGAAGCCCTAGTTTGAAACTTAGTTGTATGGTAGTGTAGTTAGAAAGCATCACATTCTATAGGTGACTAACTTGATATTAAATTTGATACAATCAGTGTTCAGAGTATTAGAATATAACATAATGCAATGGCAACCCTATTCACTGGAATGGAGTTTCGGTTCGTACATGTTAAAGTTTGGTTGGCTAATAGAATTTCACAGGTTTTATGCTGTAAACTAGTTTCAGTATATTATGCGTGTTACCATCATGTAACTTCGTATATTCGAAAACAAAGTGTTAGTCGCTATCTAACATATATTGAACGTGCCAATCTTAAAGTATGAAATTGGGAAAATTTAAAATTTAAATACATCGAAAATTAAAATTATGATATGTATGCTTATTATGTATGTAGGTACAGGTAGTTCCCACATTTATAAATTTATTTGTTTCGATCTTTTTTCAGAAAGTGACAATACGTGAAGTGTCACTAAATATATAAGGACATAAACGCACGCAGACAAAAGTAAAACTTGATATATATATATATATATATATATATATATATATATATAATATATACATACATACATACATACATACATAACATCACGCCTTTCCCATTACTGGGGTAGCAGCCCTTTATTTCCTACAATCACTCAAAAAAAAAAAAAAAAATTAATATTATATATTATATAGAAAACTGCCTTTCATTCCTTATTTTCTAACAATAGCTCGCCAAATACTCCTATCCATACATAACTGTCTCGCCTCGTTAATATCCATACACCTTGTCATACATGCTCTCCTATTATTTCTACTTATAATTTTACGTTCACTCAAAACATTTTCTATCATATTCATCCATTTACTCCTCGGTCTTCCTCGCAATCGTGTTCCTTCAATTTCACCCAAATAAATCTTCTTAGTCAATCTATCATTTGACATTCTTTCCACATGTCCAAACCAACGCAGCTGACTTGAAGCCACTCTTTTCACAACATTTTTACTAATTTCACATTCATCATACACTACTTTATTCCTAATACGGTCTCTTCTAGTCACTCCGCACACTCCTCTCAAAAATCTCATTTCAACCGCAGTTACCCTTTTTTTATTCCGGTTATCCCATACCCAACATTCACATCCATACATCAACGATGGCACAAGTACACCATTATACACACATAACCTAGCTTCTCTAGATACATTCACATTTCTAGCAAACATTCCCAAAGCGCCCAAAACTTTTCTACCTGCAACCACTCTTCTTTCAATTTCAGCATTCATCCGTCCATCTTTCGAAAACATGCATCCCAGATACATAAATTCATTAACTTGTTCCATTTGCTCACCATCTATGCTAATCTTGCATTCCGTAACTTCATCCTTCTCAAAAACTAAAATCTTACATTTTGAAGCATTCATGATCAAATTCAAACATTTTCCCTGATTTCTGACACTCTCAATCATTCTCGTCAATTGTTCCTCAGATTCACCCATAATAACCACATCATCAGCATATGCTAATGCAGGCACAACGAAATCACTTATTTTCACACCATCATTTGTACACTATAACGCTCGTCGCAATAAAACATCCATATACAAATTAAAAAGCCAAGGAGACATCACACAACCCTGTTTCACACCCACGTCAATATTGAACCATCTACTCAAACTACCATCTACTATATATATATATATATATATATATATATATATATATATATATATATATATATATATAATATATATATATATATATATATATATATATATATATATATATATATATATATATATATATATATATATTGTAACATTCATTTTAAATAATTTAGCAAATAAAGTAATAACATGGTTTATACATGTTTACTTTACTTAAGTTTAGTCATAATGACTTAAAGACGGGGAATTGCACGTTTTTTCGGAGAATAGGTCACTCGCGGTCAGTCTCGCATGTACAACGTACGTCTTTGACGTTTTGTCGCTATTGAAAAAGTTATCATTCGGAATTCATTTTGGAAGTATTATTATCGAGATTTCCGGATTCAGCCCTATTTGGGGGAGTTTGTTCATTAAAGCGAACGTACGTAGACGCACGTCAAAGTGTTTTGTGGTGCAATTTTCAACACGTGTGCGTGTGGTACGAGCCCGATTTTGAGGGGATTTGAGTTAGAGGTGTCGAGATCAAAGGCCGCTGAGTTACTGTCGTTCATTTTGCGGGGATTCCGGAGAGGTCCGAGGTGACCACGGTGCCGTACATCCACAGCTGAGTACAATTCTGGTTATGTTGCTTATCTTGCTGTTGAGACGCCACTGTCCGGTGCACTATTAACTTGATACACCCCCCCCCCCCCCATTGTGCAGTGATTAATTATGTTTATTCTTGTTAATTTCATTGCTACTGAACACATGTTTTAGTTTAAGTTTTCTTTCATTACAATTAAATTGTTATTTGTACTTTCTACGTTAAATTGTTATAGTTATATTTAGATACGATCATTCATGTTCATTTTAGGATAAGTTAAGTTTAGCCACCTCTGTTCATGCCATAATTTAATTCTTGTTTTAGAACAATAAATCAGAGGTGTATTTTTGTGTTCATTCAGATTCAATTGTTTTTATTACTAATCAGTATCGGCCATAACCCATCCTGCTCTCTCGTCTACTCGCAGACAATCGGGTTCTTGCGCTGCGCACAGAGTAGCGAGAGTTTTCACTATTAGAACCCGTGGCAATATATATATATATATATATATATATATATATATATATATATATATATATATATATATATATATATATATATATATTTTACTTTACTTCCGGTAGTATAGTATAGAAAAAAAGTAGGAGAAATAAATTTATGGTATTTAAATAAAACTCAAGGAATAATCAGGTTATCTTTGACTGACAAGTGACAACTGAAGCAATTATCATAATTTTTACTTTCTTATACATAGTATAAAGAAAGTATAGGAATCATGAAAAATTTCGATTGCGAGATTTTGATGGAAATACATGTTTTGAGGTCCCCTGAATACGTTTTGACTATTTTCGCCATGACGTCTGTGTGTGTGGATGTGTGGATGTTTGGATGTGTGGATGTGTGGATGTGTGTCTGTATGTTCAATATCTTCAAAACGAGCAAAGACAGGACAATGAAACTTCGTATTTAAAAGTTTTTTGATTATATGAAGAGCTGATTAGATTTCTAGCATAATCGCACAACCGGAAGAGGAAGTTTACTAAACATCAAAATCGAACATTGTGAATTATTAGAGAAACTGAAAGGGATATGGAAAAAGTTTTGAAATAAAAGTTATAGAAAACAATAAGCTTAAGAAAAAATGTTCTATGTATTTTTGTTCTATCTTTATCCAATTTTTAGTAAAATGTATTTATATATTGGCATGTATTTAAAATATCATATTTGCTATGAAAACAAAACAAAGACAAAATATTTACAGAAATACGCATGTGAAATGTCAAATATGTGCCAATTTAAATTGAGTATAAGAAAGTAGTGTGGTGCCCACACCAGATTTTTTAAATTGTATTGATGGTGATTTGATATTTCGAAAATATTGCATGACACACTAGATACTATCTCACGCTCTTCTTCCTTTTTTTGCGGGATATGAGTCGCATGTAACATTTTCCCGAGGCCCCGCAAAACTCTCAGCCGGCCCTGATTGGGTTCTAACTTTAGTTTATGGTTATTAATTGCCACAGTGTTCTATTTTTGGATACACTTACAAAAAGAATAAATCACAGAAAAGTTGCGGTACGTAACATCGTTTCTATTTTATTTATGTAAAATAACATTCTAAATTTTGCATTTCTTATTATTTAGTATATATAGATTTTGTCATGTGAAATATATTAAATGTGAGGATTTCGTTATTACATAAATAGTTGAGAATGCAACCAACTGTGTTTTTATTACATCACGAATAGTCACAGCATTATATATGGACGGCAGTAGTGTGGGTGTGGCAGCGTTCGAAGTGAGTGCTTTGGCGGATGTATGTTAGGTCCTGATCTGTTAAAGTTGGCAGATAGCAGTCTAGGGCCGTGATACTTGGATCTTGATCTAGAGAGAGAGACTTATCCCGTGTTTAATATGTAGTTTGAGTATCCCAGGTTGTCATCACCACGTCAACTCACGGCGGATGAGTAATTTAATCTGGTATAGAAATGAGTAGTTAGTATATGCATCTGTTTGGTAATAGACCTGATTAAGTACACCAATCCAGTACAGTGTAATATACTAGCAGTAAAATAGTATGCTTAAGAATGTACGAGAACTTTATCTGTGCTTTGCTTCCAGCATAAAACGTCTTACCCCTTTGTGATGAACGTACTGTAGTAGAGCTAACGCAGGAAAGATGTACAGAACTGTGACTTTGTCTCAGCTTAAAACGTCAGTGTAGTATACACACTGTCATTGTACAATATAGGTGGGCGTTAAAGTAGGTTCCAATAATGATTAGTGTTGCCCAGCGGTGGCTGCGCATATTCCGTGATTCGCCATCAAACAAGTGTTGCAGGTCTTTGACGAGTTTGGGACAACGCTTCAATGGTTAACCGCAATGGTTAACAAATCGATGATGGAGTTTCGCAGGATCATAGGAAGGTAACTATCGTTGCTCGTGCCAAGATATTAATCCAGCTGTAGAGTGGATGAGTAATTAGGTAATCATGCACGAGTGACATATGTAAACTTATGTATCTTTCTCTTGATGGTTTTTGGATGACTGGGACGATTGTAATAATAAGTCAACGTTGAAGAAGTTGCATAATCAAATGATCACTGAGAGATTGTAGGACGGGGATGCCAGTTCCGTGTAAATTAACCTAAATTTTATTAACGTTAATTATGATAGAATGTGCAGATCTGCAGACTATTTATAGTACAGTTTTACAAAGTTTTCAAATGCTTCATGTTTTTTACGCAACGTTTTTGTTTTTGGGCATTGTTTTACAGAGTAATATGTGCGTCATGAAACTTAGTTATAAATTTAAATTAAGCTGCACGCATTACAATTAGTAAAGCTAGGATTTAGCATCAAGTACGAAGGGTTTTGCTGTAATGTTTTGAATATTTCGTAAAATGACATAACAATGAGTATGTTTTTGTCCAGTAATTTATATTTCAGTTTAGTAGTAATTAATATTTCTTGTTCGTTTTTGCTTGTTCTGCATTGCATGTAGATATGACGCACACATATATAGAGATAAAGTGATATTTAACGAGCGCAATAACAGGGAGACGATACAATTTACATATGTAACTCTGTTGACCGCTACATAGTATCGACTAGTGTTCTATGTCCTACGCCACGTATGTTGTGTTAAGTTCTATGTTGTGTGTTGTGCTTTTGCTGACACTAAGGAACACGACACTAACTTCGTCGAGCTAGCGACGCACAGGACAATGTAATTTAATTTTAATACGGCCGTCTCATGCGTCCCCCGGGGTACTATTCACTTGCTTCGCCCGAGGCGTCAGAAAAGACTAATAATGGCGTGAATCCCAACGAAATTATTTACGCTTAGCCGTGAGATACTTGACGCGAAATAGAGTAGGATAATTGGCTTATAAATCGTTCCATAATTCATAAGTTAATTACCAGATGGATTGGTTGCATGTGTGAACCTACTGCTTACTAGTTTCCGTTTTTATATCATTCGATAATTCTACTCTGTTCTACTCTGTTTCATTGTAATATTTGCTTCGAAGCACTGAAATATTAATCCGATCGTGCGACGCTATGGAAAATAAATGTTCATACATAAGAGATATCGTATAGTAATAGGTCATTTTGTCACTAAGTAACTGTAAATCGATATAGTTAATTTTCTGATTTACTATTGAAGGACTATCTGATGATTGTAAGTACAATCGAATTATAAATAGAATTATCTGTTATGGATTTCGGGTGAAATTATGACTTATGCTTATTATTAACTTATACTGTCTGTTTACACGATAGCAGTAATTAACAGGTAAAGACCAGAGGAGGGTAGTTTTTGGTTTTAAACAGAAAATGGACGAGTCATTATCAAGCTGAGAGTAGTAGAACATTATTGTTATTATTAATTGAGAGTCGGTCAATTTTGTAGAAAATACGTGTGTTGTAGTGCTAGACATCGCGTTTCTCTTTTGCTATTTTGTGTTCTGAATTTTATTTTATTAATTTTGACTTGTTCACTATTTTAACGTGATAATTTTGCATATAAGCGTTTTGAAGATCTTGACAGTGGTACTGACGGAGTGAATCAAATTACCGCCCGTTGACAGGGACTGCATCACTTAACAGCCATCCGGGATTTCAAAGGTGAGTGACCTCCTTTTGTTTCCAATATGATATACAGTCGAACTTCTATAACCCAAATTTTCTGTAAGTCGAATCGAATCGAGTGTCAATAGCGTCTAGGGAGCAAATTACATGCAATTTTACTTCTATAACTCGAATTTCTCCATAACTCGAATAAAATAATTGGCACGTGCATTCTATCGTCGAATTTTTAATGAGAAATCCTTGTTTGTGACGGATATTTTTTGTGTGTGGGGTTCGTTCTTTTGTTTTCGTTTTATTTTATTCGGGGAGTCCCTTTTCGCTTGTCACGAGTTGTTGTTGCGTTTCAATGCAAACAAATTAGAGTGAGAGCGGAAGATCAATCACGCATAAACACATAGTTCTGTTGTGATTTTTTCGAAAAGGTGGTACACTTTTTTGGGGAAAAATGCATGAAATGAGGAAAATACCTGGTTTATAGCAACACTCACTCACACAAAAACACGCCCTTACTCCTAACTGCCATTTATTTAAATCGAGTTTTTAATATTCGGGGCAGTCCTTATTTGTAAAACAAATACATGCACATTTATTCCTTATAAGTTAGCCGAGCATGAACGGGAACGAGGCAAATTACTGAATATTTTAACCGAAATTAGTATGTACTCCTAGTACACCGTTTTGATTCAATAAAAACGTGTGTAATTAAACCACTGTAATATCTTTAAAAAAAAATCGCTAGTTTTAATGAATATTTCTATAACTCGAAGTCTCCATTTGTGGATAATATATATATATATATATATATATATATATATATATATATATATATATATATATATATATATATTACAATAAAGTGCAATGAGAATTCAACATTTTCAGTTTGTTGCCTCTGAATTAATGTACTACGGCTAATAGTAATTTGAAGAGTCAATATGGTTTGCAGAGTTTGCTATTTTGCGTAGTAACCTGAGTAAGTACTGCAAGTAAGTATTTTATTAGTATATGTTCGTTCTGCACCTCGTAATTACGACTGTGTGCTTTGAATGCATACACTTTGGTACTCATTTCCAATGTTATTTAAGTTAAGTATCAGGCACGCCATGATAGGTGGCTAATTTGAGGGTTGCAATAGTTTATAGTTGCCTAGTTGAACGAAGTTACCTTTACATCTAAAGCATAGTAGAGGAAGAAGAGAACAGAATATTACTCTCTTGCTTATAATAATACAGTTCCCTTGTTAGACTTTTAATTATCTTATGTATTCTAAAGGTCCAAAGACGTGTGGTTGATATAATGACTTATAATAACAGGCGAATACAGGTTTATATTTCCTAGTATTTTATACTAACAAGGAGACATTGTCACGACCGGAACACGGATTTGGCTGAAATTTTTTTTAGTAGTAGGTGGACACTAGTAGTGATTTGTGGTAAAGTAATAGCTCGCAACGTTTTGTCCTTTTCGAGAAAAAGGGCTTTAAAAATATAGCAGTGTTTATATAGCTGTTTAAAATACGCACTGACAGTTGGTGCAGCGTTGCCGAGTGGATAACGTCCTTATCTGCCGAGGGGCTGGCCACTTACAAAAATTGTGTACACCATAATTCTAATTCACAGGCAATTCAAGTAATTCACAAGTAATTCGTCGCTAATTCAAGTAATTCTCTAGTAATTCAAGTAATTCATAAGTAATTCGTCGGTAATTCAAGTAATTCATGGGTAATTCAAGTAATTCTCTAGTAATTCAAGTAATTTACAAGTAATTCTGTGATTACTTTATAAAGAAATCCTGATACTATTGCACTGAAACACAACACACAACTGTTGATTTGCAATGAACTTCTACAATTGATTTAGTTAGATGTTCTATTCTAAACATATCTAGGAAAAAAAATATCATACAACTATAAATCAGTCACATTTTGTTTGCATAACAAACTCTTTTGGCAGAACCTTTTCAAGATCCTGCCTTTTGTTTTCTTCGTTTTGTGTAGTTTTGAATTGCATTAAATGTTTAAATAAATCAGAACAGTAAAAATATAAATATAATTAATTTTCATTTTCTAATGTTTTTAATGAAAATAAGAATAAATAATTTTGAAAATATAAATAACATACCTATATTTTTTTTTAAATGTGCATGAGACATATTGTCATTGCGATTATTCTAAAGGTAAAGTAAAATGTATTTAGTCAAAAAATGTATTTAGTAAAAAAAAAAGAAATGCATCGCGCGGGAATCGAACCCGGGCCGCCGAGAATTTTTACAACAGCTTAAACGTGTCAGAACTCGTATAAATTTTCGCACTTTTCGTGTTACAACGCATTCAGGTGCAACTGGGTATTAATATCTTGCTAAGTAATGGATTTCCTTGTACTCCGTTCTGTATATTTGTGTTATTCTTATAAATTTTAAACACATTTCACAAGTAATTCAAGTAATTCCTAGGTAATTCAAGTAATTCATAGGTAATTCACAAGTAATTCAAGTAATTCACGGGTAATTCACGGGTAATTCATAGGTAATTCAAGTAATTCCAGGCATTTTGTACACCGTAATTCAAGAGTGGCCAGCCCCTCGTTATCTGCCACGCGATTGGTCTGAGTTCGATTCCCGCCTAAGTTGTTTTTATTTTTATTTTTTAATTATGAATAATCATTGAAAAACTACATATAATAATAATAAATTTATTTTATTTTCATTGATTAGTCTCGTCGTTCTGTGGAGTTTTTTAGTAGCTTTTGGAATGGCAATCGTCACAAAAACGATGGAAGCAGAATCTTATATGGAATAGAATTATCAATATGAAGAAACATCCTGTCATTGAATAATATTATTTATATCTACTGTATTTATATTTATTTGTATTTATATTTATAACTTGGATGTGTTTATACATGAAAACTAGAGGGTAGTTATGTTCAACATAAAAATGTACACTCATATGCAACTCGAAACAAAAATGATATACATAGTTTCTGCTACTCATAGGACAAACTTGTTTGAAAACAGTCCTCATTATTTTGGAGATATTATATACAACAAGTTGCCTCAAAATATGAAGCAAAATCCAAATATAAACATGTTTATATGAACTAACAAAAATTGTTTTTACTTCGTAAATGTATTTCTTAATTTGTAATAACTTTACGTAAAATACTTTTTGTCCTTCCTTATAATAAATGTATTGATGGTATTGGGCAAATATATTATTATTATCATTATTAATACAAGTACAAAGAAGTTTCGTTTATAGAGTGAGCCAAGTTCGCAGTAAGATTCTGCTTAAAAAAAACTCCACAGAACGACGAGACTGATCAATGAAAATAAAATAAATTTATTATTATTATAAGTAGTTTTTCATTGATTATTCATAATTAAAAAATAAAAATAAAAACAACTTAGGCGGGAATCGAACTCAGACTAATCGCGTGGCAGATAAGGACGTTATCCACTCGGCAACGCTGCATCAACAGTCAATGCTTCTTTTAAACAGCTATATAAACACTGCTATATTTTTAAAGCCCTTTTTCTCGAAAAGGGCAAAACGTTGCGCGCTATTACTTTACCACAAATCACTACTAGTGTCCACCTACTACTAAAAAAAATTTCAGCCAAATCCGTGTTCCGGTCGTGACAATGTCTCCTTGTAAGATGGATTATGATGAATTGTTCTGACAACTAAACCAATTTTGTGGCTTTGGAATGGACAGACATAGAATTGAAAACAGTTATGAAATGTAAATATACACTTCCTGATGAGTTTCTATATGGTGGCTGCATTTAGTTTATACGGCATTTCGCTATAACGGCCTTTAGTAATTATGGAATTTTTTCGATTTACGGCCACAATGTTTCGTTGTACGGCCAAAAAATATGCTTGATTCGTTAAAAAATGCTTAATTTGTTAAAAAATGCTTTATTCGACATACGGCTACTAAACAAAAAAAATAATAATTGGAAAATAAAATTCATTCATAATAAAATATAAATTACATTATTAATTATATTCAATGAAAAGGATGAAATGTTGAGACGTCAGATGATCATCGTTTGTTTCCCTGGTTGTTAATTTTAATCTGAGATGCGATTCCACTTCCAAAAGCCTGTTCATTTTTTGATTGAATGTCAATGCACGGAATTACAACGCCCAACACTCCGCGGCTACGCATACATACAAAACCACACATACGCAATAGTAAAAATTAACGCATTTTTTTATTATTTTTCAATGTTTGGAATTGAAAAAAGTAAGCTGCATGTTGCACTAGGCGCAGCCAAAGCCCAGTGCAGCGCGTACCCCTACCAAACGCTTCCCGTCCTCCAGGGGGTACGCGTACCACACTTTGGGAAACACTGGTCTATAGTATAGACTATATATATACTCTATACATATTATAGCACATCATATTTGGTAGACTATTTATTAACACGTCACATTCTATCCAAGAAGTATATATACATATATATATGTATATATATATATATATATATATATATATATATATATATATATATATATATATATATATATATATACCGGGTGTTAATTAAAAAACTGGCCATAGGCGTTTAACATGTAAAATCAGTTTTTCCTCCTGCATTAGTTACCAAATTACTTTAGAGAAAAATACTTTAAATAAAAGTTTTAGAGAATTAAATTCTGCATCTAAGTGAGCATTCAGATTTAATTTTTGACATTTCCTAACTGAGAAAATCAAGTTTAAAATTTCATGAAAACACATAATATATAGGAATAGCCATGGCATTTAAACAAAATTAAAAACAATTGTATGACATTGTAACTGTCAAAAAAATTTGTGTTTCGTAATTTTCGTTCAATAACAGATATTTCTAAAAGTATGGAACAGTTTTCACATGAAGAAAAGCTTCAAGTAATAAAATGGTTCTATTCTGGACAAATTTATCTAAATATTCGTGATTTAATAATTTTTTTGACAGCAAATGTCATACAATTGTTTTTAATTTTGTTTAAATTCCATGGCTATTTCTATATATTATGTGTTTTCATGAAATTTTAAACTTGATTTTCTCAGTTAGGAAATGTCAAAAATTAAATCTGATTGCTCACTTAGATGCAGAATTTAATTCTCTAAAACTTTTATTTAAAGTATTTTTCTCTAAAGTAATTTGGTAACTAATGCAGGAGGAAAAGCTGATTTTACATGTTAAACGCCTATGGCCAGTTTTTTAATTAACACCCGGTATATATATATATATATATATATATATATATATATATATATATATATATATATATATATACCGGGTGTCCCAAGAAATCTGGGACATAGGGAATTCACATGTAAAATTGAATAAGTTGCGATTACTTCTGTATTATACATTTTAGAGCTCTGAAATTTGGTACAGATGTAGGGATAGGTTATTCGCATTGATTGGTATTAATTAAAATGATATTAATGCTCACATTTCTAATAAAAATGCTTTTAAAAAGTAATAATTTTATTTATTTAATTTTGCTTTTTTTTATCCCTTTGGTTAAAATAAATGTTATGTATGTATGAAAATACTCTTAAGTTGAAGTTTAAGAGTTTGGATTAATTGCTTATAACTCAAAAATTATGCATTTTATAAAAAAATTATTCCTACAAAAATACTTAGAATCAATCTTGGAATTAAAAAATGTAAAAATATACAGGGTGTTCCATTTGAAACAAGAAAGTTCACCTAATTTCCACAATAAAATGAACACCCTGTGTGTTAAAAAAAATAAGTGAACAATAGCTTGTTTACAACCAAAGAACTTTTGTACGAAATTTTTTTTTAAATTCTTTACGGTAGGAGAATTATTTAGGTGTTCCGGTAATTTTGACTAACCTGTATATATATATATATATATATATATATATATATATATATATATATATATATATATATATATATATATATATATATATAAACATAAATTTAGAATTGTAATTGTAATTAGTAATCTCTATTTCTGAGAATTTGTTTGTGCGGTGACCCGGTGAACTAATGATTTAAATAGTCATAAAACATTTTATGGTATTTTGGTATAAATATTTTGTTGTTCTTGCGAGATACGAAATCTTTTCGAGTTAGCGATTTTTGTTTCGTATTAAAAGAAAACAATTGCATTAAAATAGATAGATTTTGTCAGGACCAGAATGTAATTTCGTGTTAACAGGTTTTGCATGTTAAATGATTTCCACTATATCAAATTTGAAAGTAGATACGGTTATGAGATACAGTTGACACGTAGTGTATTACTGTAGCACAGAATGAAAACAGAATTTGAAAATTTGTTTGAATTACAGTAGAGTCGCGATTTAGTGAACTAATTCCGGCCAAGCCTGTTCACTTTTTAGGGGTGTTTACATTTTCGGGGTTCTGGTCTCACTCAGATATTTTGAGAAACAACTTATATTCTAGATACCTAAATCAACAGAATTATGTATATATATGTAAAATAATAAAAGAGAAGGAAAAATATTGAATCCAAAATGGTTAGTTCAAGGTAATGTGAACTGTTTGTTTCAAAACTTAATCATAAAGATGATTTTTTATTATTTTATTGTAGATTTTCTTTAGTCAATAGTAGATTTTGAGAAGGAGAAATATTGAATGCAAAATGATTGGAATAAATGACTATAGTTCAAGATGGTGAATTAAAATATCAATTAACATTATAACAATTATTTATTAGCCATAGATTTGAAGTTTTTAAGCACAAAATACTACGAAATACACGAAAATATCTCAGAAAACAACAGAATCGATCACAGCTATCTTTCAATTCAAAGCAATTTGGCAGGAATATGGCGGACAATCTCATCGACCAATCAACATGAATACACTGGTGTCCACACTGTCTTTAATATAGTCACTGTAGTGTGCATAATCTTTTAGGGTTGCATATAACATTGTTTTTGTCTCGGGGGCCGCATATAACTTTGTTGTTTGGCCGAGGGCCGCAGAACAATTTTTTTACCCTATTTTTTTGTTTTTGGCAGAAGTTTTTGTTTTTTAGCTCATTCTATGGTGAAAAATGTCACAGCGGGCCACATGAAAAAGGTCCAGATGTGGGCCGCGGGTTGTGCATCACTGCTCTACACCAATTTGATTTAATAATAATTGATACTAGTCTATGGAAACACGTACAGTACGTTTGAAACGTAAATCACCGGATTACGGAATATCCTTTTCTTGTAAAATAAAAGGCAAGTGTTTGTGGAGATTAGACTCTTAAATCGCAGATAATCTGGAACTGAGAGCTGGTTTATAATGGCGTTTGTTTGTGCAGGAAGTGATGCATACAAAGTGGTGCATTTCCAAGTTGCGTAGCCACACACAACGACTTAATGAAGTTCCAGCTAGCGTCGATTCGCGCTCGTGCACTGTGTTCCTTGTAGTAGTAACTGCACTCTTTATCCCCCTTCCCCACTTCATTTTACAGTGACCTCGTCGAAGCCGGCACGAAGCAGAAGGATTACCACATTTGTTTTTAACGAAGAACCTCAGTTTAAAAATAAAACGTGGTGAAATATTCAAATATTTAAAAGAACAGTCTCCTCATTTATATAATAGTCAAGGCGACATTTACTTTGTATAATACAAAGTGTAAAGAATGGTGAATAATTAAAATTATGTTGGTTAATTTGCAAATGACATGTATACCACAATTTTTGACTGAAGTACGATATCTCGATACCTATGTAAAGAGAAGTCTTCCTTTTACAAAGATGTTTTTTTAAGACAAATCAAAGCAATTTATGCAATATTTTGCACTTAAAAATTTCAAGGAGAGTTGACGCGATTACTGAACGCATTGAAAAATGGAAAACATTTGTGTATTTTGCGCAATGGAGGAAATATTGAGAAAATCGTAGTACATTGTTAGCCAAAGAATAAAAACGCTGGCTGCAGTGGAAAATAATATCAACTTAACCACTAGACAAATTGCTGCTGCGCAGAATATTAGCCAGGGAACCGGGATGGGAATTTAAAAAAAGTGTAAGTCGTATAAATATCAAAACATTAAGAAATAAAAATATCGGATATGGAACGGAGGAATCAATTTTTCGAAGAAATAGTTATTGCAAATAATTTCAATAAAAATACGTTATTTACAGATGAATCAACATTCGTCAAACATGGAGAACCAAATTCACAAAACTGTAGATACTGGTCCAAAGAAAATTTACATCTGTATAATGCAACTCGTACCCAATATCCTGAAAAACTTAACGTTTGGGCGGGTATTATAAATTCTTACATTATCGGTCTCTTTTTTTATAAATGGAACTTTAAATGGCACAAAGTATTTAGAACTGCTGCGTGATAGGGTCATGCTGGCCCTCAATGCCTTGAACTTACAAGGTTCGATATGGTACCAGCATGATGAAGCCCCGCTCTATTATTCTCAAGAAGTACGCCAATTTTTAAATAGAAATTTTCCAAACAGATGGTATGGAAGAGGTGGGACCATTGAGTGGCCTGAAAAATCTCCTGATTTAAATCCTTTGGATTTTTTTTTACTGGGGAAAATTAAAGTCGTCAGTATACACTAGTGTGCTTATTGGAGATACTAATGAACTGCGGGAAGGAATATTATGGGCTTCACAAGAAATTACAGATCAACAAATGCAAAGTGTCGGGAATGAATTTTATAATCGACTTGGCTACTGTTTAGTTGAATTGGAAACATTTTTGAACCTCTTATTTAGATTGAATACAATAAAATCTACACACACACACACATGTATGTGTGCATTTACTGGTTTTGTGCGACATAAAATTGGGATACACTCTGTAAATGAATTAATTAAAAATAGTAGTCTGTGGACAAGTGTCTGTTTTTACATTACAACCATAATAAATTGGAGTTTTTTTATGTAATCACCATGGTAACATTAAGTACCCTATGTCTAATTTTAAATTATTCAACGAAATCATACTACCATGGGCAAATTGATTAAAGCTAAAATAAAGTTGCAAATGTATAGCCTTACATTATTCGCACTCTATATATTATATATATATATATATATATATATATATATATATATATATATATATATAATAAGTAAGAAAAAGTGCAAAACTACTTCATTGTAATAATACATAACAAAATTTGAGCCATTTGTAACATCAAAGAATGAAGACAATACTTATAACAATTTAAGAACTCCTAATGATAATATAACTAATCTAAACATAATATCAAATCAATATTTCAATAAATAACTTTACAACGAAAAAATTAGTAAATTATAAATTAACAGACTAATAAACAGCATGATTTTGGAGTAGTAATGTTCAATGCAGAGAGTAATTTACATATTTATAACAAAAAAATTATATCTTGATGTTGTATCAATTTAGTTTTAGATTTAATTATTCAAGAACTGACCCAACCAATAACTACATTTATAGACTCTGCACAATTGTTTGCACTAATAATTTCTGCAATAGACATTTATAGATTTATGTAAAACATTTGATGTATCTACCAGATCATAATAGATTACTGTGCAAGCTACAGTTATATGAATTTAGAGGTTACACGCATAACTGGTTTAATTGATTCTCTACAAATCGAAAGCAAATTGTATAAATTAATAGTATTTAATTGCAGTCTCGTACTATCAATTATTAAGTGCCTCTGAATTCAAAACTGGGACTATTATTGTTTATTCCGTATATTAAGGTTTACGGCTAAATAGTAAATGCGTTAATTAATAATTATAATGCCAATACTTTAATACTTCATCTTAAAAATGACATGAACAACAGTAAACAATAATATTCATATATACGCATGTAATCGATAAACTTGGGTTAATTTGAGGCAGTTTTTTATTCTACACAACATTCATATTAATACTTTTGCTCCAATTATGATAGGGAACGTGAAATAAAATCAATAAATAAAAAAAATTAAAAATTGCAATTGGATTGTCTATGTAACACAATTTTTCTTTTCTTTATTTATTTGTATACCAGCTTGCCTTTATGCAATCTATTAGATTTAACCACACAAAAAGATATACACTATAATAACACATTCTGCAATTCTTTTTAAGACAACCTACACTGTAACAAATCGCATTTGAAAATTGCTCTTGTTACATATCAATTGTAATATATAACCAATTAAAAATTATCCAAATTTGAAGCCATATTTTTTAAAAATATAGATCAAAACGTTTCGACTGCTAGGGCCATATGCCGCTATTAACAATTGGCACTAATTAAGAATTGTTAAATAGATAAGTTGTCTGGCAGAATTTTAATATATTTTTTATTTTGTCACTGAAGAATTTCTCCCAGAGTTCTTCGGATCTCACAGTTATGCTGAGTGTTGGTGTACAATGGACAATTTACATGGATATGCGGTATTGTTATCTTAGAATTACACCTGTCACATATGGGTAGGATTAAATAGAAGCAAGTGTGAGGTGTTAGAGAAGTGTGTCATATACGGAAACGGGCGATGAGAGTACTTGCTTTCGGCGAGTAACAGTACAGAGAGAGGGCCATTTATTGACGGATGGTTTAATCAGCTTACTCCAGAAAGATTTCACTCCTGTTGCCATGCAGATACGCACAACTACTTGATAGCAGTCGCTAAGTCATCAGACCTTACAGTGTGACGATCAACATACTGGCTGTTAGCGGCTTCAGATGCATAGGATGATTTCCCAGAATTCCCAGAACATGTCCAGAGATTCACATAAAAGAGCCAACTATATGCTGCCTATCGTGTTTGATGTAAGGCGGGAATTATGGTGGACACCGAGGTATTTTACAGAGGGCGATCAGTAGGTTTTATGTTCGTGTAGTTTAAAGGGAGTAAAAATTTTAGTGTTCTTGAATTTACGTCTGAAGACAATGATTTCCGTCTTCGTGTGGTTTATGGATAATTTCCAGGATTTCAGATATGATTGTGGGATGTTAAGGTGGATTTGTAGTTGGTTCTTAGCGCTGAACGAGTGCGCACATATAGCGATGTCGTCAGGGTAGAGGGCTGTTTTAATCCTTGGGAATTCAGGTAGGTCATGAATGTGCAGAGTAAAGAGCTTAGGGGATTCCAGCAAGTATGATTCGCGGAGTAGAGTGGGAGTTTTTAATTTTAACCTGCAGGGCCGGTTATTAAGGTAGGAATTTATTAGTTAGGATTGACGGGAATACTGCTTGTTTAAATTTTCTGGTTAGCCCTACTATTCATAGTTTATCGAAAGCAGTTTCGATGTGAAGCACAGCCAGTGCTGTGATAATGTTTTAGTTAAACTATGTTGTTATGTCTGTCACTATCCGTACATCATGCTGGACTGTGTTGGACGGAAGCCGAATAGGACTGAGGGTGTGATTTTAAAAAAATTCATGGATATCTATTCGGAATAGGTTGATTTCTTTAGCCAGAGTATTTAATAACTGGCGGGTATTTTATGATCTTCATTGGGTTTAGGAGTGAAAATAATTATTGGTTGTTTCCAAGCGGTAGAGAAGTGTTGAATTTTGATGATTGAATTTATGATAAGTGTTAGTTGAAATATAGCTTTACGGGATAAATTTGTAAGGATGATATTTTAAATTTTATTGGTCAGGGCGCTTTTTGATTACGGAGATTTATATTATTTTAGAGGGGGATTTTAGGAGCGTGGCTGGGGTTTTAGGGTGCGTGAGGGTAGGTGTGTTTCCTGAATAATTTGGTTCTATTCGAGAGTGGTGGATGAATCTAAATGATGGATCTGCTCGAAGACATACGCTATTGCGTCTACCATCTGAATGAAGGTCAGAAGCTTGTCAGTCAGAAGCGAACGGTTTCTTTCAGGGTGATCTTCCATAATGAGTTATCATTAGGGTTTAAAGATAGGAGTTTCTGTGTCCAGGTTTGTTGCGGTTGGATTTGATTTCTTAACGGATACGTTGGGTTAAGGTGTTAATAAGGAGGGGAATCACAAAACTTCTGAGATTGTCTTGTATTATTTCGTGTGGTAAATAGTGTTATATGTAGTGGGAAATTTTTTTGTTGTGTTCTAGTTTAATGACTTTTGTATGTTTGTTCATGACCTGTGTTATGTGTTGTGGGAATATGTGTACCAGTGTATCTATATCTGGTGCGTTGTGTATATGTGTATTTCTTTCGACCTATTTATCCAGTGTTTGTTTGCATGCCTTCCAATCTGTGTGTCTGTGTTCTAATGTATTTTGTAGTGTCAATAAGTGTTGTGTTTGTGTTGAGTTTACTAAAGATGGGGTTATGATCTGAGTTAAGCTCTGGAAGCGAGATTGGATCGGTGAAGCTAGGAACATTATCTATTGTAGTAGGAGTCATTCCATTGGAAGGATAGTGTGTGGGAGTAGGAGGATGCATGACGATGATGTTATGATTGGTACTATAAGTAAGTTTTGACTGCATTTATAGGATATGTTCTTCCATGAGGGCAAATATCTTTTTGAGGAGCTACAGTTATTACAAATTTACTATCGGCAGTTCCTTACTTAGGTACAATATTAGTTCAATGAGTGTGAGGAGGATTTGCTGTAGACAATGCAACATTAACACGATTTTTTACTATTCATTTTTTACTACCTTTCATTGTTGTAGCAGCAGTGATAATTCACTTATTATTCCTCCATCAAACAGGATCTAATAACCCTTTAGGAATTAATAGAAATACTGACAAAATTCCATTTCACCCATATTTTTCATTTAAAGATATAATAGGATTTATTATATTATTAATAATACTAACCACTTTAACCTTATTAAACCCCTACTATTTAGGAGATCCGGATAACTTCACTCCTGCAAACCCCTTAGTAACTCCTATTCATATTCAACCAGAGTGATATTTTTTATTTGCTTATGCAATTTTACGATCTATTCCTAATAAATTAGGAGGAGTAATTGCCTTAGTTATATCTATTTTAATTTTGATAATTCTACCATTTTCAAATCAAAGAAATTTTCAAAGATTAAAATTTTACCCAATTAATCAAGTTCTATTTTGATTATTTTTAATTATCGTAATCTTATTAACATGAATTGGTATACGACCAGTTGAAGATCCTTTTATTTTAATAGGACAAATCTTAACAGTACTGTATTTTATATATTTTTTAATCAATCCACTATTATTAAAAATTTGAGATAAACTATTATACTAGTTAATGAACTTGATATAAGTATATGTTTTGAAAGCATAAAAAAGAGGTCAATTCCTCTATTAACTTTTACTAAAAATAATTCACTAAATTAATATAGAAAAATAAAATATTTTTAATCCTATATATAAAAATAGATAATTTAATGATAAAGGTAAAAAACTCTTTCAAGCTAAATATATTAACTTATCATAACGATATCGTGGTAATGTCCCACGAACTCAAATAAAAGAAAAAGATAAAAATACTATTTAAAAAAAAAAAAAATAGATATTAAATCTCTTCCAAGAAAAATCACACAAAATAATATACTTATAAATAAAATTCTTGAATATTCAGATAAAAAAATTAAAGCAAACCCCCCTCTTCTATATTCTACATTAAATCCAGATACTAATTCAGATTCTCCTTCAGCAAAATCAAAAGGAGTTCGATTTGTTTCAGCTAATCTAGAAACAAATCATACAAACGCTAAAGGTAAGGATAAAAAAATTATTCAAATAAATTTTTGAAACTTCATAAATTCCATTAATCTAAAACTCTCAATTAAAATTATAAAAGATATTAAAATCAATGCTAAACTTACTTCATAAGAAATAGTCTGAGCTACAGCACGTAATCCCCCTAATAATGAATATCTAGAATTTGAAGACCAACCAGCAATTATTACAGTATAAACCCCCAATCTAGTACAAGCCAAAAAAAATAATATTCCTAAATTAAAGTTAAATAAAACTAAAAAATAGGGAATAATTACCCATAATAATAATGATAAAAATAATCTCATAATAGGGGAATAATAATATATAATATAATTAGATAATAAAGGATAAGTTTGTTCTTTAGAAAATAATTTAATAGCATCACAAAATGGCTGAGGAATACCTATAAACCCTACCTTATTAGGTCCCTTACGAATTTGAATATAACCCAAAACTTTTCGCTCCAATAAAGTTAAAAAAGCTACCCCTACTAAAACACAAATAATTAATAATAACATACAAATTATTGAAAATATTAAATCTATATAAAACAAGTATTACCTGTAAATAATTTACATAAATGAATTCTAAATTCATTGCACTAATCTGCCAAAGTAATAAAATTTAATAATATTCAATGAATTAAATATAAATATATCAAATATTTGGTCCTTTCGTACTAAAATATTTTGTTTTATTAAAGATAGAAACCGACCTGGCTTACGCCGGTCTGAACTCAGATCATGTAAAGATTTAATGGTCGAACAGACCAAAATTATTAAGCTTCTACACCTAAAATAATCTTTAATCCAACATCGAGGTCGCAAACTTTTTTATCGATATGAACTCTCTAAAAAAATTACGCTGTTATCCCTAAGGTAACTTAATCTTATAATCAGTAAAACTGGATCATTAATATTCATAAATTAATGTTTATTATAAAAAAGAATTAATTCAATCTTTTTATTACCCCAATAAAATAACTTAATTAAATAAAACATTAACATTTCTAAATTAATTTAATTTAATAAACTATAAAGATCTATAGGGTCTTCTCGTCTTTTAATAACATTTAAGCCTTTTGACTTAAAAGTTAAATTCTACTATAATTTAAATAGAGACAGATTTTACCTCGTCCAGCCTTTCATACAAGCTTTTAATTAAAAAACTAATGATTATGCTACCTTTGCACAGTCAAAATACTGCGGCCATTTAAAATATAAATTCAGTGGGCAGACTAGACCTTAAATAAAAATCCAAAAGGACATGTTTTTGTTAAACAGGCGAGTAAAATTTTTGCCGAATTCCTTTAAATAATCTTTTAAAAAATATTATTCAAATAAATTAAATATATACTAATTCTATCATTATACCTAAATTTTTAAAATTAAAAATTAATTATTTATAAAAAATTTAAAATTATATAAAATAATATTTTTAAATAAATTAATTATAACAAATTATAATTGATGACTATTTCTAAATCTACATCTTTTAAAAATAAACTACTAATTTTTAAATTTTTAATTAAAAGCTAATCCCTTTAATTATTAATATTAATATTTAATAACTTAAAAAATTAAATTATTAAAATAATAATATCTGAATTAAATTCATTTCTAAATAAACTAGATATATTTAAGAACGAATAACATTTCATTACCAATTAATTATTTTAAATATTTTTTTCACAATAAAAAAAATAATTAATTAGCTCTCTTAAATTCGAGAAAATTAAAATTTATAATCTTTATTTAATAAACCCTGATACACAAGGTACTAAAATTAAATTATACTTTTTTAAAATAAATTTTTATTTCAATAATCTTTTACAATACAATTAAACTATAACTAAATTAATTTTTTCAATAAACTCTACTAAAAATATAATTTATTAAAATTATTTTTATTAAATAACTAAAAACATAAAACTAAAAGTAAATTTTTTATTTTCAAACTAAATTGATTTGCACAATAACTTTTTAATGTAAATAAAATGCTTTACTAGTCAAGCTCTAATTTGTAATCATTCTAGATACACTTTCCAGTACATCTACTATGTTACGACTTATCTTATTTTATAATAAGAGCGACGGGCGATATGTACATATTTTAGAGCTAAAATCATAAAATTTAAATTAATTTTATTACTGTTAAATCCACCTTCATAGAAATATATTCTCCTTCTAATCCGTATAAATAAATTTATTGTAGCCCATTTCTGCTTAACTATAAACTGCACCTTGATCTGATATATTTTTTTATATAAAATACTAAAAATTTATATTCTTTTAAAATCTTCTTATAACGACGGTATACAAATTTATTTAAATTAAGTAAAATTAATCGTGGATTATCAATAATAGAACAGGCTCCTCTAAATAGACTAAAATACCGCCAAAATCTTTAAATTTCAAGAACATAACTAATACTAATTTAGTATATTTATTTTACATTTAAAATAATAGGGTATCTAATCCTAGTTTAAAAATAAATTTCATAATATTAAAAACTTATATTAAAATTAATTTTATATTTAAAATTTCACCTAATAAATATAATTTTATTTTAAAATTATAATACATATAATTATTTACTAATAAGATTTATTTATATTTTTTGTATAACCGCAACTGCTGGCACAAAATTTGTCAATATAAAAATTTATTTATAATTCTTAATTTCTTAAATTATTAAAATTATATACTGCGAATAAAATCTTTTAATAAAACTATTAAAATTTTATTAAAACACTCACAAAAATTTACATGTAAAAAAAAAAATTAAATAAATCTTTAAGCCAGAATTAAACTTTATTTAGTTATTAATTTATAACAACTACAATATTTATTATAAATAATTTATCTATTATTTAATTAAAAATAAACAATAATTAAGCGAATACTCCCCCTTACATACAAACATTTACAGATAAAATCTTACCCCTAAAATTAAATCTATAAATATTTGTGATTAAATATAGTCCCCCAAACTAATATTTAACCAAGAACCCTTCTAATCCAATCTATTTTATATATATCAAATTATTCCCCACTAATTTTTTATATTTAATAAAAATTGAATTAAAACAACAATTATAAGTATGAAAATTAATTCAAAATCTCATAATTATTAATCCAGATTTATAATTTTACCCCGTTTATAAACCTGAATCCACTAATCTCTATTTAGTTATTAATTTATAACAACCTATAATATTTATTATAAATAATTTATCTATTATTTAATTAAAAATAAACAATAATTAAGCGAATACTCCCCCTTACATACAAACATTTACAGATAAAATCTTACCCCTAAAATTAAATCTATAAATATTTGTGATTAAATATAGTCCCCCAAACTAATATTTAACCAAGAACCCTTCTAATCCAATCTATTTTATATATATCAAATTATTCCCCACTAATTTTTTATATTTAATAAAAATTGAATTAAAACAACAATTATAAGCATGAAAATTAATTCAAAATCTCATAATTATTAATCCAGATTTATAATTTTACCCCATTTATAAACCTGAATCCACTAATCTCTATTTAGTTATTAATTTATAACAACCTATAATATTTATTATAAATAATTTATCTATTATTTAATTAAAAATAAACAATAATTAAGCGAATAATCCCCATTACATACAAACATTTACAGATAAAATCTTACCCCTAAAATTAAATCTATAAATATTTGTGATTAAATATAGTCCCCCAAACTAATATTTAACCAAGAACCCTTCTAATCCAATCTATTTTATATATATCAAATTATTCCCCACTAATTTTTTATATTTAATAAAAATTGAATTAAAACAACAATTATAAGTATGAAAATTAATTCAAAATCTCATAATTATTAATCCAGATTTATAATTTTACCCCGTTTATAAACCTGAATCCACTAATCTCTATTTAGTTATTAATTTATAACAACTACAATATTTATTATAAATAATTTATCTATTATTTAATTAAAAATAAACAATAATTAAGCGAATACTCCCCCTTACATACAAACATTTACAGATAAAATCTTACCCCTAAAATTAAATCTATAAATATTTGTGATTAAATATAGTCCCCCAAACTAATATTTAACCAAGAACCCTTCTAATCCAATCTATTTTATATATATCAAATTATTCCCCACTAATTTTTTATATTTAATAAAAATTGAATTAAAACAACAATTATAAGCATGAAAATTAATTCAAAATCTCATAATTATTAATCCAGATTTATAATTTTACCCCGTTTATAAACCTGAATCCACTAATCTCTATTTAGTTATTAATTTATAACAACCTATAATATTTATTATAAATAATTTATCTATTATTTAATTAAAAATAAACAATAATTAAGCGAATACTCCCCCTTACATACAAACATTTACAGATAAAATCTTACCCCTAAAATTAAATCTATAAATATTTGTGATTAAATATAGTCCCCCAAACTAATATTTAACCAAGAACCCTTCTAATCCAATCTATTTTATATATATCAAATTATTCCCCACTAATTTTTTATATTTAATAAAAATTGAATTAAAACAACAATTATAAGCATGAAAATTAATTCAAAATCTCATAATTATTAATCCAGATTTATAATTTTACCCCGTTTATAAACCTGAATCCACTAATCTCTATTTAGTTATTAATTTATAACAACCTATAATATTTATTATAAATAATTTATCTATTATTTAATTAAAAATAAACAATAATTAAGCGAATACTCCCCCTTACATACAAACATTTACAGATAAAATCTTACCCCTAAAATTAAATCTATAAATATTTGTGATTAAATATAGTCCCCCAAACTAATATTTAACCAAGAACCCTTCTAATCCAATCTATTTTATATATATCAAATTATTCCCCACTAATTTTTTATATTTAATAAAAATTGAATTAAAACAACAATTATAAGCATGAAAATTAATTCAAAATCTCATAATTATTAATCCAGATTTATAATTTTACCCCGTTTATAAACCTGAATCCACTAATCTCTATTTAGTTATTAATTTATAACAACCTATAATATTTATTATAAATAATTTATCTATTATTTAATTAAAAATAAACAATAATTAAGCGAATACTCCCCCTTACATACAAACATTTACAGATAAAATCTTACCCCTAAAATTAAATCTATAAATATTTGTGATTAAATATAGTCCCCCAAACTAATATTTAACCAAGAACCCTTCTAATCCAATCTATTTTATATATATCAAATTATTCCCCACTAATTTTTTATATTTAATAAAAATTGAATTAAAACAACAATTATAAGCATGAAAATTAATTCAAAATCTCATAATTATTAATCCAGATTTATAATTTTACCCCGTTTATAAACCTGAATCCACTAATCTCTATTTAGTTATTAATTTATAACAACCTATAAAAATAAAAACAAATAAAATAATTATAGATAATTAAAAATTTACAAGATTCTATATTAGTTCATATAAAATACTAATTTTCAAATAATTTGAATTAATATAATTATAAGAATACTTTAGTTTAATAATAATAATCTCATAAAATTAATATTAATTTATAAACAATAATAATTTATATTTAATACAATACAGATATTTTTTTTTTTTTTTTTTTTTTCAATAAATATTTATATATATATATATATATATATATTATAATATAGGTAATTATTAGAATTAAATTATTATTTAATAATATATAATATATATATATATATATAATTAAATTAATATATATTTGTTTACATATTAAGAAATTTATATAATGTATAAATAATTATAATTAATGTTCTAATTATTTATAATTAGAATATTAATTAAAATTATTTAATTTTAATGAAATAAGAGATATTATTAATGAATGGGAAAATATATTATGTGTTGGGGATTTTTATATATTATTTTAAACTGGTTATTTATTTATAAATAATTAGATGTTTTACAGACACTAATAAACTATTATATACCTCCTATTTCTTTTTTATAAGCGCTTGTTAATTAATAAATATTTATATATTAATAAATCATTTATTATCTATAAAATATAATTATGTATTAATAGATGTATATATATATATATATATAGATATTAATATATATATGTATATACGTAAATAAATCTTTTTAATTAATTATTTTATTTTATTTTATTATTATATAAATTATTTATTAATTAATAAATTAATATTTATTATTGTTTATTAAACATTTATTAGAAAAGTTACAGACATGTAAAATAGCTCCAATGAAAACCCGTCTCAATAAAATTTACCCTTTTTCGATTTTCAAAAAGTTTCGAGCATTTTGGCATTTTTTCAATTTTTTTTCCGCAAAATTGAATTATATTCAATCTATTGAACAAAAATTTGAACTTTTTCAGCATTATTATTAGCATAAACTAATTATATTTTTCAAGTTAATTAAACCAATTTATACTCTTATAACTTTTTCTAGTTTGAACAAATTAATATCTTAATAAAGTTTAAAATGAACCAATTTTAAAAAAATGAAGTGCCTGATCTAAAAGGATTATTTTGATAGAATAAATCATGTAAATTTTTACCTTCATTAGATTTATATTAATATTACATTTAATAGAATTAAACTATTCCCAAAAGTATCAAAAACTTTTATACATCATATACTAAAATGTAAATATAAAATAATTTAAAAAGATAAGCTAAATAAGCTATTAGGTTCATACCCTAAATATAAAGGTTATAATCCTTTTCTTTTTAATGACTAATTTATATAAATTAATTTTTTTAATAACTTTAATAATAGGAACTATAATTTCTGTATCATCTTATACCTGATTAGGAACATGAATAGGACTAGAAATTAATTTACTTTCATTTATTCCCCTTTTAAAAAAAAATGACCCTTTTTCCACTGAATCGTCTATTAAATATTTCTTAGTACAAGCTTTAGCCTCAACCATATTTTTGTTCTCCGTGATATTGATTATAATAACTAGAAACATAATTAGAGATTTAATAAATATTAATCAATTTATAATAATAATAATTAATACAGCATTATTATTAAAAATAGGAGCAGCCCCACTCCATTTTTGATTCCCTGAAATTATTGAAGGAATAAATTGAATTAATAGATTAATTTTAATAACATGACAAAAAATTGCCCCTATAATGTTATTATCTTATACATTAAAATCATCTAATTATATTATTTTTATTATTATAATATCAACATTAATTGGAAGAATTGGAGGTTTAAATCAAACTAGTATACGAAAAATTATAGCTTATTCATCAATTAATCATTTAGGTTGAATAATTAGATCATTTTTAAATAATGAAATAATTTGAATAATTTATTTCTCTATTTATTCATTTATTTCAATAACATTTGTATTAATAATAAATATATTTAATATTTATTATTTAAAACAAATATTTTCCCTAATAAATAAAAATTTACTTGTTAAATTCATAATATTAATAAATATATTATCTTTAGGAGGACTACCCCCCTTCCTAGGATTTTTACCTAAATGAATAGTTATTCAATATTTAAGTTATAATTATATATATTTAACATTTTTTATAATTATAATAACATTAATTACTTTATTTTTTTATTTACGAATTGTATATACTAGATTAATTTTAATTCATAATGAATTAAACTTTAATTTATTAATAAATATCAATATCAAAAATAATTTTTCTATATTATTTATATCATTTATTTCAATTAATGGATTAATTTTATGCACATTACTTTTTAATTTTTATTAAAAAGGATTTAAGTTAACCATACAAACTAACGGCCTTCAAAGCTGTAAATAAAGAAAGCTTTAAGCCTTAGGCTTAAGCTCAACCTAAATTATGATTAATTTATAAAAATTAAATTAGTGGTTGGTAATTTTCAAGAATAATAATTAATTATTAGTTTTTAAAATTTAATCAAATTATAAATTTGGATTAATAATTATGAGATTTTGAATTAATTAGTTAAATTAAAACTTAAATAAAATAATTTAAAAGCCCCAAGAAAAACTCTTTCTTTAAATTTGCAATTTAATGTTTTATTTATAAACTATAGAACCTCAATCATATTCTTGACTTGGTAAAAGAAATTTAAATTTCCTAAATAAATTTACAGTTTATTACCTATTTCTCAGCCATTTTACCGCGACAATGATTATTCTCAACAAACCATAAGGATATTGGAACTTTATATTTTATTTTTGGTGCTTGATCAGGAATAGTGGGTACTTCTTTAAGTATACTAATTCGAGCTGAATTAGGAAACCCTGGATCCTTAATTGGAGATGATCAAATTTACAATGTTATTGTTACAGCTCATGCTTTTGTAATAATTTTTTTTATAGTTATACCTATTATAATTGGGGGATTCGGAAATTGATTAGTCCCATTAATATTAGGAGCCCCAGATATAGCATTTCCCCGAATAAATAATATAAGATTCTGACTTCTCCCCCCTTCTTTGACTCTCCTCCTAATAAGTAGAATAGTAGAAAAAGGAGCAGGGACTGGATGAACAGTTTATCCCCCGCTGTCATCTGGAATTGCTCATAGAGGAGCTTCAGTAGATTTAGCTATTTTTAGATTACATTTAGCAGGAATTTCCTCTATTTTAGGAGCTGTAAATTTTATTACTACAATCATTAATATACGATCAGTTGGAATAACTTTTGACCGAATACCATTATTTGTGTGATCAGTAGGAATTACAGCCCTATTACTTTTACTTTCTTTGCCAGTATTAGCTGGAGCTATTACTATACTTTTAACAGATCGAAATTTAAATACCTCTTTTTTTGATCCAGCGGGGGGGGGGGAGATCCAATTCTCTATCAACATTTATTTTGATTTTTTGGGCACCCTGAAGTGTATATTCTAATTCTACCTGGATTTGGGATAATTTCTCACATTATTAGCCAAGAAAGTGGGAAGAAGGAAACTTTTGGTTCATTAGGAATAATTTATGCTATATTAGCTATTGGATTATTAGGGTTTGTTGTTTGGGCTCACCATATATTTACAGTAGGAATAGATGTAGACACCCGAGCTTATTTTACTTCTGCAACAATAATTATTGCTGTTCCCACAGGAATTAAAATTTTTTCCTGGCTTGCAACTCTTCATGGAGCACAAATTTCTTATAGTCCTTCATTATTATGGGCATTAGGATTCGTATTTTTATTTACAGTAGGGGGATTAACAGGAGTAGTTCTAGCTAATTCATCTATTGATATTGTATTACATGACACATATTATGTAGTTGCACATTTCCATTATGTCTTATCTATAGGAGCTGTGTTTGCAATTATAGCAGGATTTATTCAATGATTTCCTTTATTTACAGGATTAACTCTAAACAATAAATTATTGAAAATTCAATTTATTGTAATATTTACAGGAGTAAATTTAACATTTTTCCCCCAACATTTCTTAGGGTTAAGAGGAATACCTCGACGTTATTCAGATTATCCAGATGCATACACAGCTTGAAATATCGTATCATCAATTGGGTCAACAATTTCCTTTATTGGGGTTTTATTATTAATTTATATTATTTGAGAAAGTTTTGTATCACAACGATTAGTAATTTTTGCTAATCAAATAACAACCTCTATTGAATGATTCCAAAATTTACCACCAGCAGAACATAGTTATTCTGAGTTGCCAATACTATCTAATTTCTAATGTGGCAGAATAGTGCAATGAATTTAAGCTTCATATATAAAGTAATTTCACTTTTATTAGAAGATGGCAACATGATCAAATTTAAATCTTCAAGATAGAGCTTCTCCCCTTATAGAACAATTAATGTTCTTTCATGACCATACTATAATAATTTTAACTATAATTACAATTTTAGTAGGCTATTTAATATTCACTTTATTTTTCAATAAATATATTAATCGATACTTATTAGAAGGACAAATAATTGAAGTAATTTGAACAATTTTACCAGCCATTACTTTAGTATTTATTGCTTTACCTTCTTTACGATTATTATATTTATTAGATGAAGTAAGAAACCCCTCTCTAACTTTAAAATCTATTGGTCACCAATGGTATTGAAGTTATGAATATTCTGATTTCAAAAAACTAGAATTTGATTCTTATATAATTCCAACTAATGAACTTGAAAATAATAGATTTCGATTATTAGATGTTGATAATCGAATTGTACTTCCATTTAATTCCCAAATTCGTATTCTAGTTTCAGCAATAGACGTACTTCATTCTTGAACAATTCCGGCCCTAGGTGTAAAAATTGATGCAACTCCTGGACGTTTAAATCAGACTAATTTTTTTATTAATCGATCGGGGCTATTTTATGGACAATGTTCAGAAATTTGTGGGGCAAATCACAGATTTATACCAATTGTAATTGAAAGAGTTCCTACTAGTACTTTTATTAATTGAATTTCTAAAATAAGTGAAATTTCATTAGATGACTGAAAGCAAGTATTGGTCTCTTAAACCAACTTATAGTAAATTAGCAATTACTTTTAATGACACCTTTAAAGAATTAGTTAAATTCATAACATTAGAATGTCAAACTAAAATTATTAATAAATTAATATTCTTTGATCCCTCAAATAGCCCCTATAAATTGATTATTTTTATATTTTTTATTTACAATTATCTTTTTAATATTTAATTTTCTTAATTATTATTTATATTTAATTAAAAATTCTAATAATCTTGATACACAGAATAATAATTATATCAAAAAAATTCTTCATTGAAAATGATAACTAATCTTTTCTCAACATTTGATCCATCAACTAATATTTTAAATTTATCTTTAAATTGAATAAGAACATTTTTAGGATTATTAATAATCCCTCTTACTTATTGATTCATTCCATCTCGATTAAATATTATTTGAATTAATATAATTATAACATTACACAAAGAATTTAAAACTTTGTTAGGTTCTTACAATCAAAAGGGGAGAACTTTTATTTTCATCTCTTTATTTTCTTTAATTTTATTTAATAATTTTATAGGGCTTTTCCCTTATATTTATACAAGTTCAAGACATATATCAATAACTTTATCCTTAGCTTTACCTCTTTGATTAAGATTTATATTATATGGGTGAATTAATAATACTCAACACATATTTGCTCATTTAGTTCCTCAGGGAACCCCTCCAATTTTAATACCATTTATAGTATGTATTGAAACTATTAGTAATATTATTCGACCAGGGACATTAGCTGTACGATTAGCAGCAAATATAATTGCAGGGCATTTACTATTAACTCTATTAGGTAATACTGGGCCAATAATAAGTTCATCAATAATTTCACTATTAATTATTGTACAATTATTACTATTAACTTTAGAATTTGCTGTTTCAGTAATTCAATCTTATGTATTTGCTATTTTAAGTACTTTATATTCTAGAGAAGTAATCTAATGTCAACACATTCAAACCACCCTTATCATTTAGTAGATTACAGTCCTTGGCCGTTAACAGGAGCTCTTGGAGCAATAATTACTGTGTCAGGACTAGTAAAATGATTTCATCAATTTAATATTAATTTATTTTTAATTGGAATAATTATTACCTTATTAACAATAATTCAATGATGACGAGATATCACTCGAGAGGGGACCTTTCAGGGACTACATACTTATGTAGTAACAATAGGGTTACGATGAGGTATAATTCTTTTTATCACATTTGAAGTATTTTTTTTTATCTCATTTTTTTGAGGATTTTTCCATAGAAGTTTAGCCCCTACAGTAGAATTAGGGAGAACTTGACCCCCAATGGGAATTGTCCCTTTTAACCCACTTCATATTCCATTACTTAACACCTTAATCTTATTAACGTCAGGGGTAACTGTAACTTGAGCACATCACAGCTTAATAGAAAATAATTACTCTCAAGCACTTCAAGGTTTATTATTTACAGTGCTTTTAGGATTATACTTTACATTTTTACAAGGACTAGAATATATAGAATCACCATTCACTATTGCTGATTCTGTTTATGGGTCGTCATTTTTTATAGCTACAGGATTCCATGGTTTACATGTTATTATTGGGACAACATTTTTGTTAATTTGCTTAATCCGACATATTTATAACCATTTCTCTTCAATTCACCATTTTGGGTTTGAAGCAGCAGCTTGATATTGACATTTTGTAGATGTAGTATGATTATTCCTATATATTTCTATTTATTGGTGAGGTAGATAATTAATTTATATAGTATAATAAGTATATTTGACTTCCAATCAAATGGTCTAATTATTTTTAGTATAAATAATTTTAGTTATTTTAAGAATAAGCCTAATTATTATGACCTTATCTATAGTAGTGATACTAGTCGCTAATATTTTATCAAAAAAAACTTTTATAGATCGAGAAAAAAACTCCCCATTTGAATGCGGATTTGACCCTAAAAATTCAGCTCGATTACCTTTTAGCCTTCAATTTTTTTTAATCGCAGTAATTTTTTTAATTTTTGATGTAGAAATTGCTTTACTAATACCTATAATTATAATTATAAAAATCTCTAATATACTATCATGAATAATAGTAAGATTCTTCTTTTTACTAATTTTATTAATTGGCTTATATCATGAATGAAATCAGGGAGCTTTAAATTGAGCAAATTAGGATAATAGTTAACCATAACATTTAATTTGCATTTAAAAAGTGTTGGATTTATTCAACTTATCTTATTTTAAAATAAACAATAATACTTAAATTTAAAATAAGAAGTAAAGTATTACATTTAGTTTCGACCTAAAAATTTGATGAGTAACATCCTTATTTAAATTTAATTGAAGCCAAATAGAGGCTTATCACTGTTAATGATATCATTGAATCTTAATTCCAATTAAAGAAATATGATGATCAAGAGAAAGCTGCTAACTTTTTTCTTTAGCGGTTAAATTCCGTTTATATTTCTAATTTATATAGTTTAATAAAAACATTACATTTTCACTGTAAAAATAAGATATTTAATTTTTATAAATAATTAAAATAATTGACTTATTTAAAAATTACAATAATTTCCCTAATATCTTCAATATTATGCTCTAAATATAAGCTATTTAAATTTAAATCTTAAATCAATAAAATTAAAAATAATATAATTATTCATAAAATAATTAAAATCAAATAAATCTTTATATTATTGTTCTGTAAAAATTGTAAAAATATAGAATTCTTTTTCAAATTTATATACATTCCCTGCCCACCAAAATATTCATTTCAACCTTGATCAAAATTTTTAAATAAATTATAACTCAACATTAAAGGGACATAATTTATACTAAAAGTTGAAATATTTGGTATAAATCACATAAACCCGAAAAAATATCTATAACTATAAAATTTTAAAGAACTAGAAACTCATCTTACAGAAAATTTTGCTAACTCATACCCAACTCAAGCACCAATCATTCTAACAAATAAAGCCAATATTTTTAATTCTATAGGCAAACAAATCATAATAGGGGTAGGAAAAATCAACCATATTAACATACTTCCACTAAAAATAACAAATATTAATATTGCTAATATACTTTTTAATATAATTCAACCCTCATCATTTAAAGAATGTAATGAATAAAAGTTAAAATCACCAGTAATTGAATAATAACATAAACGAAAAGAATAACAAACTGTCAAACCTGTCGATACAAAAAACAGTAAAAAAATAATAATATTAATAAAATCTATTGATACTACTTCTAAAATTAAATCCTTAGAATAAAATCCTGCCAAAAAGGGTATTCCACATAAAGCTAAATTTGAAATATTTAAGCATATACAAGTTAAAGGCATATGAACTATTAAATTTCCTATAAATCGAATATCTTGAGTATCTTTTAAATTATGGATAATAGCCCCCGCACATATAAATAATAAAGCTTTAAATAAAGCATGAGTTAAAAGATGAAAAAAAGCTAACTTATAATTTCCTATAGATAAAATTCTCATTATTAACCCTAATTGACTTAAAGTAGATAAAGCAATAATTTTTTTTAAATCAAACTCAAAATTTGCCCCTAACCCAGCTATAAATATAGTTAAAGTAGAAATTAACAACAAAAATAGACATAAGTTTTGATTTAAAATTATATTAAAACGAATTAACAAATAAACTCCAGCAGTTACTAAAGTAGAAGAATGAACTAAAGCAGAAACTGGAGTAGGGGCTGCTATAGCTGCAGGTAATCAAGAAGAAAATGGAATCTGAGCTCTTTTAGTTATAGCGGCAACTATAACAAGAAACCCAATAATTTGTATATAAAAATCTCTTTTTATAAAATCTATATAAAAAATATAATTTCAACTACCATAATTTAATATTCAAGAAATAGCAATTAATAATATTACATCCCCAATTCGATTTATAAGAGCAGTCAATATCCCAGCATTATAGGATTTTACATTTTGATAATAAATAACTAAACAATAAGAAACTAACCCTAACCCATCTCAACCTAATAAAATACTAATAAGATTAGGACTAATGATTAATAATATTATAGAAAATACAAATATTAATACCAATAAAATAAATCGATTAATATTTAAATCTCCTCTTATATATTGATTTCTATAAAAAATTACTATAGAAGAAATAAATAAAACAAAACTTATAAATATTAAAGATATTCAATCAAATAGAACTCTCATAACAATTCTATTAGAATTAAGTCTTAAAAGTTCTCATTCAATAAAAATTGTATAGTCTAAAATTAAAAATTTCAAACTTAATAAAAATAAAGAAATTCTAATTATTAATAATATAAAAAAACTAATTACACAAATTGAAATTAAATTAATAATTTAAGGTAAACTTTTACATATTTGATACCACAAATCAAAATTTTAATTTTAAATTACTTAAATTTTTAAATTCATAATATAAAAAAATTTCTCTTAATAATTAATAAATTTAAAGGAAATCAATGTAAAAATAATAACAGGTACTCTCGTACATACCCAGAAGAACATGAAAACTTACCAGAATAAATTTTACCATGTTGACTATATGAATATAAAAATAATGTATAAACAGCGCTAAAAAATGATAACAATATTAATATTAAAATAGAAACTCAAGTCCATGAAATTAATCTATTTAATAGTCTAATTTCTCCTATTAAATTCATTGAAGGAGGGGCAGCCATATTAGAGGAACTTAATAAAAATCATCACAAAGTTATTCTAGGTATTAAATTTATTAATCCCTTATTTATAAATATTCTTCGTCTATTTATACGCTCATAAGAAATATTAGCTAAACAAAATAACCCAGATGAACATAAACCATGAGCAATTATTATCATAAACGAACCACAAAATCCTCAATAATTAAAAGTTATAATTCCTCCTAATACTATACCTATATGAGCAACAGATGAATATGCAATTAATAATTTTAAATCAGTTTGACGTAAACAAATTAAACTTACTAAAAATCCCCCTACTAAACTAATTCTAATAAATAATATTGAAAAAGATATTCCAACTATAATAAATATTCTTAAAACTCGTAATAACCCATAACCCCCTAATTTTAATATAATACCAGCCAAAATTATTGAACCAGAAACAGGGGCTTCAACATGGGCCTTAGGCAACCAAAGATGAACTATATATATAGGCATTTTAACTAAAAAGGCAAAAATTATACACACATATATATAAATATTAAAATAATAAATATTATTAAAAAAAAAAAATCTAAAGTTAAATAATTATTGTAATAATAAAAAATACCAATTATTATGGGTAAAGAAGCAAATAATGTATAAAATAATAAATAAATACCAGCTTGTAATCGCTCAGGTTGGTATCCCCACCCTATAATTAAAATCAAAGTAGGAATCAATCTACTTTCAAAAAAAAAATAAAATAAAAATAAATTTATAGAACTAAAAGTACAATACAAAAATAATAATAATATTAATAATAAAAACAAAAAAAAATTAGAAAAAAAACTTTTTTTATAAATAGATTCTCTTGCTATAATCATTAATGAACAAATTCAAAAACTTAATAAAATTAACCCAAAAGATAATAAATCTGATCCAAAAAAATATCTAATATTTATTCATAAATAATTAAATCTTCCTATTATTATAAATATAAATCTTATAAAAAAATAATATACTTGACTTAATCAAAATCTATTTTTTTTAAAACATAAAGGAATCATAAATAATATTATTAATAAAAATTTTAACATAATATATTTATAGAAAAAAAAAAGTCATTCCCATGAGTACGAATTAAAGAAACTAAAATAGAAAGACCTAAAACACTTTCACACACACAAAAAGTTAAAAAAAATATTCTAAAATAATATTCAAAATCAAATATTGATAAATAAATAAAAATTAAAATATATAAAGATAAAATAATAAACTCTAAACTCAATAATATTAAAAGTAAATGTTTACGTTTAGAGGAAAATACAATTATTCCAATAAAAAATATAAAAATAAATGATAAGATATTTAATATATAAATAATAAGTTTTAATAATTTAATATAAAATATTGGTCTTGTAAATCAAATATAAGATTCTTTCTTTTAAAACTTCAGAAAAAAGGAAACCCCTTTCATTAATCTCCAAAATTAATATTTTAAATATAAACTACTTTCTGATATTTATTATTTATTTCTTATTTTAAATTTAAGCATAACCATTATTTTTTTATTCTTAAATCACCCACTATCAATGGGACTAATTTTATTAATCCAAACAATTTTAATTTCTTTGATATCAGGAATTTTTTCATACACTTATTTATTTTCATATATTTTATTTTTAGTTATAATTGGAGGGATATTAGTCTTATTTATTTATATAACAAGCTTAGCATCAAATGAAATATTTAATTTTTCAACTAAACTTTTTATTTGTATAATAATAATAATCAGTACTTTAATTATAATATATTTAATTATAGATTATATAATACTTAACCCATTATTTAAAAACTCTAATTTAATAGAATTTTTTAATAACATAATATTTATAAAAAATGAAAATAACTATACCCTTAATAAAATCTATAATATACCAAATAATATTATTACTCTAATATTAGTAAATTATTTATTTTTAACCTTAATTGCTGTAGTTAAAATTACTGATATTAAATATGGCCCTTTACGACAAAAATTTTAATGAATAAACCTATACGATCTAATCATCCTTTATTAAAAATCATTAATAATGCACTAATTGATTTACCCACTCCTAGAAATATTTCTTTGTGATGAAACTTTGGATCTTTATTAGGATTATGTTTAATAATTCAAATTATTACGGGGTTATTTTTAGCTATACATTATACCGCAAATATTGAAATAGCTTTCAATAGAGTAGATCATATTTGTCGTGATGTTAATTATGGTTGACTATTACGAACTCTTCACGCTAATGGAGCTTCATTTTTTTTTATTTGCATTTATCTTCATATTGGTCGGGGAATATATTACGGATCTTATAAATTTATACCTACATGAATAGTAGGGGTAATTATTTTATTTTTAGTTATAGGGACTGCATTTATAGATAGATAGATAGATAGATATTTTATTCCTGCCTTTCGGCTTTGAATCTTACAAATTTCTTGTCTGCACATTCCCATTTATGACATTCCCCACTTAAATATTACATTTTAAAGATACATATACTTAGAAATAGATTTACAGCCTTGACAATTCTACATTGTTTTTTTTTTTTTAGTGGTCTTTAGTTTTTGTTTCCCTTGTCTTCAGCAGTTTTATCATCCACTCGTATCCGCTTCCATCATCTCTGAGTATGGTCTCTCTTGTCCTTTCTTCTTTCTCCCCTTCTTCACACTCGTATAGCATATGCCATAGAGTTTCTTCTGCCTTGCCACAGAGTCTGCATTTTTTATTTTCCTTCCAATATATGTTCGCCTTTTCTTCATTTCCACATCTAAAACGTGCTACTGTTTTTATTTTTCCCTTTTTATTTTCGTCAGTTATTAAATATCTTGGTAGTCCTTCCGTTTTTATGTTTTTATATATTTTGTTATAAGTTGACTTCCTTATTTTGCTTTCTTGTTCTTGTTTCTGTACATCCTTGTCTCTTATCGTTATTATGTATTTAATATTTTCTCCTTGCGTTCTTCTTCTTTCTACTTCTAATGGCGAGTATCCATTCCTTTCATAATATTTCTTTCTTTTCACTTCCCACTTTGTCATGTCTAGTCCTCTTTCTTCTTTTTTTCTAATTTCTTTCCAGCATTGTCCTAGTATTGATTTATCTTGTTCTCTCCTTATTTTCTCTTCGTATTTCATGGCTCTATTTCCGGCTTCTATCTTCATCTTGTTCCTTTTTGTCTCCTCTATCACTATATATTTTGGCGTTTGTCGGTCTAGTCCCAGTATCCACCTTAAATATTTTGTTTGAATGTTCTCTATCTCGTCTTGTTCTTTCCACCCCCATACTTCTGCACCATACAGTATGATTCCTTTTATGAGGGAGTCAAACATCATAATTCTTGTTTTATATTTTCCTCCAAACTTCCTTTCTCCTATTCCCCATACCTGGGCCATTGCAATCATTGCCTTTCTTGTTAGGTGTCTCATATGTGTGTCCGTCCCGTTGTTTTGTTGGAAGTAGTATCCTAGATACTTGTATGTCTTGACCTTTTCTATTTCTTGTTCTTGAAAAAAGAGCAAAATTGGAAATGGAAAGAACAAGAAATAGAAAAGGTCAAGACATACAAGTATCTAGGATACTACTTCCAACAAAACAACGGGACGGACACACATATGAGACACCTAACAAGAAAGGCAATGATTGCAATGGCCCAGGTATGGGGAATAGGAGAAAGGAAGTTTGGAGGAAAATATAAAACAAGAATTATGATGTTTGACTCCCTCATAAAAGGAATCATACTGTATGGTGCAGAAGTATGGGGGTGGAAAGAACAAGACGAGATAGAGAACATTCAAACAAAATATTTAAGGTGGATACTGGGACTAGACCGACAAACGCCAAAATATATAGTGATAGAGGAGACAAAAAGGAACAAGATGAAGATAGAAGCCGGAAATAGAGCCATGAAATACGAAGAGAAAATAAGGAGAGAACAAGATAAATCAATACTAGGACAATGCTGGAAAGAAATTAGAAAAAAAGAAGAAAGAGGACTAGACATGACAAAGTGGGAAGTCAAAAGAAAGAAATATTATGAAAGGAATGGATACTCGCCATTAGAAGTAGAAAGAAGAAGAACGCAAGGAGAAAATATTAAATACATAATAACGATAAGAGACAAGGATGTACAGAAACAAGAACAAGAAAGCAAAATAAGGAAGTCAACTTATAACAAAATATATAAAAACATAAAAACGGAAGGACTACCAAGATATTTAATAACTGACGAAAATAAAAAGGGAAAAATAAAAACAGTAGCACGTTTTAGATGTGGAAATGAAGAAAAGGCGAACATATATTGGAAGGAAAATAAAAAATGCAGACTCTGTGGCAAGGCAGAAGAAACTCTATGGCATATGCTATACGAGTGTGAAGAAGGGGAGAAAGAAGAAAGGACAAGAGAGACCATACTCAGAGATGATGGAAGCGGATACGAGTGGATGATAAAACTGCTGAAGACAAGGGAAACAAAAACTAAAGACCACTAAAAAAAAAAAAAAAACAATGTAGAATTGTCAAGGCTGTAAATCTATTTCTAAGTATATGTATCTTTAAAATGTAATATTTAAGTGGGGAATGTCATAAATGGGAATGTGCAGACAAGAAATTTGTAAGATTCAAAGCCGAAAGGCAGGAATAAAATATCTATCTATCTATAAGTAAGTTTTCCATTCTCATTAGACCAGTATAAATTCTAAGAAGTATGGTTCGCATTAAGAACACTTATCAGCAACACTTTGTATTTAGTAGTGGGTGCATGACATGTAGTGTAAAATTGGTCAAGAGTCTGTTGTATGCTGTTGTGTTGTGTGTATTGTCTAGGAGTTTGATACATAGGATTTCTAGGGCAGACGGATTCGAGCGAACTCGTGTTTATGGAATTGTTGTTGTGTATTAGTACGGTTACGCCGCGCCGTCTGCTGGCGTATGTGGTTATTTTGTACTGTGTATCCTTTAATTTTTAGTGTGCGTGTAAATTTTGTTTCATTAATGAACATTATGTGTATTTTGTGTAAATAGTGTGGGATTTCGCCTGTTTTGAACAGGACACCGTTGGCGTTCCAGGCAGAGATAATGATCTTAAATATCGTAGGAATCTATGGATTGTAGAAAGTTTAGGAAATGTGTTAGTTTGTCTGCTTTTAT
Source organism: Carabus problematicus (assembly GCA_963422195.1). Classification (NCBI taxonomy): domain Eukaryota; kingdom Metazoa; phylum Arthropoda; class Insecta; order Coleoptera; family Carabidae; genus Carabus; species Carabus problematicus. Next base: position 10,566,859 of record OY728585.1, on the reverse strand, counting down.
GCATCTTACTAGTAGTGTGTTGAGGTTCTTAATTACTTATAACATGTTATTAAAATTTACTAATGAACTTAAAATATTATATTGCTTGGAGGGGAGAGTTTTATTATCTTTTTAGTGGGGGGGGGGCTTTGCTAGTATTTATTCAAATGGCGAATTGGGCTGCTGTCTACGTTGTTAACGCATAAAGCCCGTGTGTTCGAATTATTCTTACATTTCCACGTATTATCGAACGTACTTTAAAAGGACGTACGTTAAGTGAGCGCTGACTATATATTGTTTTTAGTTCTTATTTCACTTCTTCAGTGCTTATCTCCCCGTCAAGCATTCGCGCGATGAATGCGTGGGTTTTTACTGATGTGCGTCCGTGTTAAGTGTGGTATTCCAGCTGTTCCTGCTTAAATACATTTAATAGATTGTCTTTATCCTCTTGCTCGTCTAAATATAGACTGGTATTATTTGCGGTATATTTAAAATGAAAGCCATGTTTTATTCTGCTTTTTAGCTCATCGACCTCCCGTCGAAGAGCTATAGTGTTCGGTAGGATGTCTGTAGCATCTTCCTATTTTTGCACAGAAATCCCGGACAGACCCCCTGGGTTACGAAATGACTATTACAACATATGTCCGTATGCATGTCGCTCGTCCGCTCGCTCGCTCGTACGAGATTTTTTGTTCCACCCAGATCTCCTAAACTACCCAACGGATTTTTATGAATTTTTTTCTGCAGATACGTGTTATGGTCTAGTTGTGCAAGGTCCATTTTATTTTTCAAAATTTTTCTTCGTACTTGAGAAAAAAAAATATTTTCTAATATTTTCTAATTTTTTATCAGTTTTTATTTTTTTTCTGCGTTATTTTTTATTCAATTGTATTCAAAATTTTCATGCATATGCAGGAAATGAAACAATATTTTTCTATATTTTTTATTTTGAAAAATTATGTAAGACCATTGGAGAAAACAATATTTTTTAATTAAAAATTGAACAAAAGAAGATCAATGCATTTATAGTCGGCTTAGTTTTCTTTTGTCAAAAGAAGAAAATGTATTCACACTTGTTTTAAATTTGTTGTTTTATTTGCGACCTAGGCACCTAGGATTTTAAAAGTGAATCTAGATAAATAATAATTTGTGATATATTCAGACTTGCACATACGTCGATGAGCTGCAGGCATGTATGTCTGTATACATTCCTAGTTATATTACTTACCCGTTCTTTGTGATTGTTAACATCCGCCGCTATTATTATAGGGGCTGGAGCGCGTGGGTGTTTGGGCTTGGTCTCCTCTATTACGCTATCTTCCTTTTCGGAGAGCGGCTCGTACCTGTTTTTTTAATTCTATACTCGGTTTGTCAGTTATTTGTGAGCTGTTGGCTCTGGTGGATTGACTCTAGCTCCGTTGTGAAACTGTTTGTTCAGCTGTGCGTTTTTTCGTTTTGTCTTTGGCATTTTCTGTGATATTGCTAAATGTTTTATTATTGTATTTTCACTACTGTTGTTGTCTTTTGAACTCTCATTTGCATACATGTTGGTTGTTTATTTGTACACAGTTCAGCTATGGCTGAGGTACTGATATTTGCAGTAATGTTTTCTTTTAAGTTTATTTGCTCATCTGTATTCTCTCTTGTATTTATATACAATAATTTCACTCCACGGGCCAAAGTCGCTTTGGTCACTATACTATTATTTTTCTTCGGCACTCTTGGCATACGTTTTTCTTTTATTTTTAAATTTATAGAAACATTTGTGTTTCACTACTAAACTCTCATGGTCAACGTTATGAACAGTAATTACTAAACACGTCTAATCGCTTCACGAGTCGAATAGAGAATCCATGAACACACAAGGCGTGAGAAGTGGAATGCTTTGACAGACTTGTTAAAATCAAGTTGATGTTGACTGATAGGGTACACCATGGTGGAGTTCGAGGAATGAGGAGCGATAATACCTTTTCCTCCCTGATTGGCAAGTTATCTAGTTGCCATACAAGTTTGAAGGCCACAGGGCACATCGTACTAGTACTGTGATAATAAATGTCAATAGCGGGTTGATTATGAAACAACACGTTGTTCAAATGTTGGGCTTCGTTAAATACACCGATAGTGCCACTGATACTAATGTCGTGCACGTATTAGAATTTTAGTGAGGAAATGCCCGACTCGCAGCACAGACTTTCAACAGGACTAGTACGAAATGCACCTTTGAGCAGTCTGATGCTGGCATTGAGAATGACATCTATTTTTTCAGAAGAAAAGGCGATGCATCCGTAACCCAATTTAGACTGGACTAGAGCAAAGTACAATCCCTACAGGTATTCTCGATCAGCTCCACATTTACTGCTTGACAGACACTTGTTCGTGTTCAATGACATGCGACATTGACCCAAGAGGTGCATTATACGTCGACGCCATGTCAGGTAACTATCGTAATAAAGGCATAGGAATTTCACAACCGCATCTTTCTGTATTGCAGCACCGTACATAGTGAGACCAGGATACTCGCAGAGAAACTGTGTCATCAGCATTTTATAGACGGCGTTTACAAATATCAACAGAAGATGCGAAAGTGAAGGTGGATAACTCAACTACATATACATAAGCAATGATCAACAAAGTTGGGAAGATTGTTGGCGATGTCATTGATTGCGATCATAAAAAAATGTCACACTAATTGTGGAACCTTGAGGTAATCTATTTTCAAGTAAATAGGTATCGAACGCTTTCTCGAGATCGAAAAATACAGCAACGAGATGTTTGCTCTCCACGATCCTTGCCAGGTTACAATATGGGTATAATTATTACTTCGCGCCAAATATTATGATATTTTCAAGAATGCCCAATTCAATTGCGGTATCTCAGTATTCGTTCCTTCATTACCATAGTGAGGTGTCGAGATTCTGGAGCATCGAATACTGTAGTTGGAAAAGCCGGCTGGGATCTCTTAAAAACACTAAACCTCTCGATAAACGATAAAAACTCACTATCATGTAGAGTAGCTAACCTCTCGATAAACGATAAAAACTCACTATCATGTAGAGTAGCTAATGGAAATCAATGTCCTTGCCTAGGAACCGTAGGTTTACCAATTAGATTAGGAACAAAAATCCAGATTATAGAGACCATGATAGTTCTGGATTTACCACACGAACTTATCTTAGGGGTAGACTTTTGGCGCAAGATGAAGTTACTGCCCGATCTAACATCGAGTTCCTGGACTTTTCTTGATTCCATGTCCACCACGCCCCCGAATTCGTTAGTAAACCAGAACGAATTAGATGTACAAGAGAAACAAACATTACAGAGCATAATTGAAAAGTATTTTAACGTGATGAGTAAAAAACTAGGTTGTACCACCCTCGTGGAACATGAGATCGTGACGCACGCCTCCCCCATTAAACAACGTTACTACCCGGTCAACCCTAAAGTACAAGAGCACCTAGACAGCGAGTTAGATGAGATGTTAAAAGCCGGTATCGTTGAACCGTCCAAAAGTCCCTGGTCCAGCCCTGTACTCCTAGTAAAGAAATCTAACGGTTTATTTCGATTTGTCGTTGATTTCAGGAAAGTTAACGCCGTAACTAAACGTGACGCTTTCCCTTTACCCTACGTAAACTCAATCCTTGATAAGTTAAGAAATTCGCGATATCTGAGCTCGATAGATCTGAAATCGGCCTATTGGCAGATCCCCGTTGCCCCCGGAAGTAAGGAGAAAACAGCATTCACAGTCCCCGGACGCGGTCTGTACCAATTTAATAGAATGTCCTTCGGATTACACAATTCCCCGGCGACATGGCAACGACTGATGGATACCATGTTCGGGCCACCTTTCGAGCCATACGTATTCGTATACTTAGATGATATCATAATTACCACCCCGACATTTGAAAAACATCTGGAAATCCTAGAAGCCGTTCTCAACAAAATTCTCCAAGCTGGAATGACCATTAATACGGAAAAATGTAACTTTTGTAGATCTGAATTACGTTATCTCGGCTACGTTGTGGATAAAACCGGTCTCCACGTAGACCCCGACAAAGTCAAAGCCATTCTAGACATACCGTCACCAAAAAACGTTTCCGAAGTGCGACGCTTCGTCGGAGTTGCATCGTGGTACCGACGTTTCATTCCAAATTTCTCGACTACTATTGCACCCCTAACCTCGCTATTTCGAAAAACGCAATCCTGGAAGTGGGATGAGAATTGCCAAAACTCTTTCGTGAAAATTAAAGAACAATTAACTTGCGCCCCCATATTGTCTTGTCCCGACTACAACCTACCCTTCTTCGTACACACGGACGCCTCTGGATACGGGATTGGAGCTGTTCTAACTCAGATGGCCGGAGCTGAGGAACAAATTGTTTGCTATATTAGTAGATCGCTAACGCGACAAGAGAGAAATTAGTCTACTACAGAACGCGAATGTCTTGCGGTCATTTTCGCCATCGAAAAACTTCGCTCATACCTAGACGGCGTTAATTTCACAGTGGTCACCGACCATGCTTCGTTGTTGTGGCTAAATAACTTAAAAGACCCCACGGGTCGACTAGCGCGCTGGGCCTTTCGATTACAAGGTTTTAACTTTAACATTAAACATCGGAAAGGTAAGGAACACCTCCTTCCGGACCTGCTCTCTCGCACCGTTCCACTTAAGATTGATTTCCTGACTATGGACGAGGATAGTAAAGACCCTTGGTACCGTCAATTAAAAGAACGCATTCTAAACGAACCTCACCGCTTTCCCCGATGGAAAGTAGAAGACAACCAAATTTACAAACATACGTACAATCGTCTCTCTCAACAACCAGAGTGGAGACTGGTAGTACCCAAAGATTATCGGGCACGTGTCTTGTATCAATGTCACGACCGACCTACCTCCTGACATTTCGGCACTTTTAAGACGGTCAAGCGAGTCAACTCTCTATATTACTGGCCGAAGATGCGAGCAGACGTCGCCACCTACGTAAAGAAATGCGTAATTTGTCAAATGCAAAAACCACCGCAGCAGAAAATCTGTGGATTGATGGGCAAACGTCCCGCCATCACCCAACCTTGGCAAATGATTTCTACCGACTTAATGGAATTCCCGCGCTCTACTAAAGGACATGCTTACCTGCTCGTTGTTTCCGATTACTTTTCTAAGTTTGTTATGTTATTCCCGCTACGGAAAGCGATCGGGTCAACGATCTCCAAACTTATCGAGAACCATGTCTTCCTTGTATATGGGACGCCGCAATACCTCATATGCGATAACGGTAAACAATTCATCAGTAACGAATTCAAACGAACGATGCAAGATTACTAAGTTAAAGTTTTATATAACGCTAATTATCACCCCCAAAACAACCCCACCGAGAGAGTAAACCGCGTGCTCAAGACCATGATTCGGGCGTATTTGACGAATAATCACCGTCTATGGGACCAATGGCTACCAGAAATTGCTTGTGCCATAAATACTAGCGTACACGAATGTACCAATTACACCCCCTACTCTGTAAATTTTGGTAGAGAGCATATATTGTCAGGTCGTCAATAGGGGCGTGACACCGACAATACTAAAGTGATACCCCTGATTGATCGTTCTGAAAAATTAATTAATTTTGACCAGATACACCTAAAAGTACAAGGCGGCCTTCAGAAGGCGTACCACGCGAATAAACGCCAGTATGATCTACGACGTCGACCTCTCGAGCTATCCGAAAATCAATTAGGATTACGAAAAAATTATGTCCTATCTAAAGCTGTCGATTACTTTGCCGCCAAACTGGCCCCCAAATATACCGGTCCTTTCATAGTTAAGAAGAGATTATCGTCCACTACCTACAGATTGAAAGATACCCATGATTGCGACCAAGGTGCCTGGCACATTAAAGATTTGAAGACCTTTTCCGAACCGTAATCCACCACCTATCTAGCACACCCCGCCGTTACCAACGATTGCTTCCCGCTCTCTGCGATTGTTGAACTTCCTCCTTAGATTTCACATGAGGTCCGCCTTCTACTAGTAAGAGGGGGATTTGTAACGGTTTTTTTTTGTATTTGCCGCCTCGAGACAGAGATACAAACTGGAGGTAGGTATGGCCAACATTTTGTTGTACATCGACCGGTAAACGGCAGATTAATTAAGAGTAGTAATTAAGACTTGATTGTACGCGAGTCGAAAGGAGAGTGTCTCGATTCGTGGTCGCTAGCGGACGTGAAAAGAAAGACCCCGCCAGAGAAAGAAGTGAGTGAGATAAGTTGTGAGGTAGTGAGAGAGAAAAGTGTTAGTGTTAAAATATCGTGAGTTACTCCAATTATTGTTATTCTACGACCTATCGACGAGTGACCACGATTTACGCCGTTTGAAGCGGTGGATTACTTCGTAACCGCTACACTGATTTCTCGCCGCAACGTGGATTCATCTGGATCCTGATTCCTGTGAGGAATTCCCGTCTCGCCGGATGAACACACCACCTTCATTGTGAGGGGATCTTCGTAGACCACACCTCGACTTCTGGCTCACCACACTCTGATAAGTACTATTTTCTTGGTTTTCATCTTTCACCACGTGTTCAGCATCGGCAACCCGCCGAACTCTGTTCAAACTGCCACCAACTTGTGTTTCCCGGACGTCGGTAATACAGGAAACGATCGAACACTCTCGGGTGAGCGTACGATCTCTCCCGAATACGAATCACAACCCCCCACTACTCGACTTTGTCAGTTCGGTCAGTGACCCCTGTGCTACGACAGACACCACCCGGTTGTGTTAGTTAGTTAGTGTAAACGAAAACATCTCAATTTTGTTGTAATTTCGTATGTTAATCTTCGATGCCCCCTTTTAATTAGTAATTTCATATTTGATTATAATTGTCACACATTAATGTAGTAATATTGTTCTAGTATAAAATAACATTACCCCCCCCCCCCTTGGGCGAGCCATAGCTCAGCGCTAGCGTGGATGCGTCGTGTCACTTGCTTACGCGAAGACAGGTCTGGGTTAGCCCACCTGCCCCATGTCTATTTTTCTATACTGACGCACGCCAGGCTACCACTGAGTGTGATTCTCGCCCCGTAAGTCGTTTATAAGTTAGGTTAGTGTTATTATTATTATTATTATCATTATTATTATTATTATTATTATTATTATTATTCAGTTGTGTACATCTCTTTGGTGCACCCCTAACAAAGACCGTTTGAGAACGTCTCGCCTCTTTTTTTCTCTACGCGAATACAGGATCGGGTTAGCCCCGGCCGCGGGTAACGTTTGTTTAAGGACGATTCTCAGACGGCCCCATGTTAGCGGTCCCCACGATTTAAACTTATGTTATTTGTTAATGTTCTCGTCTGCCGATTATGTCGACTATGTATCTGTATGATTGGTTGTAACCTATCTCCAGTTTGTTGATTGAATATACGACTCGGCAAGTTAAATTCTACCTTGGTTCTATTGTTGATTATTTCTGTGTCCGAGAGACGGTTAACGTTCCTTTTGCCTAGTGACTTCCGTGAATCAATTTTACGATACTTTTAAGTCACCCAAAGTATCCTGGCGCCCACCTCGAGCTCCCGCCATCCGAACCACACCGTACGCCAGTTCGTACCCTCGTTGACTTGACTAGCTGGTTGCCGCTTATCACCCCAATGTGATAATGTACGAAATGAAGTAATATCGCCTTTTGCGTAAAATAACAAAAAAATAATTCCTTCCTATTTTTCTGCTGACCATGAAATCCATAAAAAGAATTTTAATATGTTTTTATAGAACATATTTCAAATGAATGGATAATTAACTTACAATTTCCACAACTTTCTCGATTAAAAGTGTATAAATCGAGAAGTTCGTGATTATCAATGCACACACCACAAAATACGTCTGATTATTTCCATATGAAACTACGCAATAATTTATTTATAATTACTGTTCATCAATTGTTTGAAATATAAATAAATTTAATTTAATATAGTTGTGGAAGAAATACTAATTTTTCTAATGATAAGATACTATTATTACATTGATAGATGTGCAATTCGATCTATATAGTTCAATAACATAGTTTTAGAGCAAAAGTGAGAAATTTGTCGCAAGATTTCAAATAAATACGTACTTAATATCGAGAAGTGTCAATCGAGATGTGAAATTTTATTTATGTACAAATTCCCACATATATATATATATATATATATATATATATATATATATATATATAATCACCTGAATTTCGGCAGAGTATTAATGCATTTCAGCGAATAGTACGTAATTCATTAATTTCACACAAAAAAAGCACTGTATTTATCACTAATTTAATATTTGACATTACAAACATTGACAGATATAACCTTTTTTTTGCATAGAAATTATATTCATTATTTTCAATGCCGATTCGCTCGAATTTCGTCAAAATTTCCATACATCTTGATGCAGAATTTTGTGAAGATTACAGCAATCATAACACGAATCGGTAATATCTACCGGAAATAATGAAAAACGCAAAATTTTTACTAATGGCAACCATGCCAAAGGTCCTTTTAAATTGTATAATTTCCTACTTTTCCGTTGATAGAAAGTGATAGATTATTCGACTTTTTTGCAAAAATCTTTGTCTACTTCATAGTGTTCATAGTAAGAACTTGGTGATATGTTTCCCCGCAAATAAGTGATAACGAATGATATAGTATGGGCTCGCGCTTCGCCCGTCAATAAGTACAGTGGTATCTCCATTTACGAGTGTCCCCACTAACAAGGTTTTCGGAAAGCGACCCGTCTCTCGGCCGAAGTATTGCTTCGAGTTATAAGCTAAAATTCGGGTTATAAGCTAGCGTCAGATCAAGGTCGTCATGGCATTCAAACAGACTCGCATCAAAGTGTTATAAAAAAGGCACATGGATTTATGGAAAGACCGTGTTTTCTATCTTTTTACTTTCATGCTTATGCGCATACGAAGTAGGCCACGTGGTTATGTAAAGCCTGGATACTGTCGCGGAACCACGTGTTGTGTTTGTCGTTGCCGGTATCGCCATTATTGTTTTTACGATTAGCCGATTACTAGTGCTGTATATCAGGTATTATTATTGATGTTTGTATTTTATTTCGTTATAATACATTTTTTGCGAATTGTAATTTTAAAATTGGCGCGGTTTTCTAACTAAGGTACCAAAATGTTTTTATCAATTTAACTTGTATACAAAATTGATTGCAATGTAAATTAAAAATATGTTCATTGTAGATTCTTTTTAGTCAGTTGTAGATCTTGAGAAGGAAAAATATTGAATCCAGAATGGTTGGAATAAATGACTATAGTTCAAGGTACTGTGAATTGTTTATTTCATAACTTAATCATAAAGATAATAACAGATATGCGACGTTTCGACCATATGGTTTTTGGTCATTTTCAAGCAAAGAACAAAATTCTGAAAAACACAAAATATCAATAGATACTTATACCAATGAAACTAAATTACAAAATAAAACATATATTTACCTGGTTCAAACAAACATAAAACAAAATCTCTTGAGAATATTACTGATAACGTACAAAAATATTTAAATTAAACTTTCCATATCATGTACGTAGAAGGGATGGGAGAAGAATGAAAAAAACAGAGTTAAACAAGCTGAAACCAAACAATGAACAATGTCGGTCAATCATGGAATTAAGAATTTGAAAAGGGCGGAACAATTTGAAGCTAAATTATGAAAATCTGTTTTATGATTAATCGAATTATTATTTATATTTATGTAAACACTTTCTAGAAACAATCTTTTAAACGTATTAGGCTCAAATTGCAAAATTTTAAGATGATCAAAGTCAATAGTGTGTCCTGAACTCAAAGCATGAACCACAATCGCGCCGTGGTTATTATTTTTATTAGTAAAATGATAATTATGTTGGTAGACTCTAGAATCAATATATTGGCAAGTTTCACCAATATAGATGGAATTGCAATCTGAACAGTTTAATTGGTAAATGACATTACTAAGCTTGTTTTTGGGAACCGGAGATTTTAAACGAAAGAAAAGAAAATTTATAGAATAAGGGTTTCTGAATACTAATTTTATTGCTAAATTATTGAAAATACTACGTAACAAATCTATAATTTTATGATGAAAGGGCAAAACTAAATATTTAGGAATATCAATGAAAATAGAAGAATTAATAGATGGTACCGGGATAACAATGATATTATTAATAATATTTTGAGGTGTATTAGCGAATTTAATCTGTCTATTACAAATAATTTTTAGAATTAAATCTCGTGGGTAACCATTAGATAATGAAGTTAGTAACTAACAATTTTGATCAACTAAACTAATAATAACATCTATTTTTTACTGTTTGGGGGAATAATCAAAATAAGGTAGGTAACGTACGGAAGAAGTTGGTTTTTTATACCAATCAATAAATAATTAATTTGTATTGAGAATGACAAATAGTAATATCCAAAAAATTAATAGAATAATTAATTTCGTTTTCCAAAGTAAAGTGTGGAGATGAATTAAAACTATTAAAAACTGTGAAAATATTATTAATCTGCTGTTCCGGTAAACAAACAAGAATATCGTCCACATAGCGGAAATAAAATAAACATTCAAATCATGTTGATTAAAGATTCTGGATCCAATAAATTGTAAAACCAATTCAGAAACAATAGGATTAAGTTCTGAACTCATGGGCACACCTGTAGTTTGAAGGTAAAATGAAGAGTTAAATTGTAAATAAGATTAATTAAGTACATAGTCAACGCAATATATAAAAATATACTATAATCAAAACTAGAATATCATTAATAATTTAATTAATCATGCATTTTAAGATAATGAATATTTATTCCAAAATGTGTTTTTTTTATTGGGGCTCGGGTACGGATTAATGGCATTTCAATTCATTTAAATGGGGGAAATTGATTCGACATACGAGTAGTTCGATTTACGTCAAGGAACGAATTAAGCTTGAAAGTAGAAGTTCCACGTTTCGCCCATGTGGTTTTGGTCATTTTCAAAACGAAAAAACAACAAAATATCTAAACAGAATGCATTATGAGAAAAATCACTAGCTAGTTTTAATGAATATTTCTATAACTCGAAGTCTCCATTTGTGGATAATATATATACATATATATATATATATACATATATATATATATATATATATATATATATATATATATATATATATATATATATATATATATACAGTAGAACCCCGGTTAACCGAGTCTGGATTAACCGAGTTCCGGGTTATCAGAGCCCAAATTAGCCCAACAAGATTTCGTATTATCCGAGGTTGCCTCAATAGTGATCCGGATTATCCGATTTTGCGTGATTCTTGCGTCCAGGGAATTCCCAATTTACGTGCCAGTTTCCATCACTCGAAGCGAAGTAGACGCGTGCTTTCATATGTGTGGTCCTGCAGTAAATTCGAGAGTGTCGTGTCATGCGCATCGTGTATTATAAATGTCCGTTTCGTCAATGCGTAAAATAAGAGGAAAAGAGTTGTCATATCCATTGTTCGGAGTTTCATAGCTCATATTTTTCTGTTTGCGTTCACATACTTTTATTAGAATTAAACCGTTATGAAAACTTCTATGCATTTCCTTTATGTGACTATAAAATTTAATCCAAAGTACGCATATATGTGATGCATTTTACCAAAATCCGGAGTATCCGAGTTTTCAGTTATCCGAGGTGGGTACTCCCCCACATTACCTCGGATAATCGAGGTTCTACTGTATATATATATATATATATATATATATATATATATATATATATATATATATATATAATAAGTTAATTATCGTTTTGGCTCTGGAGAGTCAAGGCATTGCTTCTATGTTTTAACAGGTACGAGATAAAAGTTTTAGATAATGAAGCAATGAAGCGAATAGCAATGCATGCACATTGAAAATAGACAATAGATGGAGTGTGTAGGTGAATATATTTTAATTATGTCCCAATTCACTCGGAACAAACAAACGTGCCATGTCTAAATAAAACAATAGCAATTTACTAATGGCGAACAATGGTATTGTACAGATGTTATAGAGTAATCTGGATAAAACCCCACTAATGTGATTTTTTTACCTCGCGAGCAAATTACTTGCTATTGCACGTATATGCCTTCGTACACTGCGTGTTAATTAATTTAATTTATACTTGATTTTCTATTGGTTTAATTTTTAAACCATCAGTTGAGGAAGTGAATTTCTCAGGATTATGGTCTATGAAAACCGAGTTCGGAATTTTTACTACATATAAATAAGTTTTTCTATTCATCAGCAAAAACGAAGATAGTGGAAATTTCAATTACGAGTATATAGTATTTTACCGGACTGCGCACAGGTATAATTCTGAAAGATTTGTTAGTCAACAGTTCAAGCACTGCGACTTTTAAAGTAATTTTCCAATAATTTACTTCGATGTTTTTCTGTTTCAATGTGGTATCTATATTATTTATTATTTGAAAAACCTTATTTAATTGAAATGAATATATGTAGTATTATTTTTAGTAGTATTAACTTTGATTTTATGTATATTTACATAACATACAAGTACAGTGGAACTTTTACTTACGAGTGTCTCCACTAACGAGTTTTTCGAGATACGAGCATGTCTGAAACAATTTTAGATTGTTCTATGAAACATTTAATTTCAGTTATATTCATAGACTGTTAAGCGTGTCTTGTACGGGAATATTTGTGTCTTTGACATAGGATTTTACGTCAACTAAATGTTGTCGTGTACAACAGTAAATTTCAGTACAAATAAGATGTGATTAGTCTTGAATATGCATTATTTCTTACTGTTCGGACCTGTGCTTGTCTGATTCTGGATTTTATATTGTCTTTTCATTTTTATTTTATTATTATATTTATTACTTCACCACCTTCTTGCCTAGGTAGTAACCATTTTTGTGTTCATAATCTCGTTTTTTTTTGTCTTAACTAATATCTGGACAACAGCAGCTGCTAATATCACTACCAATTCATTGTCTGTATCCATTTTAAAATGTTAGATTAAATGAACAGTTAGTTTAACCATTTATAACAAACGCACTGTTTGTATTGCGCAGAATCACGGGGCAATTTCTTTCATAGGATATATGCCCATGTAATACAGGAAATTTCAAGACATATGTGTTTAAATCAATCTTATTATTCTTCTTCTTCTTTTATGTCAAATTATATGTCAAATTTTAACACAAATATGCCCGTGTAAGACACGTTTTAGAGTATAATATATATGAAACAAATTGTGTTACCATATCAAAGACAAAAGTATTACTAAGTTGCCGGTTAAATTCATGTTAATCGTGTTTACGTTGTAACACCAAAATTAGATTCTATTATCCGCCTGACTGATTCTTACGGTGTTAATAATTATTAGTTTCTGTTACAATAGGATAACTTTACATATGTGGGCTTCATGAAGACAATGGCTTGCGCAAGTGAGAATTATAAGATGGAAGTTAATTAGTTATAATACATTAACAAATGTAATTTATTTGAAAATAACATCTAATTAAAATTACTAAAAATGTATCAAGGACTGGATTTATAATAATTTTATTTTGCATCAAGTTACAATACTATGTATAGTCTATTCGACTTTCATATTCCTGACTACTTAACTTGTTATAATTAGTGTATTGGGGGTGCTATATCCTAACAATACATATTTTTTGAAATATTTCAATAGATAATTAGCCCCAAATAAAATTGTAACCTTGTTCACTACTGACGAATGAATGAATCCCAATAGCCGCACTAAGCGTGCAGTATTCCACGGTATAACTGTTTTCGATACTACAGTATGATCTCTTTAATCCGAACTAATAATTGCACTGTTTATGTAATGTATGTCAAGATGGTATACGTAATATAAATAGCGGTTACTAAAATGCAGTTATTCCACCTCTGTCACTGTATACTGGGTATACTGATCGGAACAGTTACACAGTGGAATAATGCATGCTCGGCACGTCTGTTGAGATTCATTCTTTGGATTAGTAGTGAACAGGGTTACAATTTTATTTGGGGTTAACTACCTATTGAAATATTACAAAGAAGTTGTATTGTGAGGATATAGCAACCGCAATAAACTAATTATTACAAGTCAAGTAGTCAGGAACATGAGGATGAAACGTTCTATAGATCGTTCGAAGATATTTGGAATTGATCCACAGACGATTAACGCAGCATACTATTAACAAAGGATTATCCCAAATTGTGAGAGGTATTAAATGCATAAAGAAACAGAGATGTATTCAGAAATTTTTATTTGCATTTCTGTTTATTTCCACATAACTGCATGTCGAAATAATAAAACACAATCTGAATCGATTGATGTTATAACGGTAAATATTAATATCATAACAAAAACAAATATATCTCTTATATATCTTTTCCGGTAAGAGCATTACAAATTAAAATTATATCTAAATACCGCCAGTACTAGTTACTAATGGGCTCGCCTGCTGTGAAGTGTTTCATCCTACCTATTAGGAAGTCATGCCAATGCCAATTATCTTCGTATGCACTATACATTTCGAATCAGTATCGACCAGTATCATTATTTTTTAGTTCATAAGCTTACACATTATTCATTCATTGATTCATGTTAAGATATCTCACGTTCCACTTTATCTTGATGTACTACGAAATTGTAACATTCCTGAAAGTGTAAGTAAAATAAATATGTTTATTAATTTCTGTTGAAGGTTCCCCGTTAATTTAAACATCTCGAAGCTTACCTATATAAATTTCAATAACTTTGTGCAGCTTATTTGCGAATGAAAAGAGAAGATTCATAACAACGCCTTTATGATAATGGCAGAAAGAACAAGACTGACATTATCATCATCAATATCTGTCAAACTGGGCTTCAAACAATGCAAGAATTAACGTATTCCTAGTGACGTAGGGTTTAACTCATGATTAAGTGTGTCGCTTGCCTAAAATAACATCAGCCACTCCAACAACAAAATAGTAGGGTTCGGAATGTGACCCAGACAAAAACAATGTTATGAACCTAATTTGCCCACACTAACAAATATGCGACACAGAATCTAAGCATTTCTGAATTATTGCTAACGTTGACTATAGATACGTATTTATGAAACCAATAGAATCTGTCACAGATGAACCATTTTCTATTAAATATTTGCGACCATCATTGTCATAATCATAAGTAGCATTAGAATCAAAACACACTCATCCCTGTAGCTGATTTAAGTTCGTATGCGCAAGTTTAAGATTATCCGAAAAATAACGGTTTAAAGGTGGGATCATTTAACAGGATGGGATGGCGTCACTACAAAATCAAAGTTTCGTAATGATTATGGAAGATAAAATTTCCAAAATATTTTATTCGATATTTATGGAATAGTTTATGAAAATTATTAGGAACTATGAATTATGGTATTCCTACACTAAAGGTGGATTTATGCAACCTCAACTAAACTTACATTAGAATTAACATTTGCATCTTCACATTAAAACTAAGTAGGAGCATTTATGCAGACTTGCGCTACGCCTGCACAAATGAACAATTTTGAGTTTCACATATGCGATATAACAGTTTCACCTCTTTGTTTTTATTTATATAATCTTGTTGTCGATCCATTTTAACAAATTTAACAATAACGCGTCACAGTAAATTCAATACCTAACCTAGTAAACAAAGGCACATGAAAATTGACAGTCGTCGCAATCAACGGTACGTTTTGAGCTGGCGCAGTAGTGGAAAAATTAATATTTACTTTTCAAAGTTGGAAGTTGGTCATCTTTCTAGTTTAATGCTAATGTTAGTTTAGTGTTAGCTGAATGTAAAAGCACTCTATACTCTTACGTTCATTTAACTTCTTAATGTAAATGTTAATGTAAAATAAATTTTAATTTTGGCTGCGTAAATCCACCTTAAGTTAAACTATGGCAATTAATATTCAAAATAAAATTGATTTTTTCCAATTTATTTAAATATGGGGATATAGGTATTAATATTATACAATAATACTGTATTATACTGTATTATCCATATTTTTACTTCGTCTTGAACTTTAATAACCGAATACATATCGCCGCTTCCGAGTCCATTATAAAATCAGAGCATGTTATTGTGTTTTTTATCAAAATTTTTCAAAGAAATTGTGCGATTTAGTCGACTATTCATTGCTGTGTGACCGAGCGAAAACGTGACATGATTTATGTATAAAACACCAAAAGTGCTTCAGTTTAAACGTTTGATGTAAGGAAGAAACTGAACCACAAAATGGTGCGACTTCAATGACTAAATGTGTCAGCACCTGAGGGAATTCATGATAGATGTGTTGTCGTACTGACCTGGGGGCTTCTTATTTATTATTACTTCCCTTTTGTTGCACCAAAATATCGTCATGTCCAAATTCGCGGCACTGAAAAATTTATATGACAATCGGATATTGTATTTTCTTAACGAATATTTCTAAAATAGTCCATGTGAAATAACACATTACATACTCGTACATAATTACATGGCTGCTTTCATGATTCACGTTTTATTATCTTCAAATTCTTTACAATTTTTTTTCTAAAGGGCATATTTTTAATAAACGAGTTTTCTTCTGTATATTTTAATTAAATATAGACAATATAACTCCAGTTATCCGAACTCTAGTTATTCGGAATCGTAAATTCTCAGGATCACTTTGAGGAAATAAAAAACGTCTAAACAGCTGACTCTTACCGAAATGTTTAAGAAATGATAATTTATGTAAGTACATATTGTACACTTTTACTGTATTCTGTACAATTATTTTGCCTTTTTTAATAAATTACCTTTTTTCCATTGTTATAAAATTATCCGGATATTTGACAATCCGGATGGGGTCCGGTTCCAATTTATCCAGATATTGGAGTTCTACTGTACCTCCATGGCGGTCGAAGTGTTTAAAACTGACATTTAAACGGAAGAAATTATTTATTGTTTTCATTTAAATTGTTTTCCCAAAATAAAAACAAAACAATCCTTACATATTAAAAAAAAATAGGTTTAAATAATACATATAATTATAATGAATTAAAGAAAGAAAAAAAAACACACACTTTTTAATTATGCAAGCTAAAGTACACAAATAGAAAATCTTGCATGTTCATCTAGCAACTGAAATATGTATGTTGCATGTTTTTTCTTGTAAGCATGAAGTATAAAATAGACAATACAAAATAACTTAAAAGTAATATTGCGAATATTTGATACGCAAATATTTCGTAAATATGTGGAAAACTCTTTTTTTTTCTATTTTTATAATAAACACCAACGTCTGCAAAACTTATGCTCAATCTTTATAGCACATCTTCGAAAATCATACTCACGCTGTAAAAATGTATATAACACGCTCAAAAACCAAAGGCAAACATATTTGTGTGATGTTCAATTTGAGTCATTTCGAAGCGTTGAAAGAGTAATAAAAATCGATTAAGTTTTCTCTTCTCACCAAACTAAGAATAAAAATGTATCAACGAAGTTTTGTAATAAAACAGCGAGATAACAGCTGTTGATCTGGAAAGTTTATTCTGAAAAATGTTCCTGTAAACGAAAATTGTGAATTTTATCAGAAGTTTAGCCATAAACAAGAACAAGGCGTCAACAAGAAATTTCACTTTTGTTTTATTTAAGCGCGTGTAGTTTCGTTCAGCAGGCATTCGGCGTATCAGCTAAAACTAATACTTGGCTTTTTTCAGCTCATTTTATCAGCGTAACTTTCAACGTTATAGAATTGTGAAAAAGATAATTTCATAGAAGATACCATTTAGTTTTACATTGTCTCTACATTTGTAAACAATGCTCACTGGTGTTTGTTTGTTAAAGTAGAAATAAAATACATAATTGTCGAATTATAAAATGGTTGTAAAAGAATCTTTTTTCGCTAGATAATTTACATATAGAAAGATTTATTTTATATTTGTAACTAGATACGTAGTATACTAATTATTTGTTTTAATGGTCGAAAATAGACTTGTAAAAAAGGTTGAATTGTGCAAAACATTTAGTTATTCACCAACTGGAACAATAACACACACACACTCTACTGCCATCTTGAACACACTCTCTGCACATGTGCGAATGTCAGTGGCGTCTCGTTACATATTTTATTTAGTAAATATTGGAATTTTCTTACAATGTTTAAACAATAGTTGGAATATGTATAAGTGTAAAAATCTCAGTAATATATGAGCGCATTTACAAGAAAAAAATATTATTATTTTGTAAACATTAGAATTCCAAAAATGTGAGGAAAAAATAAATTTTAGGAATAATACTTGAATATTTATATACATTTTCCGCGTCATAAAAGGGTGCTTCGGAAGAGAGTGGACGATGGATGGTTAAATTATGCTCAGAGTGGCTTTATATTTACTGTGGTCTAGTGAAAATAAAATATGTTAATGGCCACAGAAGTTCTAGTATTTTTCTACAGTTCCAGGCGTTGGCAAGTGTGGCGAATCTTATTAAGTTCTTCGATTCGCTTGTTTGGCCAGCTGTGGCCGTGCTATATTTTAGACTTTATAAACCAAATTGGAAACGAAAAACAATTTTTTTTCAACTTGAATAAAACTTCACAAATGTTTACCGTGTTGACGTAATTAACAGTGGCACTGTATCTTTAATTAAGATTTCGCAAATAATTATTTCATACTCTGTATAAATTCTTTTAATTACTACTCGAGAGAATTAACTAATTTAAATTTAACATAAAAAGACGAAAATTATACGCTTATACGTTCCGCTTTATTATATTGGGCTTAGTTTTTCTGTAAAATACTGGTATAATAAGGTACAAATTAATCACTAAATAATTACGCATCAATAAATTATTTAATTAAATTCCGTCGATTATTATTATTGGAATATATTTACGGATCTAGCAAATGAAGAAATATTAAATTGAAGAAAAGTAATTTTATTTCACGAAGAAAATAGTATATTTCATACATGCCAGCAGTATTCACGCTTGTTTTGCTTGAATAAAGCAATTTCATGTATCATAAATCTAGACAAATGTAGCGCGACATTTGCAAATTCGACATAAGAAGTGTTAGTCTAAAAGTTCGTATTTCGTGTAATGTAAAAGTTGATAAATTCTAGGGTATGTTGCAAACTGTCATTATTATTCATAATTCAACTGAAATCTGATGTCATGCCAGATGCAATTTATTAGTAAACTGAAAATAAATTGCTATTTATTTATGTTTATATATCCCGGTTTAACTTTAACTCATTTATTCATTAATGTGAATATGAAACTTTAATACACAATTAATATAGGATATATAGTTTAAATTATGGCATCCGCACTAAATCCTGCACATTTCTAATTAAATTACTTATTGTACGAAACAGGTACATTAATAAATAATGACTTAGTGAATTATAAAACGATATCAATAAAATTCGGCATCGATTTGCCATTACCGGCAACACAAAACACACACGTATCCTCGCACGAACTAATGGTACGTAATACACAATGTGTTGTGCATAATAAAAACCAGTGGCGGACTCAGCACATCCTTGCCATTTTCTTAATGGCAGTTAATTATTCTGTAGCTAAAATAATGTATGTGAAAAGCACGTCTGTTTCAATGAACTAACCTTATGATTATTTTTATTTAAGGTTTTAGATGCAAAAACATGTCCTTGATGTAGCATTATTTTTAATGATACATTAATTATCATAGCTTCTATTCTTATCTTCTTCTATTAGTCATCCCCCTTTCGGGTTTATTAGGATTTAATAAGTTTTTTATAATAGACGGTAGAGATTTTAGTTTTGTTCAAATCGAATTAGAAATCTAAATTAGAGGAATAAAATATTTCTAAATGATGTTAATATACAAGTTAGTCAAAATTATATATATATAAGGTTGATTTTGAATTGCCTGAGATGACGACCCCTAGATGCGTTACTGGCAGCACTAGCGTACAGACAGGCAGCCACTGTTCATAAAACAGTGTGACGGATGGTGTTTTTGTACAGTGCATTTGACATGCCCCATTTTATATGTGGGATCTGTGCACGGAAGAACGTTCTAGCGTCCCGGCCAACCCGCCGTTCCGGATATTCACAATTTGTCTCCCAGTTTCTAAATTGTCTCATGCTACACTTGTCACCTCTGGTTAGAAAAATCTTTAAAATAAATTTCAAAATTACATTTCCACTGACAGTCACTTAGGATTGTATTTCCACATTGATTAACTGTATGTGCATATTTGTAATTAATTCTTTAACAATGCTTATATTTGATGCTCAAAATAATAGATTGGTAATTGGACTAATAATATGTATGATGTAATATAAATATATACAATTAGAATCAAGACAAGTAATTTTTATAATAAAAGCATCATTTTTTTATGTTATGCTTATGCATAAAAATATATCAATAAAAAGGATGATATATTGATGCTACATATATCACTACATAGAAGTGTGAAATAATATAATATCATTGTTAACAGCAGAGGCGTAGCCATGATTTTTACAATGGATGTGTGTTATTTTAAATTTGTTAAAAAATTTTAGTATGTAGTATAATTTTTGAATTACAACAAAAATTTATTATAAATGGACATTTCATATGAAACATAATAATAAAAAATGTAAGTAAAAAAGTAAAACAAAACTAAACGGTAATAGTCTTTTTTAATCTAAAAAAAATGCCTCTGAAATAAAAACAAATCTACAGTAAAACGTAAAACATACTGTCATTGTCATTCGGAAGATGAGAATCGCTATATTGACTGGGGATATGGAACTATTACACCACGAAAGAGACAGGCCCGAGGGTGATCCGCCGGTAATAAAATTTTCAAAAAAACACATTACATATTTCTTTTTTAAAATTATTTTTCATGTAAAAAAATCGCAAAACGAGATTTATATTACATTATGTTAGTTCTTAAACAATTGCAGTTAAGCAGAATTTTATTGTTTTACAAGTTAAATATAATTTAGTAATTCCTCTGTACTAAGAAAATAATAATATCTAATAACTAAAGTTTTTTTTTTATAACACAAGTATTATATTTTGTCTAATACTCGAAACAATAATATTTAAAAAAACGTTCGTTCAGTGGATGTTTTTATACTAATACCTTTCTGAATAAATCGAATTCGGGCAAATATTTCCTATGAAAAACTTTAGTACAAAGTTTGAAAATTCGGTTCTGTCGGAACGCATGTCACCTTATTGGAACACATAAAATACTTTTAAATTATAAATAGGCTTCGTCACGTGTATTAATACCTCTAGTCGTATTGCCGTCAGACTTTCAAGCATTTGTTTTAATGTTAGAATTTTACATACGGACTTTTACGACTTTCCGTTTCACGTGGAGGGTGCGTACACATCCAAACATCCCCCTTGGCTACGCCAGTGGCTAGCAATAATAATATATTGGTATTTAGTTTTCTTGTACTTAATATTTATTGTATTGTCTAACAAAGTATTAAGTAGGTAGCATTTAAATGTTACTGTCAAGTCCGTTTGATACTAATTTTTTGTTTTACCATATTGGCGTGTTATTACTTTTTCGTGTCTAGTAGTTATAAGGGAGAGTCTTGGTCGTTCTATTGAAAGCCATACCTAGAAAATTGAACATTTACACCTGTGACTGAGTTCAAATATTGGAAAATGTACAGAGCACGTGTGCTCATTACTGTTGTTAGTTATTAAGCAATAGTACTCCACTATGAAATGCATAATTGCAAAATAAAACGATAAATAAAATAAGCAATAATATTAGAGTACGTACTAGAAATAGATTCAGCAAAAAATTATGTTGTAATTTATAAATATTTCCACATTAATGATATACTCTATTCCACAATTTATACCTGACTTCTTGATTTATTATTTAATTTATTGAGTGTGTCTCACTGTTCCTATTCTCATTTGTTCCCCGTCTCATTTGTTCCCGGTCTCACTTGTTCTCATTCTCATTTGTTCCCCGTCTCATTTGTTCCCGGTCTCACTTGTTCTCATTATCATTTGTTCCCCGTCTCATTTGTTCCCATGCACCTCCCACCATATGTCTATGTTTCGGTTGTCGCACTTGTTCCCATGCAAGGTGACAGTGACGTGGAGCATTTTGCAGTGTGCACCAAACAATGAGATGGAGGAATTGTAGTTTATATGAAGTAAACCGTTTTATATAGCTTGCTTCGCTCGGATTTAAAGATACATACTCCTGCCCGCCGTGACCCGTCCGCTCCGCGGCTCGCATATATAGTGGCCCGCCTGCCTTCGGCGACTCGCACTATTCGCGTTCAAGAGTTTGTTTGACAAGCATTGGGATTTTTTTTCAGTTTGGGAACAAATGAGAATGGGAACAGGTGAGACAACCCTGACATAGAAATGTGGAGGGAGGTGCATGGGAACAAATGTTACGGGGAATAAATGAGAATGGGAATAAGTGAGATGCTTCGTTATATCCTAACAGTACAAATTCTGTGAAATATTTCAATAGGTAATAAGAGCGAAACAAAATTGTAACCCTGTTCAATACTGATCTCAGAATGAATTCCAATAGTCGTACCGAGCGTGCAGTATTACACTGTATAGCTGATTTTAGTAGGTATAGCGTAACAGAAGTGGAATAAGTGCATTTTAGTAACTGCTATTTATATTACGAAAACCATTTGGACATATTCGTACATTACATAAAATCTAATTTTATTATATGATATAATATATAGTATACTGCACGCTCAGTACGGCTATTGGGATTCGTTCTTGAGATCATAAGTGAACAGGGTTACAATTTTGTTTCGGTGTTATTATCTATTGAAATATTTCACAGAAGTTGTATTGTTAGGATATGGTACTCCCAATAAACTAATTACAGTCGAACCTCCATAACTCGAACTTCTATAACTCGAATTTTCTCTAAGTCGAAACTAATCGAGTGACAATTGCGTTTACGGAGCAAATTACATGCAATTTTACTTCTATTACTCGAATTTCTCCATAAGTCGAATAAAATGATTGGCACGTGCATTCCATAAGTAGAATTTTGAAGAGAAACCCTTGTTTGTAGACGATTTTTTGTGTGTGCTTGGTTCTTTTTGTTTTATTTTACACGGGGAGTCACTTTTCCCTTGTCACGAGTTGTAACGTTTCAACGCAAATAACTGGTTTATAGCTGCACTCACTCACACAAAAACACGCCCATATCTGAAGCTGCGTTTTTTCGTATTGAGTTTTTAATTGTTCGAGGAAGTCCCTATTTGTAAAACGAATACATACACATTTATTCCTTATAAGTTTGCTGGGCATGAATGGGAACGAGGCATTTTTTGGAGAAAAATGTATGAAATGAGGAAAAGACCTGGTTTATAGCAACACTCACTCACACAAAAACACGCCCTTACCTCTAACTGCCATTTATTTAAATTGAGTTTTTACTTATTCGGGAAGTCCTTATTTGTAAAACAAATACATACATATTTATTCCCTATAAGTCTGCCGAGCATGAACGGGAACGAGGCAAATTACTGAATTTTTTTTCCTAAATTAGTATGTACTCCTAGTACACGATTTGGATTCAATAAAACGTGTGTAATTAAACCACTGTAATATCTTTAAACAAAATCGCTAGTTTTGATGAACAGTTCTATAACTCGAACTCTCCAAAGTCGAATTTTTTTGTGGATAATGATGGTTCGACTGTATTACAAATCAAGAAGTCATGAATATTTCGTGGAATAGGGTATAGTAATTAGTATAGTATAGATTTTAAAGGAACCTTTGATACAAACAAATCATGTCAAGTTCTTAAAAGTGAAAGAACTACTTCGGAAGAAAATAATTACTTTGAAGTAAAATGTACATCATTTATGTTTACTGTAATAGTAATTCGTAAATGCTTCTTGTTAGACTCGTAAACAAACTGCGGCTAAACACTGGCTAATGATATGTTTTATTCCCTTTCTAGAATTTTATAAGTTAGCTTTATGAGAGTTCATAGAAATGGTAAATAAAAGTAAACAAAGCAAATGTCAATTATTTACATACACAGTTATTGAAATTTTTACAAAAGATATTCAATACAATGCTTTGATGTAAGAAAATATTAGCGTGCGCAATATTCTGTTAAAAAGAACATAGCAAACAAGATGTATAAACAGGTTTGTAGAAGATTAAACTTCTTTATGTTCATGTTTTACGTGCATCAGGTTAAAACTAGTTTTGCAGAAAGCTTATATTAATAATGCGTATCTAAACCTTTTGTTTCTCTGTATACAAAATGTGCCTTTTGTTTCAAGCAAATTATTATTCTTTTCAATATTTTCTCATGTTTCATTAGTTTTTCTCTCGTGATATACACAATTCTTTCGAGAAATAAAGTGATTTCGACTCTGCTTTCTTAAAATAAAAGTTTGCCGTCTCGCGAGACAATATACTCTAAAGATAGAATTTTCCCAGAATATTTGCCAAAGTTATTTACTTTATTTCAGGCAAAATATGAACTTATTTTGACAAGTAGAAAATTGAAATAATGTTATTTCTTATTTCAAGTATTGCTCAATTGTAATATACAATATTTTTCTACAAATTTTACAATTAAAATTGTACGAGTAAAACACGTAATTCTAAAAAAAAAAAAATAGTGTGTGTGAATACATACTCACTCTTATATCATGAACCTCAGTATTTCTTACTTTCTTCCATAAGTGACAATACCTCATGAAGTAGTCAAAAGAAATTCGTCAGAATGTTCAAGGGTGCTGCTAGACACCATCTGTATAAAAATAGGAACTAGATATAAGTACAGCAGTGCATTTTTAAGCCAAAATTACCGGGCGACAAAGCCCAAAATGATTTTACTGATAACGAAATGTTAAAAATTTTACTAATAAACGGCAAATTATTATCAATTATATTTTTACTAAAAAAAAAAAAAAAAAAAAAAAAAAACGGATTCACCTGAAATTGTTGTGTTTTTGCCAAGAAAGTTCTTAATAATGATACTTATTTATAATTGAAAGAAAAGTATTATAGTATATTTTTTATAGGTAGCAGCTATGTATATATCAATTTCAGTGAGAGGGTAGTCCGGGTGCTCACCCCCATAAAGAAAATTTTGATAAAAATGCATAACATATTGCAATTTTAAAGCTATTTTTTATGTAAGAAATATTGTGTTAGTTCTTAAGAAAGTGCAGTTAGGCATAATTTGTTGTTAATGCCTGTCGGGACAAATTATACTTACACCATCCAACGGCCAAAATACAATTTTGCGTTCTGGTGCACAACTATGAGGAGTAAGAATTATAAAGGGACACTAACTTTGAAAAATATAACGCGATGAATTTACCAAAATCTTTGTCGCTTAGTACATAAAAATTTCAATCAGTGGGCGATTCATTTTCACTAGTTCAAAAATGCACTGAGGTATAGGGTATATAGTCTATACCCTCTTACTTTATTCTGAAAGTAACTTATTGATAGCTGTCAGCATTTGTAAATAACTGTCAATCATTTTATTTCTTTTCTTAACAAAAGTAAAGCCGATAATATAACGACAATTTTTATAAAGTGTATAAAGTCATAAAAAAAAGTATTATTGAGAAGCCCGGCTCTTTATGATAAAATGATGTGTTTATAAATTCATACGAGTCAAATGTGTAGGAAAGAGATAGCTTGTTTTGTTTATATCGTGAATAAAATGTATCTGCTGTGACGTCACACTTATAAGGCAGGCGGCCGTTTTTTTTAAATTATGAGTAACGGATCCTTTTAAAATTTAATTTAAGTAGGTACTTACAACTAACATATAGGCTATTGTTAATAAAACAATTTTTAACAAACAGTTATTTGTCGAGAAAATTGTACATCCAACTGTACATATCATCATAGTATAAGATAGCGAGTATGTTAGATAAGTACAGAACGAGCGAGATATATTGTTCGTCACGTGACTTGAAAATTTCCGTATTATGATCAAAACTATCTTCCACCGAAATAAAAGTATTATTTGTTGCCTGCGTGACCTTCATCTCAATAAACACTTTTGTTTTTGAATCAGTGACAGCTTGTGTTTTCATTTTATTGACAGATATTTTCAAGTTAATTAAGTAATTTTGAAATTAGACTGCATAAAATAAATGTATTGAGAATGAAGGAAGGTATTTTGAACATCGGTTATTTCTTAGCGATCGCTAGATCTGAAATGAGCGATTCTGTACGTTACTTTGTCGCTTGTTTGCCTAGCGACAGCCGCTTATTTGTTTATTTTTCAGCGACAGCTCACTGGCTGTCTTTTAAGAATTAGCGATCGTTAATGTACCGTTCATTAACGATCAAAATCAATAAAACGAACAAATATCTATACAAATAGTTTGAAATACAAAACATAGATATTCAAACTTGTATTAGTGCATTTATTAAAGAATATCGAAATATATATTGCACTATACTTATCTAGTTTAGGTGACAATTGCGAAAACAACATCGCCGATTGTGATACATAAATTTACGTTGAAAAATTAAATTTCACTATTTATAAAAATCGTTTTAACTTGAACCAAATGCAGTAATGCTAGAAAAGTTACTGTAATTCCTGTTGCCATATCTCATGTTCATTATGCTAGTTTTTTGCCAGTGATTTGTTGGTTTAAAATATAATTTTTATTAAATCAACGAATGAATCTACATACATTACAGTAAGTCAGTGACGTTATACATTAGTAAATTAAAATATGAAGATGTAATGAACACTATAGTGAGTTACAAGCGATTTTTATTATCCTCTTGGACAATTGTCTTTTGAACACTTCTACATATAAGTAAGATTCGTCACTTCGCACTGTATCACACGAAATTTTGTAGAAAAGCCTATAGGAATTTTCAAATCAAGAATCAGATATCCTCTAAAACATCATGCTTTGCGTTAATATTCAATTAACACTGGAACAATTATACGTGTCTCACTGCATTACAATTCTATTATAACCTAAAAACATAACCAATATATATTGACATAAAAACAATTCAAATAAGTTTACTTACTAATTTCCATTATTTTCGTTAATTAATTAGTCATATAATTAATCAATTATTTATAATAGATATACTTAAAATAGTTGAATTTGTTTATTTGACATTTAAGCAAGATATCTAGCGATGCTTCGTTCATACGTATCGCGAGTACGCGTAATTTGTAAACTAGCGACAAGTCCGACGACAGGTAGCAACAGAATCGCAATTTGTTTGTTATCGCTAGAGCAATCGCTAAAATATAAGCGATCGCTTGAAATTAGCGATCGTTAGAAGTTAGCGACAGATGTACAGAATAGCCCCGATTACAGCAGAACGAGGCGGCACGGACAATTAATCTCGATCGCTCTGTATAATTATTTAAAACACGTTTTTCTTTCTTATTTTCTTGTGTTACCAGTCATAGTCTAAATAGTCAATAAGTTTCTCATTATATTCATAATGTTCGATGCGATTTATAATATTTATTGACGATATTTTAAAAAGGATAAAGGATAAAACAAGAAAAGTGGAAATAGGAATAGAATCATAATAGCTAAATGCGCATACGATTTGGCAATAATTGCCGAAAGTGAAGAAGACCTACAACATAACATAAATATATGGAATGAGGAGCTAAGGGGACACAACATAACAATAAATGAAGACAAAACAAAAATCATGGTGACATCTAGAGAGGATATAGATACAGAGATAACACTGAATGGAAGAGAAATAGAACAGGTAGAAACGTTTAAATACCTAGGCTCAATGGTGAATAACAACGGAGGGTTAGAGCATGAAATAAACAACAGAATCCAATCAGCAAACAAAAGTTACCATGAATTAAACAGAATAATGCTGTACAACAAAAGTATAACGAAAGGAACGAAAATGACACTGTTTAAAACAATATACAGACCTACATTAATATACGGAAGCGAAACATGGATAGTGAACCAAAAAATAAAAAGTAAAATACAGGCGGCAGAGATGAGATACTTAAGGAGGGTAGACCGAATAAGGAATGAACAAATTAAGACAAGGTTACGAACAGAAAGTGTACATAATATCAGAGAAAAAACAACTAGCATGGTACGGACACTTAATAAGAATGTCGGAAGATAGGCAAACAAAAATAATATGGAATGCCAGAATAACAAAAAAGAGAAAAATGGGAAGACCGCAAAAGACATGGGATAACAGCATAGTGGAAATTTTAAATAAGAACAACATCAACACGCAAGAAGCAAAGAAGACTGTAAAGAACAGAAAAGCGTAGAAAGAGCTAATAGATAAAATTTATTTTAAGACCTAGGTTAAGATAAATATAAATCAGGAGGTAAAGCACTGGTCAGGAACCCCCGCACTAAACTTGATGGCACTTTACTAACACTGTAGTACATAAGCAGCATACCGT
Organism: Carabus problematicus; assembly: GCA_963422195.1. Lineage (NCBI taxonomy): Eukaryota > Metazoa > Arthropoda > Insecta > Coleoptera > Carabidae > Carabus > Carabus problematicus. The sequence continues at coordinate 10,538,442 of OY728585.1, read as the reverse complement.
GTTCATGTAATGTCTCATGTCGAGTGTATATCAAAAATATAACTCACAAATTATGTATTTTGTAAAAAAAATATTACTGCAAAAAATACTTAGAATTAATTCCACAATTAAACAATGTAAAAATATAGTGTTCCATTTGAAAAAAGAAAGTTTACCCAATTTGCACAATAAAATGAACATTTCGAATATTAAAAAAATATGTAAACCATAGCTTGTTTACAATCAAAAAACTTTTGTACGAAATTTTTTTTTAAATCCTTTACGGTATGAGAATTATTTAGGTGTTCCGGTAATTTTGACTAATCAGTCTAGCTGTATGTATAATAATAACAAGCAGATATAAACAAAAATTAGTAAAGAAAGAAAGAAAAGAGGTACATGCATCCACAGCTAAGGAACACTGTACGCGGGGCGAATAATCATTACCGATTTTTATAGGATAAGAATATTTCTGATTATCGAATAAACATTTTATTAAAATGTACGAATACATGTAAGATAATACATGCACCCTTTGCAGTCCTCCTGAAACCGCTTCCCCAGTTTGAGAACCACTGGACTAATCAATGCATTAATTCACGGGTCGGCAATCTGTGGCCCGTCACATGCTTTGATGCGGCCCGCGAAGTAATAATCAAAATAGGTAGTAATAAAAAATACAAATTTTAGCTAAAAAAAAAAAAACTCAGCCGAATGGATATTAGCTCAAAAAACTTCAGACAAAAAATATTACTTAAAAAAACATTCAGCCGAATGGATATTTGCTAAGAAAAAAAATACAGCTGAATATATGGCCCATTTCAGTCGTTGTGGCCCAATGTGCGGCCCCGCCTGAAAATATTATTGTTTAATTTGGCCCGGCATCTACAAATGGTTGCTGACTACTGCATTAATTTATTAATAATAACTAGCGATTCGGACCGTCGTGTGTGAAGTTAATTACTAGTATATGTACTATACAACCAACTTTGTATCTGTTATAAAGGGTCTTTCAACAAGGACGACATGATTTTAAAATGAGATAACACAAAATAGTTTTAAGATGCAACCATATTTTGTTTAAATTTTGGGGCACAAACGTTGTTATGTTTCGGATTGTCAACATTAAAAAATCTGGTGTGGTCACCACACGACTTTCTTATACTCAATTTAAATTGGTACATATTTGACATTTCAAATGCGTAGTTCTGTAAATATTTTGTCTTTGTTTTGTTTTCATAGCATATATGATATTTTAAATACATGCCAATATATAAATACGTTTTACTCAAAATTGCATAATGATAGAATATTTTTTCTTAAGATTATTGTTTACTATAACTTTTATTCAAAAACTTTTTCCATATCTCTTTCAGTTTCTCCAATAATTCGCAATGTTTGATTTTAATGTTCAGTAAGCTTCCTCTTCCGGTTGTGCGATTATGCTGGAAATCTAATCAGCTCTTCGTATAATCAATAAACTTTTAAATAAGAAGTTTCATTGATAATGACACACATCCGCACACACAGACGTCAGTGTGAAATAGTCAAAACGTACCCAGGGAAACTTAAAACATGTATTTCCATCAAAATCTCGCAATCGAAATTTTTCATCATTCCTTTATACTATGCATAAGAAAGTAAAAATTGCTTAATCCGAGAAGATGATTTTTTTTATTATTAAAATTAGAATCGATTTCGAATCTTTCTCGAGCCCAATAAACAAACTACGATGGTCTATGTAGTTTCTTCATCTTCAGTAAACACAGTCTTATAAGGATGTAAACCCAAGTATTTTCGCAAAATACTCCAAATTGTCGCTGGTGAAATGCTCAATTCTTGTTACAAGTAACTGATAAATTTGCATATTTTTAACATTAGCACTTAAGGCAGCAATATTCGCTTCACTTCTTTATTTTGATATCTTAATGGTGCTCTAGCATCGTAAAGAGTAAAATCTTTTTCGAGCATTGCAACGATTCGATGAATAATCGATTATGTGGACCATAATTTTCATGAAATGCACATTTATTATTCACCAAAGAATGATTATTTTATATTTTTTTTTTTGGATAATTATCAAATGTTCTGCAAGTGTGTCTTTTGTATATTGTAAATAGGCTGCCATAACATTTTAAAATCATATCGTCCCTATTAAAAGACCATTTAGTTTCGGAGAATTCGGTGGTGAAATATAAACTAGGACAATAAGAAGTAGTATTACATATTGGTAAAATTTTATATTGAACGAATTTGATTCAAAAACGCAAAAAATTCTTCAAATATGTAGAAGTAGATGTTCATTCGCTAAATTCTATTATCATCATCACAGGCCGCTGGTTTACACGAGGTAGAAAAAAATTGTCTCTTCTACTACAATCTCAGTATTTAAACAGATAATGTAATCAATGTCAAGTACCGTAATTTTTTATCTTCGAACCCAATGAACCTACTCAGCTTAAGCTGGCAATATCCCTTAGATAACTGTGAATTTCTTTAATCTTGAAGCATATGTTAATCATCGTGGCTTCAGTATAATATGCCAGTCTGTTGTCTTCTTATATAGATTGTATAAAACGTCATATTATTGTACATAATATTTTAAAAATTATCTAAGAGAAGATTAAATTTCATAACAAAAATGCGTTTAACATTCTGATTTAATCAGAAATATCGCATTGAATATGATTGAAAGAAGCGGGATATTATATTTGATGCACATTTCATATTGAAGAACTTACTGGTCATTTTATAGTATTGCCATCGACATTTTTGGCAGGTTTATTGAAAATGTCGATCAAAGTAAATAACTGGATAACTGAAAATAATATACAATTCAAGATACTGCACAACTTTTATAGGTATATTGTTTTCCAAAATTGTACATCATAGAAATATTTCACTCAGTATTATGTTGTTTCTGTGTTTACCGTGGAGAATGGCAAATATGTGATTTTGTACTTAGGCTTTTAATGGTAGTGAGGCATTTACACCCCAGGGTCGAAATAAAGCAACAATTTTCCTAAGGGAGTTTTTATTATAACAAAGATTTTTGTATATAAATGTATGTTGTCATGGTACGTGTTGCATGGAAACGTTCCCAAATGCTTCTACATATTGCAATTTCGCTAAAATTTATTATAATTCTTTATTTGTGAAATTAAGTTTTTCTACTCCAGATCGTGAAAAAAATAGTAACCACCATTTTCCCTCCATGCATTTGTAAATTCAAATTACACTCCAGTGAAAATAAGACGTTTCTCTCCCTTGGTGTATAATGTACCATTATATACCGTATTAAGCCAAATATAACACGATATGATATAACTAATTATTTTTCATTAAAAATTGAGTTGCGCTAAATTCGAGGTCTAGGTAATGGAATGTAATAACCCTTCTTATTAGTACGCCCATGCCACCGCCCGACTTAAATACGACCATAATGACGTGTCTATTTTTTTTAAATATCTTTATGAAAAATGTCAGTGTCACGTTAAATTCGGTGGTCGCGTTATATTCGGGCTTATACGGTAATATTTCTTTAGATGCTTTATAAATTTATTTTTACACTAACATTGAGCCGGCATAGTTATATGTATTTCTTATTTATTAAACATTGCAACGTTTTTCAATTTGTAAATTTCGCTTTATTGTAAATTAATACGGTATCTGTTAAAAATTGGAAAATAAATGTATTACACTTGATTTACAAATTCTTGTAGAAACCCAAACTATAATGTATTCTGAAATAATCTGCTTAATAAGAGATGTTGTACAATTCCATCAATTATGCAAATAGTTTTTTAATTTCATTCAATAATTTAGGCATATTGTGAAAACAGATATATCAAGTAGCATAAAGAGTAAAAGAATACATATGTGCTGATAGTAATTACTTATTGTACGATGACAAAAAAAAAATAGTATTTCAACTTTTATACTAGACGTATGCACTTGTACTTCACAAATGATACTTTATTAACAGGATCAATGGCATGTATTAAAAGAACTATCGAACACTGTTGGAAGTAAAAAAAGCTTTTCCAGAGGTGTACATATACGGAGTGGTAGGTTGAAATTTATTTCTTTGAAATCTAATTTGTAAGTTATTTTTCGTAAGACGGATGAAGTTGCCGATAGCCTGAGAGTGCTGTATTGATTGTGGCTGAAGCTGCAGCTTGGATGTTGGTGTTAATACTTTTCAGCGTTGGTCCTGTCCATTCCGCTTCGATCGGAAGCCAGGGGTCAAAAGTAATGTTATTGACAGTGCTTCACACTAACGAAGTTTGCATTGGTGCGTGTGTGAATCTATGTGACAAGCATGTATAACATTTGTACCAGGAGCGTGCGCATAATATTTGATCCTCATTAACTGGAATGGCATGATATTAGTGAAGTATTTATAGATTTATAGTTCAGTATTGTATTGTTTATTAGGATTACCGTACAATTATAATCTTCTAATTGCTTGTAGTTCGAAGTCGATTGTAAATTTACAATTAAAAATTGATGTTTGGTTATGTTTTAGTTAACAACATGGGATCTGTTGCATTTTGAATAAATGTTAGACTAAATGTTATCAGTCGAGCATAATAATTGGTCAGAGAGGGATACATTTCTCTCTCTCTCTCACTACGTATAGAATGGAGTCTCTTATCATTATGTAATGATAAACACTGTGATTATTTTTGTTTCTTCACATCTGTCATAAAATGTAATACATATTTTAAAGTTGGTTTTTTCGATAAACAGAAACAATTTAGAAATTGCATTTTTTTCAGTCTACAACTTTATCCGATATACTTTTCCTTTACAATTATACAAATATATGCACATTTATGCTATGACAATATATTATATGTCAGATACTTCTCACATAAAGTCATAAAATAAACAGAGACAGGAATACACATTTGTTTTATTTGTTTGCTTCACCGCTTCACCCTCCGCTGAAAGTTGTGTGTTGCTGTTTCAGTTCATAGAATTCACTGGTTTAGCCAGAATCACTGTATCTTCAGTGAACCACATTAATGTATTTGACCCTATGCTAAATGCTACCATTTTGATTCCCAATGCACTTGTAATTACAATTTGATTGCGTGCAATATACATGTTTCAAAATGCCTTGTAATGAACCAAATTATAATGAAAGGACTGAAAAGAATACACGATTGTTTAAAATTTAAACTTTCCCAAATAGAAAAAAATATTGACAGAAATAATCCTAGAATGGAATTTCAACCCAATAGTTTTTTTTTTGTATAATTTGATATTTTAAAATTGGTTCCCATTGAAATGTTTATATATTAAAGTAATACATATATGTTTAACACAAATATATATATATATATATATATATATATATATATATATATATATATATATATATACCGGGTGTCCCAAGAAATCTGGGACATAGGGAATTAACATGTAAAATTGAAAAAGTTGCGATTACTTCTGTATTATATATTTTAGAGCTCTGAAATTTGGTACAGGTGCAGGGATAGGTTATTCGCATTGATTGGTATTGATTAAAATGTTATGAGTGCTCATAGTTCTGATAAAAATGCCTTTAAAAAGTAATAATTAAAAGATGCAGCTTTATATAACATTTTTGCAAAAACTTATTTACGGCGTTGCTAGCACAACGATAAGAAGCTTATTTGGTAATTTAAATAATTTATAAATGATATGATTCGAATCTCCAATACACTTTGGGTTTTTTTTAAATTTTTAAAATAATTTACATAGAATTTCATTTATTTAAAAAATAATTATTTTATTTATACACATAAAAATGCCTGTAATAAATATTCAAATAAGCTCCCATTTTCTGCGAGACAATAACCTAGTCTATCATAAAAATTAATTCTTACATTTTTAAACTGTCTAATATTTATTTTACACATTCCTGAATTATAGCATTTTTTAAATCAATTGTATTTAGGAATGTATACCTATAAATAACTGATTTCAAATGTAGATTAGGTTACGCATTTTTATGTGTATAAATAAAATAATAAATATAATAAAATAAATGAAATTGTATGTAAATTATTTTAAAATTAAAAAAATAGTATATTGGAGATTCGAACCATAACATTTGTAAATTATTTAAATTACCAAATAAGCATCTTACCGTTGTGCTAGCAACGCTATAAATATTTTTTTGCAAAAAATGATATTTAAGGTACATCTTTTAATTATTACTTTTTAAAAGCATTTTTATTAGAAATGTGAGCATTAATATCATTTTAATTAATACCAATCAATGCGAATAACCTATCCCTACACCTGTACCAAATTTCAGAGCTCTAAAATGTATAATACAGAAGTAATCGCAACTTTTTCAATTTTACATGTTAATTCCCTATGTCCCAGATTTCTTGGGACACAAGGTATATATATATATATATATATATATATATATATATATATATATATATATATATATATATATATATATATATATATAAGTATCATTAAACGTGTGTTATTTTTTTCGCAAATAAAGAACCCGTTTATAACGAACTTTCGGGTATAACGAACCTTAATTTTTATTATAATCGCAAAAGTTTTCGGTTATAACGAACTTAAAACGTCATTTTACCAAACAATCAGGGGATTCTTCGAAATCTTTCAATTCCGCATATGTAGGGTCACCGTAACAGTTCTTGCGGTACTTGTGTATATGTGATTAATTGTATGAAAAAAAATTATCGGATCTTCCCGCGATTGGAGCGGCCCATGTAGAAATTTCAACATGCCCCACATGGCCTGTCCGCCTCTGTTCACTGTATTTAATGTGTTAAAGAAGTACAATTATGAGTTACGCAGTTTTGAAGAAAACAAGTAAAGCTCTTACTTGTAATAAATAAAAATCATATAAAATAATAACAAATATAAACAAAAGTAAAATAAACGATTTTTTAAATAAGATTCATAAAAATTATTGTTAGTGTACATATGTATATGTATTACAAACCAATATCTAACAAAATTTTGAACAAATCTGGATTTGTCTAGTTTTGCAAAAGAGTTCTTCATATTATATATCTACTTGAAACATGTACCTATGCATTAACAAAAATAATGAATTTTTTATGTTTATCGTCTATTACGAACTTCGCTTATAGCGAACTATTTTCGTCGGTCCCTTGAGGTTCGTTATAAGCGAAGTTTACTGTATATATATATATATATATATATATATATATATATATATATACATATATATATATATATATATATATATATATATATATATATATATATGTATATATATACATGTGGTCACTAAAATAGGTACTGGCTATAATTTTATGAAAAAAACGTATTTTTGAAGTTTCTGTTTTTCAAATTCAATTCCGTGGGTTAATTTATTTAGGTACAACTAACTTATTAATATTATTAAATAGTTTGAGTAGATGGTTCAATATTGACGTGGGTGTGAAACAGGGTTGTGTGATGTCTCCTTGGCTTTCTAATTTGTATATGGATGTTTTATTGCGACGAGCGTTAGAGTGTACAAATGATGGTGTGAAAATAAGTGATTTCGTTGTGCCTGCATTAGCATATGCTGATGATGTGGTTATTATGGGTGAATCTGAGGAACAATTGACGAGAATGATTGAGAGTGTCAGAAATCAGGGAAAATGTTTGAATTTGATCATGAATGCTTCAAAATGTAAGATTTTAGTTTTTGAGAAGGATGAAGTTACGGAATGCAAGATTAGCATAGATGGTGAGCAAATGGAACAAGTTAATGAATTTATGTATCTGGGATGCATGTTTTCGAAAGATGGACGGATGAATGCTGAAATTGAAAGAAGAGTGGTTGCAGGTAGAAAAATTTTGGGCGCTTTGGGAATGTTTGCTAGAAATGTGAATGTATCAAGAGAAGCTAGGTTATGTGTGTATAATGGTGTACTTGTGCCATCGTTGATGTATGGATGTGAATGTTGGGTATGGGATAACCGGAATAAAAAAAGGGTAACTGCGGTTGAAATGAGATTTTTGAGAGGAGTGTGCGGAGTGACTAGAAGAGACCGTATTAGAAATAAAGTAGTGTATGATGAATGTGAAATTAGTAAAAATGTTGTGAAAAGAGTGGCTTCAAGTCAGCTGCGTTGGTTTGGACATGTGGAAAGAATGTCAAATGATAGATTGACTAAGAAGATTTATTTGGGTGAAATTGAAGGAACACGATTGCGAGGAAGACCGAGGAGTAAATGGATGAATATGATAGAAAATGTTTTGAGTGAACGTAAAATTATAAGTAGAAATAATAGGAGAGCATGTATGACAAGGTGTATGGATATTAACGAGGCGAGACAGTTATGTATGGATAGGAGTATTTGGCGAGCTATTGTTAGAAAATAAGGAATGAAAGGCAGTTTTTCATATATATATTTATTTATTTTTTTTTTTTTCTTTAGTGATTGTAGGAAATAAAGGGCTGCTACCCCAGTAATGGGAAAGGCGTGATGTTATGTATGTATGTATGTATGTATTAAATAGATAAAAATAAAATAACGCTAACAAAAGTTAAATAAATATTTTATATAACTAATATCCACTATATCCTCCCCTGTTTTGGATAACTTTTTCAATTCTATTTGGCATGGAATTAATTAATTTGCGACAAGTCTCTATTGGAGTATTATACCAATTTTTTTTTGTATTTTTTGCCATAATTCGGCCTTACTGTGATAGGTTTCCTTTCCAATTCTTGTCTTAAGATCTTTCTAAAGGTTTTTTTATTTGGTTAAGATCAGGTGATTGACTTGGCCATTCCATTACCTGAATTTCATTGGTCTGAAACCAATCCTTTGCTGGCTTCGAAGATTGCTTGGGGTCGTTATCCTGCTGGAAGAGCCGCGGAAGTGGCATATTATCTTCAGCATAGGGTAACATGACATCCTGCAGTATACCTTTGTAGACCTCTTTAGTCATAGTGTCACTAATCAGATGGATTGGTCCAACTCCTTTCCAGGAGAAAGATCCCCATACCATTATATTTCCGCCACCATGTTTAATGTTTTTTTTTGTGTAGCGGGGATTAAATTCTTGGGCTTTTGGACGTCTTACATGCCTTCCAGCATCATTTCCAAATAAATTGATCTTAGTCTCATCACTCCACAGTACATTACATTATAAAAATTTTGTATATAAAAATACAACAAAAAAGGTTACGTACCTATTTTAATAACCACATGTATATATATATATATATATATATATATATATATATATATATATTTATATATATATATATATATATATATATATATATATATATATATATATATATACATATACATATATATATATATATATATATATATATATATATATATATGTATATATATATATATATATATATATATATATATATATATATATATATATATATATATGGCCACTTCCCCTTTTAGTTAGGATTGACAAATTAATTAAAACTGTATTGTGTTGCTCTGTAAACAAAGATTTTATTTATTTGTTACAAGTTTAAATTATATTATTAACAAACACTCTCACCTGTAAACAAAGAAACGACATTTAAAGTTTATTATTTAATATGTAAATTCCCTTTTAGAAAATGTTATTATTTAGTTATTAATCAAGTTTATATCATACATTAATTAATTATTTAAAACTCTGTTCCCTCTGCCGAGTGAAGCCATCATTACTTTACATAGCAGAGCGCGGCAATATTCAAATCTAAAGAAATACATTTACTTTACATCTCCCCCCCTACGGGTGAAAAAAAAATTACAACATTTCTCTCTTTCTTCTGCTCCTGCCTATTCTCCTCCTACTTCTGTTTCTCCCTTTTCTCCTTCTTCGAATGTAGGGACTGGAATAAGTTTTGTGATATGGAAAAGATTCGATTCTGTTTTTTTGTGACCTATGTTTATTTTGTATATTGAGTCTGAAATTTTTTTTTCGATCTCATAAGGTCCAATTTTTAGTTCATCTAATTTTTTCCTGTTTAGTCTGTTTCCATTTTCCACGTAAACCATATCTCCTACATTAAATTCATGGTATTTACGATTTTTATCAAATAGTGTTTTATTGTAATTATGTGATTTTATCGTGTTTTCAAGTGCTATTTTTCTGTCTCTGATCCAATCAATATTTGTCTTTTTTCTCTTAAGTTCCTGCGGTAAAATTGTAACATCTGTACCGTAAAGAAGATACTTTGGTGCAAAGCCCGTGACTGAATGATCTGTATCATTATATTTATTTACGCATTCCTGAGCTATTGTTGTCCAGGCTTTTTTTCTTCCTTTTTCATTTATCTTGCATCTGATTTTGTTTACTAAAGTTTGATTTAGCCTTTCATTTAGGCCATTTGAGAATGGTGCATTTACTGCAGTGAAAACTATTGGTATCGATTTGTCATGTAAGTATTTCTTGAATTCTGTCGAATTTATTCCTGGGTATTGGTCTGTGAGAAGCATACCAATGTCCTCCGTTTCCGTTGTGTTAGTGACTAGTTTAACAAAATCATTTGCACTCTGAGTCTTTGATGTTAAATAGAATGCATATCTTGTAAAATGGTCTACTAAAAGATGTAGGTATTTTTTTGTAGATCTTACATACATACATACATACATACATAACATCACGCCTTTCCCATTACTGGGGTAGCAGGCCCTTAGTCCCTACAATCACTCAAAATATTTAATATAATACAGAAAACTGCCTTTCATTCCTTATTTTCTAACAATTGCTCGCCAAATACTTCTATCCATACATAACTGTCTCGCCTCGTGAATATCCATACACCTTGTCATACATGCTCTCCTATTATATTTGCTTATAATTTTACGTTCACTCAAAACATTTTCTATCATATTCATCCATTTATTCCTCGGTCTTCCTCGCATTCGTGTTCCTTCAATTTCACCCAAATAAATCTTCTTAGTTAATCTATCACTTGACATTCTTTCTACATGTCCAAACCAACGCAGCTGACTTGAAGCCACTCTTTTCACAACATTTTCACTAATTTCACATTCATCATACACTACTTTATTCCTAATACGGTCTCTTCTAGTCACTCCGCACACTCCTCTCAAAAATCTCATTTCAACCGCAGTTACCCTTTTTTTATTCCGGTTATCCCATACCCAACATTCACATCCATACATCAACGATGGCACAAGTACACCATTATACACACATAACCTAGCTTCTCTTGACACATTCACATTTCTAGCAAACATTCCCAAAGCGCCCAAAACTTTTCTACCTGCAACCACTCTTCTTTCAATTTCAGCATTCATCCGTCCATCTTTCGAAAACATGCATCCCAGATACATAAATTCATTAACTTGTTCCATTTGCTCACCATCTATGCTAATCTTGCATTCCGTAACTTCATCCTTCTCAAAAACTAAAATCTTACATTTTGAAGCATTCATGATCAAATTCAAACATTTTCCCTGATTTCTGACACTCTCAATCATTCTCGTCAATTGTTCCTCAGATTCACCCATAATAACCACATCATCAGCATATGCTAATGCAGGCACAACGAATTCACTTATTTTCACACCATCATTTGTACACTCTAACGCTCGTCGCAATAACACATCTTGAGCCTCCAAAACCTCCAATTGTGTCTATTGAGATTATTTCGAAAGGTTTTGTGGCAGGACCTAAGTGAGACATTAAGCCAAATTTAAAATTTCCTCTTGATTTATTTTTTATGCAGATCTCACAACTTTTACAAATTTTTTTAATGTTTTTTGTCACATTTTTCGCTGTATACAGTGGATTGATCTTTTTTTCCATTTGTTTAATACCAATATGGCACAGATTCTCATGTACACTTTTTATAAGTCTCACGCTGAGCTCTTCTGATAGTACAATCTTTTCTCTTTTCCTAATTTTTTTATAATAGACGTTATGCTTTGATATTAATCTGTTTTTATTATTTTGTACATCATCATTATTTTTTTGATCTGTCAGGATTTCATTAAGTTTTATTAGATTTACAACTTTCAATTGTTCTTCTTTATTCTCATTCGACTCCAAGACTGGGTTTCTGCTTAGACAATCCGCTTCAATATTATTTTTTCCTGGAGTATATTTGATTTTAAAATCATATTGTGATAAATAATATGTTAAATGTCCTAATTCTTCATCGGTCCTTGATTTGATGTTCATATTTTCTAATGGTTTATGGTCTGAATATACAGTGAATGATTTACCTATGAGCCAATATTGCCAGTATCTCACTGCTTCTGTGATGGCTAAACATTCCAAATATATTGCTCTTTTTTTCTTCTGAGCTTCATTTAGTTTCTTCGAAAAGTAAGCCACTGGTTTTTCTTTTCCATGTGGCTGTGTCTGTTTCAAAATGGCGCCAACCCCTTCCAAAGATGCATCTGTATAAATATTGATCGGCAGGTCTGGATCGAAAATTTCTAGAACCGGTTGTGAGCACAACAATTCTTTTATTTTCTCAAATGCTTTTTGACAGTCTTCGGACCAAATAAACTTTTGATTTTTCCTCAGTAGATTATGCAGTGGATCTAGGATTATTGCAGTATTTGGTATATATTCGTGATAAAAATTGATCTTTCCTAGAAATTGCCTGATATTCTTCTGAGTTTTTGGAATCGGGAATTTTTTTATTGAAATCAAATTATCTCTTATCGGTCTGATTGAATTGTTCTGTATTACATGACCAAGATACTTTGTTTGGTCTGTTGCAAAAGTACATTTTGTAAATTTCAATCTGAAGCCTTCTTTTTTTATTGCTTCCAGCAATTGTGTTAAATGATTAATGTGTTCAGGAAAAGTTTTAGAGAATATGAGAATGTCATCAATGTAGTTTACCGCAATATCGGTAAGTTTATACTTTCTTAATATGTTGCTTAATATTCCCTGAAAGATTGCTGGTGAGGTTTTCAGTCCAAAAGGTAGGCAGGTCCATTGGAAATGTCCTTCTTGTGTTACGAATGCCGTCTTTTTCCTGTCTTCAACTCGTAGAGGAATTGACCAAAATGCAGAGTTTATATCCAGTGTTGAAAAAAATTTGCAATTCCTCGTCTTCATCATTAGGTCTTCAATGAGTGGAAATGGTTGAGCTTGAGGTACTACTATTTTATTCAAGTCTCTGAAATCTATGCATAGTCTGGATTTTTTGTTGTCTTCTTTCTTAAATGCCAATGTGACCGGTGCTGCAAATGGACTGTAGGATTCTTCTATTAGGTTTTTTTGTAGTAGTTTTGATATTTGTTCTTCTATTTCTTTTTTATCTTCTATGGTGCATCTGTAAGGCCTTTTACTGCAATATCTGTCTACTAGTAAGTCTATTCTCGCTTCATATTCATTTACGGTGCCAACATCATATTTGTCTTTTGCAAAAGTTGGTTTATATTTGTGAATCACTTTATCTATTTCAGATTTTTGATGAAGATCTAAATGATCTGTTTTTATTTCAAAATCATCTTCTTTTACATGTTCATTAAAGTTTACTGTGCATCCTTGTGTAGCATTATTAATTTTTGTATCTGGTTTTTCAGGATTTGTTTTTGTAATTGTAGAAATTTTTTCTACTTTTGTTTTATTATTATTCAAATTCTCTTTTTGTGTTATTTCCAAATTTTCATTTTGGATTAATTTGAAACTTTTTATGATATCTAATCCAATCAAAAATTCGTATTTGAAATTTTCTTGATCCATAATGTATACATCAGCATTTTTTTCTATTTCAAAAATTTTTATTTTCAAAGTTGTCAAACCACTTGTTTTTTTAACACCATTAATTGTTACTAAATCTGCTTTATTCAAAGTGATTCCTTGCTCTTTTAGTTTCAATAACTTAGAATTAATTAAAGAAACATTCGAACCTGAATCATAAATTCCAGATATTTCTAATTTATCATCCAATAGTAGTCTGACCTTTATTAATGGTGTTACTGCTCGTTTTTTTGATCAGTCTCATTTAATTCAGCTTCTATCACTGAATTATTTACATGTTTTATAGAATTTTTCTTTACCTTATCATCCTCTTTTGTTCTAAACCAGCATGCAGCTTCAGAGTGATAACGAGTACCTTTATTCAATTTTTCACATATTTTGCATGGATTTTTATCTTCATTTCTACTATTCGTGTTCAAATACACATTCTTTTTTTCTCCCCAACGAATTCTTTTTATTTACCATGTGTTCATACTTGCTAATTTCATTAAATAAGTCTACTGTATCCTTTAGTGTTTCTCTATCAATTTTATTAAGTATGAACTCTGGTAAACCGGCTGCAACAAGATCTACCAAAGTACCTGTGTCAATTGATCTTCTCATATCCAATAACAGTTTCTCTTTTCTCATGGCATAATCCAACAATGAACCATCTTTGTATTTATATAATAGTGCATAGATGACTGGGTTCCATCCCTTGTTTGCAAATGATTCGCAAAATTTGTTTTTCCATAATGCCCATTCTGAATTTATTGTTAGTTTTATAATCATTGAGCTGTACCAATCTGCACACGGCTTGTCCATAAACAATCTGAGTATTTCAATTTTTTTTTCATCTGTTGTCACATTGAAGCGTGTACATTCTTTTTCAAAAATATCAATCCATTGTTTTGCATTAGAATTTTTGCTTGTGAATTTTTCGATCACAAATTTTTCTGCTATGTGTTTTAAACTTTGCTGTCCATTAGCCTGTGTATTTTCCACAAGGGTTTCTAAGATTTTTTCCCAGGTACTTGTCTCTTTTGGGTGAGCAGTAGCAAGTTGTTCTTTATCTATTTCTTCCAAAAATTGGTCTTCAAATTGTAAATTGCCATCCTCATCTACGTAAGTTTTGTCAAGTTCATCTGTCATTGTTATCCAGATTCTTCTAATTTGATACCTTTTTTTTAAGCTATTTTTTATTTTGTTATAAGCAGCTGTTTTTATTATTTCCTTGTGATACACAGCTGGTTGTAATTCGTCTGGTATTGCATAAATTTTATTGTCACATGTGGCAATTGAGGTTATAGAATAAACATTTGATTTTCCATCATTTGCTGGCAATAAAGTAAATTCAAAACGAAGTTTCTCCATTTTGACTAAAAATGTCGTTTTATAAGGCCACTTCCCCTTTTAGTTAGGATTGACAAATTAATTAAAACTGTATTGTGTTGCTCTGTAAACAAAGATTTTATTTATTTGTTACAAGTTTAAATTATATTATTAACAAACACTCTCACCTGTAAACAAAGAAACGACATTTAAAGTTTATTATTTAATATGTAAATTCCCTTTTAGAAAATGTTATTATTTAGTTATTAATCAAGTTTATATCATACATTAATTAATTATTTAAAACTCTGTTCCCTCTGCCGAGTGAAGCCATCATTACTTTACATAGCAGAGCGCGGCAATATTCAAATCTAAAGAAATACATTTACTTTACATATATATATATACCTATATGTAATGATTCTCCTTGTAGCTAAATATGATTTTCTCTGAAACACGTGCTCGAAAAAGCGAGTTGTAAAAGCGATCTAATGCTCACTTCACTTTTAACAACATAGCGCTCCGAAAATAGCGATATCAAAAAGTGGCCGTATGCTCACCCACTTTTTGCCCGATAAAAGTGCACTATTTGTGCAAATATGAGGGCGCGTGCATAAAAGTGGTATAACCCAGTTTTACTGGTGCATTTACGATCGTTTGACTATAATTTGACAATTTTAATTGAAAATATGATATAATAAATATTATAAACGATATAATAAATACATGTGTTGACGTAGAGAACTTATTTAAATAATAATGTGAAAACAATTGCATTATTTGTTTCGCATTGTTGCATTGCGTTCCAGTTCATTATTATGTTTAGACGGGATTTAGCTAGTCTTAAATAAACCTGTATGCTTTTATTGTCCCACAAATTCAATCCACAATTTCTTTTCGCCCTTTGTACATACTTTGCTTGTAATTTCGACATATACAATACAACAAAAGGTTAATTCGATGATATAACTGTTAATATATCTAGTATAACTCATTCATTTACCACGTTATTTATTTACAATACATATCAACAATATGTCATTTCCAAATAAACATAACGAAATAACTTAAAATTATATCTCCTTACAGTTTACTGTATCACAACACATCACATAAACGTTTGAATTACACTAAATTAGAAAACTCCTATTTGTTACATTATAACAATTACAAATAAATAACAAAAGCAATATATATGCTGTACATATATGTATGTATTTGCCAAACAAAGATTTGAATTGGAATAGATTTTGACTGCACTACTTTAGAAAAGTGCTGAAAAAGCGAGGTGAGGGCTTATGCTATTCAGAGAAGAAACAAAAGTTTTATTGAGATCTGTTCGATGAAAGTAAGCATGGCTTTGATGGAAGGGTATACGAGGTGTGCGGTGTATACCCTGTGCTAAGTTTAAAAGAATTGCGTATACTTTCTGTTTTTAAGATTGATCTGTATCAAAATAATAAATAATATAGATACCATATTGGAACAGGAAAATATTACAGTAAATTACTGGAAAAAAATGCTTTAAAAGTCAGTGCTGTGTGCTAATTATTCAGAATTATACTTGCATCTGAAGATAACATTTAATCAATATTATCTAGATGACATAATACTGTGCTAGTTATTAGTAGTGATTATATACTCAATTAATCTATTTTATATATGGATCATATTATTTCTAGTGATAATTCAAGAGTGATTTGTATGTCTCAATAAACATTTAAATTACACTAAATTAGAAAACTCCTATTTGTTACATTATAACAATTACAAATAAATAACAAAAGAAATATATATACTGTACATATACATATGTATATGCCGAACAAAGATTTGGATAGGAATAGATTTAAAAAAGAAACGTACAAACTGGTATTTACTGTTCATATCCATGTTGCACAAAGATTTGAATTTGAATAAATTTGAAACTCGTACTTGTATCTGATTGGTCGTTGACGATACACAGGTCTGATAGCTAACGTTCAGCCGTACCTTAGTTGGGTAAACAGTAATTTAGATAAAAGCGGTGAAAAAGTGAGGTGAGCATACGAAACAAAAAAGCGCTTTTGACTGCACTACTTTAGAAAAGTGCTGTAAAAGCGAGGTGAGCATACGCACCAAAAATGTTTCCTATAGATATATTGTTATATTTAGGTACATTTCTACATCATTTACTTTATATTTAATGAAATATTTCACCTTGCTGCTTAAAAGTTAGTGTTTATTATGACTACATTATATGAAGCGCTTAAAGTTTATTTTGCTAAACATTGTCACGCAAATGCTGTATATTCTGGTGTAATATTATACATACAACTTTATTATTACAAAATTTAAAAACATGTTTTCGAGGAAAATATATTGTTCAATTCGTTTACTTGATTAATTTTTATGGCATACCTACTGTGTATGCATTCGTATTTGAAAACAAATGTTTAGAAAACGTCTAACACAATAGCAGCGTTAGCAGGAGTTCTAAGAATATTTTAAGCACTGTCAGCACGCAAACAAGTAACAATCGTTATCCTCTTATTCTACATCTATGAGAAAATTGTATGTACAGCAGAAATAATACAATAGATGCTAAAGCGAAAATAAATGAAATAAAAGTTGGACGGTTTGAAAATAACAGACAAATAAAAGTTTACTGGAAAGACGTGTAAAACAAGAATCGATGCACCCAGAGGAACGCGGAAAAAGAGGCGAGCAAAATTATGTGGAGCAGAGAAATGAACATGACACTTGGCATAAAGAGGCAAAGATAAAATTCTGTGAAGAGCACTCCAGATAATGTTGAGGATACTTTACGCTTAAAAGGGATTATTTTACATATCAATTATGTAAATTGAACTTTATAATTATCGATTCATTAACAGAATAAAATGTTAAAAGCATTCGTGTCTCATGGGGAATGCAAATTTTTACTCGTGTATTAGTTCATATTGGATTTTCGATAGAAATTATTCAGATATCAAGAAATTACATGTATCAAAAACTTTATATTTATGTAGCGCGCGCAAATGTGCTGTGCATTTGTATAACTTTAAAAGTAGTCATGCGTAATGTAAAAGCGTGCTAATTTTTTTTTTAATAAAATTAATTGCATCAGTTTTTTATTATATTATAACCTTGTATGCCGGAGATAGTAAACACCGCAAAACAGCATTCACATAAGTGCATGTAACAAAAAAAAAATACGTAGAAGACAATACAAATTTTCTTGACTTGACTTATATTGTAATGTCAATATACCTTTCTCATACAGAATCAGCCCGATTATGGTGACCATTGTATTTGAAACAATATTGTATTGTATACGATAATTGTATTGAATACAAGAAATCTTAAAATTGGTAATATGGTGACATTGTATTCTATACAATATTGTAATTCATTACAATATTGTATAGAATACAATTGACCTTGGAAATCGGTATTACGGTGACCACTTAACGATTGTAAGCTTTACAATAATCGTATAGATATCTTGTATTCATAACAAGCCGTTCGAGCACTTGTTAGCACAAAAATCGTATATTGTATTGAAGTTGAGACGAAGTTTCTGTGTGAAAATGGCACATGACAGTTTTATTTTGTTAACCGAAGCACTTGGAAATGATGAGGAAAGATAAGTAAATGTTTTTTTCAAGCAATATTAAAATAAAAAATTTCTTAACCACATTTTTACAAAGCAATCTTATGTTATTTTTGAATTGTCACAACATCTGAGAGATTCATATCCAAAAATTTGAAGTTCAATTTTTAAATAAGTACCATAGTCAATTTTAATTCATTAATTAATATATATATATATATATATATATATATATATATATACAGTAAACTTCGCTTATAACGAACCTCAAGGGACCGACGAAAATAGTTCGCTATAAGCGAAGTTCGTAATAAACGATAAACATCAAAAATTCATTATTTTTGTTAATGCATAGGTACATGTTTCAAGTAGATATATGATATGAAGAACTCTTTTGCAAAACTAGACAAATCCAGATTTGTTCAAAATTGAGTTAGATATTGGTTTGTAATACATATACATATGTACACTAACAATAGTTTTTATGAATCTTATTTAAAAAAATCGTTTATTTTACTTTTGTTTATATTTGTTATTATTTTATATGATTTTTATTTATTTAAAGTAAGAGCTTTACGTGTTTTCTTCAAAATTGCGTAACTGTACGTAATTGTACTTCTTTAGCACATTAAATACAGTGAACAGGGGCGGACAGGCCATGTGGTGCATGCTGAAATTTCTACATGGGCCGCTCCAATCGCGGGAAGGTCCGATAATTTTTTTTCCTACAATTAATCACATATACACAAGAACCGCAAGAACTGTTACGGTGACCCTACATATGCGGAATTGAAAGATTTCGAAGAATCCCCTGATTATTTGGGAAAATGCCGTTTTAAGTTCGTTATAACCGAAAACTTTTGCGATTATAATAAAAATTAAGGTTCGTTATACCCGAAAGTTCGTTATAAACGGGTTCGTTATTTGCGAAAAAAATAACACACGTTTAATGATACTTTATTTCGTACCTTATAGATTGGTTCGTTATAACCGAAAATTCGTTATAAGCGGGTTCGTTATAAGCGAAGTTTACTGTATATACATATATATAAATCTCAAAATTCTACATTGTTAAATGAACAAATTTATTTAAATTATTCAATTCTTTTTAAATGTCTAAATTAAATATTAGTTGCCATTGTAAATTTTTAATTGTACTTAATGTACTTGAATGTATAACTTTTATTATTTTATTTATATTTTTTATTCCTAATGACAAAATGTCGAAACATGTTGAATAAATAAAAAATATAGTAGTAAAACAAATTAATTTTAATTAAATAATAATATAATGAATTACTACAAAGTTGAAGAAAAAACTATTTCATATATATATATATATATATATATATATATATATATATATATATATATATATATATATATATATATATATTCATTTCAAATATAAAAATCAACATTATAAATATTATTATTATTATGTCAACAACTATCAAGCCAAATAGGTTAATTATCGCTGTCAGAACTTCCAAAAGTCAACACGAAATCAGTGTTGGTAGTACTGATTTTCTAACTTCAGTTCAATAACGATTACAATATCGTAATGGATCCGATATTGTATAGAGCGCTTTACAAGGTGGTCACCGTAATAGCAAATCTTTACAATATCTTACAGCACCTTGTTTTCACACTTGTAATGAATATGATATTGCTTTGAATGCAATGGTCACCATAATCGGGCTGAATATATGTACAGAAAGGGGCGACTTGAAAAGGTTAATAATTAATTATAATATTTAATTTTGTCAAATAACATACATGCCATATTCAAGTAAATCGTATAAAATTTAAGTTCTCAGAATAATATCCTCGAGGTAAACTCCTCTGCATACAGACATTAAATTTATCTAATCCTTCACATATATTTACCATTATGCGGCGTCACATGTGGAAAGAACTGTCGCCATTGGTTTTCTTTAGATGATGGGATTATGATAATGCAGTGGTATAACATGGATAAACACCCTGACAAAAAATACGTTATTGAAACTAATATTATTAAATTTTAAATTATGATATTCTATTAGCTAATTCGTCAGTTAATAGCATCAGTATATTTTTAAATCTTGGTTAAATTCTAATTTTTCTATAATACCTTAACAACTCAAATAGGGGATACTTGACTGATAATGTGACATGGATAATTTCGTGATAGTGTACCTAATGATTGAAAAATCACGTGTTTTGGTCAATATCTGTATGCCCATTTTCCATTGAGCAAATCTTGCCAGTCAAAATCAATTGGCAAGTAGCCAATAATGTGCAAAAGAAATTTTATTCTGTTTTACACTGAGCAACACGCATGTGCAACATTTTTAATATTTCACCTACTACTAACCATGTACCAACATTCTTATAACGTACGTGTGTATGAGATTTACTTCTCGTTAACAAAATGTGATACAAACTGTAACTTCTAACCTATACTTGAGGCAAACATCTAACAACTTTTCTATATCACTGTTTAGAATTGAACGAAAACAAAATAAAAAATTAGTTGGTATGAACCTGACGGAATAAAAATTATCAAATTTTACAAAATCTTTCACGTTACTTGTTCGTGATTCTTGTAAAAAATAGAACATGTTTTATTATGTATTATACTACGGTGTGCCGATATGACAACTCACGACACTTCAATACATCACAGATTAACTCAATGACAGATCAACTCAGCGACATTTCAACAATTAAACACACAATTGATGAATATCAATCCTGATCAAATTTTAGTGGACTTCGAGACGACTGCGATATCAGCATTTTAGGTATTTCCAGGTATATTTAAGAAAAATGAATGTCATTATTATTACGTATAATAGTATCTAATGTAGGGTAGAACAGAGTAGGGGTAATGTATTTTTAGGGTAAGCAGGATTTATAGCGACATTATCACGAATATACAATATGCACAGTATTCAGTAATGGACAAGAACATTACAACTTTCAATAATAACAATCATCATATGTATATAAATCTAGTAATAAAGAAACGATTATTTTTGCTTAGTACAAGTACCACTAATGCGAATGTCAACCAAATTAATATCGATCTTCGTCTTCAGTCTTCCATTTCATATCAATGTACGAAGTTTTGATGAAACTGTTTAAAATTACGTAGTGTCTTGCCATCTGAGAGTTTCAAAACATTGTTTTACTTAAAGGACCAAACCTGAAAACCCATCCTACCTTGTCCTACTCTACGTTCTTTTATATTTTCGAATGTATAAGTTGTCAATTATTAGTATCTACTCTGTGTGCAAATAGCTAATTATTCATATCTAAAGTACGTGCAAATAGGCACATCGATAAGATAATCTAAACCCTGGTCCAAATCAAAAACATGCACGTTAAGAACGTCCGTAGTTTAAGGAATAAAAAATCTCGTATAAGTGAGTAAACGAATGTGAAGTATCTTAGAATTAATTGAAAAACAACGACAAATCTATTTCAGGATATTTACAAAAAATAATTAAATTACATTTAACAAATTTTGTGTGTAACCAAATTCATCGCAGAGACGAACATTTTTTATCTCCACTACTTGGTATAATCTATAATACTATATAGTCTATAATATGGAATAGACTATAGACACTATAGTTTATTCGGAGATCATATTCTTGATGTTTTGTTTAGTAACGATTAATTTGTTGGGGGAGCTATATCCTAATAATATAATTTCGGTGATGTATGCAATGGGTAGTAAGACCAAAACAAAATTGTAACGCTGTTCAATAATGATGCAAGAAGGAATCCCAGTACGCGTGCCGAGCGTGCAATATTTAACCATTAATTTAGTAACAAAATTGTTTATTTATTACTTAAATAACCTGGTAATTTGAGACATATTACAAAATTAGATTTGATATAATGTACTCGTATGTCGAAATGATTTTGCATTAAAATTATGTTATACCCTGTTTCACGATTATATACCTGACTTATTGATTTGTAATAATTAGTTTATTGAGGGTACTATATCTCAACTGAAATTCTGTGAAATATTTCAATAGATAATATGAGCCAAACAAAATTCTAACCCAGTTCATTGTTGATCTGAAAAAACGAATCTCAATAGCCGTACCGAGCGTACATTATTCCATACGGATCAGGAATATGGTCGTGGAGCAGGATATACTAAAATGCACATTATTCTAATAGGGTTAAGATGTAATTTTACTATTTACAAAATTTTTATTCTTAAGATATTGCACCTTCAATAAACTAAACATTACCAAGCAAAAAAAACCAGAAAATGAACTTTGAAGACACTATATCTTCAGTTCAGCTGATCTCTAAAGAGGAAATAATATAAGTTCATTTCCTAAAATAAAGTTGCACAACATCATGTTTTCCCCAATGTTGATAATTACTTATAATTTATTTATACATAAAACATAGCTGGCTTAGACTATTTATTATCCAAATAAACTTTTTAAATGAAATGTTTTAAAAATATTCTGTTATAATTATGAATAACAGTGAATTAAATGGTTTTTATACTCATAATCCAATTTTCGATTATTCGAACCATCCATGTGTAAAAAATAAAAAAGCATAAGTACAAGTTTTTTTTTTTCATATTTAAATTAAAATTTACATTTATCGTTTAAATACCGACGTGTGACAACTCGTGGCATGTAATTGATCAATCATTAAATGTAAAAGCAATATTTCCTTAAATAAAGTAGAAAATATTTAAATATTTATGACAGTATTTATAAAAGAATATTTAATACTGGGTTTTTACGATGAAGGTCAGCTTGATTCTCGAATAAAAACGAACAATATCTAAGCGAAGCTACGTCGCTTACATGGTTAATAACAGTAATGTTACTAACAGATTCGATATTCGGATTTATTCAAGCGTTAAGTTCAATCTACCGAAGTCTATTCAAAATAATTTTATCTAGATAGTGAAACGACAAAATATAAACTACATATATGGAAAATTTTAGAAGAAAGGTAGTTTTCGCATATTGTTTATAATTTACAATCTGCAACGAGACCTAATGGTAACTAATGGAGTATAGTTGCTAATGTCAATATAAGGAGTATTCTTTCTACCAACGATCTCACCTCAGCTCAGACTGAAGTAAGGTGATTTAAAAGTGAGCTGAGATGTTTTCCTAGTAAATAGAACGGCAATTTTTTAAATATATCACTTGACTGTCAGAATAAGATATAACCTAGTTTTGAAAGTATTATTCGATTTATTTTTTGAACATTTTTATGTTTTGCTTTGTATCGGATAGGTATTATTAGTATGTCAAATCCAAAAAAAAATCCTTGCGTTTCATATAATAGTAGGGGAATACTACAAGAAGTAACAAACAAATGCTTCAAAGGTATTACTCACATCTCTAATTCGAAATTATTAAAAGAAACCACTTTCCATAACTGTGGAAAGTAGTCCCAATTATAATGACCACAAAGTGAGACAAAAAAAGTATCGACGTCAAATCATATATCCCAATTAGCTTGTTGCCTATGCTATCCAAAGTATTCGAAAAATTATTTTTCGAATAATTTATACCCAGGGCTGTAGTTGCGCCAGGGCGCACCAGGGCGCCGCCCTAATACTTTTTCAAGATACCAAGGCTAAGCCCTGCCACATTAAAAAAAAAAAACAAAATGAATAATGAAATATTTGATAGTAAAATGTTTTATTATATAAATCTGAAATTTTTAAACAACTTTTTCATTATTAAATTAAATACTATGAAAAAAAAATTATGCGCCCCGGCACTACTTTTTTTAGGACTACACCTCTGTTTATACCCATAATAGTTGCTTTAAAATCGTCATGGAACAATAGAACAGATTCAAAAAGTGGTCTCCCACACCATTACTATCAGATTTTTATATTCTACCTGAGTAATAGACACCTTTATAAAAGAAAACAGTTAATACAGAGATCTCTACTCTATCAATTTTGGTGTACTTCAATAAAATATAGTTAACTTATTATACACTTTCAACGCCTAGATTCATAATTATGGCGACTGATGGAACAGCGATCAGGAATTTTTACATTCATCCTACATTTGCTCCTACAAATTTGCAAACTAACTTATATACGATTCAAAACTGGCTACGGATATGGCATATTAAGGGTAACGCAGCCCGCCAGTGAAACATAACGACGATCATTAATGCATAATTATGCAATTATGTTTACTAAAATTGTTTTACGTAGTATTTAACAGTTATGGCTCGGTTTTTATTTGGTTAAATACATGTGCACTCTGAACACTCACCTTCTTGGTTCCAAGCTGTAGATCTTTTACTTACCTAAACAGAGAAATCGGGGCGCACAAACTCAAACCATAGTCAACTTTGTTCTTTGCCATCGCTCTCGGTGAGTTGTTATCGGTTGTCCATTACCGGAGACAGCCCTCACAATCTTTGTGTGTGTGTGTTGTATATGCTTCTGGTACGTGAGTGATAAAATTCATCTATTCCTACACAATTCAGTAAAAACCTCTTGAATTTATGCTATCCGGATACGTGAAACAAAGGAAATGATGAACTTTTTCGAGTTTTTCTCATTTACTGAGAAACTAAGACGATGCAGAAAAAAATTGTAGGAAGTGTATTCGATTTGTATGATTTTTGCGAATTTTGGTCGATATGTACAAGTTAAAATTGAATCCAAAGATTTCAGACAGGCAAACAGACAGACAAACAGACTCACGAGTGAAAGTAAATAAAAGCTTGTTAAAATACCATTTTACAGTATTACCTTAATATGCTAATAAAGTTAATTCCCAGTTATATTTACAATTTTATAAAATATTCCAACGTGGTTTGCTCTTTGATTAAATGATGAAAAAATGCACATCTTTATTGTTCTCCGTTGGCACGTTCAATAAGTATTGCCGGCATTTGGTAGCTCGGGTGCCAAACCGTTTTTATGCCCGGATAGGGCAATGGAGATCAGTGTGAGATAAATAACGGAGTACACGTAATATAATGTAACAGTATACACTAAGGTCAACTGCGATTTTAATGAGCACGCAGATATACTACACATGTAATAAATAATTATAATACAAGTAAATTAATAATATAATAAATCCAATATAGTTACTACAACAAATTAATCACTCTTAGGTGATAACTGGGCAAAGTACAGTGATGAGAGGAGGTATGGTGACACGAAAAAGCAACAGGACAATATGCAGTACAGTGGAGGCAGGATAAATTCTGCGAACTTGGCATCAATAGACAAGTGCCAATAAACAGTCGGTGAATATCGCAACAGGACGATGCGCAGTGCGGTGAAGACAGGACAGATATTGAGAATCCTGCAATAGGACAAAATCACAGGAAGTAGCATACAAATGGCACTATCGCACTGAGAGATACAATAAATTGTAATGCAGAAAAAATCTTCTAACCGCACGCCTCTATCGGTACATCTGGCACGGTAGAGGAAGTACGTAGAAGACGTGGTGATAGGTAGACAGTCTAGATCCGCACTGAGTCGAAATTACCTCCACTACTGGACAACGTTTGTGCGGGAGGGTAAGCAAGGCAGTGTAGGATATGTATTTTAGGGTAGGTAGGATAGGGCGGGCAGCACAGCACATAACATCAAAATATTCATATTTGTAAATTTTAGTGGTATGAAAACTTTATGTAATTTTCGACAACGTGGTTCAGTGGTGGTGGACTGTTTCGTGTTGTCTCGTCTACAGCGCGAATCTTAAAATGGAATCCAAGATATAATTACAACCTGATACGACGTTTTTATTTTTAAACGCCTTACCATGAATGAGTAAAAATGCTACCTGAATATATGGTAGCAGACTGAATAAAGAATTTTTATATGAATTAATGGAGGGGCTGGCCACTCTTGAATTACGGTGTATAAAATGCCTGGAATTACTTGATTTACCTATGAATTACTTGAATTGCCTGTGAATTACTTGTGAATTAGAATTACGGTGTACAACATTTTTGTAAGTGGCCAGCCCCTCGGAATTTATAATATTCATCGTCGAGAATCGAACCCGGGTCTTCATTTGTCGGACGAATGCTCTACCGCTATGTTATGAAAGTCAACCAATTATTTGCATTCAGGCCGTGACCAACTTTGTTATGGTGTATTCAAATCTTCTTAGGAATTCGTTTGTTTTTGATAACGTCACTCTTATATGGATTTGAATATACTTTCGTAAACTTGTAGTGCCGGACGAGTTATGATCATCCTACAACAAAGGTCGGCAACCTTTGTAGATAGCGGGCCAAATTAAACAATAATATTTTCAGGTGGGCCGCACATTGGGCCACAGCGACTGAAAAGGGCCAAAAAAGTGGTCTCCCACACCATTACTATCAGATTTTTATATCCTACCTAAGTAATAGACACCTTTATAAAAGAAAACAGTGAATACAGAGATCTCTACTCTATCAATTTTGGTGTACTTAAATATCGTACACTTTCAACGCTTAGATTCACAATTATGGCGACTGATGGAACAGCGATCAGGAATTTTTACATTCATCCTACATTTGCTTCTATAAATTTGAAAGCTAACTTATATACGATTCAAAACTGGCTACGGAAATGGCATATTAAGGGTAACGCAGCCCGCCAGTGAAACATAACGACGATCATTAATGCATAACTATGCAATTATGTTTACTAAAATAGTTTTACTTAGTAGGTAACAGTTATGGCTCGGTTTTTATTTGGGTGAATACATGTGCACTGAGAACACTCACCTTCTTGGTTCCAGGCTGTAGATCTTTTACTTACATAGAGAGAGAAATCGGGGCGCAAAACTCAAACCATAGTCAACTTTATTCTTTACCATCGCTCTCGGTGAGTTTTTCTCTCTCACAATCTTTTTACTTCCAAAGCTAAACAGCATCGGTCAAAAATCTTAGAAACTAAGCGTTAAAACTAAGAAAATATTTTCTTCGTGAACTTATTTTGACCATTCAAAATATGTTACAAAGTAACAAGAATTTACGCAACAAAAATAACGGATAAACTACTTAGATATCAAAATTCAATTTCCAGGGCCGGTTCTGCCTATTGTGCAAGATGTGCACCGCACACGGGCGGCCATAATAAAAGGGCGGCCAAAATCTATTCATTGTGTTTGTTGTATCAATTATGTAATACTTTTGTACTGCATTACTGAAAACTTTAATTATATTTTTAAAGTTTTGTAATTTTATCATACCTATTTTGTTTTCGAAGACTTTTATTATTTAGACAGTTATTATTATATTACGGCATAATTATATTTCACCGCCGACCACAAAATGTTTATGATATTTCAAATTCGCACGGTAATGCGGGCGCGTCCACCATATTCACAAATGTTTTTAAACGTACTCACTGTATATTTCCGAAGTAAATATGTAGTTCTGTGCTGCCCAGTTTTGGCGAAAATTATGTAAAATCTCAACTAGTTCTTGGTAATAAGATGTTGGAACTCGTTTCGAAGCCTTCCAACCAGGGCCGTATCTGCGTTGTCGTTGCGATAGTGTTTTTGTTTAGGTGTCTTGGCTAAATTGTTATTAAAAAATCAGCTAAGAAGCAAAGATTGCTAAGTTAAGTGTAAGTTTTCATTCTTATTATTTAATATTCTTATTTTAGTTAAGTCATCACAGTAAAAGCAAAATGGCAGATAGATATATCCAATGAAACTGTACAATTTTTTATTTAGTACAATAAATATATGTATATTATATAAGTCCACACAGGTGGTCAATATTGAAAAAATACGTAAAAAATATAAATTTAAAATTTTTAAGCATAACTAGATGATCCAGCAGAGTGGACGCAATAAAATCGTTACGATATAATTAAAACTAAATATGTAAGTCATTCAACCGACCATAAGAGTACTGGAAGTGATTTTCCATAACGGTATTTAGGACACAGTCACACTTTATTTTATTTTTCAATTTGGGGGATTAGTTTAAATTCACGAAGGTAGAGTAGAGGAGTTGTAGAAGTATGAGGATATTTTATTTTTGCCAAAAATTATCTAATTCACCGTACTGAGTGAGCAGGCGCGTTATCGTGGTGCAGCAACCAATCATTTGCAATGTCCTTTCGGACCCACTGGACCCGTTTTGGAAGGCGTTCCAGGATATCTTGGTAGAAAGTCTGTTTAAATGCCTGTTCATGGTAACAAAAATTTCTTATGAACTATTTCTGAACATTTGTCTGGTTTCTTGACGTGGTTGGTCTTCCTGAACGGAGTTCGTCTTCGACGTTTTCCCGATCCCCCATGAAGGCTTTATGCAATCTAAAAACCATATTCTTCAATAGAATGACATTACCATTAGTTTCGTTTAAACTTTGGAATGTCTCAATAGGAGATTTCTTCAGTTTTACGTCAATTTTAATTGCGTAATGTTGTTCAATATTATATAAAAAAAATTTAACCGATGTCCTAAACACCTTTACGCAAGTAACGCCAAAATCTCTGTGTCACCTTCAAGTGGATAACTTGTTAGGTAACCCTTACAGAAATATTTAAAAAAATCAGTACTCTTACTTTTTGGACAATCCACGTATGTCAAAGGAGTTCAAAACACGTAACATAGCAAACTCATTGTTGAATATAATTTCAAATTCAAATTTTGCTTGATCTAATAGTTGAATTTGCGCAAAACAAAGCTCGTCAAATTAAAATAATATGATAATTTTTTCTATGTATGTTTTTCCTTTTTCTTACATAATAAAAAAAAATATTTCGTATTATATTGACTTCTATTTTTCATACTGGATAGGGGCGACCAAATAATAATTGCACATAGGCGGCCAAATTTCTAGAACCGGCCCTGTCAATTTCCCACAAGAATAATTTCAGTGATAAATGTTTGAAAACAAATATACACACGATTCTGGTTTCGACAGGCTTTGATTAAAATATAATATATTTAAACTAAAATAAAATAAATTTAAAAAGTAATTTTTAAAATCAAGCTTTAATTAAAATTCACTAAGAAGTAATAAATAAATAATGAGTGTGTGTGAGTGCGTGCTTCTGATACGTGAGTGAAAAAATTCATATATTGCTACACAATTCAGTAAAAACCTCTTGAATTTATGCTATCCGGATACGTGAAACAAAGGAAATAATGAACTTTTTCGTGTTTTTCTCATTTTCTGAGAAACTGAGACGATGTAGGAAAAAATTGTAGTAAGTGTTTTCGATTTGTATGATTTTTGTGAATTTTGGTCGATCGGATATGTGGATTAAAACTTAATCCAAAGATTTGTAAACTACATGTATTATGCTTAATTAAATTATTTTTTAATATTCTGCACATCTTTATTGTTCTACGTTGGCACGTTCAATAAGTATTGCCGGCATTTGGTAGCTCGGGTGCCAAACCGTTTTTAAGCCCGGATAGGACAATGGAGATCAGTATGAGATAAATAACGGAGTACACGTAATATAATGTAACAGTATACACTAAGGTCAACTGCGATTTTAATGAGCACGCAGATACACTACACATGTAATAAATAATTATCATACAAGTAAATTAATAATATAATAAATCCAATATAGTTACTACAACAAATTAATCACTATCAGGTGATAACTGGGCAAAGTACACTGGTGAGAGGAGGTATGGTGACGCGAAAAAGCAACAGGACGATATGCAGTGGAGGCAGGATAAATTCTGCGAACTTGGCATTAAGACAATACGCAGTGCCAATAAACAGTCGGTGAATACCGCAACAGGACGATGCGCATTGCGCTGAAGACAGGATAGATATTGAGAATCCTGCAACAGGACAGAATCACAGGATGTAGCACACAATATACACTACCGCGCTGAGCGGTACAATAAATTGTAATACGGAAAAAATCTTCTAACCGCATGTCTCGATCGGTACATCTGGCACGGTAGAGGAATTACGTTGAAGACGTGGTGATAGGCACACAGTCTAGATCCGCATTGACTCGAAATTACCTCCATTACTGTAAAACGTTTGTGCGGGAGGGTAAGCAAGGCAGTGTAGGATATGTATTTTAGGGTAGGTAGGATAGGGCGGGCAGCACAGCACATAACATCAAAATATGCATGTTTGTAAATTTTAGTTGTATGAAAACAGTGGTGGAGGACTGTGTTGTGTTGTCTCGTCTACAGCTCGAATCTTAAAATGGAATCCAAGATATAATTACAACCTGATACGACGTTTTTATTTTTAAACGCCTTACCGTGCATGAGTAAAAATGCTACCTGAATATATGGTAGTAGATTGAATGATTTTTATCTGAATTAATTAATATTCATCGTCGAGAATAGAACCCGGGTCTTTCAGTTGCCGGACGAATGCTCTACCTCTATGCTATGAAAGAACTAATTATTTGCATTCAGGCCGTGACCAACTTTGTTATGGTGTATTCAAATCTTTTCAAGAATTCGTTTGTTTTTTTGACGTCACTCCCAGTCACTCCTATATGAATTTGAATATACTTTCGTAAACTTGTAGTGCCGGACGGGTTATGATCATCCTACAATAGAGGTCGGCAACCTTTGTAGATAGCGGGCCAAATTAAACAATAATATTTTCAGGTGGGCCGCACATATACTTGGGCCACAACGACTGAAATGGGCCATATATTCAGCTGCGTTTTCTTTTTCTTAGCAAATATTCATTCGGCTGTGTGCTTTTTTTCGGTAATATTCTTTTAGTCGAGTTTTTTTTAGCTAATATCCATTCGGCTGAGGTTTTTACCTCATCGACCTCCTGTCGAAGAGCTATAGTGTTCGGTACGATGTCTGTAACATTCTCCAATTTTGAAATGACTATTACAACATGTGACTGTATGTATGTCGTTCGTCCGCTCGCTCGTACGGTTTTTGTTCCACTAACTCCTCCTAGACTATCCAACCGATCTTGATGAAATTTTTTTTACAAATGCGTATTATGGTCTAGTTGTGCATCTGATTTTTTCAGTTTTTATTTTTTTTTCTCCTTTATTTTCCACTCAATTGTATTCAAAATTTTCTTGCATATGCAGGAAATGAAATATTATTATTTCCATATTTTTTATTTTGAAAAATTATGTAAGACCATTGAAGAAATAAATATTTTTAAATTAAAAAAATAGTCGGCTTAGTCTGCTCTGCTTTTGTCGAGAGAAGGAAACGGTTTCGCACTTGTTTTAAATTTGCTGTTTAATTGCGACCTGGACACCTAGGACTTTAAAAGTGTATTAAGATAAATAATAAATTGTAATACATATATTCATACTTGAACATACGCTTGAACATGAGCTTCAGGCATGGATATCTGTATCCATTCCTAGTTAGCTCATCGACCTCCTGTCGAAGAGCTATAGTGTTCGGTACGATGTCTGTAGCATCTTCCGATTTAAAAAATTTTTGCACAGAAATCCCGGACAGACCCTCTGGACCACGAAATGACTATTGCAACATATGTCCGTATGTATGTCGCTCGTCCGCTCGCTCGCTCGTACGAGATTTTTTGTTCCACCCAGATCTCCTAAACTACCCAACGGATTTTTATGAATTTTTTTCTGCAGATAGGTGTTATGGTCTAGTTGTGCAAGGTACACTTTATTTTTCAAAATTTTTCTTCGTATTTGAGAAAAAAAATATTTTCCAATTTTTTTTCAGTTTTTATTTTTTTTCCGCGTTATTTTTTATTCAATTGTATTCAAAATTTTCATGCATATGGAACAATATTTTTCCATATTTTTTATTTTGAAAAATTATGTAAGGCCATTGGAGAAAAAAATATTTTTTAATTAAAAATTGAACAAAAGAAGATCAATGCATTTATAGTCGGCTTAGTTTGCTTTGCTTTTGTCAACAGAAGAAAATGTACTTACACTTGTTTTAAATTTGTTGTTTTGTTTGCGACCTAGGCACCTAGGATTTTAAAAGTGAATCTTGATAAATAATAATTAGTGATATATTCAGACTTGCACATACGTCGATGAGCTGCAGGCATGTATGTCTGTATACATTCCTAGTTTTTTTCTAACATTTGTAATTTTTTTTATCATTCTACTTATTTTGATTATTGCTTCACGGGTCGCAGGTTGCCGACCCCTGTCCTACAAGGTACACAACTACACAACTACATAGACACGTTCTGTTACAGTATTCGTGTGTATGTATTAAATTATGCTGTTATTATTATTTTTTTTTTTCGGAAAACAAGAACAGTCCATTTGGAATTACTGGACTAGTTTTTGCTAGATGGATCAGCTTCTGGGTTAGTTGACTAACGCATGTCCAGATGCGTTGCCCTGGACATCCGCCCATATCTTCTTAACCCTTATACAGATGTTGATCAACGGCCATGTGGACTACAGCCGCACATTGAGAAAACGTACAATGACAAAATAAAAGATATGGATATGTTTGATTTTTTGGTGGTTTGATCGGGTTCCGTGGAAACTACAGAGGTATTTATTCTTACGCATATCTAATTTTACTTCTTGTATAAAAAAAACTAGGAATGGATACAGACTTCCATGCCTGCAGCTCATCGACGTACGTCCAAGTCTGAATATATTACAAATTACTCCTATTATTTATCTAGATACATTTTGAAAATCCTAGGTACCTAGGTCGCAAATAAAACAACAAATTTAAAACAAGTGTGAATACATTTTCTTCTATTGAAAAAAGCAAAGCAAACTAAGCCGACTATAAATGCTTTGATTTTCTTTTGTTCATTTTTTCATTAAAAAATTTTTTTTTTCCAATGGTCGTACATAATTTTTCAAAATGAAAAATATGGAGATATTGTTCCATTTCCTGCATATGCAAGAAAATTTTGAATACAATTGAATAGGAAATAACGCAAAAAAAATATTTTTTCCAGGAAGGAACAAAAATTTTGAAAAATAAAAGGTACCTTGCACAACTAGACCATAATACGTATCTGCATAAAAATCGGTTCGGTAGTTTAGGAGATCTGAGTTGAAAAAAAAATCTTGTACGAGCGAGCGAGCGAGCAGACGAGCAGACGAGCGACATACATACGGACATATGTTGTAATAGTCATTTCGTGATCCAGGGGGTCTGTCCGGGTTTTCTGTGCAAAAAATTTTGAAATCGGAAGATGCTACAGACATCGTACCGAACAGGAGGTCGATGCGCTAAAAAACGTTGAAATTTTCCTATAATTTATTTTAAAGTTACCATGTATGTTTTATTTATTATGTTGCTGAGGAACTCATGTTCATGTTATTTTTGCTTCCATTCCTATGAATGCATTTATCGTTTATTGTATGGGTATGTGTCAATTTTGCTAAGAGTCTTTTGTTTCTATATAGGTAGGTTCCCGCCCTAAAGTATAGCTTACACTACACTGATGCATTCTGGAAATTTACTACGGAATCTAGTGAGTACGCTTGTCAGGGTATGCGGGGTAACCGGTGTGCATGGTACTCTGGTAAAGTCTTAAAAGGTTCTAGCATCATATCTCCAAATCTAAAATGGCATAAAATTTGTTTTGATTTTTGTACTCGTATTTTAACTTATAGAGATATAAATCCATATAATGAGTTTTAACGAACTATTTGATTAATTAGAGAATAGAGAAAAGAAATTTATGGTAGCGCGGAATTCACTGTATTTTTACATTTATATAGAAAGCTTCTGTTCATATATTTCCTACTTAGCTTTGTTAATGAACAGATAGAAAATAAATATTTTTATTGCTAAAAATATCGATAATCAAGTAATCTGTGGAATGGCATTTGTAATTCTTAAATAGTAGCGTTTATTTCTTCTATGTAAGGAGCATTTAGCAAGTTCCGATGTACACGCCTCTGAAAAAAAATTGGAACCTCAATTTCAAGCCGGTGCAATCCTTATTTGAAATTTCTTGTTATACAAGTTCTAGCTTGATATAAATATTTTTTTCTCTTTTCCCGTGCTTTAAAAAATCCGAAGAT
This sequence comes from Carabus problematicus, assembly GCA_963422195.1. Classification (NCBI taxonomy): domain Eukaryota; kingdom Metazoa; phylum Arthropoda; class Insecta; order Coleoptera; family Carabidae; genus Carabus; species Carabus problematicus. The sequence goes on along the minus strand of OY728585.1, from coordinate 10,503,879 downwards.
TATTTAGATTTCGATTATAACACCAGGTACCATGGGATTGGAGATGCCATGAACGTGTCCAGATACAATACTCATATACCCGTCACAGAAGTGATACTCTCTGCTGTGGAGGAGTTGGAAATATTCATCATACAGGATATTCACAACGGTACACATATCTGTTATGGAAATACTCAGCGCTCATGAACGAAATAAATTAAAGATTGTTACTAAGGCACATGTGTAACAAATAGTTGAAATTTGATGGATAACAAATCAATTAATGACGTGGATCTCGAGTGCGCAAACCTAATTACGTAGGTAATAATTGTCGACAGGGGATAACTAGGCACAATAGTAAACGATTGAAGCTAGACCCATGAAGAACCCTGACATGGATGCAGTCAAAGGAGTATTGGTATGTGGCGCTTTTAGTAAGTGCTTACTCCTGTCATTATGTAAGTACCTATCCTTTTATTAAATGTTTGCGTATGTATGGCAGGCTATACGGTGAAACAGCCGGAAGAGTTATCATAGGCCTGTTATACGGCGAAACAGACGGAAACAGTGCCCATCGTATGATACCTAAAACCTGTTCCTTGGTCCACCCGTGAAAGAGGGAGAGACAAGGTTCTCTACTTGAGTAATACCTGTAGTACATGGATGATATTAATGTGTTAGGCGTTTCACGATTTCGGAGATTTCGCGGCAATCATTGTGCAGTGATAGAGTGCAAGAGATATTCAACAAAATTTTGTTGTTTGGTATTTTTGATTTGTTTGGTTGGTTTAGTGTCGTGTTATTGTTATTCCCATTCATTTAATAAACTATTGGTGATTAGTGAATACCGTTATATTTAATTAGCTCATCCGACAAAGTCTTCGTAACACATGTTATAGAACTTATATTAAATGGAACACAAGTAGTAGCTGTAGAATACAAGTTAAAAGATTGAATAATGCATGCCCGGGTCGCCAAAGAAGCTATTCTCTTAGCTGGTGCACGTAACACTCCCAAGATATTGATGTTATCTGAGATAGGACCCGCAAAACAACTGCAGGAACATGGAATTGAGGTTTTAAATGATTTACCGGTTGGTGAAAACCTGCAAGACCACATTTTCCTGTTAGGGTTTGTGATGCCACTGCCTTCAGAGTTAAAACTCGAATCGTGGGATCCACTGCTCGATTTGTCTAAGTATTTTACGAACAAAACAGGGAAACTAGGTACAATAGGACTGATCAATTTTGTAGGATTCATTAATACGCTTAAGGACTCGCTTTATCCGGATTTACAATTCTTGTACTTTTACTTCGATAAAGGTGATAAATACACACTGCCTGTGATCTACGATACGTAGGAATTTGAATATGAATTTATGAAATCCCTTTTCAAGGCGAACGAAGAAAGCGCTTTGCTTGGATTTTTGCCCCAACTTATTAACCCGAAGGCAAGTCAAAAGGTATTTAAAATTAAGGTCTTCGGATCCTGTAGACTATTCTATGTTTATTCATAACTATTTAAATGATCCTGAAGATGTGGAGACACTACTCCGACGTGTAAAGCATGGTTTGGAAGTGTTAAAAACTAAAGCATTCGCCAAATATGGTCCTCTTGAAGTTTTGAAATTGAACATACCCAAATGTGCGCATTGGAGATTCATGTTTGATGATTATTGGCGATGTGTCATAAAGAATACGGTGACCACACTGCACCATTACAGCAGCAAAGCTAAAGTGGGCCCAGACAGTGACCTGACGGCTGTAGTTGACACGTGACTAAGAGTTAGGGGTGTTAGATGTGGTAAGTAGAAATACGAACGCTGCAACAATTATGATAGGATAAAAGGTGTCGACATGGTGAAAAAAGATTGATCTAAAAAAAAAGGTCAGGCAGGAGTGAGCAGAAGTGAAATACGTTAGGAACTTTAAAGAAGTAATAAAAATTTGTATATAGTACAGCATTGTGGAAAAAATCTATATTCGTCCCTTTAATCAGATAGTTTGACGAAAAAAATATTTGTATTTACATCTCTATAAGTAAAATACCCTTCAATAAAAAACAATTGCTCGATCCATTTAGATTTTAAGTGGTTGCTTAGAGTTGAATATATTTTTATGAATGGAAGAATATAATCCATATTTGTTTCAAGGTGTACAATTTTGATACTATTAGATTTGAAGATTTGGTATTAAATATTTTTACTTATTTATGGAGCTACCAATTAAATTGATGATTTTTAAACATTTCTTAAATTTCGGATTTATTAGAACGATGTTCGACTTAAATCTTGAACCAAATCGAATAATATTGAATCTGGTAACATTAGTTATATAACAGTTAGGAAACGTAGTTTTGTTGTACGAGAATAACACAATTAATATTATAAAGTTCAAAAAGGTTTCAATTGAAATAATGTCAATTTATAAAATATATTTTCTGGCGTTACACATGTACTTATAAACATATTGGTACGTTTTACATACTGCAAAGTGATTTAATATTTGTTAAATATACATAAATATTTAGCACGTTAGCATAAAATCACAAATGTTTATAACGAAAAAAAAAAAATCTACTCGGTCGAAACTATAGACAGATTTATTGTTTCATAAATATAGGTTTACAAACACGACGCTCTGTATCTACCGATATTTTTTATTAAGAAGTCATTATTTTTACTGATAAGTTGGATTTTAATGGACCAAATAGTATGCTACTAGGTGAATTAATTTGTTCACAGACATGTTACCAAGCAATCAGTATTTTTGCTTCAAATATAAAAAATTAATATTTGTAAAATTCTGTCACTGTATTTGTTATTGTGTTAAGAAATCATATAGTAGTTGGACAAATTAATATATTTATTAAGTAAGTTTTATTTGCACCGGTGAAATGTACTTTTATTTTTATAACATTACACCTTGCAGTCGTATAATGACAAGCTTGTATTAAAGTTCACGAACATGAATCTAATATTCGAATATACCATGGTTAATTTTTCACACTTTTGTTAATATGATCTGCTTTTCTGATCGCAATCATATTACGTCTTAACTCGGTGCTTCTAATACTCCCAGTTCTGGGTGCACACTTTTATTCATGAATATTCATCTACGTCAACAGTGCTTAATTAAATTAAATGCTAAAATTATTAGCTGTTCGGTGTAACTTTGAAAGCTTAAAACTGCTTTTGTAAATGTGATTTAGGTATTTATACACCTACCTTTCGTACGAAGATAAAATGTTACTTTATATGGCGCATTGTTACAGGAAATAATGGTTCCAGTGACTTATGTCGTAAAACCTATTCTACGGACTTTATATAAAGAAGAACACAGATATCTATCACTTGGTGGTGTTCTTTATAGTATTCTTATCAGAATTTCTTGTCTATCTGACAACAAACTTTTATTCTTCATGGTTGTTCGTTTCTGTTTAATTTAGATACATCCTACTCCTCCTGATCTGTTTTAATCAATCAAGGAAATTCTCTTAAAGGCAAAACTGTATAGACAAGATTTATAGAAAGATTCCTGTATAGTAAAGATTTTCAAACAGTTTTTACAAAACGAAAACTTAAACCATAATAATTTCGCGGTATCTTGTTCACAGACTGTTAAGGAATTCTATATTTTATAAGGTAGTTTTTAACATTAAATTACTTTAAAAATTAAGATTTAAGCTTTTTCTAAACGTCCGCTACGGAAAATATACTAGTTTTAAAATTATTTTTAAACAATGGTTAGTAAAAAAGTTTGTTATTGATGTTTATAGAAATTACCTGTGTGAGAATATAATGTAGACTACAGAACAAAAGGGAAAGAAGTGAAAAGCCAGAAACTTCCGTTGGAAAGAAGATATGTGAATTTTGAGTATGTATCCTTTGGATGCAGCGAAAATGGTTTGTGAAAATTACCTGTTAAAAAGAAAATAAATCTCTGCCACTTTGCGTTACCTGACAAAGCTTCTTAGGTATATTCTGGTTAATTCATTTAAATAAATCAGAAATACAGGCAATATACAAATATCGACTGTAATTGTAAAAGTGGTAACTTATGGATTCAATAATTAATTCTAACTAAGTTCTAACGAAAATTGTTAGCGGATTTGGTTTTAAATTGTTTACCGGGCTCTTTCTTTCATTAGCGTATTTTTGTAAATTTCGAAACCGAAATTTGTATGAATAAGAGGTTCAGGTTTACTGCTGGGAATCAACAACTGTCCATATTTCTTTGATCATTTTCATAGTTAGAATACGTATATAAAACAAATAATAAAAAGTTTAAATTAAAATCAAAGAAAAACACCATTTTTTATACCGTAAACTTACAGTTACCAAAATATTTAATTACATTTCAGTATTAATTACACGATTTTCCAGATTTTGTTAATTGTCTCGGTACTTATGGAGGTAGGTATCAAAATCCAAAATTTATCGTACGTAATTAAGCGCAATTGGTTTATGTACGACTGTTTTATTTTAGTCGGTTTGTAAAGTACATATTTCAATATAGATTAAAATAAGGATTACGAAACCATTAAAATTCATTTGTTGTCGATTTATAAGCCTCTGTCAAGCCGCCATGAAATATGAAAATATGCGTATTGAAATGAATATTTATTCCATGCAAATTAATGCGATATTTATTCCTTATCAATTTTAGAATGAAATACAATTCATAGTTAATTTAAATTAAATTAATTAATTCATCAATGTTCACTTTGTTAACCACAGATCTCGCTATGAAGAACAGGACAGAATATTTTCCGTTGTACAAAAATAAATTTACATTTAACCAGAGTATCTGAAACTTCATTTTGGAGAATTTAAATATTTGAATGATATCAACATTAATTTAAAAATAAACATATTAAACTCGGACCGGATTTTACATTAAAAAATTTAATATAGCACTTTATGAGGAGCCACGAGCATTTTTTGAAATAACAATTATTTCTTTGTTAATAAAAATTGACGTGCAAATTATTATAATTTAAAAGATTACTAAATATGTAGCCGATTTTATTACTCTTATTTCGTTGTGCTTCAAATTAAAAGTTTTGTGTATGTGTTTTAATACATAATATATTTCAATTATACATACCTTATAGCACATGTTATGAACACAAAATAATATTTTTTTCGACGTATCAGTTTTATTAATTCGAGTTCATATATACCAGATAATATAAATTATATCTGTGCAATTGTAGGACGAAAATGTACGCAAATGTTTAGTAATATGTTCACATAAAATGAAATTTGTTTGTTAATTTTTGTTATACATTCATTATTATCAATTTAAAATTTACGAAATAGTCTTATTCAAGTATTTATAATTTTAAAAAATAACATTAATAATATATAATTAAAATACTGAATTTAAATATGTCTGGGATATGCAAAAGAGCAAATACGCATTTGGAAGAATTTTATTATATAACTTAAATTAAATACATTTTATGAAAAAAAGTTGTAGCTTTCAAGCGTAAGTTTGTTAAATAAATATAATATACATATAAAGAAATTTTCACAATGTTAATACAGAGCACACATAAATGAAATAATAATAAGATACGCCTCTTAAAATTTGTGGTCACAGTCTCACAGTAATCCGTACCGATTTTGAGTAATTTACGTTGTTTAAAACTGTATTTATATAATAAAAGTAACAACATAGCAATGTATATTTCAACAATAAATTTAAAAATTGTATGATTTTTCTAGTTCGGGTTACTGTAATTTACAAAAACACTTTCAATAATATACAACAAATTTTACTAATAACAGTATCTGGATTATTCGACCATTTATTGAGATATATTTAAATAAATAAATAAATATATATATATATATATATATATATATATATATATATATATATATATATTTATGTATGCAATAATTTAGAATACATATTCCAACCAGTTAACGGAAAAATCCATTTGGAACCCGTCAAAGTGTAACGAATATTAAATCTGAAATACTGACGGCAAAAAAATAATCCATTAAAATACGTCAAATGAAACAAAACTGTCACAGATACGAATTTTATTATTTAATATTTCATTGGGGATTTAGAAGTTAAGTGACAAAAAAATGAATAAATTTTTTATACATCTCATAAAAATAAAAATCAGCTAAGAATGAGTAATGGAAAATCTGAAGAGCTACTTTAACGAAAGGCGTTGCACTTACTTCTGAAGTTACGTCACACAGATTTAAATGTTTTCGACTGGTACAGGGCGGAATAAAATATTGGTTCAATATATGTTGGTTTTCAATATGAATAGTTGAATTATTTGTCCTGTTTAATTCTGCAGTGTACTTTACCTTTGACAATAATTTATTTAAATTCTTTGAAAACCTAGGAATATAATTAAAAAGTGATAAATAAAGAGTAATTATTGTAGCTAGTATGCTAAGATTCATACTAGCCGCAGTTAAACAATGATATATTATGATACATAAATTATAATTTACGTGTAATATGACAATTACTTGCTTGATTTATCATCAAATGTTAAATATTATATTGTTTAATAGCGACTAGTTTGAATCTTTGATTTACTCTTGTTCATTCTCAGTATTTTTCTTTTAAATACTTTCAACAGATAAAGTTATTTATTGTAGGACGATCTGAAAATATATCGCCTGGGGTCAGTAAATTTTCTCGAGTACATACACACAAATTTAGCTTCCTTTGTGGCTCTCGCTGAAAGTAGTCCCATTTTCCGTTACTGCGTCGTTGTAGCTGAAAGTTCACTTATTTTTAAGACCTTAATTTTGGCAACACTGTATGTTCACACATTTCGAATACACATCATTTATTCACACTGTCTTCACTGCAGTTATTAATATTTACGATAATGGAAATAAGATTTATGTTCCGGAATATTTACAATATGTTCGGCCTAAAATGTCTTCGAAAGGAATTTGGTTCTCCAAGGGCTGCATGCCCTCAGCAGCGAGCTGGTCACGTACCTACAATCAATACAAGTCGATCTTAAAACACTGGATACGTAATTTCGTTAGAGACGCAAAAATATGTGAGTACTACATTGTTTTAAAATAAATTGTTCGTTGTTTCTGAATTATTTACACATTTGATGAATAGTACAAGTGTTTATCAACGTACTGCTACAATCATAATCTAAACAAATGAAAATCGTGTTCAATATCATGCAATTGGTTTAATTTCACTATTAAATGTTCTAATCACGATGTTTCTTCTTTATTTCCAAATGTATAACTCGGAATACAATTCACTGACGTGTATACTTACAAATCAATTTTAAGTTCTATTTGGGTAATAGAATAAAGGCACAAAAAATATACTTTACTAATATTGTATTGAACATAAACATACTAAAGTGACTGAACAATGAATATTAAATTATGATGTACTTCTGAAACAAATATATAATAGCATTGTCGTTTCCTTTGTAATAATACATACATAATGATAAATAATATATTTAATTAGTTTGTTTTCAATGACAATATTCATTAAATTGCTACTAGTTTCCTAAACTTTGTGACATCTTCAGAGAATAAAAAACATATGATCAACAAAAAGCATGCAAATTTTATGGAACAGAATTTAAAAAAAAAATAATTTTTATTCCAGTGTTATTTTATAAATAAGCACAAAGTCTACGAAACTAGTTGTAATTTAACAAACAATGTAATTAAATATATAATTTTATTTCTATTATTAATAATATTATAATTTCCTGTACAGTAATTTGTAAAAAGAAAAGTCTGTCGCTTGAAAATTAATTTTTATTTCTGTAGTAAATATTTGCAAGTATGTTTCATTTCCAAGGCTATCCCCTAATTTTAACCTAATTTTCAACATTTTCAATTAAATTTCTGCCGTTATAAAGCATGCAAGCAATACGGTCCGCGGTAGCCTACCGTATTGGTACGTGAAATTACAAGAACAGAAAATTAAAAATTCTGACCTTCTCAACTTGTTGAAAGATTCTGATTAGATTTCGACCAGCTAATTTTTGGACATCATCTTCCGACCAGCGCCCAGATTCTAGAAGTTCTGCCAGCAGGTATGGATACCTTGAGACATCCTCCAACCCCAGCGGAGTTCTAATGAAAGTCAAAGTCAGTATATAATAGATATATTTTATATGTTATCGTTAGTACGAACAAAAAATTGAAATACAAATAACCTACTTGAGAGCTCATTATCAGTAATTGTATCGGACTAGACTTTTTGTCTTTTTGTTTTGTATTAATTCAAACTTCAGAGAAGCATTCAGATGTAGATTTCGAATTCTTTGAGAGAAACTAAATTAATACTTTTTATGTAGCGAGATGATAAGATATTTCATTTATACATTTTGTTGAGTACAGAAAATCGGATAAAATGCGATCTACATGAATATACAGGTTGATTCACGAGGAGCGTAAAAATTTAAGTTCATTTTGCGTAAAAATGTCAAATGAACATGGGTCCTAAGAAATTCGACTTTATTACAATACTTAAAACTAAACTTTAGAAACAAAAATTTCTTAAATCCAATTTACGTTACAGTTCAGCTAAATATTAACATTTCAAAATATTCACAACTATATAAAATAAATGTTATTTGCGTTGTAATGAAATTCAACTGAAAATATTGGCAGTGGAAATAAATACGGTGGAAAAATCACGTATTAGATACACAGACAAAGTTATTGAACGCGACAACGAAAATATTGAAGAAGTTTGATTTACGATCTTTTATTTGCGGATGTAATATCTGCACGTTCCACTATTGTACTAGTTTTATTTCATTTCGAACGGTGTTCCGATTATCGGGCAAACTACGAAATTATTGCTACAGTACGATATTCTACACAACACAATTTGTGCTGATTCATTGGACGACAAAATTTGCTTTGAAATTCCGATTGTAAACATTATTTATTATCCGTTCAAGACAAAACTGTAGCATCTGGTTTGGAATAGCCAATATATATGTACTGTAAAAACGAATATGACATTTGTAAAAAGGAAAACCTCCAGCTTAAATTCAACAGACAAGTTATTTCACAGCAATACCACGTTAATACAATTTTAAAAATTAACATTCTAATATTATTGTAATTTTAACTGGTCAATTTATACGTATACTACTTACGAATATAACAAATTAATTGGTTTTGTTTTCCTCTGACGTATCGATTAATGACTGTGACTGCTTTTCACAGCTTTATACTAACGGCGCTACTAAATTTTTCTACTAGCTTTCACACTGTTGCGCTAGTAATGCAATAAAAATACAAAATTTTCCATACTGATCGTACCAAATTTAGAAGAAAAATTTAGGAGGCCTTAGTAGCGCCGTTAGTATCGAATTGTGAATAGTTGTCATTATTATTAGAACAGTAGTAATTGTAAAGGTTGTTCTTTGTATTTATTAAATGTAAATAAGATGGACAACGAAAATATTTGCAATATAAAATGCAAGAACTTACAAATTAATTCCGTCATAGCCAGCTCCGATGCCAACATGGTCGACGCCCGCTACATCCCGGATATGGTTGATATGCGCTACAGAGGAACATTTATTAATTTGAATTATAATCATTTAAAATATATTACAAACGAAAACTTAACATGTATGTGTAATTGTAGACAGCTATTTGACATATGAGATATTGGTATGTACATGTATATGTTAAAATATAATGTAACATTTAAAAGAATTATATTGTTGAATAACAAATTAAATACAAGCAACAAATAAATAATATTTATAGCTTTTATTGCATGTTGTATATAAATTTAATTTATAAATCTGTTTTTTCATCCCTATAATCTATTTTCTATCCTTTATAATTAACATATAATGTACATAATGTTACGAGTAAAAAGTACATACCGACTACATCTTGCATGGTAGCTGTTTCGCTACAGCTGATGAAATATGGATAGAAAGATACCATAACCAAACCTCCATTGACAGCCTGGATTTATAGAAATAATTCCATTAATACATCATAAACTAATTACATTAAATACCAGAGTAAAATATCAGCGGAACATGGAAACACACATTGGAATCTACATATTTATAAAATTTCAGTGTCATGATAAGTTTCATGACACTGAAATTATAAGTCCATTCAGTTTTCGGATTATAAAAAAAAACATAATTTTTTGTCATTGCATACATTATTCGACTAATTTTTGTTTCACTTCCAGTTAGCACAAATAACTGGTGTATTTTGCTGAATGTATAATAGTTACAAAATATTTTATATTTTAGAGCCTTTTTAGATATGCAGGGTGATTCTAAATATATGCGACAAACTTTAAGGCCTGATTCCTGGGGTTATTTAGATCGTAAAAGTTCATATGAAGAACTGTCCAAAACGACTTAATTTTAAATTTATGGGATATTTAATAATAAATTAAGAAGTTGTATAGTATAACTTACACGATCTAATATCCATAGTAACTCAGAAAAAAACAATCGTTTTGAAATGAAAATATTTACTTCTCATTTCAATATTATTATGTGTTCAAACTTAAATTCTCTAAATTTTTTCTATGGGATCACCTTAAATCACTAGTTTATACGACTCCTATTGAAAATGTTGATAAACTGAGAAATCGCATTGTTGCATCATTTTAGACAATTCAGAAGACTCCCAGTATTTTTGAACGTGTTCGCCATTCGGGACGGATGACAGAAGTCTATATTGTGGTTGGCAGCGATCATTTTCAATAATTGCTTTAAGTTCATTTTGTTTATAACCTATCCTTTATTATATTTTTAACTTATTATTTAACATCCTATAACTTTCAAACTAAGCCGTTTTTGACAGTTATTCATTTGAACTTTTATGATCAAAATAATTGCAGGAATCAGACCTTAGTTTGTCGCATATATTTAGAATCAGCCTGTATACTGTAATATAATATAATATAATATATATATATATATATATATATATATATATATATATATATATATATATAACATAAGTATATATATTTTCCATATTTAATATATGTTCCAATAACAATTGTTTAAATATAGAAATTTATTTATAATATAAGTATAATTATTTGAAATTAAACAAAATAATTATGTTTAGCTATTATCATGATTGGATTGGTTGTCTTTTAGCCCAACAATGGCCATATGTAAACTACAGATTTTCTTTTTATATACTATGTTTTAAATATAATCTTACTCCAAAAAGAAAATTAGTTGCTGTGAAGGATCAACTTCGACATAAGTATAATCAATATGTGCGATTGAACTATGATAACGGCTACACATATGGATAGTATATTCTGGCTACAGGTACTTACCAGTCTTCTGAGTACGTGATCAGGAACATTTCTCGAACTGTTGCATATCGCATGCGCAGATGAATGTGAAAATATTACAGGGGCTTTACTTGAGGCAAGGGCATCCAGCATCGTCGGTACAGACACATGGGATAGATCCACCATCATACCGAGTCGGTTCATTTCCTTCACGACCAACTGATCACAGATTAAAACAAGGTGAAATATATACTAAGTACTAACAAAATAAAGTAAACGTCAACATTGTCATTATATAATTATCGTAAAAACATTAATTTTCGAATAATAAATGAAAATAACGAAAAGTATTCTATGCGATTGTGTGCTCGGTATACATTTTGGATTTTTTTCAAACCTGTACGTAATATTTCAAATATGTATAAAAGCTTCAAATATGTATTATTGTCAATAAGTCGATAGCGAACTTCTATATTAATTAATAATTATTAATTCTAGTGGATTGGACCAAGTTAACCTTAAAAAAATAAAATTCCTACATCGAGATCTCTATTTCCTTGCTGGAAATTGTACAAGTTTCGGAACACAAATTCAAACTATTCTAGTGTGAAAACTCCATATTTTCTGCTCGCAAACGTCTTTTTGTAACATTTCCAGCTACACGTAAGCGTTGTAATTAAAAAGAACATAAAGTTATCAGCACAAGTGAGTTACAAGGAATTTATGTTTTTTTCCATTTTTAACAAGTTCGAAGTACGCTAGTGACTAGTGTACGAATCTACGGTTACAATAAGAAAAAAAAAGAATAAAAATGAGAAAACATTGTAACTGAAGCAGGGGAGTCTCGTTGGTCTTGTTTGTAACTCCTCATATATCTCGAGTTTCTGTGCAGCATTCATCCAATGACGTATAAAAGAGATTAAAGTAGAGCAGGAAGTTTGGTGTCCAGAGTAAGCGCATCCGCGGGAATATACGACCGGCGACAGATCATTTCAGAATTATTATATGTACGTACCTAGTCGGAATGAATCACGTTTAAAATGTTACTAGCGGTTTTTCCAACAAGGAACAAATTTGCTGACTGTACAGAACCATATTCGACCATTGGGAATTCATAATAAATGTAAACAAGCAACAGTGTCACACCATTATGATTTAGTATTTGTTAGTATATTTGTAGATATGTACGAAGAGTTGATCATTTGCACAACAAACGTGAGATAAATATTTTAACTTTCAAAAACAAATAAAATTTAACGTCAAATTATGAAATTCGAAACAGAAAATTCACGACGTGTTTTAAATTGAATTAAGGATTGGCGATAAGAAACCAATACATGATTGATCTTCTCCAAATATAGAATATTACTTCAATTTGAAATTTCCTATTTTTCTATCGGGCTTCGTGTTGTCAAAGTCCCTCAATATCCATAACAGTGGAAATTTCAGTTAGTGAGCAATGACTTTTATTATTTCTACATAATAATAATAATTTTTCTTGAGATTCATTCTACACAATTGACGTATAAACATCATGTGTCATCTGTCTGCTCAAGGTCATACGATATTACAGGCCCTTATGCTTATCCCCTCTATTGCAATAACGTCACAGCGAGAGGCCAGAGCAAGTAACTGTGTCTAGCTAAAAGCTTGTGTATTACATTGCGAATTATTACATTATTGAAGTCTTGTTTTCTGTTTGTACCTGTTAACTGCTTTAAAAAACCAATACGTCGAGCAAATTTTAATGTGACAAAGTACAATGTTTTTATTTTACAAAATGATCTAGACCAAATGGTACAACTTTAGTATTAAAACGAAAAAGTTTTATTCTCCGAAAGAACGAAAAATGAATGTAAAAAATTTGTTATTATTATAATATAATTTGCTATTATACGATTTTTGTTTCAAATGCACGTTTATTTAATTTTTGTATGACATCATGTAAACAAGAAATAAGGATCCTTATTTGGATTTGTTGATTATTTATTTTCTTTGTTATATTTTTTCAATATACAGTAAACTTCGCTTATAACGAACCTCAAGGGACCGACGAAAATAGTTCGCTATAAGCGAAGTTCGTAATAAACGATAAACATAAAAAATTCATTATTTTTGTTAATGTATAGGTACATGTTTCAAGTAGATATATAATATGTAGAACTCTTTTGCAAAGCTAGACAAATCCAGATTTGTTCAAAATTGAGTTAGATATTGGTTTGTAATACATACCGTGTGTCTCACGACGATCTACACATAGGACGCTACGCGGTCATTTGATTTTTTAATTCAAAATATTAATCAGACTCTTTTTGTTTTTTTTTTACTATTTAGACAGTATAATTGTCAATTTGACGTTTACTATTTTATATTATTTGTGACATTCTAACAAATTTTATCAAGAAAAACAAACAGAAAGTGAAATCTAAATTAAAGAAAATGCAATCAAAAACAGCTTGAGCACTATGAAATAACTATTTATTTAAAATTCTGCATTAACTTAATCATTACAAATTGTAAACCTTACAAAATACAGAAGTTGGGAACATAATAATTAAATTATTATATAGAATTTTATTTAAATTAAATATTCAATGCTTTTCGAACATTTTGTAATACATTTGGAGTAATAGTGTTTGACAATTCAACAATTTTCCTTTGTAATTCTTCTCCCGTTTGAGGTCTATTCGCAGTTAGATTCTAAATTGAATTTTTCAAATATGCCCAGTAAAAATAATCATTAGGTGCCATATCCGAATATCCTCCATAATAAAATTTTATTATTTGGACACATTCGTCTTTACAGTAATAGTATATTTTCAAAAAAGTTAAACGTCAAATTGACAATTATACTAAGTAGTAAAAAAAAAAAACAAAAACAGTCAGATCAATATTTTGAATTCAAAAATAAAATGAGCGTGTAACGTCCTATGTGTAGATCGTCGTGAGACACACGGTATACATATATACACTAACAATAGTTTTTATGAATCTTATTTAAAAAAAAAAACGTTTATTTTACTTTTGTTTACATTTGTTATTATTTTATATGATTTTTATTTATTTAAAGTAAGAGTTTTATGTGTTTTCCTCAAAATTGCGTAACTCATAATTGTACTTCTTTAACACATTAAATACAGTGAACAGGGAGCGGACAGGCCATGTGGGGCATGCTGAAATTTCTACATGGGCCGCTCCAATCGCGGGAAGGTCCGATAATTTTTTTTTCATACAATTAATCACATATACACAAGTACCGCAAGAAATGTTACGGTGACCCTACATATGCGGAATTGAAAGATTTCGAAGAATCCCCTGATTATTTGGTAAAATGCCGTTTTAAGTTCGTTATAACCGAAAACTTTTGCGATTATAATAAAAATTAAGGTTCGTTATACCCGAAAGTTCGTTATAAACGAGTTCGTTATTTGCGAAGAAAATAACACACGTTTAATGATACTTTAGTTCGTACCTTATAGATTGGTTCGTTATAACCGAAAATTCGTTATAAGCGGGTTCGTTATAAGCGAAGTTTACTGTATATAAAATTAAATTAACAACGTAAATATATTTCACTACTTGCATTATTAATTTAGTAATCCATATCCTACGTAAAATGGTACGTATTTGCTTGCATTTTACAATTAGATAAAGAATATTTGTTGTATATTTATTCTGCTTAGTTTATATGCATTTCCTTAATATTCGGTAATACAACAATGATTAATAAACCTTTGATTTATTTATTTATTAATAAATCATATTTTATAAAGAATATTACCTACTGTAAATGCTATGTATTTCCTATCTTTACTATGTGTTTCTGAGTCTCTCGCTGTGACGTCACAGACTGAGCATTCGAGCCTGTTATATCGTACGGACTCGGTTTGCTGCTACAGGTAAAAAAAAAACTCAGTTTTAATCATCATTGTGCAATTATCACTGATGTCTTAATATTCGCGATAGTCTCGATCTTTTCCTTAAATATTCTGTGTTTTCGTTTCTTCAGTTACGAAAAATAAAAGACAAAAGAAGACCAAAAGAGAGTAATCGATTAGTTTCAGTTCGAAGAATTCGGTTGGTCATTCCTTTAGTTTAGTGTGATAATATTAGGGAATTGGGATAACAAAAGGTTCAGACCTTTTGTCTTGTGGGAATAATGATAAATTGTAAAGTAAACTCGTGCGAAACTGGTTTTGTACGTGGAATTTCATATTTTATATATATATATATATATATATATATATATATATATATATATATATATATATATATATATATATATATATATATATATACGAGGTATGATCAAAAAGTTCGTACAAAACTTTAAATTCCAAAACAATACTTATTTATTCGACAATTTTTATATTGTCCCCTCAAAATAGTCCCCATCGGATATAATGCACTTATGCCAGGGTTTATTCCAGTCTTCAAAATACTTTTGAAACGCAGATATTAGTAGTACCTTCAGCGCCTCCGGCGATTTTGGTATAATTCTTCAATGGGAGTAAAAAAATTTCTTTCATTATTGTTTTCATCTTTGGGAAGAGAAATATATATATATATATATATATATATATATATATATATATATATATATATATATATATATATACCGGGTGTCCCAAGAAATCTGGGACATAGGGAATTAACATGTAAATATTGAAATATTGTGATTACTTCTGAACAATACATTTTAGAGCAAAAGTGTAAATAAAAAAAATTGTTCCGAATTAAAAACTGCATAATAAGATGCCATATTTAATGCTCAGATATGTTTCTATAATGCGTAAATCAATGTTGAAATTACGCATTTTAATGACAGATTAGGAGGTTGTGAAACAAAAATGGTATGGTTTGATTATTTGTTGTTGTAACTAACAAAAATACATTCCATTTTTGTTCCATGACCTCCTGATCTGTCATCGAAATGCAATATTTCAAACTTGATTTACACGATATACAAATGTATTTGAGCACTGAATATGTCGTCATATTATGCAGTTTTTAATTCTGAATAACTTTTTAATTTACACTTTTGCTCTAAAATATATTGTTCAGAAGTAATCCCAATATTTCAATATTTACATGTTAATTCCCTATGTCCCAGATGTCTTGGGACACCCGGTATATATATATATATATATATATATATATATATATATATATATATATATATATATATATATATATATAGGATGATTCACCAAGAGTGTAAAAACTTTTAACATGATATTGGGAAGGTCATTCAAGTAAATATGTCATACGAATATGAGTCCTATTCCATTTGGTTATGTAACTACAAGATATCAAAGTTTGATTAATGTACTAATAAATTCAGATAGTTAACAGTATATTACCATTAAGAAATCTTAGAAACCATAAGAGATATGAAGTTTGTTAAATTAGACAAAAAATGCGCATTTACAAGTCGAATTAAGGGAAGATTTCTTTTTTTGAAAATTCTGCATGGATAAATTTGAATTGTACGGCAATTTAATCTTTGGGGTCATTTGATAAAAATTTTGTTCGAATGAATGTTAACTAATGTTAATGTTAATTAATGTTAAAATTAACAATGCAAAGCAATAATATGCACATTTCTAGTTTATATTAACTAAGCCTGACCTTTCCTAGATGTGTCGGGTGAACTTTTCAACGCTTGCGGTCGTTTACTTAAGATAATGTGGTCAGGGTGACGACGAGGGAGATAACTTAGCGTTGAGCTTTCGGTCGGGACAGACCAACCATGTACAGGATAAGGCAGGTAAGCGTACAAGGAATTGCAACAGCAGTGAACAGTGACGAGTTGGAAGGTAGGTAAGCGTAAGCAATAGGGAGGTGTTGTTAGGTTGAGTGGCGTCAGGGCTTTAACAGTGCCCAGGGGTAAACATGCCAAACTACGTAGGTTACGTTAGTGTGCGTGCGTGCGTGTGTTGTTGTTGTGTACGGATGTATATGTTGTGATCAATTTGCATTTTGTGTGATAACTCACCGTGCCGAAGTGCGAAAGGCCCCCGATGTGAGGTATCTGGCCGGGCTCATCCACTATGCAGCAGTCTGCCCTAACACAAACACCGAACATCAGATGCACGTAAACATAGATTACATCATTCTCACTAACACTACCACAATCACACCAATATTGGATCTCACACAAAATTGACACACTGTTGAATGGTGTGCCACTGACATAATGATATGTGCAACTTGACTGTCAATATTTGCACATAGTCCATCATCAACATTTGTGTGTGCTTATGAAATGTTGCAAATGCTCTAGAATTGTATATAGATAATATATACAAATATATAAATCTAAACATAAATTAAACGGATGTTCAATAACATACGTAGGTATGAAGTTTGCTTATTTGTATTTATCTTCAGGGTAAATCGTAAATTTTGAGAACAACTGGACTCAGATTTCCATATTGGATAACTTAAATGAAGATATTTGTTTTGAATTTCCATAAATGCAGACAGGCTGATTCTTTGGAACACTCTGCAATCTTTGAAAGTCTAAATTTGTTTAGTGATGAAAAAAACGATATGTTTTGATTATATGTTGTAACTAACAAAAAGCAGCTGAAAAGAGCCAAATATTCAGCAGTGGTTTTTTTTTCCTTAGCTAATATCCATTCGTCTGAGTAGTTTTTCTTTAGGTAAAATACTTTCGACTGAGGTTTTTTTTAGCTAAAATTTGGAATTTGTATCACTCTATGTACCATAAACAAATAAGCATTTGTAACTATTGAACATTGGATCTTAATATAGTAATAAACTCCCTAGAATTGTTTGATGCGATTATATAATATATATTTATTTATGTTTTAGATTGTATTACATAAATGATAATACAAATTAAGAATAACGTTCTCTAAAGATAACATCCTCGTCAAAATATCCATAGGTTTCTATATCCAACAGCTTTTCATCATGAAGCAAAAAAGTAACTTGTACTTTCAGTTTTTTAAAGGGTAATCCCACAGGTAATTCGGTGTTACTTACAGAATAATTAACAAATGTATAATTTCCCTGCAAAATATTATTAATAGTAATTTTTGCGATGTTACATATTTTGCAAGGAACAGAGTATAAACACAGTATATTAGTATTAACTAATTGTAATGCAATAAATAAATAATGCTTATATTGGAATGTTTCTATCTCATAATAATTTACTTCATATTTGCATTTAAAACTAATATAGATTTTAATAATATTCTAAACTGTATTATTAGCAATTCACAAAACACATATCATTGATTCGATTTGTTGTATAATATAATAATAGAATTTTGTTTATATATTGGTTTCCGCGAACCTAATAACAATGATAAATAATATAATAGTAATGATCAAAAATTTGAATTAAAATTATATTTGAAACAAAAAATAATGCTGCTAATGAAACGATAAAAAGTTGTGTGATACATTTAGTGACCAAAATTTCGATGATTTTCTTGGTAGGCCATTCAAATCTGAAGGCCTCAACTATATCGGTTTGCTAGATATATTATAACAGGGTAATGTTGAATTAGATTATCGATAAATTTAAACAGATTATAATATAAATAAACAGACCTTGGAAATTGGACATTTTGGTTCTGGTACATGGGAACCAGTTTTACGAAATGCCGGATAGAAAAATGAATACTCATATTTAAAAAAGTTGCAAAGATCCCGTTTTATGTTTATTATGGATGGTCGGTATTCATTATTTCGGAATTCGTAACACTTTATATTTACCTGAAACGATATTTATTAGTGTTATCTAACTGGATGATTTCTTCTAATTACAGCATACCAATAAGTCACGGGACAAATCATCAAATACAGTAACGTATCCACTTAGTGCAATGTCATATCGGCTCAACCTTACCGTCCAAATATTTGCTTTAAAATATTTTTCATTTACTTCATTTACAGTTACCCTTTCAATAACAGCTCTATACGCGCTCTTGAAATAAAACAATTAAAATTATTTTAACAATTTAATTAATATATTTTTTTACCTTAGCTCCTGACCCATTTATTAATGATGCAATAAAAAGTAGGTAAATCACTGAAAGATTCATTTTACACGAATGAAAATTAATATGCTGTGGTATTGTTATATACTTTTAGTACTGTAAAAGTTGGCCATGGTCAACTAGGCGTGAAAATAATATTTATGTATTGAAATATAATACACTACAAATAATAAGTCATAAACAAGTAAAATATAATTACATACATCCTGGTATTATCACGGTATAATCTTTTGTCAATACAACAATGGACCGTGTTTAGTATTTGTAGTCGCTTATCTTATTGAAAAGGAATAATTAATAATAATCGTAATAATTATATATATATATATATATATATATATATATATATATATATATATATATATATAGATACCGGGTGTCCCAAGAAATCTGGGACATAGGGAATTAACATGTAAAATTGAAAGAGTTGCGATTACTTCTGTATTTTAGAGCTCTGAAATTTGGTACAGGTGTAGGTATAAGTTATTAACATTGATTGGTATTAATTAAAGTGATATTAATGCTCATATTTCTGATAAAAATGCTTTTAAAAAGTAGGAGTAATAATTAAAAGGTGTAGCTTAAATACCATATTTGCAAAATTTTGTTTATGACGTTGCTAGCACAACGGTAAGATGCGTATTTGGTAATTTAAATAATTTATAAATGATAAGGTTCGAATCTCGAATTTCTCCCATCATGTTTGTGCACATGATGTCGGAAAGTTTCTTTTAACCATGTTTTACGTTTTGAGTGAAATTCTCAAGATTATTTTCATTGTCTGTTGCGATTTAGCAAGTTATATAATATCTTATCCCTACACCTGTACCAAATTTCAGAGCTCTAAAATGTATAATACCAAAGTAATCGCAACTTTTTCAATTTTACATGTTAATTCCCTATGTCCCAGATTTCTTGGGACACCCGGTATATATATATATATGTCATCTATAATTACTGTCTTATTCAATACTTTGTATAGGTATATAGTTACAATAGAATAGAGTTATTTTAATCGGTAATGTAGCTTTCAGTTCAAAGATTGCAATCAAACGTAAGCAATTATGTTTATATGCGGACGTATAGTTACATTGTTCATATATGAAGATAAATTCGAGAGCAAAAACATTATTTTCTTTCTGTATTGCGGTTACAAGTAAGTACTGTTAAATAACCATACAGTTGCTATCACCTTAAAAATAAGTTGATATTTTTTTTTAATATTCACTATCAATACATGCAATTAATCAATTTATTTTCGTTCCAAATTTACGTATCGTTTAAGTATTGTAAAATGAAGTATAAATGATTGATGCCAAAACCAGAACTGTACTAAATGTACGAGAGATATTCACCAATAATGTTGTTCTGGTGTTTCAAATATAGTACAAATACTACAAAATTTGAAGATTTTTACATTTTCAATTGAATCACCAGAAAATAAATATATACAAGGAAAAATAGCCGTAGTACAGTATATTGTTTTTTTTTTTACCGAATATTTTGATGATATCTTCGAGATAACTTCTCTCTAGGCGGCCATATTTATCTAATCATTCACGTAGATTCCCCACAATGCAGAGTAGCAATTTTCAAAGAATGGTATCATTGTTTTGAAGGTGATGTGGTTACAAAAAACCAATGGCACGCCATCCATTAACATCCTAGCAATATGAGACATTGTAACTGGCACAATGGAGTTAAGGCCAAGGCTATTTTTCTAGGAAAACGTAGAGGAACACAGTTTCCAAATTTTTTTTCCGAATGACGTCAAAAGGGTATGGCATATTCGAGATGATGAGGGTAAGTTATCAAGTAGTTATGATAGTATAAAACTACCTATTGCGGGATAGGATAGGGTAGAGTATATTGATACTGTGACGGCTGCTTTATGTAGAAACTGCTTTATGTCTGTGTTTTCGTAGCGGATAACAATTCCTAAATATAAACAACAAATTCTACAAATTTTATATGTATGTAAATTGTTTTTTCGGCATCTCACGCCTAGAGGTTCATGCCTCATTACCCTTTTATGTAAATGGGGGATCGGGTATGCTTACAAATACCGAGTTTTGGCAGAAATGCATATTAAAATCAAAATAATTGACAAGTTTACTCACCTTTCTTGCTATCAATTCTGTTTGAATTCTGTTTTGAATATATTTGCAATTGACGTAAGTCCTTTACTATAATTATACTAACGAATCTTTACAAACTAACATCAAATAAGATCAGATTTATTTCAGTCCATGACGCTCTTTATAAATAAATTTTCGAACGAATTTTTACTTAGGAATGCTCACAAAATGAACCATTCGTTAAATACGAGTTCAAATATAACCTCCTAATTCATTTATAGTAAAACCATGAGATTGTAAACATAGACAAATTAATCAAACTTATAACATTTTATTTATATTTAAATAATACATTATATATTTGGTTCAGATTCCCCCCTGTAATATGGTAAACAATAATTTTTTTAAATTGTGTTTTTGTCAAATATCTGCTTTGATTGAAGGACAGATATTACGAGTTTAATATTATTAACTAAGCTCTACCCGTGAGCACCATGTGTCTACATTCGTAATTTCCATAATAAACTATTTTTGAAAATTTCTGTTTCTGCGTTGCATCTACCTTTGCGTCTCCTAGTCGCAAACTCTCTCAAATATCTTAATTTTGTATGTTTATCCATCTTTTCTGTCTTTCTCCATCTAACCGTCTTTATTGCAGTCAAATCTTAAATTGCAAAAAGATATTTACTATTTTCGGGGGTTTAAAAAAATAATACTCTATACGGAAGCTTTAATAGCCTTCGTAAAAGTACAAATAACGTACTTTAGATATTTTAAACATACATTCACAAACACTACTTCTGCGCATTTGTAGGATGACAAAATGATGTTATTATTGTTCATTTTTATGTTGCTAAGGGGGGCTGTCATTTCATTCGCTGTCATTAAATGTTGCCTAGGTTACGCAATTACATCTAACTTCATGACAAACTGACAAACAGACAAAGGATTTTCTTTATATTATTTTTTATAATATATATACCGGGTGTTAATTAAAAAACTGGCCATAGGCGTTTAACATGTAAAATCAGTTTTTCCTCCTGCATTAGTTCCCAAATTACTTAAGAGAAAAATACTTTAAATAAAAGTTTTAGAGAATTAAATTCTGCATCTAACTGAGAAATCAGATTTAATTTTTGACATTTCATATCTGAGAAAATCAAGTTTAAAATTTCATGAAAACACATAATATATAGGAATAGCCATGGCATTTAAACAAAATTATAAACAATTGTATGACATTGTAACTGTCAAAAAATTTGTGTTTCGTAATTTTCGTTCAATAACAGATATTTCTAAAAGTATGGAACAGTTTTCACATGAAGAAAAGCTTCAAGTAATAAAATGGTTCTATTCTGGACAAATTTATCTAAATATTCGTGATTTAATAATTTTTTTGACAGCAAATGTCATACAATTGTTTTTAATTTTGTTTAAATTCCATGGCTATTTCTATATATTATGTGTTTTCATGAAATTTTAAACTTGATTTTCTCAGTTAGGAAATGTCAAAAATTAAATCTGATTGCTCACTTAGATGCAGAATTTAATTCTCTAAAACTTTTATTTAAAGTATTTTTCTCTAAAGTAATTTGGTAACTAATGCAGGAGGAAAAACTGATTTTACATGTTAAACGCCTATGGCCAGTTTTTTAATTAACACCCGGTATATATATATATATATATATATATATATATATATATATATATATATATATATATATATACATATATATATATATATATATATATATATATATATATAAAAATAGAAAATGGCGGATACTGATGACGATGTGAACGGCGTATCCCGCAATTTATGTGAATATAAGTGCGATAAGTGCAATAAAAAAGTGAAAAATGGTTTTCAATGCAATTCCTGTGAAGTTAAATATCATGTGAAATGTGCTAACATCACTGGATTCTTTGATGATGTTAAATGGTGTTGTCCAAGTTGTGGCGACAAAAATTCACCTGTCTCAGTTTCTGAAGTACGTTTCTCTGAACTTCAACGTGAAATTTTTCTGCTTCAAGGTGAAAATGCCGCATATAAGAAATTATATGATGATTTACAGAAAAAAATGATAGATCTGGTAAAAGAAAATGATAAACTAAAATCTTTTCAACCTAACAAAAACAAAACCGAGGGCTCGAACCAAAAAAATTCATCAATGTTACCGACAAAATTAACTGATAATTCAACTAATAGTAACCAGATGTTTCCAACTGTCACATACACTGAAGTACTTGCTAAATCAAGTGCGGTAGGTCATTTACCTTCGACTACGTCAAAGAAACAGCTGATCGAACATGATACGGAAACTACTAACGGGCATAAACCAAGCATCAACAATGACAGTACGAGCGCGGCGGAGGGCTTTCATGTCGTACGGAAATCAACGAGGAATTCTGTGCGTCCTGTGATCGGTACAGGAGACAAAAATTCATTGAAGGCAACACCAAAATTGGGCTGGTTACATGTTTGCAGGCTGGATTCAGAAACGTCCATTGACAGTGTAAATAAATATCTCACAAAAGCTAAGCCAAATTACAAATTTCAGTGCGAAAAATTAACATCCAAAGGAGATTATGCCTCATTTAAAATAGGATATCCCTTTGAACTACACGATCAAATAAATAATCCGAATTTTTGGCCTTGCGGAGTTGCAGTTCGGCGGTTTTTTCTTACAAGGAAATCTCCAAGAAACAACAATATTGAAGAATCTCAAACAAAAAAGTGACTAAGGATTTTCAGTTTAAACATTCAGTGCATAAGAAATAAATTAAACGAGCTTGAAATTTTTTTAAATAATAAGAACTATGAAGTCATTTGCATAAATGAACATTGGTTAACATATGATGAATTAGACCTGGCCAATATTCCTGGCTATAAAATCGCGAGTGCCTTTTGTAGATCTATAAAAAAACACGGTGGAGTAATAATTTACATTAATCCATCTATTCCGTGTAAAGAACTAAAAAATATTAACAAATTATCCATTGAACAACATTGTGAACTATGTGCGGTTGAGTTACCAACATACAAATTAATAATTGTCAACGTATATCGATCGAATCTGGGTGATTTCCACTTTTATTTTTAATCTATATAAATGATTTGCCCGTTAACATCACGGCTGAAACGGTTCTCTACGCCGACGACACAACCTTTCTTGTCAAGGACAATGACTGTAATAGTCTATCTAGCAAAATAAATATTTCAATGCACGAAGCTAACTCTTGGTTCAGTGCAAATAAATTAACAGTAAACGAGAATAAAACAGCGCGAATGACATTTACTTTGAGTAATATTAAAAATAAAGGTTCTGAGCTTAACAGTCTTAAATTTTTGGGTATTTACTTGGATAACCGCCTGACTTGGAACACCCACACGCATAAATTGTGCATCAAACTCTCAAAAGCTGTTTATGTCATAAGGAAGATGGCTCCTCTAGTAGATGTTGCTGTGACTAAAACTGTTTATTTCTCTATGTTTCACGCTTTGATGTGCTATGGAATTTCTGAATGGGGGTGTGCGCCCAGTCTTGAAAATGTATTTATCATTCAAAAACAGGCAATCAGAGCGATCGCTTTGAAAAATAAAAGAGAGCATTGTAAACCTTTATTCAGAAATTTAAAGATTCTAACTGCATATGGGGCATATCTATACTTTTCACTCTTATATGTACATAAACATAAAAATGGGTTAAAATTAAATCGCAACGTACATAACTATTGTACGAGGCACAACTATGAATTAAATTTACAGACTTGCAGACTGTCAACTTCCGAGAAACTTATTAACCAACGCTTTAATTTGTATAATAAGTTACCAAGAGTGATCATTGAGCTAAATTTAAGTATGTTCAAAAAATGTATTAAGCAGTTGTTGACTGACATGGCTCCTTATGATTTATCTGAATATGTAAATAATTTTTAAGATTATCTACAGCGTATTTCAATTTTACTTGTATGTAAATGTGTATTTTGTATTTTTTTCTTTTTTTGCTACTGACTCCCTCCAACAAATAATTTGTATTATTTAAATGGAATAAATATCTATCTATCTATCTATCTATCTATATATATACATATATATATATATATATATATATATATATATATATATATATATATATATATATATATATATATATATATATATATATATATATATATATATATATATATATATATATATATATATATATATATATATATATATATATACAGGGTGTTAATACTAAGTTGTAACACCCGAAAATGGCAGTTAGAACTCATTGAAAGAAACAACTTCTCTTAGTTAAAAATTTTTATTTAGAGCCCCAGTTCATAGTTATTGGCGTTTTTTTGTTTTTCGAAAAATCGTCATTACTCCCTTATTTGAAGGAATATTCAAAAAATAAAAAACTCACAACATTTGCTTTCGGTTCTCTAAAACATTTGTATTTACAATTGTTTTCTATTTTAGCAAATAACAAAATGGCGACCGATCAAAAATTTAAAACAAAATATTTTGAAAACCATTCGATAGATTTTTGAAAATAAAACATTTATAAAATCCTTAAACTATCTACATAACATTTTGTATGAAACATTTTTTTCGATCTGTCAAAAAAATGCTTCTATTTGAATAGAATTACAAGATATATTTTAACAAACTGCAATAATCATTTACAACAAAGTAGGCTTGCTGCCATTAAACAAGAAAAATAAAACAATAATGAACAATGAAACAACAAGGGAGGGACTAAAATTGATTTTCAAAATGGCAAGTAAATAAAAAAATTGTTCCGAATTAAAAACTGCATAATAAGATGCCATATTTAATGCTCAGATATGTTTCTATATTGCGTAAATCAATGTTGAAATTACGCATTTTAATGACAGATTAGGAGGTCGTGAAACAAAAATAGTATGGTTTGATTATTTGTTGTTGTAACTAACAAAAATACATGCCATTTTTGTTCCATGACCTCCTGATCTGTCATCGAAATGCAATATTTCAAACTTGATTTACACGATATACAAATGTATTTGAGCACGGAATATGTCATCATATTATGCAGTTTTTAATTCTGAACAACTTTTTAATTTACACTTTTGCTCTAAAATGTATTGTTCAGAAGTGATCACAATATTTCAATATTTACATGTTAATTCCCTATGTCCCAGATTTCTTGGGACACCCGGTATATATATATATATATATATATATATATATATATATATATATATATATACATGTATATATATATATATATATATATATATATATATATATATACATGTATATATATATATATATATATATATATATATATATATATATATATATATATATATACCGGGTGTCCCAAGAAATCTGGGACATAGGGAATTAACATGTAAATATTGAAATATTGTGATCACTTCTGAACAATACATTTTAGAGCAAAAGTGTAAATTAAAAAGTTGTTCAGAATTAAAAACTGCATAATATGATGACATATTCCGTACATATATATGTATATATATATATATATATATATATATATATATATATATATATATGTATATATATATTTATATATATATATATATATATATGTATATATAAATTCGAGAAAGCTACGCATAAAATGGGCTGGGAATCAAAAGGATATTGATATAACATAATGACTCTGTCTCATTCAGTTATTGCTTTGTATTATTGTATACGAAATACACGTAATAACAGTTGACTAGTACTTTTTATTTAAATAAAAATTGTTTTCCTTGTTACTTGATTTTATTATTAAATCCTAAAAGATCCTTGGCTTTTTAATTTGTATATGGATGTTTTATTGCGACGAGCGTTAGAGTGTACAAATGATGGTGTGAAAATAAGTGATTTCGTTGTGCCTGCATTAGCATATGCTGATGATGTGGTTATTATGGGTGAATCTGAGGAACAATTGACGAGAATGATTGAGAGTGTCAGAAATCAGGGAAAATGTTTGAATTTGATCATGAATGCTTCAAAATGTAAGATTTTAGTTTTTGAGAAGGATGAAGTTACGGAATGCAAGATTAGCATAGATGGTGAGCAAATGGAACAAGTTAATGAATTTATGTATCTGGGATGCATGTTTTCGAAAGATGGACGGATGAATGCTGAAATTGAAAGAAGAGTGGTTGCAGGTAGAAAAGTTTTGGGCGCTTTGGGAATGTTTGCTAGAAATGTGAATGTATCAAGAGAAGCTAGGTTATGTGTGTATAATGGTGTACTTGTGCCATCGTTGATGTATGGATGTGAATGTTGGGTATGGGATAACCGGAATAAAAAAAGGGTAACTGCGGTTGAAATGAGATTTTTGAGAGGAGTGTGCGGAGTGACTAGAAGAGACCGTATTAGGAATAAAGTAGTGTATGATGAATGTGAAATTAGTATTTGGCGAGCTATTGTTAGAAAATAAGGAATGAAAGGCAGTTTTCTATATATACATATATATATTTTTTTTATATTTAAAAAATTTTTTTTTTTTAGTGATTGTAGGGAATAAAGGGCCTGCTACCCCAGTAATGGGAAAGGCGTGATGTTATGTATGTATGTATGTATATATATATATATATATATATATATATATATATATATATATATATATTCTATTTTTATATGCATAAATTTAAAAAA
This sequence comes from Carabus problematicus, assembly GCA_963422195.1. Taxonomy (NCBI): domain Eukaryota; kingdom Metazoa; phylum Arthropoda; class Insecta; order Coleoptera; family Carabidae; genus Carabus; species Carabus problematicus. The sequence continues at coordinate 10,475,837 of OY728585.1, read as the reverse complement.
ATTATTATTTTTTAGTCTTTTTTTATTGTATGTACAATTCAGTAGTTCGGATACTATAAAGTAACACCTTTTGAACACAACATGAAATGCCTATTCCACTGTATTCTCACTTATATTTAAAAAAATAAATTGTTGAGGTATCCTAATCATCTCTGTTTTCTACTATTCATAGTATAGGTACTAGAACATTAGTTTATGTTATTAAAATATTAGTCAAGTCATAAAAATGTTAATTTCTTTATTGTTTTTCATTTTATTTTTCGTACTTGGCATTTGAAAGGTACAATCTGACCGATAATACTATGAATTGGACAATAAACAATGTTTTAAATTATGTTCCGTTGATCAGAATGGAAATTTGATATAAAAGCTAAAATAAATAACAAGCTAGCGAGCATATTTTTGATACAAGTCGTTCAACTGTTCTAAAAATATAAATGTAAGTACTGTATGTGGACCAATTCTGGCGTAGTAAGGTGTAAATCCTTTCCATAAAGCGAACACACCTTCATTAGCTATTATTTTCATCAATGCTTCAACAGCCCCTTTATATTCTGGGACGCCATCTACAATCTTCATGTTTTGTATCCTTTAAAATGTATGTTTTAAAATGCTATATTTATTATATTGTTAATATTATACTATAAAAATTATGATCTCACCTAGTCTTTACAATATCGACTGGCAACGATGCGACTGATGTTGTAAAACCAGAAATCATCGAGGCACAAAAATGAAGAAACATATTTTCGCTGAAGTATTTTGTTTGTAAAAGTTGTTGTTTTGCCTGAATACAAATAATATTTTATTCAAAATCACAACGTATATATCATAACAAAAACTAAATTCATTGAAATCAGTACTTAAGATATTTTCGATACGGATAATTTGGATAAAAATATATATATATATCAAATAAATCGTAAAAGATTTACGACCATCGCAAGAATGTTTTGGACGCAGAGATAAACTGAAGAAGGCTAAAAGGGATTTTATTTCATCGTTCTGAGGGTTTATAGTTCCGCATTCTGGGTATAAAACTGATGTGTTACTAAGTATTCGTATGTATTTTCCAAGTTCGAAGTGCTTTCCATTAAGATATATTTTCCAAATAATATAACAAATAAATTTAAAATATTAAAAGTTAAACATTTGAGGTTATTGCACTTGTATTACATAAAAAAGTGAATATGTAAAATAAGTGTTATACAAGTATTTTACTGGGAATGAAAGTAAAATAAATATGTGATATACTTGAGAATATGTAGATAGTTGAGCAGCATTGACGACTAACGCTCTGAACATAGTTGGAAGGCAGCCTCGCCACAACGTAAATAAGCCCTCTTCTTTCGTTATTCTAAACAACGCGTCACCAACATGCTTATAATTTCGTCTTTCATTCGGTGGGAGTGTACCATCGGCAGTCATGCGAATGAGGCACACTTCTGCAGGAGTTCCAACAAACGCACCACATGCGCCAGCTACCATGCCAAGTCCAACTTTAGTTGCGAAATTTGGTTGCGCACCTTCTTTTCTACATAGAAAACATATCTGCTAATCTTATAAATATTTTATAAAATTATGATTCTGTAAAGTATATATCTATTACACAAAATCATAACAATCTTTTTTAAATATTATATTGTCAGTTCTGAAGTTCATCGTCAATATTATTAATAACATGTCGTAATCTTAACAAAAATTAACGAACTCATAAAACGGACATATTACTTTTTTAATTTAAGTAGTTTTCAGTTTTGCAATAAATTTTTTTGTTAATGTATATTTTACTTATATATTTTGTTTAGGGTTGAAAATGACAAAATATCGTTGAAACCCGTTATTAATGTAATATATATTATGATTATTGCAAAATATGTATATAAATATAATTTTATTATGTTACCTACAGTTAACGAGAAGCAGAAAGCAGAATTCATTAATGTTTTGAAGACTAATAATATAATTTGAGTAAAATAATATTTTAAATAATTTAAATGCACACCTATTAGAAACATTTAAACATATTGGGCTGATATTATTTAGAAATTATTATAGTAACGCATATCCAATGTTCCTTGCTTAATGAAAATTTTCTTCTCGTCGAGCTCCTTCACTCTATTAAGTAGTTATTAATATTCCTTTGATCAGTTATTCATCAAATTAAAGTTACCGATAACGTTAACATTTTACTAAGAAATTTAATTATTATTTTAATAACTGACTCATGAATTCATTTACCCTGTTATCGATCAGATATGGAATGAGATCAGGAGTGTATTATGTAACACGTAAGATCAGATATTTATCAGTGATGTAAGTGAACTTCTACATATAAACTTTCGGAAATTGAACAAAATGGATATAATATTGATAAACCAGTCTAAATCAGCAAGTTAAATTAGTAAACGAATAGATATTTGAACACATGCAACAATTCAGTTTCGGAATATCTGGTATTTACCCGGCAACCAAATCAAATAACCAATTGTACACGCCCAATCGTGTAGTAGTATATGTAGCTTGTCGAAGTAAACCCGCAGTAATCCCGTTGTACAACGCTAGTACACCTTCATTGACAACAATACTTTTCGCAGCGTGCAGTGATGTTTTGTATTCTTTTTGGCCACCGTCCATTCCACTCAACTGCATTCGATTTTTTATCAAGTCCAACGGTTGAACAACTACAGAAGCCATCATTCTACACAAGTAAAATAGATGTTATTTTCAATTGCTCTACACACTGGGCTCGGATGTCATTGGTTACACATGTACTGGAGTAATGGATTCAACAATAAACCAGTTGTATTTTCTAATTTCAAGGATTATAAAATAATGTCTATACGTTAAGAATTATTAAATTTGCTATTTTTAAATTAAATATTATATTTAGGTTCTATAAATGTGAAATGTTATACTCGTATAAAGTTTTACATATGATTATATAGACTGTCAAAATTCAATGCATTATTTCTGTCATATTAATATTAGAAAAAAAATATTTACCCTGCTGATCCACCAAATACAAAATTTAGGTAATTTGGTAACGGCTTCTTCTCCGTCATTTTCGTAAATTGCCGAAATAATTATGAAAATTTGTAAACACATGACATTATGACAGCTTGAAATTTGTTGAAGAAAATTCAGATTAATTCATGGAAACCATGAAGCTATGGTAACGAATAACGATGAATTTGATCAGCTGTAATAACCACGATACGAAACAAAAACATCAAATTTGTTTGAGTTTCGTTTAAACTCGGGTACTAGTAATTCTTAAATATGTATATGGTGAGAATAATGTAAGACTATACATTGGCGACTTTATTTTAGTTTTATTCTATTTGCACATGTCAGTAACAATTGAAATTTCAATAACGCCTGTTTTGGTAAATGTCACTGAATTTTTAATATTGTGTTTCTAATATCTCACGAGTTTGCATAATAATTAGTGCAACAAATTTACATCACAGAAGAAAAGTTTAAGATGTATTACACGTATTTACAAGGGGCGTCTTTGCGAGAAGTTTGTGATTATTTCAGCGTTGAATTCCCGGGCAGGCCTATCCCATGTCATCAAACGGTGGAAAATTTCTTTAAAAAAATGATTCTGGAAATGTACTGATACCAATTACAATTTCGATACGGGAAATGTACTTTTAATGCAATAACATGTAATAAAAAAAAAATAATAAACCCTGTAAATGATTTAAATAAAAATAGTAGTCTGTGGACAAGTGTCTATTTTTACGTTATTCAATCATAATAAATTGGAGTTTTTGTATGCAAACACCATGGTAACATTAAGTAAATGGCCTATGTCTAATTTTAAATTATTCAGCGAATTGATACTAGCATGGACAAATTGATTCAAGCTAAAATAAAGTTGCCAATGTATAGCTTTACATTATTCTCACTGTATATTGTAAAATAAATGATATAATTTGTTTTACTGCAATTTATACCTACGTATATAACTACATAATAATTATTACACTGCTTCAACTGATATATTTATGCCCATATTCATAAACGTTCGTTAAACGTATAACGCTTCGTTTTCTTGTAACGGACAGTTAAACAGTTCTTTTCGTATTCATAAAGGTCCGTTAGCGTTAACAGTCATTAAATTCTTCATTAAATTTAAAGGTTAAATTTTCTTTCATTATATATATATCGAAGCATTACTGTGACAATCGGATCTATATAAAAATTGAATCGTATAATCCCGTCGAAATGTACGAAGATTGTGAATTTAAACAACGATATAGATTAGATAACGAAACAGTTTATCAAATTTGTGATATTATTGGACCAAATTTGGAAAGTGAAACTATGCGAAACAAATCACTGTCTGCAAAGGATAAAATTTTAATAACATTACGATTTTATGCAACTGGATCATTCCAGCAAGTATTGGCTGACTATATTAATGTAAGCCAACCAACTATTAGTAGAATCATTCCTGCTGTAACCCGAGCATTAGCATCCCTACGAGAACAATTCATAAAAATGCCAACAACGCATGTAGAACGAAGAAAAATTCAATTAGAATTTATTCAATTCATCATTTCCCATGTGTTGTGGGAGCAATAGACTGTACTCATGTAAGAATCCAATCACCAGGTGGTTTACATGCTGAATTGTACCGCAATAGAAAAGGTTGGTTTTCGTACAAGGTACAATGTGTTTGTGATACTAAACTAAAATTTCTTGATATTATTGCGAGATGGCCCGGTAGCGTACATGATTCTACAATATTCTATGAATCACCTCTTAGAATTGATTTTGAAGAAAATAAATATCCTGACACTATTTTATTAGGAGATTCAGGGTATCCATTAAAAAACTATTTATTAACACCAGTGTTAAATCCCGCAACAGAACCTGAAAGAAGATACAATGAAGCACATATACACACATATATCTGACTTTCTATTTATGAATACTGTTAAATATATAACGTTCATTAAATATAAACGGTACGTTTCGTAATCCATCGTTATAACAACTTTTATGAATACGGGCATTAGTATTTTGTGAACAACAATTAGCGAGATTTTTTAATAATTTATTTATTCTGTCTCGCATTTATGATTTCATACTATACTTTTTCTGTTTTAATTATTTTTATAATAAATAAATGTAATAGTGCACAGTCACACACATTCATACTGGTACGAAATACCTACGTGAAATGATGTATTTAAACTATGTACTGTGCATTCAGTTTCAGTTAGATCTGAAATCACCGCATACATAGATAACACACGTTAAACATTTACCAAACGTTGGTAAAATATTCCATATGTAGACTAGAACCAGAATATCAGAAATCTATCGATCTGATGCTGTAATAACATAGTTCAAACAGTGTAGGTATAAGGGGCACATACTCACCAAGGCGTGTTGCACGTATGCGTGATCGTTAGGTACCGTGCCCCAAGCTGATAGAACATTCGCAGCACCCCCAGACTGGTCCCAATCGCGTGGCCCCCCTCTATGCCGATCAACGAGGCAATCCGGCCCGACTCGTGAGCTCTTTTGATCCCTGTCGAACAAGAACAATTAATTTTACAATGTAAAATGACAGAGAACAGTTGCAGGCTATGTAGTACACCACATTCTCCTGGTTCGGTATGGAAATTGGATAATGATAGACGATACCGGAAGCCAGAAGCTACGTAGAGGGACGTATTCAAAGATTGTAGAGGCTTTTTGTTAAACGGCAAATATGTAAATTTCGGAATTTACCTGCGAATCCGTTTTAGAACTAATCATTGATATTCGTAATGCTTGAGTTTAGAAACACTTTTACATGTAACGTAATACAATTGCTTTCGCCACGTAACAGAATAACGTGAACATATCTGTGCATATAACGTTCATACAAGTGTTTATGCTAGTCATAACAAGTTTCTCAACTACGTCGTTGTACGGATGTTGCCGTCGCTGACATAACGAAAATTAGAACTGGCAAAGCACATTTCATTTAAATATATTCTAACATGAAATTTAAACTTGGGATCATGCTTTTATATCCTAAACAATCTGTTATGTGTTGTATTGTTTATTTTATTACATCATATACATACATATTTTAAAAATTACAATGTTGGGGAAGAAACCAATTTCTTGCCTCTGCTGTTGCAACATGTCTGCTTCAATATATCTCAAAGTGTCACTTTCTTTAACACATCACCGTTGTTGACTTTTATGCTTTTTACGATGTAATAATTTTAAAGTTATCCGACATGTTTGGAATAAGCCCCATAACCAACACTGGATATTCAGAGCTAACGTAAATTTGTCAATACAGTCAGCGCTCACTTAACGTACCTTCGATAATATGTAATGTACATAATTATTTACGACTCTCTGTCCGTACTAAGTACTCATTATCCGCACAAACGTACATCACACCACACAAACCCGTCGGAAATATGTACACTCAAAATACATCGTCCGCTTAACGGACGTTCACTTACCGTACCGAAATTTGTGCACACACTGTGCACATTACGTGAGCGCTGACTGTATAGTAAAATGTTATATAGTTAACAAAACGATAACATTACGATGTTACCAAAATATATAATTAAAAACATTTATTAATTTGGAAATCAAATACATAGGTTTCTGTTAGTTTGTCTCTATCTTGACTTTTTTTTCTAATATGTAAGGTTGTTATTGGGCAAGTAGGTTTCCGAGACCTACTTGCCCAATAACAACCCTACACGTAGGTTTCTATTGATCCATACGGCAAGTGAAATTTGATGCTTGAATATACCTATGTAATATACATCGGTAATCGTCAGTTACCTACGCCTATTATTACATTTAATATACCTAGGGTTACAATAACCTGTTGCTTTAATATTCAAATGTTATCTGATGAAACCAACAAGGTATTAAATTTCCTCTATGAGCTCTATCTGATTTCGACCGACACGGCCGATAAGCTTGTAATGATGTTAAGATAAAAATCACCTTATTAAAATGATTTATGTAGAAACCCAATTTGCATCATTTACTTGCCTGATTACTTAGCTCAAATTAAAAATAAATTAATTAAATGAAGTGGTGCTAGATCCAGCAGCTAGATCAAGGTTAAAAAACATAATTTAAACTAAAAAATTCTTTTTATTGTCAAAAAATTAATTAAATATTTAATTACTAATAAATTATTTTATGCCAATAAGGCATTAATAATTGAAGTATTATTAACTTTAAAAACTATTATTACTAAATGCATTACCATATTGAATAAAAAAAATAATATTAAAAATTAAAATAAATAAATAGTTTTTTTTTTGATGAACTAATACAAATGAACTCAAAAACTGTTTTATTATTGCACTACACTAAATAACAACTTTATACCATCAAATAGTAATCGTATTAATACTGGAACATATGCAGTTACCTAGGTGCAGAATACATATAATTTATCCGGTAGACAAACCAAACAACCTATTATACACGTTCAGTCTTGTTAAAAGTATATGTATATAGTTTGGTGAAATGAGCAGTAACTCCGTTATAAAGCGTACATTTACTACAAAATATATTCCAAGATCATTTTTGATTAGAAATGATTTGTTTCTTGGGGGTGCTACATCCTAACAATATAAATTTTGTAAAATATTTCAATCGATTGAAAGACCCAAACAAAATTGTAACCCTGTTCAATACTGACCTCAAGAATGAATCTTAATAACCGCCCAGAACGTACTGTATGACTGGCCACTGTAGGTTCACCGAAACAGAGTTGAAATAAGCGCATTTTATTAACCGCTCTTTTAATTCAATTTGCCCATTAAATTAGTAATTTTAAATGGTTTATGTATTACCTACATAACCTGCTAATTTAATAGATATTTTCTAGCGCTTACTAAAATACACTTATTCCGTCTCTGTTACGGTGTTCCTACAGTGCCCAGTTATATACGTAGTGAAATACTATACACTCTGTAAGGTTATTGTAATTAATTCTTCAAGTAAGTATTTAACAGGGTTACAATTTTTTCCATAGAATTTATATTAAGATATAGACCTCCAATTAACTAATAATTTCAAATCAAAGTCAGCAATATGAACTTGAACTATACTATAACTATACTATTTTTTAAGTAGCCCATATCACTGAACTTCATTCGATTTTTGAACTAACTAAAATTTTGCATTATTATAATATAAACACGAAAAATAATTTTCTATATAGTAATATAATTCTCTACAACTAGAACTGCAGTCAATCATTCCAACCCATCCGGATAGAATATTTTCCTATTTCGATATATTTCAAGTTTGGCTAAATAATCATCAACAATGAATATATTATCTAAAGGATATTAAATATATTTAAAAATAAACAAATGGATATACGCAAATAAAAGTTATTAATAAAACAAGTAGGTACTATTTTAAGATTTTAACCTTTGTATTTTAATATTAAGGTTACATGCGATCCTTCTTTTAATATTTTATTAAAGTAGATGTAATGTTTGTATTACTCTATGATGGATGCAGACTTCGTATACAGGAGCAGTGTAGGAGTAGATGCTAACTTTAGTTACCTTGTGCGGTCGTGACGAGAGCCATGTGTGCAGGGTACTTGGCCACAAGTCTCCTAATGACATCTATCTGTTCGAGTGTGAGCTGTACCGAGTCCAAGTGCTGCGACGAACACGGCACGTACGCTGACCAGAACTTCATGGTAACCACCAAAAACACAAATAATACAAAGTCAACAAACAAATCTCACGCTAAGAATATCAATTGGAAAAGGTGTGTGCACTCTTGTATACCGGGTGGTGACCGCGAAACCAGGACTACAACATGCAAAATCATATTTTTATAATTTGCTGCTTCCCTTATCATTTTATAGAAAAAAGTTTCAAATAAATGTTGTAGAGCATAAAATTCTACGTTAAAGCAAGAAACAGAATGAATTTTTAATGTTTCATAATGGCAGATTTTTAATTCAAAATGTTGAAAATTACGTTAAAAATACCTAGGAGTAGTCTTGGATATGAAACAAAATTGTCAGAAGAAAATTAATCTCTCACTTGTCTTAAATTATTACAACTATAATAGAACATAAGAAATTAATTTTTTTTCACTAACTAAGTAATTATCCACCATTTTTTCATATAATTCACTTAAATTAAAGAATAATAAATAACTACTGGCAATAAATTCATGAAACAATAAATATTTTTCTGATGACAGATAAAACGTAAATCATTTGCTTAATTTTGTTTGAATTTCAAGGCTCCCCACAAGTATTTTTAAGCTGATTTTCAATATTGTGAATTTAATTTCTGCCGTTATAAAGCATGCAAAATTAATTGTGTTTATTGCTTTTAATGTAGAATTTTATGCTCTACAACATTTATTTGAAGCGTTTTTCTCCAAAAAAAATAAGGAAAGCAGGAAATTATAAAAAAATTATTTTACATGTTAAAGTGCTATGTTTCGGTGTCGCGGTCACCACCCGGTATAAACTTCGTTCCAACGAAAATGCCAGACATAAGGAAAGTGCAACACAATTGAAATTGTTATGTTACAAATATATGTTATTAAGTATTTTATAACATAAATATACACACACACACACAAATTACATTACACCCTCGTCATGTTGACAGGTTTTAGCTACAATAAGGATCCACAAACTTTGTTTTGTTGTAACCAAGAAGAAAAATATTTGTTTTCAACCAAATGTTGCGAAAGTAGGAGGAAAAGAAACAAATATTATTTTTCCTTTATTTGGAATTGTTGACGTATAAACTCAAACCACAAACAAATGATCAAACAGGAATGTCTTCTCAGGGCTGCAATTTTCGTTTGCTGCTTTATTGTCACTGTAATTAGTCAGTAGGGTGAAATAAAAGAAGGGATGCGGCTAGCACATTTTATACAATTGTTATGTGCGGTCTGAGGTGACGTAACCCGGTTTCGGTGGTCGTCAGTAACTTGATTGTTTAAATACTCTTTCCGGAGCGACACTGCATCAATCACGTCGTCCCGAGACATGACTGATGAGCGGTAAGGACAAAAATACCCTCTTGTGCAAATTATATCCTGGATTCTGAACCTGCCGCACTCACACTGAAATCCCATGATTCAGTTTATCGTATAAAACAAAACCAGTTTATGCCAAAAATATGATGAAAAGTGTCACCGTGTGAGATATTTTTGAATGGACCATGTACGACAACATTTATAACAAGAAAAATACATGCAATAAAGAATATAACGTTGTCTCAAGTGATTTTCACACACGTGAAAGATAAAATCTCAGTAAGCCCTAAATTTACGATGATCCGTTATAACGCGGTTCATGAAATTTTTATACGTATTACGGAAATTATGGATCAATTTATACAAAAATTTATAGAATTTAAATTATTAAAACTAGGAATAGAAACAGACACCCATGCCTGTAGGTCATCGACGTATGTCCAATTCTGAATATATCACAAATTATTTACCTAAATACAATTTTAAAAACGTAGGTGCCTAGGCCGCAAATAAAACAACAAATTTAAAACAAGTGTGAAAACATTTTCTTCTGTTGACGAAAGCAAAGCAGATCAAGTCGACTCTAAATGGATTAATCTTCATTTGTTCAGTTTTTAATTAAAAAAAATTTTTGAATGGTCTTACAAGTAGTAAAGAAAATTTTGAAAAACAAAAATTACATGTACAGCTAGACCATAATACGTATTTGTTAAAAAAATCATCTAGATCGATTGGATAGTCTAGGAGGAGTTAGTGGAACAAAAAATGTACGAGCGAGCGAACGTCGGACGATATACATATAGTCATTATATATAGAAAAGCCCTTGTCTGTCCGTCACGCATGAAGTTAGCTGCAATTGCGTAACCTAGGCAATATTAATGACAGCACCCCTTAGCAACATAAATATAAACGATAATAACAACATTTTGACATCTTACACATGCACACAAGTAGTGTTTGTGAATGTATGTTTAAAATATCTAAAATACGTTATTTGTATTTTTACGAAGTCTATTAAAGCTTCCGTATCGCTGGATCATTTTTTTTAAACCCCCGAAAATAGTAAATATTTTTTTTGCAATATAAAGACGATTAGATAGAGAAAGGCAGGATAAACGGACAAAATCAAGATATTTTAGACAGTTTGCGACTAATGGACACAAGGATACATGCAACGCAGAAACATAAATTTTCAAAAGTAGTTTATTATAGAAATTATGAATGTGGGCACATGGTGCTCACGGGTAGCGCCTAGTATGTAATAGTCAATTCGTGATCCAGGGGGTCTGTACGGGATTTCTACGCAAAAAATTTTGAAATCTGAAAATACTACAGGGGTCGATGAACTAATGACTTCATTTAATTCTGTTTCGTTTAACGCTGGATCTTATTGGAACGTATCCCCCGTGTAATGCGGAATCTTACTGTATTTTTATTTCAAATTAAGGCTTGAAAGAAACAACCATTAGCCGAAAAAATAATTACTTTAACAGGCAATTTCAAGTTTTACGAGAAAAAAAACTTAGTGTTTGTATTTCAATTTCAATGAAAATATATTAAACATTACCTTTTTAAAAATTATATTTTTTTTTTTTTTGAAAATCGGTTACTAAACTGCTTTTTCAAAAAACCGGGGTTTTAACCAAATCTGTTTTGAAAAAACCGTTCTTGATATCATGTTCGCCGTTTCAATTAATTTTTAACCAATATTTTTTCCTGTTTCGAGCCCTGTTTTTAACATTCACTGTTCCAGTGTTTTATATATTGTAAAATTTATAGTTTTATTATCAACTGGCACACCTATTAAAATTAGTACGCAGTGGCAATTTAGTATTATTTCAGCAATATTATATTGCACTTGCCCTAATGGAAAACGGGTTTAGCTTATATCTTAGTAACCACATTGTGTACAAATTAATGATAGTGAGCATAGTGGTAGAAAATTGGATAACCAAAATAACAATCCATTTGGATTTAGATATTCTATTAATTAATATGTTATATTAATTCAGTATAATTTAACTACATTGTATTCAGCCAAACAACCAATGCATCGTTTAGGGAAAACCTAACAAACACAAATATTATAATGTATTTGTAATAGTACATTATATATCAAGGTAGAGAAACCACTTATTTTTCCTGAGGTGTAGTTTGAAGCCCGAGGGCGAAGCCAGAGGGCTACAAATACATCGAGGGAAAAATGGTGGTCTCTCCCGAGGTGTATATACTATTTTTTCCACGTTCGGGAGTAGAAACACCTAATTTCATAAATAATGAATTATAATAAATCGGAACGAAATTGCAATATTTAGAAGCCTTTGGAAATGTTTCCATGCAACGCGTACCATGACAACACACATTGATTTACAAAAACCTTTGTTATAATAAAAACTCCCTTATGAAGAAGTGTTTTCGTCCCTATGGAGTAAATGCTTGATTTCTGTCCCGCGTTTGACGCCATAGAAACCGACTTCTACTCCCGGACGTGTAAAAATATATTTTTAATCGACATTTTTATGGATTTTTATTATTAATATAGACGAAAAAAACATTATTATAACTAATAATGTTAATAAATATTTCTATTAAATTATTTTTCATTAATTTTTCATCAAATTATTTTTATTTTGTTTTTAACTAATGGCAACGCTGAATACAAATACGGCACGTTTATAGTAGACGTTTCTTACGACTTAAATGTGTTTTCGTGTAATAGAACATTGTTTTAACGCGTTCTAGAACTTGTGTAAACGTAATAGAGCATGACGTCATAAGATCTAGTGATATTGCATTGATGACGTGATTGGTTATTTGGCTGAATACAGTGTAGCTATTGAAGAAATTTATCATTAAATTATATCGAAAATTGGTAACTATTTTCATTAACATCATGTACTGTAATTTCATACATTTTACACGGAATAATAAGTGTCATTTTAATAGATTATAAGTAATGAAGCTGGACTGATGTGAATTTATATCTTCTTAAATATGCAAATACATTTAAGAGTATAAATGTCAACACGGAGACCCGCAAGAAAACGAACTAAAATAAAATCAGATTACTTAATCTGTATAATTACCTTTGGAAGAATCGTTTGGGTTAAACGTTATTCTATAATCTATAACATGATACAACGAAATGTAACCATTGGTAATATAGCTTCAACTGCATATTTCTTCATTAAACTGTTTATTTTATGTTTCTAAAACTGGTTTATATATATATATATATATATGTATATATATATATATATATATATATATATATATATATATATATATATATATATATATATATATATATATATATATATATATATATATATATATATATAAGCACTTTCAAATAGTATAGAATAGCTATATTTCTAACATACGAGTAGCTTCATTGTTAAGAGTGACGTCTCAAAGTAATGCAGTGAATCTTTCGTATATTGACATGTTTGTTTACGAAGATAGTACAAATATTGAAAAGCTATATGCAATGTTTGTATAAAAATAATGGAAATATCATTTCTGTGCGAAAGTGAATGTCAATATTTATATAGATGCTTACCTGTGCTGCCACCATGCCTTTGCGGAGGCGGCCGAGGTCCGTATGTGACCAGGCACTCCTAGACCAAGGAGCTACTTCACGGAGATCTTCACTAAACCGGAAATCTTTTAACTGGTTCTTTAGAAACTTCCTGATGTTCCACGGTAAGTCGTTGTGCCTGAAGTAGAACAAAATTCCAACATTAACGACGAAAAGAGCAATGTCAATAAATACTAAGTGCAGGTACGTTTATTTAACATGTAGATGTATCTACCGAGAAGATCATATAAGTTTAGCATAATATACATAAATACACACGCAGAAATCGTTATTACGTTAGTATGTAGTACATATAGTGGACCACACAAAACGGTCTTTTTAACTTGGTAATTGGAAAATATATTTAAATCACTCACTTCCAATGACCAATAATAGGCTTTAATATGGTATAACCCTTGCAGATTTTTTTGATAATACTTTTGAAAATGGTTTCTCTGCAAATGTCTTAAAAATCTAATTTTGTACTATTATTATGCCGAAATTTTGTTACAAATAATACCAACATATAAAGTACGTGACGGATACATGATAAATATCGTTTGCGAGATTTTGATGGAAATACAGGTTTCCAAGTCCTCTGCATACGTTTTGACTATTTTCGTAATGATGTCTGTCGGTGTGTAGATGGATGAATGAATGGATATGTGGGTGGATGTATGCCTGCATGTTCATTATAAACTTCATAATGAAATGTATTTAAAATTTCTGTTCAATTTTCAGTCAAAAACATTTATATGTTCAAGGCATATGTGAACTGAATACAAAAATAAAATGTGAACTGAAATACGCATTGGGAATATTAGATATGTCAATTTAAATTGAGTTTTGATATATGTGGTGACCACATCATATTATTTAGTTTCTATACCATGTTACGTTTGATCAGCCCTGATTCAACTCGTGTCGCTGAAGTCGAGTTATAAGATGCTGAAATGAGTTTTAAAGAAATTTTTATTCCACCATCTTTATTACCAATGATTTTTCGAAGCTTTAAATTACAATTTTTATTATATTTTTTAAACATTATATTCATATTATAGAGTTGTTACACAGACAAACTTTATAAAATTTAATACGTCTTAAAATTAAAATTAATTAAAATTGTATCGGAAATATATCCGAATATGTTCATGGCAAGCTTTAAACATTAATATAAAAAATTAATTTGTTAAAAATGAAATAGCTAATTGAGAAGCTTTTATCTTCTATCTCATTTTATCAACATTTATAAATACAAATAGCAGTGCTATATAATTTTGTTATTTTCTTTTAATCAGTGTAAATACATGTGGAAATGTGAATTAATGATAATTGACTTAATTTAGCAAAGCTAAGTAGCTATTTCTTCTCTGTGTAAATGTTTATTTACTTTAGTATTGAGTGCCAGAATTTTATTGGGCCTTTTGCAAACACCTAATGAAAAAAGGGACGTACAAAGTTGTTATACAAGCGGTGAATTGAATGGGCGGATTGGGTTCCAATACGAGCTTGAAATAAAAATCATTCTATTAGCATTCATTAGGATATCTTTCTAGCATATAGCGCTAATAGAATCAGCGGTAGAAAATCATTATACTACTTATCAGAAATAAAAGTTTCACTAATTAGAAGAAACTATAAGTAATTCTAAAAATAAACAAGAAATAAAAAAAAATATAAAACTTATCACATTTGAAACAGAAACTACTTAAAAGTTTTCTGAATTTGTTTATTTTCTCAATTATCATTTATAGAAACATTATTAAAAAGTTTAATATGATACTTTATTTGAATATTGTGGTACGTATGGATCAGTATGGGTACAGTGAATTACGGAAAACTACTTACCCATCTATGAGCGGCACTTCGTGCAGGATCCGACTTACGACATCTAGCCTTGCTTCCATAGGTAAACATATTCCCACTTGCATAGCCAGCAGCACTGGTATCCACAACATCCCCTGGAAACAAATATTATTGTTTAGCATCTATATAAATACAGTCGATTCTGGTTAATTGGACCACCGGTTACGCGGGACAAGAACAGAAAGCAAACCAAGGAAACAACAGCAATTTACATCTTTTATTATTTGAGAAACCATTTCGTTAAATTGGAACAAAAAAAAAGATCTAAATTTCTATCTACATAATACAATAGAAAAATTACATAATCCCAAGAAAAAATTTGTGAACAGTTTAATATATGTTCTTTACCGCAATACCGGAATATTGCACGCTCGGTACGGCTATTGGGATTTATTGTTGAGATCAGTAGTGAACAGAGTTACAATTTTTTTTGGATCTTATTATCTATTGAAATATTTCACAGAATTTCAGTTGAGATATAGTAACCCCAAGAAACTAATTAATACAAATCAATAAGTCAGGTATATTATCGTGAAACAGGGTATAACATAATTTTATTTATTACCAAATGAAATACTTCACAAAATTTGTATTTTTAGGATATAGTACCCCCAATAAAGTAATTATTACAAATGAAGAAGTCAGGGATATAATCGTGGAATACAGTAAAAGCTTAAAACGTAGTAAAAGTATAGATTTACTTTACAATACCATACGCTATCTCTTCCCCACCCTATCTTACCCTACATTAGTCACGAAAATACTACCCTACTCGGAATATTTACTTTTAGTAGTAATTGCATGCAATTAGAGAATTGATGCTTTTACTGTGACAAACATATTTACCGGTATATATAATCATAAAGAATGTTTCAACGTTCAGTTCTACATACTACTTTGAAAATTGAAAGTGAAGAATATATCGAATGAATGTACTAGATATTCTGATATCTAGAATAGATAAATCAAAAGATAACTTTCCAATAAAAAAATTCTAGAATTGATAAAAAATAAACGTTATTTGTAAATACCTACTCGTATATAAAATATACATATTTTTTGGATTGCTAGATTATTTCACTAGAGCGCTTACGCTTATTTTTCTAGTACTGGGATATTTCATAGCATACTTTTCTGCAAATTTTAAATGCTTTCAAAATTATTTGACCAATTTAAAAAACTAAAAGCTATGCATCCTTCGAAAAGTTAATGAATCTAATAGGCAAAAAATTCTTTAGTGACGTGAAACTTAAAAAAAATGGAAATATGTCAAGTAGTAAAATGAAAGATAAGCCCTCTTGGCTTATAATTTTTAACGAGGTGCACTAGCGCGGTTCCGTTTCACATTTTCAAATGACACTGCTCCCTAAAAGCCCTTTTTTCTTCGTTAGAAGCAAGTTCAATCGATTCTTTTGAATCATAATGCGAACAGGCACGAAGCACTACTATATGAATATCCTATATAGACCAAAATGTAAAAGGAATACGCATAAAAGGAACGATCACGAATTTAATTGGTCTGTTAAATATTTAAATTTCATTAGAACAGAGAAATAAATAGAATAAATAATTAAACCAAGTTAAGCATGTTTTTTGTGTATTATCGTGTTAGCTTAATTGCGGATTTATTCAACACTTCCTCTACTAATAACAGATATACAGTATATTTGTTTTATTTAGTAAATAACAATATAAATTTAAAATTACTATCTATGTATATTAGGTTAGTTGCTTGTCAAATTAAAACACAGAATATAACGATTTTTCATGAATTAGTTCGATATTTATGAGATAAGTACAACCCAGACACAAAAATTGCTAGCACAATTCTGTAAGATAGTTAAAAGTTTGATTAACATATTAATTTCAAACAACCTTATCCATTGCATTCCGAATGATAAAAAAATATCATTGTGCTGTTTCATTTTGCGTTGTGTTCAGATCAAGATTGAGTTAAAGATAATGATACCATTAAAAAATAATGAATGCGTTTCAGATTTCCACCCTTTTTTTCTGGCCAAATAAAAACTGTTGTTATATATGTAGATTTGAACTGAAATTACATCCATAGCGCCCTGACAATTTAATATCTTTTTCACATTTCCATAATTGTGAAGATAATTACACCGGCATAATTGCGATGCATATCTTTATGGGTTTTTTTTGTTCTATTTTTGTAATATTTGCCTTAAGCAGTCCTGTGAGAGCATATAGAATCCGAAATTTACAATTGCAGTAAATTTTTTCCACACAATTTATGAATATTTAGGTTATTCTTCTCCAATTCTCTTTCTCTTCTTTCCATATTTTACTTGGTTGCAGAGGAAAGATTATCATTTGTTTTGGAAAAGTTTTGTTATTGATCTGACAAGCCATTTGTTTCTGAAAACATATATATGAACTTATCTGAAATTCAGATTTATTTAAATTATACTTGCTGAATATATTCTACCGGTCCAGACAACTAAAAATTGTTTAACATTTTGCATCCAGCACTAGTTACGTTGGCACTGTATTTCTTGAAATATCATTCGTGATATTCACTTTGATATAATACATTGTCGGATATATTCATGAAGTTTCTTTGTAGAATACATTTTGTCACGGACATTTTGTTCTAATTTTACTTATATATCCTTGCAGAACTTACGTTTCACACGGCATACGAATTCAAGTTTATATTTATGTCTATTGTGTCAGTAAGTCCAGTAAAGGCAGATTTTGTTAAAATAAATATAAACGCTATTTTATTTATAAAGTGTAACTACGTTGAAACTGAAACTGGTTGTACCATTTGGGTACATATGCATTTTATCGACCAACTACAGATACCAGGCACCAACAGCGGTAGTGACATCACAATACCATTTACCACACGAAGTGGTCGCGTACTTTTATGTAGAAATACGTACATTTCAAAATAAAATAAATGTGAAATCTGTCGCATGAAACTTCATCATACTCAATCCTAAAAGCTTCTTTTCCATGAAAGTAAAGCTTACAACTCGCAGTTGAGGACAAATGAAATAAAACTGTTAATTAATAAAAGAAAAACAAACCGTTCTGCACTCTGTTCTGCTTTGATAAACTGCTTTGGTCGTCGGTTTGAAATATAAATGAAAAGTTGAAAGAAAAATTTGCGAACATTATTTATGATCGGCTTAATAATTATACTTTTTGTTCATGAGTACCTACATTTTTTGCACCAATTCCATTTAATCTTTTTCGCAAAACTTTAGTGTGCGTTAAATGTTTTATGGATAATTCCGATGATGAAGTGTAGAACTTTGTTTATCACGGTTGATAATACATTTTAGAAATTTTAAAATACGTATTCATTTGAAATTTGTCAGTTCATATGTATAAATAGACATTGCATTCTGTAGAAATGGAAAATATAAAAGAAAAAAGTAAGTTGAATTCAAAACACAATGAATTCTGCTTATAGTGAACTTGAAAGCACCAGGAATTTGGTATGTTATGCATTTGGGTGGGACTGAGAGATACGTTCATTGTAAGCGAGTTTTCACTATAAATGGATTCCACTGTATATACAAATACATATGTGTAAAATAATTATATTAATTTACACTAAAATATGTATGTACTAAAACACTTGTCCAATTTTGTGAAGTGTACCTGTCTTACTATAACATGGTGTATTTAATTCAATAACCTTTTTTATTTCGCCCCTTATTACTATTAGTTGCTGAGTTTTAGGGTCAGTCTCGTTATTTCTGTGTCGCTACTCGCATTTGTTTCAGTGGAAACTGTTTCGAAATATAATGTCGAAATAACGAATGAAATATGTTGACATATATAGCATAAAATTTTGAAATATTGTAAAATAATGACAATACTATTATCCATTAATCTTATTGTTGTTGTTTTTCGAGTAAATCCGGTATTGCTTTATCTCGTAGAACGTAGTATACTGCGGGTAATATAATAAAACTTACGACTTACTAAGCTATTTATTTAATAAATAGTAAACCACAAAATTGTCAATAATATGTTTAGTATGTGCAAAAGTATCGAAAGTTAAGACAGACACCAGTGTAGACGGTACAACGGTCAATGTGAACCCGATTTGCAGGTTTCCATTTTAATGACGTCCATAATTCGTTGAAGTACGTTGAAAGTTTCATGATATACCAGCTAAGAGGTGCTATTATGACCGGCCATAAGTCTTGTATTCAGAAATTTACGGTCCTACCTAGTCGTTAAGGTTATCTTGCGGTGTAAAAACATTTCACTACATATACACACGCTCGCGACTACGAACATTTATCGTTTAACTAAAGATGTTCCAGTAAAACTGTTTGTGATTTCAACAGTACTTTTTTATACATTTTATTCACGTTTTATTATACCTTCTAACTCTAATGTTAGTAAACTTTTATTATCAAATAGTTACAATGAAATGTGTATAAGATTGTTACTACTATTCGCAATTTGTTGGGAATTGGAATTCTCGTTATGATTTATGTGAAAAGTTTTGTTTTCATTATTGTCATTTTCCAACAGGGAACGCGAAAACAATTTGCTTTTCTGATTTTTCACTGGGTATTCTGTGCATTCGAGTATTATATTATCTAAAATATGTATATATACTATTTAAACATTTCTATTCCGATTTTCGGTTCGGCACATTTGTTTTTCCTTCCGATTCAATATTTTTCTTTTCACAACCGATATAAACAGTTTCGGTTTGAATCCATAGCTTTTTAAAATAGAAAAAATTAAAATGTGTTCTTCATTTTCATAGAATATACAATATTTATATCCATTTTGTAAGTATTTACAACAAATTTCAATAATAATTTATTGTTTTATAATAATTACTCTGTAGATGTGCTCGGTACATTATTTACTTTATTATAAAAATATAGATATTAACGGCACTACTACAAAGAGCTACAAAAATTTTCAACTAAATTTGACCTGTTACTATGAAAACTTGTCCATTTTCATAGCATTAATAGCAACAGTATCATTTTTTGTAGAAAAATTTAGTAGCGCCGATAGCATCCTGGATAGAAGTCATAATGAATGAAACAAAGTATTTTATAAATATCACCACAGTTTGAATCTGTTTAAACCGAAACGGTTCAATTCATTTTTATGAAAAAAAGGACCAATTCATTTTGGTTTAATTCTGGTTCAGTTAGAGTGTCTGGTTTAAACAATATTGTTTATCAGTTAATTAGAATGTGATGAATATGTAAACATGTACTAAAATATAAACTAAAACCATTTTTCATCTATTTAATTGTTCGTATAACAGAGTATTATTGATTACGTAATTTTTTCCACAAACGGCTGAAATATATTTAGCAAGCATATTTCGGTTTTTATATTGCACGCATAAAAACAGAGAATGGCGAAATATACTGGAGTAACAACGACACAATAAAAAATGAAACAACCTAAAATATAAGCATGAGGCACACAACTTTGTGACTCTTTTTATGCCAGTGACAAAAAAGATCACTAGAAACGAAACTTACATAAAACTCAGATAACCCACAGCTTTACTGAATAGCATATGCACAATACTTTGCGTATTTTTGCCATGTTTTTCATAAATATGAAAACAAGCTTATAGAAACACGGCTCGATTCACATGCACATACAATGTACATACCGCTCATAATTCACAACCGATTTTAATCAAGTTTGTTCAAAAAATATTTACATATAGAATAGTTTTTCGTTCAGTGTCGCAAATTTTATCGATATGTTTTATATCAAATATTTGTTCATTATATTTAGAAATAGAGATATCAAATAATGTGCAGAATTATCACTAACAATAAATAATGCTACAAATATTTAGTATTTCTATATTCATTCAAAGAATTGAGATTTTTAGGAATTATCGGTTAACTCCACGAGATCTTTCAGTTTCATTTAAAACGTACATTTTCAGGTTCGAAAATCTCTGTAATTAAATAATTTCGAAATCTGACATTTTCTACAACTGTATCAGCAATAGATGTGTATTTTCTATAGTTTAGCGAATGTTTGATAAATTTGCTAGTTTAATTATTGTGCAAACATGTAAATTTCAAAAAGGACTAAATGTTTAAATTAGTAATGACACAGGACTTACAATTTAACAACATATCATCAGTTACAAGTAAACATCAGAGTAAACAATTAATGTGTTCATTGTATTCCTCTGCTGTTGTAAATAACATGCTAGTGTTTGTTGTAATATTGAAACATGCGGATGATTGGAATAAGCTTACCGCATGACAGATAGAAATTTCACGTGCCATTTAATTGCTGATTACGACAGATGGTTAAAGCAAAAGTCAATATTTATTTAAATTATTTTGCCAACACAAACAAACAATACCACAAAATGAACGGTGAATCTCATGTATAAAATACTCATCCCGTTCGACAGCTGGAAACAATTGTGGCTGAGTGGTATTTTCGCAAATTGCTTACAATAACTTTGTATGATAAATAACTGGAACCTGTGAACTGTATGTTATTTGTATAACCAAAGTACGACATACTAGGATATCATATATACAGTGTGTCCCAGCGACTACCATACATAGGGAAATTAACATTGGGAAATTACATAAGGATCAACTATTGCCTTGAGCTATATGTATATTCTTTCTGAGTGACAAAAACAAAAGATTTAAAATACAGAAATTTACTTCTGTCAAATAATTTTATATTACGTAATTATTTAAAGGAATTTTATTTAAATTAGGAAATTGGGTACGCCAATTGCCTTCGCAAAAGTAATAGAAATGGAAACCAGAATGTTAACAACGAAGTAGATATTTTGGCAGCTGTCGAAGTGTGAGGGAAATTACAAATAATCTCGGTGAATCACCGCACTCATAAAAAACACAAATATTTTACTTACAAATATTACACGCTGTTATTAGCAGCAGATAGTGAAAAACTAATCACTTTTTGTGAATTAATGTTAAATAAATGTTATGCTTTAGAAAATATTTGTTTCACTGAAGAGCACACATCTACCTTAAATGAGGGACACAATTTTGTGACAGATTAAGCCACTGTCTGCTAGTCAATGGGAATACGTTTGAACATTTCATTGATTAGTACCTGCTAGTGATATTGAATTTAGTGCTTAACTGTTATGTTTTGTTCGTTTTTCCATTACAAAATGCAAACTCTTAAGCTTTCTGTTGTAGGTATGTATTACTGAAAATCATCCAAATTTGTTTCTACACAAACTTTATTATAAAATAATAAATATAACCATATTATTTATTTTTAAATATTGTTTATTTGCAAGAATATTGATAATTCAATGGTAATAATTGTACTGTGTCAGCAAATTCTAAAAATTACAGCAATCTGACAGTTTTAAATTTGATTAATTCAATTACCTACTGTTTAATTTGTGCCAATCACATGTTTAGATACAGACACAGCAATACTTGATCCTTACATAATTTCCCAATGTTAATTTTCCTATGTATGGTAGTCGGTGGGACACACTGTATATATATATATATATATATATATATATATATATATATATATATATATATATATATATATACAGTGAACTTCGCTTATAACGAACCTCAAGGGACCGACGAAAATAGTTCGCTATAAGCGAAGTTCGTAATAAACGATAAACATCAGAAATTCATTTTTTTTATGAAGGCATAGGTACATGTTTCAAGTAGGTACATAATATGAAGAACTGTTTTGCAAAACTAGACAAATCCAGATTTGTTCAAAATTTAGTTAGATATTGTTTTGTAATACATATACATTGTGCACTAACAATAGTTTTTATGAATCTTATTTGAAAAAATCGTTTATTTTACTTTTGTTTATACTTATTATTATTTTATATTATTTGTGTTTTCTTCGAAATTGCGTAACTCATAATTGTACTTCTTTAACACATTAAATACAGTGAACAGGGGCAGACAGGACATGTGGAGCATGCTGAAATTTCCGCATGATCCGTTCCGATCGCGAGAAGGTCCGATAATTTTTTTTTTCATACAATTAACCACATATACACAAGAACCGCAAAAACTGTTACGGCGACCCTACATATGTGGAGTTGAAAGATTTCGAGGAATCCCCAGATTAATTGGTAAAATGCCGTTTGAAGTTCGTTATAACCGAAAACTTTTGCGATTATAACAAAAATTAAGGTTCGTTATACCCGAAAGTTCGTTATAAACGGGTTCGTTATATCCGAAAAAAATAACACACGTTTAATGATACTTTAGTTTTTTCTTCTGGCAATTTTGTTTCATCTCTCTAGTTGAAGCTAATTTTCAGTTTTATTTCTGCCGTTATAAAAGCATGCAACCTGTAATAGAACTTAAGAAATTCATTTCTTTCACTAATCAAATAATTATCCACCATTTTTAGCTCATCGACCTCCTGTCGAAGAGCTATAGTGTTCGGTACGATGTCTGTAGCATCTTCCGATTTCAAAAATTTTTGCACAGAAATCCCGGACAGACCCCCTGGACCACGAAATGACTATTACAACATATGTCCGTATGTATGTCGCTCGTCCGCTCGCTCGCTCGCTCGTACGAGATTTTTTGTTCCACTCAGATCTCCTAAACTACCCAACGGATTTTTATGAAATTTTTTCTGCAGATACTTGTTATGGTCTAGTTGTGCAAGGTACATTTTATTTTTCAAAATTTTCCTTCGCACTTGAGAAAAAAAATATTTTGCAACTTTTTTTCAGTTTTTATTTTTTTTCTCCTTTATTTTTCACTCAATTGTATTCAAAAATTTTTTGCATATGCAGGAAATGGAACAATATTTTTCCATATTTTTTATTTTGAAAAATTATGTAAGACCATTGGAGAAAAAAATATTTTTTAATTAAAAATTGAACAAAAGAAGATCAATGCATTTATAGTCGGCTTAGTTTGCTTTGCTTTTGTCAAGAGAAGAAAATGTATTCACACTTGTTTTAAATTTGTTGTTTTATTTGCTACCTAGGCACCTACGATTTTAAAAGATAAATAATAATTTGTGATACATTCAGACTTGCACATACGTCGATGAGCTGCAGGCATGGGTGACTAACCCATTCTTTGAATACTAGTTTCTTATAATTCACTACTAGCAATAAATTCATGAACCAAGAAATATTTTCTACTGACAGATAAAACATCAATCATTTGTTGAATTTTGTTCCATTTCCAAGGCTACCCCTAGGTATTTTGAAGCTAATTTTCAACATTTTAAATTTAATTTCTGCCGGTATAAAGCATGGAAAATTAATTGTGTTTATTGATTTGAATGTAGAATTTTATGCTCTACAACATTTATTTGAAGCTTTTTTCTCTAAAATAATTTGGGAAGCAGGAAATTATAAAAATATGATTTTACATGTTAAAGTCCTATGTTCCGGTGTCGCGGTCACCACCCTGTATATATATATATATATATATATATATATATATATATATATATATATATATATATATATATATATATATACCGGGTGTTAATTGAAAAACTGGCCATAGGCGTTTAACATGTAAAATCAGTTTTTCCTCCTGCATTAGTTCCCAAATTACTTTAGAGAAAAATACTTTAAATAAAAGTTGTAGAGAATTAAATTCTGCATCTAAGTGAGAAATCAGATTTAATTTTTGACATTTCCTAACCGAGAAAATCAAGTTTAAAATTTCATGAAAACACATAATATATAGGAATAGCCATGGAATTTAAACAAAATTAAAAACAATTGTATGACATTTGCTGTCAATACCTTCCGAGTTATAATATAGTTTCCGAGATCCCTGTAGTGGCCCGTTTAAATAGGACACCCTGTATATATATATATATATATATATATATATATATATATATATATATATATATATATATATATATATTTGAACGATTGCAAATAATTATTACTATTGAAAAATACACGTCCGTTTTTTTTTTCAACAATATGCGTCATCATGAGGCACGCAAAAAATTCTGCGGGCGCCCATGTGTGTCATTGTTGCTATTTTGTGCACAAATAATAATGATCGATGTTATAGAATGCCAAGCAGGTCACAATCCACAGACAAATATATGTTGACACTTGGTTACCATTGTAGTACATGGTTGTGTAATAAAATTCGCGTTACGTCTACGCATTTCGCCACACTTTTTGTGTAAAATTTCTACATGAAGAGCATGCTGACATTGAGTGGCCTTTTAAGGGGAGAACATCACGGATGCGTAATGAGATGAGAGATGGCACTTTGACCGCCTTTATTACAATAAGCTCACGAGACACTTCACTTTAAGAGCTCATATATTTTTGTTTTATGCGTCATAAATTGGATTATTTTAAAATTCATAGCTGACTTGTCAACTTCACCTTCTACCAAACGCTATGCAAAAAATATTATTACATAGACACTTGATCAGCATCCACGTAATGTGTCTTTTTATGGGAATTGCTTCTTAATATGTTATTAATAAAATTGCAGCTTCGAAGACTATTATTTTATAGTAACATTATTCATAAGTTATAAGTATGAAAATTATGATTTTAAATAACGAGATGTTAAACAACAATTAGTCATTATTGATTTTTATTGTTTCATAAACTAGTAATAATATCGTTTTAAATGTTCCTAAGCTCTGCTGTGAATGATATATGCATTACATTATAATGTAGATTATGCACAAATGTAAATATATACTGTTAATTTATAATATATTTATTAGGTAAATAGCGAATGGTGCTTCAAATATTTGCTTTTGAATGAATCCGACCTTACTGATATATTATAAATATACATATGTACGTGGAAAACATTCATTTAAACAATACCTAAATGATTTCATACAACTAATTTGCCCTTTCATGAAATTCAGGCTGTATAATAATGTATAAATATAAAGCAGATTACAATACATAAACTATTAAATAATGTTGTAACATAAATTCAGCATTCTGCTAATATTTCCAAAGCAAACAACATATCATATTAAAACAACATTTCCAGAAATAATATTTTATCATTTGCCATGTAATTTAAATGTTACATATTTATGTCTAATCTAATGTAAAGCCTAGTTTAATCATAATTTATCCGAAAAGTAAATAATTTGTAATTTAATTTATTACATTATAATATATGGAAAGGAAGACAAATATAACTTGGTTGGTATTTCTGGTGAAATGTGTTGCGTGTTTGTCGGTAGTTTTGTAAGTTTCCTGTACACCCTATGTAAATTAATAGTGGTGAAAATGTAATTATTTTGTTATATTCTTTTGTCGCTGTGCGTGACGGATAGCCATAATTCTCTAGAAATAAGATACAGCCGGTTTATTTCTGGATAAAATGGCCAGTCGTGTACCAGCATTCCGTCATTTGCATGTGATTTTCTTAATTCTATGTCTTCAATGTTGCCGTTTCATAATGACACATAAACTAACCTAACAATAAAACACTTTTATTTTTAACAAACTAAGATGTTATTCGCATCTCTTCTTGATATCGATCCGGAATAAAATTAACTTTGCAGCTATTCTCTGATAGACTGGTACCAGTCAATTTCTATTTATAGAAGACTCATTTACATACGTATTTGATTTTATTGTAAATGATAAGATTCTATTTGTAACTTAATATTATTCATGGCAATAATTATAAGTTCGGGCACTATTTTTCACACGGTAATTCACATTATATTATAATTTAAAAATTCGAACTTCGACTTATGAGTAATGGTCAATGTATATAAAGGAATTAACAAAAAAGTGGTTTGAATTTGTTTGCATAATTTAAACATATTGGGAATTACCTCTCGTAAAATACAGTAGAATCCATTTATAGTGAACACGTATATAGTGGCAACTCGCTTATAATGAACGTGTCTCTGAGTCCCGACTACAAAAACATATGTCATCTAATAATAAAGTGAGGTTAGTATTGACTCGTGTGGTACGTATCTGGAGATGTATATTGGGCAAAAGAGTCAGAGGGGAACAATAAAGTAAAAAGGACTAGTTGATAATATATTGTATATTTCGCCGTAAATTATGTCGGCTTCTTCAGCAACTGTGGAAATGGAAAACACAAGATCTGATCATTGCATGTGTAGACTTACATAGTAATAACAACATAAAATGTAGAGAGAAATTTAACAATGTCATCTATGATATAAAATGAATATAAAACAATGAAAGTCTAAAACTACTTACATTAATTTAAACACTAAACAAAACGAGCCACATTTTTTTGTTTAGTGTTTAAATTAATGTAAGTAGTTTTAGACTTTCATTGTTTTATATTCATTTTATATCATAGATGACATTGTTAAATTTCTCTCTACATTTTATGTTGTTATTACTATGTAAGTCTACACATGCAATGATCAGATCTTGTGTTTTCCATTTCCACAGTTGCTGAAGAAGCCGACATAATTTACGGCGAAATATACAATATATTATCAACTAGTCCTTTTTACTTTATTGTTCCCCTCTGACTCTTTTGCCCAATATACATCTCCAGATATGTCATCTAATGTTAATCAATTCGCATAAAGTGAACTCATATATAGTGAATTTTCGGATATAGTGGACTAAATTTGCTCGGTAAGTTCACTATATGCGAACACTAGTAGGTTGTCAAAGAATGAATTTAATGGATGTTGGCAACTTTAGGCACGACACACGAGATACTTCCACATGAGTAAAACTTTAACATCGATAAACATATTTTCAATGTTTCTGAGCAACAATATAATAATATAATACATCAATAACATCATATTAGTATGAGATAATCCATACTAAATTTTTAAAGCTCCTTGTAGATAATTCCTAAAAAATTCAAATTTTTTGGCCCATAAATAATCCTGCAATAAAATACTAAAGGCAAAGATCGCAAAACCCCATGTATATTAAATCGAAAACTCTTGTAGCCAAGAGTTAAATGTTAAAATAAAAAATTGATATAATTACCGGATTTTTTATTTATTTGGGGGCGATTTGGGGAGCAGCCCCATGAATATTCGTTCAAATTACATTTAACGACCTCCCTAGTACACGAATGTATTTATAAAATTTATGAATTATGAAAAATATAGTGAACCAAATTTCTGGTCCCTTCAGATTCACTATAAGCGAATTCCACAATATTGTTTTATTTAATACTAATAACTTTTTTTTTGTTACTGAGAAGTAAGTTATTGTGGTAGAGAACTTACATTGAAATGTTATTTACGATTGAAAATAATATTTTGGGCGTCCTAGATATCAGAATAGCATAGTTTTGTCAATGAAAGATAGTGATCGTTATTCTTCTGTGCAGCAAAGTGAATTTTACCTGTTTAAAATATAGAACATAAATGATTTAAAACAGTAGGTATAATGTTAGTAAAAAAATAATTAAGAGATTATATGTGCCTCCATGATATGCTTTAATATTGTTGCGAAAATTGATTACGAACTCTATACAATATTGTGTATTTTATCAATGAAAGGGTTTTAAGAATATCTAGTCTATGACTTATGAGTATTTATACAATTGTTTCTTGTGTGACACGAAACAGATTATGAGTAAAAGCTAAAAGTACACGAAACTGTTAACAATTTCGAATATAATACAAATGTATATAATTAGTTTAGCCCCAGATGTCACCAATGTAATCCTCGGCTAAAACTGTTATTCGTGTACCCTCAATTAGCAATTAGTTAATTCAATTGAATTATTCATTTCTTAACACATCATTTCAAGCTCTAAATTAATTCTATTGAATATTCACATGTACTTGCACTCATTCACCTTAGCTTATGCTGAGTGGTTCATATAAAATAATAGGGCCATATCATTTAATGAAGTGAAAAGCTGTCACTCGCACCATATTCCATGTGACTTGCTGATTTCACGTACTGATAAACCCCGTGTCGACATCGCAAACCAATCTGTCATTCGTCAGCAAAAGAAAGGACAGGAAAATGACGTTTAATTATGAGCTTTATTGCCGGTTGCTCACATTTCAAAAGAATTGAATTTAAAATCCATGTTATAATAAACTGACTGTCCATACGAGAACGTATAAAATTACGTGAATATTCATTGAAATTTGCTGAAAAAATATAAAACTTTTCATTCAATATTTAGTTTAATGAATAGGTATTTGTAACTTATTTGTATGCAAACAAAAATGTTAATTTTTATAAAATTCGCTATTAATTCTAAAACATACTTGATTCATTTATATTAAATGCTACTCAGTATATTATATTTAAATTCACAAAATTGTTCTATCGTTGAAGATGTTAGTACCCCTAAAAAACACAATAACACGTACAGGTGTTTATTTTATAATTATTCATGGTACTACAATATTAAAAATCATTTCGATATATAGTAGCATGTTGACCACAGCATATTTTTCTTTCTTTGTAATGTAAGATTCAGTTGCAATAAAGACAGTTCGACGGACAAAGACCGAAAAGAAGGAGAAATAGACAAAATTAAAATATTTTGGACCGTTTACGATGATGAGATGCAAAAGTACGAAGGTTCTAAAAAAAAAAACCGCAGGAACAGAAATATTCTAAATAATTAGAATTATTAATGTGGGCACATGGTGCACACTGGAAGAACCTGGTAAATAAATATAGATTTTCGGATTTCAATATATAAATTAGTAATAAAGGAATTATATAAATTACTATGTTAGTACTATGTACTAGGATATCAATAACGGATAATAGAACCAGGTTACAACATTGACTATTTATAAAATAATAATTCATTTTCATTTTGAAAATGTGAAACAAAACTCAGTCCAGTGTTTTATTATACACGTGTTATATACATATGATATGTTTTTCCATTTTCTACAAGCATATAACAACGATTCGTTACTAAAATTTATCATGTAAATGTGTTTATGAAAGAGTGCCATCCGGAATAAATGGTGAAGGATGATGGCTTGAGAAACGAAAGTGTGAATAATAGAGGATTTGGTGTAAGAAAATATACGCCTATGGATGAGGCCAAGAAAGTTTCCAAGTACAACCCCTAAGACTGCTATCAACTAACATACGTCAGCGCTATTATTAACTCCACTTGCGTATATTGCGTGCAATTACATATGCATATATGTAATCTATAGTCGCACATGTGAGTATACATACCTATATATACTACAGTTGTTAAGTTAACGTAGTTATATGCCAAGTTGAATATTCCTAGGTCACAAACGTTAGTGATATTCCTGGATCTCGTCCAAGTGCACAAAAAAAATATTATTATAGTAAATATTTTCTAACCCAGTAATAAATATTTTACGGTAATCTTGACACATTCAGATGCTTTTTAGCCTTTAAATCCTCGAGAGACTTAGACAATGCACATAAATCTTTGTTATCAGATTATCCTGCAGGAAAATGAATTATTAATTTCATTTTAATGGCAACTTCTGGCTACTTAAATCAATTACGTTATGAATAATACTCGTATTTATGAATTATTTAAAAATAAAACAACATAATTAATTGAATTAATTTCAATTATACTGCAACTGTGATTAAAAGTTTATTATTAGAATGCGCTAATATAATCTACTATTCTGTTACATTTAAACTATTATTCATTTTGATATATTTTCGTTTGTTAAACTTTGTAATCTTGAGACAAGTAATGATTTAAACTATTAAATACATACGTATCAGTAAATGCAATATATGAAATAAATTCGTTTCTGGTCAATATGATATGCATTTATACAATGCCTAGAAGCGTAAGGACAGATTGTAAAAATATATCATTAAATGATCCGGATCTCTAGCATTTCGTTAATTTTTCACTTTCCCGAGCTCTATATATATTAAATATCATTAATATATTACTATTAGTATACTGGAAATCATAATAAATCTAATTTGAAAAATCTATTTCATACATAAATTTTACAAGTTTAAAGCAGAATAATTTATAAAAGAAATGTGAATATTCAAGTTATTATTTCGGGTAACATACATAATAATAATATTTTGTTCTGAGTATACTCAAGATTGAAAATTAACGCATTGTTATATAATTCCAATATCTTAATTACTATATAAATCTAAATTATGTAAAACTAACAATGCGATTATTTATTTACACTTAGAAAACATACCTCCAAAAATTTGTCAACAGTTGCCATCAGCTTTATTTATTTTTCCACCACACGAAAAATAGAGATAAAACGAAAACACAAAATGTACAGCCAATATCACGTCACCGAAGTCCACATTATGCGTAAAAATGTTACGCGATCATGTCCACTGTTTGAAAGTTCGAAGCGTTAAGCTCTTCAAGTCTCACGTCGTCACGACAAAAGGGCTCTGGAATGCGCGACGTTCAGCGCAAAACAGACCAGACCAGACGCATGTAACACACACGACAGTTCGTTACCGACTGACCCCAAGAGTACAGCGGAGTGGTTTGCCAGAGCTTTGACGCAGGCTCCCTGATACCCGACCACCGCCTCTAAAGCAGTGGTACCATTTATTTCCTCATTAGAAAAAAATCTTTACTTATTACTGATAGTACAGGATCTCCTTTCCGGTTTCTTCAATGAAGATAGGGGTCTGCTCTGGAAGGATGATCGTGTTTTGAAATCAGAATGTACTTTTTTTTCACTGTTGTTTGTTTAACATCTGATTAGGCGGCTCCATAAATGATGTCACAGGTTTACGGGTAGCAGGTCAGCGAAATTGTGACAGTCTGTGACAGGGGGTAGAAGAATCTTATAAAAAATGTAACATCACGAATTTGTTCATAAATTTAGTCTCTTTAAATTAATGAAAATCGTACATTTACATTGTCTTATTACAACTTTTATTTAGTTTCAGTTAGTTTGTATATATATAATCTTCGGATTTAATTCTAACCCACTTCTACATATCTGATCGATTTGAAACTTTGAACACAGACGTAGCACTGATGACAATACAATATATAAGTGAAACTTTTTTAAACAATTCTTATAACTTGCAAAGCTAAAAAATTCATTAATAGTTGACAGAATGCAGGATAGAATACATGGAAGTATGTCTGGTTGCCTAGGCTAAAAACATTGATAGTTATGGACAGTAACAGACCACCCAGAAATAATTTTTTCTTTTGAGTGCAATTTAATAAAAACTTATTTTTAAATTTTTTTATTTATTTTATATCAATAATGCTATTCGAATATTTTGCAGTTTGATTAATTTTTTGGCCATCAGAAATAATTTAGATAAATCAGTTTGCATTTTTAATAATTCCATTTTATATCACAGTAAAAAATTTACTTATATAGAATTAAACCTGTTTTATAATTGTATCTCCAGCACGTACATTTCAAATAGCTTAAAGGTTTTCATCGTTTCAAAACTGTGTAGACCCTGCGAAATAATCTCAATGTAATTTATCTTCCTCTATCTTCCTCGTCTCAATTCTAACATTTTTTATAAATCACCTTTACGTAGAATGTGCACTCTTTATCATCAACACTCATACATTGTAGATATTTTTAATTAATATGATATTTAGTTAATTTCTACATTATATTGTTTCCTTCTCTTTGTTTTGACAAGTATCTGTACTCTGTTTTTTTCCTCACTTTGTACCAGTTCAATCATTGGGCTTTGCCTGTTGGACAGTTGTATTTCATAAATAAATAATTTATCAAGAATTATTTCATTTGGGTTTATATATTTAATTTGATATGATACATTTTTTGTTAGTTTATTTAGACTTTGTAAAAGTAATATTAAAATTATTTTTCAAACATGAACAATTAAGTTTCAGAAATAGTTTCTACCTATAACTCAAATATAACATTGTAACAAATAAACAGCATGAGAACTGCTTTCCGTTGGAGCAATGTGTTATGGAATGTAACGGTTTCGGATGAATGATTAGGAATTTCCTGGAATTATCGAGAGTATAATCGATAAAGAAAACCCTACAAACAAGAAAATCTGCTGCGACAGCCCTCAGGATATCCCAAATAGTATCTCTTCCCACAAAGGCAATGATTTATTTATTTTTTTCTTCTCAACAAAATATATAAACAGTAACATGAACGATGACTTTTACGATAAAGTATAATACGATTTAATATTATAATTTGGTTTTATTTATATAATTTAAATATGGGAAACTCGGGTAATACTGTGACAAGCATAATTCCGTGATAGTGCGATTTTCAAAATATTATCATACATATAATTGTAATAAAACAGTACCAAAACACATTGGTGCAATTTAATGTTAAACGGTTAATAAAACATGAAAATCAAAAAAATCCAATTTCTCCGTTTTTATTTTTTATATTTCTCAATTTTGATCACATATGCATATGATGAACAAAATATATATTTTTTTACTATGAAACACCGATTTTTTTTGGAAACACGTACAAGAAATTATGTGGCAGTAAAACATTTTAGTCAGTTATTTATTAAATCTTGATTGGAAGACATTGATACAATTAGGTTATTAACTCTAGGTAGATACTATCATGAAATTAGATGAAATGTCACGAAGTCGATAGTTAGGTAACAAAACAATGAACAAAAAATAATAATTCGAAATGAGTACAGTAAGAATCCACCTTTCTTCGGGTCCGTGTTCATATTTATTTTTATTTTGTACAAGAAAAATTCAAATATCTCGAAGATGAAACTCCTCTATATGGATTTTTCTTTTGAGATAAATAATTTACTTGAAAGCTTAATTTCACGTTTTAGTCGGACAGGAAATAAAATCGCTTTAAAGTGTTCGTAAAGTAGTTCTTTGTTAGTTATTCAGGAGTAATCACGCAAAGGTACTTTGATACAAATCTTCTTACTAGAATGTCTCATTTTCTTATTTTGTAATCCCTGCGGCCGTGTGTAATCTTCAAATAACAAGGTACAATGTAGTTATTAGATAGAAGCATTCAAAGAAAATACATACGCTACATCTGAAAGCGTGTGCTGCACCTATATTTCATACACCAGCGAATTATATTATATATATATATATATATATATATATATATATATATATATATATATATATATATATATATATATATATATATATAATTTCGAAGGTTTTATATTTCAAAGCTGCCTCCTTTACTTGATGATTCAAGCCTTCAACACAGTTTAGATTCTGATTGTATTTACATACATATTAATATCATACTTATTCATTCATGATCATTTGTACAGAAATATCATATTTTTTTGTCTAAGGCCTTACGTAATTTTTTGTCTAAGGCCTTACGTAATTTTTTGTAAACAATATTTTAGAATTCTTTACCATTCCAGCTTTTGTGGGAAAGATTAGTGAAAAAATATACGTGCTAAATGATGAGCAGAATTTATCGCATGACATAGTGATGAGCAACCACATTTTTACCCATAGAAAATAAAAAATAAAATCAAATAATTGGTTCGCACCGCTTACAATTTTTTTTAAATTTCTTTTTTAGTTACACGCATTGATAAGAACGAAACTGTTTTACGTTATTTAGGTTTATTTAACTTACAAAAATAATTATCATTGTAAATATAAGAATATTTATTATATATGATATTATAATTTTACGTAGAGCATTCATAGTAAAAAATCTAAATACCTAATATTTTGTCGAAAACAAACATTTTACGTAAACTGTATTTAAATTTACTTCTTTTCTGCAATAAATAATTATTTATAATGCAAAACAAGTATTATAATAATTGATTTTTTCATCTTAACATTTAACTTTAAATTCAGGTTATCGTTGGGTTCAAAATTGTGTTAGAGAAAGTACGACATATATTGTATATCCCTGTCCCTCATCCGCTAAAATATTTATTTTACACCTTCCTGGGGAGCGATCCGTCTCCCCTGCGCTTAATTAAATATTTCAACAAAAAATAGATATAACACAACGATATTTTCATGAGAAAAAAAATTGTTGACGTAACGCAGACTATTACCGATTAACATCTCTTCAAATATTAACTTTACTTGAAAGTTAGCGAAGAAGTTGATCTTTTTTATAAACGTATTTTCTATCAAATTTTAACTCGTTTAACTTACCCCTGGCGAGATTATGTAATTAGTTGAAGGTCTGTAATATCTATAAAAGCTGAGTTATGCAAATATCACTACTTTTTTTAGTATTGATTTGTTTTTAATTCCTGCCAGCAGTGTAACCTACTATCCATTGAAATATAAATGCATTTATGTAATTTCAGGTTCTGAGTGGTAGGTATTTATTAAATTTAGTATTAATGGGCAAAAAATATTGCTTGTTGGCTACAAGTTGTAGCAACTAGCAATTGTATATAATTGGTGAAATTATACTGCTCCAAGCTAGAAGGCAATTTCAACACAGGGTCCTTGTGTGTTTATTCACTTTACTTTCCCGAATTTATTGTTCAAACACCAGATACCAGAACAAATTTATCCGCCAAAAATATAAATTTCATCGTAGACATAACATATTTATTACGTTATCCATTTTACCTTTCCTTAAAGCCTTGATATTTCGTACTTTTTGTTATTATTTCGGAACTTTCAGTTGTTTCAGCTATTTTCATTTTGACTTGAACGAATATATTGGCGGACTATTCAACTTTTTAATCGATAAAGTTACTTTCAAAATTGGAACGGTAAAAAAGTTTCATGAGTATTGCTCTTCAACAATGTTATCCAATATTTTGTTTTTAATAAATATTGCATTTAATTGCAATTGGATTATTATAATCGTTTTAACCTCAGTATAGTATTTGATTTTTATTTTATACCAAATCAAACATAATATGCCACATAAAGGTTCTTATTATTTACCAAATGAGAACTATTTTAAAACTTCATACAACAGAATACTTATCATATACAAGTAAATTACTTATCTACTTGAACTGCATTTGTAGGACTAAAATGAACTGAACTTCGATTCTGTGTTTATAGAATTATCTGTTTATATATTATTCAATATATTCTCATTATATATTTTTTATTTCATTATGAATATAAAAGACCGAATAAATATGAAATCATAATAAAATGTATAAAACACAACAACAACAAATATAGAAATCGTCTAAAATGTGGCATACGAGTATTTACGGGTTTCATAAAAAAATTGAATAAAAGTTTAATTTTCCTTCAATAGTTTCTTAATAAAACTTGTAATTACCTTAATAAACAACTCACGTTGCAAACTAAGGTGTATGTATGTTGTGTTTAATTGACAAAACTATTTGATTTTCACTTATTTATTTTATTCCGAATTTTCGTACACAAAATAATATTTTAATAATATTGCATAATGTTGAAAGATATTTGCCAGAAGCCAGCCAAGTATATAAGAACAAGAGAGTACATATAGGTACTGCAAAACAGCAAAATGTTCAGCGGTACGCCGATTCAAACTATTGTAGAATTGCAGTAATAAATCTCCATAAATGCCAAACTCAGTGTACGTAATACTCTAACAAGATAGAATACTTGGAAGATACTCTACTTGTACAACTTAATAAAACAAATAGCGCATACATACTTGCAAGTACACTTGCCTTCATATGATTTCTCCCAAATACAACAGATGGCGGATGCGACATAACCTATAACAAAGTGTAGTCAACACCTCCATGTCAGATAACAAACTTTGGCAATGTGAACGCGTATTCTGCGATGTGGAAAGTCGATGGTTGTGTTACAAGTGAGGTGAGACGAGAAACTAGATTTAGTTAGAACCAGCAGCTATACGTGTTCACAATGATTTAACTAGAATGATCAAACTTTATACAAACACACTGCTCGTTTGACAGCAGGTGCAACAGACCCGTTTCCGTTGTCTGTATCATATTCACTGAAACAAACCTCTTTATGAAATTACCAAAACTAAGTGTCAATAAGTAAAAGATAACTTGTTTTGTTCAACTTTTTATTGTATTATATATATATACAGGGTGGTGACCGCGACACCGGAACATAGGACTTTAACATGTAAAATCATATTTTTATAATTTCCTGCTTCCCTTATTATTTTAGACGAAAAAGCTTTAAATAAATGTTGTAGAGCATAAAATTCCACATTAAAAGCAATACACAGAATTAATTTTGCATGCTTTATAACGGCAGAAATTAAATTCAAAATGTTGAAAATCAGCTTAAAAATGCTTAGGGGTAGCCTTGCTTTTAATGTAGAATTTTATGTTCTACAACATTTATTTGAAGCTTTCTTCTCTAAAATAATAAGGGAAGCAGGAAATTATAAAAATATGATTTTACATGTTAAAGTCCTATGTTCCGGTGTCGCGGTCACCACCCTGTATATATAAATAAATAATGAATCGTTGAATTAATATGAAAATTTCAAACACTGGTCAACAAATTAAACAATAATTTTAAAATTAATTAACTGTCAAAACTTCTACCACAACCTTAAACCGCTAAATGTACACTCTATCCAGCCAAACAACCAATTTACGGCATATTTGAGGGAAAACCTAACAAGCATAAATATTACTTCATATTTGTAAATATATTTTTTAATCGACATTTTATTGATTTTTCATTATTAATATGCACGAAAAAATCATTAATATAACTAATAATGTTCATAAATATTTCTATTTAATTATGTGTCATTCATTTTTCCTCAAATTATTATTATTTAGTTTTTTACTAATGGCTACGCTGAAACAAATACGACACGTTTATAGTTGACGTTTCTTGCGACGTATATGGCAAATGTGTTTTCGTGTAGCAGAATATTATATTAATCCGATTTAGAACTCATGTAAACGTGATTGAATATTACGTCAAAATTTCTAGTGATATTGATAAATTGGCTGTTTGGCTGGTTACAGTGTAACAACAAACTTATATTTTGTAATTAATTTTCAATTCAGTCATTTTCTTTTGTTCAGATGTAAGAGAAATTCTTCATAAAAATAAATTTTCCCTTATTAGCCTTATGCTCAGCTAGAAAGAAATTTCATCAAAATTGGTTGAACGCCAGAGGAGCATATATTAATAAATGCTAGACGCATAGTCTCAAATTACTCTGAATTTTTACTTTCTTATACATAGTATAAGGAAAATATAGGAATCATAAAAAATTTCGATTGCGAGATTTTGATGGAAATACACGTTTTGAGGTCCCCTGAATACGTTTTGACTATTTTCTCGGTGAGGTCTGTTTGTATGTATGTACATATGTGTGGCCGTATGTTCATTATCTCAAAAACTAATAAAGCTAAAGTAATGAAACTTCATATTCAAAAGTTTTTGGGATTGGCGAAGAGCTGATTAGATTTTGGGTATAATTAAAACACTGGAAGAGGTTTACTGAACACAGAAATTGTAAATTATTTCAAATTATTTTAAAAACAAAAAACGATACATAAAATGTTTTCAAATCATAGTTGTAGCGAATATTATTATGAAGCAAAAATGTTCTATACATTTTTCGTCTATCTTTATCCAATTTTGAGTGAAATGTATTTATATATTGGCATGTATTTAAAATATATATGCTATGAACACAAAACAAAGACAAAATATTTACAGAAATACGCATTTGAAATGTCAAATATGTGCCAATTTAAATTGAGTATAAGAAAGTAGTGTGGTGACCACACCAGATTTTTTTCATTCAGTTTTACAATCACCGTACTGTATATTATAGATCTTTGACATTATTACAATGAGACATATGCATATTACACGATATATGCACGTTACCAGGTACAATAGTTTCCATATACATCACGATTATTATAACTGAAATTACCGTATTCATTAAATCTACCTTAATTAAATAACAAAGTGCTACTCTGGTCTCTGTATAAACCAAATGGAGAAACAAAATTGGGATGATTTATAATTAAAATTAATGGTCTGTTTATGAGATGTGTGACTTGAATAAGGAACAACTTGCTCGATAATTAACTTTAAATGTGTAATATTAATTTATAAAAATGTACATTTATAAATGTTACAAACGTGCCCTACGCGTACTTGACTGCCTGATAAAAGTTAACGGATGTTGTTGCAGCTGCAAACTTCGGCAGAGATGGTAGTAGGTACTTGCTAATTTGATTGTGTACTAGACAGGTCTAGAGTTAGAGCTTTGAAATGTATACTAAGTCGTAGAAACTATGTAGCACACAAGACATGTACTCTAATTCAAGGTACCAAATTATCAAAATCTAATTGTAGGTACATAAGTATATCATTTTGTGTCTATTCGTAATTATTGTATAATTATCTGAAGTATTGACAGATGAAATTATACAAATACAAAACTTGTAGCTGTTATCATGTATTAATAGAACTCGTTAAAGTAGTCAATTTATAATAAGGTTTATATTATAATTTATCACTTACATTTGAGTAGGTACATACTATTTTGAAAGATTTATTGTACATAAAAAAACAATGACATAATGCTTTCATCAGAGTAAATGACGTATTATTAAAAAAACTAGGCTCTACCCGTGAGCACCATGTGCCCACATTCGTAATTTCTATTATAAACTACTTTTGACAATTTCTGTTTCTGCGTTGCATGTACCTCCTACCGTAAATTCTTTTAAATATCTTGATTATTCTCGGGGGTTTTAAATAAAATTAACCCTCGTTACGGAAGCTTTAATAGACTTTGTGGAAATACAAATAATCTATTTGAGATATTTTAAACATTCATTTACTAACATTGTTTGTGCGTATGTGTATAATGTCAATTGTTGTTATTATTTATATTCCCAGGAACAAAACAAGCGCTTCATTCAATGAAACGGCTTGATTAGACCAAACAAATGCTAGTTTTTCACAAGAGTCTAATTTCCAGACCTCCCCCAGTACGAAGATACACGATGTCTGTTTACGAAATAATACGACATGAGACGAGCATGCCTGTTCTCAGTGCGTAACGTTGTGCTAAACTTGTGTGCAATACATTTGCTGTTAGTGCAATTTATAGATTTGGCTACTTTACTCTACCCTACCCAACAATACACTACTCTACTTAACCCTCCCCTAACCTACCCTACCCTGCCCTACCCTACCTGTA
Organism: Carabus problematicus; assembly: GCA_963422195.1. Lineage (NCBI taxonomy): Eukaryota > Metazoa > Arthropoda > Insecta > Coleoptera > Carabidae > Carabus > Carabus problematicus. The sequence goes on along the minus strand of OY728585.1, from coordinate 10,435,293 downwards.
ATAATAAGTAATGCAGTTCTACGATTCCGTAAATCTCAGACTTATATGTTCGTACGAGCTCGATTACTCGGAGAGGTCTGGAAATTAGACTGTTGTTTGTTTTTCGCGCGGTTCATTCTTTTCAAACGTTTGTTTTATGACAGTTCGTGATATTTCTCGTCTTTTATATGACTTTTAGGTGAGTAAAACAATATATCAATTATATATGTTTATATTATAAAATATACCGGATGTCCCTAGAAATCTGGGACATAGGGAATTACTTTTGAGTGCTATTTTTGGCGGAGGGGTGTGGGGCTGTAATTTCATACGCTATCAGTAATGTTGACGCTGATGTCTAGATAGCTTATTGCAGCTAACTTCATGTGTGACGGACAAACAAAGAAATAAACAGACAAAGGATTTTCTATATACAGTGTAACTCCAATATTCGTCCACGGTAATATTCGTCTTTTTGAAATTCGTCCTGTTTTTTAGTTAAAATTTTTGTTTGATATTCGCCCGAAAAGTCAATATTCGTCTCATCAATGACGTGACCAGTTGATAGTCAGTTGGCTTAGTGATATTACTTGATGCCATAATGGAAGGTGACTCCCCTTCTAGAGAGTAGCCTAACCACTCTAAGGCTGTCGTTTACCTAAATTTTATTTCGTATCTGACAATGAGATATTTTAAAACGCCTAAATTTCGAGGGGAAGCAACCTAAGTAACACTTTTTTTCAATTCCGAGTAGATCCTTACTCCATCATAAATCTTTTAAACATCGCTGTTTATAAAATAGGTCCATAAAAATATTATATGTATATTTTAAGGATTAATTTATAAATTACGATAGTAAAATGTATTTGACAATGAACAGAATTTTTAAAATATTTACAATATTATTAAAATTCATATTAATTACCTTTCTGCATAATACAGTAAACTTCGCTTATAACGAACCTCAAGGGACCGACGAAAATAGTTCGCTATAAGCGAAGTTCGTAATAAACGATAAACATCAAAAATTCATTATTTTTGTTAATGCATAGATACATGTGTCAATTAGATATATAATATGAAGAACTGTTTTGCAAAACTAGACAAATCCAGATTTGTTCAAAATTGAGTTAGATATTGGTTTATAATACATATACATATGTACACTAACAATAGTTTTTATGAATCTCATTTTAAAAAATCGTTTATTTTACTTTTGTTTATATTTGTTATTATTTTAAATGATTTTTATTTATTTAAAGTAAGAGTTTTACGTGTTTTCTTCAAAATTGCGTAACTCATAATTGTACTTCTTTAACACAGAGAACAGGGGCGGACAGGCCATGTGGGGCATGCTGAAATTTCTACATGGGCCGCTCCAATCGCGGGAAGGTCCGATAATTTTTTTGTCATACAATTAATCACATATACACAAGTACCGCAAGAACTGTTACGGTGACCCTACATATGCGGAATTGAAAGATTTCGAAGAATCCCCTGATTATTTTGTAAAATGCCGTTTTAAGTTCGTATAACCGAAAACTTTTGCGATTATAATAAAAATTTAGGTTCGTTATACCCGAAAGTTCGTTATAAACGGGTTCGTTATTTGCGAAAAAAAATAACACACGTTTAATGATACTTTAGTTCGTACCTTATAGATTGGTTCGTTATAACCGAAAATTCGTTATAAGCGGGTTCGTTATAAGCGAAGTTTACTGTATTCACAAAATTACTTGGAAATATAAAATTACATTTTTGCCAAATATTGGGAATTATGAAATTTTGAAAATAAATACAAAATTAATGAATAATAAAAGCGCGTGGCGATGGTGACGTAAATGGCATATCTATTGTTACCGTAGTTGCAGATGGCGCATGGAGTAAGCGATCATACAAGACTGATTATACTGTGTTGTCCGGTGGAGTCAGTATTGTTGGACTTGAAACGAAAAGAGCAGTATATAATTGGGGTAAAAATTGTTACTGTATAAGTGTAGGATCTGCGACAGCGGTTTATTTAATGGTGAAAAATCACACACATGTTATAAAAATGGACTTGTCGAGCAAAATGCAATCATTGAGAGAAAATGTCAATATTGCATAAGAAATTCGACTATTACAGATTCTATTCAACAAACAAAAATTACATGGTATATATGTAAATCAAATACAGTGTCAATTACAGATTACTGGTCGATGGCTGTTATTTTATAGCATATAAAAAAACCTGTATATAAGTTATAGAAAGAGAGAGAAACTACATTGGGCAAAAATAGAAAAAAAATAAAAATATTTTATTTAAAATGTTTACGCTGGATAATCACATGGGTTGGAAGTGAGAAATACAATTATACATAAATTTTCTGGAATTAATAAATAATATACAAAAAATAAAAAGACTTGTCTATGGTGTACAAAAAAAAACAATTCATTGCGATATTATGCACCAAAAACGTTTTACTATCAAGGTCAAAACGGAGTAAATAATTGTCAGTAAATTTCTTATAATTTAACGCATTTACATTTAGGTAAGCGGCAGCCTTAACAACAATCATAGGTTTCGTTTGATATTCGTCCTTTTTAATATTCATCCTCTCCTTGGGAACGGATTAATGACGAATATTGGAGTTCCACTGTGTAATACATTTACAGTTAAGAATTTTAAATTTCAATGGTATTTTACTAAACTATAAAAACTATAAATAGTAATTTGTGATATACAAATTTTTAATACATGTGGATTTGGATTTTATGTGTATCTCAACATACGTATATCTCATGGGATACGGACTCTTCAATTTTATACATTTTATAACAAAGATCTTTCATTTTTCATAGTCTGATATTCTGGTTCATTGCACACATTTACTACATCAATTCATTTATTTTTCACTGAATCCTGATTTTCTAACTCTCAATTTAACGAATATAATTCAATTACCTATTCTTAAATCACACTTGAATAATTTAAATGGAATATTTTAAATTTGTATATATATATATATACGGGGTATGATCAAAAAGTTCGTGCAATTAATGTAATTTCCTGGGCTACATTTGTCGAATTCATAAAAAAAAATTGTTGACATATTGGTTAAACTGTCTTTAACGGTTGTCTCAATTTGCAGCCAAATAGGATGTGTATTTTAGATTTTACAGCCAATTAAACATGTTTTTTATATATTCGGCGATTATTTAACATGTTCACAATTAGAGATAACAATAATATGCTTAAATTTGGCGTGAAAAATGAAATCAAGTGCTGTAAAGTAATGGAAATGCTGTAGAAATCATTTGATGAACCGAGTATGGATGAATGAGCGATTTACAAATAGTATAAATGCTTTCAAGATGGACGTGAATCAGTTGAAGATGACGATAGTGTTGGTAGACCCAGAACTTCAATCAACGTGGAAAACGTTAAGAAAAAATTTCTTAATAACCGTCGAATTACAGTTAGAGATGTTATTGAAGAAGTTGATATATCGTATGGATCATGCGAAGAAATCTTTACCAATGTTTTGGGCATAAGGTGACTGGCAGCAAAACACCAGCTCACACTTCATTGTTTGTTCGGGCTTTTCTATCAAAAATAGCACTGTAATGATACCGCAACCATCCTAATACACCAGATTTGGCCCCACGGTGACTGTTTTCTCTTCCCAAAGATGAAAGCAACAATGAAAGAAAATTTTTTTACGCCCATTGAAGAATTAATCCAAAGTCGCCGGAGAAGCAGAAGGTACTATTGAAATCTGCGTTTCAAAAATATTTTTAAGACTGGAATAAACGCTTGGCATAAGTGCATTATATCCGATGGGGATTATTTTGAAGGGGACAATATAAAAATTCACAAAATAATAAATTTTTTTTTGAAATTAAAGTTTTGCACGGACTTTTTGATCATCCCTCGTGTATATATATATATATATATATATATATATATATATATATGTATATATATATATATATATATATATATATATATATATATATATATTTACATAATATCATATTATACTAAAACAATATGATTTGGTAATTATTTTTATGTAAGCCTGTTACCGATTTCAAAACGATAATTTTATTTAAACTGTAATAATAGAATATTAGTATTAATGTCAGTTATATTTCTTGTAATCTCCTTACTGGATTTTATGAAATACACATGAAAATTTTGTTATTCAATTGTTCACTACGCCTATATCTTTGACGATATTTTATGTCATTTTAATTTAAATACATTAATTGCCTTTCATCCTGTTTAATACGATAAATAAAAAGTACGCTTTAAGTAAACCATTATTCGACATAAATAATTAGTGTATAATTTAAAAAAAAAACTAAATATTCATTCAGAATATTTCGAAATTCTAATTAAATAAATTACTTTTTAGGAATAGCCAAATGAAATACTATATATATTTTGGATTAAATTAATTTTATAATACGTGTGTATGTGTCAATGATCAGTTTTAAATTACGAAATATAATATTTCCACTAATAATAATGATTATAACATTCTAAAATTTTATATTATTATTTCTCGCACCTGCACGGCTACTAATTATGGTTCATATTTCAGAACCAACGAAACTGCTCTTTCAAAGAAGTTTTGCAACTATTATTTCCTTTTTCCAGAACTAACATTTTTCGGGAGATATGAATCTTTTCTGAAAGTAAAACTTAGGTGCAGAGTTGCTGAGTTTCATAGACCCGTCTTTAATGATAAAAGTAATGAAATATGACGTACCTACTATACTGCACATCTACGAAAAACTAACTGCACTATTATAATTCTTTCTAACTATGTAATAAAGTTTGCAAGATACTTTTTCTAAAATAGCAAATATATATTTTTACCTGAACGTATAAAACAGTTTTCGTAGAAAATAGAACGATATGTTAGCTGTTATAAAAATATAAAACAATATCAATTAAATGAGCTATATGCGTAGAAAGACTTTATATTACACTTTCCTATTTCAATTGCTTGTTTGGCTGGATACAGTATACTTGTTTTTGATGATAGTTCAAAAGAAATTTTAACAAGAGTGTAGATTTATTACCTACGAAATCGAAGGCAATTTTTTAATAATATTTGGTGACTGGAAGTTCAAAATAAAGTTAATGATCAGCGGGTGCAAAAGACATTATGCCCGCTCATTATGAACTGGGGCATAATGAGCTTGTTTATATATTTCGTATCCAAGTTGAAAAAATCTAATAATAGGCAAGTGTAATAATAGTACATTATACACCAAGGGAGAGAAGCCACTTATTTTTCCTGAGGTGTAGTTTGAAGCCCGAGGGCGAAGCCAGAGGGCTACAAATACATCGAGGGAAAAATGGTGGTCTCTCCCGAGGTGTATATACTATTTTTTCCACGTTCGGGAGTAGAAACACTTAATTTCATAAATAATGAATTATAATAAATCGGAGCGAAATTGCAATATTTAGAAGCTTTTGGAATTGTTTCCATGCAACGCGTACCATGACAACAGACATTTATTTACAAAAACCTTTATTATAATAAAAACTCCCTTCAGAAAAGTGTTTTCGTCCCTAGGGGGTAAATGCTTCATTTCTGTCCCGCGTTTGACGCCATAGAAACCGACTTCTACTCCCGGACGTGTAAAAAAAATATTTTTAAATTAAAAATAGAGCGGAAGAAGAACAGTGCAAAGCCGACTAAACTTTGCTTTGACAACAAAATAGATGTTGACAGTTAACTATATATTTTATCGTTTTTGTTTTATTCCCGGTATACTACTACGTTTTGAAATGTGCAAAAGTGTATTTCCGTGAATATTAATTTATTATAATTCACTCATGGACATACCGTCGATGTGTTACAGGCATGGGAGTCCCTCTAGTTTTATTTTCATCTTCTAAAATAAGAAATGAAATACTTCATACATGAAAATATAATTTTCAATTATTCTCTAGATACCACAAAACAAATTCATTTATGCGAATATGCAAACTAATATTAGAGTCGAAAAATAAGAAACTAAAAAAATTAGTAAGTGGAAAACATGAAATAATATTTCAGCAGTACAAACATTTTTACTCGAAAAGTAATGTTTCGAAATATTCCCATGCCCATATGAGTTCGAAAATATATGGGATTAGAATGTGATGAAATAAAATTTAGAAAAGTGCATATTTATTATTACTTCCATATTCTACATTTTTAATAACTTTCAATTAACGGTTTGAGTTAAATCTCTCAAATTAGTATCTTAAATAAATGATATAATTTTATGTGTGAATATGTGGAACGTAGTACACAAAAAAATAAAATAATTTTTGAAATTTATTGAAATATTCCAATGTGCTTGTTTTAAAATAAATTAGAAATGGCGAAATTCTAGGATACAATATATCTTACAAATGTTTTGAAATATATTACTGTAATTATTAAATACATTTTTACACGTCGGTTTCTATGGCGTTAAACGCGGGTCAGAAGTGAAGCATTTACTCCCTAGCGACGAAAACACTTTCCGTAAGGGAGTTTTTATTATAACAAAGGTTTTTATAAATAAATGTCTTTTGTCATGGTACACGTTGCATGGAAACATTTCCAAAGGCTTTTAAATATTGCAATTTCGCTCCGATTTATTGTAATTCATTATTTATGAAATTAAGTGTTTCTACTCCCGAACATGGAAAAAATAGTATGTACACTTCGAGAGAGACCACCATTTTTCCCTAGATGTATTTGTATGGCTTCGCCCTCGGGCTTCAAATTACAGCTCAGGAAAAATAAATGGTTTCTCTCCCTTGGTGTATAATGTACTATTTTTTATAAGAACATTGTTATTATATTTCGATGAAAACTAGAAAATAATTACTTACACTGAAATAGCACCAAGTGAAAGAAATACAATATTAAAGATATAATAGTACGATTCACAAGGCTTCGTAGTTTTAATTAAATTTATAACAATGTCGGGACAATTTCGTGGCTTTTTCCTTTGCGGTTGCCCGGTTTTCTTTCTCCTTATGGATCAGTGTTCCACGAAAAATAATATTACTGCTTGGCGCTTAGAGAGCGTGTTGCGGCCAGTCACGTTGAAAATAATAACCCGACGGAACCGCAAAAAGTCAAATGTGTGTGAAGCAGACAGATAATATTCTATAGTTTATAAACAGTAAATATTAATAAAAAGAATACTGAACAGTACCCATGCATTTATTTAAAGTTCATTATAGGACAAATAGTTTTGTTTTTATTCAAACTAAATTATAACAATTTAAAGCTGAACTAAATTGTAGATAATATAATTATCTTAAATGTGAACTGAAATCATCAAAATTAACCTCAAATATAATGTATATTGTTTCAATATGGATATCACGGATATGAATTAAATATACTTTATAATTATAAACAGCAATAGATCAGGGATTAATACAAAACCAATAATAGAAGTCGAAAACTTTTTCCATTAATTACATATAACTTTCAAATTTTCCAACTAGATCAATAACTACGATTGCTGAAAAACCATTGCGCGCTGCACAATTATTTCTACTTCATATAGTGGTGTTCTGTGGTAGTTTCGAGAGGCTATTGTTTCTTATTGCAAAATATTGAATAATTCTAATGATTCAAAAGATTAAAATTTTTGAACAGTGAAAATATTCAAAATTAATTATATTATGGACTAGAATAAAGTTTTCACATAAATGCCTTTTGTACAAACAAATACTGCGGAATCCACTTATAGTGATATATACCTGAAGGGACCAGGAATTAGGTTCATAAGCGAGTGTTCACTATAACGAAGGTACACAATATTTTAAATATTTTCATTGTAACTGTAAAAAAAGTTTGTGTTTCGTAATTATCGTTCAATAACAGATATTTATAAAAGTATGTAACAGTTTTCACATGAAGAAAAGCTTCAAGTAATAAAATGGTTCTATTCTGGACAAAGTTATCGAAATATTCGTGATTTAATAAGTGCAGTCTGGCCACACCGCACAATTCCAAGTAAAAGAGACCGGAACATTCAATTTTAAGAAGCAGGAAATTAAACATGTTTCCTACTATGCTAAAATGAAATTTATATGGATGGTACTTATAATTTTTTTAAATATTGCACACTGATACATGGCTAATTCCAATTTCCTTAGCGATTTCTCTTAAACTAAGAGAATGATTTGTTTCAATTAAAACTAGCACATTTTCTTCATTATTAAATCTGATTTCTCACTTAGATGCAGAATTTAATTCTCTACAACTTTTATTTGAAGTATTTTTCTCTAAAGTAATTTGGGAACTAATGCAGGAGGAAAAACTGATTTTACATGTTGAACGCCTATGGCCAGTTTTGTAATTAACACTCGGTATATATATATACATATATATATATATATATATATATATATATATATATATATATATATATATATATATATATATATATATAGTGTGTCCCAGCGACTACCAGAGAGAAAAATTAACAAATACATAATTGCACGCATTGTACAACAATTCAGAGAAACCTGGTGCACCAATAGTCTTTGCAAAAGGAATAGAAATGAAAACCAGAATGTTAAAATTAGATATTTTGGCAGCTGTCGAAGCCGATCCCAACGTTAGTGTGCGAGATATTGCAAATAATCTCGGTGTATCTCGAAGCAGCAAGAGCTAATACCAGTAAATAGTGAAAAACGAATCACCTTTTGCCAATTAATGTTTAATAAATGTCAGGCTGATGAATATTTTTTAGAAAATATTGAATTTTTAGTGCTTATCTGTGTGTACAAAAACTTTATTATAAAATAATAAATGGTTTACGTTTGTTTACCCACGAACACTAAACCTTAACCTTACTTTCTATTTTTATTTTTGCGTTGCGTAAATTCTATATTCTGCAAATTCTAAAAATAACAGTAATCTGGCAGTAATGCAAATTTGATTAATTCAACTATCTACTGCTTCACTTGTGACAATCCCATGTTTAGATACAGTAATACTTGATCTTTACATAATTTCCCAATGTTAATTTTCCTATGTCTGGTAGTCGCTGGGACACACTGTATATACTTACATACATACATATATATATATATATATATATATATATATATATATATATATGTAAAGCGAATTTTCAACATTTTCAATTTAATTTCTGCCGTTATAAAGCATACAAAATTATTTCTGTTTATTTTCTCTAAAATAATAAGGGAAGCCGGAAATTATAAAAATATGATTTTATATGTTAAAATCCTGTTCCGGTGTCGCGGTCACGACCCGGTATGTATGTATGTATACTAGGGTGGTCGTGTTAACGGTTGAACGAATTTTTATCAAGCTGCCCGCCAATAGGCCTCAAATAAATAGTAAATTGGGTAATAATATCAATTTTTTATTTTAACATTTAACTCTTGCCCACAAGAGTTTTCCATTTAAAATACATGGGATTTTGCGATCTTTGCCGTTAGCACTTTATTGCAAGATTATTTATGGGCCAAAAAAATATAAATTCTCAGGAATTAGTCTACAAGAAAGCTTTATGAAAAAGAATTGCCGTCCCACTATCGTTAAAATATTGTATGGATTATCTCATGCCAATATGATGTTTTTTTATTTATTATATTATTATATTTGTTGCTCAGAAACATTGAAAATATGTTTATCGATGTTAAAGTTTAACATCATGAGGAAGTATCTCGTCTGTCCACTATAGTGTGTTCACTACAAGTGGATTCCACTGTATTTGAAATTAATTCTTATAGTTTTACTGTAAAACAAAATAAGGATTTAAAAATCAAATTTTACTTCATTGTTAAAATATTCATAATTTTAATTCAAGTATTTAAGCAGCATAAGAAATACAAAATAAAACATCACGGATCACTTAGTTTGTTTTTGTGTAAACATTAATAACAAGCAATATGTAGAAGCTCTTATTTTCACACTTTATATGCAATAAATTAATAAATTCTCTGTAGTCATTAAACTTATGCTAAAATAACAGTCAATATATTAATAAAACCAAATGTTAGAATATTTAGAAACATACGTAGTGAATTATTATATTTGTAGTATAAAATGAAATATAAACTTGAAAAGAACTGTAAAATGTTATTTCAGGAACGTGTTAACTAACAAGGATGTACGTGCACAAGTAGTGTCGCTTCGGAGGTTAAGATTATATCGCAATTAAAACACATGATTTCCTCAGGTGTGTAGTTCCCGCTTGTCCCCTGGAACCAGCTTTAATCAAACTTGCACCTGGGCTAATCACGTGATATACGGTTTAACTTATTATTTATATTAACTTTTACTAATTAAATGCTGTAATACCGCACAGTACTCCTTGTGCATCCGCTATGCTTCAAGTGCTTATTTCTCTCTCATAAAGATATTTTACATTCATTACAGAACTAGAAGCAAATATTGGATTAAACATTGCACATATTACAGTTAAATAATTGAATTATATTTCATGAAGTACATTATAGCATGACAATGATAACTAAAATAATCACTAATAATACAACATACACCCAACCCTAGCATTACGGCCTAGATACGTTCCGGAAAAGTTGGTCGTAAAGCGAAAAGCCGTATAATGAATTAAACATTTTTTTAACGAATCAAGCATTTTTTAGGCGTATAACGAAACATTGTGGGCCGTAAATCGAAAAAGAGCCATAATTGAAGAAGGCCGTTATAACGAAACGCAATATAAAGAGCGTTCGTATAGCGAGGGTTGGATATATTTATGGTTATGAGTTAATAAATGCATTAATATTTATAACTACGCAATTTCGTTTTACTAATAACTATTAACCAGATAAAAATTTAACACCAAAGGACTGATTTTGTATTTTACATCTTTATCTAACAGTTTTTTAAAACATGTATCACAATATACATGAAAACATAATTTAAGTGTGTATGCTAGTATCTATAATTTTCATGACACATCCATGCGAAGTATACGAATAATAAAACTAATAACTCAACATTTTAGTAGTAGTAGTCGAAGATGCATCATTTATCATCCATATCTGCCCAATTGCATCAGACTGGATGATTAATAATAATTAATAAAATTAATCTATACCAAAGCTTCCTGCTTTCATTTCAACTAAAGCCTGTGTGAAATATGAAAATGATAGGCGCAGGTACAACGTTTTCGGCATATCTTACTTAAATAACGGCGTGTATCTGACAGAAGGTAACAAAATGTCCGAAAAAGGAAAGAAAAACTAGGAAACGGACAGGGCAAACACAGCGACCATATTGAAGGCAGTAAATTTTCTCAGTCGGTCATATGATAAGGTTAAGGTTGAGTGATGACAATAAAAAAATCGCAATTTTATATAAAGGACAACAATATCCATCATGTCAGCCATGATGAAAGCAAAAAATACGTGATAGTGGACCTAGAATACTAGCCGATATCTTTACAATATAAAGCAAGACGACCAACAACATACGCAACTTGTGTTCGCGAAACGAGTGGATTTTAAGGCTTGTTGTGAAACATTTCAGTAGAAGTGTTCATAAGAGTACTTTTAAGTGAAGAATGCTTTTAAGTTGCTGGACCGAGACTTCATCATCTATAAAATTTTACTTCTAGTAATATTAAGAACAAAATAAAACAAAGCAGTGTTTTATTTAAATTATTCGAGTTTATTTATTTACATTGACAATGAAGTTTAAAATTTTGAATAAAATGTAGCAAGCAAATTACATGCATGGATGAAAATCTTGTTTCTAAATTTTGCCTGTTTCATTTTATCAATTTGCATCCGTTTTACATTTTTCATAAGTAGAAAATAAAACAATAGAAGAAAATACAAAAGAAACTCGAAACAAGTAAATTATAACTGCCCAATCACTGTCTATTTTAAATGAAAATATAATTGGAAAGAGTAATTAAAAATTCCCTGAGTGGAAAACAAACTAAATCCTTAATTAGAAAAGAATCTATTTCAGTAAATTACGGAAAATTATAACGTCAAACGATACAAAATCCTTTCAAGAGCGGAAACCTGACTTTTCTCCAAACTAATATTTCGTAAAAAAAAGAACAACGAAAAATGAAAAACTTGACTAATGAACCGCGACGCAGAAACGAACAAAAGGAATAATACAAAGCAAGCAGGCAACGTGACAAAAGTCAGTAACATAAACAATAAGCTAAACGATGAAATATAACCGTTTTATATTACGGGAAACCCTGCCGAAGGAACGACCGGAGCATTCCTACCCAACGACCCTTATATATGTACGGATTCCGGGTTACGGAATTTGCGGCACAAACTAAAAATTGCGGTATTAAATTATATCGGTTCACCGCGAACTTTGCCTAACGTGTATTAACAGCCTCTGTACTAAGTTACGCTGAATTTAAGTTTTACGAGTTTGTTTTTGCTAAGTTACCGCACTTTTTGTATTGGCAAAGTTACTCAAATCTGTCTAGTCGTAACTTCATTCATTTGTGATACACAGTCGATTTAACTTTAAGGGGCAATGCATTGGTAAATTGTAGATGAAAAATAAGATTTGTATTAAACGTTTTATAGAAAAATTTTAAATCATAGAAGTGCAAATCAAAGTTTATTATATAGCACGACAGGTAGTCCATGTTACTCGTGAAAAAAAAATAGGTTTTTGTTTTTCATTTAGAAATGCATCACAAGCCTTAAACAAGACATAATAGTATTTTCAATTGTTATAAATTGTTTCTAATTTTATATTGTAATAACAGAAGTGCATGGAATGCATTGAAACTTAATAACAAATCAATGTTGGCATGGTGACTGGCAAATACATATTGGTCTGCATAATGTTCATTCATCCGTTAGTAGGAAAGATGACTAATATCACCTGTAATGAAGTTCATTCATCAAAAGTTAATTTTCTCGGATAGTAATTAACGCTGGAAATTAAATACCATTTTCAATCAGAATAGACACGCGTCTTTATCTTAGCGTTTAACATGCAAATTATCTAATATACTATACAGAACCAGTAACTAATATCGTCAATTAATAATACAATTAAGTAATTTTTAATATACATATAGTATACGTAATTCAATAGCATTTATTAAGTCTAAATATGAAAAAATAAATAAATAGTTACACTATCTTTTTCTTCTATTTCTCTAATTGACATGTGATACTGAGTTTCTAATATTTTCTAACATCCAAGTTTGATTTAAGAGTTTAATATAGACAAGAAATAAAAATATATTGAAGTAACCAGGACGAAATTCGAAACATCGTCTATAAATAAATTATAGTATGAAATTATAATAGTAATTATGCAATAATTTTCTCATTGTATTCATGTAAATGCTGTAAATTCTTAGCATAGTACAAGCTGTAACACAAATCCGTATTACATATTACTCTTCTTAAGCTAGTGGATATGAAGGGAACTGGGAAAAATTCAGTATAATTAATTAACAAACTTGCGCCGGTTTTTTTCACTATCTAAAATTTTCTATTACAAAACATCAAATAATGTACGTGAAGGGAGTATATGACTGAAAATGAATTTTTTTTTTGTCTCATATAAATATAAAAATAATTTTGCATATTTATGTATCTGTGGTACCATGTTACATATTCGATACTTACAATAAGATATGAGGATAATACCAAGATATTGTGAATTATAAAATATATTTTTACGGAAATTAGAATTGATGTTATAGTCGTTTTCACTTTTTATATTTACACAAATAATTTGCAAAAGTAAAATAAATAAAAATGGTACATAGCGGACATAAAGCTTTGCCACTGTAACATACGATTATTACCTCGTCAATTATTCTATTTTAACCTAATTTTCACTCACAACACCAGTGATATATCGCATTCATGTATTTGACAAATGACCGATACAAACTATTAAGGTCAGTAATTATCTCTTCAATTATTTCCTGATAACCTAATTTCAAATCATCAAACATCATTAAAAAATCTGGTGTGTTCGCCACACGACTTTCTTATACTCAATTTAAATTGGCACATATTTGACATTTCAAATGCGTATTTCTGTAAATATTTTGTCTTTATTTTGTTTTCATAGCATATGCGATGTTTTAAATACATGCCAACAAATAAATAAATATATTTGACTCACAATTGAATGAAGATAGAACAAAAATGTATAGAACATTTTTTCTTAAGATTATTGTTTTTCCATATCTCTTTTATTTTCTCCAATAATTCGCAATGTTTGATTTTAATGTTCAGTTGACATCCTCTGCCGGTTGTGCGATTATGCTGGAAATCTAATCAGCTTTTCGTATAATAAACTTTTAAATATGAAGTTTTCAAGACACACAGACATCATTGTGAAAATAGTCAAAACCTATTCAGGGGACCTCAAAACATGTCCTTTATTTTATTAGGTGTCCTTTAAAAGAAATTTTATTTTTGAAATTACAATTAAAAAACTATAATAATAGCGGTAAGAAGAATCCTGCAATTCTAAGAAACTGCCATTGGTTGAATATCTGCACTAACTCATTTTCAGAATATGAAGTAAGTCGTTCACAGATGGCATCCTGAGATTTGACGTTTGTCAAAGTCCCCTGTCTCTTTAACTGTACTAATCGTTTTTGCTTCTGAACGATATATTTTAGAGCAAAAGTATAAATAAAAAACTTGTTCAAAATTAAAAAAATTGCATTATATAATGCCATATTGAGCGAGTAAATTAATTTTTAAATACTGCATTTTAGTGACGGATTAGGAGGTCATGAAACAAGAACGCTATATTTTGATTATTTACTATTTGATCTGTCATCTAATCGCAATATTTCAAAATTGATTTACTAGATATACAAAAGTATTTGGGCACTGTATATAACTTCACGTTATGAATTTATTAAATTTTGAATAATCTTTTTATATACACTTTTGCTCCAAAATGTATGGTTCAGATGTAATCATAATTTTTATATATTTACATATACAGGGTGGTGACCGCGACACCGGAACATAGGACTTTAACATGTAAAATCATATTTTTATAATTTCCTGCTTTCCTTATTATTTTAGAGAAAAACGCTTCAAATAAATGTTGTAGAGCATAAAATTCTACATTAAAAGCAATAAACACAATTAATTTTGCATGCTTTATAACGGCAGAAATTAAATTCACAATATTGAAAATCAGCTTAAAAATACTTGTGGGGAGCCTTGAAATTCAAACAAAATTAAACAAATGATTGACGTTTTATCTGTCATCAGAAAAATATTCCTTGTTTCATGAATTTATTGCCAGTAGTTATTTATTAGTCTTTAATTTAAGTGAAATACATGAAAAAATGGTGGATAATTACTGAATTAGTGACAAAAATGAATTTCTTATGTTGTTTGTTTATTTGAAGCTTTCTTCTCTAAAATAATAAGGGAAGCAGGAAATTATAAAAATATGATTTTACATGTTAAAGTCCTATGTTCCGGTGTCGCGGTCACCACGCTGTATATATATATATAGTGTGTCCCAGCGACTATCATACATAGGGAAATTAACATTGGGAAATTATATAAGGATCAACTATTGCCTTGAGCTATATGTATATTCGTTCTGTGTGACAAAAACAAAAGATTTAAAATAAAGAAATTTACTTCTGTCAAATAATTTTATATTACGTAATTATTTAAAGGAATTTTATTTAAATTAGGAAATTGGGTACGCCAATTGCCTTCGCAAAAGTAATAGAAATGAAAACCAGAATGTTAACAACGAAGTAGATATTTTGGCAGCTGTCGAAGTGTGAGGGAAATTACAAATAATCTCGGTGAATCACCGCACTCATAAAAAACACAAATATTTTACTTACAAATATTACACGCTGTTATTAGCAGCAGATAGTGAAAAACGAATCACTTTTTGTGAATTAATGTTTAATAAATGTTATGCTTTAGAAAATATTTGTTTCACTGACGAGTACACATTTACATTAAATGGGAAACAGAATTTTATGACAGATTAAGCCACTGTCTGCGAGCAATGGGAATACGTTTGAACATTTCATTGATTAGTACCTGCTAGTGATATTGAATTTAGTGCTTATCTGTTGTGTTTTTCTTCGTTTTTCCATTACAAAATGAAATCTCTTAAGCTTTCTGTTGTTGGTATGTATTACTGAAAATCATCCAAATTTGTTCCTACACAAACTTTATTATAAAATAATAGATATAACCATATTATTTATCCCTAAAAATAATTTATTTGCAAGAATATTGATAATTCAAATTTAATAGTTGTATTGTTTCAGCAAATTTAAAAAATAACAGCAATCTGACAGTTTTAAATTTGATTAATTCAACTATCTACTGTTTAATTTGTGCCAATCACATGTTTAGATACAGACACAGCAATACTTGATCCTTACATAATTTCCCAATGTTAATTTTCCTATGTATGGTAGTCGGTGGGACACACTGTATATATATATATATATATATATATATATATATATATATATATATATATATACAGGCTTAGTCAAAATTACCGGAACACCTAAATAATTCTCCTACCGTAAATAATTTTAAAAAAAGTTTCGTACAATAGTTTTTTGGTTGTAAACAAGCTACCGTTTAAGTATATTTTTAATATACAGGCTGTTCACGTTATTGCGGAAATTAGGTAAACTTTCATTTTTTAAATGGAACATCCTATATTTTCTTGCTTTTTTAAATTCTAAGATTAATTCTAAGTATTTTTTTAAGGACTCATTTTTTTATAAAATGCATCATTTTTTAGTTATAAGCAATTAATCTGTCGTTTAAATGTCAATTGAATGACAATTTGTCAATTGTTTCATGAAGTTGTGGAGCATTATCAAGCAGGCACAAGTACTTTAATTTACATTTACTTTAGTTTTATTTATTTAATTTGTTATTTTTTTTATTTTGCTATTTTTTTTGTCCCCTTGGTTAAAATAAATGTTATGTATGCATGAAAATACTCTTAATTTGAAGTTCAGGAGTTTGGATTAATTGATTATTACTCAAAAATTATGCATTTTATAAAAAAATGATCCCTACAAAAAATTAATCTTAGAATTCAAAAATATAAAAATATATAGGGTGTTCCATTTAAAAAATGAAAGTTTATCTAATTTCCGCAATAAAATGAACACCCTGTATATTAAAAAAATAAGCAAACGATAGCTTGTTTACAACCAAAGAACTTTTGTACGAAAATTTTTTTTTAATTCTTTACGGTAGGAGAATTATTTAGGTGTTCCGGTAATTTTGACTAAGCCTGTATATATATATATATATATATATATATATATATATATATATATATATATATATATGTATATATATATATATATATATATATATATTAACCGACCTTGTATCTCTTATAGTTTCCGAGATCCCTGTAGTGGCCCGTTTAAATAGGACACCCTGTATATATATATATATATATATATATATATATATATATATATATATATATATATACGGGTTCAATTTCCGCTAATTGACTTACATCTTACATTAGGTAACATATGACATATGAGTTTGCACTATATTCAGGTTCACTATAAGTCGATTCTCCTATTATTTTTAGGTCAAGCTTATTTCAACCTGAAATCTGCAGTGTAATAGACAATTCACATGTTAATACAAATTAAAAAAATGTAAACCTCATATATTTTAGTCCGCGTATATTTACTGGGAACCCATGCTGTGTATAAGCTAATGAACAATGCACATATGCAGTACCTACCTATCCGAAAGCCAGTAGCCAGTCTTCAAAGAGGATGAAAGCTTGAATTGTACAATAGCACTTTGGTTGCACTGCAAAGAGCACATAACATTTCTGAATGACTATACTATTCCGTACTGGGAAATCACTGAAAGAGCATCCTACTTTTCATCTGCTAAAGTCTTGCTGAATAACGTTTTTCACTGGATCTAGCTATTTAAGAAATAGTTTTCCTAACGTGTATTATTCAACAAAATATTATTTAAATCAAACATTTTTCAGTGTTTTTATTTTCTTTCTTTTTGTACTGAAAATTCACGTCATACTAATTTTATTTTTCACTCAGTGTAAGTCTATAGGACATTAGTGTGTTTCATACATTGGAATTTATATACAAAATATAACGGCGATGGAATGTGTATTGCAAGTACAAAAATGATTGTGAAGCGTGATAATTTTGCGTGGCAATGTTTAATTAAACAAAACAGGTCTATTACTATATTAATATACGTATGAAATTTATATATCAAGTCTATTTACATAAAGTGTTTTTATAGAAAAATATGCTATTCATTACGTATGTATATGTAAAACAATGCATGAATATTTTAATTATATTACCGTGTATATCATAAACAACATTATACATGGCTGTATAGAACGCTTAATGCAATAAACGTGTTAATTTATAAGCAAAATTAAATGGCGATTTAATTTTCAATTAATAAAATTCATGCAAATGCTTTTCGTACACAATAATTAATAGATTAACAGCTAATTCCGTTCGACGGAAAATTTTAACATGCCATTAACATAATCGTTCATATTTTACTATTAATCATTGTTATACAGTTATGCTTTTATTCGAAACTAAGTATTTTTTTCAATAATTTCATATATTAATGCAAATTTATATATATATGTATATAAACAATAGATGAAAATCTATGTTTTTAATTTAACGCATACGTTCAATACTCTTCGCAATTAAAAAGAAATGCCTCTTAATATTGTAGTGTAGGCGACGTTTAGCCTAGCAACTGTTACGGTAGTAACAAATATCAACAACGTTAGTTAAAAAGTGTGATTTGTGTATGACAGTTCATTTTTATGTATCTTTTCTCAATAAATACCTAAAGTGGTGACCCCGACGTGATATTTTGTTTAAAGTGAGCATAGTAAATACAAAGTGCGTGTTTAGTGTATTTTTACTTCGCGGGTGTTCAGATCTCGTGCCAACTTCACTAATAACAGCACAACAATGCAAGATGAACTGAGGCCTTCCGTTTCAAACACCGAATGTGTCAATCGCGTTCGGATGCGCGTGCCTCCGTTTTGGCCTGCCGATCCAGAAATGTGGTTCCATCAGCTTGAGAGTCATTTTCGACTGACTGGAATCACGGCCGACGAGACGAAGTTTGCAACGGTCGTGGCCAACCTGGAAGCTACGTACATTCAAGAGGTACGCGACATTATCCTACAACCGCCCGACACGAACAAGTACGCAGTCCTGAAGGAAGCGTTAACCACCCGCCTAGGTACTACACAGACGCAGAAAGTACAGCAGTTGCTGAAGGACGAAGAGCTGGGCGACCGTAAGCCATCTCAGTATCTGCGGCACCTGCAGAGTTTGGCTGGGACTACCGTACCGGATATGTTGCTGCGGACCATTTGGATGCATCGCCTGCCCGTGCATGTTCAGGCGATATTAGCGACACAGAGTCATTTGGATCTATGCAGCGTTGCGGAGATAGCAGACACCGTCACTGAAGCAACGAAAAAAGAGCACATCGCCTCCACGTCTCGCACGCCGGTACCAGATTCCTCACCCCAACAGTTGAGCGAGCATATTGTCGAACTCCGCCAGGAACTCGTGGACATGCGAAACGAAATAGCGGCAGCCATGCGCAGTCGAGGGCGACCTAGCGACCACAGCCGCACTCGCAACTACACAGAATTTGGACAAAGCGAAGACGGTAAGTGTTGGTATCACCGGCGATTCGGAATGAAGGCCAAGAAGTGCACACCACCTTGTTTACACTCTCCGCAGGGAAACGCACACGGAAGTCGGTAATGGCGGCTGCCGAACCACTTCCTATTCTCCGCCGCCTTTTTGTTACGTGTAAAGACACAAAACGCCAGTTTTTGGTAGATACCGGCGCCGACGTATGCGTGTACCCCCGTTCATTCATACGTGGCCCGCGTCCACGTACAAGTTACAACCTCTACGCTGCAAACGGCACCACCATCGCGACGTATGGATCCGTCGCACTCACATTGTATTTGGGGTTGCGACGACCGTTTCCGTGGACATTTATTATCGCCGACGTATCAAAACCCATATTGGGGGTCGATTTTCTGTCCCACTACGGTTTGCTGGTGGACGTCCGCAACGCTCGCTTAGTGGATAGCACCACCAACAATTCTATCGCAGGCCGCGCCGCCGCAGGATCGTCGACGCACATCAGGACACTCAATGGGCACTCGAAATACCACAACCTCCTGGCACGATACAAGGAGGTCATGCGTCCACCTGGTGTTCCCATGCTGATGCGGCACAACACCGTCCACCATATCAACACCACGGCCGGACCGCCAGTAGCGAGTAAACCGCGCCGTCTCGCACCAGATCGCTTGCGCATTGCGAAGAAGGAGTTTGATACCATGCTGCAGCTCGGCACAGCGAGACCATCCAAAAGTTGTTGGGCATCACCGCTCCACTTGGTGCCGAAGAAGGGAGACGAATGGAGGCCGTGCGGAGACTACAGGGCGTTGAACGCCAGAACTATTCCGGACCGATACCCGGTGCCACACGTCGAAGATTTCGCGCAGGAACTAAGCGGCAAGCGAATTTTCTCCACGATCGACCTGGTGCGGGCATACAATCAGGTGCCAGTTGCGGAAGAGGATGTTCCGAAGACAGCTATCACCACGCCATTTGGATTGTTTGAGTTCCCATTCATGTGCTTCGGTCTACGTAACGCTGCACAGACATTTCAACGTTTTATGGATGAAATTTTACGCGATTTGCAATTCTGTTATGTATACATAGATGACATCCTCGTAGCTTCCGAATCGGAGGTAGAGCATCTACATCATTTGGAGCGACTATTCGAGCGACTTAAGGCCAACGGCGTGGTGGTTAATCCAAGCAAATGTGTTTTCGGTCAAACGGAGGTCAAGTTCTTGGGGTACCGTGTTTCGAGCACCGGGACGCAACCACTCCCGGACAAAGTTGCGGCAATCAAGTCATTTCCGATTCCGCAAACTGCCAAGCAGCTGCGACAGTTTCTTGGAATGATCAACTATTATCGTCGATTGCTACCACAAGCGGCGACAGTACAAGCACCACTACACGACCTGCTGAAAGGAAGTATTAAGGGGAATGCGCCGATTACATGGTTTCAGGCAGCAGAAACAGCTTTCGAACAATGTAAAAACCAACTAGCCGATGCCACACTGCTGGCACACCCGCGCATCAACGTGCCACTTGCAGTCGTCAGTGACGCATCGGATTTTGCAGTTGGCGCAGCGTTACAGCAGAAAGTAGGGAACAACTGGCAACCTCTCGCCTTCTTCTCTAGAAAACTCTCCCCGGCAGAACAGAAATATGGAGCATATGACCGTGAGTTGTTAGCGGTGTACCTTGCAATCAAGCAATTTCGACACCTAGTGGAAGGCAGGATATTCACAGTTTTTACGGATCACAAGCCGCTTACTTTCGCTTTCCGTCAGAAGCCAGAGAAGTGTACACCGCGGCAGTTTCGTCATCTGGATTATATCAGTCAGTTCACTTCAGACATACGACATATCTCCGGAATGGATAACATCGTCGCCGACGCGCTATCGCGCGTTGAAGCTGTCACGATACCGATCAACTTCGAGAAGCTTGCATGGGCCCAGAGTAGTGACGACAAACTCCGAACATACTTGCATCGTAGGGATACTGGCTTACGCCTGGAAAAGATACCGGTCCCAGGCACTGATACGATGTTGTATTGTGATGTATCCACGAACACACCACGTCCGTTCGTCACGGCCGAATTCCGCAAGCAAGCGTTTGACAGCATGCACCAGCTGTCGCATCCAGGGATCAAAGCTACTTTGAAGTTGGTTTCGGAACGTTTTGTGTGGCCATCGATGAAGGTCGATTGTCGCCTATGGGCGAGATCCTGCCTTCAGTGCCAACGATCCAAGGTCACAAGGCATGTTGCAGCCCCACTCGGAAAATTTAATCCGCCGTCTGCACGTTTCGAACATGTGCACCTTGACATCATCGGCCCCTTGCCACCTTCAGAAGGAATGCGTTACTGCCTCACCTGCGTCGACCGTTTCACTCGATGGCCAGAAGCATTCCCTATAGAGAATATCGAGTCAAACACTGTGGCTAGAGTTTTTTTCGACGGTTGGATCGCCCGTTTCGGAACGCCCCTACGCGTAACGACGGACCAGGGTCGACAATTCGAGTCAGCACTTTTTCGCAGGTTGCAGGATCTCTGCGGCATAACTCGCCATCGGACCACGGCATATCACCCAGCAGCAAACGGTATGGTGGAACGCTATCATCGTCAACTGAAGGCAGCGATCAAGTGCCATGAGAATTCTAGGTGGACGGAGGCACTACCGGTCGTGCTTTTGGGCATCCGCAACGCTTGGAAGGCGGATCTACAAGCAACTGCAGCTGACATGGTATATGGCATGTCCCTGCGATTACCGGGTGAATTTATTCACCAGCAACCAACGGCACCGTCACCAAGCCCTGCAGACTATGTGAGTGATTTGCGCAATCGGATGCGACAGTTGAAACCCACTCATGGTACCACCCACGGCACTCGGAAGACCTTCGTTTTTTCTGAACTTAATACGAGCACACATGTGTTCGTACGCCACGACGGGCAAAGAGGATCGTTGCAACAACCGTACCGAGGGCCGTACGCCGTCATCAGTAGATCCGATAAAAATCTATTTATCCAGATGGATGGTCGGCAGGTCCGGGTCTCAATCGACCGGGTGAAACCCGCGTACATTCTGACCAGCGATGACGTGGCAGCTACACCACCTACCCCGACTCAGGAGCCGAACAGCAAGCCGCCAGCATTGACAAGATCAGGAAGGCACATTCGACCACCCGTGCGTTACCAAAACGAATTTTCGTGATCTAATTTCGATCACTGGCAGGGGGGTACTGTAGGCGACGTTTAGCCTAGCAACTGTTACGGTAGTAACAAATATCAACAACGTTAGTTAAAAAGTGTGATTTGTGTATGACAGTTCATTTTTATGTATCTTTTCTCAATAAATACCTAAAGTAGTCATATCAACATTTTCATGTTTCATAAGTTTTATTCGTAGTCACTCGTATCATATATCTAGCCGTATGTGAGTAGGCGTATCCTACTATACGTTAATGCTTCTTAAACGAAAATAAGGTGTTTGATAAAATTCAAGCAAAAACATAAGTTATTATTTTGCGAACAAAGTTACTAATAAAAAAATTCTTTCATTTAATACACTAACACAATGAAGACTAATTTACACACAGCATGCCACGGTCATGCCATACCCACATCGTGCCGACTGCCGTGCCACATCCTTGGTAGTCACGGTTGCTCCGAAAGATATCCCAAACGGCATGGCAACCGCCTGGCACTCGGGAGTAAATACGTATCTAATATGTCGCCACCATGTCGTGTTAGAGACTTCGGTTTATGGACAAGGACATTTTCGAAGAAAATCATATTGAACGTACACGTAAGCACACGAAGTTAAGAAATATGTTCGAACTGAGACAATATAGTCGTGGAACGGCAGTAAATGTGAAAAGGTACCGGTCCACGAGAAGATTTTTTTAGCAAATTTCGTCTTTTAAAACAAATGTTTGATTTCTTTATGAGAAGAGTAATTTAAATAGTGCAAAGAGTAGCAAAATCTCCAAATATCTGCGGAGAAAATATCATAGCCTAGATCGCGCGTGGACAGCAAAAATTTAGAATGTTCAACTAGCTTGGAAGATAAAGAAAATCATCAAACTGTGTTTAATAATGTTTATATTTATTATAACGCCCGAAAGAACTACTGGAAAAGAAGTCCAGAAACGGAAACCAGATTTTGACACCCACACCCATGCCTTACTCCGAAAGGTAGAAAGGCTTTAGAATTAAGTAAGTATATTTATTATAAAATAAATAAAAAAATAAATATTATTTAGCAAGTTTAGCAGTGCGACTCGGGTTGGAATCACTTTTTATACCACAATCATTGACATTGAATACGAATGGTATAATATTCTAATATTCCTTAATTCTTGTTACAGGCTGTAAGTAAATCTTATTTCGACAACGACAGCATTCATCTACCCCACCTTGAACATCTTGGCAGGATTATTGAAATATTCCGCGCTTGATATTCGATTCCAAATAGGCCTGTCAAATAGTTTATAATGGAAGCCGAGTAGCAATTTGTGCTGTCAGCAACATAAAGGAACGTAATCAAGTTTAGATCTGATTTGAAGGTGCAGGTAGTGCCGTCGTTGATTCTTCGGTACATCCTGTATTAGAGCAAATCCACAGTACGTTCTCAAACACAAAGGATACGGGTATTAAAGCCTTCTTGTACATATGCTGTGGCCAAAGGCTTGCTCTCGACTCTACTGGCCATCATGCGATAATACACGCAATAGTGCTAGTCAAACAACGGACATACGGATATATGTACTTGATCAAAACGGAAATTAAAAATTCAACATTTGAAATGAAAACTAACAGAGCATTATGTAAACTGGGAGAAAATTATTTAATTTCTTTTTATGTTATTCAATATTTTGTACAGCACAAATACCGCGTGATTAACCCGATTGAATAAGTTTTCATTGCATAAAACGTGACTAAGACAATTAAAATTGTTAAAAATTTTCACATATTAATAATGTATCTTATCAGAACATTCTACTGCGGTATACATTATACGTTAAGCAACAATACTAAATCGGCAAATGCCATTATGGCAAATGGCAGCAAATTTGACATTTTAATAGTATTACATACATCACAGTCCATTTTATTTCGCAACAATTTTATCACAGTTTGAAACCTTCGATTCTAGTTTACTGCACTGCAGTCCCACATTTTAGCTCCAATTGGATTATATTTAATCCATCACGTCAGCCATATAGAATGCGATATATCTAATATTGCTTCTGTCAACTGGCAGCCATGTTATTGGTAGTTTCAATCAGACCCAGTGGTAATCAAACAAGAATAAAAGCACATGCATTTGACGTTTATATCTCATTCAATGAAACGTTCAAAATGTACCCAAACTATGAGGCCGTTAAACAACAATATACGAGGATTGTTTCCTAAATTCTCCGAACAGAGTTCTACCGTTTAAATACAATAATTTCTAGAATCTACGAAACATCTCTCGTATTACTATGTCGTTATGTAATTCAATAATTCAGTTTAATGTCATATCTACAAACATAGAAATACATAATTTACGCATCATTCATGGAGAAATATTATATAATAATTGCGAGCTGATATTGAGTTTAATAAAGATTGATCATTAATTAATATACGGATATTAACAATATAACATGAGAGCTATTTGTAAAATTTCAGTATTAAATAACAAATTATATAGGTATGCAGATTTAATCTTTAATAAATTTCGCTACTCGAGATTCGTAATATGTGAAAAATATTTATAATATTTATCAAATATTTATTTAATATTGGTTACATTATTCTGCTACATATTTTAAATGTGTCTCTATAAAATTGATATAAAATAAAATCCAATTAAATCGTTATCAAATAGTACGTGTAATTTTTAATACATTATTCGCATTTACTGTGCTGTTATACAATGTGTTCCAGCGACTACCAGACATAGGAAAATTAACATTGAGAAAGTAGATTTATTGAAGGCTGTCAAAGTGTGAGGGAAATTACAAATAATCTCGGTGAATCACCGCACTCATAAAAAGACACAAATATTTTGTTTCCACACAAGCTTTATTACATGTATAAAATAATAAGTATAACTATATTGTTTATCGTTAGTTAAAGTTGTTTCGTCAGTATGGTAACTTGTAGAAAAACTTAATTCCCTCAAAATGGTTGTACCATCAATTATCTCTTTTTCTTTATAAATTTTACAACCTCATCATGGGTTTTCCACTAACATTGCTTTATGCAATGTTCACTTACGTTCTTTGATTTACATATTTTTATCTTTTAACTTCAGACACGCTGTAAATACAGATATTTTGGATGTTTGTTGTCCTGATGCTTTTCTTTTCTTCTAACCTCCATGTTCTACTGACATCTTGAACGAAGCCTACAATCGTCAATTATTCCTACCCATTGAGGGAATTAAGTTTTTCTACAAAATATATTATTTATCGATAAATATTATTTATTTGCAACAATATTGATAATTCAATGGTGATAGTTGTATTGTGTAAGCAAATTCTAAAAATAGCAGCATTCTGACAGTTCTAACTACCTACTGCTTCATTTGTGACAATCACATGTTTCGATACAGATACAGCAATACTTGATCCTTACGTAATGTCTGGTAGTCGCTGGGACACACTGTATATGGATTTATCCTCTCCGCTAAATATCCCAAGGCAAACCAGAAATCGACTTGGTTCCGCAAAACAGTAATGAAAAATCGCATACATTTAACTCGGGATTGTCGGAAACCCCAATGGATCGAAGTGCCTAATTTGCTTCCCTGTTTTGTTTCATTTGTTTCGGTCGATTAAACTAGCCAGTCGGTTTCCGTTCGACAATGTGCTGTTAATTAAAAGTAATCTTGGATTGTTATCCAATACGGCAATTTGTAACAATTTCATATCATCCTACGAATTTTTATTCATTTTATATGTATTATGTTCAGTAAAAATATAATCAGAAATTAAATTGCAAGCTTCAAAACCATGTCTAATATTTTATCATGTATTTTTAAATTTGTGTATTTATGAAATTACATTGTAACGAGAACTGTTTCACTTTTTATATTACTGTTAATAAACATATGTTGCAAGCAATATGTACAGTTTATTTTCCTGAGCACCTGATCCAAAAATAAAATGCATTTTTGAAATACGACACAAAAGAAATACGGATTAAAAAATGTCAGTTCAGCACACGATGTTTTATTTGAAATAAAAAGACAGGTTGTTTATGTCAAGTGCAGAATATTTATTTGCAATTCGGTTGGTCATACATCATTTCTGAATTTAGTTCTAGACATTTATATATATGTAGGTACCTTTCTGTTAACATGACCCAGGAACGTGACGTGAAATAAAATATATCAACAATATTCCAAGCTAAAAATCCACGTGTCAATGAAAAATATTACACCCGTACATCATTGAGATATGTTTTGCTGTATTACACCTAATTTATTACTTTAGGTAAGGTTATACAAATAGGTTAAAATAATTAATGCATTCATTTGGAGACAGTTCTGTTCAAATATCGTGCAGAAACGAGTATTTCGTAATACGGTTTTTGATTGAATTTATAAATTTAATTTAATAATCATTTAAGTCGAATGGTACAGGCTTAAAATAATATTTACAGATATGTAAACAAAATGCTGAGTAATTATTTGGAGGTACCCATATGTTTTAACGGTAAATCACAGATATTTTCCTTAAATTAAATTCCTAATTTCAAATATTGCATAAAAATAAAATATTCCATAATTTAAATTTGAATCTATTGTACATAAATGGAAGAATATAAATGTAAGAAATACAAAATAGGAGACTCACAAAGGAATATGCAGTTTTATACAATTTATTCATAACAGTTTATTTTCATGTAGGATTAATGCCTGTATTACATTGATTTAACTTGCGTACAAGTGAAAGAATCTAGAATATTGACTGGTGTAATACAGGAATATCTCTGTGAAATATCTTGTGTCAAGTTCATGTACGAATTAAAACGTGTTCTAATTTGTGAAAGATGCAAGTGAAAGTTTGGGTTATTTCTGGTAACATTTTCTCAGTAAAGTGGCTACCAACATAAAATATATTGACACATATAAAAACCATTTATTAATAATGATTTATAAATAAATGTTTGCTTACCAGATTCCAATACTTTTAGAACTTGCTATATTTAGGTATCCATAAAAATTGGCAAATACTATTTATTGATTCAATTTTAGTTGTAACGTTTTACTAAAGGTATTCCCTAAACCTTTATGTAAAGACATATATACTCTTGCTAATATATTGTAAACCCTGACTATTTTAAATTAAAATTTTTAATTAATTTAATAATTAATAATCTTCCTCAGAAATGTATAGAACAGGAGAAAATTCTCATTTTTCAAAACATAACACTTCAAATGTAATTTTCTGCTTTCTTTTGTTTATAGCTTACCTTATCAGTGCGAAAATATTCATTTGAAGCATTTTTCAATATTTCGAGTAGCTATGTTCCACGTTATAAAGGTAAAATCTAACTTTTATTATTATCTTTTAATCGCCCCTCAAATATCCAAGTTTTGTCTAATTTATCAGACTTTGTATCCCATAGATTCCAAGATCCCTGTAGTGGCTCCTTTGAATCTGTGAAGATATACAGATGTAGCAAAAATTTATTAACGTTCATATTTTTAACAATAAAATCATTTTCCTAACATTCTGTTTTTGTTGTACAATTTCATGAAAATTCACAGAAAATGTACCGAGGTACTGCACAGTATACTGAAATGCTTAACTCTAAGACTTAGGCCTAAGGGCATAGGGCCTAAGTCGTAATATATTTAGTTTGTTGAGTTATAAGATATCATGGAATTATCAAGTTTTTTCAAGGGTTTTTCTATTCCTTTTTGGTGGAAACTTGATTTTTCAAGGAGTATTGGTTATTAGCTACCATGATAAGTATTATCTCCTTTTAAAACGTCGATATTATATATTTATTTATAAGTATTTTTAATTTATTTACATATGCTTTTGTTTGTTTGATAGTTGCTATTAGCAACATTATTAATTAATATGTATGTCAGTTAAATAATATTTATTACAGTTTTTCCGTTACAATATAGCCTGGTAAGCTTTTGTAACATAATTTCTTCCTACCATTCGCCCTTTATCTATTTGTAATGAATGTTAGACAGATAAATAGAGCACGTGACAGACATTGTGAGAGAAGATTTGCTACGTGGAATGTGAGAGGAATACTTGGAAAGGAAAATGAGGTATTGAATGTTATGAAAGATTATGGAATAGATGTTTTAACATTATGTGAAACAAAAAAGAAAGGATGCAGTGAAAATGAAATAAATGGTGTATTTTGTTTATGGTCAGGTGTCAGTGAAAACATTCATGCAAAGCATGGTGTTGGTGTAGTTATTAGCGAAAGAGTGAAACCGAGTATTCGTGAGTATAAATGTGTTTCTTCTCGTGTTTTATATGTAAGAATGAAAATTGGGTTCCATAGAATATTTCTCGTATGTGTTTATGGTCCGACTGAATGTGAAAATGATTATGAGAAGGAATGTTTTTGGAATGAATTAAATAATGTGCTTGATACTTGTGAGCCTGGTGAGAGGATAATTGTTTCAGGTGATTTAAATGGATGGGTTGGTGTAAAGAGAAATGAAAGTGAAAATGTTGTGGGAAGTTTTGGTGATGCAAGGGTAAATGAAAATGGAAAAATGATTGTTGCCTGTTGTATAGAATATGGTCTCTTTATATCGAATACTTTCTTCAAACATAAGTCTTCACATATCTATACATGGGAGAATATTCATGAGAATAGACGTAGTGTGATTGATTTGATAATGTATGATGAGAGATTAAGAAGCCTTGTTGTAGATACACGAGTAAAACGTGGTGCAGAATTGGGAACGAATGATCATTATTTGGTTGTATCCCGTGTTAAATTGGCTCAGGGCTGGAAAATGAGGGTAAAGAAATCTGAAAGAATGACACGTGTTCGATCATACAGATTGCAGAATGAAGAGGTCCGACTGCAATATATTAATAAATTGAATACCGTTTTACCCATTTGCTCAGAGAATTTTGAAGATCTAGCTAGTGAGTGGAATACTTTCAGGGACTGTGTAGTAACGTGTGCAACTGAAACATGCGGTGTATCGAAAGTAGGTGTACGAATGAAAGATGATTGGTGGAATGATAATGTGAAGGAGGCTATACGTTTAAAGAAAGAAGCATATCTGTGCTTTTTGAGTGTTAAGGATTCATATGGCGATTTTCGAGATGCATGTTTGCTTAAATATAAAAGTATGCGAGCGAATGCAAAGCGTGTTGTGCGTGAAAGTAAAATGCAATGTGAGAAAGAGAAGAATGAAAAATTGACGAATGACTTTGTTCTCAATAAAAAGATGTTTTGGACATGCGTGAAAAAGCTGAAGGGTGGTAACATGTCTTGTGTAAAAGCAGTTAAAGATCATGATGGTAATTTATTGTGGAAAGAATCCGAGATTAGGGAACGATGGACCAGTTATTTTAGCAAATTGTATGAAAATAATTGTGTTATAAATGATAATATGAATGATTTTGATTGTGGTGAAAATGAATGTTGGGATATAAATGAAGACGATGTAAGTAATGCTTTGGCTAGAATGAAAACTGGAAAAGCTGCAGGAATAGATGATATTACAGTAGAGATGTTAAAGTATGGTGGTGAAAAAGTGTTTGCTTGGCTAGTTTATTTATGTAAATTCTGCTTGCGGCAAAATGTTGTTCCAGAAGATTGGAAGCGTGCTGTAATTGTTCCATTGTATAAAGGAAAAGGAAATATGAGTGAATGTACAAATTATCGTGCGATTAGTCTCTTGAGTGTTGTGTGTAAGTTGTACAGTAGTGTTCTAATTAATAAAGTAAGGGAGATTACATGTAGTAAACTGAATGGTATGCAAGGTGGGTTTTTGCCTGAAAGAGGATGTGTGGATCAATTGTTTTCGCTTCGAATGATTGTGGAAAAGACTTTGGACCGAAACAAGAAATTGTTTTGTGCTTTCATTGATTTAAAGAAGGCATATGACAGTGTTGTGCGTGAAAAATTATGGCCTATTTTGAAGGAGTATGGCGTTAGTGGTACGTTATTGAGAGCACTAATGGCTTTATATGTAAATAATCAAGCAGCAGTTCGTGTGGATGGTAGTTTGAGTAGATGGTTTAATATTGACGTGGGAGTGAAACAGGGTTGTGTGATGTCTCCTTGGCTTTTTAATTTGTATATGGATGTGTTATTGCGACGAGCGTTAGAGTGTACAAATGATGGTGTGAAAATAAGTGAATTCGTTGTGCCTGCATTAGCATATGCTGATGATGTGGTTATTATGGGTGAATCTGAGGAACAATTGACGAGAATGATTGAGAGTGTCAGAAATCAGGGAAAATGTTTGAATTTGATCATGAATGCTTCAAAATGTAAGATTTTAGTTTTTGAGAAGGATGAAGTTACGGAATGCAAGATTAGCATAGATGGTGAGCAAATGGAACAAGTTAATGAATTTATGTATCTGGGATGCATGTTTTCGAAAGATGGACGGATGAATGCTGAAATTGAAAGAAGAGTGGTTGCAGGTAGAAAAGTTTTGGGCGCTTTGGGAATGTTTGCTAGAAATGTGAATGTGTCAAGAGAAGCTAGGTTATGTGTGTATAATGGTGTACTTGTGCCATCGTTGATGTATGGATGTGAATGTTGGGTATGGGATAACCGGAATAAAAAAAGGGTAACTGCGGTTGAAATGAGATTTTTGAGAGGAGTGTGCGGAGTGACTAGAAGAGACCGTATTAGGAATAAAGTAGTGTATGATGAATGTGAAATTAGTGAAAATGTTGTGAAAAGAGTGGCTTCAAGTCAGCTGCGTTGGTTTGGACATGTGGAAAGAATGTCAAATGATAGATTAACTAAGAAGATTTATTTGGGTGAAATTGAAGGAACACGAATGCGAGGAAGACCGAGGAATAAATGGATGAATATGATAGAAAATGTTTTGAGTGAACGTAAAATTATAAGCAGAAATAATAGGAGAGCATGTATGACAAGGTGTATGGATATTCACGAGGCGAGACAGTTATGTATGGATAGAAGTATTTGGCGAGCAATTGTTAGAAAATAAGGAATGAAAGGCAGTTTTCTGTATTATATTAAATATTTTGAGTGATTGTAGGGACTAAGGGCCTGCTACCCCAGTAATGGGAAAGGCGTGATGTTATGTATGTATGTATGTATGTATGGAATTACAGCCGATCACAATTAAACGTCCGTTAATTATTAAATTTTGCTGTCAAAGCTAACTCGAATAAAGTGGAGTGATACGTTTTTTGCAAAATTTAAATTAAATTTCTCAGAAAAATAGTTTACATAATTAAATATAATAATAATATGAATATAAATAATTTAACGGTTTCTGTACATCACCGACTATTTATATATTAGCTGCACATTTTCAGATCGATTTTATATATTTTAATATTTATGCATGCATTTATATATTGTGTTATCAATTTAAAATCATGTATTAGTTATAGTTATAAAATAGTTTATAAGAATTGACCGTGTTCGTTCCATTACATCTTATTGATATGAAAAGATTTATCCCCACAGGGGTTGGAATAACGACTTAAAACTTCTTCTGATGGTGTGGAAATTATATATTGTAAAAACAGGCTCTTACAGAATTATGTCGACGTTTCAACCTTACGGTTAGAGGTCATTATCAAGACACTAAAACTAATAATTATTGGTAGGGATAAGGCTTTCCATACCAATTAATTGTGACTTAATAAAATAGAATTATCAACTTTACATCTTATTAAGAAATGAAAATATTCAGCAATTTTTCTGGAAAGGCACGAAAAGTCAATTGATATAGTCTGCTATGATCCAGACGGATCAGGTTATCTAGCATCCTACACTCGTTGTTAAATATAAATCTTAGAGAGCAACTCCTTCCTATGCTCGTTCATGAATATTTAGTAGTTTTTACATTGTTTACACAGCGTAAACTCTTACAGCAGTAGGCGCACTTCAACTATATTATATATCCACTACCACTTTATATTCATAAATCTTGAGCAAAATTTTGAATTTTTAGATTATCCTAAGAGATGTTATACTTATTCATGTAAATTTCATTACAAAAATGGGATCAAAGTAACAAACTCAAAGCCAGTAAGATAATTATATTAAGAGAACAGGATTATATATATATAGAATGTTAATATTAATGTTACTATTAAACACACGACAAATAGTCACAAATTTGATTCTTTGAAATAGAATAAATTGAAAGGCTCCTTTTTACATTATATCAATTATAAATAAACAGAACAAAAGAAATATATAAACTAGCATTTACTGTACATATACATACAGAACAAAATTTTGAAATTCCTACTTGCAATCTGTATTTACTATTAACCTTCCAATGTTCTGTTTTTGCGAACAATCGTTCATAATAATAACAATAACATATACGAGTTATGTGCTTATAATACGTACATAAATAAACTTAGTAAAATTTACCCTAAAATACACATCCCACTCCCGTCTTGCGAATCCAACCGTACATTAGATAGGTGAAAAGTAACATTCATTTTTCTTAAAATTTGCGATTATTTTCTATCTTACCTACCGAAAAATACACAACGCCAACCCCGCCTTGTCTACCCTACCGCACATTAGATAGGTGAAACTATTATATTAATTTTTCTTAAGATACTTTGATAAAGAAGAAAATAGTAGCCAGCGATGCTTACAGTAGTATATGCTGCCTAAAATGATATTATTTCAACTAGTGTTTATTTCTCGAGAATTCTCATATAATATAAATCTTTAATATATATTTTATTTATTATTTTAACACAAATTACATTATGTACATAAAAAAAGATTTGAAAACAAAATTTAATGGCTTTGCTGTTTAACTTTTAAGTCATTTTTTAAAAAGACATACGATATCCAAAGTTATATTACACGATATGTGTATTGCGCAGGACTTAGACGCACTTTATATATAGAATTCTATATTCTATATGGAATAGTACATGTTCTATTTATTTATTTTATAACGAATTCAGATATAGCTTTAAAATTATCTACGAATTTTTATTCTAATAACGTTTTTCAGTAAATTATTTAAATATTACAATAGAAATTTTTTCTCGAGAAAAAACACTATAATTCACGAGAAATGAGAAAAACAAATTGTACCTTTTTCTCGAGGAGAAACATTAATTGCAACCATCTCAAAGTCCACTAAAATTCGTTCTGGATAAATACACATCAATTTTGTATATAACTGTCGTGTGCAAAGTCTTGTGACTAACGGTCGTTGTGTTTTATTTGTAACAGTGCTTTTCTGTTGTGTGTATAAATATCGCTGTGTTGATCACACACCAATATTAATATGTACTCCTATTATTTGTCTTGTTCCAATCTGTAATTTTGTTTATATTTAGCTTAAACTTCGAGTCTATTTTAAGCAAGCATTTCCTTGGAGTTTCACAAGTAAATTTCTTCTGAGGTAATTCGACATTGTCATATCAAATTTTCCTTGGTTTGCGAATATAACGAAGATAAACCCTGTCGTGATGCATTCCACTTTGTCATTTCAAACAAATAATTTTGCTGTTCAAACAAAAGAAAAGTCGTCAGGAAGTCTCGCGGCGGCATTTCTAAATCGTTCAACTCAGTGCGAGGTTGCTTTATTAACAAACCACAACAAATGGGTTGACTGAACGCGTCAGAACCGACATTTTATCATTGCGTGTTAAGCGAGCATCAACCAAAACCAAATACAAACAAGCGAAGGAGTAGTGAATGCGAACGAAAAGAACAGAGATATATGGCCGAGCTAAGAGAATGACAAAGATACCAACATAATCATCAGCACTTCTTTGTTTCTCCATAGCGCATTCAATTTGAATGGTGTGTCTAGGAGATAAAGCGACCCGTTGATTCAGAAAATTGCTTTCGGGCTTTTAGTCCTGAGTCGCACCGTGCATACGTACAGGGTTATTTAAGAGGAGGTTTGTCTTCCCTCAGACCTTTTCTGGACCAAGAATTTTTAGTACAAATTTTAGTAATGGCCGATTGCATACAGATCGACGCTTAATATTCGAAAAGAGAGCAATGTTAAATTTGCATAGACTTTTTAGCTTATTTTCCGTACATTTTAACCGATATCCCGGAATTGGGTGAAATTTAAGAAACACATTCTTGCAAACGATACTGGAATATATTAAAGGTATCTGTGATTTTTGTTCATTGTAACCTATAATTCCGCAGATATTATATTAGTTGCAATAGTGGTTCAGAAGGTTGAAAATGTATGAATGAACTGCAGTGTTACTGGAAATAACATACGTACATAAAAACACAAACTAGACTGTTATTGCATCTCGGTATGTCTAGTAGTATTTTGTATGTACTAAATTTGTAGCTCTATGCTCCCTGGAAGTTCTGAACTCATGTGGCCTGGGGAGTAAGCTAGTCACATACTCGCTTGAGCATATAAGCCACACATGACGGCTTGATTATAGAAATAAATGATACGAGATTATGAAACTGCGAGTAAATGGAGTGAAAGTTATAACTATGTCAAAATTGCTGACAGCTGTCTGTGCTTCACAATTTGTATCTATAAGCAAATTTTATAGAAATACATTCTATATTATTATATGTGGTCTTATTATTATCGTCTTTAATAGAAACTAAATATTTTATACTTAATGCTATATAATATACTTTAAAATAATATGATATTACAATATGATGAAACACCGTTCGGGACAAAATAACATTTTAACTTGAACAAAATAATTTTTTGCACTAAAAAGAAACAACATTGCATAAAATTTCATATCCAAATATATATTTTTACTGCCCACAAATGTTATTTGCAAACCACGACAATATATTTTTTCATAATGAAAAATAAATTTTTAACACCTACAAAGTTTAATACCAGCTGTACCAAGAAATCTGTGATTACTTTTGAACCGTACATTTTAGAGCAAAAGTGTAAATACAAATTTGTTCAGAATTAACAACTGCACGATATGATGTTGACATATGTTTCTAGAACGGTAAATCAATTTTGAAATATTACATTTTAATGACAGATTAGGATGTCATGAAACAAAAACACTGTGTTTTGATTATTTGTTGTTTTAATTAACAAAAAACCTGCAATTTTTGTTTCATGACCACCTGATCTGTCACCAAAATACCATATTGCAAAATTGATTTACTCGATATACAAAAATATTTAAACGCTGAACATGGCATCATATTCTCAAATCAATTCTGAAAAACTTTTTATTAACACTTTTGTTCTAAAATGTTCAGAAGAAATCATAAATTTTCTATATTTACATGTTAATTACGTATGTCCCAGATTTCTTGGGACACCCGGTATACATACCTATATTCTCTATAAAACTTATCCTAAGAGAAATAATTATTTACCTAGAAATTATATTTCACGACGAAGTGTTCAACTATAACGTTGGAATAGTCTAGCCAGCAAAAAAATTAATTCGAATGTCATACCTACATTTCATAACTTTGTGAATATTAATATCCTAAACAGAAATGGATCCTTACTAAACTTCTCATCACAAAAGCATGCTCGAATGACACTAAATGTAATTAATGTATTTTACTGTCATGCGTATGAATGACATTAACTGTGTATTCAATGAAATACGCACGTACGTAAATCTAGTAGACAGTATGTCATAGAATGACGTTACATAAATACATCCCTCATACTGTGCCTGAGTTACTTAACATATTTGTTTCTAAAATATAGATATGGACAGCGTATTATAAAAAGTTTGATATATTTTAATTTGATCATTCATTGTCTTAATAGAATAAAGTAAGTATTGATTACTTGTCTCTACCATCGTCATTAGGTATATTGAGAATAGTTATTATTGTACTTGTTATACATATACATGTACCTATATGTAAACAAGTTTGTAACTTATCTTAAGAAGAATTCAAATAGAGTATAAAAAAAAATTTGAGAAAAATCTGAGATACCTACAAAAAAAAACCTTGTCAAAATTTTATATCTAAGGAACAATATAACTAACGTCTATTTAATATATAATAATAAACTGAAAATATTCAATTAGTTTTGTTTTAAAAACATTTTTTTGGAAATGATTAGTTATCAAATATGTATTTACAGTACATATTTGCTTTTAATTTATTGTGGGAAATTACTGAATTGGCCTGCATTATTAGATAACCATAATGTTTTAGTTTTCTATTAAATGACCTTAAATTTATAAGATTAAAAACACTCCATATTATTCTGTTTTCGCCAACATAGATAACATTTTAACTATCCTTATTACTTACCTTATACGATACTTTCTAATGATATTATTATGAAATCAAACATATTTTTTATCGTTCGTATTTGAGTAATTGTGTATTACATCTTTTCGAAATTGTATGACATAGCGTGTTCTGATTATCAGAAGAAATTTTAAAAATAGTTTGTGTTTGTTTTCTTCGAAATTGCGTAACTCATAATTGTACTTCTTTTACACATTACATACAGTGAACAGGGGCGGACAGGCCATGTGGAGCATGCTGAAATTTCCGCATGGGCCGTTCCAATTGCGGGAAGGTCCGATATTTTTTTTTTCATACAATTGACTATATATACACAAGTACCGCAAGAACTGTTACGGCGACTCTACATATGCCGAGTGTAAAGATTTCGAGGAATCCCCTGATCATTTGGTAAAGTGCCATTTTCAGTTCGTTATAACCGAAAACTTTTGCGATTATAACAAAAATTAAGGTTCGTTATACCCGAAAGTTCGTTATAAATGGGTTCGTTATTTGCGAAAAAATAACACACGTTTAATGATACTTTAGTTCGTACCTTATAGATTGGTTCGTTATACCCGGAAATTCGTTATAAGCGGGTTCGTTATAAGCGAAGTTTACTGTATAAGATAAGTAATATACAAAATGAACGACGTGCTATTGCATTTACTTATTTCTTAAATGTTTATTTTTCGTACATTTTGTTTTTACGAGAAATTTCCGTAAACCAAAGCGTTACGAAACTGTTGTACTTACCAAAAAGCAGAGAACAATTGCACGAATGCAAATAAATAAAAGTCCATGACAACATTTCAAACAAATTCTCCAAATGGCGGTTGCGGTGACGTTTTTTGTTTCATAATTTTGTTCCCGCGCCCGCTGTGAATTTACAAAACCTGAATTCACTGTGACAAACACAAAACACGGGTTGTCCAACCGAAGCAAGACCGAACAACAATTATTCAATAAAACAAAACAACCACAGTAATCCAATTGACATGATTTGCCTAATCCCTGGTGCTAGTAGCCGAGCGAATTTACAAACACGTTGATACAAATAAAACCAACCACACGGCATCTCTAAAGAAGGGATTTTCCTGGCAACATCCTCCGTCCGGTATTATCCCGATAACACGATGTACTACGTACGGACGACCGACAGAGCAACGAAAATAATGACCTCGTTCCACTGGTCCAAAGTCGGCGATCCGGTCTGCATGTTCATGAAAGATTTTTCTTCCCGCTCTCACAATCGATTGATTTGCATCAACCACAGTGGCGTGCATGTTTTTTGAAATCATAACAGATTTTCTCATTGTTGTATGCATTAGTATATTATTCTAAATATTGTATATGAATAACTATTTCCCATACTGACCTTTTGTGCTGGTTAAAAGATTTACTGCATTTCTTCCGGGTTTAATATGTTTCCGAATTTTTAAATTAAAAATAAATTCTGCAACGACAAATGAATTTAGTTATGTGGTTTAATTCTTGCTTTTATGTCATGTAAATTGTAGATTTCATCGACATGAAATTGAAAATATTATTTACTTATTTATCGTTAAATTTAAAACATTACAATAACAGTAATTATTACCTACAACATTTTTATAGTAGTAGTGTGTATTTTAATAATAAAAGAAAAGTAATACTGAAAATATTTACAATGTAAGGTACTAAAATGTGAATTTGTATTCACACATATTTTATTAGAAAGAGAAATCTGTAACATAAATTATCATGAATCTCAATGAAAAAATTATTATTATTTTTTTAAATCATATGAAATTGCACTAAAAATTAAAGGCTTGGACGCAAATGTTTATTTAAATTGGACATTGCAACATTTACGCCCCACGCTTTTATTTATTTATTTTTTCTTTTTAGTGCAACTTAATAAAAGCTTCTTTCAATTTTTGTTTTATTCTTTTTAGTGTGGGTGGTCTATTGCTGTCAATAACTGTCAATGTTCTTAGCTTAGGCAACCAGTTGTAAAAAAATTTTAAGACAATTTTTTTATGAATATGTATTTTGTATTGTCTGTGTTCAAAAATTCAAGTCGATCGGATATGTAGAAGTGGGTTAAAATTGAATCCGAAGATTTCAGACTAACAAACTAAGTAACTAATAAGTGAAACGAAATAAAAGTTTGTAAAAATGAAATACATTTTTTTTTCGGTTAGTAATAACTAAGAATTGGAATAATTAAAACATTTCATTCTAAAGTTGCAAATTTTGCTTATGTTTACCCTATTAACTAAAGTTATTATAATATTGAAAATAATACATTTTAATAACATTTTATAATATTATTATTCCTATTATTTGTATTGTTTTTGTTTACTGGAGTGCAGTTAAACAAAGATTTCGTAGCATTACAATGCATTAAAGTACGCTCCAGAGAGCAGTAGCTGCGACGCGAATGTACAGAAAAGGATACGCTGTAGGTTGCAGATGGTCTGTTGTTATCTAGATGTTGTCGGAAGGATAAACAAGACGACACAGCATCTACTTCTCCTCTGAAGTTTCCGGTCGACGAGTTTAATTGAATTTCGCATTCTACATAAAAAGAAGGTCGTGGTGTCTTGACCGAATCGCTATTTTTATCGCCATACAATTCGATTATTCCTCTAGTTTCTATTTACCCGACTACTAGAAAAGTCAAAAACAATTTGCATACACATATGTTTACCTTTATGGGTACATACAGCTAACTCAATTTTAGTCTACTTTTATTTACATCCAGTATTGACAAGGTTTGGCAAACTTTAAAGCCACTTTGAAAAGAGCGACCACACTTATAAAAAAATAAAAATTAGAAAACAGTTCACATTTGATGATATAGTTATACATGTATATACAATAATATTCCTGTTATATTGATGACAATAGATGTTTGAAAATATGTATATATTAATTAACGCAATATTAAGTGGAAAATTCTGTATACAATTTTTATTATTTGCATACACGCCCCTGCGATAAACGGGATACAATTTGTTAACTTATACAATCGAAATGAGAGAAAAAGCAGTATCTTAGGTAAATTTTTGTAAATACGAAAAAGAATTGCGTCGGGCAATATGGTAGTGAAACAGTTTCTAATTTTGCTAAAATCACAAGTCGTCGTTTTTAATCTTAGCGGCATCGTGAAATTACTGCGTTTTTACCGGTGCTTCCTGTAAATACACGACATTGTTTGAAATCCTTACTGACATGTATTGTGCTGCGAACTGTAGCTGAGTGCAAAAAGAATTTTTAATTTCCTGTAAGCGATTGACTTGTTCTACAAAGGAATTTAAAGAAAATGTGTAAGTTAAAAAGAACGTACATGGACAACAAAGGCGGCTCATTCTATTCGACGCCACAATAAAAGACCAGGAAAAAATAAACAAGTTATAAACGAACTTTCCAATAAGTTTACAATAAAAGTTATAACGTTTGATCACAATCTGCCAAGCTTTTATGGCACAAGTATTTCGTTAATATCGTGCTAAAATCTTCTTTTACCTTCCACCTCGTTCGCTTCTCTCTAGTTCACTGATTAATTGTTTTTCATTAAATAAATATTTCACTTGTATAAGAGTTTGTATTACTTCTGTAAAGCACTTCTGTACTCCACATTTTCTTTATTTTTGGATTCGAATATGCTCAACAATTCTCTATTACTTAAAATGGAAATTATAATTCTTTATATAAATATTTCCAGTATACAGTACATTACGAATAACTATTTAGTAATACATATTAACATTATTTTGCCCTATAATGACAATGAATATATATTGTCAATTAAAACTTATAGAGAGAACAATACAATAACCCATTCTGGTCACTGTTTTGGTTATCAAAGTTAGTAATCAACTTCTCTATAAATTGTCTCAATATACTGCTGCAGTAGAATTAGATAAGTTAGTTATATGTTTAAGTGGTAATATCAAAGGGCTATAACAACCAAAGCCATTTTATGTGAACTATCTATAAATGGAGAATGTTATGACCATTTTAATCGCAATTTAATCTGAAATACATATTTCCATCTTTAAAAATAAATCATAGATTCATAGCACATGGGGGCTATAAATTCCTCTTCGAAATAGGTTTTTCAATGTAAATAAAAACATGTAATATTTAAGTTTAATATCGCTGATAAGTAGAATATATCGTAATAGCATAATAATATTTGAATATATAAATTTAAGTATGTAATTCAGAATATTTACTAAGTTAATCATTATTAGCAAATACAATAGGTTGTGGTACAAAGAAAAATAAAACAATGAATAGATGATAATACGAATGCAGTTCTAGAACAAATTAAGATATAAGGTCCAAAAATTTGTTAGTTTTTTTGCCGCTGTATATATAAGTACAATATATAAACAGTTTAACGCAAACACTATTTGTTGCACGTACAATACATATTTTGTTCAACTCAGTTCAAACTCCACAAATTTAGATAAAACTAAAACTCTACAATCATGCACTCAGCACTACGAAACACAGAAAAACAAAAGCAGAAACACAAAAACAAGTAAAGCCGAGCGACCACGGCAGGTACAGAAAATATAACATGCTTTACATTCTGGACACGTAGCGTGTTTGTTGACTCTGTGTTATTTGTTGTGTTGGCAGCACTGGTTATAGTCAGTGTTGGTCAGTGGATACCTCGTGTTCATTTCACCGCACAAAGTGTAGCTCTTACACAGTGAAACAAATATATGTCAGCAACAGTGTCCAAGCAACATAACATCACACGCGTTAACACACGATACTGTTCTATGTGCGGAAAAGGTTTCTTTAAAATTATCTTTCCGTGCATGTTCCCACGCGAGAATAATACTTGTAAACATGAGTTTTGAACTTTTCAAATTGTACAATGGTGCTTATGTTTCTATGTGTGTAACTTTTAAATTGAATTGTTCTAACAAAATGGAGTTTGAAGTAAATTGGAAACACTTATCGGTAATTGAGTGTTGGAAAAATGTTATTTCTTATAAACAGATAAAAAAGTCTAATGCCCCACAGTACTAAGGCGAAACATGTTACAAATTTTAAAGATATGGTCACAAATTGATTCGCAAAGAAAAAAATTGTTTATTTTTTATACAGTTATAATCTCAAGTGATTTAAGAATATAACTAATAAATTATATGGGAAAATCCACACTTGAACGCCATTGAAAAAAAATGGAAGATTCATTAAATGGGGAAATGTGTACTATTGTTCTCACTGATCTGTTTTCAATTTTTAACAAATTAGTAAACTCATAAAAAATAATTATAGCAATAATACTGGATTAAAGTAGGTATATGCATTTTTTTCATAGCAACACAAGTATATCTACAAATGCTAGTTCCATATGACTTAAGATATTTAGTTAGAAACAATATTTATTAGCTCGATTTGCTAAAAACAGTTTAATGTTAAAATAGTCGTCAATAAAGTCTGTCAAAAATATTTGAATTAAATATTTAAATATTATCATTGGTAAATGTGCAAACGTTTTTCATTCGAAATTCAATGTTTTAAATGTTGCCTTCACAGTATCTATGTTTTAGATTTATCATATTTATTTTGCAAATAGAAAAATTGATACGACAATATTTAAATATTATGAAATTCAATACGTAAACAATTGCTCATAAAATCGTTTTGCTTATTTGTTTAATCCACGCATGTACGACTACGAGGTAAGTTATAAAATTATTGAGACTAATTTACTTTTCTTATAAAATCAACTGTTTAGGTCATGATATCATGCCACTAATACGGGTATGAATATCTATTACGTGCACTAGTTTTTCACTAGCTTATGCGCTTTAAAGATAGGAAAGGTCAAAACACCAAATTTCTGCCTGAAAACATGCCTTCGTCCAGTGTACTATATTCTGTTTCAGTGACATCAAAAACGACGTGACATGCCCTCTGTTAGCAATACTGGCGAAGTCGTTCAAGTCATCTGATGAACGTGAATCCCGTTATATCGAACCTTGAAAGATGTATTTCGAATAAACTAAAATGATTTGGTCCACAATCATTGTGGTTTCATAACTTCATGACACACAGCACATGTTTTAATTGTAGAATAGCACATTTTCGTTTTCATCTTATACATATTTACAAATCAAATTATGCCTACATAAAATTAGCGTTAATTGATAAAGTTAGTGACGACAGGCGACTGGCAGAAATCCATGTGTTTTGTAATGAAGTCTAGATATAAAACAAACATTCATGTGAAATCCTCGTAGGACGAGAAACAAACGTCGCTCGATTATTATCAATTCAGACAAAAGAGCATAGCGAGGAATCAACTCTTCTTACGTTCAAACAACAAAAAATAAAATAAGAATGAGGATAAAAGTGGTGAAGAGGCGCATCAAAGAGGAGAAATCCTGGTTTTTAGATTTCTACATCCGTTCGTCTTTTAGTATAAGTGAATGCATGAGAGAATAAAGTGTAATTCTAGTCTTTGTGCGGGGTGCTGCCGGCACGTACAGAATATCAAAGTAGTCGCGTTATTACCACACCTCCGCAGCGCTCTACTTCCTGTTTCCGCTGGGGTAATTCCCACGGCACGGCGCGAATATTGATATGAGAGAGAGTGTACACGGGAACAAGAACGGTTCAGCGCGCGAATATGAACCGGCACGCGGCCCCACACAACCACTCGTATTCGCAGAACCCAGTGAGAGATTACACTACTTCAACCAAGCAGCCAACCATTGGCCCGCCGTCTGATCTGACTGGTTGCTTATAGGAACGGAACAGTGCCGCTTTTATGTAGCTCGCGCTCCTCTGTTTTATTATCCTTGAAACGCTAGACGAAGAATGATGTCCTGAACAGTCACCGTGTATCTACATAAACGGTATTGAATATAGAGACGCGTTTAGATTTTTATCTGAGATATTTCCAGAAATAATCATTTATTACTTTTAATACAGGTACATGTAAATATATTCGATGAAAATGAGATATTAATTTTGCATCTTATGATGCACTTATTAATTTG
Organism: Carabus problematicus; assembly: GCA_963422195.1. Taxonomy (NCBI): domain Eukaryota; kingdom Metazoa; phylum Arthropoda; class Insecta; order Coleoptera; family Carabidae; genus Carabus; species Carabus problematicus. Next base: position 10,391,187 of record OY728585.1, on the reverse strand, counting down.
ATATTGTGATTGTAGGTCGATGCATAATCGACAAGTATCTATTAAACAATAGTTTGTTATTATCAAAATTTCGGATATCAGATTATACTAAGGTGCATTTTGCTAAAGCGAACCGTAATCAGATTGAAACTATAATATGCCATTATGGTATTTTGGCATTACGAGAAATGATTGATACAACTGAAATTTCGTGAATGCTAGAGTTAAGAAAATTATGTGCAAATTTAGAGTTAATGATAAATTAATTAGTACTAACATATTTTAAAACGCTGCTCTATCTAGCATATGACTTTTTAGTCTATTTTGATCCGTGGTCCGGTATAAGAAACAATAAAAATATTCACTTTCGTCGAGATATATAATAAAATATCAGTTCGTTCGGGATAGCAGCTTATATTAATTCTAATAATTGATCATTTCTGGAATAGTGTCTTGCATGGGTATAACGATATTAACAGGGCCGTCTTATGAATTGTAAAAGCCTTAGGCCTTGGGTATTTAACGGGCCCCCTCCCAGCAGAAGTCAAATTAATAATTTTGTCATTTAATTCAGTCAGGGCTCGCGTCAGTTACATTGCATATTAGCTAAAAAAAAAAAACCCCAACAGAGGTCCTGACGAAGTCTGGCACTAGGCCATGGACTCGTCGGACTAGGCGAAAAGACGGCCCTGAATATCAACAGAAACACAAAAGCCAAGTTCTTTTGTGCGAATCATTGATTGATTAACTTAAAACTAAATTTTCATGAGTGCAGGCGAGAATACTAGTAACAGGGATTCGAACTAAACCGGAGCAATAACCATAACCGGAACTAATAGGTATTACAAAACGGTACTGGTTATTATCGATCAAAAACGGAAGCGCATAAAGTGCAGTGAACTGGTACACTTTGATTCGGGTTTAGCACAAGATTTAAATATAGTCATTTTTTGGCACGTAAACTGAAATTTTTTGTAAATATTTTTACATAATTTAAATTATTTACGGAACGTTTTATACAGAATTATGGATAAATTCTTATAGAGATAATTTACATTCATAGTAAATATCATTATTTTACCTATCGTTTTACTACAACTTTGATTTATCTTAAATAATGTAAACTGTATTCCTTCATGTGTAAATTCAGTACAAAGGTAAGTTGTTCAAATCCATTATACATGAAATATATTTTACTTTCAAATTTCTCTTTATCGCCGCAGTTTTTTTTTTTTCTAAATATAATTGTTACAGCCAGAACTCCAAACATGGGAGTGAATCGCAATTTGTTCCTGGAAATATTATAACGATCAGCGATACACACTGTTATACGGCGACATTTTCCTGCTCAAGAAACGTTTATTTTTATGTAAATAAAATGTAAATTGTAAATAACACAAACATAATTATAATTTTTATAACCAGAGCATATGAGATATGTTATATAAAAATCAATGATTTAGATTAGGAAATTCTAGTTTTCAGCGAGATGTTTTTCGACAAGTATACAATTACATAAAACATATGAAAATAAATTAGCGGTTTTTTACCATCTTTTATAAGTCACTGTACGTAAACAAGTAAAAAGTAAGTATATATCACAAGTCCACTCGACGAGAATGATCTACCACTGTATAATTCACTCACATGTAGTTCCACACAGAAACTCACAGTACTCCATCGCATATTATGACTAGCAAGAGAATTCGTGGGGGAAACCGAGCTTTTATACACATGTTTATTGAGATAACAGATTGTTTAACCACACATGTAATTGCTCACTTGTCTAGTGAACTTGTAAACTTTAACAGATTAATTTTATAAACACATTCTGCATAAAGGTTTTTAGTTTCATATGTCAACGAACATAAACATGTTTATAAAAGTATGAATAATGTGTTTTAACTAACGTGTAATATGTTTGTTATTTATTACATGTAATTATAATTTTTCTCTGCGGGACGAAAAAAATTTATGCGAAAAACTAGAACAACTTTAAGTTGTATGGTACAAGTGACGCAAAAATTTAAATATTACGTTGTATACGAATACATTTGTGTGTGTTAAATTTTAACAGTTTCATGAATATGAAAATGGTATTATGGAATAAAATTATATACAAAGTTCATATGTAAGTCCGTGTGTTTATGTGTCATGTGAAGATTTATATTAAAACTTGACCAGAATTTGAAACGCTTTTAATTTATTTTGGAATCTTAACGTTTCTACAAGAAAAAATAAAATTGAAAATTACAAAAAAATATATATGTTTTTTTTTAATAATATAGACATAATGCTTCATTAACACACATATATATATATATATATATATATATATATATATATATATATATATATATGTATATATATTAACACGGCGCGCGTATTGAAAAAAAAATATGAGTAAAAGAGTCCGAATAGAAAATTATAATTTTAGTATCACTATTTAGAAAATGTTAATATCGGCCTACACTAACCAATACGTACTATGTGAATTGTAGAAGTACCAGTTATTATGATGCCAGTTAAGACATGATCGAATGGATGTTACCTAAATCATTATTTTGACCACAAATTATAATGTTAAACGAAAAATGCATCATGCATTGTATTTTAATACTGAAATTGTCATTTGTTTGTGTACCTGTATATCTATTTTCATTATAACCTGTCTATTGTGATTCATTTGTTCACTGAATGCCATTAATTAATTTCATTTACACTAACGAATGAAAATGAAAAATGAACAAAAAATAAACTGTACTACATCGAAAGCGTTGATGCAGAATTACGAGGTAATGAAGCTACAAATTCAAGTCTTAATTGAATGTATAATTGAAGTGTATCGATTTACAACGAAGAGGCAGCTTATTACACCGTTGAACGAAACTTGTTGTAAACTTAGCATGGATTTATGTCCGCAAAGAGGAATTCCCAACAGATTTCTTATACCAAAAACCTTACCAGTATTGATTTTATCACAAAGCTGTCGAAAAGCTTTCTTTCAAATTTTATAAATCAGTTTGTGCTGTAGTAAAATTACCTTGCCTATTTCATTCATTTCCCTGATCAAGTGTATTTTGATATTAAACATTTTATTATATTCCATATGAACATTTTATTATATTCCATATGAACACTTTATTATATTCCGGATGAACATTTTATTATATTCCATATAAACTATCTAAAGCCTAGATCAGGCATAGCCAACTGTTGTTGCCCCCGGGCTGGATTGGAAAGAAAACTTTTTACACGGACCGGACGAAATAATAAAATTTTAAAATGTCAAATATAAAAACGATTCGTTTAAGTAAACAAAATTTTATTATGGAATTTGTTTATGAATAAATGTAAGTAATTTAGTCCAACAAATTAACAGAAAAACTAATGTGACTTGTTGAGGCGTTTTGCACCGCCTATTATTTCCTTAATATATTTGTAGTAGCTGTTCTTAACACAGCCTCCAAATGTATATCATTCAACCTTGATCTTGTACTTTCATTTAGATTCAGTAAAGAAAAAGTTTGTTCACAAATATAAGTTGAGCTGAAGATTACTAAAATGTTTTGTAAAAAATAAAGAAATATCGCAAATCCATTCGACCAATTGTTGGAAGTTAATCGCGGGCCGCATAAATTCATTACGCGGGCCGGACCTGTCCCGCGGGACTATGTTGCCCATGCCCGGCCTAGATAGTAGACCTAGATTTTGGGCTGAAGTACAAAATACGGAATATGTAAAAGAGTTCAATATTACTAATAAGTATAACTGTTAAATAATGTTAAATTTAATTTATCCATATCAATTAATTGAGTGTTTCACAAGCTGCTTAACAGTGCAGTTATTACTAAATGTATGCGATCTCTGCCTAATAGTAAGTATAACAGATTCTTTTAATTTTAGTTTTAATTTATAAAATGGAATCGACAATTATTACTATAAACTTATTCTAGTTTGAAACTGAATTTCAGTACGCCTCATTAAATAAACTGAAATGCGTTGCATGCATATTACATTTTGAATCGTTTATACGCAATTCAATTTTAAATAATTTATGCGTGTGCGTTCGCAAATATTTAAATTTAAATTTGAATTATCCTAAAAATGGTGCATTGCATCAAACTATTTTTTGTGGCACAATTTGTGTTTCTATTTCATGCTTCACAAGTATAGTGTATTTGTAGATACTCATTCTAATTCTAATAGAAATAATCATTTCAAGAGAATTTTGTTCTTAAGATTTATAAATACAGAATCCATAGGTTAAATAAAAATTCATATCTAGAGTGGAATCCTCTTACAGTGAATTTGAAGGCACCAAGAATTTGGTTCACTATAACCTCCTATCAAAGAGCTGTAGTATTCGATATGATTTCTGTAATCAGGAATTTATTAGGAGAAAATAATAACTGATCGTCAAACATTTTTGATCGCTACACATAACCATTAAAAAAATTGGTTTAGAATTTAAAATTTATAAATGATCTTTATAATTCTCAAATGATCTTTTACTTATTATTTTGAACATTACAAATGAAATTTGATTTTCTAGTAATGAATGGTTACTTATATATTTAAATAGTTATTGATGTACCAAGCATGTTATGTCGACGATTATGCAAGGAGGGTGACAATTTTCCAGCTTGACGGCCTTGGTACGGTTGGTACATAAATAACTATTTTAATAAATTTTAACTACTTCGATCAAAAGATCAATGCATTTATAGTCGGATTAGCCGCCTTATCTTCTGTCAAAACAAGAAAAAATGATTGACACTTATTTAAAATTTATTAACAGACGTATGACATATTTACTTTGCTTTGTTTTCCAGTATAAAATATATAACTAATATTTTACAAATAGGTTAATGCAAGCTTAAATATTTATCAGATAAATTCCTTATGGGTAAACGTCAACAGTAATTTTTGGTAGTTTGATTTATATAGAAAAATAAACAATATAGAGCTGAATTATTTTCAGAATGTTCAATGTGTTTTCTGCGCGTTTGTTCCTGTTATAGAATTTGACCACAAAATACCGTATATCGCTAAAAGGTAATACGAAACCGCTGCTGGAATGTACCAAAGGAATGAAGGAACACACAGCGATATCAATTCCGCTTTGCCAAACTTTGGTATTACACATTTCGAATATATTCCTCTAGTGATACAGAATTTCTATAATCTTACTACATGATTAGAGGTACATAATCAACTTACGGTATGTGAATTAAGCAAATATTGCTACACGATTGTTTGTTATATTCTGTGTTATGTGTTAGTTTCCATCTACAGTCGGATATATTGTGCAAACAGAAATAGCATCATAGAAATTATCCAATGCATTTATTTCGTACATTGAAACATGTAAACAAGTAAAACCATTACAAAAGAGTACAAAAAAAAAACTATTTGTAAATATTGAAAATAACATTTTACGTTGCAATAGTGTTGCCTATTTCTTAGATTTGCGAACAAAATAAATTACGTTAAATAAAAAACCGAACAATATTTATTTTCTTGTCTGCAATTTATTTTATAAATAAATTGAGTTATATCATGAATGTAATTGAAAATATTCATTAATCATGGGCTTTTAAATTGTAAAGAACTTCGAAACATTGATTTGACTGGCATCGGTAAAATCAAAATGTGTCACCATCGTTAGACATCAAAATTTATATGGGTGCAATGTAATATCTTTACGTTACCATTCGTGCAGAGCCGTAACATTGATAAAGTTAGTTTGATGTACTTTCCGGCAAATATTTTATAACCCATCATCATCAACGTTTATGGTCAATATATTGAAAGGTTGATCGGTTATCTTATTGACGAATCCATAACTGAAAGTTGTAATAACACGAACGTAAAATGTAGACGGCATCAGACAAGACCAATGTCAACGATTTGTAATTGTCATGAATCAATTTAAAATACTAAATGCATTGAACAGATTTTCTATTATGATCGCCATATTATAGTACATATTTCAAAACTGCAATCTCATTTATATAACAATATGCCACCTTCATTGGTATTTTCAATACGATTTTTTTTTAATAAATAGGCGAAAGACACTGAGGTTATATTAAATTACGTAAGATTAATATATTAAATTCCTAAAAGATAAAAGCTTTAATAACTGGCGCAAATAAACTGAAGCCGCATATTTTCAAAATATTTAACATCAGTTCAGGTAGGAATATAATTATTAAACCTTTACAAAGGCATTTCATTCAGCTGTGAAGTAATTTATGAAACTATGCGAATGGTAAGTATACTTTACCTGTGCATATACATACACATAGATGATATGTATGATATGCACATGATTATAATATATAATATATATATATATATATATATATATATATATATATATATATATATACCAGGTGTCCCAAGAAATCTGGGACATGGGGAATTAACATGTAAATTTAAAAACTTGTGATTATTTCTGAACAATACATTTCAGAACTAAAATGTAAATAAAAGAGTTGTACAGAATTAAAAACTGCATAATGTGATGCTATATTTAGTGCTCGTTACAACAACTTAATAATCAAAACAAAGCGTTTTGTTTCAAGACCTTCTAATCTGTCATTAAAATGTAGTATTTCAAAATTGATTTACTCGCTACTGAAACATATCTGAGCATTACATTTTACTGTTTTGCTCTAAAATGTATTGTTCAGAGGTAATCACAATATTTGTACATTTACATATTAATTCCCTATGTATACATGTATATTCACAAGGTTCTTACTACGGAATACACAATTTCTGCCCTTTTGATGTGGCCGATTGTAACAGGTATTAATAACGAATACCTTCACTTCCTTAGTTTCATGTACGTTTATTAGCATCCTGCATTATTTCATTCTTTTATTAACTACCGGGCGATATCACTCAGCCAGAAAGGAACCGTGCACTCGCACCCCACTGCTACTGTTTTATTTAAATTTGCTGGCGTGGTGCAGGTTTTAATTAAGATCCGTACTCTTTTACACAAGATGAATATAATGCACTGCGTTACATTAAATGTTTAATCTGCCTCCTTCTGGTCTTTTTTCTTACATATATCTCAACTTTTACACCTTTGGGAATTTCTAGCTGTTTCGTACGTTCACATGCCTTCGTATACGGTATTCACCGATTACATGTGAATACAAGTGCCTTGGTCTACTGAGATCGGTATATTCATGTCTGTAGTACCTCTGTAGTATCTGTATATGTGTGTAAGTATACATGTGCGGATGTTTTATAAGGAGGAAGAACCGTCAGATTGCACAAGTGCATGTGTTGCTTTCTGTATATACAATATATACATGTATCAGTGCCTGTTACGAAGCTACTTCGCATATTTGCTTATGTGTTGAAATCGGGGTAAAAGAAAAGTTAACGTAAACATGGGTTATTTCTATGTTTAAGTTAAACATTTGTGATTAAATGTTTTACAATATATTGCTTTGTTTACAGTTCATATTTGCATTTCAAATATAAGGTTTTAATAATAAACATGACTTGTATACATATCTACTTACGTAATACTCGTGCAGAAAATGTTTAAATAATATATATATATATATATATATATATATATATATATATATATATATATATATATATATATGTGACATATTTTATCATGTAATCCTACTGTTCTGTAATTAACTTTTAATTCCTAATCATAACACAACTCCTAAATTCCATTAGAATTCGATTAGATGATCGTAAACTGGATTGTACAAACCCAATGTTTTGTAATGGGTAGTACACAAAAGGAATTGTTTCAATATTCGTTAAATATAAGATGAATTGTGTTACAATTTCAATAATATATAGCAGTAGGATAACTATTATATACTTTTTTTAACAAGTACAAAACTTAATATAACTTTTTAAACATTGACACGGGAACAAGCATGTGTTATTATTTTCACATACATATATTTGATGCAACATACCTGCGCACTTTATATTTCCTCACAGTCATCTAGAGATCTGTCAGACAAAATGACTGCTGCAGAAAACAAAGTATGTATATATTCGTATAACTCTATTTATTTTATAAACTCTTCAAATGCACTGATCCGTTATGACATGTTTCATTTATAATTTTTCAATATTTGAAGTTGATATTAGAGTTAACAAGATTCAAAATACTTTATGACTCACTATTCAATTGTAGCTAACTCCAAAGTCAATGACGACGTATTGGATACATCAGTTGGATTATGTAGGATGCAATCCAAAGAACCAGACAATGTCCAAAAAAATTAAATGTTACGCATTTCTAATATGTAATAATATCATGGTAGTATTGCTGACACTTAATGTATTCTTCACTGAATACGAAAGCATTGGTCATTTAGCCGAAAATTTAATTATCAGCTTGGGATTTGTTCAGGTAGAACTCTTTCTATTATATATTTTACACTGTTGAATGATATTTAATTAAATTATTAAAATATTTCCACTAATTCATTTTACTATTTGCTTACTTTACTACCTTACTATAAAGTCACTCAGAGTTTAAAATAAAAAAAAGTAATGATAAATTACGTGTTTTTAAAATTAGTATTTTACTGCTAAATTCTAAGAGCATACTGATATCAATTATGCGCGTTTTATTTCATCACAAAAGTTTTATTTTCAGGAGGTTATTAAATTTATTATGGGAATCGTTAAAGCCAAAATATTATCAAAAATGTTGGACATTATTTGGAACAAATTTTGGCCATTGTCGCATACAGACGTAGATACTCAAAAGAAATTATTAAAAATTTATAAACATATAAATATGGTCGCCAAAATATATAGACTCAATATAGTAGGTGCTACTATATTCTTTGTAATAGGTGCCGTTCTCACAGGAAATAAGAGTTTACCAATGGACATATGGGTTCCATATAAGAATATTTTACTCACAACACCGTTCTATGAAATCTTGTTTGTTTTGGAATTAATGCTTACCTTTGCATCAGCATTATTCTGTTTGATACCGCTGGATGCGTTATTTATAATAATGACTGGTGTTGTATATGGCCAATTTAAAATGCTGAAACTAAAGCTACTAAAAATAGGAAACACAAATGATCCGAATAATGACTACAAACTCATAAAAGAATGTGTAATACATCATAATCTATTGCTACAGTAAAATATCTAATTTATGTGCGCTATATATATTTAAAAATAATACTATTTTCAGATTTCTGGAAATGATAGAACATGTATATTCCAGTTCTATTTTACCAGTAATAGGATCAAACTTGTGTTTATCTACATTGTCCATGTATGCAGTTGTAATGGAACCAACTCCGTAAATATTAATGATTATTTTCAATAACTTTATGACAGCAACATACTACATTATTTTTTTTCCAGTTCGCGCAGAATCATGCTCTCCTTTGTGCTTGTTGGGGTTTTTGTACAATTATATTGTTATTGCCAAGTAGGACAGTTCATACAAGACGAGGCTTGTATTTAAATAATAATATAAATATTTCATTATGCTAAATTATAATACAATGAGAACGCATAGTAAAGAATATCACTATTTTTATACAGTATTCGTTTTCTATAGATCAGTAATAAAAATATCCTGTGCTTTTGAGCTTAACCATGCATTTGCTTCATTAGTTGAGATTTTTACAATTATTAAATACTCGGTTCGAAAATTGACTAACTTGTAAATTGTTTAAGGCTGGTAGTGTTGGTAATGCAGCATATGACACTAACTGGGTGAATATAAAAGATCACAAAATCAAAATGGGTTTGATGTTGATAATTATTCGAGCCCAGAAAACAGTCAACATTACTATGGGAGGTTTTATGATCCTATCGCTGGAAAGTTTCAGTACAGTAAGCTAGCATAACATTGAAAAATCATTTTATCATTCATCTGAAATCTTATTAATTAATTTCAGATCGTACGGGCGTCATTTTCGTTCTTAACGTTCTTGGAAAACATGAAATCATAACTTGATAATTAAAACTACTAATTGTTCGTTTGCATGCGTCAACTGAAACATTAGCACACACGCTGTTTATAATTTTATTCATTATGCAAGTACATACTGTATTTCCTGTAGAGGTTAACAGAAAAACGATACAAAAAATGAAACTCATATGATTTTTCGAATTTACCGAAATTGTATCAATTGACCAAAACTAAAACCTAAACCTAATGTAGAGAAATTTTAAATGGTGCCACGCAAAAAATAATGGGTTGAAAGCCAAGCTTAGTAGTATAAATTACACTTATTTACAAAATAGCTTTAAATGGTGAATAGCAAATAAATAAAACATACGCTGTTCTCACGTAGATCAGGGTTCGTGTCTGAAGTCACATAAGTTACAGTCTTGTCAATGTACGCAAACGTAGGTCAACCCGAAGGTTTACGGAATTTTAAAGAAATATGTGAAGCTATGCTTCCTATTTCAAAAAATAAAATAAATAATCGAAAGTGCAATTATTCACAATCAGAAAATTATTACACAAAATTGAAAAGAACACACTAGAAATTGTATGTTTCTCTTATTTATAGTATGCAGCATGGCGTATGAATATTAATTGTGTAATTAATATTGGCACATATGCACCATTTATTAACTGAAACGTGTAGTACTATTGTTACAAAATATACAAGAGTTGAATATGAAATGAATAATTTATTTGACATGTTTGACAGTGAGTGACAGGTGCGATCGTTTCACCCCGGAATATATGACCCAGTTGAAACTTTTCATTGCAGCTCAGTGATGTACAATTCTCGTTTTAATTTTTAAATATCAGATTTGGAAAACAACATGTGTATGCAAATATATTTATCGTTTGAGAACAATTATTTCACAATTACTTATTGCCATATTATTCAAATTTCTATGTATCTAAATATAGCCTTTTTTTAATTATGGAAATGTTCAACGTTCTGTTAATGAATATTTACAATGATAAAATCTTTGCGTTTAATATTGAATATAAAAAAGCAGTGTTAAAAGCAATTAAAAAATATATTTAAAACGTTTTACATATTTATGTTGTCAGATCAAATGAATATAACACATTTTATATTGAATTAAATTATTATGGATTACAACTCTTGATAAATGAATTTACTGATAAGTTGTAACTTAATAGATATTTTATTTATTTATTTACATATTTAACGTATAAAAACAGATACATAGTTATATATATATATATATATATATATATATATATATATATATCAACGACCGATAACTGTAAAATCAGGAATTAACAGAGCGGATGCACATTGTAAATATTTAAATCTGAAAACAATTCAAAAATCGAACGATAAATCCGGTTGATCTAATAGTTGAAAATTCCACATAAAATAAGGTTATTCTATTTTGTATTAACAAACCTCCTAGTAAAATCATGATAATGATACGTTAATTTGATGGACATAATGTAGTATTACTTAGCGTGGAAATGGTTTTAAATTGTACAGTTCTCTGCGTCACGTCTGGAGTCCTGAAGTCAATTCACAATATATTACGGTGATATGGATGCTTCAATAAAGCTCTTCATGGCAACTGACATATCCGTAATTATTTTGTAAGATATATCCTATAATGTTCATACATGATCAAAGAAAGCGACAAATAAAACAAGAAACATCTGGATAATAAAGATCCAACCAATTATAGCTGCGTCAAAAACATTTTATAAGGATCGTTATAATCGTGGATGTATAAATATATAGAAGCTGTAATGGTTAGTCTATTAAAAATGTGAGAAATAAAACGCATTTATTAAAGGCATAATTTCGATTTAGTAAGAAAACAACCATAAAAGAAACAAATAAAAAATAGTATGTCACAGCGAAGGTACACTTTACGAGTTTTTATCATCCGCGGATTGTAACATAAAGCGGACTGTTAGAGAGAGAGAGAGAGAGAGAGAGAGAGAGAGAGAAGAATTATTTTATCAAAATAAAAACTTGTTCAAACACACGGAGTAATACAGCTGTAAAGAAACATTGTTACAAATTCCCTTGTGTCGTATCTAATTTCTTTGTTTTTGCTATTTTTTTATTCTCTCTTCTTTATGTTTGCTTGCTTTTGTCTTCTAGCACGGTTTAATGCTTGCTGTGCACCTTATACACAAAGATGTTAAAGAGTGTCTGTTGAGGTATAGAAATAGCTTTTTTAACAAGCGTTATCATCAAGACAAGATCAGGAAAAGGAATGGTTAGTGTAAATGTTATCGAAAACGTCAAAGTTACGTCATAGTCATTTATTTAAATCGTATTGCATTTGGAATAATTATAAAATTATTCATAATAATACAGGTCAATTTTAATCCAAAGAGTTGGGCCATATGAAATATGTATTACATGACTGATCGCAGATTATTTGCTATAATTCAATATAAAATAAATGTTCTAATACTATTGTGAACCGGTTTCATTTTTCAAACTCTCCTTACAAACTTGATAAAAATCCATAACACTAAGGATGGTACGTCACGGTAATATTTATAGTCATAGAAACATAATTAATGAGAACGTAGCACAAAACTAATGATCAAACAAACGCACTAAATATAATAGTTGGTTGGATCATGATCTCTATTTATCAAAACACTGAAGCGAAGATAAAACCAGCTTAACGAAAGCTGACGATTTTTTACATGGTGGAAGGAAACAAGGCAGTGAGTATATTAGGTGTTACGTGCTCAGACCTGTGTTACGGGTGAAACAAGATGTCTGTCGACGGGTACGGTGAGTGGGATGATGGGGGAGTTGCGAGTTGGAACATGGTGGGGTGTGATGAAGGGTTGGTAAGTGAGTAGAATGTTTGAGGGTGAGTAAGCTGTCAAAGAAAGAGCCTGCCGATAGCATGGTGGAGTCGATGTGCGATGGGCGGAAGTGTGTCATGGTGTATCCGGCCTGCCTAGGGTTCATGGGGATCAGTTAATTGAGTTCCGCTAAATGAAGGAAGATCCACTCCTTATAACACGTCCGAGAGATAACAATGATCTCCCGCTGACTCCACCATGGCTAATGCGTTACATGAAGTTTCTCAGCATCTTGCACATGTTTCATAACACAAACACGGTGAGCCTTAATTGCATAGTCATAATCTAATTAGGCTTTTTAATTAACTAACACAGTCAACTAGCTGTTCAGAGTAATGCGTTGTACTCTCATATAATATATATGTGTTTTATATTAAAGAATTTTATGGAAAGTTACTTAATCCAATTTAATTCGTTGACAGACAAAATAATGTTGCAGATAACTCGTTACAACTATTTTTAATTCAGGGAATAAGAAACTATAATATAAAAACTAAACAAAAATTTAAATTTCGGTATGCAACTATGTATATAATTGAAAATTATATAGTAGAAACACACAGTAATAAATCTGTAAAATAAATATATAATTATTTTCTGCCAATCACCATATTTTAAACTGATTTTATCGATTATGACAATGTCATTTACATAGTGTCCTAGAAACAAGTTTTTTTTTCGCGATTGAGTCAGTTTGTATGTGCAAAATTGAAATCGAAATTCAAATCAATTAATGTATGCATATTTAATTGGCTATAAGAAATATTTATTCTAATGCTACTTTTTACGTTTGTGATTTTTTAAGAACAAAGAAAATTTCAAGTGGTGTTAAATAAATATATAGCCTGCTTTATAAATTATAGTATGCTAATGATTGATATATAATTTGTCTTCCTGTTTCATTTGAATTAGGTGAGGCACTTGATCTTGTTGATATTTTTTGGCATTGGATCTACACGTATTACTATATAGGGCCTGGTTCACTTGAAGGACAGCGCCGAGGTATATAAGACGGCAGGCATGAAACGAAAATTATAAATCATTCGACAACCAGATAATACACTACCAAACCAACAATGAACTCCCTGGTAAGATATCAATAAAACTCAGTACAAGTAAAGTTTACTAAATATTCTTCTATTTTCTAGAGCATCGCTGTCTTCTGCGTGGCTGTTGCCATCGCCGCTGCTGCCCCAGGTCATCTGTTGGCCCACTCTATTCCAGTTGTCGTTGGACACCATGGTAAAATTTATAATAAAAGTTTTAATGAAACATTCGAAATAAAAAATCTATATTCTAGTTAGCCATAGAACTATATGAATATTTATTGTTTAAAGCTGTTGGTGAAATATCTCAAGGCCCTGGAAGCAGAACTGTTCTGGCTGGACCAGATGGCAGTGTGATTACTTCTGCTGCTGATGGTGGTGTTGTTGCTTCCGATGCTATTTCCGCTAACGTCGTTTCCCCCGCTGTCGCTGCCACCATTGTTGGACCCGTAGATACTGCACATGTTATTGCTGCCCCATCTCCAATTGCTGTTGCATACTCCGCCCCAGTAGTAGCAGCTCACTCTGGTATTGTCGCTGCTTCCGCTATCCATGCTGCTCCAGCCGTTGAAAGTGTTGTTGTTGCTGGACCCTCCGGCACCATTGCCACCAGCAGGAACCTTGTTGCAGCTCACTCTGTTGTTGCTGCCCCCACTGTCTACGCTCATGGTCTCGTTGGCCAGTCTATTGTTGCCCCTCACTTCCTCGCTGCCCATGCCTGGTAAATTTCTGTATGTACAAGAATTTTTTATTAAGAATATCTGCGATAATGAAAATTACATGCCTATAATCTATATATGTAAATAGTTTGTATTTATTTACACAAATAAAAATTTTGCATTTCAATTTGTCGTAAATTATTATACAAATATATTTGTATGAAATGTTCGATATCTTCCGAAATAATAAACAGAAATGTCATGTTATGCATAAATTGACATGAAAAAGTTACCACACCCAAATCAAATAATGAACCTGCATGTAATAGAAAAATCGACCTTGTGTTTTGAGTGTTTGAATGAGCTAATAAATTAAATTACAGACAACAGTAATTATATTAAATTGAAAAGCAAATTACATTTTTATGAGTACACATTTTATTAATATAATGTTAATTTAAAATATATAAATATAATTACGACAAATTTTGAATTATAATAGAATAGTATAATATAGTAGCATACTAGTATAATATTTATTTGATTCATCAGATATTACCAATAAATTGAACAAGTCAAATGGTGAAGCATGACAATTTACAAATAACTGACACATAATTTAGAAATAATTAACATTTCGGATAGATATTGGTCTGCAGCAGGGGTGTACTGACTTTTGCATAAGATCTACATTATTCATATAAATATACTTGCGATCTACTTTTTTTAAAGTGAGAATATTTCATACTCCAAACAAACCTCAGCTGACAAAATATATTTGCGATGGACCTCAAAGTATTACTCGATCGACCGGTAGAGTGCGATTGACGTTGTTGACATCTCTGGTCTACAGTATAAAAAACTTTATGATGTAGAAAATTTCTATATAATTAAATTACTAAAATAATACTTTCTTCTACTACTTTAATTAAAATAAATATTACTCATTGCCCAGAATTGAAATGTATTTAGGGTGGTCATGGAAATCTGCTAATTTAAAACATATAACAAAAATATTTTTTATGTCAAAATGGTTTTCGTAATATAAATAGCGGTTACTAAAATGCAGTTATTCTACTTCTGTTACAATGTATCTACAGTAAACAGTTATAGAGTGGAATACAACACGCTCGGTACGGTTATTGTGATTCATTTTTGAGATCAGTATTATCTATTGAAATAATTCATAAAATTTGTATTGTTAGGACATAGCACCCCCAATTATTATAGATCAAGAAGTTAAGAGCTTTATCGTAGAACAGAGTATACTTGTCTGATATTTCAGTTGAGTTTATATTTTGTTTTCGTAGCATATAATATGACACTATACATACGTACATACCATGAACATAAAAATATCTATTTCTTAAAACATAATATAATGAGAATGTATAGGATTTTTTTTCCTTTCGAATTGCTGTTTTCTGTCTCTTTTATTAAAAATAAGTCGAATATTTTAATTTTCGTGTTCGGTAAATTTCCTCAGTGAGAAAATAGCCAAAATGCATTTGAGAAACCTCGAAACGTGTATTATCACCAACTGACATTTAACAATTGTCCAGTATCTAACTAGGAAGGAATGAATCAGTATAATTTCTACTTTTAGATTTCAGTTATATGACAACTACATATTTATCCCAGTATTTCCCATAACTTTGGTCCCAGTGCTGAATAATTATATATGGATCGTTCACTGGCCAAATCGATTAACTCCAATATTAGATTTTTTTTTAAATTTCAGTGTTATAGCATTTTATTCTTCACTTTTTATATTCATTATAAATTTTCCTCATAATAAGTATTAACACCATTAAATATACGGACGTGTTTTTCTTTCATTATCCCTCGACTCTTATTCTTATTTTCATTTATATATTTTATTTCTTTTGTATTGTTAGATAGTTATTAATTTACGTAATGATGGTTATTACTGTAAAAACATATTTATTATATTGTTAGTTGATGTAGGTACCTCCAGTTTTTATGCATTGAGAAAGGTACTGAACGTCAGTCATTTGATTATTTGCCGTGCCTAGAACGTGGTTTAATAAATACAACTTTTTTTTTACAAAATCTGTCAGAAATAATTCAGGCATTATATTAGCCATACATCGAAGTCCTATTATTTAACATCCTATTATTTTGATACTGACGAGCAGAAACGAACAAGAAAAATTAAGGCTACAGGAAATGTATTCTAAAAAAGATAAAGAAATCAAGAAAAGTGCAAGAAACGATAGAAGAAAAAATATAGAAGGAATGCTTACAAAAGCGGAAGAAGCAGCAAATAAAAATGACACCAAGGCACTGTACAACATTAGCAAAGAAATGGCTGGTAAAAAGAAAAGAATAACCACGCAAATTTGTGACAGAAATGGTACATTACTCAGAACACAGAGAGAAATAACTGAAAGATGGATTGAATTCTTCGAGGAAATTTATAAAGAAAATCAAGTAGAAAATGCAGAAGAAAACGAAACACAGAGAGAAGAAATTATAATAAACAAAAACGAAATAACGCAACATGAAATTGAAATAGCAATTAAAACACTTAAAAATGGAAAAGCTGCAGGAATTGATGGAGTACCCTCAGAAGTATTAAAAGCAGGTGAAACGCTAACGGTGGATATGATGCATCATCTAATAAATAAGATTTGGAATGAAGAGACCATCCCAGAAGAATGGAACAAAGGAGTGATCATCAAACTACCAAAAAAAGGAGACAAAACTAAGTGTGAAAATTGGAGAGGAATAACGTTATTATGTACGTCTAGCAAAATACTTACCAGAATTATATTAGAAAGAATGAGGGAAGGAATACAAAAATGTCTAAGAACGAACCAAGCAGGATTTCGACCTAGACGATCATGCATAGACCATATCTGTACCCTCAGAATAATTATCGAACAAGCAATCGAATGGCAGAAAACTCTTGAAATAAATTTTATAGATTTTGAAAAAGCATTCGATAAAGTAAATAGAGATATGATGTGGACAATTCTGAGGCTGTACGGTATACCAAGTAAGATAATAAGAATATTGACGATGGTATACCATGACTACTCAGCCAAAATCGATATAAACGGAGAACTGACAAGAGACATCAAAATTTGCAGCGGTGTAAGACAAGGCTGTATACTATCACCCATGTTATTCTTATTTATTATCGATTATGTAATGGAAAGAGTGGCGAAAAACAAAACGGGAATACCATGGAAATTTGGGACGAACCTAGAAGATCTAGAATTCGCAGATGATGTATGTTTAATCGAAGAAAACTCGTCAAATATGAAAAGAAAAACGTTAAAATTAATACATTATGCGGAACAGGTGGGGTTAAAAATAAATGTAAACAAATGCAGAAGATTGAAAATAAATAGTGTAAATGAGTCGCAGTTAGTAATAGGGGACCATACAATACAAGACACAGAATACTTTTGCTATTTGGGAAGTATCCTAGGCACAAAGGGTGGTACAGGACAAGATATAAAACAAAAAATAAGTAGAGCCAGACATGCATTTATCTCACTCAGCAATCTGTGGAGATCAAAAGAGTTAAAGATCAAAACCAAACTCAGAATCTTCAACAGTAATGTAAAAAGCATACTTCTATATGGATCGGAATCATGGGCAACGAAGACAACTGACTTAAGAAAATTACAAGTATTCACAAATAAATGTTTACGGAGAATACTGGGAATATATTGGCCAGAAAAAATTACAAATGAAGAACTATGGAGAAGAAGCGAACAAGAACCAGTGGAAATTACGATAAAAAGAAGAAAATGGAATTGGATAGGACACACACTGAGGAAAGACAATAACGACATCACAAAACAAGCCTTAGATTATACTATTAAAGGGAAAAGAAAGAGAGGAAAGCCAATAATCACTTGGACAAGACAAATGTGTAAGGAACATATCGAAATAGGAAGGACATGGAACGACATTAAAGTTAACGCTAAAGACAAACAAGAGTGGAAGAACATAGTCGAAGACATATGCACAGTGCAAACGAACACTACAGGGCAAGGCTAGCAACCTTGTCACTTATTACGCTAAGGAATCACCATTTGGTGCCCTATGCTCCTTAAGGAGCTACAAGGATAAATAATAATTTTGATATACCAATATACCGAATTTAATTTATTGCATGTTTATAGCAACATTCGGTAGCAAGTTTAGAGACTATAAAAATGGCCTTGCTTAATTTTATAACCGAGCAAATTTACCGGATAGTTAACTGGACAAATTAGTGAAGAAAATAAACAACCACTTATGTTTCTTCTAAATGGCAATTTAAGTACCTTTTCATTTATATAAAAAAGTTTGATGTTGTCACCATGCGACTTTGTTAAACACTTGTAATCCATTTGATTTAAATTGACACAAATCTGATAATTCAAATGCGTATTACAGTTCATAATAATTTATTGTTTTTAAACCGTATATATTAGTTTGAATATATACTATGAATCAGGGATGGAAAATGTAACGTAACGATACCCGATAACATTATAATAACGATTCAATATTCGATTCTAATACAATAACGTAACGATATTTTAATAACGTTATAATAACCAATAATGTTTCATGAAAAGTAATTTTGTAACGTTATTGTCTACGATTTATACTGCAGATTGTTTATCCTGCAAAGTAATTGAAATTTTAAGTAAGTTTGGAATACATTTTTAGAATATCTAATCGTAATTTGGTAGTATTTTTTTTTTAATTCACACCACAGATCTCAAATACAATTTCAGAATTACAAATAAAAATTATTTTATTTACTCCCTAGGGACGAAAACACTTTTCAGAAGGGAGTTTTTATTATAACAAAGGTTTTTGTAAATAAATGTCTGTTGTCATGGTACGCGTTGCATGGAAACGTTTCCAAAGGCTTCTAAATATTGCAATTTCGTTCCGATTTATTATAATTCATTATTTATGAAATTAAGTGTTTCTACTCCCGAACGTGGAAAAAATAGTATATACACCTCGGGAGAGACCACCATTTTTCCCTCGATGTATTTGTAGCCCTCTGGCTTCGCCCTCGGGCTTCAAACTACACCCTTGGTGTATAATGTACTATTACGTAACGTTATATAACATTATTTACGTAACGTTATATAATGTTAAAAAACATAACAATTCCTTTTTTAAATGATATGTATAAAGTTATGTAACGAAATCAAATGATAAATAACGTTATACAATAACTTTACAATTCAAAGTTATTCGGCGGTTAGCCCAACCCCTACTTGGTTAACTGGATATTAACGAAGAGCATTTATATTTAAATGAGAAAATTAATGTCTGTAGCCGGGGGATCGAACCACGGGTCTGTCTCTTGCCGGGAGGCCGCTTTAACCACAATATCGTAACGATTTGAAACGTTATTTCATCCTTGCTATGAATAGATAAATATCTGTTACTCAAAATTGAAAATATGTAGAATTTTTTTTTCTTTCAATTAGTTGAATTAGTTTTTCAAATAATTTGAAATGTTTGATTTTCGTGTTCAGTCCACGCCCTCTTCTGATTTGAAAATTATACCCAAAATCTAATTAGCCCTTTGCCCTTAGAGACTCATGAAATTTCACTGCTTTATTTAAGTTAATGAGCATACATGTACACATCCATGACGGGGACATTATTGCTAAAATCAAAACGTATTCAAAGAACTTCAAGCATGTATTTCCATCAAAAGCTCGTAATAGATTATTTTTAGGATTCTGATACTTTTTTTAGACTGTATATATAAAATAAAAAGAGCTCGACACGCAATGCTTCTTTCAATAACTTTATCCATTCCCATAGAATGTAAAAATACTAAACGAATTCAATTCAATATTAATGAATTATATTAATTTATGAATAAATTTCTTGTTCAGTGAACTTAAAACAATTGCAAATAAGTATGAATTAAAATGTGTAGAACCAATATGTGTTTTTGTTCGTATTGTCAATATATTTCTCTCTTTATTATTCTTCTCTCGCTTGGGAATATAAATGAATGAAATGTTTACTTGTTTCTAAGGCTGCGTTCGAATTTGTACACTTTAGTGCAGTAATGTACCACATGTCTGGTTTTATACACTAAATTGTGCACTCAATGACGTTAGGATTTTAGGAATAGACATTAGGATTTGTAAAAGCACACTATGCCCTGACTTGCATATCCTAAACTGACCGCCAAAATCCTAAAATCTATCTAATTGCGTTGGCTAAAATACAAAAATCTTGAATTCGAACACAGCCTAAGAATTATTTTATTGACTGCTTCTTTCTAACCTGCATACATGTGTGATAATCTTTTGACAGTATCTCATATTTTCTTTACGGTATATGATTAGCGAATTACATTACGTCCATTATTTTTCTACAAGATCTGTAGCTCATATTTGTACATAGTATACAAAAATATTTGCAATCAAGCTGATTGGTATACAGAGGAACGCATTAACATTGATGTGCGAACATCAGTCGTTAGAAGAGCGGCAATGAAATTGGTATTAATTTTGCACATCGTTACAGCTTTGGTTGCATATGCCGTGGTAATTATGAACACATTCATTTATTTCATATTAGTATTACTATATTTCCTATTTGCCATAAAAGCTGATTATTGTTTCGTAGAAACTATGTAAGGACGTACATGCTCTTTTCTGTCATTCGTACGTACATCTCAATTGCTCACAAACTCTTCAACCTAACAAAACACTTATGCAACAAACCCAATTTAATATATAAAATCAATTGTGCAAACTGTAACGCACAGGTCAAACGAAACAATACCTACATAAAACGGTTGTAATAAATGAAAAAAATAAAACAAACGATCTCACACAACACACCAAACCGCACTAACACAACACGCAATCACACTTTCAATTTCCATAACACCAAAATCATCGGTACAGAACCAAACTAGAGACATTGACTCTTGTTAGAATCAACGTACATTCAAGCAAATTCCATTAACATCAACCTACCACACAACAGTTTATAAAAACATACTTCCAAAAATAAAATAGCATTCACTTTTCAAATCTCTCGCCATTATACCTCTTCTTACCTAGCACATACATTACCATTTTGGCAATGACGTCTGTGTGTGTCGCTGTGTGTCTGTATGTTCATTATCTTACAAACGAGTAACGCCAGTTCAATGAAACTTCGCATTTAAAAGTTTATTGATTATACGAAGACCTGATTAGATTTCTAGCATAATCGCATAACCGGAATAGGAAGTTTACTGAACATTATAATTAAAATCAAAAGAAGTAACTTTGAATCGTCTATTTTCACATATTTAAAATTTTCCGCTTTTTTAAAGTTGGTACTTTGGTTTAAAATCTGGTACTATTTTTTGTTAATGTTGGTACAAAATATTTTCTCCGTCTGGCAACGCTGCACATTAGCTTGTTGTCTATCACAAAATGCTTGTCTTGCAGGTGCGGTGCGTAGTTTTAATATTTAGTGCTTATCTTGTATTATAAGTATTAAACAAATGTTTTTATACAGATGTATCTTATACACACACAGTCACATTTCATTGTTATTACATTTATATTTATTTGAACGGTATATATGTCGCTCATAAATATTTGTATTATACTGTTTATAATCTGTAACATAATATCGATGTACACCCATATTTAACTTATATTTTATATTGTTTGCCAGATGCTGATGAAGTTGACATACTCAGCGAAATATGCAAGATTCTTTTTGAGAGTTGTTTTCCTATATTGCCATTACTCATCTGCCCAACATTTAGTATCGAAAAAAATTTTCCAAGAGCTAATACTAAACTCATTTTCAAATATTCTTTTTATATTTGTTAAATTCATTTTTTGTTTATTATTTGTCATTTTATATTAAGTATTTTTATATTTACTAATATCTACAGTATTCTAAATGTTTGTAATTTATTATTATAATAAATTACAAATAAATAGAATGCAGTAGAAATCTGATATTTACGAAACAAAGTACAGTAAAGTACAAGAAATGTATTCTATTTGTTCAAATAGAACCGAGTTCAGCAACAAGTAGGATTAGAGTTATAAAGTAAATACGTATATTGTCTGTACGGGGGAGTGAGAAAATCTGAAACCGGTCCTACGAGAAACTAATAAATGCACTGCTGTGACTATTCCGAGCGTACTATTGTATCCATCGGGGTGAGTTGGATACTAAAATGGTAAAACAAATTGTATTATTTCATAGTATTATAATTTTACTAAAATGGCAGCCTCACTGAATTACGAACTCGTCGTAGGTAACTAAGGAATTTATAGACAAAACGTATTTTAAATGAAAGTAATACATACATGTTTTAAAAAATAATGACAATTTGTCAATAACGGTAACAACAGACATTATTAATCGTTGTTTGAATTAATCACATCAAATCAAAATGACAAGCATTATATTACCCGTAATATTTCAGCGTCATAAATTCAGTTCAATAAAGTTCATTTCATCAAAAATTTAATTTCGCTGTCCATATTAGAACCGGTCATTAATATTGCAATGGTTACATACAAATATGCATATCATAATTTAATTTCAAACCATTTATATGTACACAAAATCGTGTTTACTTAATTTAACAGTTAAAATACAATTTAATGGATCCGAACAAATTATGTGCATTGATATGATAATTAAATTTATATTGTAATATTATACATTCAAAATCATTAATTCTTTACACGTGTCTAAACAATTGAAACAAATAGTTTTCTCAAAGTTATCATAAAGAATATAAAATAACTCAAATTTGCAAATGGTAATACTCCTTGTCCTAAATTCACATTCTCTTGGTACCTTAGTGTAGAGCCGGTTCTAGATATTTGGCCGCCTGTGAGCAATCATGATTTGGCCGCCCCTATACAGTTAGTAAAATAAAATATTAAAAAATTTAAGATATATAATTTAAGTTTTCAGTAATGCAGTACTAAAGTATTATACACTGTATAAGAGTATAATATTATAGTGTGTCTGAGTGACTACCAAACATAGCAAAATTAACAATGGGAAGAATCAACTATTGCTGTGTCTGTATCTAAAAATGTGATTGTCACAAATGAAATAGTAGGTAGATGAATTAATCAAATTTATGGTAGTTATTTTTAGACTTTGCTGACACGACACAACTATCACCATTTAATTATCAATATTATTGCAAATAAATAGTATTTATGGTAATAATATGGTATAGTAATTGTATAAATAATATTCAGTATAAAATCAAACTGTTACCTGCTAAATTCCATCTTAACATTTGAATATTTTGTTCTGTTGTGTACACATTCATTGTTAAGTATTTGAAAATGTAATACACCCAACCCTCGTTATACAGCCTTGATACGTTCCGAAAAAGTTAGCCGTAAAGCGAAAATCCGTATAACATATCAAGCATTTTTTGGCGACGAAACATTCTGGGTCGTAGATCGACAAAGTGTCATAATTAAATAAAAATACCGGTTTAACGAAATGCCGTGTAAAGAGTGGTCGTATAGCGAGGGTTGGGTTTATTAAGTATTTTAAATACATCTCCTTAAATAACTATGTAATATGAAAATTATTTGACACAAGAAAATTTCTGTTTGTTTTAAATCTTTTGTTTTGGCCACTTAGGAAGAGTATATAGCTCAAGCAAATGGTGAATCCTTATATAATTTCACAATGTTAATTGTGCTATGTCTAGTAGTCACTCAGACACTATATAACCGATAGAATAAACACAATTAATAGATTTTGGCCGCCCCCTTACTATGGCCGCCCGTGTGCGGTACATACCTTGCACAATAGGCAGTACCGGCCCTGGCTTAGTGGTATCTGAAACATTACTAGCTTTCTTTCTACTATACACACAAAAGTTACATTTGATATGGCATTAAAACATTAGTAAGAAATTAATTTATCATCAAATGTAGAAATTTAAACAATGGCACATACGAACTGCAATAGTACATGAAGCAACCTTTGTCTAGTGTTTAGTTGAATCATTTATTTAAACAGATACATGTTTCATTTTTGTCGCACTGCAGTTTATAAATGAAAACGAATAGCGAAAACGTGTTTCACATTTTGTCGTAACTAACTCTGACAACTATTAATAATGGAATGATTTATAGTGCTGCTCAGTGTTTCTTTATTTTCAACTATGCAATTTTAACTAAAATCTATGACAACGCAAAACAATAAATATATGCAAGAATATAATTTTATACATGTACTAATTTTAATCAAAATTAATTTTTTGTAAATGTAATAAATTAATAAATACATATAAGTAATAAATATTTAGGTTCATTTCAGTAAATATATACTGTGGTAGGAAATATAATTTAGTAAAAGAATTACGAATCAGTTGCATGCTGCTATAAGAAGCTGGAATAGATAGTATATTACATAAACATATTTGAAAACTATTCAATGGGTTTTTCCTTGCTTTTTGCCCCTTACTGATTAAGATGCATAGATATTATATCGAAACGTAAATTAATTGCACTTTTCATAAATATAAATTATAATAAAATAGTACATTATACACCAAGAGAGAGAAACCACTTATTTTTCCTGAGGTATAATTTCAACCCCTCTGGCTTCGCCCTCGGGCTACAAATACTTCGAGGGAAAAATGGTGGTCTCTCTCGAGGTGTATATACTATTTTTTCCACGTTCGGGAGTAGAAACACTTAATTTTATAAATAATGAATTATAATAAATCGGAGCGAAATTGCAATATTTAGAAGCCTGTGGAAATGTTTCCATGCAACGCGTACCATGACAACAGACATTTATTTACGAAAACCTTTGTTATAATAAAAACTCCCTTACAAAAATGTTTTCGTCCATAAGGAGTAAATGCTTCATTTCTGTTCCGATTTTGATGCCATAGAAACAGACTTCTACTCCCGGACGTGTAAAAATTATATTTTTCAAATTAGTGAAACATTGTTATGTACGTTATAAATTTAATATAAAGCACACATAAAATTAAAATTTAAACTGCTAGCAGCGCGCATATGAACATTTCAGTAGAAATATTATGAGCTTACTTACATTTTCAGTTTAAGCATTAAATCTTTTTTTTTTTCAATAGGAAACACATTGGTGATATTGCTACGTTCTGGTTTACATTTCATTAATTTCTCGACTGCTCTAGAGCAGGCGGTAACATTTATCGCCCAGAACACAGAAACGGTGTCTAACAGTGCTGATATTTAATTTAATTTTGCCGGTTGTAGCAAAGGTTTTCATTTAATTAGGTATGTGTTCTTTTATACCGACAGAGCACAATCTCTTCTGCGTTATTTAACCGCTATTTATGTCCTCTTTGTATCGCGTTTTTGTTTTTCACTTAACCATATACTGCTACATTTATTTCATGAGTAAATGTTATAAATGTGATATGTTATGGATCAAAAGAAGGTCTTTTTTTCGATTGCTGCTTATGCAACTAATTTCTGTAGTATAAAAGTATTACAAAAAAAGTAATTTTTCGAACGATTTCATTTAGACATGTTTAAAAGGGAATTGAGGCGTACATGGTTCTTTTATTTAAAGCCGGTGGCAGACGGTCAAATTTTCTTTCTAAGTACAGTCAAACTTCCATAACTCGAACTTCTACATCCCGAATTTCACCATAACTCGAATAAATGATTGGCACTTGCATTTCATAAGTCGAATTTTTAAGAGAAATCATTGGTTGTGAAGGCAATTTTTTGTGTTGCTTGGTTCTTTTTGTTTTTGTTTTCGTTTTATTTTTTTCGGGGAGTTCGTTTTCGCTTGTCCCGAGTTGTTGTTGCGTTTCAATGCAAAATATAGATTGAGATCGGAAGATCAATCACGCTTAAAACACAGTTTTGTTGTGTTTTTTTCGAAAAAGTGGTAACTTTTTTATGCAAAAATGTATGATATGAAGAAAATACCTGGTTTTTAGCAACACTCACATAAAAACACGCCCTTACCCGAAACTGCGTTTTTTTCGTATTGAGTTCTTGATTGTTCGGGGAAGCCCCTATTTGTAAAACGAATACATACACATGTATTCTTTATAAGTTTGCTGAGCATGAACGGCAACGAGGCAAATTACTAAATATTTTAACCGAAATTAGTATGTACTCCTAGTACACGATTTGGATTCAATAAAAACGTGTGTAATTAAACCACTGTAATATTTTTAAACAAATTCGTTAGTTTTGATTTCTCTAACTCGAATTCTCCATAAGTCGAACTTTTATTGTGGATAATGGTGATTCGAGTTATGGGAGTTTGACTATAATTTGAACATACTATTAGCCTTGATGTCATGTTAGCGGATTTGAAACGAACTACGGTTGTTAGGTGTTACACGCTCAAACTGAATCATCAAATCATTTTTCATGATTTTAATTGATTAATAAAAATTACATTGTTTTACTACTTTATTATATTTTTTAAATGTTCAACATGTTTCAACATAATATGTCATCATCAGGAACACAAAAATTATACATTCAAAATACATAACAACCAAAAACAAATAAAATTTTTTTTATTGTTATTTAAACGAAAACCAAAGGCAACTAAATTTAATTTAAACATTTAAAAAGAATTGAATAATTTAAATCAGTTTGTTCATTTATCAAATTGAAATTTTGAGATTTATGTTTATAGATTTCAATTGCTTCTAAATAATTTAATTTTTGCCCTTTATCTTCAATATGTAACATTTTTATACAATCTAAAATATTTATTGTATGGTTATTTACCAAAACATGACTACCAAACGTAGAATTTTCATGAATTTGACATAATTTATAACCTATAGTATAGGTTATATTTATAGGTCCTATGCAATGGACAATAAAAAAATATATTCAATGTAATATTACTAGTGGTAATTCTTCCTTGCACAGTGTGGTTGGTATGAAATAACTAATAATATTTGGTTGGTTTTAACTCGTTGGCAGTTTTAACTAAGTATTTCCAATACTCCATCTCTCTTTAAAAGAGCGAGACGCGTCAGCCAATCACAAGCAAGTTGCATAAAAAAATTAGAAACAGTTCTAAATACAGAAATTTGTTCAAATACCGACCTTGGCGTCACGTTAGTCAGTTTGTCAATCTAGAAATCATAAATAAATAAATAAATAAAATTCTTTGATGTTTTAAAAATAATTTTACTGAGCGTTGTTTAATTTTAACAAGTACGCAAATGCAAATAAATTTAATTGAATTACAAAATCAAAGGTAATGCGAGTAATCAAAAAGTTCGTGCAATTTTTTTAATATCCAGCGTTACATTTGTCGGATTAATTAAGAATTGACATGTTGGTTAACCTGTCTTTGACGGTTATTTCAATTTTCAGCCAAATAGGATGTGTATTTTAGATTTAACAACCAATTAAACGAGTTGTGTTTTTATGTAATCGGCGATTTTTTTTAATTTTCACAATTAGAGATAAAAAATATGCATTAAATTTTGCGTGAAAAATGAAATCAAGTGCTGTAAAGTAGTGGAAATGCAGTGGAAATCATTTGATGAACCGAACATGAATGAACGAACGATTTAGAAATGGTATAAACGCTTTCAAGATGGCCGTGAATCAGTTGAAGATGACGATAGTGTTGGGAGACCCAGAACTTCAATCAACGTGGAAAACCTTAAGAAAAATGGATAACTGTCGAATTACAGTTAGAGAGGTTGTTGAAGAAGTTGATATATCGTATAGATCATGCAAAGAAATTTTTACCAAAGTTTTGGCCATGAGGCGAGTGGCAGCAAAACACCATTTCACACTTCATTGTTTGTTCGGGCTTTTCTGTCAAAAATAGCACTGTAATGATACCGTAACCACCCTAATTCATCAGATTTGGTCCCACGTGACTGTTTTCTCTTCCCAAAGATGAAAACAATGATGAAAGAAAAATGTTTACGCTCATTCAAGAATTAATCCAAAATCGCCGGAGGCGCTGAAGGTACTACTAAAATCTGCGTTTCAAAGGTATTTTGAAGACTGGAATAAACGCTGGCATAAGTGCATTATATCCGATGGGGACTATTTTGAAGGGGACAATATAAAAATTCACGAATAAATAAATATTGTTTTGGAAATTAAAATTTTGCACGAATTTTTCAATCACACCTCGTATGTTGTTTGATGATATATAAGATAAACTATTTTCAAGAATTAAATGATATTTTTCAAATTAGTAAACATTGTTATCTATGTCATATTTTTAACGTATGATTTATGTAATTTTTTTAAGTTAAAACAGAAAAAGGAAAATAATTTTTAATTCCATAGCACGAAATGAAATTAATGAAATATTTAAAATTTCACATTGGTATAAAATAACAAAAGAATTAAAATGCTCACAGAAACATATAAGTCTAGTCGGAAAATTTAATTTGTATTCATGAGTCCAAATCCCTAAATAATAATAAAATGTAGGACGTTTGTTCCCAGTATGTTTCATGTAATATGTATTACACCAAGGAATATTCATAAAAGTAACTGGCCATGTAATCTGGGTTAGATTGCCTCTTTTTACGGTTATTTTAATTCCTAGATTTATTAATATACATATTATTTATTTTTCTTCTCCTTCACTGTTCATATGAAGAATTTCAGGTTTAATTATTATTATCCTGAGTAGAAAATTTCTACTCAGAAGTGTAACATAATTATTGTAATAATTAACATTAAATTCAATATTGTTGTTTTTAATTTACATACGACCGTAAATCAACAAAACATACAAACCAAAGTTAATATATATCTGTTTATGCATATCGGTATATCTCCAAGATATATACAGTAATATCCCGCACAGTACCGTTAATCGGTTCCGCTAATATGCCGTACTATTTGAATCCGCACTAATCGGGGTATGCTATATACACTAAAAATAATAAGTTTTAATTGTCGCAGTGACACCGTGATCCATTGGTTGAATCAAGAAAGTCGTATTTTGTGAAAGAAATGCAACTTTTACGTTTTGATTAAGCTCACAGAGATCACTTGGATGACCTGGAACATTAAAAACAATAGAAAATTTTAATTTTAAAAACCGTACTATGGCGAATCCGTACTGTACGAAGCCGCACTGTGCGGGGTATTACTGTACTCTACAAAGCTTATTGCGTTTTCCAGAATAGTATCCAATTAGAACACATAATTGTTTCATATTAGTAAAATATTTAGTCTTGCGATTTGTAACTAGTAATTATATTGTTACATTGTCCCATTAATATCAATTCAATCCCATAGTTCTATTGGTCAGAAAAACGCACCAATCATGCCCTGTCACACCATAACCTCACTGTATTAATTTGACGTTTTGGACATGACGAGTCAAGTCAAAGTGTGAGCGTTGTAAATCTGTAATGTAAAAACCAATTTACGGTTCATGGCAGGACTATTAATCAAGTTGATTGATAGAGTTGTCTCAGCGTGATAGGAGTCAATAGAAGGGAAGAGGGAGCATAGTTGTTGGTGTCAGGCCCAGAGAGCTTGGGGTTACAAGACGAGCCTAATCAGATATCTTATGCATAGAAATTATAAAGACGTCAGGATATACATCATACTCGTAAACCGGGTTGACTACCGTCTAAACATCGACTATATAATTATTTATAATACGTAATTTATTTCCATATTTTAATGGCGACTACCAAACAACTTAACGAAGTTTAATTATAATATTGCTCTCTGCGAAACTGGCGGTCGTAACTGTTTTATTGAAAAATATTTAATATCAATACGTATTTTACTAAGTGTACTTAATGTTGCACTATTCGCAGGATAAATACTGAACGTGATATATGCTACCCAACATTAAACAAATGTTAAGTGGAAGTTTCAGGAAGAATATAAAACGCAAATAAAATTATACTTTTTATTCCCATCATTTGACAGAAAAATAAATTCTATTTAATTTTGTTTTCTTATAAAATATTTTTGTGAAGGAAATTAATTCAATGTTGATTAATAAAATATTAGGAGTATTAATTTTCATATAGCCAATATATTTCGAAACATTGGCATAAAATATTTTTAAGAAGAGCAAGACATTTCTTATATTATTATTAATAATAATAAATGGCTATATGCACAAGCGGTAGATACAAATAATTGAATATTTACGTATAGAGAAGGGTATGGAAGAGTAGGATTGTTAACGATGGTGATGTGACTTTTTTCAAAAACATACACTTCACGCACAACATTGAATTGAAAAACGAATAGCTAATCGCAAATACATTACTTATTTTGAACCTAAAAGAGTTGATAGATTATACTATCTACTAATCTATCTATCACTAATACTTTTTTTTATAATTACGAGCAAGATTTTCGTAATGGAAGAGCCAATATCAAATATTCGTAAATAATGGTAAAGAAAGGTGGGATAGTGTATTGTGCCTGCCTTATATACAAGAAAAAACAATAATGTAAGCTAAATAGTTAATTATTCGTACATACTATGCTGTCTGTACAAATATCCAATTATCTGTATCTGGTGTATGTACAAATAGCCTCATCCTACATTAATAAGCAATAAGATCACATTAAAACGAAAATATTCTCATTTTTACCGACCCAAATTATATCCGTACGTAGCTGTCTTTATTACCATAATAATTACTAAAAGCGAAAGCCCGGAAGCAACAGCAATAATAATAAGTTAGACGGAGAAACTTAATCTAATGATGAAAAGCAAACGTTACGGGTCCCACAACAAACACCTCCCGGGTATGCACTCCTGGATAGTATAAACAAACTAAGTTAATAATTTAGGTTAATAAGTAAATTGCGTCTTTGTTACGTCTATGCTGTGTTACGTGCATCCACGCATGCGTAACGCACTCCATTACATGGAGACCGTGTGCGTAATCTGTTAATGGAATTACGTACTCATTGGACTGTCAACTTTCATAATTTACACAGCACCAAATACAAATTATTGGCGAAAGTTTCGCTACTTGCTCCTTGTTAATTTTCAGTGTAGAACTTTACGGGACTAAATTGTTAAAGGCGCAGTGTAAAGTATTCTGGGCGAGAGAACTTTGTTTTAGGGATAAATATGTTGGAAATTTAAACAGAATACACATTAAACATGTTTCAAGAAAGTACATACAGCAAAAATGTTTTTACATTATTAAGAATTAGACAGCAACAGCTACTATCCCAAGGATGTCAAGGAAGAGTGTAACCCAACGTACTATAAGTATAACTAACAATATACATTTCTACATTTGTATAAAGCAACTTACAACATATTGTAATTCAATGAAAACATAGAATTTCGTGTGAAAAATCATAAATAGTATAATTACAATGATTATATCTATGTTTCAATTTCAATAAATGTTTCTCTATAACCTGTGAAATAGCTGAGCCATTTATGTTGCGAACGAGTTCGGTTCAATTCCAACCACCTGGCATATAGGTATTCGGTACTTCGTGCAGTTTTTTGCAATGTCGAACGAACGTTCTATCGAGTGAAATGTGTATCGGAAGAGCGCCATCGGCAGAGAAGTACGCCGTTCGTCCAAATGTCTTTTTAACAGTACGCCTCGAACGCTAAGAATTTACTATTGTGGCCAATATTGAAACTTTCGTAGAGAACTCTGTCATAACTTTTCATACATCTTAAGTTTCTGTGCGCGATCCCGAGATCAGACTCAGGCGGAAAAAGGGTAAAACATTCGACGAGAAGAGCACTGAAGTTTTCCTAGTTGGAAAACAACCAATGCTTGTCAAACTGTACGTACTCATAAGGATATGAAATTACACAATAATATTCTTACAAATTCAGGCAAACACAAATATACAGTTCTCTTAAAACTACTGTGTCGCAGAGCTAACAGACACATCTCAAACATTCCTCGTCCGAAGGGTTTGGTTACATAATTTTAAATTAATTCTAATACTGATTCTTAAAGTTGTCTTAATAAAAAACACATTTCACAATAATTCGTTTCATTCCAATTTAAAATGAAAATAAAATCTTCTACATACTTAAACATAGAATAGCTGAATAAACACATAAATACTATTATTTTAAAATCGAAAAAACTATTCGTTGTAACGATTTCAAATAGCATATTTATTTACAAAAGAGAATAAAGTATTGTGAAAAGAAATCTTGCTGATTTCCATTTAAATCGCCGTCATTATCAACATTCGCTACAACTCAGTGAATTCCGTTTTTCGCGGCTTTGAAATAACAAAAGACGGCGGAGAAAAACACCAGCAATGTACTTTTCGCGTAAACGCAGAAATAACATAATCCCGGAAATCAAAATTCCAAGGAAAACAACGTGAAATGTAGCGTAAAATATTCCGTATGCTTTATGAATATTCATATTTTTTGCCGAAAGTTCTGCTGCCATCGAGTTGCTACAGAGTTGAAAAGATTATTGTTCGTGCTGGAGACTTTTGTACTATTGATCTGGGAAGAAATTCTTTTATTTGTGAACGTAAATGTTAAATATACCTTCATTTGAAACTCAAATAACGGATTCTGCACCAATATACACTATACTAGCTAGTTAGGAACATAGCGTGGCCATAGCACATTATTGTAGTGGAGCACTATTATTTACTTATAATTAAATTATACTAGACGAATTAGAGGGCGTGCATGTGGCAATTTATAGTTTCAAGTGAGATAAAAGAATTGTGACAGACCGAAAGATAAATGGTCGAAAATTGTAAATGGGCTGGAAGACTTACTTCCGGAAGTGTGTCAGTTAATTGGAGTATTTATACAGTTTTTGTATACATATTTCATTAACTCAAAAATGAATAAAACGTGGGTATCAAAGGCTTCCAACCAACAATGTTTAATTTGTTATATTCGTCAGTAATATATCATTTTTCTCTCCGCAATATACAGTGGATTCCGCTTATAGTAAACTTGATGAGACCAGGAATTTGGTTCACTATAAGCGAGCGTTCACTATAACGGAAGTATTTAGTATGTTAGTATTTTAGTTGAGATTTAGAGATAAGATATTCATAATAAGCACCATCACTATAAGTGGATTCCACTGTATATATATATATATATATATATATATATATATATATATATATATATATATATATATATATATATATATATATATATATATATATATATATATATATATATACAGGGTCTCCCTAAAATGCGTGGACATCGCTTAACCACAGATTCCTGGGTCGAAAATAAGACGATTTAACTAAACTTACCTATATGCAATTACGTTTCGTTTAGCTGGTATTCTGCTTCAAAGTTCTTTAAAAAAAAAGTTATTTTATCCATAACTACAGAACGCTTGGATCGATTTGGATAATATTCGGTACTGTACTTCTTACGGATGTAGGTCATCTTTTAAGGTGATATTAGTTATTATCAGTGGACCATTAGTGTACGAAACACGGGTAACCCGGCATAAATCAGTCAAAAACTTTTTAATGTTAAGGCCAATAACTTTCAAAAAAATAGTTTCAGAAAGAGACATTCAATAGTAATTTTTTTGTTGTTGATGTCTGTACTGATATCTGTTAAGGTTTAGGCAAAAAAAAAATATAATCTAAAGGGACCGCGCACTGCATTTCTTAAAAAAATGTCATCTAGCAGTCTGTTTTTTTAAGAAATAAATGACGATATGATATTTATTAGTGCAATTATTTAGATTTCCTTTGAATTTTTGCAAAATGGGCACCTCGTTCACCAGATTTAAATATTTGCGATTCCTTTTTATAAGGAAATCTAAATAATTGCACTAATAAATATCATATCGTCATTTATTTCTTAAAAAACAGACTGCTAGATGACATTTTTTTATGAAATGCAGTGCGCGGTCCCTCAGATTTTATTTTTTTGTGCCTAAACCTTAACAGATATCAGTACAGACAACAACAACAAAAAAATTACTATTGAATGTCTCTTTCTGAAACTATTTTTTTGAAAGTTATTGGCCTTAACATTAAAAAGTTTTTGACTGATTTATGGCGGGTTACCCGTGTTTCGTACACTAATGGTCCACTGATAATAACTAATATCACCTTAAAAGATGACCTACATCCGTAAGAAGTACAGTACCGAATATTATCCAAATCGATCCAAGCGTTCTGTAGTTATGGATAAAATAACTTTTTTTTAAAGAACTTTGAAGCAGAATACCAGCTAAACGAAACGTAATTGCATATAGGTAAGTTTAGTTAAATCGTCTTATTTTCGACCCAGGAATCTGTGGTTAAGCGATGTCCACGCATTTTAGGGACACCTGTATATATATATATATATATATATATATATATATATATATATATATATATATATATATATATATATATATACCGGGTGTTAATTAAAAAACTGGCCATAGGCGTTTAACATGTAAAATCAGTTTTTCCTCCTGCATTAGTTACCAAATTACTTTAGAGAAAAATACTTTAAATAAAAGTTGTAGAGAATTAAATTCTGCATCTAAGTGAGCAATCAGATTTAATTTTTGACATTTCCTAACTGAGCAAATCAAGTTTAAAATTTCATGAAAACACTTAAGATATAGGAATAGCCATGGAATTTAAACAAAATTAAAAACAATTGTATGACATTGTAACTGTCAAAAAAATTTGTGTTTCGTAATTTTCGTTCTATAACAGATATTTCTAAAAGTATGGAACAGTTTTCACATGAAGAAAAGCTTCAAGTAATAAAATGGTTCTATTCTGGACAAATTTATCTAAATATTCGTGATTGAATAATTTTTTTGACAGCAAATGTCATATAATTGTTTTTAATTTTGTTTAAATTCCATGGCTATTCCTATATATTATGTGTTTTCATGAAATTGTAAACTTGATTTTCTCAGTTATGAAATGTCAAAAATTAAATCTGATTGCTCACTTAGATGCAGAATTTAATTCTCTACAACTTTTATTTAAAGTATTTTTCTCTAAAGTAATTTGGTAACTAATGCAGGAGGAAAAACTGATTTTACATGTTAAACGCCTATGGCCAGTTTTTTAATTAACACCCGGTATATATATATATATATATATATATATATATATATATATATATATATATATATATATATAATAAAGTTTTATAACCTTATAAAACCTTAATTTCTAATAGTTATGTAACTAAATGAGATAGGACCTATGTTCAAATGACATGTTTCACTCAAAATGACCTCCCTAACATTGTGTTTTTACGCTCTTCATGAATCACCCTGTTTAAAACTCTAAATACGGCAATAAAGAAATATATTCCAAAATTCATAACGGCTGGTCTCAGTAATATTAATTTAACACCAAGGGTCAATTCAACATGGTATTTTACAAGAATATCGCCAAATCGAACTTCGTCAGGTAGTAATTTGAGTGGGGTATTTCAATTCAAGAATTGTATGCTTCAATGGATCACACAAATGTTAAAAGCTACCGGAATGAAAAATTTCCTGATCTTTTGTACAGGTAGAAAAAAAAACGGATACAAGAAATTAAAAGAGCACGTTTTAATTTAGCTAAATACAAACTCATTTATATTTATGTAAGCGGGACAGAAGCTTTTAGTAAGTTAATCATAAATTAAAGTAACATAAATTTTAATAAAAAATATAGGTACATAATATACTGCATCAGTTACTCTACTCGCATTTATTATTTCATTTACAATTACATATGTAATGTATGAGTACAATTTATATATGATATTTTCATTTCCGAAGTTCATCGTCAATATTATTAAAAAGAAGTAATACAGTAGTTTAAATGAAAGAAGTCCCATGAAGGTTATCTGTATCATATACGAATTAACGTATAGTTA
This sequence comes from Carabus problematicus, assembly GCA_963422195.1. Taxonomy (NCBI): domain Eukaryota; kingdom Metazoa; phylum Arthropoda; class Insecta; order Coleoptera; family Carabidae; genus Carabus; species Carabus problematicus. Next base: position 10,354,816 of record OY728585.1, on the reverse strand, counting down.
TATATCTATCTCTCTCATTTCAATTGTCAAATAGCACGCGCGACAAGGATGGATATAACGCGTTTGTCTTTAGAATGTCCGAACAATACTACGACAAGCAAAACAAAATGAGGCTCGTTGTACTCGATACTATTGCAATAACGTACGTTGATTTCTTATTCCCTACACTACTAGCTGTCGCATAGGCGAGTAACGTCATTTTGCTGCATTTTCTGTCAATTTGTCTTATTTACCACTAATTAACACCAGTATTATGCACTAACACAAACACAGTTATAATAAATAACTTTTATTGCAACCACTGATATTATATCATTATCTAAATCGTTGTTGTAATTCAAAATGTGAGACACAAATAATTAACGTAATGAACTGTCAAAACATCATATTTCTGTTGTTACCGGTGCTAAGCCGACTATTCACCGAAAACTTTATATCTGGTATATACTAATGCATGCATTGTTCTTCTTTTGTTTATATCTCCCCGTCATCTGCTAACCCCTCACCATCGGAAATTACAGTATCTTATATGCCCCATTAAAAATTAGATAAACGACGCTACTGAATATGAGAAAATGGGCGTGGTTAAAATCTAAACTCGTACTGTCCTTCAATGACCTTCAAGGGACTTCTTTCATTTAAACTACTGTAAGTCCGTATTATGAACTCGTCAATTTTAGTTAAGATCATGACGCGTTTTGAACTCTCGATCATTATCAAGTGATAAGTTGATAATGAACGAGAGTTCGAAATGCGTCGTGATCTAACCAAAATTGACGAGTTCATAATACGGGCATATTACTTCTTTTAAATAATACAATTTATATATGTACTTCTACTTTTGCTACCTCAGTAATGGGAAAGGCGTTATGTACATATGTAGGTATGTACTTCTAAAATATATATATATATATATATATATATATATATATATATATATATATATATATGTATATATATATATATATATATATATATATATATATATATAAGAAATAATTATTAAAAACAAGCTTTTATTAAATTGCAACAAAAAAGAAATACATAAAAGCGTGGGGCGCAAATATTCATATAAATTGGGCATTACAACATTTACATTTTATTTATATCTTTTTACTTTCTTATACATAGTATAAAGGAAGTATAGGAATCATGCCAAATTTCGATTGAGAGATTTTGATGGAAATATATGTTTTGAAGTGCCCTGAATACGTTTTGACTATTTTCGCAATGACGTCTGCGTGTGTGGAAGTGTGTCTGTATGTTCATTATCTTAAAAACGAACAAAGACAGGACAATGAAACTTCGTATTTAAAACTTTATTGATTATACGAAGAGCTGATTAGATTTCTAGCATAATCACACAGCCGGAAGAAAAAGTTTACTGAATATCAAAATTGAACATTGCGAATTATTGGAGAAAATAAAAGAGATATGGAAAAAGTTTTTAAATAAAAGTTATAAGAAACAATAATCTTAAGAAAAAATGTTCTATGCGTTTTTGTTTTATCTTTATCCAATTTTGAGTAAAATGTATTTATATATTGGCATGTATTTAAAATACGTATAATATATGCTATGAAAACAAAACAAAGACAAAATATTTACAGAAATACGCATTTGAAATGTCAAATATGTGCCAATTTAAATTGAGTATAAGAAAGTCGTGTGTTGACCACACCAGATTTTTCTTTTTAGTGCTATTTAATAAAAGCTTGTTTTTAAAAATTGTTATTTTATTTTAATCTTTTTAATCCTTATTAATAGTCTCAGGCTTAGTGGTGTATTAGTGTCTATAATTGTCAATGTTTTCAGCTTAGGCAACTAGAATACTTCCATGTAATCCACAAACTGGATTACTTTTTAGCTTAGACAACCAGACACACTTTCCTACATTCCGTGAACTATAAATGATTTTTTTACCTTTGCACGTTACAATTATTGTTTAAGAAAAAAAAAATTCATAAATATGCTACGCCTGTGTTCTAAGTTTCAAGTTAATTGGATATGTAGAAGTGAGTTATAATTAAATCCGAAAATTTCAGGCAGACAGATAGCAGACCGACAGCCTAACAAATAAAATTAAATTAATGCTTGTAAAAATATAAGATTTTATTCGTATACAGAATGCAGCAAGGTGACGGGCGATTTTGAAAGATCAGTAATTAAATAAAATATTTACCATTTATATCTTCGTAGTAACCACTGCCTCTGTGTACCATTTTATTTAATGTTTCACGCATGTTTGTCATTATGTGAAGTAGAATTCCTAAAGTACTTCCACCGGCGTATTTTGAGATAGATATAGTTAAGAAAAAACTACATCAATTGACGCTCTGGCAATATGCGAGTCGCGCCATGTTGTTAAAATTATCTGTTCTTATTCAAGTGAGAAAACCCTGTACATTTTGCCGAACTCGATTTAACACACAATATTTCCGGTTAATTTTGTCCGCTCGTAAACGATGTTCGGCGCATGACTCAGTATTGCGCACGGTGGTTGGTTCTGTCATAAAATTGAATTTTTCATACTTAATTTTAATTAAACAAGCGAATTTCCAAAAATTAACTAACAAATAATATCTAATAAATTAAATATTTATCAATTTTTAACGTACGCATTCGGATAACTTTCTGTATTCTATAATGGACCTTCGGCTTTAATGGACACTCCATCGCCTGAATTAGTCCGTTATATCAAGGTTTTACTGTAGTTAATTCATCATTTTTAAAAGTACATATATATTATGATATTGTCACTTCTTCAGCACCATAAAAATATATGGACCTATACAGGGCCGTCGCAGAGGTATGCGGCGCCCAAAGGCAAACTTACTAATGCCGCCTTTTTCCTGAGTATAATTTTATTTTGTCTGAGTTTTTTTTTTAGCTAATATTAATTTGACTGAGCTATTTTTGTAATTTTGTCAGGTGCCTGTGTCCCGTCCCAGTGGAGGCACTGGGCCAACATATGAACATACATACAGCATCGAACAGATTAATTGAAACAAAAAATAAAATTTATATAAACCTTATTATTATTATTATTATTATGAAATTAATAGTACATTATACACCAAGGGAGAGAAACCACTTATTTTTCCTGAGGTGTAGTTTGAAGCCCGAGGGCGAAGCCAGAGGGCTACAAATACATCGAGAGAAAAATGGTGGTCTCTCCCGAGGTGTATATACTATTTTTTCCACGTTCGGGAGTAGAAACACTTAATTTCATAAATAATGAATTATAATAAATCGGAACGAAATTGCAATATTTAGAAGCCTTTGGAAATGTTTCCATGCAACGCGTACCATGACAACACACATTTATTTACAAAAACCTTTGTTATAATAAAAACTCCCTTATGATAAGTGTTTTCGTCCCTAGGGAGTAAATGCTTCATTTCTGTCCCGCGTTTGACGCCATAGAAACCGACTTCTACTCCCGGACGTGTAAAAATTATATTATTTTATATATAACATTTAATATCTAAATCTTTGTTTGAGGCCAAGGCATGAGCGTCCGCAAAAATTTGACCAGGGGAAGGCGAAAAAAATTTCAGGTGAAGGCCAAAGAAATTTTTCCAGAGATTTTGAAATGTACATATGATAAAAAGATAAAAAAATTAACGTATCATATAAATACGTAGTTAATAATAGTAAAATCGTAATATTTGCCCGGCGATCAAGACAAATATTTGAAAAAAAACTCATTCTAATTAGTTAATTTCTTATATACGAGTACCATCTTCCATCGTTCAATAAACTTCATTATTTTTTATCCCATATTTCATAGAATTTGGGCCATTAAAACATGTAATAAATCAAATAGAAAAATATCTAGTAAAAACTCCGACACACCAACGCCTTTTCATAGACAAAGTTTGAAATAATACGACAAATATTAATGTTGAAATAATAAGTTCCTTTAAAATAACAGACTAAAATCGTATTCGTTCCAATTCCAATTCCATGCGAATTTTCGCAGACGCTTACAAAAATCGTTAAAGATTTTACTTGACAAATTGTTCGCATGTGACGGACGAAGAAAACTACTGAAGCTAGATGGATGAGAGCGTAAAGACTGCAGGTCAAAGTTCACGTCTATAGCCCTCGAAGTGCCTTAACATGGATCGCCAAATGCGGTCACTTACGATAAATAGTTCTAGCAAAATGGAACAATGCTATATCATGATAAATGACTACCATTTACTATATGTTATCTTGCACAAATTGTTGTATAATCGTCCGTTAAATATTAATGCCAACAGATCAAAATCAAGACTAATATGTTATACATATAGCGTAACGGGATACGGGCTAAATGGACTGGGTAGTGTGGCTTATAAGTAAAAACATAACATAAATATAAACAAAATAAAACAATGTCGAAAGCAAGCGCAAATAAAAATTCATATGTATATATTGCTACGAATTTATAGGTAACTTATTTCACACAGAATCGGTAGATATACGACAATACAAAACAAATGAGACAATAGTCTACTTACAGCCGTTCATCACTGAAGTTACAGTTTACCAAAAAAGCGATGTTTATTCGAACAAATCTTAAATAAAAAAGTGATGTATTCATAGTTCATCACCCCCATTTCGAGTGTACTTAACGCTTCGTCATTGGTGAACATTCGCCTGACCAGGCAGAAGGAATTCCAAACATTACTACATGACAAAAAAAGATAAACTCCCGTCAGGGTCTGAGCTGCCTGAACCCAGCAAATGCTCACCACCCAACCTTGGAATGTACCGAGATGTTTCAGCGACTGCTATTTTATATCAATCCTAGAAGTCGGTTTCTATGGCGTCAAACGCGGGACAGAAATGAAGCATTTACTCCCTAGGAACGAAAACACTTTTCATAAGGGAGTTTTTATTATAACAAAGGTTTTTGTAAATAAATGTGTGTTGTCATGGTACGCGTTGCATGGAAACATTTCCAAAGGCTTCTAAATATTGCAATTTTGTTCCGATTTATTATAATTCATTATTTATGAAATTAAGTGTTTCTACTCCCGGACGTGGAAAAAATAGTATATACACCTCGGGAGAGACCACCATTTTTCCCTCGATGTATTTGTAGCCCTCTGGCTTCGCCCTCGGGCTTCAAACTACACCTCAGGAAAAATAAGTGGTTTCTCTCCCTTGGTGTATATGTACTATTACAATGCTATTATATATTATTATTTATATTGCATTTAATATTTGACAGTGCAAAACATGTTCGTATTTTTTTTGTATTGATATTAATGTATTTCATATATAGAAGATATTTGGAATTGATTCCTGGAGGATTAACGTAGCATGCTATTAACAGATGATTATTCCAAATTATGCTAGGTAGAAAATGGGAAAAAAAGACATGTGTTCAGAAATTTTTATTTACATTGCTGTTTATTTCCACATAACTGCACGAAATAATAAAACACAACCTGAATCAATTGTTGTTATTACGGTAAATATTAATATCATAACAAAAACAAATATATCTCATAAAAGATATGTTTGTTTTTGGAATTATAAAATTCCAAAAAAATCTCTGTTCACACTATACATACATACAAGTATAGTGTATTTCACTTTTATATTCCTGACTAATTTACTTATAATAATTAGTTTATTGGGGGTGCTATATCCTAACAATAAAAATTCTTTGAAATATTTCAATAGATAATTAGCCCCAAATAAAATTGTAACTCCGTTCACTACTGATCTCAAGAATGTTTATTTTAGTTACTCCACCAACAACATGACCAAATTTAAATATTTTCCTTGATAACTGACACCCTCAATCATTCTCGTCAATTGATCCTCAAATTCACCCTTAATAACTGCCAGGGGCGCCATTGGGATTTGGAAACAAGGAGAGCGCAATTGGGCGCATTTTTGATAAATTAAAATGCATTATTAAATACATGTAGAAGTTTATTAATTACAATAATGTGCATATTGCTATGACATATAAATGGACTTAACAAAAATAATAATAATTTTTAATTTTATTCGTTACTAGGTATTATTAATAAATATTATTAATAATATTATTAACACATTTCTTTTTTTTTGTTATTTTAGTAAGTTCGTTTATAAGATCATCTACATTCAGTAGATTTGCTTCATTATTTTCAATAGATATAAGTATATAACCATTGAGCTTAGTCTTTGTTGTGAAATTGTGGCTCTAATATAATTTTTTAATCTTTTTAGAACGCTAAAGGAACTTTCACATGAGCACGGAGTTGTTAGTATATTATCCGCAATTTTTACTAACACATATAAATTTGGCAATATTTTTTTGTCTGTACCTTGATAAAGGTAGGCATGTTAGAAGGCTTGGGATAAAAATTCGATATATAATTTTTAGCTACAATGCATTGGTATTGAATATCTGGCAAATTATAACGTTTAATTAAAGGAATTAAACAATTATAATTTAGAAATGAATCCAAGACAGGATTTAAAGCATGAATTGCTTGATAATACACATATGACAGTTTTCATTTGAAAATGGTTTTTTAAGTCCAAATAATAAATGAAGAGTTATTTAGCATACCTTCGTTATTATCGATTTCTTTCATGTTTTTCGACGTTTAAAATAAATTTCGTATATCAGTCATGGTGAACTATATTGTGCATACGGCTGACATAAAATTTATTTTTGTTCACGAAACTCGCAGGTTAGCGGTATAGCGAGCTTTGAGCATTGAAATTACAGCGAAAATACAAGACCGTTGGACTACATAAACTATAACTATATACCATAAGACTAAAAAATTGTATGACAAAACATATCTTAATTATTTTATAACCAAGGGCCGCAAAATTCAAAGAAGGGGCGCGCGCTCCCTAAAATAGCCTAACGACGCCCTTGATAACATAGTCTGCATATGCTAATGCTGGCACAACGAAATCACTTATCTTTAAACCTTCCTTTTTACACTCTAAAGCCAGTGTCAGACAGTAATTCTTTCCATCATTTTATATTGACACTGTTCATATAATGACGTCACCATCCCTGCGTTTGAAGTCAACTGCGGAGACACCATGTCACACGGACGCTTTTTCCATCAGTTTGTATGTTGAGTTTGAAGTTTAAAAATGAACAAGAGGAGGATAGTATTGAAGTTATCTTTAATTGCATTGACCCGCATCAAATTAAAGAAAAATAGAAATATGCGTAAACGTTATGGCAACGTCAGTGGCTAGCCAGAAGAAACGATGGAAGAGAAATGTTAAAAGTGCTACAAAATAAGTTGAGGTTAGCTACCACTTGTATGTCTCTTGTCAATAGAGTGAGATGAAGCGAGACGCTTCAGCCAATCAGAAGCTAAACGCATCACTCTGAATGATGGAAATAGAGCTGGTCCTAAATAGAGCAGACTGACAAAACCATGCCGTGTGACATCAGTCATTCACAGTGATCAGTCTAAACACTAACCGTTTGACACTAGCTTTACACTCGTCGTAATAATACATCCATATGTATAAATTAGCCCGTAGTCAATAGTGAACCATCTACTAAAACTACCATCCACACGAACGGCTGCTTAATATATTTCAAATATAAAATTTTTATCATAATACAATTGCAATCACTATCTTATATTATTTTCAGAAATTCTCCCAGCATCAACAGTATTTATTCACATACGTCACGTTGCAAATGTTTAGCTGAAAATATATTCCGATTCACGAAAATGTGACAAATATCTGCGGACCACGAAACTGTACGGGATGAAATGATTATGAATAAAACAGATCCAATGGACTAAAAACAAAAGATTACATAACTGACGACAATATGAAGATAACATAAAAGTCTGAATAGAAAAAATAGATAAAATATCAAATAATTTTTTTTCTTGAAGGGGAGTGCGTTCCTCCACTTTTATTCCAGGCATTTAAAAAATCGCAAGTGTGAAATTGCTTGAAATAATCGATATCATTCTAAAACCATTCTTCCTTCAATTACTTCTTAAATTGAGTTTAGATTTGAATTTTAAAATGTTATATTTGAGTTACCCGATGACGTTTAACTCGCGTCACGAACGTTGATTCGAAGTTTGTGAATGATGAAGTTTGATATGATTTTGCAATAATTATAAACTCCCATTTCTTTTCCTAGTATGTTTATTATCGTTCACTTTAAATTGCTTTACATAAGCATGCTTACATTCACCGCATATTTCCATTATCTCTACTTGAATGTTCTATACTGGAGTTCTTTACTCCTATCTGAAGGCATCTTGTCTACACCTAGGTGTTCCTGCTAGGTAGGCAATTTACGAATATTGCCCGACTTGAACAAAATTTGGGAAAGCCGGCGTAAATCCAGTGACTTCATGACCAGCCGTACATAGGGCATATTGGGCCTTAAGCCTGGTTCGCACTAGGCTAGTGATTTAGTCGAGTAGCAAATAATTTAGTAACTGAAACGACTAGTACTGACCAAAAAGTGTTCGCATTAAGCCAGTCGTCACTCGTGTAGAGTTGTGTACTAGGTTAGAAAAAATGAAAAGGCTGCAACGCAACAAAACAAATAATTTAATAAAGCTTATTGCAATCGCTATTTTGGAAGAGCTGGAATAAGAAATTAGTGAGATGAAAGAAAAGAAACTATGAATACGAAATTGGATTCATAGAAGAAATGAACTGGGGGCTACGAATTCTCTTCTCAATGAAATTGCATTTGAAGATCCCAAAGAATACTTTGCAGCTTGGAGAATGACGGAAAGTTTAGACGTTTAGACTAAAGAACTGGACTAAAAACAACAAGTTCGGACTTGTTTAGTTGATAGTTTAGTACACAGTACCGTGTGGTGGGGGGTGCTACTCGTTACTCGCTACTCGAAAAGATAGAAATAAATGGATTGACTCGGCTAAATCATTTAATAAACTACTCGACTAAATTTTCGTAGTTCACACACGTTTAGTTACTAAATAACTCGCTACTCGACTAAATCACTAGCCTAGTGCGAACTAGGCTTTAGGGAGATTGAAACAATAATAGTCTTGATGGTTCTATTCGTTCTCTCAGTGGGATTAGCGAAAGGATAGAAGTTAGCAGTAAACTGTAGTTACAGGATGTAGGATGTTAGTCACCTCCGATTCTCCAGGAGCTCATGGCGATGACCATGCAACGTCCACTAACAGCGCAACAACCAAAGCCAATCCAAGAGTTATAGCCAAAGAAAAGGACGGGGCCAAGCGTAATCCTGGCCCCCGACCAGCCCCAACCACCGAAGAACCCAGCAACGATCCAATGCCCTTCTACTGTGAAAAATGCGGCAAGGGATACAAGCTGAAGTCCTCACTAGCTAGACATGCCAAGGAATGCGGAACTCGAGACCGCTCAAAATGTCTGTACTGTAACGTCACATTACCAACGTTTGCTGCCGTGAAATATCGAAAGGCGTTGGAAGAGAATTTTGCTGCCCCCGAACCAGTCCTGATGGCCCGAATCGCTGCGACCGAGGCCACCAGTAAGGCCGGAGACCCTAAGTTGAAAGAAATGGAGCAGGTGACCGGCCTGATCGCCCACATGGTCAGGTACCGGATGGAAAAACCGGAGTACCAAACAATTCTTGGAAATTGCGATCCAGGAAAGGAAGGCGAAAGCACTCGAACTCTTTAAACTAAGAGTTCTCTCTTCCAAACCTATCGTCGCCCCAAGCACAACACAGGCCAGACCAACCCGGCCCAATATTCCGACCTCCCCACGCCCCACCTGTACTTCGTCGTCATCATCGCATCCTGTCCCATTGACATCACGCGTGATGACTATTCGCACTACAGACACCCTTGATGCTACACATCCTCTGTCAGCATCCAAACGGAAGGCTTCAATGTCACCCGTGACGGTAATAACTAAGAAGACACGACCCAGGACCTAGTCCGCAGCTTGCCTTTCGGAAAAGGCAAATCCCCCTGTGGAAGATGTGCCACCAGCTCCACCCCACTCCGATGCTGGTATTTCCAGCAAAAGGAAGCGGGCCGAGGGCTCTCCTTCGGGCACCCCTCACCACAGCGCCAACGTCCGAGCAACAAATGACCGATCAGAAGACAACTTCATCACCACCACCCCCGGAAAGGACCCGCAGTACATGCGTACTGAATATATCAACCGCAGACGAAGGGATCCGAACCAGCCATGCCCATCCAACCTACGGGACCGACGTAGATTTATTTCGAGAACTCACCCGCCTAAGGAGGACATCGGACCCAGCGACGAAGCTGATCATTGATTTAGCATTCCAGGCCGACATCGCCGACCTGGACCATGCATTCCAGACTTGGAGCTACAACCTGACGGAATTACCATCAGCCAAGTGAAAGGATACCCCCACCAAATGCTGTGCGCCTTATACAACATCATCCTGTACCGGCGGTTCACGCCCACATTCTGCAAGGAATCCAGAACAATTCTAATAGAGAAGGACGGCGACAGATCCGACCTGGTCAACTGGAGGTCAATCACCATCGGCTCTGCGGTGCAGCGCTTGCTCCACCGCATACTTTCCCGACGTCTGATGACAGCAGTAGATCTCCATCCACTACAACGAGGGTTCCGGGATGTAGATGGCACCTTTGCTACTATGTCAAGGCCTGATGGGCCTCGGGGAAAGCATATAACGTGGTATCCCTAGATGTCCGGAAAGCATTCGACATGGTGTCACATCACTCCATCCACCGGGCCCTTCAGAGGAAGGGAGTCGACCCTGGACTCACCGAGTATGTCATGTCAACACTGAATGCTCACACGCACCAGGCGGTAGCCCTACACCAGGGACGCGTATCGCTGCAGTTGGTTTTGCAGACGACCTGGTCTTGATTGAGGATAAAGATACGGCTATGGCTTTGTCTTTGGCAAGCTGTAGCCGTTTTCTAACCGCTCGTAGACTGACCTTGAACCAGACGAAATCAGTAGCGATTTCAGCTGATACTGTAAAAGGGATATCTGTCCCTCGAACACAACCGATTTTCAACATCCAAGGTCACCCCATTGTTACCATCGCAGACCTCCAGACCTTTCGATATCTTGGTCACCATGTCAGCGCCGCTGAGAGCGTCAAGCCAACCCTGTTTCGTCTGATCAGGTGGCTGAGCAATGTCGAACGCGCGCCGCTGAAGCCAAACCAGAAACTCACCATCCTGAAGACCTATCTAATTCCAATACTGTACTACGGCTTCCAAGTATCGACTGTGACCGCTCAGCTTTTGGCCGAGTCAGACATGCTGATCTGGCGATCAGCCAAGAAGATTCTCCACTAAGCGGTCACACCGGGAACCAGCTTCTACATGCCACACTTCGTGACGGTGGATTGGGGATCACCTAACTTCGAATGAAGATCCCCACACTCCTGGAAACACGCCCGGCGTCGCTGTTCGCCAGCGATCCAATCAGCGACTCGTTAAAAGAAGCCGAGCCTACCGCGTCGTTCGCCAACAGAGTGGCCCGCCTAGCATTAAAGGGCCCGCCTGATGCCTACTGGCGAGAGTAAATAACATCTAGACCTTTCAGCGCCGGTCTTGAGGCGGTAGCACAGGACAAAGCCAACAGAACTTGGCAAACGGACCTACAACCAACCCCCCCCCCCCCCCCGGATGGACCGGCCAGGATTACGTGAGAGCCGTGCAGCTAAGGACCAATAACCTCCCTTGCAGAGGACTCCCCAGCAACCCCACAGAGCAGAGAATGTGCCGAGCCGGGTGCGAAAAGGTTGAGTTACTATCCCATATCCTGCAAGGCTGCACGATTACCCACTATGAACGGATCAAACGCCATAATGAAATTGTCAATAAGATCGCGAAGCACGCCCGGACGACCCACTGGACATGCGAAATCGAACCAAGGGTGTACCAAATCTTTAAACCGGACCTTGCCGTACACGTGGACCTGACTACCATCGTGATCTGCGACGTTCAAGTAAGCTGGGAAGGCACCCGCCCCCTGGCCAACTCTTGGACCCACAAGCTTATGGTCTACGAAAACCCTAAGTTCCGGGAAGCAGCCAGCAGCCGCTGGCCAGGTAAAACCATTACTATCACGCCCTTAGTTCTAGAAGCCCGCGGCATTTGGCCAACCACAGAGGCACTCCAGATTCCATCAAGACTAAAGGAATCATGCGTCCATTTATGTGTAAAATGGGGAGGAACCATACACCGGATCTTTATGGCCTCCGTTTGAAGGAGGCGACCACCGGACCGGCCAAGGACCGTGGAGCATCAACTTTTGGATCGTTGCCCACCTGCCCAAACATAGAATGAAATATACTTGACCCACTTTGAAGCTCTATGAGCATTTTGTACCCGTGCATTATTTCTCATTATTGTTTCGCTTTGAGTTCTGTATATTATGTTGTATGTATCGACAGGTTCTCCATGTAAAACCCACTAACAGGGTTCCACCTTTGTTAACAAGCATTTTTTTGTAACAATAATTGTATTGTGCTTATTCAGAAAATAAATGTTTTTAATAGCCAAATGCCTCGTCATCTAATTAGTGACCCGCATGAATGGATTAGCGAGATTCCCACTGCCTCTATCTACTATCTAACGAAACCACTGCCAAGGGAACGGGCTTGGAAAAATTAGCGGGGAAAGAAGACCCTGTTGAGCTTGACTCTAGTCTGGCACTGTAAGGAGACATGAGAGGTGTAGCATAAGTAATTCGCCAATTAGAATTAAAAAGTTAACTCGAATATAAATGTAAGTAGTGTATTTTCAATATACCGAGTGGTGACCGCGACACCGGAATGCAGGACTTTAACATGCTAAATCATATTTTTATAATTTGCTGCTTCCCTTATTATTTTATAGAAAAAAGCTTCAAATAAATGTTGTAGATCATAAAATTCTACATTAAAAGCGATCAACAGAATTAATTTTGCATGCTTCATAACGGCAGAAATTTAATTCAAACTTAATAAACTTAGCATAGAGGTAATGAAGTCGCTAGGATGTTCTAAAGGCGCGATAAGTGACAACCAATGCAATTTTCATAATTTTTTTTAATTGTTTAGTTGTTACATCACTTGTCTATCGAACAAAGGTAAACTGATTATTCCTTAAGTTTTATTTAAATACCATAAATTAATACCTATTTTTCTTAAAAATTTGATTGTGTAACCCATCAAAATTTTTATACTACCGGAAGTAAAAAGTCTTTCTGATTCCAAAAATTTAGTCAAAATGGTATGTTGATATTTAAAACATTTAAGTTGCACAGCGTAACACATGCGCGTAATGGCTTAAGAGAATTTCAAGGTCACAGAAATTTTATCATGTAACTTTTGTCTGAAACATTTTTGTCTAAATTCAATAATAATAAAAATAAAGCCATGTTGCATTACTTTCTCTACAGCCTGTATATATAATGTACTTTTTAACATATGTCTGTATTTATGTTGTTTGAATATAGCGACCTACGGTTATAGCGACCGAATTTCATTGGTCCCTTCAACGTCGTTATAAGCGATATCTACTGTATATAGTTCTGGTTCTGTATCGTTCTTGCAAAATATGATTAGTGCATGTTCACTCTAGTTTTCAATTCTAAGTTTGGCATTTGACCGATATTTGTTCAGAATTTTTTTAATACTCTGACATATACTCATTTCATTTGAAGAAAAAACGAAACAGATATCCTGGCTATTACTGGATACACTAATAGCTATGACATAACAGCTTTTTTCATTTTACCAGTCCCGATAAAGAGGGCAGAAACAATAAAAAACAACAAGTGTCATCGAGCTGGCCTATAAGCTCATTTATCACATTCAGCTGATACACGTGAGACTTGCTGATTGAGCGTACTGATATAACACGTGTAGATGTCACATTGACATCAATCAATCATTGCTGGGATATGTGCATTTCTGTAAATTAACCAAATTTACTAATTGCACTTACAAAACTTGTTATTTTATTACTGGAATTCCGACCGATTTGTTTATTAAAAGAAATCGATCAAACCAATATAACTGTTTTCTTTCCAATGTACTCCGTTTTAAAATATCAATTATGTTGTCTTGTCTGATAACTGTATACTAATCTCTTATGTTATCTTAAATTTTATTCGTATATAATTGATGTCAAATTCAGTTGCACTATAGATGAAATGTGAGTTGTAGGTACCTAAATATATTTTGTACAAATTTGCCATACATATAATTTTAAATGCACGGACGCACAAGTTGCAAGAATAATTTTAATTAAATTTGCCAAATAATGATTTGGATTACATACATATATTGATATTTCAACATTTTATCGCTAAAATAAACATTTTGTAATCCTAGTAACCGAAATTACCCGATATCCCTCGAATAATAGACGGTCAGACAAACTTCGGTGCTTTAAAATGGACAGTAGAGACAAAATCGCAGTTTTATGAAAATTACATAATTACGGACACTCGATAGTCATGAAAACATTATTATATGTTATTTAATAGATGCTATTTTTCATTTCACAAAAACAAAGTAGAAAATTTTAATTTACAAACAAATTACTACCATCGTGTACTCAACTTGGTTATTTTGTTTGCAATGGAACTAATTATGTGTAGTAAGTATGTCTATTATATACTCGAATAAAAAATATAGTTTTGTTGCATCAGCACAAAATATTTAAGCATGCAGAGTATCAGACCCCAAGCAAATAAAAGGCGATTTTTTACGAACAAAGTTATAATGTGCATTTTCAGCACAATGCAAATCTAGGTTACTCGAACTGTAATCTGCATAAAGGCGTTATGCTAGAAAACTACATATATTCGTAATGATGTCACACAACTAACTAAATCTCACTAAAAAAACTACTGCTACTAATTTTGAATAATAAATTTCATATTTTTATCCAAAGTCATTCACATATGTTCTTCGTATTAATCGAAATAACTATGAAAGTATTTTTCTTAGTATTTTGGACAATTATGATACGGTACTGCAGTTATAGTCTGTTTTGATAATTGTATTATATTTGTCTATATTGCTGAATTTATTTCGTATTTATAATATCATATATCCTATTATAAATAATTTTAAAGTGTTTATGTGATTTATATATATATATATATATATATATATATATATATATATATATACAGTAAACTTCGCTTATAACGAACCTCAAGGGACCGACGAAAATAGTTCGCTATAAGCGAAGTTCGTAATAAACGATAAACATCAAAAATTCATAATTTTTTTTAATTCATAGGTACATGTTTCAAGTAGATATATAATATGAACTCTTTTGCAAAACTAGACAAATCCAGATTTGTTCAAAATTGAGTTAGATATAGCTTTGTAATACATATACTTACATATGTTTTTATGAATCTTATTTAAAAAAAATCGTTTATTTTACTTTTGTTTATATTTGTTATTATTTTATATGATTTTTATTTATTTAAAGTAAGAGCTTTTACGTGTTTTCTTCAAAATTGCGTAACTCATAATTGTACTTCTTTAACACATTAAATACAGTGAACAGGGGCGGGCAAGCCATGTGGGGCATGCTGAAATTTTTACATGGGCCGCTCCAATCGCGGGAAAGTCCGATAATTTTTTTTCATACAATTAATCACATATACACAAGTACCGTAAGAACTGTTACGGTGACCCTACATATGCGGAATTGAAAGATTTCGAAGAATTCCCTGATTATTTGGTAAAATGCCGTTTTAAGTTCGTTATAAGCGAAAACTTTTGCGATTATAATACAAATTAAGGTTCGTTATACCCGAAAGTTCGTTATAAACGGGTTCGTTATTTGCGAAAAAAATAACACACGTTTAATGATACTTTAGTTCGTACCTTATAGATTGGTTCGTTATAACCGAAAATTCGTTATAAGCGGGTTCGTTATAAGCGAAGTTTACTGTATATATATATATATATATATATATATATATATATATATATATATATATATATATATATATATATATATACAGGGTGACCCATCTGTGAATGCTCACCATTGGAATCTCCGAAACTATAAGAGATACAAGATCGGTTAAATTAGACAAAAGTTGCGTATTTATGGGCCGATGTTGATGGCGACTTTGTATTTTGAAAATATTGCATGGCTCACTAGATAATGACAAAAGTGTGATTTTCTCGAATTTTTATTTTACTTTATAAGTCAGAAGGTATTGGAAATATTAAAAAAAGCTTCAAATAAATATTTTAGTATAGCTAATAAGCCTTTTGATGAATCATATGAAATTTTTTTTTACTAGATATTGCCGTAGTTACAGCCTGCAACTTTAATTTTTTAAATAGGAACCATAGTTAATTTTAATCCAGTTCAAAAGTGCTATTTTTTCTCTTTATAGTGATGTATTTGTTTACCTAAATATCTTTTTTAGTTTCGAAGAAAAACTAAAAAGTAAAATAAAATGAATGATTTTTGTAGCGTGCCATGAAAATTTGGTATAAAACAACTGCAACTAAATATGTTATGTGCGTGCAAAACAATTGAAATTCAACAACATTTGATAAACGAAACAAAAGTCGTTGCGTAAACTGAAAGCTAGTAGACAGATTCTCATATGAAACCCATACCTACATAAATTATTTTTTGTCTCTAATCTTTTGTTTACCAAATATTATTGAATTTCAATTGTTTTGCACGTACATAACATATTTAGTTCAGTTGTTTTATACCAAATTTTCATGGCACATTACAAAAATCATTAATTTTATCTTACTTTTTAGTTTTTCTTCTTTATTTCTCATTACTTTATTTCTCAATTGTTTTATGAGTCATCAAAGGAGCAACAATATCCATCAACTAACAATGACCAGTGTCGAATAACTTTTAATAGTTGATCATAAAGAGGAAATTGTGAACGAGTGCGTTGACGATAAAACAAAACAGCAAAATAAAAATAGAATTGCAATCCCAGGTTAGTGGCGACGGCATCTATCATGTCACTATGATGAACGTAAAAAATACGTGAGGCAGATTTTGAAAACAGTCGTGCATCGCGCAAAACTCTATTTCATCTTTCCAGTGGGACAAATACGCTACGAACAAGGCTACCGTTTTCCGGTTAACCCCATTTCCGGGATTGAAGCGGTGTGATGAAATGGATGTAGAATAATCTTGTCTACATCCTTCCCCGACACACGAGACCGGTCCAACCGGCCTCTCAAATATCTAGATTGCTTTCCTCTTTCCATATCACAACGCAAAATTAGATAACGCGTCACGCTAATATTTGTCTCCGACTGGTGGTTGTAAAGAAACGTGAAATATTTATTATTCTCTTATAAAAAATATATATACAGTGAATTTCGCTTATAACGAACCCGCTTACTGCGAACTTTCGCTTATAACGAACCAATCTGTAAAGTACGAACTAAAGTATCATTAAACGTGTGTTATTTTTTTCGCATATAACGAACCCGTTTATAACGAACTTTCGGGTATAACGAACCTTAATTTTTGTAATAATCGCAAAAGTTTTCGGTTATAACGAACTTCAAACGGCATTTTACCAAATAATCAGGGGATTCCTCGAAATCTTTCAACTCCGCATATGTAGGGTCGCCGTAACAGTTTTTGGGGTTCTTGTGTATATGTGATTAATTGTATGAAAAAAATTATCGGACCTTTCCGCGATTGGAACGGATCATGCGGAAATTTCAGCATGCTCCACATGTCCTGTCCGCCCCTGTTCACTGTATTTAATGTGTTAAAGAAGTACAATTATGAGTTACGCAATTTCGAAGACAACATGTAAAGCTCTAACTTTAAATATATAAAAATAATATAAAATAATAATAAGTATAAACAAAAGTAAAATAAACGATTTTTTCAAATAAGCTTCATAAAAAGTATTGTTAGTGTACAATGTATATGTATTACAAAACAATATCTAACTCAATTTTGAACAAATCTGGATTTGTCTAGTTTTGCAAAACAGTTCTTCATATTATGTACCTACTTGAAACATGTACCTATGCATTCATAAAAAAAATGAATTTCTGATGTTTATCGTTTATTACGAACTTCGCTTATAGCGAACTATTTTTGTCGGTCCCTTGAGGTTCGTTATAAGCGAAGTTCACTGTATTATATATTAAAAAATAAACATTTATTTTAACCAAAGGAAAATTCCATAGGATATTTTATAATAATAAAGAATAATTCAATTAATTATATAATATATTATATATAAATAGATACTTTGTTTATTTTCACGTGCTTTATTTTATTCGAAAGCTACATGTTTCGTCGGCATTGCGACATCATCAGGCAATAACAAAAACAACAAAGAAGCATTTTTTATAAACAACAAAACAATATTATACATATACTAAACCTACTATAACAAAAAATTAATAAATAAAATAAAAAATTAAAAATAGTTATAAATACAAATCAAATCAAATAATAATACAATAAAATTTATAATAAACAATTAAATAAAATAGAATTTTTAATTTCTAGTTGTTCATTAATTAAATTAAATTTTTTTAAATGTTTAAAAATTTCAATTGCTTCTAGAATATCTAATTTAAAACCTTTTTCACAAAAATGTAAAATTTTTAAACAATTAATATTATTTACGAAATGGTTATTAGCTATTAAATGTTTCGCGAAAGTGGAATTATATTTATTATTTTTAAAAGAAAATAAATGTTCGTTAAATCGAATATTAAAATTTCGCCCTGTCTGGCCAATATATATTTCTTTGCAGCTGCAAGTTAATAAATACACCCCTGATTTATTTAAATTTTCAATTTTGTCTTTCTGATTAAATATTATATCTTTTAATTTTGATGTTGATTTTAAAGAAATATTTAAACCATTTTTACGTAATAAATGAAAATACTATTTTATATTTAAAGAATAATTATTCTAAATTTATTAATTGAAATTAAGTTATGTAAAAAAAAAAAAAACTATTTCACTGTATACGTTAGTAGCTGGTGCAGAAATCAATTTACTTTATTTTATTCTTATAATAAATTTATTCTTGCCTAACCGGCCTAGAATCTACATGTTATATTTACATTTAACTTATTATGGTGTATGACGCTATATAATTCTAAATATTCCCTTTATTTCAACCCTGTCTTTTCTTTACGATCATCCTCATCTATTTCTCCCCTGTTTCTTGGTCATCTAATAATATATTTTCGTCCCTTTTCTCCTCTTCTGCTCCCCTACACCGTAGTCTCATATGTTATTGTTTCCTCCTCCCTCCCGCACAGTCTACATCGTCTTTCATCTATGGTCAGCCAATATTTATTGTTTATTACTTCATTACCACATCTGAATCTTGCGATCAGCTTTACCCTACTATTTCCCTTATCGTATGCTAAGTAGCGTGGGATATTAGTGGTCTTTAATGCTTTATAACGTCCGTTATATCTTCCTTTTTGTATTCTGTTGTGCTGCTCTTGTTTTTGTTGTTCCCAATCTCTTTGTGCTATGCTTGTTGTTATGTTTAACCCATTGTTTCTTCTTCTTTCTACCTGTCACTTTTTCTTAAAATGGGAAACGAACGCTGTGCGCGTAGAATTGCTCAAGTCAGTACAGAGTGAATGTGGTGTTCGCGCACGTTCGTGCGCACACGAACGCTATCCATCGCTTGTCGGTTTCTTCGAAAACATCAAAGAACCTGTGCTCAGTCTGGACGGGGTTTAGTCGGTTCAGTTCTTGTGCGCGCACAAATCATGTAGACTGCACCTAGACTATATTAATTGCTGTACATTTTTTAATGTGTCTGATGAATGAATGTGAATTGATAGCAAATATTTTTATAAATAATTTAATTTAATTATTTATATAATTTAACTTTAAAAATTGTAGATTATACGTATCATTTAAACACCTTTTAATTATTTTTAAATGTATGCATTTATTTAAATAAAGCAATTACAATGATTCCAATAATGTAACATCTAGGGATTACTATGTATGCAGCATTTGCCAAAGCAACGTTATTTTTCGCCATTTTATACACTACTAATGTGCGCGCACAACTTACACACACAGCTGGAGCGGGGTTTTACCCGCACGAACAAGAAAGTTGTGTGTACCAAAATTTTGACACGCACGAACGCTCGTGCGGGTGAATCTTTCGTACGCGCACGAATGCTCTAGTCAGTACGGAGCTTAGGAGCAAAACGTTAAAGTTTAGATTAATAAATGCACTATAAATCCCTTAAATTTTAAGATTTAAGAGAAGGCACGAAATTTAGATTTATATATATATATATATATATATATATATATATATATATATATATATATATATATATATATATATATATATATACCGTGTGTCTCATGACGATCTACACATAGGAACGTTGCATACGCTCTTGATCGTGAAATATTAATTTGATCGTTTTAGTTTTTTACAATCTAGACAGTATAATTGTTAATATTATGCTTACTATTTTATTTCCTTTGATATCCTAACACAATTTTGCAACATATCCGATGTAATAGTACATTTTCAAGGAATTTAAACGTCGAGTTGACATTGCAATTTGAAAAAAAAATAACAAAAACAGTCAGATTAATATTTTGATTTTAAAAATCAAATGAATGCGCAACGTTCCTATGTGTAGTTTTCATAGCATATATGATATTTTAAATACATGCCAATATATAAATACGTTTTACTCAAAATTGGATAAAGATAAAAAAAATGTATAGAACATTTTTTCTTAAAATTATTGTTTCCTATAACTTTTATTTCAAAACTTTTTCCATATCTCTTTTAATTTCTTTAATAATTTGCAATGTTCGATTTTGATGTTCAGTAAACTTTTTCTTCCGGTTGTGTGATTATGCTAAAAATCGAATCAGCTCTTCGTATAATCGATAAACTTTTAAATACGAAGTTTCATTGTCCTGTCTTTGCTCGTTTTAAAGATAATGAACATACAGACACACATCCACACACACAGACGTCATTGCGAAAATAATCAGGGGACCTCAAAGCTTGTATTTCCATCAAAAATTTGTCATGATTCCTATACTTCCTTTATACTATGTATAATAAATTCAAAATAGGAAAATATTTTATCCGGATGGGTTGGAATGAATGACTGCAAGTTCTAGTTGTAAAGAACTAAAAACTTTTTGACTTAGTTTAAAATATTTTCCTACTTCGAATGATTTCAAATTTTGACTAAATAATCATCAACAATGAGTATAAGAAAGTAAAAAGTAACATATTGAGAATATAGAAGATTTGACGTATATACTCTCCAATTTGTACTTTATCCTTAGCTGACAAATGTTACAGAGTCTTCACTATTTGAAATATGTCAAAGTATATTCCGCAATCGTTTTTCATAAGCGTCCAGCTGGTCGTGTGAGACGAGAAAATCGTTTTTACATATTTCTCTTCAATTTGCATAAAACCGTTTTCTAGATCGCAGCACTAACACAGAGATATGACGAAAGGATTTCTTTGTAAAATTTGTCTTTGAAACGAGTTGCTACTGCTGGGATGTGTTCACAACGACTTCAAGGACACACTAAGTATATCATGATCTTGTTTTTGTACCTGTCGAAAAGCTTTTGTCGAAATTCTTTATATTGCATTTCTCTCTTTATTTAAATTGAATTTTTCTTGTATTCTCACTCCCACCTCTTTATCTTGTCAATAAACTGCGTGTGTGCATTTGCGCGAGGAGAATAACAAAAGTCAAGTTTATTCTTTCGTTTGACATTGGGCTGGTTTTTTATCCTATTTTCAATGTTAAATTAATTTTCAGAATATAGTCGAACCTCCATAACTCGAACCACCATAATTCACACAAAAAGTTCGACTCATGGAGAATTTGAGTTATCGAACTGTTCATCAAAAATAGCGATTTTGTTTAAAGATATTACAGTGGTTTAATTACACACGTTTTTATTGAATCCAAATCGTGTACTAGGAGTACATACTAATTTCGGTTAAAATATTCAATAATTTGCCTCGTTTCAGATATAGGCGTGTTTTTGTGTGAGTGAGTGTTGCTATAAACCAGTTATTTTCCTCAAATCATACATATTTACACCTTTCCTAAAAAAATCACGACAGAACTGTTTTTATGCGTGACTTTTCTTCCGCTCTCACTCTATTTTTTGCATTGAAACGTAACAACTCGTGACAAGCGAAAAAGGACCCCACGAGTAAAATAAAACAAAAAGAACCAACCACACACAAAAAATTCCTTCACAAACAAGGAATTCTCTTAAAAATTCGCTATAGCCACTCGATTCGTTTCGACTTATAGAAAATTCGAGTTATGGGACTTTCAGTGTATTTATATTACATGTTGATAATTCCAACCCCTGTGGGGATTTAACCTTTTCCACATCAATATTTATATTAATAAGTCCTATTTGGTTGTTCGAATTCTAGTTTACTTTCTGTTTTTCTTATGTTTCTCTGTGTGAGAACCAATATCGGACTAATAACAGAATACAGTTTCAGATAAAAATCTATATAATTAACACTAAATTTAATGTGTGTATTTGTAGCACAATTTCGTAGATAACGTATGTAAAAATAAATTTTAAATCTGAAATAACATATAACAACTAATGGAATATCATTCAATAAGTGTTAATAATTAGTCCAGTATTTTATGAAATATGTTTTAATTATACATGCTGCAAAATAATGTAGTACTAATAAGACGATAACTGTAAACTAGAATAATTAGATTCAAGTACGTGACTATTAGTAAAGAAAAAATATTATAAGATTAATTGTTCCAAGTTGGTTCTTATTAGAAGTTATTAAAGTTTCATAATTGGATTGAAACGTTAGTTTAAGTTTACGTCCTTGCAACGCTATAATATTTGCGTAACTTAATTTTGCTTGGCTGAAATCAGTTGAATGCAATTCTATGTAGAGAGAGAAAATTAGAACAGTTTATTAATTTTCGAGTTTGTTACTGACAAACTTCCATAACTCGTTAAAGATGTTTTTAATGCATTTTCTCATATAATGATATCATAATGAATCAAATTGTATGTACTATATTTGTGTTTGCGATTTAATTTCTAAGTCAAAAGTTAATCTGAACATACAATTACAAAAAAGTACTCTCGTGTGCACATCTTAAAAACGAAACAGGTGATATTGGAATAGAATTTAAACCAGACCTATTTCATTCAAAATTGAACTAGTTACATGAAATTTATCTTCACGAAATTATATTACTACGAATTTTTGAAAAGCAGGTTTTTATATTACAAAAATATATTACACTTGATATTTTAATGTACTAAAAAGCAGTGGCGGTCTGTAAGTGCTGCAGAGCTACAGAACTACCAAAAATATAAATGCCCCATTATAAATTAAGCATAATAAACATTGAATTTATTTTCAAAAATTCACGCTGTCTGTATACGACAAAATACGACATGATACGAACATGCCTGTTCTTAGTTCGTTACTTTAAGTACAAATGCACTCTCTGTAAGAATGTGTTGTGTTAAACATGTGTGCAATATAGATTTGGCTACCCTACACTACATTACACAACCCTACTCTACCCTACCTGTAATAATAATTAATGCAGTTCCAAGATTTCCCCGATTCCGTAAATTTCAGACTTATATGATCGTGCGAGCTCGCGTACTGGGGGTTGTCTGGAAACTAGACTGTTGTAAGCCTTTGTGGAAGCACAAATAACCTATTTTACATATTTTAAACATTCATTTACTAACACTACATGTGCGTATGTGTAAAATGTTGTTATTATTTATATTCCCAGGAACAAAACAAGCGCTTCGTTCAATGAAACGGCTTGATTAGGCCAAACAAGCGCTTTTTTTCACAAGAGTTAGTTTCCACACCTCCCCCAGTACGAAGATACACGATGTCTGTTTACGAAATAATACATGATACGTGCATGCCTGTTCTTAGTGCGTAACGTTGTGTTACACTTGTGTGCAATACATTTGCTATTAGTGCAATTTATAGATTTGGCTACTTTACCCTACCCTACCTAACAATACACTGCTCTACTTAACCCTCCCCTAACCTACCCTACTCTACCAGTAATAATAATTAATGCAGTTCCACAATTTTCCGATTAAAATTTCAGACTTATATGTTCGTGCGAGCTCGGGTGCTTGCAGTGGTCTGAAAACTAGATTGTTGTGAAATTACCTGCAACAAATGCAACCAGGGTTGCCAGAGGTAGTACAATTGTACCAGATTTGGTACTTTTCACTTGTAAAAAGTACATTGGTACTACTCTAACTGATTTGAAATTATTATTTCCTATTTTTACTTTCCTATATGTAGTATAAAGGGAGTATAGGAATCATGACAAATTTCGATTGCGAGATTTTGATGGAAATACATGTTTTGAGGTCTCCTGAATACGTTTTGACTATTTTCTGACGTCTGTGTGCGGATGTGTGTCTGTATGTTCATTATCTTAAAAACGATCCTTCAACCAGGCTTTTAAAACTGAAGCCAAAATACGTTTGAACAACTAGTCATTCTAACGTATTTTTTGTATTGTATTATTATTATTATTATTTATTGTATTATATTTTATATTTTGAGAATTTTATTTTGTTTTTAGTTTTTTTACGTTTTACAAATAAATAGATAATAATAAATAAATAAAAACTATTTTCTTGATTATTTTTATTCATATTGATTGACTCCATTGGAATATCTTCAGAGAAGAAGTACATACCTTGAATCGTCTATTTTCACATATTTCAAAATTTGCGCTTTTTTAAAGTACTTTGGTTTAAAATCTGGTACTATTTTTTGTTAATGTTGGTACAAAATATTTTCTCCGTCTGGTAACGCTGAATGCAACTCGTATTTGCCGTAATTTGTTGTGTAATGTAGTTAAGTGACAAGAGTCTAGTTGTCAGATATCTAGCAGTACGAAAGGACACGGTGTCTGTTTACGAAATAATACGACAGGGTATGAGCATGCCTGTTCTTAGTTCGTAACGTTGTGCTAAACTTGTGTGCAAATCATTTGCTGTTAGTGCAATTTATAGATTTGGCTACTTTACCCTACCCTACTTAATAATACACTCCTCTACCCTACTCTCCCCTAACCTACCTACCCTACCCTACCCTACCCTACCCTACCCTACCCTACCCTACCCTACCCTACCCTACCCTACCCTACTTAATAATACACTCCTCTACCCTACTCTCCCCTAACCTACCTACCCTACCCTACCCTGCCTGTATTAATAATTAATAATAATTAATGCAGTTCCACGATTTCCCCGATTCCGTCCATTTCCGACTTATATGATCGTGCAAGCTCGGGTACTGGGAGTTATCTGACAACCAGACTATTGTAGTTAAGTGTTGTTTAATTTGAAATACAGTAGAGTCGCGATTTAGTGAACTAATTCCGGCCAAGCCTGTTCACTCTATAGGGGTGTTTTCATTTTCGGGGTTCTGGTCTCACTCAGATATTTTGAAAAACAACTTTTATTATAGGTACCTAAATCAACAAAATTATGTATGTATATGTAAAATAATAAAAGAGAAGGAAAAATATTGAATCCAAAATGGTTAGTTCAAGGTAATGTGAACTGTTTGTTTCAAAACTTAATCATAAAGATGATTTTTTTATTATTTTATTGTAGATTTTCTTTAGTCAATTGTAGATTTTGAAAAGGAGAAATATTGAATCCAAAATGATTGGAATAAATGACTATAGTTCAAGATGATAACAGATATACGACGTTTCGATCATATGGTTTTTGATCATTTTCAAGCAAAAAACAAAATTCTAGTTCAAACAAACATAAACAAAATCTCTTGAGAATTACACTAAACTAGTATTCAAAGAATGGGTTAGTCACCCATGCCTGCAGCTCATCGACGTATGTGCAAGTCTGAATATATCACAAATTATTATTTATCTAAATTCACTTTTAAAATCGTAGGTGCCTAGGTCGCAAATAAAACAACAAATTTAAAACAAGTGTGAATACATTTTCTTCTCTTGACAAAAGCAAAGCAAACTAAGCCGACTATAAATGCATTGATCTTCTTTTGTTCAATTTTTAATTAAAAAATATTTTTTTCTCCAATGGTCTTACATAATTTTTCAAAATAAAAAATATGGAAAAATATTGTTCCATTTCCTGCATATGCAAGAAAATTTTGAATACAATTGAGTGAAAAATAAAGGAGAAAAAAAATAAAAACTGAAAAAAAGTTGCAAAATATTTATTTTCACAAGTGCGAAGGAAAATTTTGAAAAATAAAATATACCTTGCACAACTAGACCATAACAAGTATCTGCAGAAAAAATTTCATAAAAATCCGTTGGGTAGTTTAGGAGATCTGGGTGGAACAAAAAAATCTCGTACGAGCGAGCGAGCGAGCGAGCGAGCGGACGAGCGACATACATACGGACATATGTTGTAATAGTCATTTCGTGGTCCAGGGGGTCTGTCCGGGATTTCTGTGCAAAAATTTTTGAAATCGGAAGATGCTACAGACATCGTACCGAACACTATAGCTCTTCGACAGGAGGTCGATGAGCTAAAAAGTACAAAAATATTTTGAAAAATATTAGAGAATATTTTTGTTTATGTTTCTTTCCACTAGAATTTTGTTATTTGCTTGAAAATGACCAAAAACCATCTGGTCGAAACGTCACATACCTGTTATCATCTTGGACTATAGTTATTTATTCCAATCATTTTGGATTCAATATTTCTTCTTCTCAAGATCTACAATTGACAAAAGAAAATCTACAATAAAATAATAAAAAAAAAACAAAAAATACATGTACCTATTACATAATATTATGTATACGTGTATTATGTAATGGGAAGATACGTATAACAGGTTATTGCAGAAGTGAAAAAAAGAAGTAATGTTGGATTGTTTACGCTTTTTTTCAGGTTAATTTGTACTAATTTTTGTCGCAAATCAAGAAACACAAGCAAACTGCAATATTCTACTAGAAAACGCAGTCACACATTCTCATTTACCCAGACATTAAGTATTTATTTTTTTTTTGTTTTAAATTAAAGTATTTTCGTTTACGTGCCATCTAGATTCATATTTAGTGGGATCCCTCACAGAAGTATCGCAAATACAGTAGAACCCCGGTTAACCGAGTCTGAATTAACCGAGTTCCGGGTTATCCGAGCCCAAATTTATTCAAATTATCCGAGGTTGCTTCAAAAGCGATTATCCGATTTTGCGTGATTCTTGTGTCCGGGGAATCCTCAATTTACGTGCGAGTTCCCATCACTCGAAGCGAAATAGACGCGTGCTTTCATATGTGTGGTCCTGCAGTAAATTCGAGAGTGTCGTGTATTATTAATGTCCGTTTCATCATGGTGCAAAACAAGAAGAAAAGAGTTGTCATATCCCTTTTATTAGAAATAAACTGTTATGAAGCATTTCCTTTATATGACTATAAAATGTAATCCAAAGTACTCAAGTATGTGATGCATTTTACCAAAATCCGTATTATCCGCGTTTTCAGTTATCCGAGGTGGGTACCCCCCCCCACATTACCTCGGATAATGATATAGAAAACTATAGACCGATATCAAAATTATCTACATTTGGAAAAATATTCGAGGCACTAATCGTAAATAAAATAAAATTTCAAATTGAAAATATTTTAATTCCTGAACAACATGGTTTCTGCTCTGGAAAATCTGTGTTAACTAATTTAATTCCGTTTACAAACTACATTTCGTCCAGCATGGATCACCGTATACAAGTCGATACAATTTATACAGATTTTAGTAAAGCATTTGATCGCATTAACCAAAATATGTTATTTGAAAAATTACTGGAAATTGGTATCCACGGTTCTCTTTTGCGGTGGTTCGAATCATATGTAAAAAACAGGTCCCAGTTTGTAATTGTAAATGGTTATAAATCCAGGGAAATTATTGTAACATCCGGAGTACCTCAAGGTTCTCATCTTGGCCCAATATTATTTAATGTTTTTATTAATTCAATATCTCCCTGTTTCAAATATTCACAATTTGTACTATTCGCTGATGATTTAAAAATATTTAAACGCATTCGGACCTACGATGATGCTACAAATTTACAGGAAGATCTGGACAGGCTACATGAATTTTGTTACAAAAATGAATTATTATTAAACACCGACAAATGCCATGTTGTTCGTTTCACTCGAAATATTATAACTATACGTTTTAATTACCATTTAAATGATAAAATATTACATGAAAAAGACTCCATACGGGACCTGGGCATTACGTTTGACACGAAATTCCTATTTAACGAACACATTGATAAAACAATTAAAAAATCTTATAAAATGCTTGGATTCGTACTAAGAAGCGTTAAACCATTTACAAACGAAAAAACTCTGGCCCTACTTTATAAATCACTCGTTAGAAGTCAACTGGAATATATAACACCTATTTGGAATCCAGAATATAGTAAATATATTATAAGTATAGAACATGTCCAAAAACGATTTGTAAACATATTGTCAAAGAAAATAAATTGCAATTTTAATGACTGCCTCACTACATTCAAATTAACTTCTTCATAAGATATTAAATAACAAAATACGTTCTCAAACTTTTATGAACTACTTTCAGTTCAATGTTCCTTCAAAAACTATGAGAACTTGCAATTTATTTTTTATACCTTTTTATTGTACAAATTCTTATTTCAACTCTCCAATTATTAGACTTATGCACTGTTATAATTCAATGTTTTCTGATTTAGATTTGTTTAATTTAGAAATTACTCATTTCAAAAACTTAGTAATTAATACTCTCCAGTAATCTGATTACACACAATTGTACGTATTGTATCTCGAAAACCTATTTTGGCTCTGGCTGTTTGGTTTTCTTTGTAAATAAATAAATAAATAAATAAATAATCGAGGTTCTACTGTACCATAGTTTACTGTATCGGGGTTTACAGCTGTTCACTATATCGGGACGAAATGCTAAAATTTAAGTGTTCACTCTATCGGGTTGTTCATTTAATCGAGAGTTCTCTAAATCGCGACTTTACTGTATAACGGTCGGTACATAGTAAGTATTGATCAATTAAGGTTTATCTCATTGCATTACATGATTTATGACTTTGGTTTGTTTAACATGTATTTAATAAAGAGTTGGATTTGTCGCTGTGATCAGAAGAATGCTTTATTTTGTTTGTACCTTTTCTAAAATTTATAATTTACAATAATTTGGAGCATACTGTGGCAGAAACTAAGCAGTTACTACAAAATTCATAACAACGCCAATGACTATATCAGAGGCGGAACGTAGTTTTCCCACGCTTAAAAGAATAAAAACATTTTTAAGAAATTCAATGTGTGAGGGCTGTTTAACCGCGCTTTCGATGTTATCTATAGAAAAAAAAAATATATATATATAATACCATAATACCAAACTACAAAGTAAAAGTTATCGATAACTTTGCAGAAAACAAGAAAAGGCGTATTCCTTTAAAATTTAAATTAAGTAAATAAAGAAAATTGACACCTTCTTCGCATGCAGCACATCCAAAAATATGTAGCATGAGCCGCCACTGCTAAAAGGATAAAGTGACCTTATAATTTAAAAAAAAAACAATTACAACTAACAATAGTCCACTGTAGATTTTCTTTAGTCAAAATAGAATATTGCGAAGGAAAATATATAATCAGTGATGGTTGGAATAATTGACTACAGTTCAAGGTATTGTAAACTGTTTATTTCAAAAAGATATCATAAAGATGATCACAGATGATCAACAATATGCGACGTTTCGACCATAAGAATTTTGGTCATTGTCAAGCAAATATAACATTCTAAATCACAACAGTCAATGAAAATATATCATGAGAATTTCACTCAAAACGTAAAACAAAGTTAAAAGGTTTCTTTTAACCATCACGGATTACATGTATATATTTTCCTTAACAATAGTCCATGTCCAGATAAAAGAGAATTCGTCAAAATTCGACAAAGCTACTCGAATAAGTGTTCTTCATATTGCTGTTGATTACAGTCAAAATTGATTTCAGTAATTAAAATACATATTTTCACTGTTTCCAAATAGAAAACGTTGAAAATTATATAAGAAAAATAATAATAGTACATTATACACCAAGGGAGAGAAATCACTTATTTTTCCTGAGGGCGAAGCCAGAAGGCTACAAATACATCGAGGGAAAAATGGTGGTCTCTCCCGAGGTGTATATACTATTTTTTCCACGTTCGGGAGTAGAAACACTTAATTTCATAAATAATGAATTATAATAAATCGGAACGAAATTGCAATATTTAGAAGCCTTTGGAAATGTTTCCATGCAACGCGTACCATGGCAACACACATTTATTTACAAAAACCTTTGTTATAATAAAAACTCCCTTATGAAAAGTGTTTTCGTCCCTAGGGAGTAAATGCTTCATTTCTGTCCCGCGTTTGACGCCATAGAAACCGACTTCTACTCCCGGACGTGTAAAAATTTATATACTGCACACAAACCATTTCATTGACAAATTCTGAATAAATAATGACTCACAGTTCAATTACAACTTGTACTCATTTGAATATTCATATATATTTGAATTAATTACGACATTTTCGACAGCAGTATACTTTTAGTGTACACTTTTAATCGAGGTGATCATGGAATTATAATTAAGAAGAAAAAAATACAATTCTTTTACAATGTATTCAGCCAAACGACCAGGAACAACCTAACAAGCATCAATATCACTATGTATATATAAATATAATTTTTAATCGACATTTCATTGGTTTTTTATTAGTAATATGCACGAAAAAAACCATTAATGTAACTAATAATGTTAATACATATATCTATTAAATTATTATTCGCTCAAAACTAATATTACACGATTATAGCAGACGTTTCTTAGCGACTTATACTGTAAATGTGTTTCCGTATAGCAGAACGTTGTTTTAATCCGTTTTAGGACTAGTGTAAACGTAATCGAACATGACGTCATAATTTCTAATGATATTACTGTTTGGCTGAATACAGTATACAATGATTACATCAACACAACAACCAATAAAACAAACTATTTACACATTACCTTCTCGTCAACAGTGTACTTTTAGTGAAAGTGAACATTTTTCATCGAAAAGTTTGTTACACTACAATTCGCAGTAAATTAAAATTTTCTTCAACACTTTTCAATCCTTTTCTAATTTCTATTCCATTGCTTTCTATTTAACTTTCTCACAAAAAAAAGTTGCTTTTGGCAAAATAATTTAATAGAAAAAACAAATTTTTTTCAATGTTTGCTTTTTAAATGAATTGAAATAGTTGCTTTTTTGAGTCGTTGCTATTATCAAAATGACTTTTATTGCGTATTCACTGTATTACTGAAACCTTAACCAATAAAAAAAACGTATTTCCGTGCTGTATATCTTTATTGATATTTGTGAAATACAGTTCAATATTTCAAATAGTACGGAAAATACACTAACAGTTGTTTTACATTACAGAATCGACTCTGTTTTCTTCCGAATTTAAACTATAATGTTTTCAGGTAATTACCTTTGAACTTACAAACTACAAAGTTATTTATTATTGCGCAATTTCCAGAGTTTATAAGTTTATTCCTTAGACGTATTATTTGCTAATAGCTTTATTGCACAGTAGACTGTAGTTGCAATTTAAATTATATATTACAGCACTAAATTCTCTAAAACGATAGAAGTGTAGAAATTCTATTGCAGTAAAACGTTTTCGTAATTCAAGCAATGCTAACATGAATGGAGAATTCACGTAGCTTACTCACAACAGTATGCATTCCATACGTTCTTTGTACGATTGAAAATACAGATCCAACTGAATGAAAAAAAAAACACGATGATGTACATCTGCTGTAAGCACCGAATGTGTCGGAGCAAACAGATGCACACCTCCCAAATGCCGTTTCTGTTTTCACTTTGTACGAGTATAACCTACTCAATGCAAGAGGTAAAATTTTGTACTCTACATTTAATTTGATAAAAATCGTGTCCAAGTTGAATATGTTCAATTACAAAATGGTCGGAAATCGGACAGGTTGCAGGAAAAAAACTTAGAACATCTTTACTGACGTTTCGATATTATTTATATTTTCCTTAGAGCATCTTCACAAAAGTATAAATGTAGCAAGTAATCTAAATATTAACATATTTAACAAACGTATAAAAATGTTATAAGCAGTATGTTCACAACGGTGACCAGTGACTGACGATGAAGCATTCCCTCACTTGTAAACGTTCGACTTCGCTGGTAATAAATCTTAAGTAGCTTTCTTCGCTCTGGTTAAAATATCTTCTGACATATTATCAAAAACACGTAATGCAGTCGATGCGATTTTCCAGAATAAACCAATTGAATGGGTAAATAAATAAAGTCCTTGGTAACTCACATGTAATTATTTTGAACATCGAGCGACATCCTTTCCTTCGCGGTGAAACATCGTCACACTCCATGCATAATCATCATAACACCTTTGGTACATAAATATCTATTTTTCCCAAGGTGAACGTTTTTTTGCTTCGTGTTAGGGTTAGAGTTGGGTTGGGTTTTACACAGCATTAATATTTTTTTTATAGATAAATAAATTTTATTTTATATAACATTAAATTTTATATGTATTATTTTATATAACATTTCTCCCTTTTTATATAACAAAAAACTGTTGTTTTTTATGTAGTGTTTATTATTATCATACAGCACTTTTAATTAATTTATACAGGATTTATAATTTGATATATTGTATTTAAATAGTATCAAATGTTGTTGAATTTCAATTGTTTTGCACGTACATAACATATTTAGTTGCAGTTGTTTTATACCAAATTTTCACGGCACACTACAAAAATCATTCATTTTATCTTACTTTTTAGTTTTTCTTCGAAACTAAAAAAGATATTTAGGTAAACAAATAGATCATTGTAAAGAGAAAAAATTACACTTTTTAACTGGATTAAAATTAACTATGATTCCTATTTAAAATATTGAACTTACATGCCATATCTCCAGAAGTAAGTAATAAAGAAAAAATACATTCAATTCGTCGAAAAGCGTGTTGTATATGCTAAAATATTTATTTGAAACATTTTTCGATATTTTCACTACCTTCCGAGTTATAATGGAAAATAAAAATTCGAGAAAACATCAATTTTGTCATTATCTAGTGAGCCATGCAATATTTTCAAAATATGAAATCGCCATCAACACGGCCCATAAATGTGCAACTTTTGTCTAATTTAACCGACCTTGTATGTATGGTGAGCATTCAAAGGTGGGTCATCCAGGATGACTCATCCTGTATATATATATATATATATATATATATATATATATATATATATATATATATATATATATATATATATATACATATATATATATATATATATTATATATATATATATATATATATATATATATATATATATATATATATAACCGTTTTTATTTATTTGTTGATACTGTAAAAGTCCATCTAGTATATTAAGTAATGTTTATAATAGTATCGATACTTTTTCCGTTTCCGAGCACTCTGTTTCATATTTATTTTCTATCATATATTTATAATAAAATCCTATTGATAATATATGAACTACAGTCACATTAACTATTAATGTCAACATAAGTCGATAAGCTAATGACATGGGTTCGTTCTATTCTGTATTTTTGTGCAGAAAATAATCAACATGGAATATACATTATTTAGGGATAAGAAGGCTTTGTGCTCTTTATGCTGGTAACATTCCTAACATGTCCGCAGCAAGTCCACATTTCAGTTGTTAAACCCATGCTGAACCACACAAACAATGTAAACAAAAACCGGGGAAAAAAACAAAATTCAATAGAAGACTGTGATTTTACATTTAAGGGATTTTGGCCAAAGCTCGGACTAAAGGAATAGCCGCCGGATATACAAGAAGATACCGCGCGGAGCAAGGCGTCGTGACGCGGCTCGGTATTACTCGGAATCGTAGGGCAGCGTTACGCTTTCGCATCACTGTTTAAGACATGCGGCACATAAATCTGTGCTTCGGTCATCCGGAAAAGGAAATCAATCGCCGCGGGGAAATTCACGATTTTGGGTAACCCCACTGCAATCGAGATTGAAATCGTAACAAGATGGATCACTGTTCTTCGGGTACCTTGCATCATCACACAAGCCAAGTACACACCTACTGCGATAGTGTAATCATGTGGCAAAATCGAGTACCAACTTCACTCTTCCAATGGGAAAGCATACGTATCGGATGTGTTTATAAATGCATAAAATGAGCGATACTCTATTTGCATTTCATCTGAACACAAATAGACGAATTGTAAGAAGTTTATATAGAACGACGACGTCAATTTAGAATGTACATATACAAAACTAATAGATTTTTGCATGAATGTATTTTAGTAGGCGATATAACAATTCAAATATGTAAATGTAGTTTTGTAAGTTGTGATCGAGTAATAATCATTAATAAAAATATATGTAGTTTTCAGTAACCGGGTAATCAAAATTTATTAATTGTGTGTATTTAAATTATTCTTATTCCAGTTTTATCAGACTTAATGAATAAAATATTATCATGAATCAAGTAAAACAATGATGTTTTTGTAATTATTATTTCAAATTTGTTTCTAAAATTCCGAGTAACAGAACACACATAAAAGTATTTCACGCCGTATGTTTATCAACTACATGAAAAGCATGACAACAAAAAAAGAGAACTGTTACATGCAACTGAAAACCGCAAAAATGACAAACGAAATGTTTAATCAAAAGAGGATGAATTTTTCGAAATTCCAGATGGGTTCTGGTACTTTCAACGTACTGTGTTAATACAGGACTACAACGAATATAGTATAATTTCTGATCTTTCTAAAAAAAAAAATAACATACACACAGAATACCAAATATCCCAAGCTTCGTTTCGTATTATCCCAGTGCACGATAAGCGTCGCAAGATGCGCGCCGCTAGGATATTAACTAGCAGCCCCTGGCTCAAGAATTTTTCTGGAACTTTAGTGAATACAAATAAAATAAATGCAGGTTTTCAATATATGTGTTTTATATATATATATATATATATATATATATATATATATATATATATATATATATAGCTAAATATTTTGTAATGAAATACTGAAACACTATAGTATTGTATATCATTAATGTTTATATAACTATGTTTCCATTATTGATTCATAGATTTTGCTTATAATTTAAACTGCTATGAAATATGAAACGTTTTTAACCAACCTTGTTAAACGGGGAATATCATATATGATCCAGTCACAGCACTTATGATTTACATTATTGGTTTTACTTCAATATATAAATTTTTGTATGTTTTAAATAAATGTAATACGGTCAGTTGAATCATGCCGTATCATATTTTTGATATTTAGCATTTTTGTTCGCGGTTTGGTTCAGTACAATGAGCAATTTGTAAGTATGCACTGTCTGCATATAAATAGAGTTGCAGTACAAATTAAATGAAGTTTAATGTTTCGTGTATGCATGTTAACCTCAGAACTGTGATGCTGAAAGCATTTCATGAGAGCAATATTTGACATTTTCACTAATTGCTGCCATATATCATATGTGTGAATTCACAATAGTTACAAGCCAACAGTGAAAAGAGAAAACCATTGTAGAGCAATGTGCATTCATTACGAGACACACGGGCGCGTAACACAAAACACATGACAACATATATAAATAAATACGAGTTCGTGAACAAACATGCAACACTGTACTGTAAGTATACAGAACTATTCACATAGTCACTCTTGTAACTGGAATAGTGCCACCAAGCAACAACTTATTTCACTAACATAATATGGTATATTACTATAACCCAAAGAATTCTGGGAATCAAAGTACATTTTAAACAAATGAGGTCCTTATACGCCAAATCTAGTTTTCCATACACCAAATGATAAAACTACAAAAGCCCCCTAGTAAAATGGGACGAAGGCGTATAGATACACTTTATATTTGTAATAAGTATTATAATAGTGCTGGGGTTCGATATGACAAAATCAAAAGCATGATTTTCTAACCGAATTGTTATTGCAATTAGTAATAATTCCGTGTACATTGCTATAAAACTGATGGGTGACTGTTCTGATCATGGTTCTGCAATATAAACGTAACTAAAAGTAGTATCATGGAGGTTCTTGTACAGACAATCTGGCCAAAGTTAACCACTAGACAAAATAGGCACGTGCCCAGCGTCCACTGAAAAGAGGGGCCTGCACAGAAGTATTTGTCATTATTGCATGAAATGATTTTTACTTTCTTGTACATAGTATAAGGAAAGTATAGGAATCATGAAAAATTTCGATTGCGAGATTTTGATGGAAATAGACGTTTTGAGGTCCCCTGAATACATTTTGACTATTTTCTCAATGATGCTGTGTGTATGTATGTATGTATGTATGTATGAATGTATGTACGTATGTATGTATGTATGTATGTATGTATGTATGTATGTATGTATGTATGTATGTATGTATGTATGTATGTATGTATGTATGTATGTATGTATGTATGTATGTATGTATGTATGTATGTATGTATGTATGTATGTATGTATGTATGTATGTATGTATGTATGTATGTATGTATGTATGTATGTATGTATGTATGTATGTATGTATGTATGTATGTATGTATGTATGTATGTATGTATGTATGTATGTATGTATGTATGTATGTATGTATGTATGTATGTATGTATGTATGTATGTATGTATGTATGTATGTATGTATGTATGTATGTATGTATGTATGTATGTATGTATGTATGTATGTATGTATGTATGTATGTATGTATGTATGTATGTGTGTGTGTGTGTGTGTGTGTGTGTGTATGTGTGGGCGTATGTTCATTATCTCAAAAACTAATAAAGCTAGAGTAATGAAACTTCATATTTAAAAGTTTTTCCGATTGGTTTATTCAATTTTGAGTAAAATGTATTTGTATATTAGCATGTCTTTAAAATATCATATATGCTATGAAAACAAAAGAAAGACAAAATATTTACAGAAATACGCATTTGAAAAGTCAAATATGTGCCAATTTAAATTGAGTATAAGAAAGTAGTGTGGTGACCACACCAGATTTTTTAAAACAAATATCACTCTCATTCTTGTTTATTTAAAAAGACCCTCGACTTTCATTTGAATGCGGCGCTGCAGACAATGCACAGGAAACAAAAATGATGAGACATATGTAAAATGTAAATGTTCAATATAATAAAACAGAGCACATAATAATGCAACCAAATTAAGCAACATATACAAGTGAATATTTATTGAGATAAAATACATATCCATACATAACATCACGCCTTTCCCATTACTGGGGTAGCAGGCCCTTTATTTCCTACAATCACCTCAAAATATTTAATATTATATATTATATAGAAGACTGCCCATCATTCCTTATTTACTAACAATTGCTCGCCAAATACTCCTATTGAGGTAAATAATACTCATTTTCCTCTGTACGTAATACACACTGATATTTCGACATTCTTTTAGTTTTATTACTTCTTACTTTCTTCTTGAATAAAATTTGTAATATATGTTAGTATAATATAAATAATTATCATATTCTCTGAAATTAAGAATTAATTAATTAAATTATTTTAGTATTTTTTAATTGTTCATCGCAAATAACAGTACATTATCTATTTCTGTAAATTAGAAATTAATGAGCTTATCTGCAAAATAAGTTTTATACAAGATATATTGTTTCACCTGGAAATAAAACCAGATTATAATATTTTACTCTGAAAGCTTTCTGTCTTAGTATATTTTTATCTGTCGTATTATTCATATTGTCCTTTTCAAATGCAATTTTCATAAATATACAGATAAATTATTTTAATATTACATTCGCACTAAACTGCTGGTAGTATACGTTTTTATTTTATTTTCGAAATATATACCTGAAATTACTAATCTTAAATGCATATTCCATACTGGCTTATATGTTATCAAAGTCAATTGTTTTTGTGCGTATCTAGAATGCTTTCAGTATAAAGACCAAGAAAAATGGAAACGAGAAACATAACATTAAAAAACAAGTCGTTAAATTCGCATTCGTTTTAGGTACGGAAACCACTCGGCAGGGGAGAACAGAACACAAATAAAACATACAAAGTTCGTACACAGATTTCTTAATATATATATATATATACATATATATATATATATATATATATATATATATATATATATATATATGTCCAGCGAGCCGTTTGGGGTCGTGGTTTAAATTTATACGCTTACGATATATCGCGCCCTTTGGAGTCGCCAGGTTGGTTTGTGTCTGTGCTAATACATTTCATCATGATGCAACCAGCACAGTGTTTTAGAAAATTGTTGAAATAACGTTATTATAAAATTTTTTAAAACTGATATACGGCTGCAGTCACCACTAAGGTTAATTAGGTATTAATTAAATTTTATCTGAAAGAAAAAAAATTAATGTTGATTTCCGGGATCGAACCCGGATTCTTCACAGCGATCTACATTATTATTAAAAGTTTTTATTTAGTTTCACTTGTGAGTCTAGCTGCCTCCTGTGTACATGTTGGATATCTTCTATTAGGGCAGGGCCGGACTGGTAAAATTCAAACGGATCGGGCAAATTTATAATTATTTCGTTTTATTCAAATATATAATATAATTTTCACTTGCTTTGTGATAATTCATTATTATAATAATAAATAAAATAATATATATTTATTTACCTTGCTTTTTAATAAAAACCTTCTTAAATGTAAATGATTTCGTGCACACATTGTGACATTTTCAGGTTAACAAAACCTATAAACCTATAAACAAATAAAACAACATTTGAACATAAACTTACCAAACGTATTACAACAATAAATATTTAAAAGTTATAAATAATATTAAATTAAAAATAAATCAATTAATATCGTGTAAAATAAAATTACTATTTCATTTTAAATTGTCTATTTGTTCATTTAATAGTGTAAAATTCTTATTTAAATGTTTAAAAATTTCAATTGCTTCGAACATTTTTAATTTATTTCCTTTATCTGAAAACTGTACATTTTTTAAACAATTAATATCATTAACAAAATGGTTATTAGCAAGAAGTTCTTTTGCGTAAATTTTAATATTTTTATTGTTTTTGAAAGAAGACAAATGTTCGTTAAATCTAATATTATAATTTCATTCTGTCTGGCTAATATATACTTAGTCCTTTACACTACAGCTACAGGGTAATAAATATAGATTTAATTAAATTTTGATTGATAATTAAAAATTAATAAAAATTCAAAACAGACAATACCAGCACGTACTTCTGAAGAGCAGCAAATAGAAATAAAAACAAATGAACAAATCCAATAAAATTAGATTAAATACCAGTATTAATTATTTTTCCAATTAATTAGAAAAAAAAAATTATTGAATTTTTCAATTTGGTAGCAGGGTCACATAAATCGCGTGAAGTTTAAACTCACGCGTAAAATATAAACGCAGCTTGATATTACTATAACTTCATGTAAGTTATGCGTTCCTGATATGAAATGTAAAAATTCAACCATTTTGTGATGAAATAATACGTTCCGTTAAGTGTTTTTTTAATTTTATTTTTATTTTTTTAGAAAAATAATTAATACAACACCGAAATGAAATTATTTGCTATGCATAATAAAACTAATTAATTACATAGATACAAAGCAGCATTTGTTATATTTATCATAAAAATGATACATAATTTTCTCAAATGTACTCTTTATGATTGGAATCATACTGAATTATGTTTGTTTTAATAATAGTAATTTACGGAGTACGGAATTAATATATAGATCTTAATAAATGGCCTTGAACCATTCACTGCAGGAAATGTAAGATTCAACTAGTGGGGGATTATTAAGATAAATTTAATATTAATCTTGTTTATATTTTATAATCAATTGGTTACTTTTACAGGCTTTTATTTAGTTTCATTTGTTAGTCTGTTTATCTGCTGTCGGTCTGTTTGAAAATTCGCATTCAATGTTGACCCACTTCAACATGTTTAATCGACTTGAAACTTTGAACACAGACGTCGCAGCACCGATGACAATACAATATACATATTTATGATTTTTTTTAAACAATCGTAAAGCCAAAATATTCATTTATAGATTTCGGAATGCAGGATGGAATAAATGCAAGTATGTCTGTGTTTTGAAATTGTGGTCAATATACTTAAAATAAACTTTTAAGATGTATTTGCATATATTTCATTGATTTGAATTTTATTTTTCCTATTCTATTTTTCTTATAATATTGTCCACAAATATATGAGGCGCCGTATGGGACAATATTAAATTTTAACCTACAATAAAAAAATTCTTACCCACAAGAATTTTAAGCGCACCTACAAAAAAATAAACTAACCTATACTAAAATTCCGCACCCATAAATATATTTTCGCAGCCCACAAATTTATTTTTGCAGGCTACGAAAATATATTCTTACACCACAAAAAATAATTTTTAGCGCCTACAATATTGTATATTTAACCCCTACAAAACTTTATTTTAACCTACGAAAAATAATTCCTTACCAACAAATTTTATTTCGCGCCCCTACAAAAATTTTTTCTGCGCGCCAGCAGAAAAATTATTTCTCGCGCCCAGGAAAATTTATTTTAACCCACAAAAAGATTATTTTTCAAGTGAGTTAGAATGAAGTACAGCTTGACAGATGTGGCTATGCAACCAGTCAGGCTTTCTTATTTGATGTAAACCGCGCCAAATTTAAATAAATGTCAAATATAGTTTAATAACAATGAACTCGCTAACATACATTATGATTTACTTTTCTTAAGTTAATATTCATAAGAAACATAGGTACTATTGATTAATAATATTATTTATTCATATTCATATACTGTAGTTACAAAAAATATACGTATCAAAAATACTAATATTATGTATCGTCTATATTCGTATATGTACAACTAGATATAATTATATTATTGTAAAAAATAATAAAAATAAATAAAATAATACTAAAATTTGTAGATGATTTTCACACAACTGTGAAGTAGATTTACATGACGCCAAATGAAGAACCGCCATTAATTATTGCATAGTCCATGTCAGCAACAAAATTATCGAAATCAGTTTCTCCCACAGGCAAATATAAAGTCAGTGAGCAAGTATTTGCTTTTGGATATTTACTATCTTTTTCGTGTATAAATATAATATTAGGAGATGTAGGAAATCCTAGTGGTGGTTCATGATCAGCGCCTGTTACAAAACTTAATATATTTGCCAATGTAACTGAAGTTTCCATATCTGAAAGAAACATATTTTATAATATCGAAATTGTAATAAATATGTAATTGTATTTAATATTACCTTCACAACGTTGCAGATAATCGCGCCAGAAACTAATAATCTTATTTTCGCTTATATATTTTTGTGTTCCTTGTAAACTGAAATTTATTTTAAATAACTGAATAATTTTAATGGCCGTTAATTTTGTACATTCTTCAAAACAAAATAGTTTTTTGGCATCATCGGGGTATTTTTTTAAAATATCATATAACCCAAACATATTCAATCCGTCTATAAATTGCTGTTTGCTTTGTGCGTTATGGAAGTAAGTATAATACTTTAATGCACCTAAAAAGTATACATATACATTATACAAAAATCTCAAAATTATGTAATTATATGCTCAAAACATACCATTCAATAAACTGTCCTTTTCTTCCATATCAGTTATGTTTGCAGATACTCCTAAAAATTGCAAATAATTGCTACTTTCGACAGCAGCTTTCAAACTGTCTGTATTTTCTGCTAATTTTACATTTTCAAGTTCCAGTTTTATGTCATAATCATAAATGTTTGATATATCAATCAATTCCTCTTGTTCGGCGTCGGGTTTAAAAACCATTTCAAAGAATAATTTCGAGAAAAAGCGTGGTCCAGGTCCTCCATGAAGCAATGACAAAGCTATCATTTTTCCAACTTCTAAATATTTTTCCTTTTGCCATTTATCGATATGAAAAGTAATCCTTTTCATATTTTCTTCTCCTATAAACATTTTACTTTCAATGAATATTGCAAATGAGTAAATATTCGAGGATGTATTTATCAGTATTGTAACAGTAACAATTTTAACAAAATAATAAACAATAGTAAATACTACAATAATAACAAACAACAAACCTTCAAAATATGAACTATCTTGCAAATTTTGCATCAGTAATCTAAACATTTCTCGCTTAGGACCCCCCAAATCAGCTGCTTCTTCGTCCGTAAATAAAACTGATATTCTGTTCCATGGACAAAATTTTTTTCGAGATGTACAACGTATTACAGAACCAATAGGATCATTTCTGTCCATATTTATTAATGTCACATCATTCTCCTTAATTTGCGATTTGAGTGCCTCTAGTTCTTCTTTTAAAGTATTGTTTTTTTCCTTTTTATTGATCAAGATACTTTCTTGGATTGCTCTAAATAAATCTGAATCTTCTTCATTCGATTTAGCCAAACTATCATTATTTTCCATACTGCCACTATTGTCTATATTCAATATATGTGACATTTCTTGCCTTTGCATATTGAAACTATCATCTATATAATTTACTTCACATTCAGCTGAATCACCTATTTCTAAATCATCTGCGTAATTGCTTGTCTGATATATATTTTGATCAGGAATTACATAAATCGATTTGGCAGCAAAATATTGGTGTAGAACTACACCATCACATGTTTCCCCTGGCTCTAGCGGTAAATCTACCAATGTTCTACCCATAGGCATTTTAATACTCAATTTAACGTGTTCATTATCAGTCAGAGCACTTTTAAATGTATTTTTTATATGCTGTATCACCTCTTCATAATTCCAGTCCTTGCGGAAACTGACCCGTTTTATTCGCTTTTGTGCTGTAGCTTCAGACTTTAGTTTTGCACTCAGAGTTCGAGTACCTGGTCTGTCTAATATTATAACTTCTTTAATGTAGCTTGCATAAGCATCTTTAAAATGTTTTTTTGATGTCTTCTTTGAAACCCTCGAAGATGGAAATATTCTCGGTTTAAATAAATTCTGGAACTCCTCCCGAGCACTTCGTTCGGGTGGAGTTCCAGAATTTATAGCGGAAGCTGAAGTTATTGTGCTGCTAATATTTCTTAATCTGTATTGTGTAATTTCACTTGCCACTACATTTGAAACTACATTTTCCAACTCTGTTCGAAAATTCGGACTGTCTAATATAGTATGCACAATAGCATTTACAGACTGCGAAGGAGAAGATTGCATTTTAACTGAAAAAACAATGGTATTCTATGAAATATAGGATAACTATATGTTTATATATATATATGTCATTTGTATTAGGACTCGAAATGCGATCATTACTCATCAGCAATATCGTTTCGGTTTCATTAAACATATTTAATGAATTGATCATGTTTCTGCAAGAATAATTGTAGCTAGATAATTTATTGCTACTGTAAACCGCAACTTTCATTATAGTACAACTACTAACATCATTTACTTAAACAACGCAATCAGATATTTTGCATAAAAATATTTCATTCCGAATCTTAATTTACATGTCTTCAGAATTCTACCTACCTGAATGGAACTAATAATTAGATTTTTAATCTAACAGCTTTGTAATACTGTTTCTTGTTGGTATCTGCTCAAAACTTAACCTATGTCATGTACACGTTCCTTCACGCTGAGAATATTCAACAATTCAATTAGATTCACACGATACTTCCATGTACCTTCCGCTATATACATACATATATTAGTATATGTAATATATAAACCCGTATATATAATATTTTTGTTGATTTATTTAGTCAAACATTCATCACTGAACTTTACAACTTTTACAACGTTCGTTTATTAAGATCAGTTTCAGTTAGAATACCAGATGGCACTAATAAATTATTTTATGAGTACAGTACAGGGGTCCACAATCTGTGGTTCGTCATATGTTTTGAAGCGGCCCGCCAAGTTATAATGAATATGAACTTAAAAATTCTCTGGCGAATGAATATTAACTATTATTATCTTAAGTCGACTATGCGGCCCGCCTGAAAATATTTTTGTTCAATTTTGACCTTCATCTACAAAAATTTGCCGACCCCTGGTACAGTACTTTAAATCAGTATTATATTGTTATCAACAGTACAAATACTCATATCCAATAACCTATCAGTGAACTTATATAGCAATATAGATTTTATATACATATTTTTGTTCGATGATTTATAAATAAATCGCGGCAAATTTAAATAGCTGTCAAGAATATTTAAAGCTTTTTAACGCTGATATATAGGCACGTATATGAATAAATTACAGTATTTCTTTCAAATGTACGTTTTTTGATTATTACATTTACTTATATTTTCAAATCGTAGTATTATGGACGAATATTTTAATGAACTTTTGCAAAATTTCGATGAGGCTGTTAGAAATATACGTTTGCATCATATGGATTACTGTGTACTAGAAAGAAACATAAGAAATATTGAAGAACACTGTAGAATATTGCATATCCTTATATTATCTGTGGCACTGAATGAGCTACAAAACTTGTTAATTACATTATACGATCATTTCCAAAATTTGTATATAGAATATGAGAATAAAATGAATAATCTTACTGACGATGAAAATAATGGAATTTATCGTTATACATGTCCAGTTGTTCGCAATGGCTAAATTAGATTTAACAAGCAATCAAATTGAATTTTTACGAAGTTCTGGCTTAAATTGGACAAAAATATCTCAAGCATTAAATATATCTAGAAGAACATTATATAGACTTCGGCATTCGCTACCAGTTATTGAACCACAATCAGTATTGTGCGATGAAGAACTTGATATAATAATAAACGATATACTCACCATTACACCGAATATTGGAGAAGTTTATATGATAGGTGCTTTGCGTGCTAG
This sequence comes from Carabus problematicus, assembly GCA_963422195.1. Classification (NCBI taxonomy): domain Eukaryota; kingdom Metazoa; phylum Arthropoda; class Insecta; order Coleoptera; family Carabidae; genus Carabus; species Carabus problematicus. The sequence goes on along the minus strand of OY728585.1, from coordinate 10,309,840 downwards.
AAATGTAAAAATACCAAGATGGAGAGTACGAGAAAGACTTCAACTATTGGATCCGATCGGTAGAGTTTTACGAAAAAGGAAAACAATTAAAAGAAAAATTTATAAAGTCAAAGGATCAAATTATTTGTGGTAATAAATTAATATTTTAATATAGTTTGCTTGATGATTCGTTAATTGTGCGAATATTAACATAAATTATATTTTACAGGCATATAGATTCTAATCACAAATTAATATCATATCGATTTGTATTTCACGGGTGCATAGATGGATATAGCAGATACATAATATATCTAAAATGTTTACCCGACAATAAGGCACAAAGTGTCCTCAACTTATTTGAAGATGGAGTTCGTAGAATCGGTCTACCAAGTAGAGTGCGAGGTGATAGAGGTTGCGAAAATGTCCTGGTGGCTCAATATATGCTCGATAAACGTGGAACTGGTCGAGGTAGTTTTATAGTAGGCCGTTCAGTGCATAATCAACGCATTGAACGGTTATGGTCAGAACTGAACAGAGTTGTGAGCAAGCAATACAAGGATCAATTTGCCTATATGCTAGAACTTAATATACTCGACGAAAATAATGAATTGGATTTATTTGCTTTAGCATATATATACATACCTCGTATACAGAACACTGTGGATATGTTCGTTAATCAGTGGAATTTTCACGGGCTTTCAACAGAACGGGGTATGTCGCCGGTACAACTTTGGCAATTGGGTATGCTCCAGGACAATATTAACTCGGAAGATCCCAGCTACCTTGAAAATCCAGACTTTTATGGGGTTGACTTTGAACCTATTGGTCCCATAGAAACCGATAACAATATTGTAATTCCAAACGGATTAGAACAAACTAATGCGCAGTTGAATGAATTACGAACTGATATTCCGAACCCTTTAGTGGATGATAATTGTAATGGTATATTGCATTATATAACAATCAGAAATAGATTGCATTCATATTATTCCTAGTTTCATCATGTAAAACTACTTCAATGTTGTGTGAAAATCATTTAGAACCTACAAATTCTAGTGTTGCAAAAATATACATAGCATTTCGAGTATTTATTTTATTTATTTTTTATAATAATATAATTATATCTAGTTGTACATATACGAATATAGACGATACATAATATTAGTATTTTTGATACGTATATTTTTTGTAACTACAGTATATGAATATGAATAAATAATATTATTAATCAATAGTACCTATGTTTCTTATGAATATTAACTTAAGAAAAGTAAATCATAATGTATGTTAGCGAGTTCATTGTTATTAAACTATATTTGACATTTATTTAAATTTGGCGCGGTTTACATCAAATAAGAAAGCCTGACTGGTTGCATAGCCACATCTGTCAAGCTGTACTTCATTCTAACTCACTTGAAAAATAATCTTTTTGTGGGTTAAAATAAATTTTCCTGGGCGCGAGAAATAATTTTTCTGCTGGCGCGCAGAAAAAATTTTTGTAGGGGCGCGAAATAAAATTTGTTGGTAAGGAATTATTTTTCGTAGGTTAAAATAAAGTTTTGTAGGGGTTAAATATACAATATTGTAGGCGCTAAAAATTATTTTTTGTGGTGTAAGAATATATTTTCGTAGCCTGCAAAAATAAATTTGTGGGCTGCGAAAATATATTTATGGGTGCGGAATTTTAGTATAGGTTAGTTTATTTTTTTGTAGGTGCGCTTAAAATTCTTGTGGGTAAGAATTTTTTTATTGTAGGTTAAAATTTAATATTGTCCCATACGGCGCCTCATACAAATAAATATACTCATCTTTACCATATGTGGCCCGTAAATAAAGTTTTTTGTTGTTGTCGATCATTATTACGTTCATATAATTAACAGGAAAAATTAAATTAGATGAAATTTATGCGCTTCATATTTATAAGTGTCATAGTATATACACTTACATAATTTATTTATTCTAATATCATTGGTATCATTGCTACATTTCTTTAAGTATCATTAACAAATCAATTTATTTATCTTATATTGGTATCATTAATATATTTCTTAAACTATCATTATGAAATGAATCTGTGTTTGCACAGGTGGTCCGCATTTAAAGTTTTATTTATAACAATATGTGTTATTATATTGCGGTCAATATACTTAATACACAATATTCAGATGTACTTACATATATATTATTTACTTGAGTGTTAATTTTTCTATTATATTCTTTATAATATCATTAACAAATAAATAGACCCGCCTTTGTATGCATATGAGGTCTGTAATTAATGTTTTCTTTTTTTAATTATAATATACATTTTAATATAATCAACGTAATAATAGTACATTATACACCAAGGGAGAGAAACCACTTATTTTTCCTGAGGTGTAGTTTGAAGCCCGAGGGCGAAGCCAGAGGGCTACAAATACATCGAGGGAAAAATGGTGGTCTCTCCCGAGGTGTATATACTATTTTTTACACGTTCGGGAGTAGAAACACTTAATTTCATAAATAATGAATTATAATAAATCGGAACGAAATTGCAATATTTAGAAGCCTTTGGAAATGTTTCAATGCAACGCATACCATGACAACACACATTTATTTACAAAAACCTTTGTTATAATAAAAACTCCCTTATGAAAAATGTTTTCGTCCCTAGGGAGTAAATGCTTCATTTCTGTCCCGCGTTTGACGCCATAGAAACCGACTTCTACTCCCGGACGTGTAAAAATACACATAATTTAGCAATAATAAATAAAAAATATCCTGTGCACATACATACGAGGTCGGTTATTTGTATAAAAATTCTATTTTTTAGTTACTATAAAATATTAATTTATTTTTTTAAAAGGAGTACCGAATCGGGACAGCACTTGTGTGATTAAGGTGTATAGAATTTCCAATTACAATACAATCTCCGATAATATTATTTGCACAATATACCCATATGAAGACTTTTCCGTTAATCTAAAATACAGCGCCGGATTGACGTACCGACTAGCACGGCCTGTGCATCATGAGAGTGTGAAGTTTAGTGTGACAGACGCCCCTAAAAATTTTTATTCATAATTAACAATTAACAAAAATTCAAAACAGACAATACCAGCACCTACTTCTGAAGAGCAGCAAATAGAAAAAAAGCATTTAAAATGAAATAAAAACAAATAAACAAATCCAATAAAATTAGATTAAAAACTAGTAATAATTATTTTTCTAATAAATTATAAACCTCTGCAAAATTCTTGAAATTTGGTAACAGGGTCACATAAATCGCGTGAAGTTTAAACTCAGGCGTACAATATAAACGCAGCTTGATATTACTATAACGTCATGTAAGTTATGCGTTCCTGATATGAAATGTAAAAATTCAACCATTTTGTAACAACATTTATGTGTTTTATTTTTCAATTTCATTTTTATTTTTATTAGAAAAATAATTAATACAACATCGAAATGAAATTATTTGTAATACATAATAAAAATAATTAAATACATATATACAAGGCAGCATTTGTTATACATGTATTTATTATAACAAGGATACATAATTTTTTCAAATATACTCTTTATGATTGGAAACATACTGAATAATGTTTTTATTTTAAATAATAGTAATTTACGGAGTACAGAATTATTATATAGATCTTAATAAATGGCCTTGAACCATTCTCAGCACGAAATGTAAGATTCAAATAGTAGGGGGGATATATTAAGGTAAATTTAATTTTAATTTTGTTTATATTTTAGAATCAATTGGTTACTTTTACAGGCCTTTATTTAGTCTGTTTATTTGCTGTCTGTCTGTCTGAAATCTTCAGATTCAATTTTGACAAACTTCTACATGTCTAACCGAATTGAAACTATGAACACAGACGTCGTAGCACCGATGACAGTACAATATACATATTTATGAATTCTTTTTCTTAAACAATTGTAAAGCCTAAAAATTCATTTATAGATTGCGGAATGCAAGATGGAATAAATGAAGGTATGTCTGTGTTATGATATTGTGGTCAATATACTTAATACACACTTTTAAGATGTATTTGCATATATTTCATTGATTTGAATTTTATTTTTTCTATTATATTCCTTATAATATTGTCCACAAATAAATATACTCGTCTTTACCTGCATATGTGGCCCGTAAATGGAGTTTTTTGTTGTTGTCGATCATTATTACGTTGCCATAATTAACAGTAAAAATGAAGTTAGATGAAATTTATGCACTTAATATTCAATAAATGTCATAATGTATAGTATACACTTACATAATTTATTTATCCTAATATCATTGGTATCATTACTACATTTTTTTAAATATCATTAACAAATCAACTCTTCTGTGTTTGTACATACACGAGGTCCGCATTTAAAGTTTTATTTATAACAATATGTGTTATGATATTGCGGTCAATATACTTAATACACAATTTTAAGATGTACTGACATATATTTTATTTATTTGAGGATTAATTTTTCTATTATATTCTTCATAATATCATTAACAAATAAATAGACCCGCCTTTGTATGCATATGTGGTCTGTAATTAACGGTTTCTTTTTTAAATTGTAATATACATTTTAATATAATCAACGTGTTAAATACATATAATTTAGCAATAATAAATAAATAATATCCTGTGCACATACGTACGAGGCCGTTTTTTGTATAATAATTCTATTTTTTATTTACTATAAAATATTAATTTATTATATTAGAAAAAGTACCGAAGCGCGGCAGTACTTGTGTGATTATACCCATATGCAGACTCTTCCGTTAATATAAAATACAGCTCCGGATTGAGGTACCGACTGGCACGGCCTGTGCATCATGAGAGTGTAAAGTGTTAGTGTGAAAGACGCCCCTAAAAACGCACCGTATCTGACATCATCAAGTGTACAGATTATAAAGTATCATAAATAGATAAAGCAAAAATGTAGATTATATTTACTCAATACGATTTGGCTTATTTTGTATCCTTCGCCAAAATAATTAAGTCACATCCTGTTGAAATAACAGACATGTTGCCATTTTCATGTACCACAATATGATTCTACCGTCGGATACATAACTTGTTCCCAGTATGTTCGAGAAATATCGGTGAACGACTGGTCGTACCGCTGTATCACGTAAATTTATACGCGGCAAAATACTGTAATGTTAATGTGGTACATATAGAATCGACATCATTGAATTTCAAAAATATGTTGGAACATGTTGCATGCACATAAGAATAACTAAAATATTGAACAATTATATTATCACATATTTATTTTTACTTAAATCCTTATGTGTTTTTTTTGTTATTGTATGATGTACAATGTAAATATTACGCTGCCATAATTAACAGTAAAAATGAATTATTGTTGAAACATAGTATGTATTATATAATGGATAAAATAGAAAATACTGGCTTTATCATATTCTGCATACAGTCGGTTGGTCAAAGATGGAAGAACTAAACATGCAAAAAATACTCTATGTATATTCTTACGAATCCGTAGGATATGATATCTAAAAAAGTTATTTGAAAGTTAATGCACTTAATATTCTATATTAATAAGTATCAATATATAGTATACACTTACATAATTTATTAATCCTATATTGGTATCATCACTATATTTCTTAAAATATCATTTTCAAATGAATCTGTGTTTGCTTACAGACGAGATCCGGATTTAAACTTTTATAATATTATATTTATATATATTAGATAAAAATTTAGAAATTAGAAAGGACAGAAAAGCATCGCAATGTTGCATAATTTGCCATAAACCTATTTGTTTACAATGTTCAAGACATATTTGCAGGGAATGTATTTGACTTTGAGCGTTTCTAATTTTGTATCTGATAAGTGTCTGTGGATTGATGTATAAATGATATAAGTTGAATGGCTTGCTATTTTTTATTTTAAGATTTTAGTTTTGTGTGTTGTACACCATGAATGCTTTAAGGTAAAGTTTTATATATAATTAATTAATTACTAGTTAGAACGTGAAGAATGAATATCTATGTAGCCGGTCTATAGTCGACAATAGTAGCCAGTGACAATTTCGGAACCATTCGGAAATTTCCGGAATATACATAGCTGCTAATTTCAAACTTGGACCGTGTTACACTGCTGAATTATATTAGCATTCATACATCTCACTGCAATGGTCTCACTCATTTTCCTTGTACGCGCAGGAAGTTAAAATCGTGTATTAAAAGGCAGTGCTTTTAAAAGAATCATTATTGTTGTTTTTTTAATTTAAACCAAATATTAAAATTCATTATTATGTTATATTTAATTTCTTGGGTTTGACACGGACTTGGTCGTGAAATGTCAAAGCGTGCTTCGGGCGTCTTCGGTCAAGCACGAGGTGCTCCCGTGTGAGAGTACTTAGATCAGCTTTGTAGCAGTTACAGGTTAGACCTCTTGAAGTTATGCTATCCGGATACGTGAAACGAAGGAATTGATCCGCATTTGAAAAGCAATTGAAATGTTTAAACATTTAAATAAGAAATTTACACTATTAAATAAACAAATAGACATTAAAATTTCAATTTCATTTAACAATTTAAAATGAAATAGTAATATAATTTTACACAATAATAATTGATTTATTATTAACTTAATATTATTTAGATTTTTTAAATATTTATTGTTATAGAAGGTATGGTAATTATTTGTTCAAATGTTGCTTTATTTGTTTATAGGTTTTTTGTTAGCCAGAAGATGTCACAATGTGTGTACGAAACCATTTACATTTAGTAAATATTGTGATTAAAAAACAAAGTAAATAAATAAATTATATTATTTTATTTATCATTATAATAATGAACTATAACAAAGCAAGTGAAAATATTGTTATATACTTGAAGAAAACGAATTAATTATAAATTTGCCCGACCCGTTTAAATTTTTCCAGTCCGTTCCTGCCCTATTTGATGATTGCATGTATCTGTGAAATATATAAGCGTTGCACATAGTAGAAGATACGCAACGTGCACGGTGCTGTAGTAGCCTATATTGAAAAGAACTTTATCTTGGACAAACACCATCTTTCTTTAGTACTTATTCCCGCTACAGTGGCGTTAAAAGAGTAGACCTCAATGTGCACATTACATAAATACACCGTTTGGGGTCGGACCCCAAAGTACCCATTTCGACTCCAAAGTGCACGATGCATGAATTATCGAGACCCCAAACGACGCGCTGGACATATATATATATATATATATATATATATATATATATATATATATATATATATATATATATATATATATATATATATATATATATTCGTACCTTGTCTCAAATCTTAAAACATAAATAAAGTTGCATCATAAACAATGAAATGACGGATGGAAATGTATTCGTTAATATGTAATTACCGATGTGATTTCTGATAGAAATATTTCAGGTTGATTTAAATAGTATATTTTATGTTTTATAGACTTTGTGAATGAGATTTATAGTGCATTTATTAATCTAAACTTTAATGTTTTACGCCTATATATAAATTTTGGGGATGCACTGAAGCTTCGGTTTCGCGTATATGTTATTATTCTGTTTCGGCCGAAGCAGTAGCAATGTTCGGCATACAAAATACTGGTCAATTATGGCAGTGTATTGACGAAATCGTATCTACTATTTCATCTCCTCTAGGTCTAAATGAAAATAAGCCGCAGAAAAGCATTAATAAGGAGAGCATTATATCTTTTGATAAACAATTATTAAAAAGAACCGATGATCCGTTATTGTGCCGAAAAGAGAGAAAATCAACGTTTCCCATTTAAGTAGTGTGACAGGTAAATTTATTTCTGCACTACCTACTAGCCTATACAGGGAAATAGTTTTTTTCAGAAGCTGGACATATTTATAAAGAAAAGAGAAGTAGTTTTCCCTTTAGTTAAAATAAATATATTTTTTGTATAATTTTCTTTAGTATATTAAAATAAATATAATTTTGAGCTAATTGCCCAGACTTTAATTTTTTTGGTTCAGCCGAATACCCGACGCTTCGGTGAATATTTTAAACTGAATCAGAGATGGGACCAGTACTCAAAAAATGTATTTAAATACTAAATACTTCTAAAAAAGTATTTGAAATATTAAGTACCAGTATTACGAGTACTTAAAGTACTATTTAGCATTAAAAATGTACTTAGAGTACTAAATACTAAGTAAAATTAACAACTCGATTATTCTAATACCTAATTCGATTTAAAAACAAAATTGATAATAATATGATGAAAAATACTTGTTATTTATTTTTTCATACAAACATACATATATAAATAAATGTAGATACCTATATTATAATTTTAGTAAATTGTATGAAAATACGAAGTAACTTGAACTAATTTGGATAGTATAATAGTATAAATAATAGAAAAAACAATAACGCTTCTGTCCTGAATTTACTAAATTGGTACTCATAATTTGCAAATTATTAGATGATTTAGATTTAAGCAGTACTTACTGTTCAAAATGTTTATCACTTAATGCATGACGTCGTGGTGAGTTAATTATTGTCGCAAAAGAAAATAGTTTTTCCACGAGTGCTGACTGATGACATCAGTGGCGTGTTATATTCAATAAAAAGTTATTTAATATTTGAGTAATCTTTGAGCATTAGCAATTCAATTATTTTATCGTTTATATATTGTAATATTTCTCATTCATAATTATTTTTCGGTAACAACTGATTCTGTTTCATTTTCTCTGATATTTTCATCTCCAAATTGCACAAGCTTAGTTCCCTTGATGATTCAAACTACGCACTAGTTAGCAGTTATGCGCATGCGAATAGTATTTAATATTTAAATGTTGTACTTTAAATACTTTTTGTTTTTTACTTTAAATACATTTTGGTACTTCAAGTACATGAAAGTATTTAAAGTACTATTCAATGAGAAAAAGTACTTTAAGTACAGTACTGAATACTAATTTACAAAAGTATTTTAAATACATAATATACTTAAAGGAGTACTTTAAGTACTTTTACTTTAAGTACTTCCCAGCTCTGAACTAAATATTCGGTATTAGGTTAAACCATGCTTCGGTGCATCTCTATAAATAATAATTGATATATTCAAAATTGCTTATCATATTTATAAACTTTTATATTTTTTTTTTTTAATTTTACTTTTATCTCTTAGGTATGGTGGCAAAACATCGCATACTCGATTAATGAAAACGTTTCGTGAAGCAACGATAGAACTAAACAAAAACAATGAAAATAGAACAATGTGAATAACAACTTTATTACTTGAATAAATTATTTTATATTACACTTGCCTATTTTAGCTTTTTTCACCTTGGGTACTAAATACGAAACGAGCTCATCATGCCCTAGGGCATAATGAGTGGACATACTGACTTTTACGCCCGCTAATCATTAACTTTATTTTTCAACTTCCAATCAACAAATATTTTGAAGACTTTTTCATAAATTGCCTTAGATTTCGTGGGTAATAAATCTTCAGTTGCTTTCTTCGCTCTGGTTAAAATATCTTCTGGCACATCATCAAAAACACGTAAAGTAGTCGACGCGATATTCAAGAATAAACCAATTGACGGGGTAAATAAATAAAAAAAAATCATCGTTGGGAACGCATATGTCGTAATTATTTTGAACTGAAACGGGCAATTTATTTTTGATAAATAATAGGAAAGTGTAATATAAAGTCTTGTATGCACCACGGGGTGATACTAAATGATTATGCTCATCGGGCGACATCCTTCCCTTGGGCTGGAACATCGTCACCCTCCGTGCATAATCATCGTCATAACACCCTTGGTACAGACGGTTTTATTTTTCTAACTACACTACGAATAACGACGGGGCTTCCTTAGCATCTCTGTATTAACCGACCATCGACCTAGATTAACTATTAACTACACTAATACACCATTCCGCCCCTGTAGGTATCTACATACTAGTGTAATTCCACATTGTTCTACTATGTACGACATATATGTGTACACAATGATTGCAAAAATAAACTCGTCCGACCATGATGAGTAGCTACAGCTAGCCAAAGTACATATAATGTTTTCAGTATCATTAATAAAAAAACTTATAATACTATTTGACGTGTCAGACAAGTATATATTTTTATAAATTGTGTCGAACTGCATATGCATTACAACAGAAATTTAGAAAGGTAGCATTTCAAAATTATTGTATAACACAAATAAAAATAATCCCGTACTAATCTCATATTGTTAGAATGTCAGTAGACACTGTCTTTTCATGACTAAATCATCGATAAAAACCGATGGCATTGCTGTAGAGTTCTTACGCTGCACTATGGTAAAATATGCGAGAAATTAGATAATATTAGATAAGGGCAGAGACGTAAGACAAAAGATATAGAAAACATGATGACACATATTTATTTGGATTCATTTTTACTACCTAATTTGTTTTTGAGATCCAAATATTCTATTGTCTAGTCTAGTGATATCGAAAGAACATGTATACATCTACTCACAAATGCATACGTGTAGTTTGTTTTTATATTTAAGTTAGCAATTCTTTTTTGTACATTTGTTTTTCTTTTTATCACATACAATGTTGTAAAAAAACAGTTACGAAAGCAGTAGGTTAAGTACGGAATTTTTGTCTTTTAGTTTTCTACAGATTACTTCTGTTACTTTTCAAGAGAATTCCCGAGGAAGCTCAATAGTTTACCTTTCCGATTACACTATTATACCTTCGGGAAGAATGAAAGTTTAACTATCCAGCCGTAATCATAGTAGTTTCTACAAAGAGATGCTAGCCACATAAAGCAAACTTATTAGACGCGACAATAACTTGGAAGTTAAAGTTTGGTAATCTCGCTTTTTGCATGAAAGTTCTGTCTGATTTTGTATACGATGTTTATAAATAGTTACACGCATCGCGGCCAATGTTAATATCTAGCCTTTGTTCATTCGTTGTGCACGCATGCGTGTTTAATGCTAAAAAGCCATTCTATGGTGAAACAAGGTAGTCATCAGGGATTCATAATTTTAATACGATGTTATATCAGCGAAACGTACCTACCCGCGAATTTATTAATGTAGAGGAAATAACTCATGCATAATTTACATCGGAATATATTTGTTAAATTAAATACAACTGGCACACTAACAAAGGGAGAGTTTTCTTAAAATTACACTTGTATTCTCAAATGGATTCTATATTGTTATATTAAATTACCTGTTCCATTACGTTACATTTTCCGAAATATTCTCTTAACATGAACGACTGGAAGGTGAGTAAACAGCAACTTCCATAATGCCCTTAATATACCATTTTACTCAATTTACAGAATAGAGAATAAGTTCTGTCTTTAATCATTACACACTCAATTCAACATCCAAATAAAACATATCATTGTATTTCCGGATGCTCCGCTTATAAAACAATTCAATTACCCTCAAAGTAACTATGTTTAGAAGAATACAGAACTAATTTTATATAAGTGGTGCCTGGAAGAACCGGTCATTCTGAAAATTTTCAAAAGTTTCTTTTGGCTACTTCTTAAGATATTGTGTTTTATATGGAAGAAAGAATCAGATCCATTTCTATAATATAGGGAGATACTCTATCTATAATATAAATTAAACTAAACACTCGACTTAGAGTAAATACTTGTCGGGTACCACTGAAAAGGATAAAATATAACTGCATAGGTATACTTGATATTAGTAAGGAATATGCTACATAGAAAACTTTATTTAAGGGGCAAGTGAACTAATTAACTTGTTCGGTATTCGTAGTTAATTAAAAGAAATTAATAACTACCACACTAACTTCGTTATACACCGAACCTGCGTCTTATACTGCACCATCTTTGGTGAATAAGTTTTCATCCATAGTTAATGAGATAACGATATTTAAAATTAAACACCTTCATTTTCCAGACGAAGTACAGGTCTTGATATCTGACCCTCGGTGCAAATCTACTTTAATATCTCTCGACTTTGAGAACGAATCACAACTTACAAGAAAAAAGAAAAACAGAGCAGAGCAAACTTTTATATTTCACTTTGACGAACTAATATAAAAGTGTTAAAGAAAAGTTACATGATTGAAAATCAGAAAATAAACATGTTGCCGTATTGAACGTTGGCCATCCCAAACAGATGTGCGTCAAACAGAAAATTCATTCTGCCAATGATAATAGTGTCATGTACATGCACAAACAGGTCCGATCAATAGCATCACCATTAAGGAAATATTCATCTATGCATATACGAGCATTCAACTGAAATCATTTAACTTATAATACAGGTGGAAGCATTTATCTGCTACATGGTGAGTTTAAACTTCTATTACATTTAACAAACCAATTCAACTGTAATTTTCATATCAAATGATAAAACAATAATTTGATAATATATCACAATTATTATGTTAAATTTCAATCTTCAACGGTGACACGCACGTGCATACTGCAAAATTGTGAAATTGTTATTCATAACGACTTACTACATGTACATCGACCTTAAAATAACGTATTCTGCAAACATTTCCAACATAAAATATAAGAGACGAATTTTCATGTTTTCATTTAATAGGGAATTGCATTTCCTGTTTGAGTATTCAGAACACTAAATTATGAAACTATCTGCTTCATAGAGCTTGGTAACTATTTTAAAACTAAAATTAAATATTTCCAGTAAGATATTTCATGGAATGGGTTTAAATAGGAAATGGTATGTTACAACCTCAGTTTCACTTATATCGTGATATTTTTCAAACTAAATTAAGGGCCATACAGAATATTCGTGATGTTTATCAGACAACGTCTTTAACTTCTCTAAACAAGGCAATAGCAGTAAACAGAACCAGAAAGGGTTCTGGGTCTTATTTTACAAGTGTCTAGTCGCCAGACCAATTTATTTCCGAAGATACATGATGTCTGTATACGACAAGAAACGACATGATACGAGCATGCTTGTTCTTAGTTTGTAACTTTAAGTACACATGCACTCTCTGTAAAAATGTGTTGTGATAAACTTGTGTGGAATACATTTGCTGTTATATATATTTGGCTACCCTACCCTACACTACACTACACAATCCTACCCTACCCTACCTGTAATAATAATTAATGCAGTTCCACGAATTTCCGATTCCGTCAATCCCGGACTTGTATATTCATGCGAGCTCGTAAAATAAATTGGTCTGATGACTAGACTCTTGTCCTTTTTAGCTCATCGACCTCCTGTCGAAGAGCTATAGTGTTCGGTACGATGTCTGTAGCATCTTCCGATTTCAAAATTTTTTGCACAGAAATCCCGGACAGACCCTCTGGATCACGAAATGACTATTACAACATATGTCCGTATGTATGTCGCTCATCCGCTCGTACGAGATTTTTTGTTCCACTCAGATTTCCTAAACTACCCAACGGATTTTTATGAAATTTTTTCTGCAGATACGTGTTATGGTCTAGTTGTGCAAGGTACATTTTATTTTTCCAAATTTTCCTTCGTACTTGAGAAAAAAAATATTTTCGAATTTTTTTTCAGTTTTTATTTTTTTCTACGTTATTTTCTATTCAATTGTATTCAAAATTTTCTTGCATATGCAGGAAATGGAACAATATTTTCCATATTTTTATTTTGAAAAATTATGTAAGACCATTGGAGAAAAAAATATTTTTAAATTAAAAATCGAAGAAAAGAATATCAATGCATTTATAGTCGGCTTAGTTTGCTTTGCTTTTGTTAAGAGAAGAAAATGTATTCACAATTGTTTCAAATTTTTTGTTTAATTGCGACCTAGGCACCTAGGATTTTAAAAGTGAATCTAGATAAATAATAATTTGTGATATATTCAGACTTGGACATACGTAGATGAGCTGCAGGCATGTATGTCTGTATACATTCCTAGTTTCACTTTTTGCGAGGTTTATATTTTACGCCTGTAGTTGTCAAACTGTACTACATTCTGTAGCATGTTATAAATTTTAATAATATTATCATTTATTGAACGTATATTATACGTTCAATTCAATTTACAATTCCTATACGACAAGTTAATAAATTTCGCTTGAATTATGTTATCAATTTTGCTTAATATTTCATATAGAAAACTAAATTGATTGCTGAATAACCTTTTCATAATGAACTCATCTAAACATTTGATATTATTATGTTTGGTTCCACTATGATTTACGTTCTCGAATAGATATTAAAAGAATCGCATGATATTATGCATTATTTTATTTATTACGTTATTCGCTATCTAATCAAACATAACGAGTGATACTGGAAGAGTGATATAAAACGCTATATATTATTCACTGTCAGTTTTTCCGCTTATTCTATTGTCCACTGCTATAAATCATCTCCCTTTCTATCCATTGTTATTCCCTGATATTTACTATGGTTAAAATAAAAGTCAACTACAGATATGTATAAATACATATAAAATCATTTTATGCAATCGAAGATTATAAGAAAATAATGTTGTCATTTTATATATATATATGACAGATTTGATTTGCATTTAGTTAATTGCATTTACATTATCTAAATTAATATACATATTATCTGATCCCACCCAGGAGGTATACATAATGCATTTCATTAGAGAGTCTACAGAATTTCAATTTTCTTTGAATGATCCGTACAACAGAGTTTTACAACGCATGGTTCAGGATATACGGGTGCATTTTAAGTGTGATTGCAGCTGTTACATACCCACACTAATATACTGTTAGATATACGTGTCCACACTGTAACAAGGAAGAATACCGTAGTAAGCTGGGCCGACTGAGAAGCTGGGAAGGCAGTAAAAAGGATTACATCTCACCACGGAGAATATAAATAATTCTTATCTTCTCCCGCAAAGAAAACCGTAATACACTGCATAGAAAATAGAAATTGTAAGCAAGCTCCCAGCATTAGCTGGCTAACAAAAATGTAACAATATACATTCTGATTTATTTTTAAATTGATTAACGGAGTTTATGCTTTTAAAAATGGTGCGGCAAATTAAAATGTATTTATACGAAATGAAAATATGTATTATTCGAGATTTAATTTAACGTATATCTTTGGATCCCGACATGTGAAATGGCTCAATTGGTATGTAGATATGTTCATATATGGGCAAAACAGATATATGTTGAAAACCAGATTGACATCCAGGGGAATGAAATGGTGGACATTTGGATGACGGATAAACGCCGACAAGCTGACGAAGACAGAGCAGATTGACACTTTGACTAGTCATACAAGTTGTTGACAAGTTGTACAGGTGAAGAGACAGTGGTGAAAATATTGACGGATAAGAGGATGAACGTGCTGATATACAGGCGACTATTGGCCATGTGCATAATCTAACACATGCGCGGAATGACGTAAGAGAATTTCAAAATCACAGAAATATGAAGCGCTTTTTACCATGTAACTTTCTAAATTCAATAATAACAAAAATATAGTCATGTTGCATTACTTTTTCCTCATCCTGTATATTGTAATAATTACGAAATTCCAAAACAGCCATACACTCTGCATATCATTATATTTATCTGAATGTGATTAATTATTTCAAATTTTAATTACAAATCTATTCAACATGAACCTTCCAACTGCGCATACATACACACGCACGTACAGCGACACAACTAACCAGTATATACAGCCGACGGATTACAAATTCTATTTGAATGAAACACGCAATTTTAAACGAATGTACTGTATGGCGCACGGTACAAAAGTAATTTTTGCAGTACGCAGTTACATCAACGCTTCAAAGTCAACCCAGATATGTTGCATGTCCGTTGCAGCCCTGCGTCGAAACGAAATGTGTATTAAAACATAAATACGTGTGACAGAATTGCAACGTATAAAACTCAAACAGAAGCAAAACCAAATCCAGTAGATATATTAAAAATCTTGTACATGAAAATGTAGTAAAACTGTTTAGACAAAAACCAATGGATATTTTCAAACGATATAAAAAATATAATCTGAATGTCCGTTGAACTGAAAAGGACAAAGCATAATCTAAAAATAATGCGAATATCAAAATATATGTACTTTAATATGAATATTATGTTGTTATATTAATAATAATTGTATGTATCTATATGTACTGTATTTTGAAACCTCTATTGATCGATTACACAGAAAATGATACTGTTATAGAAAATTCAATAAAACTCTCCGATATATTATATCTACTATATACTAATAAATTTCTACAATTATAATGGGCAGGTGGAACGAATATCAAATGATGACTAAGAAGATTTATTTGGATGAAATTGAAGGACCACGAATGCGAGGAAGACCGAGGAATAAATGGATGAATATGATAGAAAATATATTGAGTGAACGTAAAATTATAAGCAGAAAAAATAGGAGAGCATGTATGAGAAAATGAGTGGATATTAACGAGGCGAGAGAATCATGCAAAGTTGTGTGTGACGAGCAATTATTAGAAAATAACAATGAAAGGCAGACTTCTGAAGACGGAGTGCGCTGCGTAGCTAGCGAAAACTTAGTCCATCGCAGAAACTGCGTAGTGTTTTGTTGAATGTATAAATGTTTGACGAAGTATGTGGTGAGTGATTGTGGCGAAATAAAGGGTATGCTATCGCAGTAATGGGAAAAGCGTGGTGTTAAGTATGTATGTACAATTACAATTTACAAATAGAAACTTCATTTCACGGATACTTATGTTTTAATAGCATGAACTCCGTACTTTCAAAGAAATGTATTCATTACCTATTGCCTATTAATTTATTATATAAGTATGTTATATGCTACTACTTATTAAATATAGTAAAACTTTGTTTTAATGGACAAAATTTCCGGTTAATTTAACCGATCGTAAACAATATCCGGCCCAACGTTAACATGTGATCACAGAGTTACACTTTTCTGTGAAATTATACTTTTCATACAGACTTCAAAAACGTATCTACATGGATAAACACAGATAAATTAACTAATTTGTCGATTTTTTTAACAAACGCATTCGATAAATCTACTTCATTATAATAGTCCGCATTAGTCCGTTAAATCGAAGTTTGACTGTATCTAGCAATCTAGTTCCAACAATGATTGAAAACTTTATATATTTTCAATTCACACATGCTTCAGCTGCAAGTCAGTAAATTGACAAATTTGTAAAGCGGAAGCAATAATTCAAATATCAAATTGCAGTTTATTTGTGGCTTATATGGATGAATTTAAATTGGCTTTTTCGACAGACACAATATTGTAAGCAGATGAACAACGACGGTGCTGAGTTCCTGAGAAATGTTTATTTATGATAATTCTTTGCGAATCCAATTTACTCGCGTGGGGTACACGATATTGGCTTCTAGTTTATTTAGGAAACTCATGCGAATTTTATTGAATTTTTTTTTTTGGAAAATATAAAATTTAATTTGCGATTTTTACTTCGTCCGGTGATATTCACGTAATTTAAAAAAAAACACGCGAAGTCCTCCTACCCAGTTTGCATATTTTCAAGAATTTAATAATAAAATATAATGGAACTGGAATTTCAGCACTCGTGAATTCCGAATTGTTTGGTTGTGTTTTATTGCTGCTTTGTGGCGGATGACAATACTGGCAAACAACGGTGACTTATCATCTTCTCTTTAATTACGTTTAACTATTTAAATGTATACAAACCTATATATTTTTATTTTAACGGGGTTAAATTAATTTCATTTTTATTTTCAACAATAACATAAAGTTATAAATTTGAAACTGGCTTACATAATTAAAAAATTTACATTTCAATTAACCTATATATATATATATATATATATATATATATATATATATATATATATATATATATATATATATATATATATATATACATTGGTCAGGAGTTTTGTAAGTAAATATAGTTATTATATTAATTCCGCAACTAATATTGGTTATTAGCCACTTTCTGAAATGTTTTAGAAAATCATGTTACTCTGTGCAATATGCTCCATTAAATATTACCAAGGAACGCGGACATGAAGAAATATTTTCTTAATTATTTAATAAGCTAACTATTAGTTCGAATTATAGTACTTCGTAGTTTACTTACTTATTTTGTTTTGCCGTTCTGTCCTGTCTACTCCTGCGGAGTATTCCCAAATACCCTAATGTTACCCACATAATCATAAAGAATAATCCATTTACTATTATTTAACTGGCTTTCTATTTATCAAATCAACATTCGACCAATCTATTCAGATACTAGTTAAATATATTATTTGCATAACATTGAAAAGCGGAAATTCTAGAGATTATAAAGTCAGCATTATTCAGAATTAATGGTTTTTTATTAAAGAAAAAACCTGCTTGTTTTATAATGCTTCGTCAACAAACTAACTTCTACCAGTACATAGAGTTATTGCAGTTACAAGAAATATATATATTTTTTAGACTAAACTCAGATTGTTCTAAAATTTAATTACCACCCGTCTTTTAAATTATTTCTAACAAATCACCATTTAACCAATTCTCTCTGTGATTGTTAACTTAACCATTTTAATATTGTCATATTACGAATCGATCAGAAATATCTAGGTGCAACGTTATACATACATAAATACATAAGTAAATACCCACTAAAACAAATTTATTTACAAATCCAGTAATATTAGACAAGCAACAATCCTTATTTATTCAGTTTGCGTCATTACTTAACCTACATTTGACTGCCAACCCTACAAACCCAAGACATTTATGTTCAAACACGTAATTCTACTAGGAACTAGTCGTTCTGTCGATAAATCTGCATTGACCGTTTCTACTTGCTTGTGAACAATGACATAACGTATGACTGCCAGATCTCAGCATTCCGTTTCGCCCCCTGGGCATATTCACCAACAACTAGTTGGTTGGTCTGTCTGTCGGGCGGTAGCGTTGGTGGCGGTAGTGGTTCTACTGACGGAAACGTCGGTCGACCAGCGGCATGTGGAGCCCTACTTCCCGAAAACGGGGCGACCGCGACCGCAGTACTGTTGTAGAGTTACCCCATCCATTGCGCAGTGCTAACAGATTTCGCACGGTATATATTATTGCCAGCACTGACATACCCATATTATACACGGTCTTGCGTACATGCTTCAGTATTATATGGCTTTTTCCTACACAAGAACAGGCCCTGTTAAATTGTCTGTTACTGATACAACTCGCACCATTCGGTGCACCCTCGTCGTTCTCCCACATAATTTATAATTTCTATAGAAATACAAATCATGTAATATCGCATTGCTTATTGATTCTACAAGTTATTTGTTGTATGAAAATGGAAATAATTTCAAATAAAATCTTTGATTATTAATTTATTTAAAATATTCATCACTTTTAACACAATTAAACTAACTAAAGTTAGGTAGTACCTACTTTAAATATTGGTACATCAACATTAAGTTGAAATTTTTCTCCTCAACTTTTAACTATTTATTATTAATGTACAATATCTATTGAAAATTCTGCATAAACTAACTACATATAAGGTGATTCCTATATTCGCGATCATTCTTGCTGATAAATCTCACTCTTATGAATAAATTATATAGTTTATTAACCAAAAACTACTACTAATTAATAAATTACAAGTAAAATGAGTTTTAATGAATTTAATATTTATAATTTACTATGAGTAATTGCCGTTCATAATTCTATGTAGATATATTTGTATTTTCCGGGAAATCTTTTGTATACATTCATGTGATATTGTTAACATTTTGAACTTATTCACAACACAGCATTTTGAGAAATTTCATTGTTTATCTTCAGAAACAAATATTTCGAAATTCGCCAAGAAACCCAGGTTTCGTTTCGTCACACTCCTCCACACACATTTATGGACGAAATATTTTACTAAACTTTTTCTTTACAAATGTCAGACACATAAATGAAATGCTCTTCCAAGTACATGAACCATTATTAATAGAATTATCGTTGGACTAAGTGCTTCTATTCCAGTCCTTCAGAAAATACTTAAAAGGATATCACAAGAAAAAGAGTTTGAACTCTTTTGAAGGATGTTCTCAATTCACGTCGTCTCCCGTTTATAATCTGAGGGAAAAGTTATGGAGAGAACAGATGGAAAGAATTATCTTATTTCCATATTCACCCAATAAGAATGCGAATTATGAGGATCTACGTCAACGGAGGAGAAACGTCAATAAGAAAAGAATTTATTAATTCGACACAGTGGCGTTGCTGTGAAACGCCAAATGGATACACTTAAAATATTTTGAACCAATTTCGTGAACCATTAGGTACATGAATATAAAATCATACAAAAACCATTTAAATTAATTATCGTTTTATAAAACACCTGTTTTAACAAGACATAAGAATAAGTTTTACATTCGTAGAGTAAATCAATAAATTATGAAATTCAAAAACTATCATTAAAAGTGACGAAGTGATGCACTAAGTTTTGCAAGTTACCGAACGCGAAAGTAGGTCAAATATAGTTTTGTCTCCGATTGGAATTGCTAGAATTTCTCGACTTTGCAGTGACAGGCTAAAGTTAAATTGAGAATTTACTTTCTCTCTCTAATAAAAAAGTCGAAGTATTGCAATTAAATGCTACGATATTTGATAAATACAATTTGATTTCTTGTGTAATATTTATTCTTATATGACATTAGAATAACGAAGATGAGCGGCGTCACCATATAAAATAAGAACAAGGATAACAATGTAAGAATGTTTAAAACTAGCAATGTATACAGACATCCATGCCTGTAGCTCATGCACTTATGTTCATTTCTGAATACATATATCAAAAATTATTTAACTAAATAGACTTTTAAAATCCTAGGTGGCTAATAAAACAATAAATTTAAAACATGTGTGAAAAATTTTCTTCTGTTAACAATATTGATCAGTTTTTAATTTAAAAATTATTTTTTTCAATGGTCTTACATAATTTTTCAAAATAAAAAATATGTAAAAATAATGTTTCATTTCCTGCATATGTAAGAAAATTTTGAACATACTGAGTGTAAAATAAAGGAGAAAAAATAAATATCACATGTACAACTAGACCATAATACGTATTTGTAAAACAAAATTCAGCAAGATCAGTTGGATAGTCTAACTCCTAGACCTACATACGGACATATGTTGTAATAGTCATTTTGTGATCCAAGGGGTCTGTCCGGATTTCGATGCACAAATTTTTGAAATCGGAAGATGCTACAGAAAACGTACCGAGCACTATAGCTCTTCGACAGGAGGTCGATGAGCTAAAAATAACAAGAGTCTAGTCATCAGACCAATTTATTTTCACGAGCTCGCATGAATATACAAGTCCGGGATTTACGGAATCGGAAATTCGTGGAACTGCATTAATTATTATTACAGGTAGGGTAGGCATGAAGGCATATATATATATATATATATATATATATATATATATATATATATATACAGGCTGTAGAGAAAGTAATGCAACAAGGCAATATTTTTGTTATTATTGAATTTAGACAAAAATGTTTCAGACAAAAGTTACATGGTAAAATGTACTTTATATTTCTGTGACCTTGAAATTCTCTTAAGCCATTACGCGCATGCGTTACGCTGTGCAACTTTAATTTTTTAAATGGCAACATACCATTTTGACTAAATTTTTGGAATCAGAAAGACTTTTTACTTCCGGTAGTATAAAAATTTTGATGGGTTACATAATCAAATTTTTAAAAGAATAATATATACAGGATATATTAAATGTTCATGCTTCTCAGAACAGTAAAGCATTTTAATATGTTGTTGATACGTTCATCAATTCGTGACGTGACACCAATAAATCCAGAAGCAAACTATATCAAACCACATTAACCAGCGTAAACAAACTGCCATTTACCGAGTCAATTTCAAATGACTTCATCACAAACACTGCTTTATTAACAGACCACAACAAATAGGACGACGGAACACATCAAAACGGACATTTTATCACGGTGCGTTAGTTTGCCATCAACTGCAGCGGACAAACAAGTTAACGCACTCAACGAACGACGACAAAGTGAGAACGATGGCCTTCCGTGCAAAAGTAACAAGGACGCGATATAATCATCAGCACTTCTTTGTTTCCCCGCTACATTCAATTTGAATGGTGTGTCTAGAAGATAAAGCGACCCGTTGATTCAGAAAATTGCTTTCGGGCTTTTAGTTCCGAATCACACCGTGCATACGTCTGGCGTTATTTACAGAAATGCTGCAGTATCTTTTACAAGTAGCTATCCACGCTCCGAGAAAAACTTTTCAATTCCAATAAAACAGAGTTTACTATAGCGGTTTCACAGCCCTTAATTAAACTAGAATCGTTTTGTTACATTTGTATTCAGCATGATTTAATTCTACAGTTTGCGATCATATAATTAACATATTAAAAAAAAAATTGAACTATGAGTCCTATGTTAAAAATTTCATATCTTTTGCAATATGTTACAAACGATATAGGTAGTAGTTATCTACAAATGTTGCTCAATACATTTAGAATAATAAAGCTAATTTCTTCTTGAAATGGTTTTTTGAGAAATTCCAAACCTATCAGTATCAACGAATAAACTCGTAGTTTCAAATATTTCCAGACATCAAAATGAATGTGATTTCAGTTGGGATTTGAGTCTTGAAGTGAACATTTCCTATTTGATTCAATTGTTTATCAAGTTTTTATCCAAACGGTAACTGACAGTTAAATAAAGAAGACTATTTTCCTATGATGGATGAAGACAGTTTGCAGTTCAGGAATAAGAAATTATTTTTAGCAGAATCACATGCGAGACAGATATAATTCAAGTTTATTGTACAGACCAGATATAACCTGCTTTGCATATTATAGTTATATTCTCTTTCATTCTATTCTATTCATAACCGCAATGCCATATTTAACTACACATTTTATAATTATTAGTAAATATATTAAAACTGAAATATAATATATTCATCAAGTACTAGTACCGAATAACTAAACTGATTAATCTATAAATGTATGTCAATACATAAATACGAACATATTAATTTCAGTTTCGACCTATATTTTAAATATGCACTGAAATTTCAATATATCAAATAAATAAACGGCATAGATTATATTTCAAACTCAATTTATAGCTATCGACCCTGCCCATACATAATTCAAAACAACAAAACATCGCATAAGGATTCCACTGACATACGTAAGCGTAAGGGCATATGCATACGGTTAACTCAATAATATATGTGCCGTGCCGTCTTCGTCAGATGTCTAATATCATCTAGTTAGGTCGAGTGTGCGTTGTAAATAAATTCAATTGTCATGATATCTAGGATATTTGAAAATTCGGATTCAAGCCACGGTCACAATAAAACCGCATCCGAAGAAATCTCCCTAGCAATACCCGAAGCAACCGATATTAACCCGAAAACACGCCGCGGCGACGTGAAATAAAGAACATAATAGCCTGTTCCATGTTTAACTTGCACAAAGCTAGCTAGCTACCCCTGGCCCAGCATGGCTAGTGTCACCCTCTACCCCCCTTCTGCCGCTCTAAGAAAGATTTCATTTTCTCTTTTTTTCTTTCTTTTTTTGCGATTGATTTTCATTATGCCAGTGCTGGAACACTTTTCATTTTCCAGTAACCTTCGGGCATTCAAGAAATTTATGGTACTATTTTTTACTAGTTTAGTATGTATCTACATATTTATTTGAAAAATTACATTATTATTTAGAATTATCAATATTGGCCAACGATTATTTTGTTGCATACGCGAATTATAACCAAGCAACAGGACTAAATATTTTGTACTACGGAAACAAATATCTCATGAAACAAAATAAATTTCCATTTAAAATGATTTATAGCTGTATGCAGGTTCAGACTTAATATCATACCTAAAACCAATTTTATTTTGGATTGTCTATAAATCAAGAATAAATTCAAATTTTTTATGCTAGTTTAATTAATTCATGAATTTAAGTATTTTAAATTTTCCTATTATTATATCGTAGCTGATAGTAATATTTCTCTTCTTGTTTATTTCAAAATATAACTCGTTATTTTTATAATAATAAATACATAAATAAAATATCAAAGCTAATTACTTCTAACAACTATACAGAAAAGGAGGAAACATCTTTTATTTCACATTTATCACGAAAGAAACATCTGTATTCTGTATATATCTTACACAGCAACAAAACAATAATTTCTTGACTTGATTGATTTGAAGAAAACTAGCCTTAATTACAAAAAGTACACAGAAAAAACTGCGGCATAATTCAATTGAGAATAATGCAACGACCATGCACTGAATAGCGTGGATGGCTATTAGTTCTCGTAGCGGTAATTGTGAAGATGGAGGAATAGCAATAGTAGAATGCCCCCTGCTATTTCGTGTACGGGTGTAATCGTGTTGGTTTGCTGTTGCTATCAGGGTGTTAACGGAAAAGTAAAGGGTCAGGAACAGTATCCGCTCCGCAACCAAAGTTTCCGGTTAGGGTTTAATGGAATTTCATTACCTAAATAAAGAGATATCCACCGCTAAAACCGTTTCGTGGCTTCGACTGCGACAAAGCTCCTTGCGTAGATTACACCACCGAGACATTCAACCACCAGACTTTGCCAGGACATACGTGTTGTGTACTAAAAACCACTTCCATAAAATACTTATATGAAAATGTATTAATACTTATTTCACAAATACGTATACAGAAATTAATTCATATACCCATTTAGTGGAAATCTTACAAATAAGTAGGTAGGTATCTGATAAAATAAACATTTATGGTATCTCATTATAGATTAATACGTTCGTTTTAAATAAGAGGCTTGTGGGAGCAAAAAATTATGTCACCCTGCAAATACGTAAAACTAATTAAGATACATATATTATATTAGTTTGAGATCTGACTTTGATGGTCCAATTTACTAGCTTTTATTCACTTGTGTCAGGTTTTAGCTAGCTAAGTGTTGTAATAGTCTAAATAACTAAATGATTACCTCAACAATGTTGATGACATATTCGACTGGTGTGGAATAAATATATTACTAATAATTCATGAAAAAACTGTCATGTTGCACTTCCATACACGATAGCAAGACCACAATTTCTTAATAAGAAATAAGACTAGCCAACAAAGTATAAAACAGTGCAGCTCTGTAAAATTCTTAGGTGTTATTATTAGCGAAAACCTTTCCTGGTTAGAACATGTAAATTATGTCACTGGTATACTTAATTCTCTATATTATTTATTTCGTAATCTTAAGAAATTTGTATAGCCTGTCATTCTCAGAATGTTATATTACGCACGTTTGCAGCTGTGGCATCATACGCCATTGTTGCAGAGAGATCATCAACCCACTCCCACAGAATATTTGTATTGCAAAAAAAGGCTTCTTCGGCAAATAGGAAATGTTTCACAAAAGACATTCTGTAGGAAATTATTTAAGAAATATGACCAGAGCTGCTTAGTACTTCAAGTAAATGTACTTCAAGTAGTACTTCAAGTACATTCGGTACTTTCAGTAAATACTTCAAGTATTTCCAAAATCTGGTACTTGTACTTGCTTTATCAAGTACTGGTGTGTAATGCTTGGTACTTGGTACTTATTTACAGTACTTCAAGTACCACAAAATACTTCAAGTACTTGAAGTCTTAATAATGTACTTGAAGTACTTTAATTACTTTAAGAATACTTCAAGTACATAAAAGTACTTTAAGTATTTTAATGTACTTGAAGTAATTAAAGTACTTCAAGTACATTATTAAGACTTCAAGTACTTGAACTGTTTGTAGAAACTAGTCTAAACCTGTTTACACTCGTTTGAACTGGATTTTAGGGTCTCTTTTGTATTTGTCTATTTGTAAATAAAATACAATGTTCAGTCTGTTAGTGCCTATTCACGACTGCAGGTGGTATGGTTCATTACGTTGAAATAAACACAACGGAAAATTATTTTTATAGGTAGCTGAAATAAAAAGCATTAAATAATTTTTAAATCATATAAATATGTGATCATAGTAATAAAACTATGTTTAGTATTCCAATCTCATATTCTTGACTTTTGATTTGTAGTGATTAGTATATTGCGAGATGATATATCGTAACAATACAAATTCTGTGAACTTGGAATACCAGAAATAGTATTCACACAACTTAAATTTGTAGCTTGCTAGAAATACATTAGATAATTAGTATACGTTGCATTGTTTTAGAATTAAACAAGTATTGAGAAAGAAAATAGCCGGGACCAGCGATGGAATTGTTTGAAAATATAAGTGACAATGATGATCCTTATTACAGTACTGCAGTAGAACAAGATATGAAGAAAAGGAAATGCATACCGGATTATTTTAATGTAAGGCAGTATAACCTGGAGGCTACACTTTTAAACAATTACCAAGATACACTTCATTCTGAAGCATCGTGTAGCAGCGTAATGTCAACAAGTTCAACGTCTGCGAATCCTATTCTAAATGAAAATGACTCTATTATGCATAAAATTGAAAATTGTTCTTATTTAGACGGAAAATTTTTTAAAGTTGTTGGTGATATAACAAATATTAAACATTTAAGTACGGAGTGTCAGCTATTTTTACCTAAAAAAACAATAATAAAAGGTGGATTAGGAATTTCTACAAATTTTGTTAAACATATTAAAAAAATGCATAGTTCATCAATACGTATAATAACTATAAAGAGAGTAAAAAAATTATAACAAAAAGAAGAACAGATGAATTGACAGCATTTACAGAAAAGTCTGTTAGAAATCAACCAAATATACGATCTAGTTTCCTACAAACAAACAAAATAAGTCAAAAAGAATTCGATCGCAGAATAGTTGACTTTGTTATTGATACTATGTCACCTATCAATATTATTCAAAATACTTCATTTGTTAAAATTTTTGAAGGCATGGATTTAAAAGTCATTAGTAGATCTACTGCTACGCGACGAATAAATGAATTAGGTGATGAAATGGAACAGACTGTTAGAAACATGTTGGATAATATAAAATATGTTTGTACCACTGCAGACATATGGTCCGCAAAGAAGAGAAGTTTTTTTGGAGTAACATGCCATTGGATCGATGAACAATTAAATAGACATTCTGTGGCATTAGCTTGCAAACGTTTTCCTGGGAGTCCCACATACGAGAAAGTAGCTGAAATTTTGGAAGAAATTCATTCGAAATTTAACTTACAATTAGATCATAATAAGATAATTGCCACAGTGACAGATAACGGATCGAATTTAGTGAAATCATTTAAGGAATATGGAATAAATTTATCAGACGAATTGATGCAAAGTAATAGTTCAGAAATTGAAGAAAATTGAGGTGAAAATGAAAATAATAATGATAGTGATGAACATATTGTAAATGAATTTCCTTCCTTTATAACAATTAATACAGAAAATGAAAATTCTCCTAAATTATTGCTTCCCAGACATGTTCGTTGTGCAAGCCATACTTTTAATCTCATAGTTACATCAGATATCAAGAATGCAATCAACAATCACCATATTCTTAAAAACAAACACAAAACAATTATGCAAAAATGTTCTCTATTATGGAACAAAGCAGGTCGACCAAAATCTGCGGAAATTATTTATGAAGTATTGGGGCATTCACTTAGTTATCCAGGAATAACTCGATGGAATTCGTATTTCGATTCTGTAAATCAAATATTAAAGGAAAAAGAAAAATTGAACATTTTATTTGAAAAACTTCAAATTAAAAACAGTTTTAAAGAAAATGAAATTATGTATCTCGAAGAATATTGTAAGATTTTGAAGCTACTGGCGATGACTCTTGACGTACTTCTAGGAGAATTTCATACTTATTATGGATATACACCAGAAGATACATTTTTCGATTTCGAAGATGCCGACAACATGGACAGCTCATTATTGACTAACAATACATATACAGTAAATAAAATTGAGCTAGAAGTATTGCAATATTTACAAGACAAGAGAACAGATTTAGAAATGATTAATGATTACCCAATAATTAAGGAATTATTTCGTAGATATAACACTACCTTACCCTCATCTGCCCCTGTTGAAAGAATGTTTTCTTTTGCTAGTATTATAAATTCACCTAGGCGACACGCTCTTTCCGATATAAACTTTGAAAAAATGATTTTGCTTAAAGCAAATAAAATCAATCAATAATTTTGTATCAGATTGTATGTCATTTCTTATATATCTATACATATTGTTAATTAATATCTATTTATAATTTTATTGTATTATTTTTGTATGAACCTATGAATATATATATTTTTGTTTTGTTTTTAACATAAGTTTTTTTTTTTTATTGTAATCATCATAAATATATTTTTAAATGAATTAAATTGAAGTCTTGACTACGTAATTGAAGTACTAAGTAAACTACTTGAAGTATTACTTGATACTTGTAGCTGTACTTGAAGTATTATAGGGTTACTTGCAATGGACAAGTAGTACTTGCACCCAATTTTCAAGTACTCCATTAAAGTACTTGGTACTTCAAGTATTTTTCTTCAAAAATATGTACTTGTACTTGAAGTACATTTCAAAAAATCAAAGTACTTGGTACTTGTACTTCAAGTACATTTGTCCGGTACTTTGAGCAGCTCTGAATATGACATACTAACTGTGCCATCAGTATTTATATATACATGTGCAATTTTCACATGGAAAAATGTAAATTTACATGTACGTAATAATCAAATACACGAGACATTGTAACTACATACACCTAGAAAAACATCAGCTATACACAAAGAATCCGCAATAGCACTGTGTATTTATATATAATAAATTACCGATAGAAATAAAAAATGTTTCCAAACCAAATACTTTTATGTTGAGATTCCATATCCGGCACTGGAGTTTACTACAGCATATAAATACTTTTAAGTTACAGTATAGATGAATTTCTGGAAAATTGAATATGAACCTATCTGATGTAAGCAATACATGGCCATGCCATCACTTTTTTTATATAGTAAATACATATATTATTATTAGAGATGCAGGGAGGCATGATTTGGCCGAATAACCAAATATCGAATATTCGGTCTACATTTTTGCCGAAGCGCCGAATATAAAAAATTTAAATTTAAGTCCGAACAATTTGCTTTATATTATGTTTATTTTAACCGAAGAAAATTATATACAAAATATACATATTTATTTTAACCAAAGAAAATTAAATAAAAAAATATAATTATTTTATCCAAATAAAATGACATTGAATACCTTATAATAAAGAATAATTATTATTATTTAATAACAGTGTTTCTCGGATCGTTGCGAATCGTTAGGTCGCTCGAGTTGTGTTGCCAGCTGTCTGCAAATGCCGCAAATTATCAGGTTTTCGGATGCAGCTGCGTGTATTTTTGGCTGTACGGGCCTCTAGTCCAACGTACCCATGGCCTGAAGGTCTGTAAAGCTAGGATTAGTCAATAACCAAACCATATAATAATAATGATAATATGTACTAATAATATTTATTGATTTGTGATCGATACATTGATGTCACAATAATCATTGAATCACATATACTTATAGGATTATATATGTATATTAAGATTAAGTATATACCGGGTATCCCAAGAAGTCTGCGACATACGGAATTAACATATAAATATAGAATGAAATGTGATTACTTCTGAACAATATATATTAAAGCAAAAATGTAAATAAACAAATTGTTCAGAATTAAAAATTGCATGATATATTTAGTGTTCAGATATGTTTCTGTAAGGAGTAAATCAATTTTGAAATATATACTGCATTTTAATGACAGATCTGGAGGTCATGAAACAAAAAAACTGTGTTTTGATTATTTGTTATTTTAATTAACATAGTAGATTTATTTAAGTCAAAATTTGATATGAAAAGGTTTATCCCCAAAGGGTTGGAATAATGACTTGAACTTCAGACGTAAAGAAGTTTATTCAAAGTTCAAAACAAACTTATGCCGACGTTTCGACCTTATGGTATGAGGTCATTTTCAAGGCTTAAAGGAAGAAGCGAAGATACAATATTACCACGTGGATATTACATGGAAGTATAAACACAAAATATTTGTGAACAAAACATGTTCAATGCAATTGAACAGTATAGAAAAAACGAGTGAAAATATAAAATTAATAATAATGATAACAATAATAACTGACCATGGTCGTCAGAATAAAAACGCAGAAAACAAGACAGACAACATAGTTGTCTTGTCAAGTCAAAACTAAAACTATTTTAATTAACAAAAACCTGCCATTTTTAGCTCATCGACCCCCTGTCGAAGAGCTATAGTGTTCGGTACGATATCTGTAGCATCTTCCGATTTCAAAAATTTTCTATTCAATTGTATTCAAAATTTTCTTGCATATGCAGGAAATGGAACAATATTTTACCATATTTTTTATTTTGAAAAATTATGTAAGACCATTGGAGAAAAAAATATTTTTAAATTAAAAATCGAACAAAAGAATATCAATGCATTTATAGTCGGCTTAGTTTGCTTTGCTTTTGTTAAGAGAAGAAAATGTATTCACAATTGTTTCAAATTTTTTGTTTTATTTGCGACCTAGGCACCTAGGATTTTAAAAGTGAATCTAGATAAATAATAATTTGTGATATATTCAGACTTGGACATACGTCGATGAGCTGCAGGCATGTATGTCTGTATACATTCCTAGTTATTTCATGACCTCTTGATCTGTCATCAAATGCATTATTTCAAAATTTATTTAATCGACATACAAAAATATTTGAGTAGTCAACGTAACAGCATAATATGTCGTTATTAATTCTGAGCAACTTTTTTATTTACATTTTGCTCTAAAATGTATTGTTCAGAAGTAATCACAATTTTTCAATAATTATATGTTACAACATGTACAATTCCCTATGTACCAGATTTTTTGGGACATCTGGTATATATTATATTATATATAGGACTAGCAAAACGTACCCGGCGTCGCTCGGGGTTCTACCAATAGCTATTATTCTAAAGCTTTATGATGAACAATATTTTTTTATTTTTCATCCGGTGCGAATAAGAATAAATTTCTTGGCGTACAATTTATTAATTTTCCACTGAAATGCAGTACACTTCGCTTATAACGAACCAATCTATAAGGTACGAACTAAAGTATCATTAATGGTGCGTTTTTTTTTTTTCGCAAACACGAATCGTTTTATAACGAACTTTCGGGTATAACGAACCCTAATTTTTGTTATAATTGCAAAAGTTTTCGGTTATAACGAACGTAAAACGGCATTCTACCAAATATTCAGTTGATTCCTTGAAATCAAATCGCGTATGTAGGGTCGCCGTAACAATTCTTGCAGTTCTTGTGTGTATGTGGTTAAGTGTATGAAAAAAAAAAATATCGGACCTTCCCGCGATTGGAGCGGCCCATGCGGAAATTTCAGCATAGCCGCCCTTGTTCACTGTATTTAATGTGTTAAAGATGTACAATTATGAGTTATGCAATTTCGGATAAAACACGTGAAGCTCTTACTTTAAATAAATAAAAATAATAATATAAAGTAATATGTAATAAATATAAACAAAAGTAATATGAACGATTTTTTTCACATAAGATTCATAAAAATTATTGTTAATGTACATATGTATATGTACATATTACAAAATAATATCAATTCAATTTTGAACAAATCTGGATTTGTCTAGTTTTGCAAAACAGTTCTTCATGTTATGTACCTACTTGAAACATGAACCTATGCATTAAAAAAAATAATGAATTTTTGATGTTTATCGTTTATTACGAATTCGCTTATAGCGAACTATTTTCGTCGGTCCCATGAGGTTCGTTATAAGCTAAGTTTACTGTATTACAATTATTTACATGCATAATTACGTACGTAATAAATGTTAAATTATTACGTAACATTATTAGTATTACGTACATTTATTAAATTCAGATTGAATCGCCTGGTCAACCATCAACAATACAGTAACAGTACCGTTGCCATGGAAGTAAATATATCCGAACAAAAGACTTACAATATACTATGTGAGTGGGATTAGTCGGCTTTGCATATGCCAACAAAAGAATAATATTCAGTTAATTATGAACATACGTCATATTTAATTTTATTTCCTTTTTTTCTAAATATCGAAGTAGATATCGTCGTTCCCATGTACCCTATGACACCCGCATGGTCCTAAAGGGTATCTCTGCAAATTTTTAACCCGATCGGTCGACGGGTGTAGAATTGTATAAGGAACAGACAGACAGACAGACAGAAATTGACTTTTATATAATAGATTACACATGTATAACATTATAAATTTAATAAAAACGTAGAGTATTGACATTTGATATTTGATGCATATTTTATAATTGATTTATTTTTAGGAGAATTT
Organism: Carabus problematicus; assembly: GCA_963422195.1. Lineage (NCBI taxonomy): Eukaryota > Metazoa > Arthropoda > Insecta > Coleoptera > Carabidae > Carabus > Carabus problematicus. The sequence continues at coordinate 10,277,501 of OY728585.1, read as the reverse complement.
ATGTTGGAGTAATGCTTTAAATGAATTTCCGTACTGGTAAATTCTAGTTTGTTTATTTAAAACATAACGTTTCACTCCTGATTTGAAACTTCATCAGATCTAAAATACAATTTTTTTTAAATTCTACTAACAATTAATGATTAAAAGTACTTACATTTAACAAGACCTTTGAAGACGTTGTGACATTTTAGACATCGTTTAAATACGGTGTGAAGAAGAAAGGAAAAACATTATGAAAATTTATTTAGTTGAAATTGTTAAATTAAAAGTTAATATGTTAAATTATACAAAATTGAGTTTTTTTTATTGCATGTTTGTATAAATAATTATGATATTAGAAACAATTACATTAATAATCTGAAATTGTCAACGAATTAATTTAAAAAAAATCACTATTTTTCAGTTGCTTACCACTAATAATAGGTTATTATCTATTTCTGATAACTGGAAATCAATTATTCCAGATACTGAATATGCATTAAACAAGATATATTGTTTTAGCTAAAAATAAAATCTGATTAGAATTTTTAGTAGTGAAAGCTATTGTGCAAGTGCATTTTACCTGATGTATTATTCTATGATCCGTTTCAAAGGCAATTAGATGCCTAAGCCTCGCAGTGAGAACTCGACGCTGAAAAGAAATATTATTGACATATTAAAAAACTAAACTACATTGATTCGTTACGCAATATCTTACTTCATTTTTATAAGTTTGGCATATAAAAATAATGATGACGATCCTGGCAAACTGGATTAAAATTGAAAATACATGATTTACAAAGAACAGCGGGATCATAAGACCTAAAAGAAAACGGCTACAGATGTCTATCATTGCTACCACCAATAAGCCACTGATTATAAACCGAGCTATATCAGAGAATAATGCAATCGCTTTTGCCAATTTTTCATGTATGTCTCTAGCAATGAATAGACGCCGGAACAAATCATTTTCGTAACGTTCCCTGCTGCCAACAATCTGGATGTTTGTTACTCTCGCTAAAATTTAAATGAAATTAAAAGCTTTATATACAATAATTATATGTTGGTGTGATATACCATTTTGTAGCATCAATTTATTGAGACACACAAATCTTTCTTGGATTATCACCATATATAATATGATCCATACATAAAATAGATGAATTGAAATGGTAGTTGTTGTATAAATGAAGATTAGTAGTGAGTTTACGAAGTTAAATTCCCTAACGTTAATTATGAATTTCATATATAATGAAAGTTCTGCATAATTAGCAGTCACCAGTCCAAGCAATGTAACTTCTAATGTAATTTTCCAATGATTAATTGTAATATTTTCTTGTTTTAGTTTGGTATCTATATTATTTATTAGATGGAAAACCTTATCCAACTGAAATGATTATTATGTATGAGCTTCCATTTTACGGGGCGAGGAAAAAGTAATGCAACATGACTATATTCTTTACTATTATTGAATTTAGGAAATAATTTAGACAAAAATTGTATGGTACAAACTGCTTTGTGACTGAAATTCTCTCATTCTGCGCATTTATTAGGCTATTTAACTTTAATTTTTCAAATGGAAACGTATGTATTTTTAAAAAATTTGGAATAAGCAAGACTTTTTCCCTTGGCTGTATACAATTTTTGATGAATTACATAACAAAATTTTTAAGAAAAACAGGGGTATAATTTGGTTTATGACTAAAGTTAAGGAATAATCAGTTTACCTTTGCTAAAGCTAATTTCTTAATTTTTTTTAATTGTTTAGTTGTCACTTATCACCTGCCAATCAAACAAAGGTAAACTGATTATTCCTTTACTTTTATTCAAAAAACCAAATTTTATACTTATTTTTCTTAAAATATTTATTATGTAACCAATCAACATTTTTATACGACTAGAAGTAAAAAACTTTATTGATTCCAAAAATTAAAAAAAAACACATGCGCGGAATGACGTAAGGGGTTTTCAAGGTCACAAAAATATGACGCACTTTTTACCATGCAACTGTGGTCTGAAACATTTTTTTTTCTAAATTCAATACATAATAATACAAATTTTTATGTTGTATTACTTTTTCCTCGTCCTGCATATACACACTATACAAGTATTTATGACTTACATTCTTGCAATAAACATGTGTCAGTATGTTTCCTAGATCAATAGTAAGCATACTTAGAGAAATTACGAAAAAATTAATTATATAATTTACATTCGTAGACAAGGCTCTCTGTTCACCTGAGAACAGTTCGGCTATTAATCGAAAGATACAAAGTGGTGAGAAAAACATTATTCTCAATGTGGCTACTAATGGACTGAATCTCGTGTTCTGTACGGTGTCAACACCTTCAATTTTACAGATTTTCGTTGCTCCAAAACCAAATAATGTGCAAAGTAGTAAAATAGGTCGAGCACAGTCGTAAACACAATTCATTTTAAAAAGATTTTTCATATATTGCACTACAGTAGAGTCGCGATTTAGTGAACTAATTCCGGCCAAGCCTGTTCACTCTATAGGGGTGTTTACATTTTCGGGGTTCTGGTCTCACTCAGATATTTTGAGAAACAACTTTTATTCTAGGTACCTAAATCAACAAAATTATGTATGTATATGTAAAATAATAAAAGAGAAGGAAAAATATTGGATCCAAAATGGTTAGTTCAAGGTAATGTGAACTGTTCGTTTGAAAACTTAATCATAAAGATGATTTTTTATTATTTTATTGTGGATTTTCTTTAGTCAATTGTAGATTTTGAAAAGGAGTAATATTGAATCCAAAATGATTGGAATAAATGACTATAGTTCAAGATGATAACAGATATACGACGTTTCGATCACATGGTCATTTTCAAACAAAAAACAAAATTCTAGTTCAAACAAACATAAACAAAATCTCTTGAGAATTACACTCAAAAAGTACAAAAATAATTTGAAAAATATTAGAGAATATTTTTGTTTATGTTTCTTTCCACTAGAATCTATCTATTGTCAAACAGCACGCGCGACAAGGATGGATATAACGCGTTTGTCTTTAGAATGTCCGAACAATACTACGACAAGCAAAACAAAATGAGGCTCGTTGTACTCGATACTATTGCAGTAACGTACGTCGATTTCTTATTTCCCACACTATCCGCTGACGCATAGGCGCGCAGTGACATTTTGCTGCATTTTCTGTCAGTTTGTCTTATTTACCACTAATTAACACCAATATTATGCACTAACACAAACACAGTTATAATAAATCACTTTTATTGCAATCACTATTATTATATTATTATCTAAATCGTTGTTGTAATTCAAAATGTGAGACACAAATGATTAACGTATCTAACTGTCAAAACATCGTATTTCTGTTGTTACCGATGCTAAGCCGACTATTCACTGAAAACTTTATATCTGGTATATACTAATGCATGCATTGTTCTTCTTTTGTTTATATCTCCCCGTCATCTGCTAACTCCTCACCATCTTATATGGCCCATTAAAAATTTGATAAACGACGCTACTGAATATGAGAAAATGGGCGTGGTTAAAATCTTAACTCGTACTGTCCAACAATGACCTTCATGAGACTTCTTTCATTTAAACTTCTGTAACTGTCTCGCCTCGTTAATAGCCAAACACCTTGTCATACATCCCCTCGGCTCTCCTTCATCTCGGCGACCTGGGTACATGCCTACTCTGCTCCTGTTTTTTCATGGCCCTTCCAGAAAGTCAATATCTTTGAAATTTTGAAAAATTAACCATATATACTGTTATTATAGCATACGTATACAGGCTGACTCAAGTTTGAATGCTCACCATTGGAATTTCCAAAACTGTAAGAGACACAAGGTCAGTTAAATTATACAAAAGTTGCACATTTATGGATCGATGTTGATGGCGATTTCATATTTTGAAAATATTGCATGGCTCATTAGATAATGAGAAAAATGTGATTTTGTCCCATTTTTTTTTTCTTGATAAATCAGAAGGTATTGAGAATATTGAAAAATGCTTCAAATAAATATTTTAGTATACCTAATTAGCTTTTCGGTGAATTTAATGAAAAAACAATTTACTAAATATTTCTGGAGATACAGCATGCAAGTTGAATTTTTTAAATGGGAACCATAGTTAATTTTAATGTAGATAAAAAACGCTATGTTTTAAAATAATAAAAGTGGTTGCAATTAGTGCAAAACGTTAGTGTTAATTAGTGGCAAATAAGACAAACTGACAGAAAATGCAGCAAAATGACGCTACGCGCCTATGTGCCAGCTAGTAGTGCAGGAAATAAGAAATCGACGTACGTTATTGTAATAGTATCGAGTACAACGAGCCTCATTTTGTTATGCTTGTCGCAGTATTGTTCCTATAATCTAAAGACAAACGCGTTATATCCATCCTTGTCGCGCATGCTGCTTGACAATTGAAATGAAAGAGATAGATATGTAACTATACGTTAATTAGTATATCATACAGATGACCTTCATGAGACATCTTTAATTTAAATTACTGCAGGTATGGCTTCATATGAAAACCTGACTAATAATTTTCACTTTACAGTACGAATTTTGTTTGGTTTATCAAATGTTATTGAATTTCAATAGTTTTGCATCTACATAACATATTTAGATGCATTTGTTTCATATAAAATTTCCAGGGCACACTATAAAATCATTATTTTTATCGAATTTTATACTTTTTCTTCGAAACTAAACAAGATATTTAGGTAAACGAATATATCATTGTAAAAAAATAGCACTTTTTAACTGGATTAAAATGTAGTATAGTTCCGATTTAAAAAATTAAACTTGTATGCTGTATCTCCAGAAATGTGTAGTAAGGAAGAATTTCATCAAATTCATTGAAAGCCTGTTATTTATGCTAAAAAAATTTATTTGAAGCATTTTTTAATAATTTGAATACTTACCTTCTAAGTTATAAAGAAAAATATAAATTCGACAAAAATCACATTTTTGTCTTTATCTAGTGACCCATGCAATATTTTTAAAATATGAAATCGCGATGAACGTCGTCCCATACATGTGCAACTTTTATCTAATTTAACCGACCTTGTATCTCACCCGGTACACCATGTGTCCCAAGATATTTGGAACATAGGGAATTAGAATGTAAATATAGAAAAATTGTGATTACTTCAGAACGATACATTTTAAAGCAAAATTGTATATAAAAAAGTTGTTCTCAGCGATTAAATATGTTTCTGTAACGAGTAAATTAAATTTTAAATACTGCAATTAAATGGCAGATTAGGAGGTCATGAAAGAAAATACGTTTTGATTATTTGTTATAATAAAGAAAAAAAAAATTAGAATGGGCACAGACACCCACCACTATAGCGCATCGAAGTTTGTCCAATTCTGAATACATCACAAATTAATATTTACTTAAATACACTTTTAAAATCCTAAGCACTAGCTCGCAAATGAAACAACAAAGAAACTATGTATGAAAATTGTCTTAGCGGCTAAGTTACCCCACTGTAAATTGTATTAATATTTACGTCATCCTCCTATTCTGTCATTCTACCGCTCAACACTACCTGATTAGACCTGTTCTATACACAAAGTTACAATAACGTGATTATAACAAAGCATCTAGCAACAATTTCACTAATTGTAAATAAAGTATAATAACTAATTAAAGCAAAGGAAAAGCGTTTTCGATGAAAACTGAAGGCAGAATTAAACTTAGCTAGAAGATGCGCAACAATTCACGCTGACATAATTTCAAAAGTATTCGTATCTGAATGCGAAAAAACTTTGCAAGTTGTAGTCTACAGCGTGAATAAAAAGCCTATACGTAACACTAAACTAATATTCATATCAATATCCAAATCCTCATATTTTATATACAGAAAGCTAAAAAAAATATTAAATATGTTAAAAATGCTTTGAAATCTCACCATGTTATAACGCAGACAGGGGCCCGATTCTTGAACTCGTGCGAAACATTGCGCACACCGAAAGTTGCGAGCGGTAAGATTCGAACGCGAACAGTCGTAATGTAAAATTGGTATTCCTGAACGGTGTGAGAATTGTACTCAGTAGAAGCGCACACGAAGCTGCGTCTCAAGCGAACGCACCACTACAGTACGTGCTAAGAACCAATGAAATTGCAGTATTTTGATTTTTGTCAAAATAGAGAAGCGCGCGTAACGTTAATAACGAACAAAAAGAAATATTAATACAATTTATGAAAAAACAATACCAGGAAATTCAAATTTGTCATAAAATCTGAAATGCAACTTTAAGACAATATAAAATATATTTATTTACTTCGTTTTCATATAACAATATTTATTAAATGCGACATATATATATATATACAGTGCACGCCGCTTATTGGAATCACGGATAATGTTATCAATCGGTTATTATTATCACTTTCGCAAAGAACGGCCCGGACGTATCCAACTACATTAAAAAAATTTCGGTTATAGTAATCATGACATCGGTTTATGTTATCAATTTTTTTCTTAGAAATGTTTTTGTCCCGAGCAATTTTCAAATAAAGTAGTTTTTACAATGAACTTTATAGAAATTTGATTGTCTTACCCTGCTGGTTGGCAGTAAACACAAATAAACTTGGACAATGCATTTGTATAGTCTTAACTCAACTAAGTTTTGCGGCAAGGTGTGCAGCAGAGGTCATCTGATTTTCAAAAGCACTACGCGTATGAAATTTTTATTAATAATTTGCTCCACGAACATCAAGAGACAAAGAAATTGAATAATTTTTTTAAAATTTGAATTTCTCTTTGCTAATAAACGCATATACATATTAGAAATGTACAAAATAATTACATATATGTATGTACTGCATACATTTCTACACATTTTCAAATTTAAATGCAAAAATGCTATATTTATTTTAATTTTTTAGTTAATTTCATTCTTTATTTACTGTTACATATGTATTTTAAATTAATTAATAATTTTTTGTGTTTATGTTTTTTTCGGATATTGTTATCAATCGGTTATTGTTATCAAAAAACTCGGGTCCCGATGTGATCACATTAAGCGGCGTGCACTGTATATATATATATATATATATATATATATATTGTACTATGAACTATAACAAAGTATGCGAAGATACATTTATATATTTTAAACTTTAAGAATTATAAAGTTAATAATAATAATTATTAAGTTAATCAATGAGATCTGCTATTAATAATGCCTAAATAATTTCATAAACTGCTTTTCACTGAATTGAAATGCATCTATTCTATTCAATATTCTTCTGATTAAATAAATCATTTGCTGCTTCTTCGATAGCATTTAAGAGAACCAAATGCACGAAATCTTCTAAATTGCCATTTATCTATAGTTAATAGGAATTTAATTATTTGTAACTGATTATAAACTACAATTTTATATATATATATATATATATATATATATATATATATAAAATAGTATTATATATAGCATTTATATACATATAAGTATTGGTAGACACTTACAATTTAAATATATCTGTATTACAAATGCTATATATAATACCGTCTGTCAACTTTCTATCACTCGAACAGACATTCGCATACAGCAAGCCACTCGATGTAAATGCGCACGAAAACTGCGTGCACGAACGCTTTGCGTACGCTCAAGAATATCGTTTTTAGTTTCGTGCACGCTTCTTGCTTAGTTGCGCACACGAATATGTGCGCATGATTTCAAGAATCGGACCCCTGTGCTATCACGGAATTAATAAAGACTAAACTTTCTAGGAAATTAAGTTATTTCTGTTTTCCTGATATCCACAGACCTATCCCCTGTGATGTGCTGTTATGGGTTCGCACAGGTTGGATAGAGCCGGTTGTTAAATCAAAAATAGCTCACAGAGGTGGTTGTTAAGACCTCAAGCTTGCATATGAATCATGAATGCATCATAAATAAAATAAAATTCAACAAAACAGTATTATCATTTACCTTGTTTTCTTTCACAATATTTATTATAGCAAAGTTACATGTTTCGTCATCATTGTGACATCTTCAGGCAATAAGTATATAAATAACATATCCATATCCCTTTGATTTTCTCCAATAATTCACAATGTTCGATTTTGATGTTCAGTAAACTTCCTCTTCTGATTGTGCGATTATGCTAGAAATCTAATCAGCTCTTCATATAATCAATAAACTTTTAAATACGAAGTTTTATTGGCCTGTCTTTGCTCGTTTTGAAGATAATGAACATACAGACACACATCCACAAATCCACACATCCACACACACAGACGTCATTGCGCAAATAGTCAAAACGTATCTCTTATAAGTAAGTAAAAAAATTAAACATGTAGCTTTGCTATAATAGCTATAGTGAAAGAAAACAAAATAGTTAAAATATATATTATTTATTCAAATATTATGATTAATACTTGAATACTTGAATACTTTTGAATCAACTACTTGAAAATTAGATGAAATTGACAATCCATGGCGAGCTGGAGAAGAGATATTAGGACTCCAAACAAAATTTTTAATATTAAAATCTGTGTTAATGATTTTAGAGATTATGTTGATAATATTCTAAGGAATAATGAAAATGAACTTCCTAAAACGGTCAAAAGGGCAAAAAATATTATCAACAGCAATAAACCCAGCAGAGGCTGAACGCGGTTTTTCTCTCATGAATGCAATGTGCTCAGAGAAAAGAGCAAATTTAAATACAGAGCGATCGATAAATGTTCAAAATACCTTCCTTCATTCTCACTACATTTGTTTAATGCAGTCTAATTTCAAAATTACTTAATTAACTTCAAAATATCTCTCAATAAAATGGAAACACAAGCTGTCACTGATTCAAAAACAAAGGTGTTTATTGAAATGGCGGTCACATACGCGACAAATAATAATTTTATTTCGGCGGAAGATAGTTTTGATCATAATACGGAAATTTTCAAGTCACGTGACGGACAATATATCTTGATCGCTCTGTATTAAGCCAGTATCCCACTGTAAAAATTTCCGTATTTATTTTTATATAAATTTTTATAAAAACCGTTTTTATAGTGTGATAGGGACAATATTAACGTGTTCATAAATATATTTACGGTGCTTGTAATTTTGTGACGTCACATAAAATATTTAGGTGATGTCACGTAAATACTGACCGCTTGTATTTACAAAGACGAAAGAAGCAATTTCATTGGATGTTTATGGAAAGAGCAACAAGGTGAGCACGCTGGAGTGTTTTCTATCTCTACCATTTGACAGCGTTTGATTCAGGGAAGATCTTCCTTGGTTTGAGTAATATTATTGCAAATGAATATCTGTATGCGAAATTCTTTCATTAATGCCATTTAAAATAAAATAAATAAATAATTCTTATAACTATCCTTATCTTCAACTTGTAATTTGTCATAAACCATTGTTAATACGTCTTTGTCTTGATCTCTTTGATTTAACCATGGCGTAGTCCACCAACGTCTTTTTTTTTCGATTTATTTACTTTATTACTACGTAACCAAGTAGTCCTACTGTTAACGCTTTTAATACATTTTAGTTTTCCATTTCGATAATGAATAACGATGCTAACCAACAAAACTGATTACTGACATTCACTTAAATTTGTTTATAAAAAGTTTTTACTTGTGATATACCTTTACTCGGTGAACATATTTTTACTTATGACAGAAATATTTGTAAAAATGAATATAAAAATAAATACGAAAATTTTTACGGTGGGATACTGGCTTTAGACATATTTTTGACTGAATGAGCATTAATTTGATGGATTTGCCGCAGAATTCGTGGGCTGCTACACCTAACGTTCAATCGTGGCTCAGAAGTCACCACTCAGCTGACAATAAACGAGTGCGACTCACCACAACAATTTCGCCTACTGATATCCAAAATGCGATTTGGGATCTTCTTCTAAAGAAATAGTAATAAGAATTAATTTGTAATACATAAAATATATTTATATAATTTTTTAGCCGGATCTTAGAATTTTAACAGCACATCACTGCCTATCCCGGTATTCAAACTTACTGGCACCCGAAAAACCAAACACCCGTAATACCAGGAAGCGTCGTAGTACGTAAAATAACCAAAAAAGTAGTTGTTACAGTTAATACTGTCATTATATCAATATCAATTTCAATTATCGCAAATTGTATTTCACTTGATTCTTCAATATTGACGAATATAAGAAGAAATAATTACCGAAAATTAAAATACTAATCTGTTTACAGCACGATTAATATTCTATAAAATTTAATTTATTATTAAATGTACATACTATGTATATCTAAATTATAACTGTGTGTGTTTTGGCAGGTAGGTACAAGTGCAATCGTATGTTCGATTTACTTCTTTCCAGTAATAATTAATTATAAGTTATTATTACAACAATTAGTTTTTACTTGTTAACAGTTAATGTATTGGATCCGGTTTACATTTTTTTTTTATTATTTATTTAATTCTGTGATAAAATCCGTTGCAGAATGTAGATGCGGTTGTAATTACATTGTCAAATTTGTTTTCTGTAGATTTACGTATAGAACATTAGATCAGTTAGTATGTAGCCGTAAACTGTCAAAGCTTAGCACATTTCAGCCCTTTTTTAAAGTGATATGTCTAGCTCGTCATGTAGTTTATATGCCAACAGTATTACGAGCTTCAAACTACCTGACATGTCACAGAAATTAAATTGCATGAATATGGAAAATTACATATAATTAAATCGTAAGCCCAAGACGGTGGGGAGATATAAACGACATATGTTTTATTTGCCCTTTGGCTCTATCATTAATAAGAAACGGAAAAGCAAAATATAATAATGTATTTCCTACGTTATTCAAAATAATGAGACTATCTACATTTTTCATTTCACTGATGCGAAATTTATTGTAGCTATTATATTATGACATGCATATATTTATTTTTTATTGTAAAATCACTGAAGAAATATAATTTAAGAAAATTTAACATTGTCTCCACCCTATTTTATCATACGTAATCAAATTTTATTATTGACACACCTTACACATTTTCAAAAATATATAGGAAAAGCTATATAACATTTTGATACGAATACACTCTCAAACTCGCAAAGAAGACGTAACTTCGTAACCCCAAAAACTAACTGTGCAATATTTTACACACCTTTTCCCCTATGCTTTCACATAACCTAAAAATCTCTCCCATCAGTTCGAATTTAGCGGTAGCGCCCTGTTAGCTAACACACAAGCTCTAGTGCTAGTGTCTGCGTGTGTGTGTGTGTGTGGGGGGGAGTTCGGGGAAATAATCTAACCGCAGGTTGGCGAATGTAGTGCGATAATTTAAATGCCGATTTAACTCATGTACAAAGAGGCGTGGACGGGTAGTATCACGAGAACCCTATTTGAAACTCATAAAATATTCAGACAAAAGGGTCGGGCCTAGTGTATCGGCAACTACTAATTCATGGCGGACGAGTGGGCAGCATTCCTGCACCTGGGAGCACTGAGGTTACAGAATGTGCCACCAGGGAACATGTGCGCACCACCATATACAATCCTTCGCCTTCACTGTATACTTCCTGCTATTCTCAAACTTTCCACTTTTACGTGATATATGGAAGACCTCAGGTCATTATTCAAATGGAATCGAAATGTTAGGCTCGCGCAGCGCTGCAATTCTGTGCAGTTACATAATTACATTCTCCCAATGCCACTGCTGTACTTTACGGTTACAAACTCTGCGCGGAATTAATGGCAATACAGTGGAATCCATTTATAGTGAACACGCATATAGTGGAAACTCGCTTATAATGAACGTATCTCTGAGTCCCGACTAAAAACATATGCCATGCAATGTTAATCATTTCGCATATAGCATACTCGCATATAGTGATTTTTCGGATATAATGGACTAAATTTACTCTTTAAGTTCATTACATGCCAACTTAAGTAGGTTGTCAATGAATGAATTTAACGTATGTTGGCAACTTTAGGCACGACACACGAGATACTTCATAATGTTAAACTTTAACATCGATGAGCATATTTTTAATGTTTCTGAGCAACAATGTAATAATATAATACATAAATAACATCATATTCGCATGAGATAATCTATACAAAATTTTAACGTTGGGGGGGGAAGGGGTGTAATTAATGAATCATTCTAATTTCTAGGCCCATAAATAATTCTGTAATAAAATACTGACGGCAAATATCGCATAACCCCATATATTGCGGTCAACAGTTAAATGTTAAAATAATTTTTTTTTTGTAATTACCGAATATTTTTTATATTGAACCCTTGCTTATAGTGAACCAAATTCCTGGTCCTTTCAGTTTCACTATAAGCGGATTCCACTGTATTTACATTTCAATTGCATATACATAATAGTACATTATACACCCAGGGAGAGAAACCACTTATTTTTCCTGAGGTGTAGTTTGAAATTACAAATACATCGAGGGAAAAATGGTGTCTCTCCCGAGGTGTATATAGTATTTTTTCCACGTTCGGGAGTAAAAACACTTAATTTCATAAATAATGAATTAAAATAAATCGGAGCGAAATTGCAATATTTAGAAGCCTTTGGAACTGTTTCCATGCAACGCGTACCATGACAACAGATATTTATTTACAAAAACCTTTGTTATAATAAAAACTCCCTTCCGAAAAGTGTTTTCGTCCCTAGGGAGTAAATGCTTCATTTCTGTCCCGCGTTTGACGCCATAGAAACCGACTTCTACTCCCGGACGTGTAAAAAAACTGTTAATCAACAATGCCGATCTACATACATATTTTAATTTTATTCCACAATGTTTTCATTAATTCTTAATTCATAATATTCTATTTATTTTGCAATATAGATGTAAATAATTATAAACTTTTGAAACATAGTTCAATAGCCAAATCCAATGAAATATTCTTTTCACTTCTCTGTATTCGTTTTTGACACACACACACACGCACGCACGCACGCACGCACGCACGCACATGCGCACCCGGACACACACGTCACGGGCACGCACACACACCCGCGCACATACACTTTAATTTGATATTTTTTTTATATAACCTCCGTCTTCGCATACATATTCATTTTGTTTTTTATATATATTTACCACTCGAATTTTAATGCCTGTAGCAATCGGACGTGTTTTTACTACTAATTAACGAATATAAACCTGTAATTGTACCCTAGTATAATCGCGAAAAGTGAAGTGATAGTGAACAATCGTTTGATACTAACTTTGATAAATAAATGCACACACCTCAATAGCCCAAGGCTATTGTAACACACACTACCTGGTGAGCAAAATTTGCTTACCAACCTGACACGACCAAGGGTATAACAAAATAGATAGCGAACAAAAATGGAGAAACAAGAAAACCGTCACAAACGCTAGCAATGAAATTGTCTCTCCATGCACTTCTTAGAACCCAAGCAACCTTGCACCCTACATCCGACAAATCAGAGACATTAGGATAGTTAATGTGCTGTCAACAAGAGCTTCTAAATCTGCCCCCCAACTAATAAATGGCGCAAATGTAACTATACAACCCGCGCAGGAATCACAGCCCTAACAACAACTAGAAATCTCCAACATTCCCATGCGTAATCACGAACGTCGTCCATGATATCACATTGGACGGTCACCAAGACGGCCACAACATTTAGAATCGAATCCCGAGCCCGCAATAAATAAACTTATTCGAATTATTATTACTAGCCAACACGCCCTTCCGAATGGATACTTGCTATTGTTCCAATAACGTGTTGAAGCGTCATACGCCCCCAAACCCCAACGCATCCAGTACATTCCCTGCCAGGATTTCTATGATCCCGACAGCAGCAAAAAATTTAATGCGCCGCCTGCGCTGTTCAATAAAGTAAGAAAAATGGCAACAAGATCACCCTTCTTTTATCCACAAATGTCCTGCAAGACCTAAGCATCCAGAAAGCGTTGCCACGACTTAACCTCCCAAATGCCTAGATTCGCCAGCAGAAGACAATTCGCCCTACTAAACTTCGTTCCAACATAGCGAGTCCGCATACAACATGTGGTTGCCATGCTCGCCAGACAACTCTTCAACACACAAGTAGTGGTGTCATACTATGGAACAAATGTACATGTCCAATCCACAACCCTTAGAAGTCATACGCAGCAGCTCTATTCACGTCAAGGTCTCTGACTGGGAACTGTTCGTGACTGCAATGACCAACTCCCTTGACCGCTACAATGAGCACCTGAACTCTGCCGAAGAGATTTACCAACCAGTAGGCAACCTAACATGCGTCATTAAAACGGCCGCTACATCCAACACTAGTCCAGCTAATCAAAGACAATCGCCGCCTGTACCACCAGTACAATCAAACACACGACCTCAACATCAAGCACTGCTGGAACGAACTGAACGCCACCATACGACGCAAAACGATTCTGCACCACGAAAACGTCTGGATCACGAGCTGCGCTAGTCTCTGCCCTCGGAATGGTGCCCTTTTCTGGCTCAAGTTCAAGTAACTCACCGAACAGCTAAACCACAAATAACAACAACCACTGCACTCCCGTCAAAACTGAGAAAGGAAAAGTGAAAGCTTTCACCAATCCCATGAAAAAGGTACATCAACCGCCCCAAGATCCTTGGATAATTGAAGAATTAACCTGCGAAAATATTTTCTGCTAGCAAGCATCTCTCCACCAGCAGAACCACAAGCTGCTGGAGAAAACGTAAAGAATGCAATTGTATATAAGTAAACAATACAGAGTTTCGTACGAAAAGACAAACATGTATATCAAACCATATGGTACACTTAAGTTTATGTTAAATGATTCTTATACATAAGATTGTACTTTTGGCCGACCTATTCTTTGGTTCTAGCTAGATTTGAAATTTACCATATGTGTCGTTTCTAAGAACTCTGCCTTCACACTCGCAAGGGTAGCTAACCTCCCGCCCCGCTGGCTGCTCACTCTGCGAGGTACGTTGAGGGTGCAGCTAAATACGACACTTCATATCTTGATTTAATGGAGCACAGGACCCCTGATAATTGTTATTACTTAGCTTCACTTATTGTTCATATTGTCGAAGTTTTCCTGTTTCTTATAATAAATTGAGTACTATTTGCGTATTTGGTTGTTCGAGCCGGTACCCTGCAACAGTCATCGTACCAGGTAAGTCACTATCATTTTTTATACAATACTAACGACCTCCCTTTGTATTACAACATATTGAATTCAAATTATGAAGTACGTGAACTTTATGAAATTTTCGATGTTCACCTATGCAACAATTAGCGATAGTAGTTTCATTTAAATTGGAAGCTGAAAACAAAGAAGACGAAACAAGAAACAGCAATCATTGCTCAGTCAGAAAAATGCCATGGAGGCTTTTATAACAACATCCGGCAACAAAATGAAAGACACACATACAGAACAACTTAAAAATTCAAAACATGTACACCAAAACGAATTTGCTGAAAGGGAAGAAACCGAAGAAAATACAGATACTAGAGAAGAAGAATGGGAAAACATCGAAAGTAATGAAAACCAGGATAGGAAGATAAAAAGACCTAGCGACACTAGATGGTCAGTAAGAGCTGATGGTGTTTCTGCTCTGAGATGTAATTATAAAATTATTAAAACCGTTCTTATTCAAATTAATAAAAACATAAATGAAAAAGCAATTGCCAAATTAGAAGCAAAAAGATTAACTAGTTATTTAGTGAATATGAAATTGCGTTATTAACTGTTCTGTGAGATAAATACCAGTTAAAACAAATACAAGTCAATTTACTGCAAGGTATAAATCTTTTAAATTCATTATTTCATGTATTACATTATTTGTAATGGACGTTAGAAATGATTTTAAAAATATAGAGCAAAAAGCAAAATTAATAACTGATAAACAATATTTTGTACGTTTTGAGTGAAATTCTCAAGAGATTTTGTTTATGTTTCTTTGAACTAGAATATTGTAATTTGCTTGAAAATGACCAAAAACCATATGGTCGAAACGTCGCATATCTGTTTTCATCTTTATGATAAAGTTTTGAAATAAACAGTTCACAACACCTTGAACTATAGTCATTTATTCCAACCATTTTGGATTCAATATTTTTTCTTCTCAAGATCTACAGTTGACTAAAGAAAATCTAGAATAAAATAATAAAAAATACATGTACCTATTACATAATATTATGTATACATGTATTATGTAATGAGAAGGTACATATAAAAGGTTATTTATGGCAGAAGCGAAAAACATGAAGTAATGTTGGATTGTTTGCATTGCACTATTTGTTCAGGTCAGTTTGTACTAATTTTTGTCTTAAATCATCTAACACGAGCAAACCGCAATATTCTACTAGCAACCACTGTCATACATTCTCCTTTACCCAGGCATTGAAGTATTTAATTGTTTGTTTTAAATTCAAGAATTTTCGTTAATGTGCCATCTAGATTAAAAAAAATTGTAAAACTGAAATTAATACCTTCTGTCTCCAGATTTACCACAAATGTTTACATACTTAGGTAGCAAAATGAAATTCACATATTTAGGGGGATTCCCCACAGAAGTATCGCAATTACCATAGTTTACTGTATCGGGGTTTACACCTGTTCAATATATCGGGACGCAATGATAAAATTTGAATGTTTACTCTATCGGGTAGTTCAACCACCTAATTTCTTTTAATATAGAATCTATATCAGAAGAAATTAGTTTTATATTATTATGATTATTATTTTACTATTATCTACATTATAGATAATTAGTTAATTAATCAAAAAAGTTACAATTAATATTTTCTTTCATTACCATCTTCATAAATATACCGATAATTCCGGGAGGTGTATTAGCTATTGTTAACAAACACATAGCGGTGGTTACAATTATTCCTATTGCCTCATTGCCGAAAGAAATGTTAAACGACTTGGTTTTCTATTCTTATTTTCACAGAGTTATTTAGAATATTGTGGTACCGAGTACTTTTAACCAGTATATTTTAACACACTAAAACCGAAGAATACAACTATATATATATTAACTAAAGTTAGATTATTTATTTTCGTACAAAAATAAATTTATAATTCAAATTCAATTAATATTTCCAACTTCCAAATACTCCTAATACGACCCTGATCCTTACTTAAATTTTGTATTTGTAGTGGCACCTGTACACGAAAAGAAAAACTAGACATTTTAGAAAACATATCAAAAGATAGCGCCATAAGTACGATAGCAATATGTATAATATATGTATGTAATTTTATTATATATAAATGTTTTCAATTTCAGATAATTTGGGTATGCAAAGAATGACATTAGATGGACTTATAATATCCACTAATGAATCAAAAACTGTACAAAACAAAATTCCACTAGATATTGATAAATAAACTAACAATGATAGATATACAGTAAAGAAAATGTTCTCAAATTTTAAACTGATTTGCGATAAATTCTGGAATTTTCCGAGTCAGATACATAGTAGCTTACAATTTTCGAAACATGAATTTTAATCTAGTGCAATAATTATAAATGGTGTTATGAAATTCTCTAAACTGGCGAAATAACAATGTAGTTTAGTAACCACTGATCTAGAAGTCGATATAAATATTAAAAATTAGAAAACACACCGAAACACATATAAGTTGGTACATATATACTGATACATACCCCATACAAATCTTTATTAAAAGCATTCATATTCAGTTAGGAAATAAATGAATGGAAACTCCTGCCATCTATTCCAAATCTATTCTTGTATCACGTATTTCGAAAAACAAGAGTAATATCAGGTATTTATAAATTATACACATTTTTAATTTTTATTTTATTTCAAAATAGTTTTATTTAATAGATGTTAAATTTCCTAATAGTATTTACAATAATTTTTATTCTTTATCTTCTGCTTCCATTTGTTCTATTAATTTCTTACGTTCTGCTGCTTGGCGCATTTTATGAAATACTAAACTTTCAAGGTCGGTTTCTTTAACTAAAGAATCTGCATTTTTTCTCTCATTTTGCTGTGGCGGTCCATTTACCCATTTTAACTTTAATGGATTGTTTGAAATTCCTTTTTCTAATAAAACGGCCATTTCCTGAAACAATAGTATTTATCAAATATATGGTCAAATATAAGTTAAACTTACTTACTGCTCCCTGACGAGTTTTATATTCTACAAGAGCGCTTCCTTTTCGTTGAGGTGACATGACAAGCACATGTATATCTCCATACTGAGACAAATGTATGAGTATTCATTTTCATCCATCACTAGTATCTATATTATTTACCTTTGATAAACATTTGTGAAGTAATTCTTGAGTATATCCACCATTAGCACTGTCATTTTTGTCAACTTGCCATTTGATTTTAATTCGATGTTTACTACTTTCCCATTCTTCTGGTCCACATTGTCTTTTACTATTTTTTACCAAGTTATTCACGTATTCCATTTCTTCTTTTAAGTGGTTGGAACCCTCTTTACGTAAACGATCAATTTCAGCCTGAAAAATAATACGTATTATTCATTGTAGTTATACGTGAATATTTTCAATATAACCATAAGCAATTCATCGTTAGTCTTAGATCTGTAGGAAGCGGACTGCTTTTCTCTTAACTCTAAATCTTCTTTAAGTTTCTTTCTATGGCTATCTAGTTCTCTATGACGTAAAGCTGCACTTTTTCTAGCATCTAAAACTTTGTCATATGCTTTCCTTGCTTTCTCATCTGACAGTATTTCTAATACTTTCGACAACTGATGAAAAAGATTTGCCGCATTTGGATCATCTGGGTTTTTATCAGGATGGCAATCCAATGCTTTCTTTCTATATGCTTTTTTAATCTATAAAAAATAAATGTTTACTACCTTTTTAATTTTAATTAACTCATATACTTACCTCCGAAGTAGTGCATTTTGATTCTACACCTAGCAATTCATATAAATCTGTTTCTTCAACTTTAAAATCTGACATTTTGAAAAGTTGATACACAAAATTTGTTTAGGTTAAGTTGCTAAACCAACATTTAAATACAAATGCGCATGCCCATGCATGTCTGTCAATCAGGAATGCTCAACAAGTTGTTTCTGTGTTTATTCCGAAGATTATAAATTCTTAGCAACCGTTTTATGGATGTTTATGTTTATAAATTATTTTAAAGTTGCACAGTACAAGTGGTTGTTTTATATTTTTTGTATAACAAGAAAGAAAATTATTTCTATACATATACGTTATTATCAGTTCCGTAACCCTAAACTTGACAAGAAATTCATAATCGTAATAACATATTTTATTTTATATTTTCAGATAATGGATACTGAGGAACTTGGTGAATCTGAATTAGGAACTCAAGAATATTGGGACAGTTGTTACAAAACCCAAGTAAATCATTTTAGAAACCACGGTGATGTTGGTGATGTATGGTTTGGAGAAGACAGCATGGACCGAGTTTGTAGCTGGTTATTTAAAAATGAATCTGTTACGAAAAACAGTAGAATTATAGATTTAGGCTGTGGTAATGGCATGTTCTTAATTGAGCTTGCTAGAGAAGGATATGTAAATCTAATAGGCGTTGATTATTCTGCTGACGCTATCGTCTTATCAACGGAAATAGCGAAAAAGACGGAAACGACAATTACTTACCAGGTAATAAACATGAATCAATACACAAAGTTCACGATTTTAATGTTTTTAATTGCAGGTATTCGACATACTGGACACGAACACGAAATTAGAAAAATGCGACGTTGTTCATGATAAGGGCACATACGATGCAATTAGTTTAAGTTCCAATGCAAAGGAAAGTAGACAAACCTACATAAATCAAGTTTATTCTCTACTTGAAAACCATGGATTTTTTGTAATTACATCATGTAATTGGACACAGAGCGAACTAATAGCACATTTTGAAACTAAATTTAAATTACATTCCATTATTCCAACACCCGAGTTCAAATTTGGTGGCCGAACAGGAAATATTGTTACATCTGTAGTTTTCAAAAAAATTCTGTAAATAAATTAGTTGAGCGAGGTATTATTATTTTTTTTACATTCCATACTTTTGCATATCCTATTTAATTTCAGGCTTGTTTCATATTGCTACTCGCGAACTAATACATTGCAACTATGTATCGTTTTCCAAATCGACCTCCCGTCCAACAGCTATAGTGTTTGATACTGTCTGTAGCATCTTCTGATTTCAAAAAATTTTGCGCAAAAATGTCGGACAAACGGCCTGAATATCGAAATGACTAAAAAGTCTCGTCATAGTTTACATAGCATAGCATAGAATAGGCAACTTCCGAGTTGACATAAACGGCATAACTATACATAACTTAATTCGAAGTAGGAAAATATTTTGTCCGGATGGGTTGGAATGAATGACTATAAGTTCTAGATGTATATCTAGATCTAGAACTTATAGTCATTCATTCCAACCCATCCGGACAAAATATTTTCCTACTTCGAATGAATTCAAAATTTGACTAAATAATCATCAACAATATACATAACTTAAATTAACATAGCATAGGAAATGGTCATATTTTATTTTACTATGCTATGCGGCTATGCATTGGACGACATCGTACCAGTGGCGTAGCTAGAAATTTTGGGCCCCTATGCAAGCATGGTCGGAGGGCCCCCCTCCCATAATTATAATGTTGTATAATTTTGTTAGGAACTGGTGGATAAAAATAAACATAACTTCAAAATATTATATTTTTCCTCTCTTACGAGATTCCAATCCAGGAAATAATAAAGTATAACAAATATAATAACAAAAATAACAACAATAATAAAAAAATTATAACAATTTATAAATTGCTATAATTTTGACTGTTACATTATTAGTTAGATAATGGCGCCGATTTATTTAGCTTAGGGGAAACCAGCACTTGTGAATTGTGCCAACTTAATATTCAAATTGTACATTGTTGCAATCAAGTTGTCATCTAATTTTTTAATGAACATGCTGTATGTCATTTGCAATAATTGTGATCACTTACCTATGTATGTATGTATATTAAAGGAGAAAAGTCAGTATGGCGTTTAATCGAACAATTATGTATTAAAATTACAAAAGTGTAATGAAGAATAATTTTAATATGAAGATTCCCGGAGCCCGCGCTTGTACAAATAATAATGACGTCATGTTGCATTATTTATTTTTCTTGTTTATTTTTTCTTATATTTTTATTTTTTCTTTTATCTTGTTGATATTATGTATTTTTTCTCAGTTTACTTGACCAAAGCTAGGCCCCCCTGCACTTGTGGGCCCCTATGCAATGCACACGTTTGCTATGCAGTAGCTACGCCACTGCATCGTACTCAATCGGAATAAATCGTGTAATTCGGAGTCGGCAATTTAAAATATATTTCGTCTGTATTGGAAACATTAAAGCTATGTTTATATATTTAACTGCGGTTCATCCAACATACTTCGATAATGTAATTGAATATTTTTTTATCTTATACAATTTATATTTGTAACGTATTAGCACTATTATATAATTGTATTTGGCAGTTTACAATGTGCATTTTACACTTCTTCAATAATGATAATGACAACAGATGTTTCGTGCCTAATCCGTTTAAGTACTATTATTGTGCTATATTATAAACTGCTGTTATTTTAGTTATCTATTTCCTTTTATAACACTTTTATAGTTGTTTGTATACATAAAATTGACATTTTAAGAAATATTATTTTAATATCAGTTTGCTTGCGTTCTATTTGCCGCATATTCTCCGACATTAGTTTTTGTCGTTTTTTGTTTAGTAATATTTGTTGTGCTTACTTTAAAATTTAAATTATAGATGAAGAAGCATTATTTAATTTAATAGGAGATTCTATTCTTTTTCGGGTTTTACGGCGTTTAAAAGTGTTCGTTTATAGTTGAGCATGTGACTTTGTTTTTCAAAATTACTGGAGAAAAAATATGCTTTTACTATTTTTAACGTTTATTTTCCACTGAATTGTATTCAAATTCTTGCATATGTAGGAAATTAAACAATTTTTTTTAAATATTTTTTATTTTGTGGCAAGAAGAAATAAAAATGTAAATTAAAAACCGATCAGTGCATTTATAGTCGGCTTTGCCTCTGTCTATAAAAGATAATAGATGTTTTGGCAATTGGTTATATATTACTTCATTGTTTTATTTGCAGCATAC
The DNA here is from genome assembly GCA_963422195.1 of Carabus problematicus. Classification (NCBI taxonomy): domain Eukaryota; kingdom Metazoa; phylum Arthropoda; class Insecta; order Coleoptera; family Carabidae; genus Carabus; species Carabus problematicus. The sequence continues at coordinate 10,255,377 of OY728585.1, read as the reverse complement.
TGCTTTTTATAAATATACAAAAGTATATTTCAGGGAATATTAATTTATTGAGATTTATCCAGACATACGTCGACGAGCTAGACGTTTAATTTTTTAAATTTAATTTAATATTGATTGGTACTAGTGCCATCTATGCAAGAGTGCAAGAACCTTGGATTTTGACAGCAAGAACCTTAGATTTTGACAGCGATGTTTATTGACAGCAGCTAAACTCTTATTTCTAATTTTATATATTTACAATTCATGTAACAAAGAGTATACAGTAAAATGTCGGGTGTAAGCGGTACTGTTCTTATCGGTATGAATATAAATAATAAACACATCTATACTTTACATAACAATTTGTATAATTATAGGCGGCGGATCTGGCTTTGTAGGGAAACATTTGAGCACTTTATTACAAGCGCAAGGATATGGCGTTAAAATAATTTCAAGAATGCCAGGACCCCAGCGAATGTCGTGGCATGAATTATCGAAAAATGGGCTTCCTAATGATACTACAGCTGTTGTCAACTTAGCAGGACAAAATGTCTTGGACATGAAGCAAAAATGGAATGCCGGTTTTAAGCAAAATATTTGGAATTCGCGTATTAACACTACTCAAGCTTTAGCACAAGCTATAACTAAATCTTCAGAGAAACCTGCATCATTTGTACTTATGACGGGCATTGGTATATATGAACCAAGTGAGAAAGTCGAGTACACTGAATCCTCACCTACATCAGAATATGATTTTCTCTCATCCATGTGCCATGAATGGGAAAAGTCAATTCAGTTGCCAAGAGAAGTTAATTGCCGACAGGTTATAATCCGAAGCGGTGTTGTATTGGGAAGAAAAGGAGGGATGATTCAGCAGTTGTTTTTGCCATTTTATCTTGGTCTTGGTGGTCCGATAGCAACAGGAAAACAGTACTTACCCTGGATCCATATTGATGATATCTGTAGAATGATTTTGTTTACGATTAAAAATAATAATGTTACCGGAGTACTTAATGGAGTTTCCCCACAACAGGTTACTAATGCGGAATTTACTACGGTAATAAAAAAATTTATTTATGTCAGGATTTTAAGACGAGGTTCGTATCTGTCTAGTAGTCGTATTGTTAATTAATTGGTCAGCAACGTAATTTCGCTTCGATATTGTAGATTTTGAATATAAATTTTAATTGAACCTCGTCTCATAAACCCGTCATTAATTATATTTGTATAAATTTGCTATACAAATTTACAGAATGTACTTGTACGTTTAGCAAAATGTTTTTTGTTATTATCAGGCGTTCGCTCAAGCCCTCTATCGACCTGCCTTCATCCCCGTGCCGGAACCAATTTTAAATTTCCTCTTGTCAGAAGAAAGAGCGAAGATGTTAACCCAAGGACAGCGCGTCATTCCTAAAAGAACTCAAGCACTCGGCTTCCAATATCGTTACCCAGATATTTATAGTGCGTGTAAAGAGTTCGCACATCTTTAAAATCACTTGAAACACTTAGTTCTTTCAATAATTAATGTAAATATAGTTGTTTAATAATTTATGCTGCTGTGTAAATAAATGCGTTGATATTTATTTCTGAACAAAATATAAAAATATTTCCAGAAAATATTCTTGATTTTTAAAATAATAATCGTTTAAAATTAAATTTCTGTACATTCAATTTTTAATGCAAGTATAAAAGTTTCAGTGAGTAAATATAAAATTTCATTTGTCGCTGACAGGCCAAGTATCTCGTCATCGGGTAAGCTTATAACTTGTTGCTCAGCGACTGTACCCACTCGCTGACCGCTTCTTCTGTTCCTTAATTCACCTGAAGTCACTGCTTTATTCTGTCGATATATGAATGCATGTCTCATGGACTCACAAATGATGGAATAGTTTAAGTTCGGTGAGCAGGATGAAAACTTTCGTTGTTGCTTGGAAGCCTATAACGTAGATTATTAATATAAATTAACTACTCATTATTTAAGTGGGTAAAACTTTAAATATTAGTTTTTAGTTACTCACTTGAACATAGCCAAATGCCAATAATGTTCCATCATGCTTCAGTGACCAATTTTCGCCCGTTTGTTCTTGAGGGCTCCATATACATGCATCAACGTCATGTCTAATGACAATTGAAGGCGGAATATTAGCACCTAATTTCACTGTCATCACTACCTAACAAAAAATAAAAATTATCATTTTGAAATACAATTACAATATTCAATAGGAAAATACCTGATGCGACCCTAAATTTGATCTGTGTGTAACCTCATGACACATACTGGAAAATCGTTCAAGAATAGCAGTATTATCACCCTCAAAATCACATTCTTCTATTTGCTGTGTACTAAAAGTCGGTCCAGTTTCTGCAGAGATTATCTACACATTAAAATATAAAATATCATACACATCAATGATGTGACATCATGTGTAATAAGTTTCAAAACTGCTGCAGCCACTACAACACTCAAATTTCACTAAATTCAATTTTAAATAAAAACATGCAACTTATATAAATTCACATTATCAGGGAAATTAGAGTTGATTCTCAAGTTGGGAAAGTGAGCTGAAATCGGCTCAGTGAGGTTCTTTTTTAATTCGCAAGTTTCAATGCAGTTGTGTACAAGTGACTGATATTCAGATTTGTCGAATGTTGGGAAAACTATATAAAAATACTCACTTCTGTTTCACTGCACAAATGTGCTAGTCTTTGATGAACTTCGGCTACAATATTCGGATCTATAATCTGTTCACCAGTTTCATCGCCCGGGACAAAATCCTGCCAGATTAATCCATTTTCCGATTTCGTAACAGTGACTTCCAAAATCTCACCATTTACAATATTCCAAGTAGTTAACTCAGCATCTATTCTATGATTCAACTGTCCTTGTAGTAAGATTATATCTTTATATTTAACTAAAATACTAGTTGATTCCACACTAACTACGAAGTCGTTTTTGTCACAATTAGAATTTGTATTGAATCTTACAACAATATCACCCTCACTTTGTAACCAAGTATAAATTTTCGGCACTTCTAATGTAGCTGCTTTCTTTGTATCAATTATTGGATTTTCTGAATCCAGAATAAATTTAAATGGTTTTTCACTTGCAACGTATATATACTTGCAATTTGATTCTAAAGCACAATAGTAAAATCCTCCGGACGCTTTTAAAACTCGCATAGATACTTCGCCCCAGTTATTATCACTCATTTCATTGAGCGTTATCCAACTTACGATAGTAGAAAATCTATCACTATTATCCCCAGGTTCAATATGAATTAACACACAGTGCAATTCATTTTGCTTATTTTCATTCATTTTGAAAACTGCGTCTTGTATAATAAATCCTTTATCCGAATCCAAAACTTCATCAGAGAATAAAGATTGCCATGTAGTATTTTCACTTCTATTACCCGTGTTTACAATATATAACATACCAGCACCATCACTCAAGACAGCAATGTTTTCAGACGTAAAATATACCGATACATTATACTGGCCGGACTTACGTTCATTTCGTTGAGGAATCTCCCAAACCTTTTTAATGTCATTCAAACGTCCAGTTATTTGGTCAATTGATATCTTTCGAACATTCCATAATTTATCGATAAAATACACCGCATTCTGCTCATAAAAATGATCAGTGTACAAATGATTATGTAGACCAAAAAGTTTGGCATGCAGTAAAGAATACTGTTCATTATTTGGTAGCACTCTGTCAACTGATGTGTCAAATTCTTTCTTCAGTACAGGGATTTTGTCCAAAGATAATTTATAACCATTGAAATGTGGATCCAATAATTGTCTATCTGGACGCAATTCGAATAATTTCGGCGTCATTGTCTATAGTATATTAATAACACTTTCAACAACAAACAGGTTATAATACCGACATCAATATGACGTTTTGAACAGTTTTGCCGTTAACAGATAATAATCATGCGCAATACCTTGTCAAGTATTTAACAATATAGTAAAAAGCGTTTTTCTTTAAAACTGTCTTGAAATAGACAGACTGTACTGTATTTATTAAATTGGATTATGTATTTCACTTCCTAGGTTAATTGCCTGTAAATATTGCTATTCCGAAAAATTTGAGTTTGGCCAATAAATAAAATAGAAATTCGTTGTTTGCAGTAATTAGGACCTAGGATTATCGGCTATTCGAAAATATTTGAAGAATGTTACATCGCATACCGTGATCACATGTTAATTCGGTAAGTTTTTTTTCGAAAAACGTACAGACACATAGTTAAATAATAATGTTTTATTAAAATAAGGAAATATGACTCACGCATATTATACTTAATTTTTTTTAATGCCTATGATACATCTATCATACAGCATCATACAACGTCGTAGAAATTATGATGAAAAAAACAGAACGCATCCGTTTTTCAAACTAAAATGAGAAATATAAATCCAAACTAACGTAAAATGAGACACAAAAGATACGCGTGAAATGAGACACAAAAGCTCGTATCATGTCGTATAAGATAACGAAGAACACCTGAGCTACGGGTTCTAAAAAGAACACGTAAGTATCTATGCCGCTTTCAAATAATTAAGCACGTAAGTCAGCTTAGGTAAAAAGAATACACCTATTATTGGAAGGTTTACACTTTAGTGCCCTGTAGATTTAAGTACGCAGAGTTAGCAGACGGAGAAAATATTTTGTATCAACATTAACAAAAAATAGTACCAGATTTTAAACCAAAGTACCAATTTTTTTTTAAAAAGCGGAAAATTTTAAATATGTGAAAATTGACGATTCAAGTTCCTTGTTTTGATTTCGATTTTGATATTCAGTTAACTTTCTATTCCGGCTGTGCGATTATGGTAGAAATCTAATAAGGTCTTCGTATAATCAATAAACTTTTAAATGCGAAGTTTCATTGTCCTGTCGTTGCTCGTTTTTAGCTCATCGACCTCCTGTCGAAGAGCTATAGTGTTCGGTACGATGTCTGTAGCATCTTCCGATTTCAAAAATTTTTGCACAGAAATCCCGGACAGACCCCCTGGACCACGAAATGACTATTACAACATATGTCCGTATGTATGTCGCTCGTCCGCTCGCTCGTACGAGATTTTTTTGTTCCACCTAGATCTCCTAAACTACCCAACGGATTTTCACGAAATTTTTTTTGCAGATACGTGTTATGGTCTAGTTGTGCAAGAAACATTTTATTTTTGAAAATTTTCCCTCGTACTCGAGAAAAAAAATATTTTCCAATTTTTTTTCAGTTTTTATTTTTTTTCGGCGTTATTTTTTATTCAATTGTATTCAAAATATTCATGCATATGCAGGAAATGGAACAATATTTTTCCATATTTTTTATTTTGAAAAATTATGTAAGACCATTGGAGAAAAAAATATTTTTTAAATAAAAATTGAACAAAAGAAGATCAATGCATTTATAGTCGGCTTAGTTTGCTTTGCTTTTGTCAACACGAGAAAATGTATGCACACTTGTTTTAAATTTGTTGTTTTATTTGCGACCTAGGCACCTACGATTTTAAAAGTGAATTTAGATAAATAATAATTTGTGATATATTCAGACTTGCACATACGTCGATGAGCTGCAGGCATGGGTGACTAACCCATTCTTTGAATACTAGTTAAGATAATGAACATACTGACACACAGCGACACACACAGACGTCATTGCGAACATAGTCAAAACGTATTCAGGAGACCTCAAAACATGTACATATTTCCATCAAAATCTTTAATTTCAACCTATTGATTTTATAATTTTTCAAAAAATTGTAAAAAGTACCAAATCAGTTAGAGTAGTACCAATGTACTTTTTGCAAGTGAAAAGTACCAAATCTGGTACAATTGTACCACCTCTGGCAACACTGTATGTAAGGGAATTGAAAAAGATGCCAAGTAATAAAAGGTGATAATTACAATAATGTAGAAATTATATTTATTTACCGAATTAATAAATATTTGAATATATATAACTAACAAATACATACATAAAAATTTGACGTCTATCCAAAATATAATATAATTTGGTCACTTACAATATTCTTTCCTAATATTTATTCAATAAATCTATGCTTTTCCATTTATACTTTGAATAAATTATTACAATCTTATCTCTTTATCTAACAAATAAACGTATATACATACTCAAGATAAAACACTTGCAACATTAACATTAACGTAAATATTTTTGTAAATAAATTTTCTCTAGGTTTCTATCTCTATTTTACAAATACGTCTGTATTAATATTTCTACTTCATATACACAAGTCATGATGAAAAACAAATTAAAATCTTATAAGAAAATGTATTGTTTTCAAGTCATGGAATAAATGAAGTTCCATTATTTTTATGACGTGTTGTTTGTTTTTCTATCATTACTTGTGTACATGTATGTCATGTAACAAACAGGATCAATTATTTATATAAAAAGTATTACAATATTAAGCTTAAGAGAAATATAGAATGTTAATGCATTAACATCTATTCTGTGAAGAAAGTTTTAAAGTTGATTATTCTCAGTAATTATTAAATCATTTAGAATAAATATGATTTAACAATCTATTGCTACGATGGGATATAGATAAAATTAGTTTTTAGCAATAATTGCTAAATGTTACATCTTGGATTTAAAGAGAATGTAATTTGTTCTTAATTAAGATAATTCAAGAATTCTAAGTTTACAGTCATGGAACATGGAGCAATAAGTTTAAAAAATGTATAAACAATTTGGAAAAAGCTGAATTTGCATTCTTTTTATTAAAACTTTGATCAAAAAATAAAGGCACTGCTCTATCAGGTATTATCTTTAATTTCTATAAACATCAAATTGATCCTGTTTGCGATTAAACTAAATATTGATTTATATATCAGCAGTATCCAAACTTCAATACACATTCATACATGTATTACGACAATGTCACATGTAAGTCTTATTTTTTCAATTTTCCCTTGTCGTTTATTATAATAACTAGGAATAATTATAAAATAATGGAATGACTTGTACTAAATACAAGGAACGAAAAAGGAATTTTAATGAAGTCAACATAAACGTTTTGACACCGCTGATTTCAGCTCTAAGTTTTCCGGTTAGCTCACAAATTACCTAATATAACATACATCACCAATTGTTTTTTTTTTAAGGTGACGTCAGTTATGTGTTTACATTCATATTATTTAATGTTTTATTTTTCTTTTGAAAGGCAAAAAATGAATGTGAACTTTAAATTTGCCTCCTACATTAAACAAACATAATATGATTTAATAAATTATTTTGGGCAAATTTGTAGCTTTTCCAATATCAATTTCTACGTCCCAAATGTATCACGCAGTATCACCTAATCTAGATGTGTACTCAAACTCCTTATAATATTTCTTCTATTCATCTTTATTTTTCTTATACAAATTTTATTTTTAAACTAATGTTAATACAGTACTCTGAAATCAATATTACAGTAAAGTCGCGATTTAGTGAACTCTCGATTGAATGAACAACCCGATAGAGTGAACACTTAAATTTTAGCATTGCGTCCCGATATAATGAACAGCTGTAAACCCCGATACAATAAACTATGGTATTTGCGATACTTCTCTGGGGGATCCCACTAAATGTGGGTAAAGGAGAATGTGTTACATGATTTGCGACAAAAATTAGTACAAATTAACCTGAAAAAAAAGCGTAAACAATCCAACATTACTTAATTTTTTTCGCTTCTGCAATAAATAATCTTTTATATGTACCATCCCATTACATAATACACGTATACATAATATTATGTAATAGGTACATGTATTTTTGGTTGTTTTTTTTTAAATTATTTTATTGTAGATTTTCTTTTGTGAATTGTAGATCTTGAGAAGAAGAAATATTGAATCCAAAATGATTGGAATAAATGACTATAGTTCAAGATGATAACAGATATGCGACGTTTCGACCAGATGTTTTTTGGTCATTTTCAAGCAAATAACAAAATTCTACAGGAAAGAAACCTAAACAAAAATATTCTCTAATATTTTTCAAAATATTTTTGTGCTTTTTGAGTGTAATTCTCAAGAGATTTTGTTTATGTTTGTTTAAACTAGAATTTTGTTTTTTGCTTGAAAATGACCAAAAACCATATGGTCGAAACGTGGTATATCTGTTATCATCTTGAACTATAGTCATTTATTCCAATCATTTTGCATTCAATATTTCTCCTCAAAATCTACAATTGACTAAAGAAAATCTACAATAAAATAATAAAAAATCATCTTTATGATTAAGTTTTGAAACAAACAGTTCACATTACCTTGAACTAACCATTTTGGATTCAATATTTTTCCTTCTCTTTTATTATTTTACATATTCATACATAATTTTGTTAATTTAGGTACCTAGAATAAAAGTTGTTTCTCAAAATATCTGAATGAGACCAGAACCCCGAAAATGTAAACACCCCTAAATAGTGAACAGGATTGGCCGGAATTAGTTCACTAAATCGCGACTCTACTGTATTTCCGTGATCCAAGTTTGCCTTTGCGTTTTGAAAATTAGAAAATTTTCATCTATTAGAAATTCACTATTATTAATATAAACATATTAAAAGTAGATTGAAGTAAAGTAAATATGTCACACAGAATGTGATTAAAATTCTAAATCTGGATATCGAATCAAAATTATGCATTGAGTGGAAAGTTTGATATTAAATCCGTGCTAATGTTGAATGATATGAGCAGATAAAGGTCACTAATTAAAAATACAAATATGGCCTCATCAATCCTCGGATTTGCAGTGCAACAATAATTACACCATTACTGTATCAACTTGCCCCAAAATAATTTATTAAAACTCATTCATGTATAATTTGTGAGCTGCACGCCTATGTAACTAATGAATTTCTGTCATTTCCACGTAAAACATTACCCGTATGTAAAAAAAAATATTACGACAGAAATCCACAATATCATTAATAATAAATACCTTTGAAAAAAATTACAATATACCATATTCTCTTAACCCAAATACATCTAAATATACAACACAAATATTATTTACGATTCTTATATTATTAAACAAAGATTTTTTACGAATTTGTGCGCTTTTTAGATTAAGGTACCACATGATAATAGAAAATTTCACAAATAAAAACATACAAGATGAATACTGTAATGCACTTATTAATAATGTAAAGCATAAGCACAAAAATTGTTATATAGTTCGCAATTTGCAAGCAAACCAATAATTTCTTGCTATATACATATTTCGATATATTAGTAACGAATATTTATATCTTCCAAAATAAATATGTATTTAATTGGTTATTGTAAATTCCTATATCTTAAATATGTATATAGAATGCAGCAATATATTTTTTTATGAGGAAAGCCTGATATTAAATCAAAACAAAGTTATGTTTGCTATATAATATTGTTACAAAAATATTTATATTTTGATATGCAATTAACATGGACGAAGCATTTTAATTGGACGGGTTTTCTATACATGGTTTATGATTGAAGCGTGGGTATTTGGATATTAATTTGCCAATAAAGGAGAACTGTTATAGAATTCATTGACAATCGCAGAATTGTTACATAATTTTGTTTATTTGTAATTTGCAGCAGTGTTATTTAGAAATTACTTTTTGTAAAATTGCATCAATTTAATTAGCAATTGAGATCAGGGTCGGCTCAAGACACCAGTAAAGCACGTGTGTGCTTAGGCTGGTATATTTCTAAGGGCAGGATTTAAAATAAATCTAGGGCCGACTCTGGTTGAGATTATATCTATGTGGGTACACTTACATTTCATAGTAGGTGTAGAACAATTGTGAACAAAATGACTGCATTTTAATAACAAATGTAATAAAATGTATGATACAAACAATTAAATTTAAAAAAATACAGGATCTCTTACTTATATTATCATAAAAATTCTGTTTTTTATGTGAATTATAAAATGACTATTATTAAAATTTTGTTTTTACTATTCCGAATATCAATTCCGCAGTTATGCATTAATAATATTTCCGGTCGGTACGGATATTATGAAACACAAAAACTGTACGCTGTATGACAAGAAAAAAATTCAATCAATACCTACTTAGGTATTGATTGAGTAAATCAACTTAGGTTCTAAAGTTTATTGTTACAACTTTTGCTATTAAAACATCATTTGTTCCAATGTCTGGAAAATAATACTTGTAATTCAATATTTTGAAATAATCCTAAAACGTTTTAATCCAGTTCAACAACAATAGTATCAAATGTTTCACTTCCATAATCCCAAATATCCACCATTTTAAAACCGAACCCTTATCACAGCGAAATGTTCATGTGTGACATTGGAAGGAGTATGCACACTGATTACTTTCGAATGGAGAATTTCAAGCAAGATAAGCACTGCAAATCATTGACCTGGTTTAGGCGAACTGATTTGTAAAGCATTAACGAAAACCTAGCGCGTCCTTAGAATAGAAACGTAAGTTCGCAGAACCCGCGTCGCACTGAAACTTTACCGTTTATTTCAGCAGACCGATTTTCGTGTAAAACTTTGAATGGTGTATAACCTTACTATTCACTTCGATCTACAATTTACTCCGATCACGACTAACCACTGAATTTACTTTTAAAAAATGAAAAATAAAATATGAGTTTTCCGCGGTTAATATAATGTACAAGATTATTCATAATTAATTTATTAATAAATATACATTTCATTCAGTACCTGATGAATATAAAAGCATTTTCACTTAATATTTCGGTAAATGATACGCAAAGTATACTGAAAAAGAATTAGCACCGATGCACTTAATTTGAACAATTACAGTGTAGATTTAAACTGAAAATATTATAATATCCTTTTCACACAAAAATTGTAATATACATGTATATCAAAACTCAACGACAAGTGTACACTTTTAATCGAGAAGGTCGTGCAAAACTGAATCAAAACAGACACATGTCTGACATTCCAAATGCGTATTTGAGTTCATTTTTTGTTTTCATAGCATATGCTATTTTGAGCACACAAATAGCTTTCACTCAAAATTAAAAAGAGCATTAATATCTCCTTTTGTTTCTTAAATAATCCGAAATGTTTAGATGTTTGTGTTCGGTAAACTCCCTCTTTCGGTTTTATAATTATACCAAATATCGATTCAGGTCTTAGCATATTCAACAAACATTTTAATATGTTTCATTTCTCTATCTGTACTCGTTTTGAGATGTTAAACATAGAGGCACACAATCCATACATGCATACATACAGATATCAACAGGAAAATAGTCTAAATGAATTCAGAGTACCTTAAAACATATACATATTTCCATCAAAATCTCGCAAACGAAATTTTTCATAATTTCTATATTTTCTTTATACTGTGTAAAAGTAAGTAAAATTAGCAACATGTTACAGATAAATGCGTCAAATAAGCAGTGGATGCATTGCGATATTCATCTATCAAATTTTGAATCCTCACACAATACTTGTATTATTTTATATTAAAATATGGTACTTGATGTAATTAATTCCTTGCACAGTTTTCCCACTATAAGGAAAACAATTTCTTCATCTTATGTTCCCAAAATTATTTTTGTATCTATTTTAATGAATATGCAAATCTAGTAATATGCATATTTTGTTCAATGAAATACAAAATATTACAAAAATTATTTCAGGCGACATTTGAAATTTCTTTCACCATTTTGAAGGTTCACGCAGATCTGATATGGAACACAAAAGGTGATGTCACTGATTAATATTTATATTCTGTCATTGATTTTACCAACGCCAGACACGATACGTATGTATATACTCTTCCTTAGTACCGAAACATCACAATCACGATGCAATCATTACGATCTAAGCTATGACATACAATACATGCAAGTTCACCTGATGGTTTTATACGTTTGACAGCGCTCAAGTCTAGAGAGGCATTTTGAAATAGTATGGTTGTTATATAAACGCACTATCTACGTACTCGGCATGTGTAAAATCAATGACAATGACGAATGAGAACTGTGGTCAGGAGTACTGGTACGAACATGGCGACTGCTGCGGATCTGGAGGCGGAATGTCTTCCGCAGGAAGTACCGCGGCGAGTTTCCATTGATCCCTGACGGCTTCAACCCGGGAGAATACTCGCAGCATGTTTTGGCCTGACAACAATTGTAGCTTACCACAATGAACACTCTGACAGACACGTCACGGCCAGAACAACATAAAAGCTTTTTTATTTGAACATTTTCAAACATCTACATAACATAGAAGCAATGTATACAAGTACATCTCTATACTTGCGTATTTTTCCGTTCCTACTTTGATTATTAAATATACATATGTAAACATATTTCCGAGCTGGAGTAATTGAAACGTATCACTGCGAAATAACGTTATGTTAAATTATACAGTTTGTATATCATTTATCTATAACGTTATAATTTTGAATGATATTATACTTAAAATTAATAAATACATTTTAAATCATGCATCTAATTTAACCTGTTGATGTCGACAGGTTTTTGAAGTCGATATTTTAAGAGTTCGTATGTTTTATTACTCTCGATTGCAAATAAACATTCGATAAATCTATTTACATACGAAGATTACCTAAAGAAATATTAAAAACTCTATCCGAATTCGTAATAATCTGGAGCTAAATTTAAAATAACATAACAATTAGAAATTAATATGAATAATATCCTGAGAAACTAGTAGCGAATAATATTCGTTAATATTTATTTTTCATGAAAATGTTCAACCTCAGTTAAAGTATTATTTACAGTTAAGAGATATAGAGCCTTAAAGACAAAATCGTAACGAAAAAAAAAAAAATTATTGCTTAAAATTTTATCAAAGTTCTCATCAGTACAACTAACTGGACGAAGAATCTAAGTAGAAGTTCGTTTCGTTAAGTTTTACCTTTTATATCAGATATCGATGGAAGATAATACTTGGTGTATTTGAGTTGCCATTTCACAGAATTATTAAAGATTTGATTGAAGATATTTACAAGTAAAAAACAGCAATTATGTTACCTGCAACCATCGCTACGTCCTCTTCAGTCCACTCAGGATCGGCAAGCAGTTCCGCGAGTAGGTGCGGATATCTGGATACGTCTTCCAGTCCACTAGGTGTCATGTTGATACCATCGTATCCGGCACCGAGACCAACATGTTCTACTCCTGCGATGGCACGGATGTGTTTAATGTGCCTGACGACGTCGTTCATCGTGGCAGAATTGTTACAGGAAACTAGTTGCGCGTAGAAGTTGACCATGACGACGCCACCGTTGCTAGCGACCAACTTCAGTATTTCATCCGGTATGTTCCTGGTAGAGTTGCAGATGGCGTACGCGCCGGAGTGCGAAAAGATGACCGGCGCGTGTGTTGCGTTCAAAGCGGCTTTGGCAGTGTTGACAGAGGTATGGGACAGATCAACGATCATCCCTAGACGGTTCATTTCACGGATCACGGCTTTACCTATGTACATGAAAATATGAGTCTATAATCAGTGAAAGCAAATTATTTAGTAATAAACATGTTCGTGCATTCTATGCACAAGGCTACTGTTTAAATGAATGATATTATGATTACCGAACGCCGTAAGACCACCGTTGTCCGTGGAGTTGGAGCATCTGGCCCAAGGGGTGTCACATGTGTGCGTAATGGTGAGATACCTGGCGCCCAGGCTGTACAACGTCCTGAGCACCGCTAGTGAGTTGCCAAGTGAATGTCCACCCTCGACACCTATCAGTGACGCAATACGGCCCTGTTTGTGCGTGTCAATGATCTCTTTGGCGCTACCGACGAAGGCCAGATGCTGCGGATTGAGGTCAATGAAACGTTTTATCACATCGATTTGCTCAAGAGTGAGCTGCACTGCGTCCAGATACTGTGAACCACAAGGCACATAAGCGGACCAGAATTGTGCACCCAACAGGCCGGCCCGGAGCCTGGGGATGTCTGTCTGCGACCAGGGACTGCGGGACCACGGTTCCGTGGCGGACAGTGCGCTCATATTTAGTCCCAGTAATCGGTTATGCACAAATTTACGCAGGTTCCACGGTAGATCGTTGTGCGCGTCTATCAAAGGTGCATCCCTAAGCAGTCGGTGTATCGCGTCCAGCCGTTCCTGTAAATAACCACATTGTATCGCTATATCCTAACACTTATAAGTACAGTGGAACCTCTACTTACGAGCATAATTCGTTCCGTGACGAAGCTCGTAATAAATTTCCCCCATTGAAAATAATTTAAATGTCATTAATCCGTTACGGGTACCCAAGAAAACAACGTCTTGAAATATATATTCATTATTTTAAAATGCACAATTAAGTAAATTATTAATGTTATTCTAATGTTTAATTGATAAAAATATTTTGGTACCTTAATTGGAAAACACCGCCTTTTTAAAATTACAACTTGGAACATTTGAAAATTACAATTCGCAGAGAAAAAAATGTATAATAATGAAATAAAGTACAATCATCAATAGTAACAGAGGAGATACAGCACTAGCAATCGGCTAACCGTGAAAACAATAATGGCGATACTGAAAACGACTAAAAAACGTGGTTCCGTTTCAGTTTTCTGGCATTACATAACCACGTGCTCTGCTACGCATGCGCACAACTACGAAAGTAAAAAATAGAAAACACGGTCTTTCCATAAATCCATTTATTTTCATAACATTTTGATGCAAGTCTTTTACATTGCCATGTCTCGCCCCTTCTTTTAAACGGCCTTAATCTGAAGCTCGCTCATAACTCGTATTTTTGCTCGTAACTAGAAACAAAAATTCGGCCGAGAGAATGGTCGTATCTGGAAAAACTCGTTAATGGAGACACTCGTAAGGAGAGGTTCCACTGTATATCAACCCATCAAACGAAATTCGTCTCTTAATAACATCTTGATTTTTGTTTGTCTCCTGAACGTACAATCATTAGTGTAATTCTGTTCATCCCAACCAATGTGTTGTCGAAGTATGAATATATCTTAATATGAAGCATTCCTGTATCAGGTCAGAAATTTGTACATACCTGCGGCGTTTGCGGTTGTCCAGTAGTCCCCAGAGCAATCGGTAGACCTAGTGCCGCTCCCAGCGCAGACACTATAATACAGACCACTAAGCAAATACACCAGGGACCCCGGAATTGGGCACTGGTGTCCGAGTCGGTGCTGCAGGAACATGAGTCGCCCGCACCAGCTTCTCCATCCTCCGCCAAACCTAGCGGTTGCAGCTGGTAGTGGTGATGCTGGTGCTGATGTTGGTGATAGTGGTGGCCGTTGCATGGTGGTACTTCGCGACGGTGGACGGCCAGATCTCGCGGTACCTGAACCATACACAATTATAAACTACACAATATTAATGATAATATAAATAAATTAATTAAACAAATTGCATAATTTTAGAATAACTGTGTTTCAGATAAGCAAAAATGTGGAAAATATTTTGAAAAACACATCATAATTTTTATATGGTTATATTATGAAACTCAATTATTCCTATTTTGCAAATTAAATATAGGGATGGAACGATCTTATTGTTATGGTTTATGATACAAATTAAATTTTGATACAAAATTATATAATTCATATAATCAAGTTATTGTTTCTATTACATAATTGTATTTCCATATGAAACTGTATTACAAATTAGTAATAGTACCGTTTATTATAATATTTCGATCATATAATATGACTATATCAATTTTTGAACTTTTAGATCAGTCCAGATTCTTTATCTAGAAAAATTAATTTTGATCAATAATACTTGTAATAAATTGAATAAAATAAGAGTGAAAATATAGTCAGTTGATTTTATTCTAAATTTAATTAACTAAATACTTTAATTTGCTTTTTGGCACTTCTGTCGCAGGCGTAAAATGATTAAAAAGTCAATTTAACAAGAGTGTCACGTAAACTTCGTGTTGTTATTAGCCGTAAAAGTTCTTTTAACCTCAAATTTACAATCTTAAAACACTTTACATTTCACATATATAACGTTATATGGCGTTAGTAAGCAAACCAAGTTGGCATAATGAAATATAAATTTATTTATATTGTCGGTACTATACAATAAACTTACAAATTAATTTCGTAATGCATCGATATTGCTATAAATAAATCATTGTCAACATCAAATCTGCTAATTATTTATGTTATGGTTTGTTCGCATACGGTGGTATAAGCTACGAAATTTAGTTGAAATGTCCCAGTCGCATCATTCATTACGTTCTCGGTTTCTTATTCCCGTTTTGCCCCTCAATGAATTTGTTATTTAATTAAATGAGTAATATTTATAATACATATGTACTTATTTAATACCAGAATGTGAAATCGTATTAAATTATGAAAACTGCTACGGTTTCTATTAATATTAATCCTGGATTAATAAATACCATATACATATTCTAAATCATCATGTTGTTGAAAATATCGCCAATGCCCAACAACTCGATTGCTTTGTTTATTGATTTTATTGACAAAAGATTGTAAGCGTAATTGATCGCAGTTGCGCATGTTATGAAACAGTTGTAAAATATAAACAGTATGTCAAATGCAACATTCCTCTCAGACACTGTGTATTTCTAAAACCTATAGATACTGGAATACAATTATAGATTTATTTCATCCACTTACCATAATATTATTTGAAAATTAAGCATCCAGTTTTATAATCATGTAAAACGTAATTTATAAAATATATTTATTGATCGGAATCATCAATAATTAAAGAGATTTGTAAATATTTTAACTTCCTCATAATAATGTATTGTAATGGATATTTAATTAAAAGTATGTTACACATCAAGAGAGAGAAACGTCTTATTTTTCCTGAAGTGTAATTTGAAGCCCGCGGGCGATGCCAGAGTGAAAAATGATAGTTTCTCCCAAGGTGTATATACTGTTATTTTCACGATCGGGATTAGAAACACTTCATTTCATAAATAAAGAATTATAATAAATCGGAGCGAAATTTCAATATGTAGAAGCCTTTGGGAATGTTTCCAGGCAACGCATATCATGACAACATACATTTGTATAAAAATACCTTTGTTATAATCACGACCTTCTCGATTTATACCGGCCTGCTAGCTGAACGATATAACAATAGATTTTTTGTGCTGACAACTCGGCCAAATGTTGAAGTATTGGCGCTAGTAACAGTAGCTACTTGTCACTGTCAAAAAATGGCAATTAATATTGTAAAAGGTTGTTGCGTAAAGATTATTAATTATAAATACAAAATAAATAGTGAAATATGTAGACATATTAATTATTATCATGAATTTAAAACAAATTTTATTTTATTGAAACAAAAACTGTAATATAGGTATACATTTAATGCAAAGGATATACTTACTCGTATCTTTTATTATCTAATACGCGTTTTAACATTGTCGAAAAACTAACATTTAATAATTTACCAGTATCAATGTGTAACTCCATACACTCAAGCCATTTATGGGTCATATTCATGTTTGACGGGATTTTATGAAGTAAATTTGTTTCTTATCGACTGCAGTTCGGTAACACTTCTTATAATGAACCATAATTACAGTAATTTGTTATTAATAAAACACACCAAACTACACTGCAGTTGAAAATGTTGCTGTAAAAACGTCTAATAATAATTTTAGTAACATGAATAATAATACCTGTGAATAATTCCAACGCAAATATTTAACAAATAATTACTATGTAATTGCTCTAAATGCACAGTTTATATATCAATTTTACATAAAAGATTCGTATATTAAACTGAATCAGAACTGAATTCTGTAGTTTGTTGATTAACAACTGTCAAAATCGTATTTTGTTCAAATGTTTTCCTACGGTTATTAGCGACAGCGGCAGCACGCTGAAACTGGGCCTATTAGCGGGCCGGAATAGTACACTTTTAATCGAGAAGGTCGTGGTTATAATAAAAAAATCTGGTGTGGTCACCACACTACTTTCTTGTACTCAATTTAAATTGGCACATATTTGACTTTTCAAATGCGTATTTCTGTAAATATTTTGTTTTTGTTTTGTTTTCATAGCATATTTTAAATACCGGCCGTATGTTCATTATTTCAAAAACAAATAAAGCTAGAGTAATGAAACTTCATATTTAAAAGTTTTTGGGATTGGCGAAGAGCTGATTAGATTTTGGATATACAGTGAACTTCGCTTATAACGAACCTCAAGGGACCGACGAAAATAGTTCGCTATAAGCGAAGTTCGTAATAAACGATAAACATCAGAAATTCATTTTTTTTATGAATGCATAGGTACATGTTTCAAGTAGGTACATAATATGAAGAACTGTTTTGCAAAACTAGACAAATCCAGATTTGTTCAAAATTGAGTTAGATATTGTTTTGTAATACATATACATTGTACACTAACAATACTTTTTATGAAGCTTATTTGAAAAAATCGTTTATTTTACTTTTGTTTATACTTATTATTATTTTATATTATTTTTATATATTTAAAGTTAGAGCTTTACATGTTTTCTTCGAAATTGCGTAACTCATAATTGTACTTCTTTAACACATTAAATACAGTGAACAGGGGCGGACAGGACATGTGGAGCATGCTGAAATTTCCGCATGATCCGTTCCAATCGCAGAAAGGTCCGATAATTTTTTTCATACAATTAACCACATATACACAAGAACCCCAAAAACTGTTACGGCGACCCTACATATGCGGAGTTGAAAGATTTCGAGGAATCCCCTGATTATTTGGTAAAATGCCGTTTGAAGTTCGTTATAACCGAAAACTTTTGCGATTATTACAAAAATTAAGGTTCGTTATACCCGAAAGTTCGTTATAAACGGGTTCGTTATATGCGAAAAAAATAACACACGTTTAATGATACTTTAGTTCGTACTTTACAGATTGGTTCGTTATAAGCGAAAGTTCGCAGTAAGCGGGTTCGTTATAAGCGAAATTCACTGTAATTAGAAAACCGGAAGAGGAAGTTTACTGAACACAGAAATTGTAAATTTCAAATTATTTTAAAAACAAAAAACGACACGTAAAAATTTTTCAAATAAAAATTGTAGCGAATATTATTATTAAGCAAAATGTTCTATTCATTTTTCGTCTATCTTTATCCGTCGACGGCAACCTAGTATTTTATGAATCGTTGCTGATACCTATAGTTGTGGCTTGACTACCATCAATCATTAATCTTTGGAAACGTACTAACTGGTACTAACCAAGATTTCTCACAAGTGAATTCAAGTGGTAGGGTAGGGTAGAGAAGGGTTGGAGAGAGGAGTCTATTATTGGGTAGGGTAGGTTAGGGTGGGGTGATCGAGAGGAGTGTATTATTGGGTAGGGTGAGTGAGAGTAGTGTATTTTTGGGTAGGGTACGGTGAGCGAGTGGAGTGTTTTAATATGTAAATACTCAAAATGGCGACTGCCGGCAACGATTCATAAAATACTAGGTTGCCGTCGATGGCAACGGAGACAGCCCTTAATAATTCATCGATTTATCATCAAAACAATAGTACAGCATGTGTTTTTTTTAATTATATGGATACTCTCAATGTTTATTTAATTAAACAGCTATATAACGGTTACATGATATTTAATCACGCGACACTTAAACATTTGACAGATAAATACATTAACAGTTAAACACACATTTTATTCTTGTAGAATAGTATTTATTGCTTAATTATTATTATGTATAACCTACCCTATCGTACATTATTATTGATTTAGTATTATTTTAAAAATATACACCTATTCATTAGTCCTCTTGTATATTTAGGTGTACTCATACTGGTACACTGGGATCACGAAGTTGTTTTATCAGAAATATTTTTTTTATGGGAAATATCAATGAATCTAAAGCCTTTTGCAAGTGATATGTTTTATAGAAGATTTTATAAAAATTTGAAAGTTGCTGTAGAGTATTTAGATGAAAATTAAAGAAATATTGATATCGTTGCAATTCCACCTGAAACCGACTACCAAACAGATGAAGATGGAATACACGAAAGTGGCATTCTTGCGATTTGATGTCCCTGGTGCAGTAGAAATTGTTTCTAATGTGGATGCCGGCAGTGATGGTGAAGATAGTATGCCACTATCCATGTCACATGGATGTAATAATTCAGACGAACCATCATTGAATAAAAGAACAGTTGAAGATAAAGAACGACATTGGACAGAAGAAATTTTTTACATAAGCATGAACAAAGGAACTGGATATATAGATCGACAAAATAAGGTCAAAAAAAGTTAGAAAATTTGAACCATGTTGATATATTTGAAAAATTATTTGAGGAAGAAGTATTTGAACATCTAAGGGCAGAGACAGAGATATGCCTCTCAGCAGAATAATTATTCTTTTTCTATGTTTAGTGGATAGCATCATAAACCACGGAAATAAGTGTATTTTTCCATTCTGTTTGTGAGGGAGTGTATGTCGTGTAATAGATATTATGAAAAAACGAGAAAATGTACAAACTTCGTACAATATAATAATCCTAACAAATGAAATACAATTTTATATCTTGTTGAACGTGTCGATGTTTCCGTTGTACTTATATGAGTACACTCATATATTTCTTTACATTATGGAAATATTATGCACAGAAATCTGTTTTTTAATGCCTTTTTAATAAGAAACTGAACTTTGTTTAACAAAATGTTGCGGGAACAAATGGGTTACAACGCTTTGACAAAGATGAAAACCACTGCCTGATATGGCTTCATTAGGTTATGCTGCTTCAAAAGCTGATATTGCAGTCGTTTCGAAGTCCACTAAAATTCATTCTGGATTGGTGTACATCAACTGTGTGTTTAACCGGCGTGTGTTTATCTGTATACGGCTAAAAAGACGGAAAAACTTTTGCGTGCGTCTTTTTTCATGTGTCTTACATGGAAATAAATGATTCGTTATACAGCATTTCACTTTGTGGCCGACTTTCCAGGAACGTATCTCGGCAGTATAGCGAGATAGGTGTGTAATAATTGTATAATCATATTTGTTAGAAAACTCATTCAATAAAGTGGCACATTCGATTAATCAGTCATCCAGTTAAGCGACGCGAACTGTACTTCTAGTGTCAAAATTACAAACTACAGCGTAGTACGAAACAGACCAATTTTGACAATACCTGAAATAAATTAATATAGACTAACATGTATTTGTATCATTCAAAAATTTGGTATATTAAATAATAAACCATAAACTGTTTATGTACGATTTTCCGGTACGCTTATTTCCAATTAACTTTTGCAACAATGAACTATATGGAAACATGTGCTTGTGTGCGCTCATACCCATATGTGTAAAGTAAATCAACACTTTCTTCGATTATGAGCGTGAGTTACTTACAGCTTTTCCAATAATCTCCGCGCATTATGGTGGCGACAGGTTTAAACTTGTGATTATGTGTCGATTGATGAGTGGTGAGCATTTGTGCAGAGTCCGAACCTGGCGGTGGCTCATTGCCAAAACCGTGACAAACAAAGCTTCCGTGCACATATCAATTATGCCATTGTTTTGTAGGGAGGAGTGTACAAAACGCATGAATAAGTAGGGCAGGTGCCCGGGCGGGCTTAGCCAAGCCCGGGAGCACAGTAACTGCCATTGGTCTACTACTGTATTTCCATAATCCTTTACACTCTCGAATTTCTTCATTACTTAAAAATAAATGAACTTATCTTCAAAACAGGCTTCATAACGGTATAACTGTAATATGTAATATCAATATTAACATTGACGTTTTTGAATGTAAGAAAAAAAACACGATGTATGTATATTTATTAATTATATTCATAGAAACACATTCAACATAATATTAATACATGCAAACTGAAATATATCATACGAGTAGAATAAACTTCACCCTTGCGACCGTGTGACACTTATATGACAGTGTGTACAAACCAATTTTTTGTATAAATCAGCATTTTTCGTATTTGTAATAGGACCGCAATGCAATAATGCATTTTTCCCACAGTCGGGTGTAGAAGTTGGTTTCCAGGGCATCAAATTGTAGCAGAAGTAAAGAATTTACTCACTGGAGACGAAATAAGAGAACAATTACCCTAGGGGAGTTTTTATTATAACAAAGGATTTTATAAACAAATGTCTGTTGTCATGTTACGTTGCATTGAAACATCCCAAAGATTCCTAAATATTGTAATTTAACTCCGATTTATTACAATTTTTAGCTCATCAACTTCCTGTCGAAGAGCTATAGTGTTCGGTACGATGTCTGTAGCATCTTCCGATTTCAAAAAAAATTGCGCAGAAATCTCGAACAGACCCCCTGGATCACGAAATGACTATTACAACATATGTCCGTATGTATGTCGCTCGTCCCCTCGCTCGTACGAGATTTTATGTTCCACTCAGATCTCCCAGACTATCCAACCGATTTTGATGAATTTTTGTTCTGAAGATATGTGTTATGGTCTAGTTATGCAAGGTTCTTTTTATTTATATTATATATTTTCCAAATATTTTCAGTTTTTATTTTTTCTCCCTTATTTTCTATTCAATTGTATTCAAAATTTTCTTGCATATGCAGGAAATGGTACAAGATTTTTCTATATTTTTTTATTTTGAAAATTATGTAGGGCCATTGGAGAAAAAAATATTTTTTAATTAAAAATTTAACAAAAGAAGATCAATGCATTTATAGTCGGCTTAGTCTGCTTTGCTTTTGTCAAGAGAAGATAATGTTTTCACACGATTTAAATTTCTTGTTTTATTTGCGACCTAGGCACCTAGGATCTTAAAAATTCATTTAGGTAAATAATAATTTGTGATATATTCAGACTAGGACATACGTCCATGAGCTGCAGGCATGGATGTATTCATTCCCAGTTATACATTTTTATAACATGGAGCATTAGCGTCATTATATGTATGCATACATAGATAATATAAAAGACATTTTCTTTTAAATTAAATGGATTTGTTTTGATCATAAATCGATGGATTATTAAAAAAAACTAGTATTCAAAGAATGGGTTAGTCACCCATGCCTGCAGCTCATCGACGTATGTGCAAGTCTGAATATATCACAAATTATTATTTATCTAAATTCACTTTTAAAATCGTAGGTGCCTAGGTCGCAAATAAAACAACAAATTTAAAACAAGTGTGAATACATTTTCTTCTCTTGACAAAAGCAAAGCAAACTAAGCCGACTATAAATGCATTGATCTTCTTTTGTTCAATTTTTAATTAAAAAATATTTTTTTCTCCAATGGTCTTACATAATTTTTCAAAATAAAAAATATGGAAAAATATTGTTCCATTTCCTGCATATGCAAGAAAATTTTGAATACAATTGAGTGAAAAATAAAGGAGAAAAAAAAATAAAAACTGAAAAAAAGTTGCAAAATATTTTTTTTCTCAAGTGCGAAGGAAAATTTTGAAAAATAAAATGTACCTTGCACAACTAGACCATAACAGGTATCTGCAGAAAAAATTTCATAAAAATCCGTTGGGTAGTTTAGGAGATCTGAGTGGAACAAAAAATCTCGTACGAGCGAGCGAGCGAGCGGACGAGCGACATACATACGGACATATGTTGTAATAGTCATTTCGTGGTCCAGGGGGTCTGTCCGGGATTTCTGTGCAAACATTTTTGAAATCGGAAGATGCTACAGACATCGTACCGAACACTATAGCTCTTCGACAGGAGGTCGATGAGCTAAAAACAAAAAGAACAAAATTCCACATTACTTTTTATCCTCGGTGAAATTCATTTCCTCATTAAAATTTCTTTTCTAATAATTACAAATTTAGCTCTGGACAAAACGTTCTAAATTAAAAATTTGAATAGGAACTTTTCACAACAAAAATTCTCTATTTGATCAGCCTTTTTAGCTTATAGAGTTCGGTACGATGTCTGTAGCATCTTCCGATTTAAAAAATTTCAGAAATCAGAAATCCCGGACAGACCCTCTGGATCACGAAATGACTATTACAACATATGTCCGTATGTATGTCGCTCGTCCGCTCGCTCGTTCGTACGAGATTTTTTGTTCCACCCAGATCTCCTAAACTCCCCCACGGTTTTTTATGAAATTTTTTCTGCAGATACGGGTTATGGTCTAGTTGTGCAAGGTACATTTTATTTTTCCAAATTTTCCTTCGTACTTGAGAAAAAAAATATTTTCCAATTTTTTTCAGTTTTTATTTTTTTTCTACGTTATTTTCTATTCAATTGTATTCAAAATTTTCTTGCATATGCAGGAAATGGAACAATATTTTTCCGTATTTTTTATTTTGAAAAATTATGTAAGACCATTGGAGAAAAAAATATTTTTAAATTAAAAATCGAACAAAAGAATATCAATGCATTTATAGTCGGCTTAGTTTGCTTTGTTTTTGTTGAGAAGAAAATGTATTCACAATTGTTTAAAATTTTTTGTTTTATTTGTGACCTAGGCACCTAGGATTTTAAAAGTGAATCTAGATAAATAATAATTTGTGATATATTCAGACTTGGACATACGTCGATGAGCTGCAGGCATGTATGTTTGTATACATTCCTAGTATTAATTAAAACTGAAACATCCACATTTCAAACATATTATTTCACTGTAAATGTTAACGTGTTATTATTATAACCGTTTATTATTGTATTATAAATTATAATACATTAAAATAAAAGAAATAATCATTTACATTAATGAATTACAGATCCATTCGCTCAGGTGTGTCCTTACAACTAAAACAATATTTTTACTACTATTCTTGAAGCAGTCTTTTATTAAAATACAACAATATATCAAACGCATAAAAACATAAAAATAAATGACGTTCGTAATTTTGAATCAAAGTGAAGAATGTGAGGTAGAAAGAAGAATATAGTTGGAAAAACATATCTGCTTAGTGAGCGTTGTCCCTAGACAGAAATTGTATTCTGTAAACATGCATGGTACCTGAATTTGAATATGACATTCTGGCAACACGTGTTCTGTATTGCAAAATAATTTAAATTCTGAATCAGCACTGTCGATCTTAGCAATTTCTCCAAAATATATGTACATATCATAGGATCTGCCGTAACAATCATTTTATTGTGTAATTTGAAAATACCTATCTATTTTAGAAATTATTTAACTTATTTAAACAATAACACAATCTTTAATTACAAAAAGTTTAGCCGTAATTATAAATATTTGTTGGTGCAAAATTACATGTTACTTAACAATCTACTAAATCATTTTATAATAAATAATAATATATGAAATATATTTATTAGTTATATATTTTGAAATAAAATTTTCTGTCTGTTTTGTAATAATACATATTTTAGTAAACTTTTATTTTGTAAAACACTCAAGCATTTTGGTCATTGGTTAAAAGAATATTTGTATATAAAAACGTTATTTAAAACAACCAGCGTTAAAAAGAAGGAATTAGTCTTCTTATTACCGGCATAAATTATAACCGGCATAAATTATAACCGGCTACAAATTAAAATGTGCACAAATCTTCTATGTATATTACAAATTTTCTGTACGTGCTGCGAATGGAGCATTACCAGTAGGGTTCGTATTGCAGCAAATTAAGAACAGAACTGTAATTAAAAGTATATTCTTCTTGAAAGTGATTAAATTGTTATATATATATATATATATATATATATATATATATATATATATATATATATATCTTTGTACAACAAAATTTATTTGCGCACATGAAATAAAAATGATATTTTGCTGTTATTATTTAAAATTTGTAAAAATGATGTTCATTAAAGTGAATTGTAGTAGTGGTATTTGGTTATCCATCGCCCATTAGTATTTTAGTAGATTACAAAACTTTTTATTGATAAGAAAAACTATTATTATTTAAAATATTTTCATGACTCCTGTAATTACTCTTCTGCTACAAACAAGAAATGAGTAGTAAACAAATAAGTATCTTGCTTTCATTAATCTTGTATGTTTTATGATGTAGTTAGTGCACAGCCTTACAATTAAAGTTGAGTAATTGTACATGCACAACATCACAATGGGAAAGACAGGTCTGCGTATGTGATACATGTATGTATGCAGGTATTTTACACCTCCATACAAGAGCTCGTGCCTCATTGCCGCGGCACTCAATTATCTCTGATGATGCTTGCCAGTGTACGGATGAACGCAATAAGAAGTGGTGAACCTGCCACGAGCCTACAAAGAGCATGCCGTACTACAATATATAATAAAGTTAATTGCTCGTCTCCTTTGGCGCGAATGCGTCCGCCACAAATGGCCATAACACGAATGGCGCGTTTCACAAATTCGAGCACTTCTTTTTATTAATATTTCATAGTAGTTACCTCCCTAGAGCCGGTGCCGGGGCTGCCATCTAAACCACTGGCGGCAAATTCACCAACTGAAATCGTCGGTTCTTCTGATCGTGATTACATCCACCGAGCCGCTCGCTGCCCATGTATATTTTAGTATTCAAGGTTTTCAGGAAAAGGATTACGGTTAGCGTTTGAAATCATTTCCTCTCCTCGACGCACCGCATAATAAATTTATCTGTATTAGAACACACTGCTGCAGACGGCAAAATTTATACCCCATTATTTATATTTTAAGGTCTCGTTCTGAAGCTGCATTGGGAATACGTGACTATTTTTTGAATTCCTGAATTTCTGACTACATTTAAATAATCAATGTAACACGAAAACATAATTTTGGAACATTTAATTTTTATATATTATTATTATTATTATTATTAAGAGGTCGCAGGTATTTAATTTGCAATAATATATTGGGACCTTTTGTGCTAAAATGTAATTTAATCGGAATGTATCTACATTCACACTCGCATGTAAAGACGGCAATAAAAATACTAAATTACTAACTTTGTTCCATAATATTCCACCGCAAAAGATATGAAACTCAAGCTTTATTTCCTGAAATCAAATTTTCTTTTTGAAGAACCGGCCATTTCAAATCATATACCGTTTTTTACGAGCACTCTGCGGATTATAGGCAGTATAGTCAGCATTGCCAGTAAAAACAGGCCCCCATAACATATCCGCACACACAATCACATAAACATACATGTATCTATATACATACAGTACAGGTAAATCCAAAGAAAGGGCTAAGTGAATAAAGAGTTCTTCACTCGTTTGGCTATCGAGACGACGAAAGGACTCAATAAACAGTATTATGTCACTATAGTTCACATCCATCTCCTCAAGGAGTAGGTGTACATATAATTTTTCTTGTTCTCTTGTCCTTCTGTTCCATGTCCTGACAAGATAACTTATAGATTAAAGACGACATGGATCAATATCTAAAAAACCTGTTTAAATTTACTAAATATTTATAATATAATTATGGGCTAAATAGTATTAAATTATTTACTAAATTGAACAGATCTGAATAACTTACCCATTTCTTCTGTTAGGAATAGGATTAAGTTATTCTAGTCAATATTATTCATATTTTTTCAATAGGTTTTCCTTTTTATATGTTAGAATACTACAATTTCAATTTACAATTTTTGGTAGGGAATTAAATGAAAAATCCAAAGTGAATCTATGTTTTCTGTTAGCACTTTGGTGCGAATACGTTCGGATTGGCACTTATATATTAAAGACTAAAGTTACGGAAACTTCGCCTCAAATTTATACATCTTTCTTCGCAGAATAATAACAAATAAAAAAGAAACAGAGTATGGCATACTGACAAATAATCAATAACCGAATACAACAGCTGCACAAGCTGACAGATAAAATAAAATCGAACGCTTATATAGGTGCAAGATATTGCTGAAACTACGTCTGAGAATATCAAACAATACCTTAAAAAATAATAGAATATTTTCAGCCAATACCAGACTTAATAATTCTGCAAATGAAAATTATTAAATACATATGCTATATAAATGCAAACATTGAATCAAAAAAATACGAATAATTTCTATTCTAGATTTGTTTAATTTTTTGTATGCTTTGTTTAGAAATTTTGTTATACATCCAGAACAAAAAAATATTATTAATGTATATTCCAATTACTTGGGTTACTAGAATTTAGTAATTAACATTTATTTATTTGGAAGCAACCACGGTAAATCGTGAGGATACCGGTTTATTATGGACCACATGTGTAGTAGTGTGGTAGGGTTATGCGAACTCATGTGATTAAGTGTCCTTATTAACTTCTACTTATGTATGATATAATTATTGTACGAAATGTACATTAAATCTTCCATTGGAGAGAAAAACAGAAGTAAAAGATAAGCTCTGAGATTTTCTAACATAATACTGTATTTCTAAGTTAGAATATACACAAATTTTGGAATTCTCACAAGCCAATGAATCGTGACGAACAAGACACGTTGCTATTAAAATATATTAACTTTTCCAAGATTTTATCTTTCTTGTCCATATTTATAATAAATTAATAAAAAAAAATTGATACCGATTTTACTGACTGCATTGCGTTACATTCAACATAACAAATTAATGTAAAAGTCGATGGCTTAATTTATTTAATTTATCGGAAGAATTTCAACATAATTTACTGGAAAAAGTCAATTTTTATTTATATTTCATTAAAAATTTAATTACATTTAGTGTTAATAAATACTGTATATAATTTGTGTCCCTTAATACAGTGTTAATTATACATATGTGACAGGTACATCACAATTTCCTTCTCTTGGCCAGCAGAGGGAGAGAGAATGACGGTGGCCGGTGAGGTAGCAATGAACAGGGATAGAAAAAGGAGTTAGTGGAGAGGGCCAGTATTCCGGGTCACAGCTCCCTCACGTCGGGGTACCGAGAATAACATATTGGTTTTCCACTGAGAGCCCTCTAGATTAATTGCCACTGCTGGCTAATTAAATGGTAAATGGTTTTGCTACGGTGGCGGTGTCTTTGAGGTTTAAACCTCATTAGATACAATGTAAATGTGTCGGCTTGCATGAAAACATTAATGCATAGACGCGATCATAGGGAAATATGAGGTGGGATCATATCGGTCTCTCTAGTACAGAGTCTGCAACGTATATGAATATTGAAATAACATTTCTCAGTATCCAGTAACGAGGGTCGTGGCTAGAGCATTTGCCACCGGGGGCAAACTTAAATATTGCGCCTTTTGGATAAGCATTTCATTTAATTCAAATTGCAGATAGTAACGAAAATATCGCCCGGATATTTTTGGTTTTTGGTTGAGGTTTTTGTTTTGTAGCTAATGTTCATTCGGCCGACGTTCTTTGTGAATTTTTGAATTTCGGCGCTCCTTCATCTCGGCGCCTTGAGCACATGCCTACTCTGCCCCTGTTTTTTCATGGCCCATTAAGTAAAGTAAAAATCCTTGAAATTTTGACAAATTAAGCATATATGCTCTTATTAAAGCATACGTATACAGGTGACCCAAATTTGAATGCTCACCATTGGGATCTCCAAAACTATAGGAGATACAAAGTCGGTTAAGTTAGACAAGAGTTGTCCACTTATAGGCTGATGTTGATTGCGATTTCATATTTAAAAAATATTACATAGCTCACTAGATATTGACAAAAATGAGATTTTTTCGAATTTTTCTTTTTCTTTATAACTTAGAAGGTATTCAAAATATGATTAAATGCTTCAAATACATATTTTCGAATGAATAACAGGCTTTACGATGAATTTGATGAAATTTATCTTTACTATGTATTTCTAGAGATACAGCATGAAAGTTGAATTTTTTAAATGGGAACTGTACGGAATTAATTTTAGTTTAGTTGAAAAATGCTATTTTTTCTCTTTACAATGCTATAATCACTTCTATTGATATCTTATTTAGTTTTGAAGAAAAGAGAATGATTTTTTTTTTCGTGCATATTCGTAATGAAAAAACAATAAAATGTCGATTAAAAAATATATTTACAAATTTGTAGTGATATTTATGCTTGTTAGGTTTTCCCTAAAAGATGCCGTAAATTGGTTGTTCGGTTGGATAGAGTATAATTGCAATTGTTTTATACCAAATTTTCATTGCACACTACGAAAATCATTCTATTTATAATAATTTTTAGTTTCTCTTCAGAACTCAAAAATATATTTATATAAACAAATACATCGATGTAGAGAGAAAACATACCACTTTCTAATTAGATTAAAATGAACTATGGTTCCCACATAAGAAATTCAACTTGTATGCTGAATCTCCAAAAATATCGAGTAAAAGTTTTTTTCATCGAATTTACCGAAAAGCTTCTTATATATGCTAAAATATTTATTTGATGAGTTTTTTAATATTTCCAGTGTCTTCTGAGTTATACAAAAAATAAAAATTCGTGGAAATCACACTTATGTCATGATCTAGTGAGCCATAAATACGCAACTTTTGTCTAATTTAACCGACCTTGTATCTCTTATAGTTTCCGGGATGCCAATGGTGAGCATTCAAACTTGGGTTGTTAAAATTAAGATGTAACATATTGGTATTGTTACATCTCAGTTTTTATAACCTAAACGATATAAAAAGTCTTATTACCTTCAACTAACTGAGAATGATTAAACATATACTAACATTTATTAAATCAAAATGAATTGATGTTTATACATAATTACTGAGAATGATTAAACATATACTAACATTTATTAAATCAAAATGAATTGATGTTTATACATAATTACTATAAATATATTAGATATATATACGATGACACAAATTGAATAATACCAATAGAAAAGAGAAGAAATAAACTGCCTACATTTTACCAATACCTACCACTGTAATTCAATTTCCTGCCGGAGTTTCAGCATGTAATGTGTTCACTTTAATTTGCACAATAGTTACATTAAGTGATAACATGCAAATGCATCGGTGTTACGAGGTATAATAAACAGTGTGTACAGTACATATACGAGTATGTAGGTGTATGTATAGAAACTGTACATAGTTTCCACGGAGAGAGATCGATTACAGATGTGGGATGTAGAGATCCGTTTGTGCTCGTATAACCATAAACCAATAAATATAGAACCTGGCCGGAAGCTGTCGAGGTACGATTACATTTAGATCATCAACCGATGGCGATGATCGCAGAGCACTCATCGCTAATATCCTGCACCAGATAAGAATAGATATTCTGCTAAAATTGTATGATTTATCTATGGACTATGATTACTGCGTATTTTTTAATACTTGTAAGTTTTTATTTAATATTTATATGCTGATTAAACATACAAGGATTTTAACTGAATACAATAAAAATGTGATTACAGTTAGAATAATATAA
This sequence comes from Carabus problematicus, assembly GCA_963422195.1. NCBI lineage: Eukaryota > Metazoa > Arthropoda > Insecta > Coleoptera > Carabidae > Carabus > Carabus problematicus. The sequence goes on along the minus strand of OY728585.1, from coordinate 10,224,187 downwards.
AAAACTAATCACCGGACAAAAATCGTACAAACTGAAATAAATACTAATGGTACCATTTAAACTTAGATCAAATATTTTTGTTCGCATTTAAATTGAACATAACATGAATACCGTATTAAAGCAGATAATATTCTAGTAAATTTATACGCTATTTGTAAAATGTCATTTATTTTAAACTCTACGTCCCACAGTAACACGAAATATGCTCTAATTGAGCCTGTATTGCCGTCAGAAGTGCAGAATTAACACAATTAGGTATACTTGTTGCAAAGGATTATTTAAGTTGATGCTGGGTTGCACTAGTACAATTAGGGATCTTGCTAAAAAATCATACTCAGGTAAGGCACGTTGTACCCCGTGTAATTTATACTGATAATTTATCAGATTTCAGTGTAGGTAAACCCTGAGATTGAAAAAAATATGGAAAATATAGGTCTTTTATTATAACAATCAATACAGACAAAATAAAAAATCGACATTAACCGTTGGTGTGATCGGGAATAGAAAGAGTTAGATATATGTTACTATGTTATTTCCATTCCTATAAATCATTTTTATTAAATTTAGACAAAATTAGCGTAGGTAACCCGGAGATCTTATAATAAAACCCGGAGCTCGAAGAAACAATGTTGAAATCCTGAGACTCCGGGTGAAATCCTGAGACTTGGACACCCTGCTGATAAATGATAATTTATTAGTTAAATCAGTAAATATTACACAAAAAAAATCGTTATCCTCGCTAAATAAACATCTGTTATTTGAAATAAAATGGCGTATATTTTATGAGATAAACTGAACTACACGAGAATAAACGTAATGACGAAAATCAATAAAAACCGACAGTCTCTCATTTCGGGCAGCTTGAAGCGGATACAATGAAACAACCACAGTATTTTACGATCTGCTTCAGTTTTGTAGAGTTTACAAACCTGTGCCAGTAAATACTACCATTCACTGAACATTAAATTAATTTTTGTCTATTTGGAAATCAACATACTTATGCTTTTATTTAAAATATAATATAATATATATATATATATATATATATATATATATATATATATATATATATATATATATATATATATATATATATACAGGGTTAGTCAAAATTACCGGAACACCTAAATAATTCTCCTACCGTAAAGAATTTTAAAAAAATTTTCGTACAAAAGTTCTTTGGTTATAAACAAGCTATCGTTTACTTATTTTTTTAACATACAGGGTGTTCATTTTATTGTGGAAATTAGGTCAACTTTCTTTTTTCAAATGGAACACCCTGTATATTTGTACATTTTTTAATTCCGAGATTAATTCTAAGTATTTTTTGTAGGAAAATTTTTTTTATAAAATGCATAATTTTTGAGTTATAAGCAATTAATCCAAACTCCTGAATTTCGAATTAAGAGTATTTTCATACATACATATCGTTTATTTTAACCAAAGGAATAAAAAAAATTGCAAAATAAAAAAAAATAACAAATTAAATAAATAAAATTAAAGTAAATGTAAATTAAAGTACATGTGCCTGCTTGATAATGCTCCACAACTTCATGAAACAATTGACAAACAGTCAATCAATTGACATTTAAACGACAGATTAATTGCTTATATCTAAAAAATTATGCATTTTATAAAAAAATTAGTCCTACAAAAAATACTAAGAATTAATCTTAGAATTGAAAAAAGTAAAAAAATATAGGGTGTTCCATTTGAAAAATGAAAGTTTACCTAATTTCCGCAATAAAATGAACATCCTGTATGTTAAAAAAATTCTTAAACGGTAGCTTGTTTACAACCAAAAAACTTTTGTACGAAACATTTTTTAAAATTCTTTACGGTAGGAGAATTATTTAGGTGTTCCGATAATTTTGACTAACCTGTATATATATATATATATATATATATATATATATATATATATATATATATATATATATATATATATATATATATATATATATATATATATATATATATATATATATATATATATATATATTGTGATATTTTCGTTTTGAACTAGTTCTTTTTAATTGTAAAAAATGCATATTAGCCAGTGCGAGTGCAATAATTTTGTTAACAAAAATATTTTTCAAGATATTTTTGTAATTCTGTAATTTGACACGTCTAAGTAATTGATTTTGTAAATATTGTTTAGTTATTGATTTGTATAAGTATTACAGTACTTTGTTCCACTCAATTGATAATAAAATTAGACTGATACGAGTATCACACTGTGCTTACGATAATCATCTATGAAGACGGTACTCCACTTCTAATTGACTAAAGAGAATGTATGAAAATAAGAGTAAACACAGTATATAAAAATAATTACATAGTAGTAGTATTCCTAGTTCCATAAACATGAAGAACAATCAACTCTAAAAGAGTAATGTAATGAGAAATGCATTTTTAATTAGATGCTGTATTATAATTTGCATGATTGCAAGATCTTCCATCATCAGTTACAATTATAAAGTGAATTTTGAATCTGTTAAATATATAATTAATATCGATGTTACTCCAGATTATGAAAGTAACAGGTGTCAGTCTTAAGGCGATGTTTCTAAATTTTTAACTCGACTTCTCCACTATATAATTCATTATCATCATTTTATCCGCTCCTTTCCATTGTGATAAAATTATTAAGCTCCATTAACTTTGCAAATTTAACTATATACATAGGTTATCTTTAACGAAATTAGGTTAATAATGAAGCAGTTAAGTGCTGGGGATGTAGAAAAAAAAATATAAAAAAGGATATTCTTTTTCATCTACACTGTTACATTTATAACTGAATATATTAACAAAATATATTTACGTGTATAAACTTTAAACCAAAAAATGTAAGTTTAATTTTAATAGAAATTAATTTAATCTAAATATTAATTTTGAGTTTGATAATTTACAAAAGTCAACATGCAGTTATGGTTTTATCCGATTTAGTTTGTCATTTGGTCTACCTACTTAAAAATATTCAATACTGTAATACAAAATTCTTTTTCCTGATACAAATTCATAAAAACGTGACACAAATTCTACCTTTCAAAATTATATTTCTAATAAATTGTTTAATTACAATTAACATTTTTAATATAACTAAGCTCTTCCCGTGAGCACCATGTGCCCACATGCGTAATTAATTAACTATTTTTGAAAATTTCTGTTCTGCGCATGTACCTTTGTGTCTGCAAGTCGCAAACTCTCTAAAATATCTTGATTTTGTCTGTTTATCCATCTTTCCTGTGTCTCTGCATCTAACCATCATTATTGCAGCCGAATCTTATATTGCAAAGAAAAAAAGAAAAACAATATTTAAAATTTCCGGGGATATCAAAAAAATTAACCCTCGATACGGAAACCTTAAAAGACTTCGTAGAAGTACAAATGACGTATTTTAGATATTTTAAACATACATCCACAAACACTACTTGTGTGCATGTGTGAGATTTGAAAATGTTGTTATCATTTATTTTTAAGTTTCTAAGGGGTGCTGTCATTTCATGCGCTGTCATTAACGTTGACTATGTTGCCCAGATAAGGGCTTTTCTATATATATATATATATATATATATATATATATATATATATATATATATATATATATATATATATATATATATATATATATATATATATATATATATATATATAATGTGTGAACAATAAATGACACGATTATTTTGAAGCATGTGAGAACTAAATCACTTTTCTTTAAACGGGGAAGAAAATAAAGCAGGAAAGTAAATTGCAGAGCAAAATTTTGTTTCTCGTGTGTCAAAAGTGAATGCAAGCTTGTATAAATAAGTTCGAATGACGCACGCAAGGGCGGACAAGTCGGTGGAAGACAAGCATAGAAGAATGAACGTTTGTTTTATTTTATTCATTTCGGTGTCGGTGTTATAGGTAAGCATTTAGGAGGGTACTGATTTCTCCCCGGGGCACAGTTTAAGAACGGTTATATTCTAATGTCGCGTTATAAGGTAAATTCAGTATGTTACGCGGATGCTGCATCGTGGAATTTTACAACAGTTTAACATAAAATATGCGGTAATCTTTAGAAGACACGCGAAACTGTTTGATATATAGCGCAGGAAATTAGTTTTGTCAGTTTAAAATTCCACTTAATGAGTACGCTTCTCTCCAGTATTTCAGGTCAATTAGTAAAATTAAAACTGGAAAATTGGTTTTGTTAATTTTATCTATAATTATTCGACGCTATTCTTATTGCAGGAGTTTTACCCATAATTATACTGTCGTGTTGTTATTACTAAGGGCATATATGTGGGCGCATTGTTACAGAATACATACCATACTCACAGGAAACAGATGATTATGTTTATTTTAGAATAATAGTTTTTATAATTTCAAAATATTACCTGTGTAAGTAATAAAAAACATTTAAAGTTGTAAAATGAAAATGAAAATCTTATTTTTATTTCTTACATATTCAATTAACAACGTTGATAAGAAATTCACCTTATTTCTCAAAATAATTTAAGAATATTGTTGAATTTGATCTCATTCTTATGAAGCCTTTTTACCATCCCGATTACGCAAATAAGCAACACTTGGAAACTGACCTATCTGAAACGTTTATAATAACCTTGATTTTGTGCCCATATTCTTCAAATGTAAAACCTTGCCTTTTTATGGGACCTAAAGGAAAGACTATATCAAAATAATCTATGAATTTTCTAGGAACATTCTAATAGTAACGGAAGAAATTCCTATTTTTCTGTTCTGCAGAAGAAAGCTGCTCTTTCAGTGTTCACAATAAATTTATTCATTGTATCGAAATTTTCAAAATATGCTTTGTTCTGTAGAAGGTTCAATTAAAAGCATTTAGTTCTTGGAAACATGCTGGCCAAATCCAGCCCATCCCAAACAATTCAGGTAAGTCAATTTTCAAGGTTTGCTTATTCCATTGACTGTGAAGGTAAAAAGGCTTGAAAAATATCGTTATTAATAAAACTCTTTGATGAGAGATTACAATGAAATCAAAATCGAAAAAATCCATTTATTATTCAATGAAATATCAAAGAGTTATAGTGTTCGACACGATGATAAGGGCATCTTCTGATTTTTAAAAATATTCATTTGCTATAAATATTTGCCTAGTCCAGAGCAGGGAATCTTCATCAAATATATATATATTGAAATTCTGCATTTCAATAAAAAAATATAAACTGAATCTTTGAGAAACGAGAACTAGATAACAAGGGCTTTATTGTAGTCCATTTTCCAGTGAAACTCTGAACAAATATAGGGCAGTACAAGTACGGTACTGGTATATTTTATTCCAATAAATTCACTAGAACACCCAAATGCCAGCTGTCAAACTGATTTTACTGTACATAAAACGAATGACAGGCACAAGCAGTATCTTTCTGAACATAAGCTTACACACACTCACGTTGCACACGTAAACAATAAACATATTGTATAGACATATTGTACGTAACATAAGTCACACATTCACAAAACGTTGATGCACATATGTATATACCGAGTACTGTGCGACAAACTCGATACAATAGAAACATAGAGCTGACATGCAACAGCCAAGAACAATTTGCATGAAACATACACATATTAAACGCTCCTGAAATATGGGTCAGTTCATGACCCTGCTGAAATGTAGGTCACTATATACATTCGCGCTATATACACACACATCCATCCATAGTTACATGTACACTACTCTCAATCATACATAGATGCGTTCATATGTACATGTATATGCGCATACAAACTGCACGAATATTGCATTGGAAAACACATTAAATTGCATACGAAATGAAATGAAAATTTATAGATGAGGTGAGTATATTTCAATGCAATTTACAGTTTCGTATTTCGTAAATCTACGAATATCATCGATTATTTTCCACGAATATTACCTTGCGACAAATAATTCACATAAATGTCAATATTACACGTGCATTAATATATAGCTGTTTATGTATCCAGATCTTACATAAGATATTCAATACACAGGACGGACTTCCGGATAACTGACGGAAGTTGATTTTATTTGTATACATTTTACAATTGCAAATGTATTATAATACTACGTTGTGCAATTAAGTAAATTTATTTATGCGTCCTGAGGTTTTTATTCAAAACCATTGAATTAAATAGTTGTAATGGTAACTCCTAACTAAAAAACCTCAATAAATATAATATTAGTTATATTTGTACGTGTATTCCTAATTTATATTATCGATTGAATACATCATCTTTTGTCTATTCGAACATAAACAGCTTTATAAAAAGAAATATAAATTGGTTTTATTTGTTTTCTATGAAGTCACAAAAAAAATCGTATCACTGTTTAATGATCAGTCAAACGATCGATTGATCGGCAGGGAGGACAAAGAAATATGTTACTCTGAGTCAAAGCAATCTATTTCGATGTTGAGCTCACCTGTTCATCACCGAACTTTAACGAAAAAGTAAAACGAACAAGAAAGTAAAAACTTTTCAGTGAATCATTGGAAGTGCTACATTCTTCATAGCTTTTGACAGATTTATTATGGCCATAAAAATATTGACCTGATAATAAACATTTGAAAGTTGATTGAACTACAAATTATATACAAGTTGGTTTCCAAAATATTATTGAAGAATTATTCCTAGAAATAAATGATACCGTCTTACAAAATATAATCTAATATGTGCAAAACAAAAAATATTAACTAATCTTGAACCTCTCCTGAAGTATAACATAAAGCATCATATGGTGAAATAAACAAAGACAAAAATATAATAAATAGAAAAATGAATAGTAAATGATGTCAAAAAGCTTTAAATAATTCTTTGTAAGATATACAGGAACGTCTGTTATTAAAATGTGTAAATACGGGACTGAAATAAATGTCAAATAACGATTTCGAATGAAATATTATTAAAAAATTGTCAGCACATTTATGTACAAGCAAATATGTTAAAAAAAACTAATTGTGAATTTTAATAAATAAAAAAATAATTATTTTTCAGCGTGAACATATTTGTAATCGCGAAAATCTCATTATTATTTTAAAATGCTATCAATGTTCCCTTAAATCTATTAAATAATTAAATGTGTGCTATTAGAAATATTAATAGAATGTATGAACATAAAATACTTACTCCTATGATTTCAAAATTAACTCTTCTATGCATGAACATCAGATGTTTAAACACACGCAAATAGCAACCTTAGTTTAGCAGTATGGTTCAATGTGTTCAAAATTCTAATATGTATAAAGAATTTCCACCGTGTAAAATGAATGATATCATCTACGCGTAAACAATAAAATATACAAGTGCATCATCTCATACATCTGTACGTGTGTATGTGATTTAATCAGGCCAGTGCGCGCGAGAGATCGTGTCAGCCGCGCGGGTACTTCTACAATAAAATATTACAGAATGGTGTGAACTAATGTAGGAAATAAACTACATAGAGAGATCCGAGTGTCGCTAGGGATAATGACGTAACGTGTACACACAGGTATATATAGTTGTATGTACCTGATAGTCCAAGTAATTGCCATAGCCCATATGGTTGCATGCGCACGGACAGTGCTGTATGTGTTGGCGTAGATCTAGATCGAGTTCCAGGGCCCAGGGTTCCGAGGCGCCGTGTCGTCCGTCCGTCATCGCGACAACAACATCCGTCCTTCTTTAGCGGCAGCAATGCACGACGTCGTTTCCTCCGCATGTTGTCTTGGTCGCGGCGGCACGTGACTGCTACTCCTACCACCGACCATCACCATCACTAACTCGACACTTTATTCACCCGCGGTCTGATTGTGTACCAGCCAGCTTGAATATATTCACGAATACATTCACGTAAATTCTACTATCAATCAGTCAGTCATTGTCACCAAGCATGCACGCACTTGCCGATAATGTTGTTGTTACTGCTGAATCGATCTGTCCTTCTTTCTTTACCCGTGCACGAACGTGTAACTGACAATGTTCGTCTAATGCAGATGATGAATGTACTGTGTACCGACTCGTTCTATCTGGTTGTTCGTACCGCGTGTGCGGACCGCCACGGTGCGGGCACCAGACTACTGTGGCTGATGTGCGTTGCTGCTGCTGCTGCTGCTGCTACCGTGTCCTGGCCCTGGCTGGGACCCGACTCCTGCGTGCGTGTTCAGCGGATGCTTACACCGGTCGCCATGGTTACCGGGCATGTCCGTCCGTAGGTGGCAGCAGCCCGGCGACCATGCACTCGTACACCCACGAAACTACCACTTCCTCGTTCACAACTACATGTTCATACATATTCTTCTATACAACAAAGGTAATTTTAACAATTTTTTAGTTAATATATGAAATATCCGTAGTTAATTATTGACTATTATAATTAGATACTTTTAATGATTTATGTAAAAATACAATATACTTGTTAAGTAAATTAAAACTACATTATTTTTATTTAATTATAATCTCTCATCCTTTTATAAATAAAATATTTTGCAAATGACATATCTATTCTCAGTACAGAAAGCAAATGTCAAATATCAAATAAATACCTTCCTTCATAATTTACCGCATGAAGCCACTGATAAAGCAGAGGAAACGTTGTCATTTCCTGTTTACACATACTTGCTGTGATAACCATAACATATTTTGTTATTTTACGAAAGAGCATATTTTGTTTTATTTTATGAGCATCTGCTTTTTTACAACATTACATGTACCATATACAAGAAAAGAAATCACTTTTATATTTAAGAGATAAATAATATTAAGCATTTAATTATTTAATGACAATATAAATGAGGAAACTTTTACTGTGTCTTTTGACCCTAAATGCATTGATATTGAATAATATATAAAATATAAATAAGTAACTATTAATTACTGTTTTTCCCTATTGATAAACTGTAGTTGATTTCATTCCATTTATAGTTTTGCTGGAGTTCTTGGTAACCAGTCCTCGATTATATTTTAGTACTTATATTCTCTTATTATAATTACACAAAAATAAATCAAAATTTTGTATGACGTCTTGTAATCGTGTGAATACAATAGATGTATAAAAATAATTAGTTATGATACGAGATCACAAGTTACTATAACGGTGTTCCCAGTACGTACTTGACGGAAACATTCCAGTAGTACATGGTCGAAGGTGGCCCCTTACTAGTCACCCGGTTCGGTCCACTGACAAGACAAGGGGGGCAACAGGCGCCTTCACTGCGCGGCCGCGCACGTCTGCATTGTGATAAATGCTGGTTGTAGGAACCTGCGGCTCACGCGCTACCTTGTGCATTTCGTGAGTGACCCGAACTTCTCCTTGACCCCATTTGCAAATCTAAAAGATATTCACTTCCTCTCACTTACCTATACTATCACGTATTTCATCAGTATTGACATTTCCGTAACAATTATTTGTCTTAGAAATGATTTTAACATAATGCGTTTGAATTCCCGCAAAATACATTGAAATATATTGTATATAGATATTTTAGATATTTTAATGTATCTTTAATAGAATTACTGTTATACGTATATAATTGATTTTTTGTCGCATATCTGTTATCATCTTTATGATTAAGTTACGAAATAAACAGTTCACAACACCTTGAACTATAGTCATTTATTCCAATCATTTTGGATTCAATATTTTTCCTTCTCAGGATCTACAATTGACTAAAGAAAATCTACAATGAAATAATAAAAAACAAAAAATACATGTACCCATTACATAATATTATGCATACGTGTATTACGTAATGGGAAGGTACATATAAAAGGTTATTTATGGCAGAGGCGAAAAAAATGAAGTGATATTGGATTGTTTACGTTTTTTGTTCAGGTTAATTTGTACTAATTTTTGTCTCAAATCATGTAACACGAGCAAACTGCAATATTCTACTAGCAACCACGGTCACACATTCTCCTTTATTCAGACATTTAAATATTTATTTTTTTTTGTTTTAAATTCAAGTATTTTCGTTTACGTGCCATCTATATTTAAAAAAAAAACATTGTAAAACTGAAATTAGTACCTTCTGTGTCAAGAAATATTTCAAACTTGATTTACTCGATACCTATACACAATTATTTGAGCACTGAACATAACATCATATTATCCAATTTTTAATTCTGAACAACTTTTTTATTTACACTTTTGCTCTAAAATGTGTTGTTCAGAAATAATCCCAATTTTTATTTATTTATTTGTTAATTCCCTAGGTCCCACGTTTCTTGGGACACCCGGTATATATCGAATAGATAAAATACCTTGTGTTTGACGTACCTACCATAGTTAGGAAAAAACTATGGTAGGAACCATAATTAGGAAAAACAAATTCGGAAAGATCAAAATGTTTGTCAATTTCATACGCCATTTTTTGAATTACATCCTTTTAAATAAAGTATTAGAATAATACTTAACACCAGTATCGGAAGATTTGTCAAGTTGGAGTTAATATTGGCAATAATGCAAGTTATCAACCATTAAAAATATTTTTATTGTAGTCAAATTCTAAGTAAAAATTCTTTCTCACTTTTAATACGTTATTTAATGTTCCTTATTTTTTAGTTATGTGAAACAATATCACATTCATTTAATATTATGTGAACTGACAACAATACTGGGGGGGCTTTTACAAAGAAGTTACGTTTAATAGAGTCTTGCACAACAATGGACTCACGAAAACAGATTGTTTTTGCTAACAACGTATTGCAGTCTGATATTTTTTTACTGCAGACAAAAACGTAGTATGCTGACCAAATGATTTAAGGCGGCGGGATCGCCCGTTTAATTTGTTTCTGGCACGTCAGATGTCGTCGTGATCGTCGTGGTAGCAAGAAAACTTGCTTTGCTAAGTGTACTTATGATTTACAATATTTCAGATAGGGGTAATATCTAGGACAATAAAACTATGGGTATGAATTCGTGTATGCCGAAGTATACGGAATAGAAACGTTTCTGTTTACGAAAACGAGTTTTGAATCTGAACTGAATATGCACAAATACGAAATATATTTATATTTTTTAATTCATTGTGTTTCATTCTGCAAGATTTTTTTCGATATATATTTATTTACTAAACGATATACAGAGATTTTTCGAATTTATTCTTAAAAATACGAATTGATTCTAAATTTCCGTAATGATAAGGTATTATCTATTTGATATAAAATAGAATAAAGCAATGATCATGGATTTTATATTATGTATTATTTGAAATATGTAGGTACGTCGAATTAAGGTAAAATTTGAAAAATTAAAAATCAATGCAAGTTCCCTCTTGTCGGATGAACGAGCCTTGATATATTGATATTTTCTGTCTTTTGTTCGATAATTCGGATCAACCAGTGCAATTATTATTTCGGATTACAGAGATCATGCTGTATTTATTTTCAATAATTCCCAATATTTAGCAAAAATGTAATCTTATATTTCCAAGTACTTATATAATTTTTTGAATATTACGGAAAAAAGTTATGAATACTAATACGTATGTAAATATTTAAAAAAAAGTGTTCATTTGTTAAATACATTTTACTAATGTAATTTAAGAACATTTCGAAAAGTGTGTACCGAATAGTCAGGCAACATTTCAGAGAAAATTATTCCTTTCATGTATTGTCAGAATAATTTTATGGACCTGTTTTAAAAACAGCCATTTTTAAATAATTTATGATGGCGAAAGGGTCTACTCGGAATTGAAAAAAGTGTTACTTGGATGCTTCCAATTGAAATTTAGGCGTTTTAAAATATTTCAGATACGAAATAAAATTTAGGTAAACGACAGCCTTAAGACCTTAAATTCAATGATAACCAGGTAATGGGCCCCTGAAAATATTAGCATTAGGCCTCAAAAGTGTAGACTCGCTATTATTAGGCAATTATTAGTAATTAGTCTGAGAAAAAATTGATATTTCCACTAAAATCCAAATGTATTTGTGTGGAAGTTATGGTGTTTAATAATCATAGCATATGGGCACGCACAACCGAATTCAGTTGATATTACAATAGACATGCGATACCATGAACATCGGTGAACCTCTGGCTAATAATATTTTCATTATATCGTGAACTATACTACAACCTATCGTGAACTTTCAAATACTTCTCCACTAGACTAGACAGTGCATTAAATGCATTTAATGTTTCAATTCAACGGGCAGGGGACGCTAGTAACTTGATGGATATTATGATTCTGACAAAAAAAAAAAAACCTGAAATAAAAAGCAGCTGAAACAATGAAAAACATTAAAAACAAAATTGGGACTTTCTGGAAGCAGTAATTTGTTATTTTGATTTCTATTACTCCTAGTAAAATATGTAATTACATATGTATTGAATGACTTCCTATATAGCGAATACATTATTAATGTGAACAGGCGTTGTTTTATTTTGTTCTCGTTATTGCATGTTTACTGTACTTAAAATTCGATTAAGCAATTTGTTAGACAAATGCGTCTCATTAGTTATAAATATTGTTATACAATATTAGGATTATTTTATAGATAAGAGTTTTTAAAAATGGTTAAAATGTTAATTACTAAAACGAAAACTCGAAGTTTATTGTTAAAATATTTAATATAAGAGTAGGTCTTATTCGAACATAAACAATATCATATATTAGAATAAGATCAATTATCTAGAGCGAATATCTAATATATTATCCAAATAGCATCTTAAAAAAATTGTCAACAGAATAACGAGTTATTTATAGATAATAATTCAGATATCAGATGTTTACGTTAAAATAGGAATTAATAACCTTTGATTATTTTGTAGGCACTAGAGTAAACATGTTGTATGATATCGCTAATCCGCTAATATTATGTTAAAATATCTACTTTGAATATTAATAAATATTGTATCAAGAGACAGATGGTATTGGATATGACAAAATATACGAAAAGACCGACTGCACCACTAAGTTATTATAAATAAGTTAGACAATTTGTTCAAACGAAATATATTTACAAAACCCTGAATTACAAAGAAATACTCAAAAAATTAATACCGAAGATGTTATGATATTACGGTAACACAGGATTACTGATTAATGTTACTGATTCGGGACGTAAACCAAGATTCAATAATCAGTATTACCAACACAAAATTGTGGATTGCGAATTTGCAGTTAATATTTTCTATTAGGTACGCAGAATTGAAATTAAAGTATTTTACATAATGAAAAAATACTTGACTTCACATAATTACAGAGTAACACTTTTCCCTCATATGCACCCGCGTGAGAGAGTTATCAATGCACAACACATTCCGGCATGTGGCTAATCGCATTAATAAAAAAATCAGCGAATTTAACAATATACCCGATATCTTGTTAAAAATCGAGACATAATAAAAATGAGCAAAACATATGCACAAACCCCGGCACACCCCAAGTTTCTTATCTCAGAGTTATGGTTGTGTGACTACGCGAGAAATGAGTAGGTGCATGATTTTATTACAATATTTACAATTAATTCTTAAAACAATGTTATATAAACTGGTAACGTAAATACGTAATAAACCTTTTGTGCACAAACATTATTATCCCTCCTAATAGTTCAGATCTGAAGATAATTCTATTTTGAATAAAATTTTGTTAATAGATATGCCTTTTACTATAATTGGGTTCAAAAGTTACTTTCTTAAACCCCAATAATAATTATTAGGATTATCAATTAAATATTCGATTTTGCATAATTTTGCATAATAGAATAAAAAAAAGATTTAGTAAATTTGCTCATTAATATGTTGGAAATATCAGGTTCATTTTTTTTTTTTACTTTTTTTAATAGTTAAATTTAATCAAGCGAAATATCCTGACGTCATTAATGATAAGATAATACGTTCATCTAGACTCCACAGCCATTTCTGTAACTCTATCCAATACAGTTTCGCACATTGCAGGAAAAACAACTGGCTCTGCGAACATCAAGTTGTATTTTGTGTTTTGTATACATAGAATAGTGAAATGGGTGAAAATAATATTCGCTTCGATATAAATCCGATATCTCCTGAAACCTATGTCAGGTAAGGTTAAAATTTTCTTTAAATAAATAGATTCTAAAAATTAAAATCCATAATATCAAACAGATCGTATACCGATGATAAGATTTAAAAAATATTAAATATTACTATTTTTATTTTGGTTGTAAATAATCCTTAATTTAATAATGAATAATATCGTATTAATTTATGAGTATATTTCCTAAAAGGAAAACAAACTATAATTATTGAATCACTGAACATGATGAGATCGAAGTTCCAATGGGAGATATATGTTGTTTATATTGTTTTATATTGTTCTTTGTATTTTCTGAAGTCGTATAGCGATTATAATAAAATCATGATTTTTACTATAATGTGTAATATAAATACATTTGATATTTTAAACATGACTTGACTAAAATTCAGAAACGTTAACACATATGTAGTCTTTGAAATATACCATAATATTTGTAATATAATATTTAGTTTATAGAACATAACTCTTTTGTTTCATAGCAAAAATATTTGAAATGACGATTTAGTAGAACAAGAATTTTTTTTTCTTTTGACGTAATGCTTGTCTATATTTATTTTTATGTTTTTAAGAAAAATCAGTATCTCGAAGTTAGAAAAGTCTCTCATACATACGCATATTATATATAAAATATATTAATTATCCTATTACCATTATACAGGACTGTGACACAGTGCTTGGCTGGCGCAGATGAAGACGCTGATGCATATCCGATGCATCATAGAAAGAGAAAAGCAATAATATTCAATCATGAAATATTTGAACACGATGGTTTGTCAAGAAGAGTGGGCACCCAAGCTGATGTAGACAGATTAAATATAGTCTTGAATTCATATAACTTTGATGTATTTGTTCATAATGACCTTGAACTTGGACATTTTTGTACAACCCTTGAGGAAAGTAGGTTCATTATAATTTATACTACAGTTTGTATGATAAAATTCCTTAAAAATCTATAGGTATTCACAGCTGTTGTTATGTATATATTTCTATCATTATAGCTCACATTTGCTTTATATAAACATCAAATTAACACTGAAGCGCCTATAAGTAATGTCAATATAAGGGATTTACTGAAAAATATCCAAATTGTTTCTTTATTATTTTCAGTACGAAAAGAAGATTTCACTGATGCAGATTGTATTGCCATCTTTGTTTTGACACATGGAAAATGGAATAAACTGGCTGCCAAGAATTTTTATTACACGCCGGAACTTCTATGGAACTCATTTACAGCAGAACGATGTCCATCGTTGGGAGGGAAACCGAAGATGTTCTTCATAAACGCATGTCGTGGTGAATTCATGGATTACGGAGTTGAATATGTGGGTAATTTGGTTACCGACGGACCGAATCCAAATCCAGAAATTAAATACAAACTTCCCATTAACACGGACATATTAATAGCATTCAGTACTGTTGAAGGTATGCAAATCAGAGTCTCAACATTAAAAAATTATTTTAAAAAATATCCCAAATTAAATTCAATCAGTGTTGAATCCAGTTTACACCGTCAAGTGCTCGAGAAGGGGGTTGCTATATATTATAAGTTATAATGGAAAACATGATACATTTAACAAAAAAAATAAACCGGACTTACTTATTACCTGATAACTTTAGAACGGGGTAAGGTATTTGAATAAGCAAGGTAATTTATAGACAACTGCTTTTTAAATAGTTATTATTTCTAGATATTTGTTTCAGTTAATACTTTTAAAATGGGTTATCCGAAACAAATTCGGTTCTAATAGAATTTCTGTTAATTTAAATGATAGAAAACAACATGCTGCGTTAAATATGGATTCTTAGTTAAACATTTATTTATATTTACAATTATTAATAGGTCTCCCCAATTATTAATAAAGGTTACGATATTTACAGCAAAAAATATATATAAAAAAATAATAACGATAAAAATTACTTTTAATACAAAACTAATCTAATAATATTTCATAAAACAATCAACACAGCTCAAAGTCCTTCAATTGCTCTTTAAAGCGGCAGAGAGATGTATTAAAAATATGTACGTTGTTATTGATAACAAATTCATTGCAGGTACTGAGCCAACATACTGAAATTCATTCGCTGATATCATCATTTCTTTACCTCTGTACACAAATTGCATCAATGCAAATCATATTTAAAATAAGCGTAGTTTATTCGTGAATATTGCATGGTAACTTCAGAATAGTAAAACAATCAACCATTTTCTACAGTTTAACTCCGCCATGAGTTCTATTAATGATAGAAATATTTTTTTTAAAATTCGGTACAATAATTCTGAATCGGGTTTTAATAAGAGTTTTTAATACTTTAATTGAAGTAAATATGACACACCATATTAAAGCCAATTAGTTGATTTTTAATTTAAAGCCTGGCTTATCTCAATATCTTTTCCTGTTCCAGAGTTGTAAGGTGCCAGAATCTGTACGCTTTTAATATTAATACTGACATAAAAAAGGAACAATATTTTATTGAAGGGAATTTTATTTCATCGGGGATGAAATTTTACACTGCCCAGTTTTGGAATTCTACAAGAGATAAATTACATTGAACTAACAAAACATTTCGTTTCGTAAATCCAATTTGTCGTATATTAATATTTGACTAATATCGAGGGTTTCTACGTTTTTTTCTAGGATAGAAATACTTATTGGTGTATTACTTTTGTATACAACTGAAAAAAAATCAGAAATACAATTATGAATAATATTTTATAGGGTACGTCTCCCATCGGAATGAAGTACATGGAACATGGTTTATCCAAACTTTGTGTGAGGTTCTTTCCGATGCCAGATGCAGCACGATGGAAATAAAACAGATTTTAACTAGAGTGAGTCGCAAAGTAGCGATCAGATGTAACTTAAGGAATAGTAGAACAAGTCAAGTTCCAACTGTAGTCTCAACTCTAATACGTGATTTACATATTAGTAGCTAAGGTATTTGACAACTTAATAAAATATCACTGATAATTTCAAGACGATGATAGGTCAGCAGTATTAATGTATTTACAATGCTGTAAACCTCTCCGCTCAAAATTAGCTACTTCGAAATTAACATATAGTGTCTTTATTTTCTGACTGACTATTATATTCTAATGATAAATATTATTAAATTAAATATATTTTGATATAAAGGAAAAGAAAACATTTTTTCATGAAGTTTTTTTTTTTAATTTGGATCATATATATTTTATATTCATTTTAGATTTTATTTAGTCAAATATAGATTCTTGAGATCAAAACGGTTGGAATAAATAACTATAGTTCAAGTTGTTGTGAACTGTTTATTTCATAAATTAATCATAAAAATGATAACTGATACAGCGACGTTTCGACCATATGGTTTTTGGTCATTATAAAGCAAGAAACAAATTTCTAATGCATACTAACATACTGTAATTTCTTGTGAATTTCAATCAACACGTACAAAAATTTAAAATGAAACTTTCCACATCATCCACGTAGACGTGGTGGGAGAAGAATCATTTGTCTATAGTCATTCCAACCGTTTGGATTCAATATTTTTCATCTCAATAATTAACATAAATCATTATTCATTATCACATTTATTAAAATTACTATCGACTGATTTGAAATTAATTAGATTTATTCTTTAAAACGTATAAATGGTCTTGCAAACTATATACAATATATTAGAATAATTCTAGGGATGTCATGTTACCAAACAAATATATTTTTACACGTCCGGGAGTAGAAGTCGGTTTCTATGGCGTCAAACGCGGGACAGAAATGAAGCATTTACTCCCTAGGGACGAAAACACTTTTCGGAAGGGAGTTTTCATTATAACAAAGGTTTTTGTAAATAAATGTGTGTTGTCATGGTTGGTGTCATGTTGCATGGAAACATATCCAAAGGCTTGTAAATATTGCAATTTCGTTCCGATTTATTATAATTCATTATTTATGAAATTAAGTGTTTCTACTCCCGAACGTGGAAAATATAGTATATACACCTCGGGAGAGACCACCATTTTCCCTCGATGTATTTGTAGCCCTCTGGCTTCGCCTTCGGGCTTCAAACTACACCTCAGGAAAAATAAGTGCTTTCTCTCCCTTGGTGTATAATGTACTATTTTACACGTCCGGGAGTAGAAGTCGGTTTCTATGGAGTCAAACGCGGAACAGAAATGAAGCATTTACTTCCTAGCGAAATTGTAATATTTAGAAGCCTTTGGAAATGTTTCCATGCAACGCGTACCATGACAACAGACATTTATTTACAAAAACCTTTGTTACAATAAAAACTCCCTTCAGAAAAGTGTTTTCGTCCCTAGGGAGTAAATGCTTCATTTCTGTCCCGCGTTTGACGCCATAGAAACCGACTTCTACTCCCGGACGTGTAAAAAACACTTTTCATAAGGGAGTTTTTATTATAACAAAGGTTTTTGTAAATAAATGTGTGTTGTCATGGTATGCGTTGCATGGAAACATTTCCAAAGGCTTCTAAATATTGTAATTTCGTTCCGATTTATTATAATTCATTATTTATGTAATTAAGTTTTTCTACTCCCGAACGTGGAAAAAATAGTATATACACCTCGGGAGAGACCACCATTTTTCCCTTGATGTATTTGTAGCTCTCTGGCTTCGCCCTCGGGCTTCAAACTACACCTCAGGAAAAATAAGTGCTTTCTCTCCCTTGGTGTATAATGTACTATTTCAAACAATAACTTCTATTATTGCCTGCCTTATATATATTTCCTAAATAGATACATATCTATAAATAAAATTTTTCTTATTTATTGTAAAATGAATAAAAATAGCTAATTATATCCTTTTTTTTTAATTGCCTACATTTGTATTCATAAGGTTACTAAATATATAAATAATAGTGCGAGAAATATTTCAATAATTAAGTTCTAATAAAGCGAACAGATAATAATTAGAAATAGGTTTTTATTAAAAAAATAAGAGTATAATTTATTATGCTTCAGCATTCAGATCTATGTTAATGTACCAGTACAGTTTATGCACGTTCTATTCAAAAAATCACCGTGGAAAAATTAGAATAGAAAGAGATTGCTTTTGGTTTCAGATAAAATTAGTTAAAACTGGTACGTGTGTATTTGTACTATATTTTTATGAAAGGCAACGTAGTTCTCAAATGATGTTTTTCTGAATGTTTCTGTACCATATATTTCATAGTTGGTAAGTGGTGTGTAATCTATAGTGGATAAGATAGTCAGCCAGCGGTCGCCGTTTCCAGGTAATTTCGCAACACAATACCCTTGCTACAATATTTATTAGTACCGCATCTCAGTGGACTCATTCACCATCCGTTCTTCTTTTGTGCCAATGTAAAGACACGTAATGACAAAGACGATGTGGAAAAAGCACCATTCATGTTGTGTCAAAGCCTACTCGAGACGGCGAGCTCTAAAGAACGCAAATTACTACATGCCTTTATTAAAATTTGCACGTAGCAGTCACGTGCTTCAAGCGCCGCGACGTTCCGAAAAGTATACGAAGTGTATTGTACGTATCCGTACATACATAGATTCTTGCTGTAAGTACAAGCACAGACTCACTATGGGGTCTCTGAACTCGAACAACGCAATTCTCATATATGAAAATAATTGCCTTACGACTATGAAGAATGTTCACATGACTTATTTTGCTGGTAGCATTTCATCAAATAATTCATTATTTGAAATGCTGATATCAAAATAAAAAAAAAATCATTATAAATGTTTATGCGTAGTTATCAATTCTAATTTCCTGTCTCAATTTTAATTTACTATATTAATTTGATATACTGCATTGTCCAATTGAAACACATAACAATTGAACAAAATGTTATTGAAACAGACTAAAAATATATAATAATTATCTAAATTCAGTATTAATTTTCGTGTACCTTAAACCTACAGTAACAATGTATTGTAAATTTCGTATAGTAGATTCATCAGAGAATTTCTATAATCGCAGGTGGGCCATTCTGTTGAAATCACTCATTTCTGTAATTAAAAATAATTATTCTCATATTTCTTTACAAATCATAATATTTAATAAAAATTTATTTACATTATATTTTTTACCGTAACAGTGAATATAATAATGTTATATTTTAAGCGGCCATGTGAACACTTTTATTATAAAGCAGATTTTAAAAACTGTATCTCACGCGTGTAATCATAATTTCTTGTGAACCTGATTAAATGTTCATTTTTTAGAACGTTTATGTGGTATTCGTTAAACCGATTACTTTCATGTCCACATTATTCTACCCCAGTGGCTCTCTACTTGGTATAATGACCACAACTAAATTCTTTTTTGCGATATCAATGTATTACAAAAAAGCATGCAGTGTTTTTTTTTACAGTAAAATCCCAATTTTATAGACCTCAACTTAACGGACTTCGGGTTTGACGAACAAAGTTTCCGGTAATTTAACTGCTTGTAAATAATGTTCACTGCAAAACTAGCCTGTGATCATAAGCGCGCGGCATAGGGCAAGGTTTTTATATATTTCTATATTTTGACTTCCCCTAAAAAAAATCTGACCTATATTTTGCTCCCCCCACATGAAACAAATCCTGCGCGCGCCCATGTCCGTGATCAAACAGCATCGCACTTTTCTATTAAATTAAATTTATCATACATAATTTTATAATTGAAATTTGTTTAAGTCAAAATTTCTTAATACGTATAGAAGGATTTTGTTTCCACACACAGGTTGGATTAAGTTTGGTTTTTTCTAGGTATTATAGAAAATATTTATTCTTGAAAAATAAAACGGTACGTTATGCTGACGTTTCAACCTTATGGTTGTAGATCATTATCAAGGATGATTGAATAATAGAAGAATACAAAAGTAAAACTTACAGGACATAGTGTCCGAAGGTAAAATATAATTTTAAAACTTTAATCAAAACGTAAAACACAAAAGAAAACAACATGTTGTATGCAACATGGTTGCAGCGTCGAGCGTTTTTTAATTACCCAAATGTATCTACATATAAGTGAATACAGGTAAACTAAGTAATTTGTCAATTTTTTAACATGCGTAATCGAATAGCCCACTTTATGAAATAACGGACTATCGGTAATAACAGTCATACCCTCGTTCGCATTAGTCTGTTAAATCGGAGTTTTACAGTATATACTGTTGTTTAAATAAATTATTAATAATGCGATTAGAAATAAAATTAATGAATTAAATTTGGTTACATACATAAAAATAAAATGTTTATAAACAAATAGTATATACTTTATTTGAAATTATAAATTTGTTACAAGTAACAAAAAAGCTAACCTATTTAAGTCACAGACAAACCTTTCATGAAATATTGTTCGTTCAAAGATATTTGGAATTGATTCCCGGAGGATTGACGCAGCATGCTATTGCCAAAGGATTATCCCAAATTATGCCAGGTAGTAAATGAATAAAAAAACAGAGATGGATTCAGATTTTTTTTTGCATTTCTGTTTATTTACACATAACTGCATTTCGAAATAATAAAACACAACCTGAATCGATTGATGTTATAAAGGTAAATATTAATATCATAACAAATAAATATATCCCTTATTTATCTTTTCCGATATGAGCATTACAAATTAAAATTGTACCGGAATACGGCCACTACTAGTTTCTAATGGCCTCCTCTGCTGTGAAGGGTTCCATCCTAGCTATTAAGAAGTCATGTCAATTCGAATTATCTTTGAACAGACAATACATATATCCCGTTCAACTATCATATCCCTGACTTCTTGACTTGTAATAATTAGTTTATTGAATGTGCTAT
The DNA here is from genome assembly GCA_963422195.1 of Carabus problematicus. Taxonomy (NCBI): domain Eukaryota; kingdom Metazoa; phylum Arthropoda; class Insecta; order Coleoptera; family Carabidae; genus Carabus; species Carabus problematicus. The sequence goes on along the minus strand of OY728585.1, from coordinate 10,202,410 downwards.
ATCCGAACAATACAAATTCTATGAAATATTTCAATAGATAATATGACTTAAACTAAATTGTAACCCTGTTCATTACTGATCTCAAGAATGAATCCCAATAACCGTAGCGAGCGTGCAGTATTTCACTGCATAACTGTTTTCAGTCGATTGACGATGTAAGAGGCGGAAGAAGTGCATTTTAGGAGCCACTATTTATATTTGCCAATTTGGCAAACCTGCTAATTTAAAACATATCATACAAAATTAGAATTTATGTAATGCATGTCAAAATGATTTTCGTAATATAAATAGCGGTTACTAAAATGAACTTATTCCACCTCTGATATGGATCGAGAACAGTTATACACCTTTCTGCACACTCGTTACGGCTATTGGAATTCATTCTTGTGATCAGTAATGAACAGTGTAACAATTTAGTTTGGGTCTTATTATTTAATGAAATATTTCACAGAATTTGTATTATTAGGATACCCTCAATAAACTAATTATTACAAGTCAGGAATATGATAGTGGAACAGCGTATACAATATACATACAAACGTTTATATCAATGGACATTCTTTAAGAAATTCATAAATAATTATATGAACTTTGAAATGTTGTAAATTATTCGCTTTGTAATAGAATTATTAAGGGTTGGCATTTCATTATATTATATTTCTGTTTTGTTTTTATAGTAGATAATAATGTGCAGTGACGTAGAGATTATTAAACCTGTCATTTTATTCTTCATTTGTTACTTTATAACATCTCGTCGAGCTTTAGTAATTTTTCTAATCCAGCGTATAATACTGTTCAGTGCCTTCTTTGTTCGTTAGGATGGACGAGTGTTCTTTCACACCACCTCACTTTGCAGACAATGTTCACCATGTAGAGTGAATGACCAATTGTTCAAGCTAAAAAATTCATAAATAATAGTTAAAATATGCTATTATATGTAACTAGTAGTCTTCGTATATAAAATTAAACTAAAACTGGCATAGTTTAAAGATCCAGCTGTTTTTAAAATAATATTTTATAATATTCGTTTTTTTTTGTGTGTATGAGACATTATCGACCATGTCATATTATCGCTTAAAGATTATTTGTATATAGTTTTGAAATCTGTGAAATTTATAAACAGGAAATAATTATCTTTTATCGTTTAAATTTTTGAACCTATTAGTGATTAACCATGATTATATTTCTAAAATTGTATTGCAGAACAAAGAAAATATCTACGTATTTGATTTTGTAAATATACATAAAAGATTAGATAACGATTGATTTGTACAGAAAAATATAATTCTTAAAATAATTATCTGTTTAAATATAACTCAATACCATAAATTGTTTATTTTAGTGTCAAAAAAGTCATTGTATTAGATGGTAAGTAATTTTATACTTAATTTTTACATGGAATTATTTTTCCTATTCGGAATAGCAGATGAAACTTTACTGTCATCTACGAAATTTTTTTTCTTTTCGTGTAATTTCTGTTCCATGTAATACTATTGAATTAAAATTATATTATCCGTACTGTAGATTATATGTATTTGTGATATCCAGATTGCAATAGAATATTGGACACTTATATCTTGATTACGATTTAGTTTTTTTTTTTTAATAATTTTGTAAATGTTTTATTCACGAAATGATCAGTATTTAAATGGCCACTATCTTATATCCAATATTTTTTTATCAGTATCAAAATAACCTCTCGACCTGTATCCTATAACTGCTCAACTATCACAAACCAATACCTCTATTCTATCCTACTAGTATCCCGTACCTTTAAAGAAAAATAAAACGAAATATACCTAGGAAATATGTAAATAGAAATATATTATAACATATCAAATGTGATTTAAAATAATGACCTTTCAAAAAAAATATTTTCTTTAAATATTGGAGAAATTCGTCAAAAGTTCATGACGAGGTATTCTCGTTAGATTCCACGTTATAATCAATATACTTAATAATTACATAATTGTTTTCTTTAAGAAGGGAATCATCACTTCATAAAAAATGAAAAGAGCTGAAAATGATAACTATGAAGAAAATGCAGTCGATGCCGCACCAAACTTGTAAATATAAATTATGACAAAATATTTTTACTTCTTATTTAAAATTCGCCTGTTCATAGAATTCCTATACAATATGAAATAGATCGATATTCACAAAATAAGGAGGTCATTGTTAAAACCGCGTTGAGAAAAGAGGATGAAAATTATAAAATGAATCATGAAAAAAGAGGAAAGGCAATAATTTTTAATCATGAGACTTTTGCTGGAAGAGCAAATAATATTCGAAATGGTAGTCAATCTGACTGTGAACGACTTCAGTATGTTCTCAACAGTTTATTAAAATTTGATGTGGAGATACATCCGGATAAGACTCATAAGGAAATTGAAGAAATATTAAAAAACGGTCAGTTATATGATTTTACAATATAAACTACTTTACAGAATACAGAATATTTGTTTTAGTAAGTCAAAGAAATTTTACTAATGAAGATTGTCTTGCAATATTTGTATTAACACATGGCAATTATAAAGATATGGTATCGGCAAAGGACAAGTCATATCCTGTAAAATCTATACAAGAATACTTTAAACCAGACAAGTGTCCAACATTGGGTGGAAAACCGAAATTATTCTTCATAAATGCTTGTCGGGGCAGCGACATTGATTCAGGAGTTAAATGTGTCACAGACGGCAAAACTGGAAGTTATGACTATCAGTCGTATAGAATACCCCTTTCTTCCGACATTTTAACAGTTTATAGTACTGCAGAAGGTACTGCATAATACATATCTAAATATTATAAAATTACAATAATCCAATGTGAAATACAATTCAAAATCTAATTCGTAATATTTACAGGTTTCCGTTCTGTGCGAAATCCTCGTGATGGTACTTGGTTTATACAAACTCTCTGTAAAACTCTTGAAAATTCCAATTATAGAAAATTAGAACTACGACAAATTCTAACGATAGTTAGCCGCGAAACGGCTCATAAAATTGGCTTAGATAACGAAAATAATTTGAACATGCAAGTTCCAGTTGTAACTTCAACATTGATTCGTAACTTATATTTTATTAATTAATTTAAGATTTTGTTTTTAAATTCATTTACAAGAAATATATTGTAATACATACCTACATATGTTATGCATAGGTACAGTGTTTACATTTTAATACGTATTATTACATTGATAGATTTTTGTTGTAATTATACAATAATATACAATAAAATATGTATATAATTTATAATAAACAAAATAGCAAAAATAGGACAGAATCATTCAGGCAACTGATTAAAATTAAATTGCAGAGAAAAACAATTTTATAAATTGTATTTAAAAAAATATATTTTATTTTAAACAGAGATAATAAATGAACTTGTCAATAAATGACATTAATGACCTTTTATTAACATGTTATAATATATATACTCGAAAGTGCAAGCTGTAAATTCTTTTACCATTAAAAACAAATACAGTACATTATTTGTTATTTTATAATGAAGTAAATTCACGGACTTTAATTATCAACCACAGCTGTTTACTGATGTTATCAGTTTATGGCGTTACGTGTTCCGCATTTTAGCATAACATCATTATCAAAACGGAAAAGAATATCTGATAACAAACCTTATCTGCAAATTCAACCTTGTAATAATATACATAAACTGTATTTTTACTTCTGCATTCATAAGTCAATCAATGATTTCTTTGCAATAGGCGTATGTTTGCTGGACACATAGTATATTAAAAATACTTTCTTTATGCATATAACCGCAACTATTCAGTAATCATTGCAATTTTATTTGCTTACTTCTATAGCTGACTGCTGTTTATACTATTCGCATTATTTTGTTTATTATTTGTCTATTATTAATTGTATATACGTCATACAGTTTCAAGAAGGAATACCAGTAACCTTAAAAATATTTCTGTTTCGGAGGTGAAAATTAGTTATTTCGGTACTGTGTTCTGCTTTGCAGAAGATAATTAAAAACATATTTTGCGGAATTCATTGCAAGTAAACTGTGCGCTAATTAATTTGTTTCTATTTACAAGTGCGGTCAATTAAATTTACTCAGAGAAAATTTCTGCAGAAAACCAAGAAGTAATATACAACACAAATTGCAGGTAATATACTAGTACTGAACTCATAGAAATGTATATATTAATTAGTTTTCATTGCATATTTATAGTGCCTCCAGTGAAAAACAAAATCTTTTAATTGAAACTATGTTGAAAGATGACGAGGATAATTATAATATGAACTACACTAATAGACGAAAGGCAATTATACTAAATCACTACAAATTTACTGATCCAAATCTTGAGGATCGAAATGGAAGAGAAATTGATTGTCAAAAACTGAACACTGTGCTGAAAGAAATAGGTGTGATGTAAAGCAATACGATGACTTCACACAAGAGTCTAGTCGTCCGACCAATTTATATTCCTGAACTCACACGAACATGTAAGTCCAAAGGAGTAAGGCGCGTTCCGCAGACAACGCAAATTCTCGACGAAGCAAAATGTCGACAATCCAGATCCACGTTGAGGCAAAATGTAGAAATTACCCCCACCATTGGTGCAATTCGCCGACAATCACAGATGGTTCAAAATGTCGACAACCGATGTTACACAACTAAAATTATAAATATTACAAGCATAGTTCACTATTTTTACCACAGATGCCACCAGAATGAATTAAATTAATTTAATTGATATATGACAGCTGAAATAAAGATAAAAGGAAATATTTGTGTGCAACATATATTTATATGATTTGAAATTGGACTATATTATTACTACAAATATTGCAAGTATAGTTCACTATTTTGACCACAGATGCCACTACAATGAATTAAATTAATTTAATTGACATATGACAGCTAAAATAAAATTAAAAGGAAATATTTGTTTAATTATTCATTCTAATTTTGGAACCATAAGAAAAGAATAAGTTCCTTTCACAATTATTATGGTAGTATACAATAACGTGTTTGATTACATAATAGAAATGTTTTATTATGCTTCAATAGAATATACAATGGTTTAAATTATATTTATTATAATATGTATTATTACAGGTAGGGTAGGGTAGGTCAATTTTCAAAATACGAAGTCACCACCAACATCGGCCTATAAATTGGCAACTTGTTATAATTTGGATCACGATTTTAAAGTAGTAAACTATAATGAACAGTGATTTTCTAAGTTTTTCTTTAAAAATATTGTATACAACCTCTTTAAATGGCAAAATTTCCAAATTAGGACTGTTTTTTCTTACCCTAGTGAATAGTAATTTAGTTTATGCAAACTATCAAATAAATAAAATTACTCCTTTAGTGTTTAATTAATGAACAGAAACTAGTCTGCATTTTAAATTAAACATATCTAATTGCATATACCGGGAGGTCACCGCGACACCGGAACATCGGACTTTAACATGTAAAATCCTATTTTTATAATTTGCTGCTTCCCTTATTATTTTATAGAATTTAATTTCTGCCGTTATAAAACATGCAAAATTAATTCAGTTTATTTCTTTTAATGTAGAATTTTATGCTCTACAACATTTATTTGAAACTTTCTTCTCTAAAATAATAAGGGAAGCAGGAAATTATAAAAATATGATTTTACATGTTAAAGTCCTATGTTCCGGTGTCGCGGTCACCACCCGGTATGTACGTATAAATATATATTTCACTGTTACCCGCTATGAAACCCCCGAAATAATATCGCGGAACGTAGTTGGAAAGCCGCTGATCTAAGTGATTAATTTATTTTATCTAATGTTTAATTATTAATAAATGGTACTACGATAGAAAATTGGAATATGAAAAACCAAAAAATTCAATTATATATGCCAATTTTTAGTTATAATATACAAAAGATCACTTGTGATATACATGATTAGCCAATTACGAGGCCCACTATTGCAAACTTTTTAATTGCGAGAAAATCGGCCAAATGGCAAAAGTGTGACATTTTAGTCACTGACTGTGATATTATAATAAATGCAAAAAAGTATCACGTTTTTGAGTTATGGCAGTTTGAAACATGTTTGAAAATGGCCTGATATATTAAAATTATTAGCATTCATCATTTTGTTATTGATATTAATTAAAATAATGAATAGTTTTATATTTGTTTTAACAATGCAAAACTTCATATTTCGATAGTATTATAATGGCAATAGTATCGATTTTGGTACAAGTAACTAGAAAGGCAAAGTGCTATTATTTTATTTGAATAAGCATTATCTTATCTATTCCTAGATCGTTGCTAAGGACTTAACCAATTCTTTCTAGAAAAATCGACACTGTTGCTAAGGTAATACTATCAGAATACACAGTGATAACCCATTGAAAAACTGTTAATTCTGTGGTGTTACGGAAAAGGGTGTTAAGTCTCCATTTCAATATACTGCAGAATAAGCAATTCAATATATTCATATCATGTTTTTTCATATTTATCATCGAATAACAGTTAAATACAATATATTTTAATATACTTTACTTTTATTATACTAGCATCTGGAATTTGTACACATTTGAAAAAATAATTACTAATTAATTAATAATTAAATGACATAACTCTGTTTCCTTTATAAAAAATATTAAATTGGTTTTAATTATACTGACTTATCTCTCTTATTGCTATATTCGGTGAGCCTTATCCACCTGATTATATCAAATTTTCAAGGGTAATAATACAAAATTGCATATATAAATTATAAACTTTATATTATTTTTGAAATATAATAATAATAAGAAACAAAAATATTTTTCTGGATTCTTATAAAAAAAAACATTGCACATAACATTAAAATACGAAAGATAATAATAATGATAATAATAACATCGTTTTTTAATCTTCATCAGAATTTTGGATGTCTGGATCTATGTCTTTCACATTGCTATCTGGTAAACTTTTATAAAATTCGTGGCAATCTGGGTCTATCAAGTCTAATAAACTAATTAAATCTCTTTTTTTCTCTTTACTGATAGGTACCAAATTTTGGTAACATTTATTAGGTTCAAGTATAGGATACGTTTGGCCTCTTCGTTTAAAACATATTTTTTTATAGATATCATTCTCATTTAATGTTGTTTTATAATGAAGAATGCAGTAATCTCTGTTATACATAAAGCATTTGGCATTGTGCCACAAAAATTTTTCGCCAGTTTCATCTGTTTTCTTAAGTTGTAGTGGTCCTTTAAAAAGAGGTGAGAAATCTATAAACATATTATTTTTCATAACAATAACTTTTATCTCCTTTTTTTGCCAGCTGTTCTGACGAGATTATACCAGTCCCTTGGAAGATGAATAGCGATTTGCGTATTTTTCTTTTTTCTCTCAATTACTGAATGTATGGAGTCACATTCCATATGACTATGTCCAGGAACAAGAAATTTATGTGTAATTGATTTTAAACTTTTTTGACGTTGCATCGCGCACATAAACATTGCTGCAACATGACTGTTCTTATTTTGTCCGCCGCAAGTATCTGCATAGAATGTAATTTCTTTTATTTCTGGTGACAGATTTAAAATAAAGTGAAAAATGCATGAAGCTATTTGGTTAGCACCCCTGCCTCCTTCTGCCTCATGCCACATATAACAAGTAGCTTGCTTTAAAAAACAGTCATATATTGTTAGGTTGAAGGTCCAAAGCTGCCGTTTATAAAATACGGTATTCGATGTTAGCATTGGTGTAGGTAAGCATTGTTGTAGATCGAAACAGTATGTCCTTTTTTCATGTGTGTCAGAGTTTTTGTCCATTTTTTTACACGTGTAAGCAAAGTCTGCTTCAGATTTATGCAAATCAAATGAAGATTTTAATTGAGATAATTCAGGTTCTTGAGCAAATTTTACTTTTGATGAAAATGAATCGCATTTATTGCATGTATCTACTGATGGGTGTTTAAATGCTAAACCCATGGTTCGAAAAATATTAGAGAAATACGTGCGAGATACTGGAGTTTCATTCTTTTCTTTATACATATCATACATTAAAGAAAGATTAAGACCAACAGCCAAATACTTTTTACTTGAATCCCTTCGGTTATAATGCGATTCATATGCAGGATACGAATTTATATGATCCTTGATTAGTTTAATTGCTGATTCACTAATTGTATTAGATGGTCGACTACGTCCACGTTTATCTGGACTTGTTTGGCCTGACACAGTTTTATTCTTTTTCCTGATAACAGTCTCAATGAATTTATTTGTTTCGCAAAATACCTTTCGAAAGCAACCTTTACATATTTCTATTTTTTTTCCGTTAACTTCAGCAAAATAACGACGTGTTACTGCTCTAGGTCTTGGATCTTGACCTACATTTCTTATTCTCATTGTTTTCTTTTTTTCATTAGTTATTAATGAAGCTAAATATGATACTCTTCTATTAAAGTCTCCTAATGCCCAGTATTCAGAGAAAATTTTGTTTTGATCTTCAGGGCTAATATTTTCTGCACATTTCTTTCTACAATAACTAAGTAAAATTACTTTCCGAGCTTTTACAATCTTTCCATTCTTGGTACTGTATTCTAATCCAAAATTTCTCTTCTTCTGTATTTCGTTTCTAACATTTATTTTTTTCATTCTAATTTCAGCTTTTTCATTCTTGTTTAATATAATTGCACTTTCTTCGACTAAATCAATATCAGATGTTATATCTTCACTACTCGCTAAAGAAACTGAGTCTGGTTCAAAATTTTTATCATTATCGCTGTCATCAAAAGTTTCGTAATCATTATCGTCTGACATATTATGACAGTTATAATCACATTCTGCCAACAAATTTTTAAGTTCATTAGCTGTTTCAAGCTGCTCAGAATTCAGTTTACTTGATGCCAGGGAAATATTTGACGTGTCCATAACCGTACTATTTTGACAATCTGCCAGATTATAATAACATATTAGTAAACAGTTCAGAGATATCAAAATACTAATACACTTGCCATTTGTCGAAAGTTGTGCGACTTCAAGAACTTTTAAAACAGGACCATTACTACATTCGACTTCTGAAAGAAAATATGTAGAGGTTATAAACACAATTTTTATATTATATTAAGTATCTACATTGCATACCGTTTTGAGTTTTATTATTATTGGTGAGAAGCATATTAAGTATTTTTTGACCTCTACTTTGTGACATTTTAAATGAAGAATATTAAACAAATTCATAAAAACACGTATAGAATTTTACAGGTTAAGTCATTCGACATGACAGCTCAGTCAACACTAGTGCCACATGTATAATGAAAATGCGAGACAAGTCAACTTAGCTCCATATTCTTTCTCATCAAATTTAAAAGTTCGATGCATTAAAGAGAGACAACAAAACATATCTCCCTTTTATTTGAGAAATTTGTAGTATAATATACTTAACTCTTTTTGTTTTTTCACCTCAGAAGTTTTATCTATTCATTATTCGTTGACTTATTCCTCTTTTCCTAACCACAATACTGCAAATGATTGGATGGTGGACTTAACTCAATTTTCCAAATTTAGTGACTTAACTCACTTTTCCGAAACACCACAGAATTTTTTTCAATTATTATCGATTTTTCGAACAAAATTATTATATTGTTACGATGGTTACGACGGCCAAGGAAAAAGGTAGTGTTGTCCTGGTGACAGGAGGTTTGTTGAGGAGAGTGTAGTTGTTTTTTTTTGGGGGGAAATAGAAAGGTTGTCAATACGGTGTGCTAATAAAACCGATTATTTTGTAACTCTTGTTGGTGTATTTATTCGTGAGAACGCTTAACCGCTCGAACGTAACAATATGTATTTAGAAAAAAGCCTTCCAATGGTTATTAATGTCCTTCAATTAAAAAAAAAAACTGAAAACTGCTATAATTCAAAAACGTGATGCTCTTTTGTATTTCTGATTACAGTACCGCAATCTGCGGACGAAATTGTACATTTTTGCCAAGAGAACAGATTCTCTATCTAATTAATTAAAAAATTAGTAATAGTGGGCCTCGTAATTGGGTAACTCTGTAAACGTAAAAATAGTAACTCCTGATTTTAGTAACCGGTAACGGAAAGAATTTATTTAAAATCAAGCAGAATGATTCATTCAAGTACAATATACACCAACTGAATGAAAAAAAAAATCAACAAATATGGCGGTAGTTATGTCACAGAAAACTTGAGTTAACTTTTTAATGCAAGTCTATATACATATTTGTTTGTATTATGAACAACTTTTTTATTTACACTTTCGTTCCAATGTATCATTCGGAAGTAATAATTTTTTTTATATATTTACATGTTATTTCCTTATGTCCCAGATTTCTTGGGACACATTATAAGTGGATCATTAGCTCATTTATAAACAATATGTGTATATATTTATTTATATATATATATATATATATATATATATATATATATATATATATATACAGTAAACTTCGCTTATAACGAACCCGCTTATAACGAATTTTCGGTTATAACGAACCAATCTATAAGGTACGAACTAAAGTATCATTAAACGTGTGTTATTTTTTTCGCAGATAACGAACCCGTTTATAACGAACTTTCGGGTATAACGAACCTTAATTTTTATTATAATCGCAAAAGTTTTCGGTTATAACGAACTTAAAACGGCATTTTACCAAATAATCAGGGGATTCTTCGAAATCTTTCAATTCCGCATATGTAGGGTCACCGTAACAGTTCTAGCGGTACTTGTGTATATGTGATTAATTGTATGAAAAAAAAATTATCGGACCTTCCTGCGATTGGAGCGGCTCATGTAGAAATTTAAGCATGCCCCACATGGCCTGTCCGCCCCTGTTCACTGTATTTAATGTGTTAAAGAAGTACAATTATGAGTTACGCAATTTTGAAGAAAACGCGTAAAGCTCTTACTTTAAATAAATAAAAATCATATAAAATAATAACAAATATAAACAAAAGTAAAATAAACGATTTTTTTAAATAAGATTCATAAAAACTATTGTTAGTGTACATATGTATATGTATTACAAACCAATATCTAACTCAATTTTGAACAAATCTGGATTTGTCTAGTTTTGCAAAAGATTTCTTCATATTATATATTTACTTGAAACATGTACCTATGCATTAACAAAAATAATGAATTTTTGATGTTTATCGTTTATTACGAACTTCGCTTATAGCGAACTATTTCCGTCGGTCCCTTGAGGTTCGTTATAAGCGAAGTTTACTATATATATATACCGGGTGTCCCAAGAAATCTGGGACATAGGGAATTAACATGCAAAATTGAAAAAGTTGCGATTACTTCTGTATTATACATTTTAGAGCTCTGAAATTTGGTACAGGTGTAGGGATAAGTTATTAGCATTCATTGGCATATGAATGCCCAGATTTCTGATAAAAATGCTTTTAAAAAGTAATAATTAATAGGTATAACTTAAATAACATTTTTTGCAAAAAAATTATTTATGGCGTTGCTAGCACAACGGTAAGATGCTTATTTGGTAATTTAAATAATTTATAAATGTTATGGTTCGAATCGCCAATATACTTTAGAGTTATTTTTTTAATTCTAAAATAATATACATACAATTTCATTTATTTAAAAAATAATTATTTTATTTATACACATAAAAATGTCTATAATAAATATTCAGATAAGCCCCCATTTCTGCGAGATAATAACCTAGTCTATCATAAAAATTAATTCTTACATTTTTAAACTGTCTAATATTTATTTTATCACATTCCTGAATTATAGCATTTTTTAAATCTATTGTATTTAGGAATGTATACCTATAAATAACTGATTTCAAATGTAGGTTAGGTTAGGCATTTTTATGTGTATAAATAAAATATTTTTATTTAAATTATTTTTTAAATAAATGAAATTGTATGTATATTATTTTAGAATTAAAAAAATAACTCTAAAGTATATTGGCGATTCGAACCATAACATTTATAAATTATTTAAATTACCAAATAAGCATCTTACCGTTGTGCTAGCAACGCCATAAATAATTTTTTGCAAAAAATGTTATTTAAGTTATACCTATTAATTATTACTTTTTAAAAGCATTTTTATCAGAAATCTGGGCATTCATATGCCAATGAATGCTAATAACTTATCCCTACACCTGTACCAAATTTCAGAGCTCTAAAATGTATAATACAGAGGTAATCGCAACTTTTTCAATTTTGCATGTTAATTCCCTATGTCCCAGATTTCTTGGGACACCCGGTATATATATATTATATATATATATATATATATATATATATATATTATATATATATATATATATATATATATATGTATATATATTTACTTCGTTTTTATATCACAATATTTATTAAATGTGACATGTTTCGTACACATTGTGACATCATCCGGCGAAAAAACAACAAATTAAGTTATTGGAAAGTGATAGCAACATAGGAAACGACAGGAATGGAAATTTTGGAAATAAAATGGACGTTACAGATAATGGAATGGACGAATTTTATCTTAAAAATTTAAATTATTAAATAAGGGTATTATATACACCCCACTTAAAAATAATCCTAAATATAAAGAAATATTAATATCTGAAGTAGAAACAGCCTTGAAATATGTTCCTAATGTAGATTATTTCAAACATTAAATTGTAAAAATCCTTAAGGTAACGCCAATTTCAGGTAATAATAATGATAATAGTATATTAACAGGTTTAAAAAATAAAATAAATTCGAATAATTTGATATTAAATAAAGCAGACAAAAGTAATTCCATAGTAATTGTAAATAAAAAGGATTATTTAGGAAAAGTAAATAATTTTATTAACCAGAATAACATGATTATTTTGAAAAAGATCCTGCTAGTAATTTACAAAAAGATTTAATTAAAGTTTTAAAAGATAATAAATAATGCACTAACAGATTTAGAAAAAGTAAATGTATGAATCCTAGATCACCTAGATTGTATGGATTAATTAAAAATAATGAACCTGATTCTCCTATTAGGCCAGTTGTATCTTTCAGCAATCCCGTTACTTGGAAATTAGCAAAAAAGATAAATTTCGCTATTCGCAATGTTACTAAATTCAAATCAGAAAATTCAGTCAAAAATTCTTTTGAACTAGCAACATATTTAAAATCACTTGATTTTAACCAAAATTTAATTTAATTTTCATTTGATGTTAGTCGCATGTTTTCAAACATAGCACCAAAAGAATGCATAATTTTTGTTAAAAATCTACTATTTAAATCAAATGTTAACAGTAACCAGTCATCTGATATTTTGTCTTTGTTAAATTTTTGTTTATCTAACAATTATTTCCAATTTAATAATCAATTTTATCAGCAAAATTCAGGTTTAGCAATGGGGTGTCCATTGAATCCATTGTTGGCGGAAATTTTTATGAATAATTTAGAAAACAAAATTTTAAATAATGCATTATCACACAACCACATAATTTTTTGGAAAAGATATCTCGATGATATTTTGGCAGGATTTGTTGGAACAAAGAGACAACTTCATTTATATCTGAATTTTCTTAATACTATACATCCCAATATTAAATTTACAGTTGAAATTGAAAATAATAATTCATTAATTTTCTGGTTTTTTAAATTATTCGTAATACTAAATTTAATGGTAATATTAATTTTGATTTTGACATTTACAGAAAACAAACTTATACAGATATAACAATTCCAATAGATTCTTTTCATCCTTATTCCCATAAAATATCAGCTTTTAAAGCAATGTTAAATAGATTTTATAATTTACCTTTATCTAAAGATAAATTTAATGTTGAAATTAATACTATTAAAATTATTGCCATTAATAACGGTTTTAATGTTAATGGTCTTAATAAATTTATAGATAAATTTAATAAAAAATCTTTACTAAAATTTATTTACCCTATTTCTACAATTTATAACGATCCTAAATATTATTCTTTAACAAATTTTGGTTCAATTTCCGATAAACTTTCTTATATGTTACGTAAATTTGGTATAAATATTTCATTCAAATCTACTTCCAAAATAAAAAATATTTTAATTAATTTAAAAGGCAAAATTGAAATTTTGAATATATCAAACGATGATATCAATTAAAGTTACAATTATATTTAAACAAGTTAACACATTCAAAAATTAGAAAATGATAATGTACAAAGAACTATCCACTATTTTTAATATTAAACAAATTGCTGTAAATAATGCTTAAATTATCAATCAGTTTCAATATTTCTAATATTTTTATTTAAACCAATGTGAATCATTTCTAAAAACAATCTTTTCTTTTGATTTTGTGATATACATATATATATATATATATATATATATATATATATATATATATTTTATATATATATATATATATATATATATATATATATATATATATATGCTTAAGCTTCTTGCACTCATGTAAAGGTACTCTTTTCTAGCATATACATAATGTATCTTTTAACATATGTCGATATTTATGTTGTTTGAATATAGCGACCTACTGTTATAGCGACCGAATTTCGTTGGTCCCTTCAACGTCGTTATATTTATATATATATATATATATATATATATATATATATAATATATATATATATATATATATATATATATATATATATATGTATATATAAATATAACGACGTTGAAGGGACCAACGAAATTCGGTCGCTATAACAGTAGGTCGCTATATTCAAACAACATAAATACCGACATATGTTAAAAGATACATTATGTATATGCTAGAAAAGAGTACCTTTACATGAGTGCAAGAAGCTTAAGCAACAAAAACAATATTCAAGTGTTACAAAACAAAACAAAAAACAATCCAACTTATTTTACAAACAACTTTACACATAATTTTACATACGTATGTATACATACATAAGTATTTAAATTTTAACAAAAAAATCTGTCATTTTGGTTTGTTTTTGTGATTTTTTGTTTTCTGAAAAGTTTCTTTGAATAATCTTTTCCAAATGTAGCAATGCAAAATCTGTTTTAGCTTCTTTTAAATTTTGATTAAACATGAAAAAATGCTGAATTGTTTCAACAACTGCTGAAAATGCATCCTTTATAGTAGGTGTTTGCAACTCGGTTGTTTCGTCCATTTCCACTTCGTTGCTTTTCGTTTCGCCATACCGACATCGATGACATACCTTCAATACTACTACTCAATGCGATCCGTCGTTATAAAAGATAATTTTATCCAAATTTCAAGACATTTTTCGTCCGTTATATTAGTTTCGTCGTAATATCCGATGTCGTTATAAGCGATAAGCCTCACGTATAAAGAGTATAGTTTCTGGCCGGGACTTTGAAATGTCGTCGCAAAAACCGATATGTCGTTATATCAGATGTCGTTATAAACGATATCCACTGTATATATATATATATATATATATATATATATATATATATATATATATATATATATATATATTATTTTTAGCTGGATTCAGAGTGTACATACCATAGAATAGACCTACATATGTACGTATACATAAATAATTATCAATGCATACTTGTCCGTATACCATTTTATAGTTTACATAAGCTACATAATTAAAATTTAATCTAGCAAAAGAAATGGTTATCCATGTATTTTATTTTGTTACGCTATGCGGCTGTGCGCTGTTTTCGACGCCGTGGTAGACAATCGGAATAAATTGTGCAATGATCGGAAATTTGAAATTTATGTATTTATCTTTCAATAGAATTGTATTTATGTGGGATATTGTTATTTCGTGATGTGTCTTGAAGATATTAAACATAATTTTATGTTTTATATTTTATTGTAGTTCGTAGCTAATGCTGACGTACTATAATTTTAAATTTTCGATTTTATAAATATAATAACTGATTTTTCAATTTTGTATTGTAAATTGATATTTAGTACTATATTCTATTTTAGGAAGTGAAGAATAAACTTGTAATAGAATGAGCAAGAGAAAAGTTTAGAATTAAAAAAAAAAAAAAGAAGGGATTCATAATACCCAGTATCTACCGGAATAATAATTTATGTTAAAAGGAACAACACAGACATGTTTTATTTTTTCATATTATTCTTTAAAATAAGACAATCGGCGCTATTCTGTACACCTATCGTCAATTACTGTATTAATTTAGCTTGATACATACAGGTACATGTATTTCGTAATTATTTCTGAAATAACTGTGTATGAGGAAACTGATACCCAATAATATATCTTATCTTATTATTGATATTATTACTTTAATAAAACGAAGTTATCATGCTAATCTAGCGACAGAAATCATTTGTGAAACAATTATTGATAAAAAATCTGAAGGATTCATAATGTAATACCGGAATGATTACATGGAAACATAATATTTTTTATTCATTTTATTTTTTAAAATAAAGCAATGTGAGGCTGTTATATGTATTCACTTTTTAATTTAGCTTCGTATATTGCAGTTATTTTCGAAATAATTATGTAACGGGAAACTGATACCTGATAACATGTTATCTTATTACCGATAACCAAGTCATATTTATATAAATATTTTAGTATCATATATATATTTTTAGTATTTAAATCAGCAACCTGTAGTAACCGGTAAAACCATAGTAAGTACCTAAATATTTATATAAGTAAGAATTTTATAATATTAAATAAACACATAGACATTAAAAACTCAATTTTATTTAACAGTTTAAAATAAAATAATAATTATTTTATACAATATTAATTGATTTATTTATATTTTTACTTTTAATTTAATATTATTTTATTTTATTTTAGTTTTTTAAAATATCGATTGTAATAGTAAATTTTTATTCAAATGTTGTTTTAAGAAAACACTTTCCGTGAGGGAGTTTTTATTATAATAAAGGTTTTTGTAAATAAATGTCTGCCATGGTACTTGTTGCTTGGAAACATTTTCAAAGGTTTCTTCTAAATATTGCAATATCGCTCCAATTTATTATAATTCATTATTCATGAAATTAAGTGTTTCTACTCTCGATCGTAGAAAAAATAGTATATACACCTCGGGAGAGACGACCATTTTTCTCTCGATGTATTTGTAGCCCGAGGGCGAAGGCAGAAGGCTTCAAATTACACATCAGGAAAAATAAGACGTTTTTCTCCCTTGGTGTATAATGTACTATTATATTACATTTGCCAGTATAGCTTTTTTCACCTTGGATACGAAATATGTAAAGAAGCTCTTTATGCCCTAATGAGCGGGCATAATGACTTTTACGCCCGTTAATCATTAACTTTATTTTACAACTTCCAGTCAATAAATATTTTGAAGAATTTTTCACAAATTGCCATCGATTTAATGTGTAATAAATCTTCTGTAGCTTTCTTCGATCTGGTTAAAATATCTTCTGACATATCATTGAAAACAAATAATGCAGTCGACGCGATTTTCAAAAATATACCAATTGTATTAAATTGTGGGTAAATAAAAATAAATAAATAAAAATCAAAGTCCTTGGCAACGCATTTGTCGTGATTATTTTGAACTGTCACGGACAATTTATTTTTGATAAAAATAATAGGAAAGGGTGATATAAAGTCCTGTATGCACAACGGGTGTTATTAGATGATTATGCAAGAAGGGTGTCGATGTTCCAGCCCGAGGGCCTTTGGTCCGAGGGTAGCATGTCGCCCGATGTTTAACATGGGCTTGCTATTTAACGCTAAAAATACCTGAAGTCCAGTTTGGGCGTTTGTGTTTGCGAGGCAAGATTAGTTTAAAGAGTGATAAGGATTTGACCATTGTACTTAGAAAAGTTTACTTTCTCAGAATAATAAAGCTGATTCGATCATGTTTAAAGATAATATAAATACCTATCTGATATTTTCATATCGTTTCATTTATAATCGCATTTTAAAACCAACTTCGATACAATGTTAAGTACCTACTTTATTTATTGAAGTAATACCTTGGCAATACTGATAATTATTATATGTAAATGAATTCTTATAATTATTGCTTGCATAATATATGTTCTAATCAATAAAATAATATAAATATATTTTGAAGGAAAGTGTATTTAAAATATAACATTAATTAAAACTAGTAACTGGTGTTACATTTATAATTAATTCTCAACTAATATTTACACTACAGTCCTATTAATTTAATCCTTTATTATTAAATACTTTTAAGGTTAGAAGAGAACATAATTACGTAATTAGTTCTTCTACAAATATTTAATATATTTCATTCATCAGTTCACGAAATATTGTATTCTGCTAAGGGCATTGAGTTTACATAGAAATGGAAAATACATCAGACCACAACAATGAAAAGTACGAAATAGATAGTAATCCATTCAGGTAATACACAAAAATGTTATGAAATTCACAAATATATAATTATTTATTAATTTTCATTACACAGTATTCCATCTGCATATGATGTTCCAAGCCCAATTTTAACATCATTGAACGAAAGTGATTTCAATTATAAAATGGACCACAAAAATCGAGGAAAGGTAGTTATATTTAATCACTTTAAATTTGATGATTTACGTACTAAGGATAGAATAGGAACGAAGATTGACTGTGAGAAAATTCATGAAGTATTTGAAAATATGGGATTCAACGTGATACAACATGATGATCTAACACGTCGCGAAATAGAAGACGAATTGGAATTGTGTAAGTTGAAGTATGTGATGAATGTAACAATAATAATTACATACATATTAATGTTAATACCGTATACATCAAATAATAAATGATCCGTTACAATAATTCTTTAACCAGTGCTACATTATCGTATTAATAATTACTTTTTTTGCTGATCAAACAGGTCAAGTTTGAATAAAAATTAAATATCAACAAATGAAATAAGTAACGCTGACTTAAACATCAGTAATTTATTTATATTGACAATTGATAATACTATTTGCGTAAGGAAAGAAACATAAAATAAATTGAATTAATAGAGCACATTTTTTAAAACTACTTAATACGAGTATAATGAATACAAGCTATAGTCTCATTTAAATTTTTTATTATTGATTATTTATTTCTATTCAAATTAAAATATGTATATTCATTTCAGTAAGACGACAAAATTTTGAAGATGATGATTGCCTAGTAATATTTGTTCTAACACATGGTTGTGGAGAAAAATTAATGGCGAAAGATAAAAATTATTTGGTAGAGGACTTGTATGAACCATTTAAACCGCAAAATTGTCGAGGACTAGCTGGAAAACCAAAACTATTCTTCATAAACGCATGTCGAGGAGACGATTTTGATACGGGCGTCGTATATAAGTATGGAGTCGACAGTGCTAAATACAATGGGTACTCGGTTTCTTCATATGCCGACTACTTAACAATGCACAGTACTGCACCAGGTATGGTCAGGTTACAAACAATAAATAATTAATTGTTTTCTTCTATTATATGCAACGGCGCAACCAGGAATTTTAAAAGGGGGTTACATTCACATTTTACTTTTAGTTTCATTTAATAATCATTTATCTATTTTAAATGTGGCATTCAGGCAAACACACAAATATAAATGAAACGAAAAATGAACGCATGCGCATAAAGAAATTTTGTGAACAATATTTTTGAAATGTCAAACAATTGAAGGTTAAGATATCTATTGTCTGTGGTTAAGAGATTCTTTGGCTAGGCGTAAGAAATGTTTAATGAAAACGAGAGTGAAGATGATGAAGTATTTTGGTTAGGGTTGAAGTTACTTATTAAAGAAAAATACAAAAAAGCGACGAAGGGGATTTGCAGTGGGTCTAATCAATAGGTGTCGTCAACATATGGGGTTTCATAACTATTTTGTATTTATTATTAATAATTGATTAATTTACCATCGTCAAAAATCATTTTACTAATTTGTTTTTCTTGGATAACAAAAAACAAGTTTTGTTAAGATTTGACGTTTACAAACACTGCATATTGCACGTGCGCAGAGTACTTTCATTTTCATTTACATTTAAAAGATAAAAGTTGGTTAACTTATCAATTAAATGAGAATAAAAGATAAATGAAAACGTAAATTAGAATGGTACATGCGTGGTTACATTGAGTTACATACATTTAACTTTTAAATGAAATTAAATGAGAATTAAATGAAAATGTATGTATGTCTGCATGAATCCGCTTTAAGATAATGTTCAAGTATTAAATAAATAAAAAATGTTAGACTAACCCTTGGTTGCGCCACTGGTTATATGCAAATAATAATAAAGAATACAGCAATATTCCGCACAGTACGGTTAATCGGTTCCGCTAATATGTCGTACTATTTGAATTCGCACTAATCGGAGTATACAATACTAAAAACAATAAGTTTTAGTTGTCGCAATGACATCTTGATCCATTGATTGAATCAAAGATGTCTTATTTTGTGGAAGCAATGTAATTTTTACGTCTTGATTAAGGTCAGAAGACCAGTTGGATGACCTGCAGCATTAATAAAAATAAAAATTTAGATTTTTTAGAAACCGTACTATAGTGATTCCGTACTGTGCGAAGCCGCACTGTATGGGGTATTACTGTAATTGCTACGGTGGGGGGGGGGGGGGGGGGTTAAGTTTCATATTTTATTGCCGAGCATAATTAAAAGTTATGAAAATAAATTAGCAAATACCAAATAAGCCGTCGCATAACATGTTTTATATATATATATATATATATATATATATATATATATATATATATATATATATATATATATATATATATATAGAGTGTCCCTAAAATGCGTGGACATCGCTTAACCACAGATTCCTGGTTCGAAAATAAGACGATTTAACTAAACTTACCTATATGCAATTACGTTTCGTTTAGCTAGTATTCTGCTTCAAAGTTCTTTCAAGAAAAAGTTATTTTATCCATAACTACAGAACGCTTGGATCGATTTTGATAATATTCGGTACTGTACTTCTTACGGATGTAGGTCATCTTTTAAGGTGATATTAGTTATTATCAGTGGACCATTAGTGTACGAAACACGGGTAACCCGGCATAAATCAGTCAAAAACTTTTTAATGTTAAGGCCAATAACTTTCAAAAAAATAGTTTCAGAAAGAGACATTCAGTAGTATTTTTTTTGTTGTTGTTGTCTGTACTGATATCTGTAAAGGTTTAGGCACAAAAAATAAAATCTGAGGGACCGCGCACTGCATTTCATAAAAAAATGTCATCTAGCAGTCTGGTTTTTTAAGAAATAAATGACGATATGATATTTATTAGTGCAATTATTTAGATTTCCTTATAAAAAGGAATCGCAAATATTTAAATCTGGTGAACGAGGTGCCCATTTTGCAAAAATTCAAAGGAAATCTAAATGCGTGATGTCCACGCATTTTAGGGACAACCTATATATATATATATATATATATATATATATATATATATATATATATATATATATATATATATATATATATATATATATATATATATTACCGGTAGTTTTGAGCTTTTGTACGGAGTATGACAGAATACTGAAGATGTGACTTGAATGCGTGGCGTTTTCGCTCTATACAGAAGATTGTTTTAGACTTTAATTACCGTGTTATACGAGGGTTATTATTAATATAGTCATCATAATAAATTGAGTTAAAGATATGTATTGTATTATATAGGTATTGTTTCTGTACGTTGTGAATACAATGGTAGTCCATTTATTCAAAATTTGTGTGACGTACTAAATCGTGCTGAATATGGACGATTGGAACTTATGGAAATATTAAGGATTGTTACCCGTAGAGTAGCATTACTGGTTCATACTGTAATTGAAGAACAAGTTGACCTGCGGGTTATACAACATCGTACTATGCAAGTGCCTTTTACAGTATCCACCTTAATTCGTAGTGTATATTTTAAAGACAAAATAACACCAAGTAAGAATGAAAGGTAACTCTGACTGTTTGTATTAATAAATACAAATGAGTGTTAATCAATAATAAAATAGATTTAATTTAATGTTTTCTTACATTTCAGTGCATCTAAAAGAAATGCTGATTTGGGTGAATGCTCCAAGAACATGAAAATGTGTAAAAAATAATTTCTAGAAACATTTTTTACTTTACTTTATTGAAATTAGCAGCACACCTACTAATATACGATGAAATATTATATAAATTTAGTATTATAAAGTATCAAAATAATTACATTATACATTGTCTTTTCTTCTATTTTTATAAAATTCTAAGGTTTTGGTGCAAAAACTAATCAAATTGATATAACTTACATTTATATTATATACTAAATACAAAATTTGTGAAATAGTTTCTAAGTTGTGATAAATCACACGAGGCCGGATGTGTTTAGTCAAGTACATTATTAAGTACACAGAAATGTATTTTCATGATAATCATCTTAAATTGTCCATGTATTTAAAGGAATATGTAGATACAGTATAATCTGCAGTATGTCCGCCATCATTAGTCATGATTTTCATAAACATCTTAATTATTAGTGTTATTAAATCGAAGTTTTATGAATCAACCATGCAAGTATTATCAGAATATATAATTAATATTATAAGATTTAAATCAATAAAATAAATAAAACTAGGAATGGATACAGACATCCATGCCTGCAGCTTATCGATGTACGTCCGAGTCTGAATATATCATAAATTATTATTTACCTCTCAAATAAAAAAACTAATTTAAAACAAGTGTGAAAACATTTTCTTCTCTTGACAAAAGCAAAGTAGACTAAGCCGTCTATAAATGTATTGATCTTCTTTTGTTAAATTTTTAATTAAAAATATTTTTTTCTCAAATGGTCTTACACAATTTTTCAAAATAAAAAATGGAATGCAATTAAGTAGAAAATAAAGCAGAAAAAATAAAAACTAAAAAAAATATTTTTTTCTCAAGTACTAAAGAAAATTTTGTAAAATACTTTGCATAACTAGACCATAATATGTATCTGCGGAAAAAAATTCTTCAAAATCAGATTGTAAGGAGATCTGAGTGGAACAAAAAATTTCGTACGAGCGACATACATAGGGACATATGTCATTTCGTGATCGACAGGATGCCGATGAGCTAAAAATACAAGTACTTTTTAAAAACAAGCTTTTATTAAATTGCACTGAAAATAAATAAATAAATAAAAGCGTGAGGCGAACATGTTTATATAAATTGGACATTACAACATTTACACCCCACGCTTTTATTTTTTATTTACTACTCTTTAGTGGAATTTAATAAAAGCTTGTTTTTAAACATTATTTTTATTCCGTGTTCTGGGTGGTTTTAAGCTCAGGCAACCAGAAATACTTCCATGTATTCCACCCTGCATTCTGTAACCTGTAAACAGAGCTGCTCAAGGTACTGGACAAATGTACTTGAAGTAGAAGTACCAAATAGTTTGACTTTTTGAAATGTACTTCAAGTAAAAGTACATATTTATGAGAAGAAATACTTGAAGTGCCAAGTACTTTAACGGAGTACTTGATGATTGGATGCAAGTACGTAATATAAATACAATGGAGTCCATTTATAGTGAACCCACATATAGTGGAAACTCACTTATAATGAACCAAATTCGTGGTTCCTTCAAGTTTACTCTAAGTAGATTTCATTGTAGTAGTTTCCACTATATGCGAGTTCACTATAAGTGAATTCACTATAGGTCAATTCAGTATAAGTGAATTCCATTATATCTTTATTTAAAAATTTGTTAATACATAAATTAGTGATTGATTTTATTTGCTTCAGCGCGTGTCATCTAGGTGCATTTGTATTACTATTGCGTATTGAAAATATCGGTTATTAAAATGCACTTATTCCATCTCCGTTACGGTGGTTAATTATACAATGGAATACTGAACACCTATACGGTTATTGGGATTCATTTTAAAGCCAGTATTTAATAGGGTTAGAAATTTTTCACAGAATGTGTATTGTTTGGATATAGCACCCGCAATAAACTAATCATGACAATTCAAGAAGTCAGGAATATGAACTTTGAATACCAAAAATAGTTATCACACGTTCATATAGTGGAAGTATCGAATGTACTTGAAGTACTACTTGAAGTACATTCACTTGAAGGACTGAGCAGCTCTGCCTGTAAATGAATTTGTTGACTTTGCAAGTAATAAGAATTGTTTAAGAAAAAATTTCGTGAATATATTGTTTTGGCATCGGTGCTACGTCTGCGTTCACAGTTGATTCGATATGTAGAAGTGAGTTAAAATTGAATCCGAAGATTACGGTCAGACTAACTAATAGACATACAAGTAAAACTAAGTAAAACCTTGTAAAAACTATATTGAATGTCGGCGTTTTATTTAATATATTTTACTCCTAGTAAGTGTATTTAAAATATATAAATACTGTGACGCTCCCTGGTATTGTGGGTGTCTGGTTGTTCGGGTGTCAATCGGTTTTTCTTCCAGAATAGGTCAGTGGAGATCAGGGTAACAGAAATAACTTAATTTACACAGAAAGCATGCAGTGTGAGGACAAGTGCTGCTGTGCTGGTGCTGGTAATATATATACTACACCTGCTTGCGCCACGTGGCGTGGTGCCATAATAATATCAACAGTAATTTCAATAATCACACATATAAGCAACAGACACGTTATTGCGATTCAAATAATTATCACACCAGTAACAGCAATGTAGCAGAACGTCAATTTCGTTGCAGCAAAAAGAAACTCGCTCTCGCGGTACGGTTGTGACGGGCGGTACGGTGATAGGGAATCCGCAACAGGACAATCGCAGTGCGGGAGTAACAGGACGTATACTGATAAAGTTACAGTAGGACAAGCGCAGTGCGGGGGGATACAGGACGGACGCAGTGCGGCTGATACAGGTAAAAAATGTGGTTACTTCTGCAACCGTGCAGAGCAACACTTACTAGCGCAGAATATACACTGTCGCACAAAGCGGTAATAATAAATCGGAATATGGAAAACTTGCTTACGGTTCGGTTGTAGCTGAAGTCACGTCGGAGAGTGGAACACTAATTGACCATCATAAATTTCAGAAGGCGCTAATTGGACCGGTAAAGGCTAGTTTATGATGAATTTCATTTACCAAATTTGATTTATTTCATTTATTTTTAAAATATAAATTGAACATATTTCCATATGTTGGTTCACGATGAATTTAAGAAATTTTCATTCTCATTTAGACAATTTACAAATATAAATATATTTCATATTCTAAATGGTATTCCTATATGCGACCAATCAGAGAATAGTTCCCAGTTTTTTTGACAAAAAAGTCTTTGTCACAGTGCATACCTATCAGTGGCGGGCAGGAACTTTTCAACAAGGGGATGCTGTCCAAAAAAAATTATAGCGCAATTAGATTTGGCGGTAAGTCCACCATCATCGTTTGTTTGGTTTTCCATATTAAGGGCCATAATAAATGATATTTTTAACACGTATATAGTGATTGTGGTGAAACTATACACTAAAAAAATGGAGTTAAAATAGTTCATACACCTAATTCAAATAAAGTAAAAAATAAACACGTTACCATGGAAATGATTATATTCGTATAAAGCAATGAACCGGCCAGCACTTTATATATATATATATATATATATATATATATATATATATATATATATATATATATATATATATATATATATATATATACCGGGTGAGTTTTTTAACCTGCGACTTTCAAATATCTCGAAAAATAGGCACTCTACGAAATAAAAAATTGGAGTTCCTATTTTAGATTCAAAGTTACCCCCGCGCCTCCCACAAAGAGAGGGGTGAGGGACTATTTTTTTGCATTAATGTATTTTCCCCCCAGAATGATTAAATTTTGATAATTAACGTTTTTTCGTAGAGTGCCTATATTTCGAGATATTTGAAAGTCTCAGGTTAAAAAACTCACCCGGTATATATATCGATCGCTGGAAGCAAGGTCGGGAACCGCATCCACTAGTAGTAGTAAAGCAGTTGTTAACTTGAGCTATGTGACTTAGAGGTACACGAAGTACGCATGCGCGAAGTAAGCATTTCTCGATTCTGCATCCACTCGGCTCATGTCGGCTTTTGCCGTTTGGCGGGGCAGGGCGAACACCACCATTGCAGCGAACCCGAAGGAGCTAACACTTCCGACGTGTTTCTTTTATATACGGGATAATCACGTAACCAAAAAAATAAAACCACACGAAATTCAAATATGATACAATATGAAAATATAAAATGACATTTGAAAATTTTAGGAATGCGCCGCATCCACAGCATCCATGGACCGCCCGCCACTGATACCTATATCATTCAATCAAAGAGTATCAGTTCTTCTTACATTCTATTTTGTCCGGCTGCTGATTATAGAGTTCGTTGTGACATCACGATGCATAACATCGTTTGAGATTTGGCGAAGTATTAAGTTATTCTTAAGCTGGATTCAGGGTGTACATACCATATAATAGACCTACATAAGTCATTATCAATGCACACTTATTCGTATATCATTTTATAGTTTACATAAGCTACATAATTAAAATTTAACTTAGCAAAAGAAATAGTTACACATGTATTTGATTTCGCTACGGTATGCTGCTGTGCGCTTATGTTCTGGACGCCGTGGTGGATAAACTGCGCAATGATCGGAAATTTGAAATTTATTTATGTTTCTTTCAATAGAATTGTATGTGTTATATTGTTATTTCGCGATGTGTCTTGAAGATATTAAACATAATTTTTGTTTCATATTTTATGTAATTCGTAACCAATGCTTTAGTGTTGTAATGCTAAATTTTCTATCATTGAAATAAAGTAACTGGTAGGTGTTTTTTTTAAATTTTGTATTATTAATTGCGTTTTAGTACTACATTCTATATTTGAAGATGAAGAGCAAGGTTGCAATAGAATGATAGGAGAAAAATTTATAATTTGGGCGAAAATATGTTTACCTAGATGTGTCTAGTTAGCAAATCAATTAGTGAAAGGTAGAATAATTTAATTCATTTTTGTGAAGCAAGCATTTACTCTAATAATATGAAGTTAACATGCTAATCTTCGCGATTGAAAGCATTTGTGAAACAATTACTGAAAAAAAATCTAAAGAATTCATAATGTAATAGCGGAATAATAATTTATGTTGAATGGGTGAATGATTACATAGAAAAATGATTTTCTTGAACAATTTTATTGTTTAAAATAAAACAATGTGAGGCGGCTGTACTCACTTTTTAATTTAGTTTCGTATATTGTTATTATTTTCGAAATACTTTACTTGTAACAGGAAATTGATACCTAATAATGTACCTTATTTTATTATCGATAACAAAGTTACATTTATATTAATATTTTGGTATAATATATATTTTAGTATTTAAATAAGCAAACTGCTGTGCCCGATAAAATATTATATTTTCAGTTCCGAAGTTCATTGTTAATATTATTAGTAAGAAGTAATATGTCCGTTTTATGAACTCGTACATTTTTGTTAAGATCACGACGCGTTTCGAACTTTTGTTTATTATCAAGTGATAAGGTGTGGTTTATAGGTATGTACAATGCACACCCTTAAAATCATAATAAATACCTATATAATATTTTATGTTTGGCTAATCTATATGTAGATATATAGTATAAACCCAGTATAATTTTTGAAGTTATCGTGATAACATCTCTTCTAGAACTTCACTTTCATTTTTACCTCTCGTCAGAGAAAATAAATCTGTCCTTTTTAGAATAACATATAGACACGCAAGAGATAACCTAAGGTTATCGAGGCCCGGCACAGGGCAACACACACACAGTACACAAATATACAGGTGTAATTTGTAATCACCGCGTCCCGGCACAGGGTAATCACACAAACGCATACATATTGTTCTACTTCAAGCATCGTTCTGCTTACGGGATGGGGGAGAGTTCAGTTAGCTGAACTGTCAACGCTCTGGCTGCCACATGTGTGACCCCCATTGAACACATGGATACCAACGATGGCTTCCAACATCAGCGCACCACGACGAAGCGGCTACGCAACAGTACATTGACACTCATTTAACTCTATGAAATCTAACGAAGATCCACGATCAACAAGCCGTGCAAGCTTAGTATCTCAGCCACAGTATGCGTGAACGTCATCGCTAATCTGCCTAAAGACTACCGCACACTAAGAAGCTTAGCACCCTACATTCGTTAAGCAAGCAACGTGGAAATACCTAAAGTACTTTCCACTAGGTCAGGCTTCGTCCTGATCAAAAGCCCGGATCCGCAAATCGCACAACAAGACAAGATAACAGTGAACCAGGAAATCCGTAGCCCCAATTACAATACGACACCACAACAACGCACACCTTCATTCTCCTGCGTCATCACCAACGTAAACCATGACATCACAATGGATGAAATCCAAAAACAACTCGCTGAGAACGGCCACACCATTAAGAATCAAGAGCTACAAACAGTGAAACAATACTAGTACGTATAATAACCACAAGCGAGCACTCACTGGATCACCTCCTCTCAAACGGCTTCTCTATTTTCTAAAAACACCGCTATGCAACAAATCTGAAGAGTCCCACGCCTCCGAAGCCTACAAGAAACAACCGTGCTATTCAAGATGTTCTAAGGAACATTTCACACAACACTTCGATTCGAAGACTAACAATGTGAAATATGTGAACTGTCAACAGGACCATCCAGCTTTCAGCATAAAGTACCCAGCACGTCCTCAGCAGCCAACAAATGCCGCCTTAACCGCCCCACTCAAGTGCATGGATCCTCCAGCTGAAGATGACACACCAGTAGCCAGTACGCATAACGTATTCCATTTCGTCACCACCGCAATCTTCTACACCGTCCTGGACCAACGCTCCAGAATGCAATCCATAATGACTAACCTAGCCAGGCAGTTATTTAATACCAACCTAATCATCTCATACTCGGGCTCTGGCTTACACGTGAGATACCGTCCAATGTACCACGTTTCTGGTTCATTCGTTGCAGCTGATGAATAAGTCCTTCAACATTGGTACAGTCAACGTCTCCTGCTGCCGCACCAAACCGCCTTTAGTCGTAAATCTTTCAGATCAGACAACATAAGTGTGCTGGCAATCACACACACTGTAACACCATAAATGTAGCAGGTTACCATACACACGCTAGACCAATGGATTCAGATGGGCACGGGGGCACCGCCATCGTAGTTCACCGCTCAACACACATACATTCCCAGCTGAGTTCGACCCATTGAACGTCATAAGGTGTGTTCGATTATTCAGTTCTTTGCACACATTTTCAATATCTTGCACATTGTCGTTCGGTTATTCCAATTTGTGCATGCTGTGCACTACGCGGAGCGTTCGTTATTTACTGTGCAGTGACAACTGTAGTGACACAATTCGCCCAAGCACGAGATGTGAGGCTGGCTGTATTTACTTATTTTACCGCGAAAACATTAAAAATGACTCCTAAATTTCGCTGATAATTCAGATCTGCGCCACTAATGAGATTATTTTAAGAAGACCAACATTCAGATAAATTATGGATACAGAATTAACATTATATCGAAAAAATTAATGATAAGCGTTGCTAAACAAAAAATAATAATTTAGCGAAAAAGAGTGATTTTTTGTAATATGCAAGACTGCAATGTTTTTGTTGTATTCTAATTAAGTATTAATTTATAATATAGACATAAGAATACATAAAAATATTTTTTTTATTATTTTCTTATCTTTATAAAATAAAATAATTCTAATTCCATAAACGTTCATTTGCAGTGTTTAATTTATACAAATAATGATCTATGCTCTAATTTGATTATTATAACAGTCTACTATTTAAAAGGTTGACATTTGGATTGTCCCATTTCGTTAAAAACCGTTCGTTTATTATACTCAGGTATGCACTGCACAGACACAGCTCGCGCACACAAAACATAACCGAACGTACCTATAGCAGCCACAATACACACGTGCATACGTCCAGTTCACTTAATAAAAACCTACGTTCGGCCTAGAGACGCGTACCCTACGAATCTACTACACTACGCCCGCCAACTGAAAGCAACTATAGTACTTGGTGACCTGAACGCCAGACATGTCGATTTCGGTGACCACACCAGTAATAACCGCGGCAAGGACATGATCAACGCGCTAGACACATTTCCGATACTTAGAATCTACCAAACCTGTATCATTCACGTCGTTTACCAATCAAACTTCGATCACATCCTGGTAACAGAAGATATAGCCAGACATCTGGAAGACGGGCGCATTCATAGGGACAAGTGTCACAAGTGATTATCTACCAGTCATCGTACGCTCACGCCTAGTCGTAAACCCCCCTCCCCCCAAAGGGCGACACAAATCTCAGTACAAAATATCAAACAAGCAAACTGGGAATTCTCCCATTTGCATATCAATAACAATATAATACTACCAAATACACCATTAAACTCTCTGGAAGCGATTGACGCAGCCGTGGATTTAATCACCAGCGCCATCAGCTCCGCCTCCAACGCATCCATTCCGACAATGAACATAAGAACCGATAGGAGACCACATCCAGCAGAAATAACGAAACTAATCCGGGACTATACAGTCTATACATACACTACGTCCGCACCGTAGATGCCAACTGCAAGCACCATTGGAACCACCTAAATGCACTAATCAAACGCCTCTCTCTAATGCACAGAGAAGACTCGTGGATTAAGACGTGCTCCGATCTAAATCCAGCCAAAGCTGTATTATTTTGGTATAAATTTAAATGTTTAACATCATAGCCTTTAAGA
This sequence comes from Carabus problematicus, assembly GCA_963422195.1. Taxonomy (NCBI): domain Eukaryota; kingdom Metazoa; phylum Arthropoda; class Insecta; order Coleoptera; family Carabidae; genus Carabus; species Carabus problematicus. The sequence goes on along the minus strand of OY728585.1, from coordinate 10,171,716 downwards.
AGAGAAGATCTGTACCCGCAATCACACTCCTCATCCTAATTCTAAACGCTTACAACTCTATTGGACACCATCCCGCGAAATGGAAACCATCCATTATCATCATCATTCCCAAACTAAATAAACCTCTCACAGACCCGTCATCCTACCGCCCTATCTCCATGCTAAATATTCTTGAAAAAATATACGAGGTAATAATTTCTATAAAACTAACCGATTTTCTCGAAGCCAACAACATCATTCCACCGCATCAGTACGGATTTCGATAACTGCGCAGTACACAGAGCGTCATAATACGTTTTACCACCAGCGTAAGCTAGACGTTTAATTACGGTCACTATGCCTTCGCAACATTTCTGGACCTCGAACTGGTATTTGATCGGATCTGGCACGCTGGCATCATCACCAAGTTTGCCCTTGGCCGCCCCACCATTCCTTCTACCTGCAGTCTCCAACTTCCTCGAAGAAAAAACAACAAGAGTCAAAGTCAGCAAAGCCCTGTCTAACTCATTCAACATCCATTCTGGTGTACCGCGAGGATCCACCCTCTCTCCACTTCTGTTCATTATCTTCTGCTCCGATCTCCCTGAACCAGATAACCCTAACGTGCTCCAACAACAGTACATTGACGACACGGTATGCTGGGCATCCGGGCCGACCTTGTAACAAGCCTGGAATCGCGAATGTGCGATTCAGACCCAATCCCAATAAAACACAACTGATACAATTCCGGCACCGCCACAAACATTCCACTCAAACGTATCCAGTCACGCTATGGAACACGGCAGTCCAATCAATTCGAGAAGCGACCTAACTTGGTATAAACTTCACAAACTCCTTATATTGGAAGCCAGATATTCAACAGTGTATCAGTGTAATGCGCCAACGATCCACGCTCATCACCAGACTACGCATCCGGCGTCGAAGTTGCAGCAAACCAGTCCAGCTCCTGACCTACACCATGTTCGTCAGACCACTAGCAGACTACAGAGCCATCTACTACATAAGTGCTCTCCCTCATCGCATCACACCGGTGTTCCAAATGGAACGGCGCTTCCTGAGAAAATTCAAAGGGAACAACTAGAAACATCCATCACGAGCAGGGTTGGAATGTTTAAAACAATTATGTTTAAAACAAATGTATAAAACATGTTTTAAACATAGACCATTGTTTAAAACACTAGTTTTAAACATATTTTAAACATTTGTTTTAAAATATAGTTTGTTTTTTTCATGTTTAAAACAGATTTTTAGGTATTAATTAAACTACAAATTTTCACTTTAAATTAGGAAAAAAATTATTCTAAATTTTTATGAAAGAATATACAAAAATAAATATACATTAACAAACGAAGTTGATAGATGGCAGGGCGTGCACCAATGTTTTTGTGTTTAAAACATGTTTTAAACATGTTTTAAATATGTTTTAAACATGTTTTATTGAAATTTGTTTAAAACATGTTTAAAACATTAAAAATATGATTGAAATTAAAAAAACATGTTTTTTTGTGTTTTTTTTTTTTAAAACATGTTTTTTACCAACCCTGATCACGAGAGGTCCACCAAATCGCCGGAATTCCTCCTATCTCTAAAACCATATCAAATTGTTATATCACCATACTTACTATTAATACCATATCACAATTGTCATTATGTCACCATATTTATTGCTATTACCATACTACAATTCTCATTTTTTATGTATCCGGCAAACAACTGCAGACTCATGTGCATCAGAGAGTAAAGAGCTATAAGGGCACCCATATATAATAGAGAATATATTATGTAAAAAAAAACATGTACAAACAAAAACTAATAAAACATTTTTGAATTGAAATTGAAAACCCAGTGTAGACTGGGTGTCCCATGAAATTTGCGACATAGGGAATAGAAATTTAAATTTAGAGAAATAGTAATTACTACTTACCAATACATTTTAGAACAAATAGTGTAAATATAAAAGTTGTTCAGAATTAAAAACTGCTTTGTTCTATGCAATTCTTAAGAAAAAATCATAAGTCTCATTGATAATATGAAATATATAGACATGTACCACTTAAAATATTTATGCAATGTTTACTAAGCTGCGCATAAAATAGTAGTAGGTTAAATTGTTAGCATTGAATAATTTTAATACTGATTAGTTTTTATTTGCTTACTGGAACTTATTTGATATTTTTAGATTAAGAATTATCGCAATTTTATCTTTATCAACAATAACCTGATTTCAAAAGACTTATCAACAACGAATAAGGAAAGTGTTGTAATTAATATTGTAATATTGAGCTATGTGAATAACGGGCAATATTTCTAGCTATTCATAAAAATTTTAATTCTTACTAAATATATGAACCTTCTTCCCGATAACAGTGTAACACTGTCTACAGTTGCATGCAAATAAGCATGATGGTCCGTGTTCCTTTTAATTACTAAATTAATTGTTTGATATTGATGTACTATTTTGATTATACTAAAATTATGCATCATGTTCAGAATGCACATTTATTTTAATTAAAATAAATAATAATTCATTTTCAATCGCTTCTTATTGTAGTTTAATTTTTCTTATTTTGAACTGGGAAAATAAGTTCCAAACTATCGATCGTATACGTAATTTATGGCTAAAATGTTGCATTTACAAAAGTGATATTACATTTAATGTACAGTTGTCTGTTCACACTCGTGGTGAGCAGACGTGATTTCTTTGCGCTGCGTACGTTTCAAATCGGACCGATTAAAGGCAATTAAGCGGATTAAAAATCTGTCTTGTTTTGTTTTGATCAAGTTTTAATTGATTTAGAGTGGGCTTAGAAAAATATTCTAAAAAAGAGTCGTGTGTTTACATTCGCGTTATTCACGCCGCAGTTTAAGTTTCCTTCTTAGTTCTCGTCACTGGTGATGGCTAGTGGCGAATACGGAGAAGTTAGTGACCCTGGTCCACCACAAAACCCAGCGAAAAAACAAAAAATTACTCAGGAGACGGATGGTCCAGTGTCCCGGTTCCTGATGATTAAAAATAATAATAGAAGCAATTTTGAAAAAGTGAGTCCTTTTTTATTAAACAAAGCGTTATATGGATTAATCGGTGAAGCGGCAAATGTTAAAAAATACGAGTTGGTATCCTGGTTGAATGCAGCAGTGCTAAACAAGCCCGTAGACTTCTTGAAGTGAAAAAACTGTGTGAATTTTCGGTGACTGTAACAGCGCACAGTTCACTTAATGTTTCGAAGAAAATTTCGTTGAAGTTAAAAGAATGACAAGTCGTCGTGATGGTGTGTTCAAAGACACCGCATCGCTCATACTTACTTTCAATCGTGTAAATCTTCCAGACAAAATACGTGCAGCAATGTACAGTCTTCCCGTTCGCGCGTATATCCCTAGTCCAATGCGGTGCTTTAAATGCCAGCTCTTTGGTCATACTGTTTCTCGTTGTAGTAAGGAACAAATTTGTGCATGCGGTCACGCTGTGCCTGAAGGCGTACCTTGCTCAGAACCATTTAAGTGCGTGAATTGCCAAGAAAGACACTTAGCTAATTCACGAAACTGCCCTGTGTATAAGGAAGAGCGCGCAATCGTTGAGTACAAGACACTAAACAAATGCAGTTGCATCGATGCAAGGAACCATCTAAAGCGTAGCATACCACGTGCACACACATCGTAGGCGTAAGCTGCATCGAAGCCATCAGCTCCTGTTTTAAGTGTAACCGATATTGCCACTCTACGTATACCACAGATCAAATAACTAATAGAAGATGTTTTCAACGCTAATTTTAGTTCTTTCATCAAAAACGCTACACCGACTCCTGTAAATACTTCTGCCTCCTTAATCAACGATTCACCTGCCATAAATACGCCAATTAACAAACCGACAATTAGCAACGTCACATGGTCAAGCATTCCTTCTGTTATCCTTCAGCAAACACTATCGAGACCAGCCATCCGCTCTGAAAGTTACATAAAAACCGCTGCATTCCCTCAACCAGGTAACTCCGTTACCAACATGGACGTTGAGTCCAGTGATGCTTCTGTGGACGGAGCGGCAAACCAAAAGACCGTCGAGGATGGGTTAAAGGCAGACCACGTAAACCTGGTCAGTCTGATCGATCCTCGTAATATTTTCTTCTTTTTTTCACATCTTTATATTCTCCTTATAATATTCACTACTTGTCTAACTCTCAAATTAAAGAAGTCAGCTATTTTAAATAGCATTATTTCATTTACTTTTTTTCTATCATCTTCTTTATCCAGTGGAACTGCAATGGAATAGCCAATCACTTAGCTGAACTTAAACTTCTGTTAGCTGACAATAATCCCTGCTGTGTATGCATTCAAGAAACGCATCTCAAGCCACTCGAGCCATTTCACCTCAACGGATTCAATGTCATTCGTTATGATGTTGCGCCCGGTGCCCGTGCATACTGGGGTGTTGCAATATTGTTAGACTCTAAGACACCACATCTTCCTTGCGATCTTCAAACAAGGCCACAAGCGGTCGCCGTTAAGATCTTTGCACCTATGAAAATAACAATATGCAACGCCTACCTTCCGAATTTCATGTGGATTGTGGAACATGAATGACATCGAGGATTTAGTACAACAATTTGAACCACCGTTTCTTCTGGTTGGTGACTTCAATGCGCACAGTACTTTATGGGGTTCTTTACAAAAAGACGGCAGAGGACAAATTATTGAGAACCTTTTGGACAACAACAACTACATTGTTATCCTTAATATAGGACAGTCTACCTTTTTTAATTCAAGATCCAGAAGCTTTTCAGCTCTTGATCTTGCCTTTTGTTCGCCAGCTATTGCACCACAGCTTACATGGGAAGTTCTTGACGACCTCCATTTCAGCGACCATTTTCCTATTTTCATAAAATCTTCTATTTCTTCTATTCCGCATGTGTTGAGCAGAAGGTGGTGAATCGATTTAGCTGACTGGGACAACTTTACAACCAATATAGTACCTCCGATTCCATCAAATGTCATCAACATCTCACTGTCTGATATCAGCTACAGACCCCATTCCCAGAGCATCTTCTTGCCTCCGAAAGCGTACTGTATATTGGTGGAATATCAACATCGCCACTGCTATCCAAAATAAAAAGCGATTTTTAAGGATATTTCGACGAAATCCATCCGTTGAAAATCTAATCCTTTTTAGAAAAGCACGTGCATAAGCTCGGCGTACTATTATTATCCAGGCCAAGCGGAATTCTTGCCGAGAGTACGTATCTTCAATAAGGCTCTATGATCCGCCTAGTCTTCTGTGGAAGAAAATAAGGTACATAAACGGTCACCGGAAATACAACACAATTTCCTTGCTCCAGGTCGATAATGCAGAATGTATAGACCAGGTCAATATTGTTGAACATCTAACTGTTCACTTCGAGTCTGTGTCAAATTCTGATAATTATTGTCTTCAATTCTTGCGCACCAAAGCCAAGGTTGAGGTACCTCTCGATTTCGAAACGCTGGACGAGCACCAGTATCAGCGGCCATTTACCATGGAGGAGTCTAAGTTACAGAATAGGTACCCACATGCCATGTTACGACAACTCTCTATGGTAATGAACGAACGAATACTGTGTTACCTCAGTCGAATTTGGCATTCCTGCAAATATCCAGATATTTGGCGCGAAGCAATAGTTATCCCTGTACTGAAGCCATGAAGAACCCCTCTCAGCCCACCAGCTATTGACCCATTTCTTTGACATGTCAACTGGCAAAGGTCTATGAGCGTATGATCAGTCTGCGTTTGGTTTGGTTCCTTGAATCAAATCAGCTCATTGATCCACGGCAATGTGGTTCGCGCAAGATGCACTCAACAATTGCATGTGTATTTCAGCAACGCCATACAGAACAACATTGTGGAGCGCAAGTATCTCGTTGCTGTATTTTTTGATCTCGAGAAAGCGTTCGATATGACTTGCAGATATGGCATTTTAAGAAAACTCCATAACTTTGGATTACGGGGTAATTTACCACGATTCATTGAGAACTTTTTGTTTTTTTTTAACTTTTTTTAATTATCAATATTAATTTTGTCTCCTGAAAGTAGTCCCCATTAGATATAATACATTTGTGACAGCGCTTCTTGTAATGTTAGAAGCACTTCTGGAACGCAATTTTTGGTACAGCGTTAACCTCTTTCAGCGATTCTGTCCTTATTTCCTCAATATTGGCAAAATGTCGCCCTTTAAAGGTTTTTTCAACTTTATATCCGTACACCCATGTTTCGCCACCAGTTATGATCTGTTTGAAGAATTGGGCATTGAACGTGTAGAAGTTTACTTTTTCAGAATAATAAAGCTGACTCGATCATATTTAAAAATATTATAAATTACCTATCTGATATTTTTATATCATTTCACTCTTTAAACCCCTTTTTTCCCTTATAATTCTTTATTTATTCTCATTTTTGTACATACATCACCTTATGACTAACTTACGCTAGTGTTAGTAATGTTTTGAATAATTAATGTTAGTAGATGTTCCTAAACTATTCTTACCTTCTAATTCTTATGTAATATATTGCAATTTTAAATAGTTAATTTGTTTAAATGCTTTTGTTTGTAGCGTGTTCTGTGTGTTCTTAAAGTATAGGAAAATGTTAGTATAAAAACCTATTTTAAATATTTAATACTTAATCTATTCTTATGCTAGTATGATATTCACAATGATGATGATGATGATGATGATGATATGGGATGATATTTACAATGATACTTTTATAGTTATTGTTGGGATAGAATGGGTTTGTGTCGGATGCGTGTGTAGCTTTCGGTAAAGAGTGGGAGCGTTTTATAAGGGAGCTTGTGTTTCAGTGTGAAAGGTGTGTTGTGTGCGTGGGTTGTGTTGTGTTTGTGACACTACAGTCCCATTAATTTAATATTTTATTATTAAATGCTAATATCGTATTAAGGTTAGGAGAGAATATAATAACATATTTATTAGTTCTTTATAAATATTTAATATATTTCAAATATAAAATAGTATTTTCATTCACTGTGTGAAAATCCATTATTAATAAATTATATATGTATATATACAAATAACTTACTTTGTTTTATTTCACGTTCATTATTTTATATAGCAAAGCTACATGTTTCGTCAACATGTGACATCTTCAGGCGAAGATGTAACAAATTTGCTTTTTTAGTGTATAATCCAGTCTGCACGAGGAACGTCTACGATGCTGAAGCATTTCACGAGTTCGATATCTCACTAGTTCACTTTCTCACCAGTTCACTTTCATATTTGTTCACATTATCACTAGTTCGAAAGTCACCCCATCTACTGCTGTCGCAACAAATTCTTGTCTAGTGAGTTCTCATTCTCAGGAGTTCGAAAGCACCCCGAACCACTTTTCAATGATTTTCACTTGTTCACTTTCTCATTTGTTCACCTACGCAGTGCAATTATACAAGAATGTTAATTTGGTTGCCTAACGGTAGACGAATTTTTTGTATTGTTAAATTATATACAGGCTGTCTATTTTAAACGGGCCACTAGAGGCATCTCAGAAACTATAAGAGATACAAATTCGGTTAAATTAGACAAAAGTTGTACATCTATGGGCCGATGTTGATGACGAATTAATAGTTTAAAAATTATCGGAAAGCTTGTTCTCTGTATTAAAATATTTATTTAAAGCATTTTACAATATTCTGAGTGCCTTCAAAGTTATAAAGGAACATTGAAATTCAAAAAATCACACTTTTGTCATTATCTAGTGAGCCATGCAATATTTTCAAAATATGAAATCGCCATAAACGGCGGCCCATAAATGTGCAACTTTCGTTTAATGTAACAGACGTTGTATCTCTTATAGTTTCCGAGATCTATGTAAGGCCCGTTTAAAATAGACACCCTATACAGTAAGTCCCAGCGACTACCAGACACAGGAAAATTAACATTAGGAAATTATACCGTGTGTTTCATGACGATCTACACATAGGAACGTTGTATACGCTCTTGATCGTGAAATATTAATTTGATCGTTTTAGTTTTTTACAATCTAGACAGTATAATTGTTAATTTTATACTTATTATTTTATTTCCTTTGATATGCTAGTATAATTTTATAACATATTCGATGTAATAGTACATTTTCAACGAATCTAAACGTCAAATTGACATTCCAATTACAAAAAAAAGAACAAAAACAATCAGATTAATATTTTGATTTAAAAATCAAATGAGCGCGCAACGTTCCTATGTGTAAATCGTCATGAGATACACGGTATAAGGATCCAATATTGCCTTGAGCAATGTGTATTCTTGGCAAAAACAAAAGATTTAAAACAAACAGAAATTTGTCAAATAATTTTCATATTACATAATTATTGAAAGGAAATTTATTTAAAATAGTTAATATACATTTTCGAATATTTAATAATGAATGTGTATATAACAGAAGAAAAGATTCAAATGGTAACATGTAATTTAGCAAGTAACAATTTGCGAAGAATTTGCGATCTTTTTAGTGTTCATTTTAACGAATGGCCTATTCCCTGCAAATACACAATTGCACGAATTGTAAAACATTTCAGAGAAACTGAGTGTATCAATAGCCTTTGCAAAAGGAATAGAATGGAAAACCAGAATGTTAACAAGGAAGTAAATATTTTGGCAGCTTATTAAATACAAATAAATTAAATTCAAATATCATAGCACATCACTGGTTAATAGCACATACAGAGAACAATGTTACCAAAACAGTTATATATCAAGCTATGAGCCAATAATAATTTCTTAGTTAATCATCATACTTATATATAATAAACAATTATTTACAGACTTGACAGTTTACAACCAAACAATTTAGTCCACATTACTAATAACAAACATTAAATTAAACAATTTATGTAAATGAACATTATATAACTAAAGATAATACATATTATGTGGAGATGTTAGTTCCATCCCAGTATCCTGACAGCGCAATTACTGAGATAGTTAAGCCCTATCACCTTGTCAAGGTCTCTCCACAGCGATAGGGACCCACTTACCAACCCTCTACAGCACCTGGAAAACAAGATAAGAAAACATACAGATACATAACAAACAATCGATATCAATATGGGCGGAATAAGTGCGCACTTTGATCCAGATCAAGGGAATGTAAAACATTAGCCTAACACCAACAATAAATACATTTTAAAAGCATATAGTACCGGTACTAACAAAGAAATAGATACATATGTGATTGGTAAACACCTGAAAGAAACATGATGATCAGCAACAATCTGAAACAAGAAGGACATCAACAGTAATAACTTAAAACTAGGAATGTATACAGACATACATGCCTGCAGCTCATCGACGTATGTGCAAGTCTGAATATATCACAAATTATTATTTATCTAGATTCACTTTTAAAATCCTAGGTGCCTAGGTCGCAAATAAAACAACAAATTTAAAATAAGTGTGAATACATTTTCTTCTCTTGACAAAAGCAAAGCAAACTAAGCCGACTATAATTGCATTGATCTTCTTTTGTTAAATTTTTAATTAAAAAATATTTTTTTCTCCAATGGTCTTACATAATTTTTCAAAATAAAAAATATGGAAAAATATTGTTCCATTTCCTGCATATGCATGAAAATTTTGAATACAATTGAATAAAAAAGAACGCAGAAAAAAAATAAAAACTGAAAAAAAAATTGGAAAATATTTTTTTTCTCAAGTACGAAGGAAAATTTTGAAAAATAAAATATACCTTGCACAACTAGACCATAACACGTATCTGCAGAAAAAATTTCATAAAAATCCGTTGGGTAGTTTAGGAGATCTGGGTGGAACAAAAAATCTCGTACGAGCGAACGAGCGAGCGAGCGGACGAGCGACATACATACAGACATATGTTGTCATAGCCATTTCGTGATCCAGGGGGTCTGTCCGGGATTTCTGTGCAAAAATTTTTGAAATCGGAAGATGTTACAGACATCGTACCGAACACTATAGCTCTTCGACAGGAGGTCGGTGAGCTAAAAATGCACTAGTTATATCCTAAAACTAGGAATGTATACAGACATACATGCCTGCAGCTCATCGACGTATGTGCAAGTCTGAATATATCACAAATTATTATTTATTTAGATTCACTTTTAAAATCCTAGGTGCCTAGGTCGCAAGTAAAACAACAAATTTAAAACAAGTGTGAATACATTTTCTTCTCTTGACAAAAGCAAAGCAAACTAAGCCGACTATAAATGCATTGATCTTCTTTTGTTCAATTTTTAATTAAAAAATATTATTTTCTCCAATGGTCTTACATAATTTTTCAAAATAAAAAATATGGAAAAATATTGTTCCATTTCCTGCATATGCAGGAAAATTTTTAATACAATTGAACTAAAAATAACGCAGAAAAAAAATAAAAACTGAAAAAATATTGGAAAATATTTTTTTTCTCAAGTACGAAGGAAAATTTTGAAAAATAAAATGTACCTTGCACAACTAGACCATAACACGTATCTGCAGAAAAAAATTCATAAAAATCCGTTGGGTAGTTTAGGAGATCTGGGTGGAACAAAAAATCTCGTACGAGAGAGCGAGCGAGCGAGCGAGCGGACGAGCGACATACATACGGACATATGTTGTAATAGTCATTTCGTGGTCCAGGGGGTCTATCCGGGATTTCTGTGCAAAAATTTTTGAAATCGGAAGATGCTACAGACATCGTACCGAACACTATAGCTCTTCGACAGGAGGTCGATGAGCTAAAAATATTCATATAATTTAAAATTTTAAAGAACAATATCAATATTAGTTAACTAATAACTGAATAATTATGATGAGCATACACACACATATACAGTGTTTCCCAGCGACTACCATACATAGGAAAATTAACATTGGGAAATTATGTAAGGATCAAGTATTGCTGTGTCTGTATCTAAACATGTGATTGTCACAAATTAAACAGTAGGTAGTTGAATTAATCAAATTTAAAACTGCCAGATTGCTGTTATTTTTTAAATTTGCTGAAGCAATACAACTATTACCATTGAATTATCAATATTCTTGCAAATAAATAATTTTTAGGGATAAATAATATGGTTATGTTTATTATTTTATAATAAAGTTTGTGTAGAAACAAATTTGGATGATTTTCAGTAATACATACCAACAACAGAAAGCTTAAGAGATTGCATTTTGTAATGGAAAAACGAAGAAAAACACAACAGATAACCACTAAATTCAATATCACTAGCAGGTACTAATCAATGAAATGTTCAAACGTATTCCCATTGAATAGCAGACAGTGGCTTAATCTGTCACAAAATTGTGTCCCCCCATTTAATGTAAATGTGTGCTCGTCAGTGAAACAAATATTTTCTAAAGCATGACATTTCTTAAACATTAATTCACCAAAAGTGATTAGTTTTTCACTATCTGCTGCTAATAGCAGCATGTAATCTTTTTAAGCAAAATATTTGTGTTTTTAGCTCATCGACCTCCTGTCGAAGAGCTATAGTGTTCGGTACGATGTCTGTAGCATCTTCCGATTTCAAAAATTTTTGCACAGAAATCCCGGACAGACCCCCTGGACCACGAAATGACTATTACAACATATGTCCGTATGTATGTCGCTCGTCCGCTCGCTCGCTCGTACGAGATTTTTTGTTCCACTCAGATCTCCTAAACTACACAACGGATTTTTATGAAATTTTTTCTGCAGATACTTGTTATGGTCTAGTTGTGCAAGGTACATTTTATTTTTCAAAATTTTCCTTCGCACTTGAGAAAAAAAATATTTTGCAACTTTTTTTCAGTTTTTATTTTTTTTCTCCTTTATTTTTCACTCAATTGTATTCAAAATTTTCTTGCATATGCAGGAAATGGAACAATATTTTTCCATATTTTTTATTTTGAAAAATTATGTAAGACCATTGGAGAAAAAAATATTTTTTAATTAAAAATTGAACAAAAGAAGATCAATGCATTTATAGTCGGCTTAGTTTGCTTTGCTTTTGTCAAGAGAAGAAAATGTATTCACACTTGTTTTAAATTTGTTGTTTTATTTGCGACCTAGGCACCTACGATTTTAAAAGTGAATTTAGATAAATAATAATTTGTGATATATTCAGACTTGCACATACGTCGATGAGCTGCAGGCATGGGTGACTAACCCATTCTTTGAATACTAGTTTATGAGTGCGGTGATTTACCGAGATTATTTATAATTTCCCTCACACTTAGACAGCTGCAAAAATATCTACTTCGTTGCTAACATTCTGGGTTCCGTTTCTATTACTTTTGCGAAGGCAATTGACGCACCCAATTTCCTATTTTAAATAAAATTCCTTTAAATAATTATGTAGGTAATGTAAAATTATTTGACAGAAGTAAATTTCTTTGTTTTAAGTCTTTTGTTTTTGTAACTCAGAAAGAATATGCATATAGCTCAAGGCAATAGTTGATACTTATATATTTTCCCAATGTTAATTTCCCTATGTATGGTAGTCGCTGGGACACACTGTATATATATATATATATATATATATATATATATATATATATATATATATATATATATGTGTATATAGTATATATACCGTGTGTCTCATGGCGATCTGCACATAGGAACGTTGCATACGCTCTTGATCGTGAAATATTAATTTAATCGTTTTGGTTTTTTACAATCTAGACAGTATAATTGTTAATTTTATACTTACTATTTTATTTCCTTTGATATTCTAGTATAATATTGTAACATAATCGATGTAATAGTACATTTTCAACGAATATAAACGTCAAATTGACATTTCAATTATAAAAAAAAGAACAAAAACAATCAGATTAATATTTTGATTTAAAAATCAAATGAGCGCGCCACGTTGCTATATGCAGATCGTCATGAGACACCCGGTATATATATATATATATATATATATATATATATATATATATATATATATATACATATATATATATATATATATATATATATATATATATATATATATATATATACGTCCTGAAGCAAGTATCAGTGATAAGGGCAGTAGTCCAAAAATCTTCGGACCGGCCCACCTACAAGACACAACTGCCAGTTTGATTAGGCTGGTCTAACCGATGTGCCTGAGACAAGCAACGCCCTTCAAGAAGGGCTCCGTCGACATGGAGCTGCCGAACACCATGTCAACAAGACTCCAAACAATACATGAATACCGGAAATAAAAATTAATTAAATAAATAACAAATAAATAAAAAAACAATTCTTTAAAAATTTTACTAACATGATACAATATAAAAGAAACATATAACTAGTAAAACAAATATCTGTCACATGGCAGCCATCTTGTTGTAACGTATCCTCGATTGTAGTTGGTAAGTGAACAAATGAGAATCATTGAAAAGTGGTGGGGGATCCTTCGAACTCCTGAGAATGAGAACTCACTAGACAAGAATTTGTTGCGACAGTAGTAGATGGGATGACTTTCGAATTAGTGATAATGTGAACAAATGAGAAAGTGAACTGGTGAGAAAGTGAAGTAGTGAGATTTCGAACTAGTGAGACGCACTCCACGATGCCTATCGAAACGACTACAACTACAGGTACGACTTGCACACCTACACGACTAACGACTACGACTACAACTTCCATAAGTCCAGGGGTTGTAACCACAACGACTGAATACGGGAACCCGGATGCGCTTCGTAACACGCAAACAGTAGCGGATAACCTCTACCCGAACCTGTACAGTCCAACAGACAGATCTGGCCTGATAAGATTCCCATACCCACTATCCGTTCCACAACTACCGAATCTTTCGTTTTCGTACCATCTACTTCCATATCACGACCTTACCAAAATGCACACGATGTCAAATATGAACCATGAAGCAACAAGTCCACACACACCGCCATCCTACATCGTTTTCACCGATCCGAGTTCGATGTTCGCGCTAAAAATAATCGAGACATATTCCGGTGGTCTTGAATTAGAAGCATTTTTAGACAACGTGGCCGCGGTAGCGGAATGTGACCGGTGGACGTACATTCAATTCGAGAACAAATAAAGTTGAAATTAAGAGGTGAAGCTCAGACTTGCTTTTATGTTTTGCCCGCGGATAGACGTCCAATGACTGTGATCGGGATCTGTGATCGGCAAATGTTGGTATTTGGTCAGAAAACAAACGAAACAACGGCAGAGTACAAATTTTATCAAATATACTGACATAAATACGAATTAAGGAAATTCGCGTTAAGATTAGAAATCACGCCAGCAAAAATATTCCCAGCTGTAGAGTTTAACGAGATGCTGTCGCTTCGCAATCGTATAAAACGAGAAACGGTTATAATCCAGCAATTTTTCGACGAATTAGATACGCGTCTAGCTAACGAAATCTGTAGAATTTGGAAATTTGAAACAATCGAAGAAGCTTTGCCGTATGCGGAACATTGTGAAGACGTGTTCGCGCGTTTGTATAAAGAAACGAAAGCTGACGCGCATAAATCGAGTGTCCGCACGTTGACCAGCAAGGTAGTTCAAGAACCGCGGGAAAATATTGCGAACGCACCGAAATATAAGCGCGAGCAAGTACGTAGCAAACTCGTATTCATAGAGATCGCCTTTAAGAATTACATTAGGGAGCTGGTATGCAATTTCATTGTAAAATGCTACCATCTGCGTGAGAAGATTTTGAGACACCGTATCGCTTTGGCTCTGGACTCGCCGAACATCATTAGTAACCTCGTGAAGGAAGCGGCCGGACACACAGGGGCGAAGTGCTGCACATCGTACGTCGCTCCAAAGTAGTGGAGTTTCGGTAAACCGAGTTTTGTTATCAGGAGCTACCTATTTGGTATCGGAACCAATCTAAATTCATGATGCCGGTAACACACATCATACAAGAGTACGGGACACAGGTCGATGGCGATAGGAGACTGCCTGTACTATTCCGCCTGGAAGGCCAGTGGGTAGAAATGAGTCCCGCCATTTGCAAGGCCTATCCCGAACCGATGATCTTGGATGCCAACAATGAAAAGGACGGTCTGTACACTAGAGACGAGATGGGCGCATTGCAGCACACTCTGATCTTTCCGAACGCACGCAGAGCCATAGAGTGATGGGAGCAGAAGCGGGCTCGCAGGAGTATCACCCACCAAATGTATTCAGTAGTAGTGAGTTCGCAAAGATGGCTGTAAACATGGCTGAGCAGGTATGGGGTTTCCTGTCTCGGTAAGGAAACCTGTTCTCAGACATTATGCTGCTATACACCACCTTCGTAGTCATCGGATACATAGCCCGCATAGTACTGAACTTCTTCAGTTTGAGGAAGACAGCCAAGGTTGAACCGCAAAAGAAGTTCGTGCTATGGGCTAGCCTGTGTCATACGTTAACGAAGCGATATCTGATCAACCTGATGCAGCCACAGCACCGAGAACCCCACGTAGAATAGGCTCTAGTCCCCACTCTCTACTTCCGATCCAAATGAGTACAAACCAAACAGCCGATGTCCACTTAGTAGAGATGAACCACCAACCAGATCCTGCACCTCGCCGCGAGCCCACGCCAGCCGACGTAAATATACTCCATCAGCCCATGCATTAAACAAATAACTATGTAATTAGAATAAGGAACCATAGCATTAACGATGTCCCGAAGAGCCTTGCTTAATTATATATAGAAAAGCCCTTGTCTGTCAGTCACGCATGAAGTTAGCTGCAATTGCGTAACCTAGGCAACATTACTGACAGCGCATGATATGACAGCCCCCCTTAACAATGTAAAAATAAACAATAGGGTGCGCAAAAGTAGTGTTTGCGAATGTATGTTTAAAATATCTAAAATATGTTATTTGTACTCCTACGAAGTCTATTAAAGCTTAAAGGGATATTATTATTAAACCCCCGACAATAGTAAATATTTTTTTTAATTAAGGAATGAATATCGTCATAGACGAAGATAAACAGAAACAGTTCAAAGTTATCCGAAAGAGAAAAATCAATGTCCCTCGCCGGGAACCGAACCCGGGTCTTGTCACTTGCCGGGCGACTGCTCTACGGGGTATTATTGCATTTCGATAAAAGTATTTAATACACATTTTAAAGAGATCAAGTACCTATCTGACCCTTTAAAATAATTTAATTCGTACTAAATTCTAAATACGTACTAAATAACAAAAAAACGTCTTATAAGTACTTAACTATCATTGTGCTTAGTTTATTATGTAATAATTGTGTATATGTTTTCAGTATTAACTTTATGTTCTGCAACGTTTAACTATAAGTGAAAACTATTTTTAAAACTTATATTACAAAAAAAGGTATTGATGCGTAGTACTATATACATGTATGAATGTGACATGTTCTTATCCTGAATTTCAATTAAAAGAAGATAAATGTTTATAACTTTTGTACAATAATAGATATCAACTTGCAGTCTGTTCGTGCGTTGATAGTTTTCTTAATATTTTTCTTTAAAACCACACTTCTCTTTGTTTCGTTGATAGAGCGTAGTTCTTCAACGCATAACGCAAAAGATTAAGTTGTAATTATATTGAAATAATAACACGTTAATATTAAAGTAGAGTTGTGTAATTTAATGATGCTTGAAAACACTATGAGTGTTTTATAATTGAAAGAACGTTGAATGAATATGTATATTGCACAATGTTGAAAAAATTTTATTATCAATGTTTATATCAGCAGAGATATTGTTTGATATAAGCTGATGTGTAAGATTGGATAAAAACCAAGATGGACCATTCCACCACAGTCGACAGCATATCAACACTTCAGGTGATGATCCTCTTGATATGATATCTGCGGGATTATCATGTGTTCGTACGTGATACCAGTGGGAGAGATTTGTCAAGTCTTGAATCTCATCCACACGATTTGCTATAAATGTTTTCCATATTTTTGACGTTGATTTGATCCATGCTAACGTTATGGTAGAGTCCATCCAGTAATAAGTGCCACTAATTGGCATATCAATCGTTTTCATTACTCTATCCATTAGACGAGTAAGTAATAGTGCACCGCACAACTCGAGTTTAGGTAAAGATACGTTCTTTAAAAGTGCTATTCTAGATTTTGAGCACAACAAATTGGTTGAGTAGCGATTACACTAGTTTACACGAAAAATGAACCAAGAAAAAAAAGTATTTTTTAGACTAATTTGGGGTCAGGGAAAATGAAAATGACAGTCATTTATTTTTCCAAAGAACAGTTTTCGAGATATTTGCAAAAAAACGTGTTTTTAGCTCATTCTGCACATACTGGCATAAATCTTGATAACGGTTGATCCAATTAATATAATCTGTATATCGTTCGAAAGGTATATTTTTTCACTTTCCGACGGTATCTTATTTTTGGAAATCGGATTAAAATTCTTTGAGTTACAGGCGATGAAATTCGAAAAATGTGTATTTTTTGACATTTTTTTAAAATCACTCAATTTCAGTTGTTCTATTGACTTAGAAAAAAAATATTGCATATGAAAGATAATTTTATAGCGAAAAGCGAAGCCTAAGTTTGCTGCAATTGGACGAAAAATACAGAAGTTAAAACACATGAAGTGAAGTCAGACATTTTTAGTTTTTCAGGAACGTGTTCATACTTTTGGTCGAAAATATGTTTTTTCACTTAAGCTCCTCCGTTTATGTTGCATTTAATCGTTACGAAGTTGCATCCTGCAGTAGTCACTCATCATGCCTTCATACAGTTCCAAAATTCGGAGGAAAAGAGTCCAAATGACTGCCGAGGAATTGCATTTTCAATGACATGCGCGACCAGGAATCAATCAAATGGTTCGTTTATAATATAAAAAAAATGTAGAGATTTTACTTCATACACTTCATACTCACCAATGGCATGAACGTTTTTCATAATTTTTTTGACTTAATTGACGGTCGTACAGGTTTCTGTTTTTTCCCAGAAAATCATGAACTACGTCCTGAAAAGCATTCCAAGTTTTTGTCTCGGTATTGTTCAAGCATTTTGTGTACTCGGTGTCATTGAATAATTTCTTGATCTGCCGACCAACGAATATGCCCGCTGTAATTTTTTTCCGTTGACAATTTTGGTAAACGCTGTGACAAAATTTTTCTTTAGCCCAAGTTTTATATGCAACGGTGATACAAGAAACAGTCGTGTTTTGTATAGCCTCCGTGCAGACCAGTGAGTAAAGCGACGACCTCACAACATATCTTCCACTTGTATAGCTTGTAGTTGAGCACTTGAAGAAGTTCTTTCATCGTCTTATAAGATTCTGACATTTGTGGAATGACCAACCGGAATTGATGGTTTCTTGTTACCTTTATGAAGTAAAATAGCTTTTACACAATATTAACTGCTGTCGATAAAAAGTGCCACTCGTTCTTATCATGGTTTTCCTAAAATGCAGCAATCAACTCGTTCACATTGTGACAGTAGCGCGCATGTCATTGAAAATGCAATTTCTCGACAGTCATTTGGACACTTTTCCTCCGAATTTGGGAACTAAGAGCGATGAACAAGACGAGAAAGGCTTTTGGTATGAAGGCATGATGAGTGACTACTGCAGGATGCAACTTCGTGACGATTCAATGCAACATAAACGGAGGAGCTTAAGTGAAAACACATATTTTCGATCAAAAGTATGAACACGTTCCTGAAAAACTAAAAATGTCTGACTTCACTTCATGTGTTATAACTTCTGTATTTTTCGTCCAATTGCAGCAAACTTAGGCTTCGCTTTTTCGCTATAAAATTATCTTTCATATGCAATCTTAACAGTATGTGAAATAATTTTTTTTCTATCTCGAGAGCAACTGAAAGTGAGTGATTTAAAAAAATGTCGAAAAATAAACTTTTTTTCGATTTTCATGGCCTGTAACTTCAAAAATAAGATACCGTCGGAAAGTGAAAAAATATACCTTTCGAACGATATACAGTTTATATTAATTGGATCAACCGTTATCAAGATTTATGCCAGTATGTGAAGAATGAGCTAAAAAACAGGTTTTTTGCAAATATCTCGAAAACTATTCTTTGGAAAAATAAATGATTGGCATTTTCGTTTTCCCTGACCCCAAATTAGTCTAAAAAATACTTTTTATTTTAGGTACACGCCATGAACCAAAAATTTGTAAACTGTGTTATGTGAATCTTCAGCTCGAACATAGATGCATGCCCCATACGTTTGCTCACTCGCGTCCGAGAAACCATGAAGCTCAATACACGTCACGTCACCCAAACCAATAATCCAACTCGGAATGCGTAACCCATCTAAATGGCTCAGCTGATTTTCAAAGTTAAGCCAATGAGTGTGAATAGAAATGGGAACGGATTCACCCCAAGTTAGTTTTTGCTGCCATAAATATTTTTGCAATATTAGACAATATTCTTCTCTTCGTTATTTTTGTGGAATTGTCATAATTGATGTCCCCATGTGCATTCCATTGCAGACCGAGTGTTTTTATGTCTTCATCTTTATCTAGACTTACAGTAACATGATCAACGTCACTAGAGATGCTGTGTATAATTTCCGGACAGTTAGACACCCACTTACGTAAATCGAAGCCGCCTTTTGATAACATTTCACTCACTTCTGATTGTATTTTCTTAGCTTGTTCTATGCTATCTGCTCCGGTAAGTAAATCGTCTACATAGAAATCGCGCAATATTAATTTTGAGCCTGTCGTGTAGTTTGCCATCTCATCCATAGCAAGTTGGTGCAGCGACCGAACAGCCAGGAATGAAGCAGAAGCGGTACCATACATTACGGTACATGGTTCATATGTTTTTAATTCTTCAGCAGAATTGTCGCGCCAGAGAATACGTTGCAAACAATGTTGCGATTCATCTACTTGAATTTGCCGGTGCATTTTTGCGATATCAGCTGTCATGACGTATTTGTGGGTACAAAAACGCATTACTGTGGATAGTAAATCCTATTGTAGAGTTGGACCGATCATTTGTATGCTGTTTATAGAGACACCAGTAGTAGTTCGCGCTGATCCATCGAAAACAACTCTCAGTTTTGTTGTTAGGCTAGTTTGCTTTACAACAGCATTATGCGGAAGATAAAAGGAAGGCTGTTGCTTGACTTTATCAGTTTCTACTGGAACGAGTATCATGTGTCCAAGAGAGAGGTTATGTATGTAGTTATGTAATTTAACTCAGATTATTTGTTTTTAAAAAGTGTTATGTCGTTTTTTTAGACATCTTATTCTATTCTTACATAAAATTAAACAAATGATAATTATTACATTAATTATACAATACAATACAATTATACAATATTATATAACAGAATTTATAAATGTATGATCGTTATTTTGAACATTGATTCCTTCTATTAAAGGCATTTCTTTGATTACTATATCTTGTTTGTTACTTTTTTTAATTCGATGTTTTTTTTGCTTAGTTGTTTAATTTTTATTTCGAATTTAATATTTTCAAAAATTATTTCTTTAACATTAGTGATATAATTTTCTAATTTATAATTGTTGATTATAAATTTTTATTTGTTTTAAATCTATACACTCCTCTGATCTTTTTATGTTTTACATACTCAGAACATTTAATATCCAAATTTCTTTCATTTTTGCTTACGATAATAATGTTTGAGTTTTCAATTTTTTTGACAATAAAACCTTCAATATTCTTATGATATTTACATTCATTATTCGTATGTTTACTAACAATTTCATTTAAACATTTATTAGCTTCTACATAATTAGTTTTACAATAAAAATTTTGTCTTATCTTATTACAATTGTTAGCAATAAATGATCCTTTTCTTGAATTAAAAATTCTTTATTTTCATTTAGCATAAACACATCATATTTTATTATAATGGGGATTTGGGTTATTTGTAATAATTTCTTTTCAGAATATTTTTCGTATATTGGTATATCTAATAAATATTCTATTTTACTATTACTTAATTTACAATGGTTTGAAATCTGCAAAGTAATTTCCCAAAAATTTATTCCTGAATGGATTTGATTAGTTATTTGTTTTAATTCTTCTATAGACATTATAGAACTATGAATTTTGTTTAAATTACAAAATGTTAAACTACTCTCAATCTCGGATATGATCTCAAGCAAATTTATAGTTAGTAAAATTAATTGATTAATTTTATCTTTAATTATTAAAACGTTTCGCCAATTCATACTTTCTTGTATGAAAGTATCTATCTGTACTATTCGAGATTCTAAAGTTAATTCATTATGTTTAATATTCTCTATTTGTTTATTAAATTAATAATTATTTCTTTATTTAATCGAATTGTGTCTAAAATTTGAGTTTGTAATATTTTCTGATTTCTGCTTATTTTTTCAATCAATTTATCATAATTTTCGGCATCTTCGGCATCTAGATTTCCAGTTATTGCTTTTATTCCTCCTAATCCATTAATTAAGCCTCTTTTATTCCTTTTATGCATAAACAGATTATTAATTTTAACAGTCAATATATCATAATTTAAATCCAAATTTATTTCATAAGTGATGTGAGTAAAATTTTAATTCATCGAATTTTATGATTTAATACATTTTTATTACTTTATTTACCAGAAATGTTCAAAATTATCTCCATTGTGTACGATACGCATAGCCGCACGACGCAGAAGAGATCCTTAATATGGTTGCGAGGCTTTTCCTAATGATATCGGCAGCCTGCTGTATTCTTTGGCGTAATTATTCTACAGTGTGCGCTTCAGTATAAAAAGGAATCGCAAATATTTAAATCTGGTGAACGAGGTGCCCATTTTGCAAAAATTCAAAGGAAATCTAAATAATTGCACTAATAAATATCATATCGTCATTTATTTCTTAAAAAAACAGACTGCTAGATGACATTTTTTTATGAAATGCAGTGCGCGGTCCCTCACATTTTATTTTTTTGTGCCTAAACCTTAACAGATATCAGTACAGACAACAACAACAAAAAAATTACTATTGAATGTCTCTTTCTGAAACTATTTTTTTGAAAGTTATTGGCCTTAACATTAAAAAATTTTTGACTGATTTATGCCGGGTTACCCGTGTTTCGTACACTAATGGTCCACTGATAATAACTAATATCACCTTAAAAGATGACCTACATCCGTAAGAAGTACAGTACCGAATATTATCAAAATCGATCCAAGCATTCTGTAGTTATGGATAAAATAACTTTTTCTTGAAAGAACTTTGAAGCAGAATACTAGCTAAACGAAACGTAATTGCATATAGGTAAGTTTAGTTAAATCGTCTTATTTTCGACCCAGGAATCTGTGGTTAAGCGATGTCCACGCATTTTAGGGCCACGCTGTATATATATATATATATATATATATATATATATATATATATATATATATATATATATATATATATTGTAACGAACCAAACGCTGATAGGGTAAAGCAAGTAAATTAGATGTTAATTGTACCGCTCGAGACGGATCAGAACGGAATCGCTAAGCGTAGGAACGACCGGGCGAGAGAGATTTTGACGAGGATTCGAGTTCGTGGTTGCTTGAACGACGGCAGAAAGAAAAGACGTAGACCCGATCTGCAGGACCACGAGGTCATCCGTTCGTACTGTGTGATTATTATTTTTGGGCAATTCACTACTGTGGAAGTGTGACGCAAAAAGTGCGTGTGATTACCCAAGTTACCCGTTTGTTGGGTAGTTTGAGTCAGTACGACCTGTGTTAGTTTTATTTCGTCAAAGCGTAATTAGTGCTCGTGACCACGTGTCGTGGAGAAATAGCCGTTGACGAAAAGACCCGTTTGTTGGGGAGTTTTGTACCTCCGTCCTCGGACTCGCGTGCCCGCCGCTGTCGATTTGCCGTGGCCCCCGTCTTCACGTGTTCCAACGTCGTCGAATCATCCAGACTTCCAGGATCCAACGTTCACATACTATCAGGGATTCAGATGAGTACAGAATAGTATCGTTCTTTTTGCATTTCATTGTTCGCAAAAGTTTGATTCCGTGTGAACGCGACGGTAACGCGCGTGTAGTGAATACTCGGTCACACCAGTGGCGTCCGCACCGGTCGGCAATACTCGGTTATTCTCGACGTTCAGTGTCGCTCAATGTAATTCGTATGTCGAATTTATAGCTAATACTTATAACATTTTCGGTTCTTTGTGTTCACCTGCCTGTCAGTGGCATGATTTTATTAAGTTATTGTGTTTATGATTTTCTTTGTGTTACGCCACTGTCAGCCGTGAAGCATTAACGCGCTTAACGCGCATGATCTTGATTAACAAGATCATTTATTTGTTTAAAATTGTAAAATAGTTTATTGTTACGTTAAGTTCATTTCATCATTCATGTACCATATCATTCGCTTAGATTTAAGGATCATATTTTGTGTATCGCATGTACGAACTCTTCCGGAACAATCATTAAACGATTTGTTCACATACGTAATTGCAGTGCAGTGTATTTATCCCGTGCCAGATGGGTACTCACCCTTCCGAACATCCACTTACCGTTTCGTATTTTGCCTACCTTGGAGAGTACCGATAATTTTCAAAATACGTGGCGCTCAACTATATCAATTATTGAACGTGAACCCGCTCCCCACTCCGCAACTGACTAGTCGGCACTCTAGCATCGAGCATAAACAACAACGCTCATTTAACAGCCACGAAAGGCGTCATAATATATATATATATATATATATATATATATATATATATATATATATATATATATATATATATATATATATATATGTACAGTAATATTTTAAAAAGAAAAATTACGTGGCGCCCTATTAACAACCAAATAACTAAACTTCTCATTATTTTATGGTTCTGATTGCGACGACCCCACGTTTGCACACCTCGTACGTAGCCATCAACACCGAGTTCTAGCCGGATGCAGCTTTGTGCCTACCACCGAAAACGCGTGTGGCAATATATATATATATATATATATATATATATATATATATATATATATATATATATATATATATATATATATATATATATATATATATATATATATATACAGCGTGACCCATCTGTGAATGCTCACCATTGGAATCTCCGAAACTATAAGAGATACAAGGTCGGTTAAATTAGACAAAAGTTGCGTATTTATGGGCCGATGTTGATGGCGATTTTGTATTTTGAAAATATTGCATGGCTCACTAGATAATGACAAAAGTGTGATTTTCTTGAATTTTTATTTTACTTTATAAGTCAGAAGGTATTGGAAATATTGAAAAAAGCTTCAAATAAATATTTTAGTATAACTAATAAGCCTTTCGATGAATCATATGAAAATTTTTTTTACTAGATATTACCGAAGTTACAGCCTGAAACTTTCATTTTTTAAATGGGAACCATAGTTAATTTTAATCCAGTTCAAAAGTACTATTTTTTCTCTTTACAATGATGTATTTGTTTACCTAAATATCTTTTTTAGTTTCGAAGAAAAACCAAAAAGTAAGATAAAATGAATGATTTTTGTAGTGTGCCATGAAAATTTGGTATAAAACAATTGCAACTAAATATGTTATGTACGTGCAAAACAATTGAAATTCAACAACATTTGATAAACGAAACAAAAATCGTACCGTAAACTGAAAGCTAGTAGACAGATTCTCGAATGAAACCCATACCTACATAAATTATTTTTTGTCTCTAATCTTTTGTTTACCAAATATTATTGAATTTCAATTGTTTTTCATGTTTATAACATATTTAGATGCAATTGTTTTATACCAAATTTTCACGGCACACTACAAAAATCATTCATTTCATCTTACTTTTTAGTTTTTCTTCGAAACTAAAAAAGATATTTAGGTAAACAAATACATCATTGTAAAGAGAAAAAATAGCACTTTTGAACTGGATTAAAATTAACAATGGTTCCCATTTAAAAAATGAAAGTTGCAGGCTGTAACTTCGGCAATATCTAGTAAAAAAAAATTTCATATGATTCATCGAAAGGCTTATTAGTTATACTAAAATATTTATTTGAAGCTTTTTTCAATATTTCCAATACCTTCTGACTCATAAAGTAAAATAAAAATTCAAGAAAATCACACTTTTGTCATTATCTAGTGAGCCATGCAATATTTTCAAAATACAAAATCGCCATCAACATCGGCCCATAAATACGCAACTTTTGTCTAATTTAACCGACCTTGTATCTCTTATAGTTTCGGAGATTCCCATGGTGAGCATTCACAGATGGGTCACCCTGTATATATCAAACATTTCCAATATTGATTTATAATCCGGTTTTAAGTCTAAAGTTGAAAAGAACTAGGAATGGATTCAAACATCCATGCCTAAAGCTCATCGACGTATGTCCAAGACTGAATATTTCACAAATTATTATTTACTTAAATACGCTTTTAAAATCATAGGTTCCTAGGTCGCTAATAAAACAACAAATTTAAAACTTAGTGTCAAAACATTTTCTTCTCTTGAAAAAAGTAAAGTAGCTAAGCCGACTAAACATTAAGTTTCTTTTGTTCAGTATTTAATTAAAAAAATTTTCCCCGATTGATTTACATAATATTTCAAAATAAAAATATGGAAAAATATTGTTCCATTTCCTGCATATGGAAAATAAAGGAGACAAAATAAAACTTGAAAGAAATTTGTATTTTTTTTTACAAATACAAAAAGTACCTTGCCTAACTGCACCATAACACGTATCTGACGAAAAAAATATATAAAAATAGATTGGATAATTTAGGAGATCTGAGTGGAACAGAAAATCTCGTACGAGCGGACGACCGATATACATAAGGATATAAATTGTAATAGTCATTTCGTGAACAAGGCGGTCTGCCCGGGATTTCTGCCTTTATTGTTAATAGATAAACCATAATATTAAACACAAAATTATGTGTATAATTGTCTAAAACTAAATCAGCCAGCCGGGGACAATGATTGATGTCGCATGGGCTCTATTGAGGGATGACGAAGTGCGAAGTCAATCTGCAACCAAACAAGAACAAGTATGATTATATTAATATTCATTGAGTGTCAACCTATTCTTATCGAAGTCGTCAATGTCAATTAGAATTTGACTAAAATACAGTCGCTATTAATTCAAGGCGCTACTCGTCATTCCCATGCAGGGCTATATGCCGCAACATAATCCTGGCGGGGACCCAAATGATCCGACAGTCACGTGCCTGTCCCACAGTAAACTGTGTCCATGCTCATACGGTTGATCACGTGCTCTACAATATATCCATTTAGGGACGCGCTGATCCCACAGTCCGGCCCCTATTCCACGGTGAAGTATGTGAAACTCTAGGCAGCCGTACCACGGACGTACTGACACAACCACGTCTCTGTGCTATATTCTGAGCTAGATCGTCAAACATACACATATCTGGAAACTCCTCAAACTCCACGTTGGATCGTATTTTACAACATAATCTACCCCATTTTGCGTTACCCGGATATTCAGCGACAACACTGATACCTCCAGACTCACCCAGCCCAGAAAGTTAGACGCACCTGTTTCAAGTCAATATTAATCTGAGAAACACTGGTGCTGGAAGGAGTCGAGTCACAACCCCTGTTGAGACAAGACTTGCTTTAGCAGAGTTCCGTATCCTATGCAGATAGAGAGGGAGCTATAAGTGGTAAGACAAGGCGCGCCGCGCAGTATACGTGTGCCCGAACGAAACAGAGCGACCGGAGTAGCATGCCCCCGAAAAGACGCAAAAGAATCAAGATCAAAAGAGTAGAGAAAACAAATAAAAATAAAAGCAATAGTGAAAAAACGTCAAGTGACAAACCACAATGTAGTAAAACAAAGAGCAAGAAAATAACCCCAACAAACAAAGTGATAGTGACAATGACACCAGTTACAATACACCCGCCCCAACACTAAATAGGAACACTAAAAGTACGACAACAAACAAAAACACTCAACGTAAACCACTATCATCTACACCTACAGACTCAAACATGAAACCAAAAACACAGCATAATGTGAGCTCTAGCAATAGCTACGAAACGTTGAACGAAGAAGAACTCGATAATATGGACTTTGACGAAATATCCGAAAACACGCAGAACAAACCCCCGCCACCAATCATTGTACACAAACAAACCACAAGACGCTAGCAGAACAAATAAAGAAAACCGTTAAATCCACATTTTCTATCAAATACACCAAAAACACAACTAACATCACAATAAACAACAGGGACTAACGCACACTATACATGAACACATTGCAAAAACGGACCATAGAATTCCACACACACACGGACAAACCAGACAAGACACGCACCTTCGCGATCCGTGGCCTGGCTGAAGATGTAACATCAAAAGAAGTGATAGAATACCTGAAAACAACATACAATATAACTGCTATCAACTGCCACAGCATGAAATTCACAAGGTACAACACCAAACCTCTAATGCTCCTAATCACCTAGAATGACCTCACACTCTCCACGTTACAAAATAGAGTTAAATACATAGTACACACAAGAGTACAAATCGAACGAGGACGCAGCACAAGGAAAACAGTGCAGTGCCACATCTGCCAGAACTGGGGGCACGCAACTGTCACGCGAAGGTACGGTGCATGTACTGCACACTCAAGTGTGCCAATTGTGATGGCAAGTACGCAGCCAACGATACTATATGTACTACCTACATTCAACGCTTGCAATGGAGGGAAGCAAGCAGAAATAATCGAAAAAAAAAAAACGCAGCATAAAACACAGTACCAAACACAATTAGCAGAATTTCCACCATTGCGATATTCAGACGTGTCAGCTCCAAAACACAATTACTGGCACGAAAGACAACAGCAACAACAGCAGTCCCAGCCAGATCAACAACAGAAGCAATAACAACAAACACAGCAACATCCAGAACAACAAAGAACTAACTCCAAACACACAAACCCACCCCCAACACACACAGGCCATCCACCCACAACCTTCCAACAACCACTCGATTCATTTAGGGAACTAATGAGCGAATTTAGCACGCTACATACATTCGTCAATATATTCACCAAATTCACAGAAACACTCGACAAATACAACATATAAACACAATATAAAATGTACAACACACACGTAAAACCACATAACACGCATCAGAAATAAATTAGCTATTAAGTTGTAAATATACTGTAAATAGAATAAGAATGTAAATAGTATAGGATACTAACACACACAACACTCTCACACATGCCTGCCAGGCAAACGCATACGGCACACCAAAACACTTGACACACTTGACCCTAAATATTCTAAAAATAGACATACCTACATTCCACCACAAGTACACACAACACACGTACACTGAAATACAAAACAACACTTTTCCTGAAAAACGGACACAATATATACCACACACGAGCAATAATTAGCGAACACACACCATACAAACGCCCGACGGCATAAATCTAGAACACTAAAATAAACGAATTAACTTTTGTAAGAGTTTACTAACAAATACCGACAACGGACTAGAATTCATCAATAAAATGGTAAGGAAGTTGACTCATGAATACGGAATTAGGCACCAGCGAACGGTAGTTTACACGCCAGAGCAGAACGGTACTGCGGAACGGAAAATCAGAATCGTCGTAGAAGCAGCACGAACAATGCAACAAGCAAGGGGATTTGATCCTGAGCTCTGAGCAGAGGCAATGAACACAGCTGTACACGTGTTGAATACATCAGGAATCAGCAGCATGAAGGACGTGGAGCTGTGATTTCAACTTAAACCTGATATCGAGAACCTGAGAATATTTGGAGAAGAGATCTACACACACATCCGGCGGGAAAAACGACAAAAATGGGATGCCAAAGGGAAGAAAGGCTTCTTTGTCGGATATGAGGATGAGGTGAAAGAGTACAAAGTCTGATACCCGGACGATGGAATCATAACAAAAGTCAGAGACGTCAAGTTCACAGGAAGAGTTAAAAAAATGGTGCCACAAAAAGACAGAGATGAAGACAACAGAAAAGAATAGTACATCATTGAAAACTCAAAAATGGGAAATGGCGACGGACCAGAGCACCGGGCAGACGACGTGGCAGAAGAAACTTTGGCAAATAAGCATCTTGTAGAAGAACCTGGAGAGGATGACGAAGAAGACATCTACGAGGAGGCAGTACAAGAAGCAATCCACCGCAGATACAAATCCCGGAACAGGGACGGGTACTCCGTGACAGAGAGCTAGACGATGACGTGTTCGTAGCAGAATGTCAAGAACTTCTCTCTTATAAGGAAGCCATTGAGAGTAAGGAGGTAGCTGAAGGGAAGAATGCTATGGATGAGGAGATAGATGCTCTGAGCAAGAACCAAGTATGGGAACTGGTTGACGCGCCGAAAAATCAAGAAGTGGTCGAAAATAAATGGACGTTCGAGGTGAAGAGGGACACCGACAGAAACGTGCTGCGACACAAGGCAAGACTCGTGGCTCGTGGCAAGAGGATTCAGTCAGCGAAAAGGAATCGGCTACACAGAGACCTTCAGGTTCGTGGTTCGATTCGACTCAATACGTTCCTCAATACCAAAGAGGAAGAAACAACGACTGCGTCCTACAGAGAAGTATTCGGTTGCTTGATGTACCTCTGCGTGGCGACTAGACCGGATATCACTTTCGCAGTAAACCTCACAAGCCGCCATCTGGAGAAACCGACAAAAATTCACTGGAACGCAGTGAAGAGAATACTGAAGTACCTGATAGGAAACGTTGGTTACGGTATAAAATTCGAAGGGAACCAAGGCAGACGACTCCTGGCGTACAGTGACTCAGACTATGCAGGTGAGCTGGAAACCCGCCGGTCAACGACAGAGTACGCTCTGAAATTCGGAACTGGGATAATATCCTGGAACTCACAAAGACAACATGCCGTTGCTTTGTCCACAACAGAGGCGGAATACATGGCCGCAAGCCAAACAGCTGTGGAAATTGCGTGGCTGAAGATGCTATTCAAAGGCCTGCTCGGCACCGATGACGTACCAGCTACACTTTTCCTGGACAACCAAAGCGCGCTACAGCTGATCAAAAACCCCGTGCACCACATAGGACGAAGCACATTGACGTGAGATACCACTACATACGAAGTCAATACAAAGACAAGATATTTTCACTCGAGTACATGCCATCCAAGGACCTGCAGGCAGACATCCGGACCATCATATCAGCATCAACGTGAGAAACTGGGTGTTCTGGAGAACACAACAGCATCCAGACGCAAGAGAGAGACAACCATAGGGATCACCGAAGTCGAGCCAAAGTGGGAGTGTTATAGATAGTTGTCATTGACTTTTCTGAAACGACTAGGGACTTTTGAATGTAACAGTTATACACACTAGTAACTTCTCTGTTTCTATGATTGGTAACAAAAAAGGTTGTTGTACTTGTTACCACCGAATGAATAAAACACCTTATCCGTAAAGTGCACATAATATTATAAATCCAAAATATCTTGTATAATCCTAGTGAAATTATTCAGCATCTACATAAAACCCAACATGAACGATCAAGCAGTTCGTAACAAACCTGGACGCGATTTGATTTTTGGGCATCTGTCATTAGCCGTGGCCAAATTCTGCAAATTCTGCAAATCTGCAATTTTTCAGTTAAAATCTCGTAACAAGGTTCAACTGATATCCTACACTCTTCAGCAAGCTCCCTGATGGTCAGACGTCGATTTTCCCGCACCAAGGTGTTGATTTTGCCTACGTGTGGGTCGTCAGTTGATGTGGAAGGACGTCCAAGACGCTCATCGTCTTCAATCGACTGTTGACCACCCTTAAAAACTTCATGCCACTTCAAACATGCCGCACGCCTCATAGCAACTTCACCGTAAGCTGTGTGGAACATAGCAATTGTGTCAGCCGCAGATTTTCCAAGTTTAACACAAAATTTCACAGCAAGTCGTTGCTCCTTCAGATCACCCATTCTGAAATCCGACAAACGAAAAAACCGCGCAGCTAATCAACAAATAAAGATATCTGTAATCGGGAAACGGCGTTATCATCAGCTGGTCACAAAAGTCTAGTTTACAGACATCTCCCAGTACGAAGATACACAATGTCTGTTTACGAAATAATACGACATGATACGAGCATGCCTGTTCTTAGTTCGTAACGTTGTGCTAAACTTGTGTGCAATACATTTGCTATTAGTGCAATACATAGATTTGGCTAGTTTACTCTACCCTACCTAATAATATACTACTTTACTTAACCCTCCCCAAACCTACCCTACCATACCTGTATTAATAATTAATGTAGTTCCACGATTTCCCGGATTCCGTAAATTTCAGACTTATATGGTCGTGCGAGCTCGGGTACTGCGGGCAGTCTGGAAACTAGACTGTTGTCAGCTGATCTGTACAAACCTAGCGACACCAAGCGGATTCCCCTGGGACCAACTGGAGCTGCGTAATTCGAACAGTCCGCGTATTTTTTGAACAGACATTATTTCACAATCATGAACGGCTCAGTTTTGAAATTATGTAAAAAAGAAAAAATAATTTCTAATACATACCAGCCAAAATAATCTATTATATTGAATAATACACATGTTAAATTAGATGGATGATTTATTTTATGCATATAACAATTGTAAATAATAAAATTTTAATACCAATTTATTTAATATGTAATTATTAGTTCTTAGCATATACACGCTTATATCTGATTTCTGGAAAAGATTTCTTAGATACTGCTTTCTGGAATATATTGCTAAACACTTCTTTCTCCAAAAGCAAAATGTCGCGCATAGGATCATAAACATTCTGTAAAATTAAAGCAATTGAAATACTGTTTAATTAATTCATATATTCGGTATACATTATGACGTGACAAAAGTTGGACTGGGTTGGTCAGGGTTCGTCATAGGGGTTGTTGCCGGCTAGATGCTGGTCACGGAGAGAGGGGTGGTTCGGGGACAACTGGATACTGTTCGGGGGGATAGGGCGCCACGTATTTTATCTGAATTACGTACACCCACTCATGCAAAAATACGAAAAGGAAGTTAAACAGTAGTTCAGTTTGGGTGTACGCAGAGTAACCGACGTAGGAGGGATGAATCTATTTCGCAAATAAAGAATTAGAACAAAATATTAACTCAGAATGACGGTGTAATTAACATAACTTAAAGAGATTGATACAATTGTGAGAACTTAATTCTATATGAGGGGGCGTGTCGAGATGATTCTTATACAACTAATAAACAATAACAAAATACGTAAGCGAGGGGGGTGCCAACACGGCAGGTGCCCTCGTTGGTAATAACAAAGAATCAGTTAAATTGGAAATCGTGATTTGAACAATCAACGATGGTTAAATTCTGTTGTGTTACTGAAATGAAGCTAAATTTACAGGTTAAATTAATATTAAATGATTCTAAGTTATACTATACAAATTGAAGTTAGCAATCTTTTACATATGGAGCAAGGAGCAAATATTACAAAATTACAAAGCAAAGAACACAACGGCAGACTCGTGTCCGAACTGTGCCATAGGCGTACAGTTGGCAAGTTGTCAAGAGGGGCACGAGTAGTAACGTATGGTAACGTGCTGAATAATGTCGGAACGCACCAAATTACGGCGACACTGGCCGGTAAGTAAAACGGCGCATTAACTGCACTGCGCTATGCGCGAACACAGTGAGTAACTCACGCACTAAACCAACTAAAACGGACAGGTACTCATCTGTATTACGCCATACGTTGACTCAGCGGTATTCCTCGGCCTGCGGGTGAATGGGGATGGACACGATGGACGACAGTCATGGATCACGTCGGAGATGGCAAACGTGGATGCGGGTGGACAGTAGACCAAAACTCCCCTAACGGGATGACGTCCGTAACGCATGTGGTCTTTCACACGAAAGCGCTAAACGGCTCGACACTACACCTTGTGAGCGCGACAAAACTCCTCGAAGCAGAGATACGTAACTTTCCGTGGATCACTAGCCCTTTAGCCTTCACGGCCAACACTACTACACCACGCGAAAGAACAGGAACGACACTCTAACTGTTGGGTTTCTGTATATATTTGTATTTATGTTTATGGAAATTACACACTTGGTACATACACTTGTCAATAATTACATACACTGTTTTTGTTATACATGTTTACATTTATACATTTCAATTGTTTACATGTACAGCCATCTATTACTGATAAAACATAAACTAATATTGATATGCCATCGCACTTTCTTATTCCAACACCGCCACTCGATGGCCTATGGAATGACTCCCATTTTCGCTCTAAGTCTCTCTCGTCACGTCGATGTGCTTCGTTCTGTTGCTCATCTTCTCACTCGTAGCTAGTTTTATACATCCTTGATTGTCCTCGTATATTGTTGTAGTTCCTATTTACTTTTGTCCAAGATCCTGCATTAGTTGTTGTAACCACAACACTTCTTGAGTTGCATTCGCAGCAGATACATATTCTGCTTCGGTTGAGCTTAGGGCAACAGACATCTGTTTTCTGCTTGACCATGAAATTGGACTGTCGCCTAGTTTGAAAATATAACCACTCGTTGATTTCCGGTCAGTCGTATCTCCGGCCCAATCTGCATCGACATATCCAGTGAGTTCAAGTCCCTTAATCCCTGACTGCCTTAATTTCATCCCTTGAGTGTGTTTGAGATATCGCATGACTCTTTTGACGGCATCCCAATCTTTCTGTCTTGGCTTGCTCACTCGGCGACTTAGTATTCCCATTGCTGTTGCAATGTCTGGTCGTGTGGTAGTCCCTATATAGAGTAAGGCCCCCACTGCTTGCCTATATTTTTCATTGTTTAGTAGGAGATTATCTTCTTGATCCTTTGGATATTCTGTATCCATTGGTGTGGATGCTCCTTTCGCTTCTTCCATACCGAACTGACACAGAATACCATTGATTTTTGTACTTTGGTTGAGCAGGAAACTTCCATGTTCTCTCTTTGGATGTGGATCCCAAGGTAGTAGGTAGTGTCTCCTAAGTCTTTGGTCGTGAAGTGTCTATTTAATTCAACTCTCAGTCTTTTGATTACCTTTTCGTCCTTATGTGCGATAATCAGATCATCCACATACAGGAGCACATAGATCCATTTGTTGTCATCGTTCTTGGAGTACAAGCAAGGGTCCGCTTGGCTGCGCTTGAATCTATTTTCTATTAATACATCATTCATTTTGATGTTCCAGGCTCTAGCTGACTGCTTGAGCCCGTATATAGACTTCTTAAGTTTGCAAACTAGATGTTCTTCATTTTTCTTCGTGTAACCTTCTGGTTGC
Organism: Carabus problematicus; assembly: GCA_963422195.1. Classification (NCBI taxonomy): domain Eukaryota; kingdom Metazoa; phylum Arthropoda; class Insecta; order Coleoptera; family Carabidae; genus Carabus; species Carabus problematicus. The sequence goes on along the minus strand of OY728585.1, from coordinate 10,137,510 downwards.
TGCATGTATAAGTATTCTTCAATGTCTCCATTGAGAAATGCTGTCTTTATGTCATAGTGTCTGACTTTCATTTTCTCTGCTGCAGCTACACTCATAAGAGCTCGGAAAGTATTCCGCCGAACAACTGGTGCAACTGTAGAATCGTAATCTTCTCCGTATTTTTGAGAGTAGCCCTTTGCTACTAGCCTCGCTTTGTATCTGTCGGTTCTTCCTTTTACATCCAATGGCGTGTTTTCCTGTTGGTAACTCTGTCAAGTTCCACGTCTGATTTTCTTTAAGAGATTGAATCTCTTCATCAGCTGCCTTAATCCATTTGACTCTTTCTGGCTTTGGAATTTTCATCATGTCTTTCCATGATTCTGGTTCTGGTTGAGGTTCTACTTGAGCCATAAATGATAACCGTTTGGGTGATATTCCCTTATTTACTCTCTTAGACTGTCTGATTGATTGAGGAACCTTTTCAGTGGTTGATGGTGATGAACTTTCTTTCCCATCATCGGTGATGATAACTTCATCTTCTGTTTCCACTTTATCTATTATATCCTTTTCTTTTAATTGATCTAATTGTTCTTGTTCGCTGTTGGGCCTGATGAATTCTAGTGATCTTTCTGGTTTCTCATCAATTACTGCAGTTGGACTGATAGTAATCTTGTCAGTTCCCAATTGTAATATTCTGTATCCTTTGGAGCATTCGCTATAGCCCACTAATACTCCCTCTTGAGCTCGCGAATCCCATTTACTTCTCTTTTCTTTAGGAATGTATGCATAGGCCTTACTTCCAAAAACTTTAATATGTTGAAGATCTGGTTTTTCTCCATTCCACATTTCAAATGGGGTCCTTTCTGTAGCTTTTGTTGGTAACCGATTCTGTAGGTAGCCCGCTGTAACAATTGCTTCCCCCCAGTACTTAGTCGGCAATGCAGCATCCAGCAGCATACATCTGGCAGACTCACTTAGGGTACGGTTTTTGCGTTCCGCAATACCATTTTGTTGTGGTGAGTATGGCACTGTTGTCTGAAATTCAATTCCATGCTTTCTCAATATATCTTGAGTTTTCTTCCCAGTATACTCTCCACTATTATCGGCACGCAAAATTTTCGGTTTTCTTTCGAACTTATTGGTAACAGCTGCAATATATCCCTCTAATTTAACTGCGACTTCATCTTTGGTGTGCAGTAGGTAGATCACTGTGTATCTTGAGTAATCATCTATGAAAGTTAAGAAATATCTTTTCTTTCCTGGTGTTTGAATTCTCATTGGACCACAAACATCAGTGTGGATGAGATCCAATGTTTGTTTCGCTCGATTTATACTGGCCTTGGGAAATGGTTTCTTTGTCAATTTTCCTTTTGTGCAACTTATGCATTTTACGAATGCAGAGCAATAGTTAACTTTTATCCCTATTGCAAGATTATTACGCTCTATTTTCTTGATTGCCTCTGGGTTTCTATGTCCGAGTCTTCTATGCCATAAATGTATGCAATCGTGATGATTAATTTTCTTCACCATGTTCGCTCTTTCCGTACAAGAGAGTTTGAATAAATCATCTTCAATCATGCCTACAGCGGATACAGCCTCACCTCTTGTAATAACACATCCATTCCCTTTGAACGTGACAACGAAGTCTTCTTTCAACAACTTCTTCACTGAAAGCAGACTTACATCTAGTTCTGGTGCATACAGGACATCTTTAATCTGAATTCTTGTAGTATTTGTAGGGGATACTTTGCAGTCAAGGTAACCTTCTCCTACTGCTTCAGATGTTATCTGTTGTCCATTGACCACAGTTATTGTGCCAGTTTTCTGATTGTAAATTCGATTGAAAAATTTCTTATTATTGGTCATGTGACTCGAAGCTCCAGAGTCTACATACCATCCGTTTGACATACTGGTGCTGATCTTAAAGCAAACGTGATTTCTTGAATTATCATATTTGTCGCTTATGACTGAATTTTCTTTGTGGTCACTATAGTGACTATATTAAAGACAGTGTGGACAGACGTCAAAACGCCGCCATGTTCCTGCCAATGTCATTAGTAACAAAAGAAGGATATTATCTTTATAGCTGGCTTTGCTCGTGTTAACAACAAAAAATAAGCGTTTTGACGAAACTAAATGAATATATTATTTAATATTATACATATATTAGATGAATTAAAATATTATTTCACATTATAACAATTATTTATTAGCCATAGATTTGAAGTTTTTAAGCACAAAAAACTACGAAATACACGAAAATATCTCGGAAAACAACGGAACAGATCACAGCTATCTTTCAATTCAAAGCAATTTGGCAGGGACATGGCGGAAATCTCATCGACCAATCAGCATGAATACACTGGTGTCCACACTGTCTTTAATATAGTCACTGTAGTGGTCACCAGTTTGTTTGTCATTTTCTCTTTTTCTAGCTTTCCATATTGAACAATCTTTCTTTAAATGACCTATCTTTTTGCATGTGAAGCATTCACGTGTCTCCTTAACATTGCCTCTTTCCCATTTCTTTTTCAAATGTTGGTTTTGTACCTTTAATGCTGAATTTGAATTTGTGTTTATGATGCTGGAACTGGAATTCTTTCGCTTGAACTCGTCGACAAGTTTTCCTTTTACGTATTCAAGCGTGAGCTCGTCATCTGGTCTTGCGTCTAGGGCTGTCACAAGTGCGTTGTATTGGTCTGGTAAACCGCCAAGTAATAGCGCTGTAACGTGAAAATCCTTAATTTCTTCTCCGATCCCACGCAGGCATTCCACCATCTCCAGAGTTCCCCTGATGTAATCTTTCATCTCTTGGCCTTCTTCAAGTTTGATCTGGTTGAGCTTCCGTAGTAAATACAATTTATTGCTCAAATTTGCTCTCTCGTGTACCTTCTATAACTCCAACCACATGTCTCTAGCACTGGTACATTTACAAACATGTACTATTTGACTATCTTCAATACACAGAGAGATAGTAGTTTGGGCTTTTTCATCTTTTTCTGTCCACTCTGCTGGTATTGTTGATGGTTTTGGTTCATTAACAACAGTCCACGTACCTTCTCTTATGAGCAACATCCTCATTTTAAATTGATAATTTCCGTCATTCAACTTTGCAACTGAAAATTTGGTCTCTTGTGTACCTGCCATATTTTCTGTTTGCTTAAATTTTTATTTTGAATGCGTTGTTTATCACAACAACTGATAAATATCACTAGAACACTTATAGTTGTTTGTTTAGTAGTCTGGGCCCATAACCTGTTGGGTTTCTGTATATATATTTGTATTTATTTTTATAATTACACACTTGGTACATACACTTGTCAATAATTACATACACTGTTTTTGTTATACATGTTTACATTTATACATTTCAATTGTTTACATGTACAGCCATCTATTACTGATAAAACATAAACTAATATTGATATGCCATCGCACTTTCTTATTCCAACACTAACAAGGCTACTAGCTCACCACGTATTCACATCCGCGATTCCGCGACTCTCACACCATTCAAAACAAAACCCGAATTTCTCTTGCCACTGCTGGGACACGAATCTCTGAAAACTCTTGTTTTCTTCACCTAATTTTACCCGATCTTACTAGAACAAACGTATTTTGCGGAACTGAACAGGAAACCAACATGCAGTTGTTAACCCGGTGGTCGCTACAAGTTCGGCGCTCGCATAAATTAGCAAAATATACGTCATAACATACATTTGGTTTATTGATCTGATCAGCAGAATATATTTACCTTTGAACGATAATTTTAAATACCGATCATTCAAATTAAAATATTATTCCCTTTACATTATAGATTTGGAAATTAAAATAAAAACTTACCTCCATAGCTATCTATAATTTGTAAATATTTATTTGTTGGAACAACATTCATGGATAATTTTTGTATAGGTATAGTTATAGACCTATATGAAATAGTTGGGTATAGAGCACCACTAGTAAAATCTTTTATCACCTAAAAAATAAATATGAAATCAAAATACATTTTTAAAATATTTCAATTCGGTAAATCTATTTTAATAAGTACTGCTTTGTAGGCAAACTGAATTAAACTGCAATATTCTAGAAAATATGTAATAGTACATAATTCATTATTTTTAGCTCATCGACCTCCTGTCGAAGAGCTATAGTGTTCGGTACGATGTCTGTAGCATCTTCCGATTTCAAAAATTTTTGCACAGAAATCCCGGACAGACCCCCTGGATCACGAAATGACTATTACAACATATGTCCGTATGTATGTCGCTCGTACGAGATTTTTTGTTCCACCCAGATCTCCTAAACTACCCAACGGATTTTTATGAAATCTGCAGATACGTGTTATGGTCTAGTTGTGCAAGGTACATTTTATTTTTCAAAATTTTCCTTCGTACCTGAGAAAAAAATATTTTTCATTTTTTTTTCAATTTTTATTTTTTTTCTATGTTATTTTCTATTCAATTGTATTCAAAATTTTCTTGCATATGCAAGAAATGGAACAATATTTTTCCATATTTTTTATTTTGAAAAATTATGTAAGACCATTGGAGAAAAAAATAGGTTTTAATTAAAAATCGAACAAAAGAATATCAATGCATCAATAGTCGGCTTAGTTTGCTTTGCTTTTGATAAGAGAAGAAAATGTATTCACAATTGTTTCAAATTTTTTGTTTTATTTGCGACTTAGGCACCTAGGATTTTAAAAGTGAATGTAGATAAATAATAATTTGTGATATATTCAGACTTGGATATACGTCGATGAGCTGCAGGCTTGTATGTCTGTATACATTCCTAGTTTATTATAAAATATATTAATAAAAAAATTCTAAAGATGACACAGTGTTGAATGAAAATACAACATAAAGTTACAAATATAAAATAATTTTCGAAACATTGATAGGCTGAAGTAGATGTACAGAAATGTATACTATAAATTATAATATAGCAGCTCATTCAGTCCAAGGGTATGCATAGCCACAGAAGATTTATAAACACTAAATATCAGCAGAGGACATATAAAGTCATTGGGGTCTAAAGGGATATTAAATTATATTTTTACTTTCTTATACACAGTATAAAGTTTAAGAATCATGAAGAAGTGTATGCGTATATTTATGTCCAGTTTTCTGAATATTCCAATAACTGACTAGATTTTGGATATAATTGCAAAACTGGAAGAGGAAGATTTCTGAACATGAACATTTTGAATTGTTTTAGAATCTAAAAGGGAAATGAGAAAATAACATTTTAAATAAAGGTTGTAGAAAACAATACTTTAAATCAATCAATCAATTTTGTGTACAATTTTAATTGATAAAAACATTTTGGTACCTTAGTTGGAAAACAGCGCCAAATTCAAATTACAATTTGAAAAAAAAAACTAGCTAACAGTAAAAACAATAATGGCGATACTGGCAACGACTAACACAACACATAGTCTTCTTCCAGTTTCATGGCATTACATGAGCACGTGGTCTACTACGTATGCGCGCAAGTACGAAAGTAAAACATAGAAAACACGGTTTTTCCATAAATCCATGTGCCTTTCTTTTGATAACACTTTAATGCTATTCTTTTACATTACCATATCTCGCCTCTTCTTTTAAACGGCCTTGAACTGAAGCTTGCTGGTAACCCAAATTTTAGCTCGTAACTCGAAGCAAAAATTCAACACGGAGATTGCACGTATCTCGAAAAAGTGGTAAGTGGAGACACTCACAAGTAGAGGTTCCATGATAAATACAAAACTGTGAGCCAGTACACTCCAAATTATCCTGTGTGTTTTAAATTTTATATATACATAGTTATACATAGTCTATTCTACCGCTAACTATTTACGATGTAATGCTCAGTTTTTATTATGTAATTATATAGCTTATATAAACTATGAAATAGTACACGGACATTTGTTTATTGATAAATAATTGCTGATATAATGTTATGCTAATATTATTACGTAACAAATATTTAACAGGACATTGATATCAATTTTTTTATATTTTTAGCGATAAATATTCAGTTATTCAATATTAAGCTGAAGTCTAGGGTGAATCGTTCAAATGTTTATCGCAAGGAACCAAGTACATGGCAGTGTTACGGAAATAGCCCTCTGGTAGGGGTGCATATGAGGCAACATCCCTGCTCTGTAGTTATATGAAGTGAAGTCTTATAATCTGTATGGAAATGAATTTGCCTTCAATTTCAGGACACTTCCCGAGCAAGTATTAATAATCTTTCATAAGATTTCGTATAAGCAACACCAACTCGAATCAAGCGTTAATTGCCAGTAAGCAATATTTATTATCAACTCTGGCTTGTTTCTTAGAAACTAACCGAATATAAAAATCGATTCTAGCAGAAATGAGGTATTTTTGCTAGCAGATTTCATGTGCAATATGAAATAAGTATCACTGATAATATACACATGCTGTGTTCACTGCGCATCGCTTTTGCGTAGCTTCCGTGTTATAATTTACCCATTACAAGACCCATTAGTGCTAACTTTTTTATTTGAAAAAATCGAGTGTCGATTAATTGGGCAAAGATGATCCGATAGCATTGAATATTCGCAGCCAACAGCCGACGAAGAAGAATCCCTGTCATGAGATACCTGCTCTAAAGTGTTCGAGCAACTGTACTAAATTACCCAAAAACTGTTCTTTTGAGAACAACCCACCCTGAGCTAACCACTCACATTTTCATCTGTCCTTTCTAAGGACAAACGTGATTTGATACAAACTTTGTTCAAATTATATACAGTACCGAATTTCTGTCTGTGATTTCAGGCAACGATGGACTTCAAGCCGGCGCTGACTGGGCGTGTAGCCGTCAGTTACACTAAAAATCCACCGAAGTATCCCCCGAAGTATCTGAAAACGTTCTATACAGTGCAGAAATCGCTGAAAACCTCAACATTTCAACACCGGCCTTGCAATGCACCTTTGCAGCGAACATCACAATCGTAATTAACGGCGCAGCTGACAATGACGGTTTCCAGAGATCGCGGTAAGTAAAAGGTCTCATTACTCTCTCGCATAACAATATTGAAGCCATTAGTGAAAATGAAAACTCCAGGGAACAAGAACCGACCCAAGAAATGAAGAAAAGGTCTCTGCCACCTATATTCTTATACCCGAAGGACAACTACCGGTGCGTAGCGATTCAAGCACATCAGAAGAAGATAACATTCACCAAAGTATAAAACCGGGTCGAAAACTTAGGCCCGTATGCTCACCTACTTTTATAGCACCTTTAACGAAAACGTGCTAGAAAAAGCGCGTTGTAAAAGCGATCTAATGCACACCTCACTTTTAACGAAATAGCGCTCCGAAAAAGCGATCTCAAAAAGCGGTCACATGGTCACCCACTGTTTGGCCGATAAAAGTGCACTATTTGGTCAGACATGATGGCGTGGGTATAAAAGTGGTATAACCCACTTTTATAGATGCATTTACGATCGTTTGACTATAATTTGCCAGTTTTTAATTGTAAATATGATGTAATAAATATAATAAACGTTATAATAAATACATGCGTTGATGTAGAGAACTTAATTTAAGAAAAAAAATAATAATAATAATGACAAAACAATTGCATTATTTGTTTAGCATTGCGTGCCAGTTCATTATTATGCTTAGACGGGATTTAGCTAGTTTTAAATAAACCTGTATGCTTTTATTGACCGACAAATTCAATCAACAATTTCTTTTCGTCTTCTGTAAATACTTTTCTTGTAATTTCGACATATACAATGCAACAAAAGTTTAATTCGATGATATAACTGTTATATCTAGTATGAAAATAATTCATTAATTTACCACGTTATTTAATTACAATACATATAAACAATATTTCATTTCCAAATTAACATAACGAAATATCTTAAAATTATATGTACTTACATTTTACTGTATCACAACACACCACACAAATATTTGAATTACACTAAATTAGAAAACTATTTGTTACATTATAACAATTACAAATATATAAAAAAAGAAATACATAAACTAGTATATACTGTACATATAGTTGTATGTACATATGCATATGTATATGCCGAAGAAAGATTTGAATTGGAATAGATTTAAAATAGAAAAGAAATGTACAAACTGGTATTTACTGTTCATATCCATGCTGCACAAAGATTTGAATTTGAATAGATTTGAAGCTTGTACTTGTACCTGATTGGTCGTTGACGATGCACAGGTCTGACAGCTAACGTTCAGCCGTACCGTAGTTGCGTAAACAGTAATTTCGATAAAAGTGAAGAGTGCAAACGAAACAAAAAAGCGCTTTTGACTGCACAAGTCTAGAAAAGTGCTGTAAAAGCGAGGTGAGCATACGGGCCTTAAAATGTCAGCCCATGTCAGAGGATGATTACAGGAAGTTCCTCCGCCTGCTCGAGGTTGTGGATGAACAATACCACACGTTTGAACTCGCTAGTAAAAAGAGCCTGAATGTGGTAATTCGCGGACTTCCATCTCTGAAGAAGATATTAAGACAGAGCTCACTAGTCCCGGCTACCTAGTGCAGAAGGTGCGTTGCCTAGTAGTGTAAGGAAAATCAACTCTGCTGGTTAGCGTATTCTTAGACAGGTCGAAGTAGGCGAAAGGAATTTTCATGTTAGGGCATCTGCTCTATTTGATAGTTAATGTCGAGAGTAAGCGAAAAAGTGAAATGATCCAGTGTTTCCGTAGCCAGAAGTTCGGACACGTGTGTGCAATCCAGCGAAGAACATGCGACCAAGGAATGCACAAAAAAAGAAGGAAGACGTTCCGACGAAGTGCGCAAACTCCCAAAGCGCACACACCGCCACTACGGAGACTGCCCGGCCTTCCCTAAGTAACTTCTATGAAGTCGTTTACATCGACCGTGACGTGAATACCAGACCAGACCGCCGCACCCCTCATTGCATACCAGACGACCCCGACCTGTTACTACAAAATCGGACACCAACGATTATCGCGGGAGACTTCAACGCCATGCATCCAGCGTGCAAAAAATGCAAAATGTAAGATTCTCGCTAAGTACGTAACTGATAATTATATTACAGCGCTTGGGCCAAACAGCATCACGCTGCTCACAGGCAAGGTTACAGACCAGATGTAATTAACATTGTACTTCTACGTGGATTACGAGCAACTGCAAAACGTCATGCAAATTACGTCAGATCACAACCCAGTAATTTTGGACTTAGAAGATCAAGCTACAGCGCATCCAGCATAGAAACGTCGACGCATCGTGGGAGTACTTCCGGTAATAGAGACAGCCAAAGACTTGGATAAAGTTGTCCGCGATCTGATTACGACAAGACAAGAGGACATCCGTGCGGCCTCCAACCCATAACCTGTATGTGCTAAGCTGACACTTCCGCAGGAAATCAAAGAGCTGCTGCACGAACGCGGCAGAGTACGACGGACTTGGCAATGACCTGCTGATCTAGTAGTCCGCTTGTTCGCAAACTTTCTCGAAACCAGGGTGCAGGAAGCTCTGAGCGTAAAGTAAAATGGCGGATCCTGATTGACCAGAGCGATTACTTCGACCACAAGATGTGGAAGATATCACAAACCCTCAAAACCAGGAAAACACCCATGTCAGTCTTCCACGGTTGAAACTGCATGATATATATGGCATCAGAGTAAGCTGAAGCAATTGTAGAGTCGATAGAATTGCAGTGCTTCCTGACGTACAACAACGATCAACACGACCAACATAGACCATAACCGTAGAATACAGCGCGCCGTTCGCCTACGCTTGCGTGAGGAGTGCGACGGTCCAGCACACTTTTGCGACGCCAGCTGAAGTTCAGAAGCAACTCAGCCAAGTAAATACCAAAAAACCGCCAGGTCCGAACGGAATCCCAAGTGCTGCGTTACGTATCCGGCCGCGAAGAGTAATAATTGCAATGACAAATATCATCAACACAACATTTCGACTCATGAATTTCCCAATAGAATGGAAGAAAGCCAATGTCATACTGATACCGAAATCTGGCAAGAATATTCCTAGACGTCGTCAAGGCATTCGACAAAGTTTGACATTATAGTATCCTGTACAAGATGTCGGATCGAGGCTACCGGTTACAACTGGTGAAACTACGTCATATCTACGGAGACGTAGTTTTCAGTGCATTTTTATGCCAAAACACTGGGCGGCATAGCCCAGAACATGGGCAGACTGGCCAAAATTTATATTCGAATTTATTTATTTTGATCGGCCCACAACAAACGGCCCCAGATTAAAAATAAAATAATATCAAAGTTTTTAGTAATGACACATTTATATAATTGAAAGAAAACTATTGTAGTATGTATATCTATTATTATAGGTAAGGTGACTAGGTGACTATACGTCCCGAATTTTCAGTCCCTATCGCGATTTTTTAAAACTCGTTGTTGGTCCCGAATTTATGGCATTTGTGCCGAATTGTCCCGAAAAACAGCAGTATGAGAACGTAAAAGTTATTTTATATTTATTTAAATAGCGTAGATTGCAAACTGAGAATACAAGTGTAAGGTAAGAAACGAGCGCCGTATCGGCCGCATAAACAGGGGATTCTCCATCTGGCGTCTATCTTAGGAAAATTGTAGTGGGAAAGTGCTATTTCTCCTTCCTATATTTTTCTCCCCAACCCCCAACATATACGGAATTTTCGGTCACAGCTTACTATTGTCGTTGAGACTTTCATTTACAGATAGCATAGCAATTTTTAATTGATATATTAATTCGATTGTAATTTGAATTTACAGTATTGTGTGAATTAATGTGAACACAGATATTTTTGCCTTAAATATAGTTTCTTTAAAATAAAATTGTATTTAGGTGCTATTACAAAGTACTTTTATTTTTATTTTATATGAAATATGTCCTTCTATGCCTGTAAGACAGCCTGAATTTGTCTTGGCATGGAAACAATTAAATATTTGTTGATTTCCTTGATCTTCTCATCCCGGAGAAACACTTGAATCACAGCTTCGATCAGTCTGAAATTGACCAATTCGAACTCCGTTCTCCAACCTTTATAAAAAGCGATATCTATGTAATTATTTTCACAAATTATTTCTTGACGAGTAAAATCAGAAAATGGTGGAAACAGTTTTTAAAGCTTTTGTATTAATTACATAAAAAATTACATTTGAAAATAGGCTATTTTCAATTTCAAATTGTTAGCGAACTATGCCTTAATTCAATAATCGGTTAGCACCATTTAGAAGTTTTTCCTTCAAGAACAATATGCAAAAATAATTATATTGATGTGTCCTTTTGTAAACGATGGAGAACGGCGGGCGATTTGTTCATGTTAGGCTAAAAATCGGGTGGGTATAGAATCGTCTTAACTAACTTCATGACATTCTATTTAATGCCAACTGCTGCCACGAACAATTTGATGTAACATTCAAAACATTACACAATCAATTAATGAAACCGCTTTTCGTAACTGAATTGAATATCACTCATATATTATTCAATAAGTATTTAAGTAAATTGTCAGTATTAATAACCTCTAAATATGTACGACATAATTAACTTATTTCGTTTGTTGAGAAAAACCGACTGTCTAGTGAAATTTTATACATGGTTATATGTGATGTACTAATGAATTCATTGGTTGGTAACTAACTAGTGATTCAAACCCTCGTAGACCGACCTAAATGCTGGTAAATAATAGTGTGGCAGTATTTTTCTTCGCAGCATAATCATATTTTTTATTAGTATAAATAACAGTGTCAGTATCAATTTCAGTATATGCTCCGTATGGTTATAATTTTTTTGTTAGTATAATATTTATATTTGATTAGTATTACTTTCATTTCTTGTCGGTACCATTTTCATTATTACACAAAATATGGATATACATACGTAAAAGAGGCGTCGACGAGAGTTCTACACAAAAGGCCTTTCAGGGTGCTTACCAAACATGGAAATCACGCACTAAAATTGTGTTGACGCCCAAGGGTCTTACTTCGAAGGATTTGAAAGATTTCGACCAATATGTTTAATATTTTGTTTTACGAACGTGGTCGCATAACTTTCTGTACAGACCATGTATTACATTAAAAACTTAAACCGTAAATAATGTATAAAGTCACTACTAACGTATACATTTCATAACTTTACACTACTATACCCTACTTCTTCCTTACACTATACTACTCTATCCGTCAAAAATAACCCTACTAGAAAGATATATTTGTACTAGTAATTGCATGCAATGACTGAATTGATGCTTTTACAGTGAAACATATCAAAATAAGCATACAATTTCAGACGGAACTGAAATAAAGTACATATAAAACACTTTTAAAGATAATTTCCAATTATTTTTGATATTTGTTTGTCCCTCATTCATCAAATGCATTCTTATAAGTAAAAAAACAAGCACATTTTTAACATTGTCTATTATATGATCTGGAACCATATGTTGAGTTTAAACAGGGTGAATGAACTCGATATTATGGCCACTGACTCCAAACGGGAGAACTTGTCACTAATTCTTACTGAGTTGGGGTGGGTAGTTGTAGGTCGAGCAGCGCCTTGCACGTATGACCAGATGCGATAACAGGAGGTTCCAAGCTTTACGTACACTCACTGACACTCAGATGCCGTTGCACGCTAAGTACCCACTCAACTAGACTGTTGGTTACATTTAACTGAAATGATTTTTAGTTGCGACTTTATTTGATACTCGCACTTGATCTTAGCGCCGCTTACGCTAAAAATCCGTTCGAAAATTTGAACTCCGCCTAAAATTCACTCACAATCGCGAAGCCGCTTATGTCCAATTTACTTTTTGGAAATCTGCTTTAAATCTCAGGGCTGATTGCTTTAAGTCCAATTCACTTTTTAAACTTTTAACTAATTTCACTTTCACTGGTTTTACTTGGTATTCGGGCAGCACTTCATTGTCGTAGGCGAGAACCGGTGGACTCTATAATACGGAACTCTGGCCTATTTATGTGAATGCGGATGTAAAACGGGTTAAATCAGTGATTTTGGTTAGGTAACTATCATTATTTTGTATTTTGTAATTGTATTACTTCTTGTAACATCAAACCTGATAATACCCAGATGCCATTTCTGACCCTACCCACCCTTCACAGCGTATTTAGTCGTATATCGGCGTTTATCTTCTAATCGTTATCGTAACATTGTTTCAGACGTAGTAAGCATTTTCAACATGAAATTTAGCACTTATTATCGAATAGTCTATATAAATAATTTGACTTTCGAATTGATTTTTTATCGATTAAAATTAAAACAAACTAGCTTCATCGACACATGTTTAGGTGTAGATCGGTATTTATTTTTCTAACCGTTAACATGAGTTTATTTCTGATGTCGAATTCTTGTTAAACGTAAAAATTAGCTGTTACATTTACAGTCAGTGCTCACTTAACGTTCACAATGCGTGCACAAATTTCGGTACGGAGGATGGTAAGTGAACGTGCGTCAAGCGGACGGTGTATTTTGGGTATATCTCCTACGGATTTGTGTGTTGTGATGAACGTTCTTGCGGAAAATGAGTACTTAGTACCGAGAGAAAGTAGTAAATAATCATGTATGTATTATCGAACGTACGTGAAGTGAGCGCTGACTGTACTGACATAATTTAACACATAATAACATATTAGCCGTATACCGGCATTTATGTTTTTAACTAACAGAAAAACACTAAAATACTCATGTAAGTAGACAGAAATTTTTAAAAACATGTGAAAATATCCAATTCTGATTACGAAGGGACGAGAAGCTGCCGACTTTGATGATGCACCGGGAGCTTTGAAATATCTTTAAAGGACACTAATTTATACAGTTTTACAACAACAAAAATAGAAACAAGTTTTAATTAATTTTAATAAACATATTCCGTACAATAGATGTCACAAGATTATATATATATATATATATATATATATATATATATATATATATATATATATATATATATATATATATATATATACATACAGTAGATATCGTTTATAACGACGTTGAAGGGACCAACGAAATTCGGTCGCTATAACAGTAGGTCGCTATATCCAAACAACATAAATACCGACATATGTTAAAAAATACATTATATATGCTAGAAAAGAGTACATTTACATGAGTGCAAGAAGCTTAAGCAACAAAAACAATATTCAATAACATATATTGCTACAAAACAAAAAAAAAACAATCCAATTTATTTTACAAACAACTTTACACATAATTTTACATACGTATGTATACATACATAAGTATTTAAATTTTAACAAAAAAAATCTGTCATTTTGGTTTGTTTTTATAATTTTTTGTTCTCTGAAAAGTTTTTTAGAATAATCTTTTCCAAATGTAGCAATGCAAAATCTGTTTTAGCTTCTTTTAAATTTTGATTAAACATGAAAAAATGCTGAATTGTTTCAACAACTGCTGAAAATGCATCCTTTATAGTAGGTGTTTGCAACTCGGTTGTTTCGTCCATTTCCACTTCGTTGCTTTTCGTTTCGCCATACCGACATCGATGACATACCTTCAATTCGTAGTTAACCACTGAATAACTACGTATGTTGCTATTCGCTCTGCCTTTTCGCAACTCAGTAATTCCTGGAGTCAATTTGGTACTACTACGCAATGCTATCCGTCGTTATAAAAGATAATTTTATCCAAATTTCAAGCCATTTTTCGTCGTTATATTAGTTTCGTCGTAATATCCGATGCCGTTATAAGCGATAAGCCTCACGTATAAAGAGTATAGTTTCTGGCCGGGACTTTGAAATGTCGTCGCAAAAACCGATATGTCGTTATATCAGATGTCGTTATAAACGATATCCACTGTATATATATATATATATATATATATATATATATATATATATATATATATACAGGATGATTCGCGAAGAGTGTAAAAAATACGATGTTGGGGAGGTCATTTTGAATAAAAAAGTTACTAACATTTCGACCATTTTTCATTTATCATTCATAATTAAAATATAAAAATAAACAGCTTCTTAAGCAGGAATCAAACCCAGACCGCCTGCGTTGCAGTCACTCGGCTTACCACTTAGCAACATCGCACAAACTGTCATCGTATATTCTGTTCGGGTATGTAAATGGTGCTATAGATTTAAAGCCCTTTTTCTCGAGAAGGGCAAAACAGTGGACGTATCCCCTTGTTCGTGTTTTACTCGGTGCACCTGTCGCGAAAGAACACGCGGAAGGTGTAGCGATCTATGAACAAGCTAGGACGACTGTAAATCCGGCGATCGAGTAGCGTCATTCATGCTTGTGTGTAAACAAATATTTCGTTTCAGTGAGAATTCAGTGAAATTATACATTTTTTAAGTGCTTCAATTTTAGTAAACTACGATATCAATAAGAGCTAAAGGTTGAGTCGGAGCGCAGCGAAGATTGACATGACATACTAATGTCACAAATTTTCACACACTGCAACAAATATTCCTGATAAAACAACTAATAATAAATGTTAGCAGACAGATATGCATTTTCATAGATTTCTAGTAATTTGTAACAATAAACACACGAAGTTTTTTTTCTTAATAATTATTCTTCAAAAATAAGTTACATACATGAAATTCTAAATAAATAACAAGGTTAAACAAAGTAATCGCAATTTTTCTAGTTGTTGGGATTCCAACACCAATAATCGTAAATCGATCGGCTATTCCTATTATCACCAGGTCGTCGAGAAACATGCATTAATAGCAAGACATCTAAAAACTTAAGAAGGAACACGAAATCTTTCAGATGGAACGCATTCAAACAAGAAATATTTACACAGTTATAGGAAAATTGTGTTCTCGACCAATCTTAACCATTTATAATTATATAGTGTAAACTTAAATCCACTCGAAGGCGAATAAACTTGGCATTGCATCAAAATCAACAATATATAAGTGAAAATAAATTACTAAAGAACTGATGAGTTTATCGTAAGTTTATCTAAAGAGAGACTAATAAGTTATTCCAAACGAAAACCGAGCTCAGATAGTCATTAGTAGCTCGTGCTGATATAGGAAAGATATCAACAAAATTAACTAAAACATACAATGTACAGAAATATATAATATATTTTATTCTAGGCATAAAGCACAAGAAACCGTTTGGCCAGAAGAATAGTTACCTAAACACTCATTGGAAAAATATTTATATTATTTCACACATTTCGCATAGACCAATTTCCGAAATCTACTTTATATCAATCGCACTGCAAAAAATTTCCGAATAATTTTGTATCAGACATGTGCTCAACACTTCAATAGTCAAGCAGACCGATACGTTCAACTAATTATATTAGCGAACACAATAAAAACGAAAGTCAAAGAGCAAAATATAATTACGAAATAGAATGCAGTTTGGAATTAATAACATCGTGTACAGTATTGTATATTCATATCTAATAATGTCACAGTATTGATAAAGTAATAGAATATTGTAGTTATTAAATTTATTAATAATGCATTTTAATACTAGTATTTAATCGTTTGCGTACAGGTTTTGTTCTCCATGTCATGCGAACGGCAGTCCCTTTATTCAAATTTTATGTGAAGTACTAAATATCGTTACATACAGAAAATTAGAACTCGAGGAAATATTGATGACTGTATGCCGTAAAATTGCGATAACACATGCTGAATTTTTAAGCAATATAATAATACTGATAATTCCTACTATAATATCAACTTTAATTCGTAATACTTATTTTACAAACATACCTACAGAAAATAAGATTCAAAGGTAATTATTGTTTCTATAAACGTATACTTTATTGGCAAATGTAGTAAAAAATGTTTGTTTTCATATTGTAGTACATTGAAGAGGAGTATAGAACCGGGTGAACATGAAAAAATTGCAAATCTAGTATTATTCTACATACTAATGGAATATGTATTGAATATGTACATACCGAGTGTTCAGATAAATCTGGGACATTAACATGGAATTAACATGTAAATTAACAAGTTGTGGTTATTTTTGAACAATACATTTTAGAGTAAAAGTGTAAACATATAAATTCATAATTAAAAACTATGTGATATAATGCCAGAATCAGTGATCAGATATGTTTCTGTATCGAGAAAATTGATTTTAAAAGCTGTGTTTAGAATATTTGTTGTCTTCAATATAAAAAAATACAATTTTTGTTTCATGATTTCCTAATCTGTCATTAAAATGCAATATTCGATGTACAAAAATATGTGAGCAAACGGTGGACCAAAGAAAAATGGAAGGCAAAAGAAAAGCTGGTATTGAAACAAAACAAAAACATGGAATACATTTTGAAAATAAAACGTAAATAAATCATTTCTTTCTAATTATTTATTTCTGCATTGAATAAACTATTTACGCTTACGGGTACATACTAATATTGTAAAATATATCGAGAAACTAATTAATAAACAATAACCATAAATCTAAAAATTAATAGAAGCGGTTTAACAACTCATTCGTATGTTACTACTATGTTGTCGTCCGTATCTTCATCATAACAATAGAGTATGTGTAGAACGTGATCAACATGACTGCCTGGAGAGTCAACAAACCTGCTTGAATTATGACACTTACCATTGTTCCAATTATGTCTAATTATGTCTGTTTTTGTAATTTTCTCGTTCAGCGTTATTGTTTTTCGTATTTATTTAGAAAAATAACGAGAAATAATAACAAACAAATATTTGCTTACAATAAATATTTGGACCAGATCAAAACTAAAAATGTGTAATGTAAAAGTTATACTGCAATTACACAATAATAATATTCATATAACAATAGCTACCTAACCCAAATAGATATCAAATAGTGTTTTGGCAGGGTATAGATAAAAGGATTAGAAGAAGACGCAATAAAAATTGATACAGAAAAGGGGGCACAAATACAAAAAGGTTGAGAAACACTGCTGTATCTATGGAAATGAATCGAAACACCTGCCTTCTGTTATTCACATTAGTCCACTTTTCTTCATATATATTTAGTTCTCTGGTTGAGACTAATATAGTCGAAGCAAACAATAATATATATTTGTATCGTTTTTTATTATTATTTAAAGCCATTCGTGTACATTGAAATTCGCGCCGATTCAAGATCGATAGTAGGTATTTGTGTTTCGAAGTGTGCCGACATGTCGCGCGAATCGCTGATTCTACAAAGAGGCGGAGCCAGCCGGTTCGATACGCGCATGTTTACCTGTTGCCAGCCACGCCAGTCGCTCCACTGGGATGTTGTGCGAATGTCGGATGTTGTGGATCTCGTCGACTGAGAACGTAAAACAATGACATCGATGATGACAATAGCCAGTTCATCATCATCCGTTTAGAGGCGGAATCGTGTTTGGTCACGCGTGTAAACGTGTGCATCCAGTGATGTAACAACAAATCGGTACAACCGGACAATTAACAGAAGCTTCGCGTATTTCGAGGCTTTTATGCAAAGTTTCGACAGAGGTATGATAGATGTCTTCTCCTTATATATGTGTATATATGTTATATGTCACTGCGCATGACACCTACACTGTTTCGAGTTTTGTCGTTTCTCATTCAGATGGATAATTTTATATGTGCGATATGTTTTCTTATACTATATTATTATATGCGATATATTTAACAGCACACGTTATGCGATTATTATGTCTATGACGTGAGTACCGCTTTAGAAAATGAAATACCTAACAAATTAATAAAATATAAAACAAAAAATATGTGTAAACCCTATTCACTAATTTCTATAATTGAACATACAGGACTAAACTACATTATTTGATTAAATTGGGAAATATAATGTTTATTAAACAATTCAGTTGATCAGATATACAAACTAGCACTACTTTTGTCCTTTAATTTAATACAAATGAAAGATAATAAACGCAATGCTTATATCGAATAGATAACTGGACCTTATGCATGTATGGAAATCATAGACCAATTTGATTTAAGATAAAAACAAGTGAAACGATAATTCGAATAACTTAATATACCTCTTCCTAACAAATCTTATTCATAGTTTTAGTCATATACCCACATATATTATCTCTAAAATATATTGATAACCAAATGATTGGAAATCAGCATATTATATCATTTGTTAAAGCAAGTGCTCTGCCAAATCTATGTAATTTAATAAATCATTGATTGGCATGTACAGCCAAACTCCGATAAGTCGAAATGAATCGAGTGGCAATAGCGTTTAGGGAGCAATTTACATCCAATTTTACTTCTATAACTCGAACTTCTAGTACTCGAATTTCTCCATAACTCGAATGAAATGGTTGGCATGTACATTCCCTAAGTCGAATTTTTGTGGAGGAAATCTTTTTTGTGTGTACTTGGTTCTTTTTGTTTTCGTTTTATTTTATTCGGAGAGTCCATTATCGCTTGTCGCGAGTTATTGCGTTTCAATGCAAGAAATAGAGGGAGAATGGAAGATCAATCACTCATAAAAACATAGTTCTGTTGTGATTTTTTCGAAAAGGTGGTACATTGTTTTGTGAAAAATTGTATGATATGAGGAAAATATCACTCCCACAGCAACACGCCCTAACCTCGAACTGTTTTTATTGAGTTTTTAATTATTCGGGAAGTCCCTATTTGTAAAACGAATACATACACATTTATTCCTTGTAAGTTGATTGAGCATGAACGAGAACGAGGCAAATTAGTGAATATTTTAACCGTAATTAGTATGTACTTCTAGTACACGATTTGGATTCAATAAAAACGTGTGTAATTAAACCACTGTAATGTCTTTAGACAAATTCGCTAGTTTTAATGAACACTTCTATTACTTTAAGTCTCCGTAAGTCGAACTATTTTTGTGGATAATGGTGATTCGAGTTATAGAAGTTTGGCTGTATATTAGAGATGTACCGACTACGGTATTGGCCGACTAACCGACTACGGACTATTCGGCCATTTTTTAAGCCGATTAGTCGGTTTAGGCCGACTAATTTCAAACATCACTAAAAGTCGCGGTAAACTCCTAAATTAATAATCATTGGTATACAAAGTAGATGTTTGCCTGTTTCAAGTACGTCGTGCGCCATACGGACAAGTTAGACTTGTCAGAACATATCTGTTTATTCCGTCGTTTGGGTATATTCTATCTCCGTAAATAAGGTATTGATTGTGATTGTTATGTCTCGAAGAAAATCACATGTATATGACATATGGATAAGTAAATAAATATTTTACATGTAGTTATTTTACTAATATTTTTTTTTAATTTTATTCCTATACCTTATTGCTATTATAGTTTATCAAAATATAAAACCGATTAATCGGTCTTTTTGCCGGCTAGTCGCCGATTAATCGTCGGCTAGAAAAATGACCGGATAGTCGGCTTAACCGGATAGTCGGTACATCTCTACTGTATATGTATTTTAAGTGGTGGCGTACCATACTATGGTACAGGTGGTGCAACTACATCATGGTCCGAAGCTCTGAGGGGCCCATCTCGTCTGTACATTGAGTATCATTCTGATCTAATATCTTCCTTTAGTGCTCAACTCCTTAGCTTGAGTGCTTTGTTGAGACCAGCAATAGCTAAATTATCTACAGTAAGAAAGATAACTGAAATATTAATTATTCAAAATGACTCTCATTTCAGCCTTTTTGGATATTTATGCTTCACTTTTATTATTTTCAACTCTGGCAGTAAGTGTGTAACATCGGACCGATCATTCTCAAAATTAAAATTTATACAATATTACGCAGCACAATGACTAAAGAAAGCTAGTCAGAACTTGCCATTTTATAAGGTGAACATAGATCTCGAATTGTTTTGGCCAATCCCGAAGTTCTCGCTCTGTACTTGTACGCCCATTTATCTTTAAACGTATACGGTCCTATATTCGTCACAATGAAAAATAGCTTTAAAATTGCAACATTTAATGCATTCCCCCCCCCCCAAAAAAAAAACGCTCTTGGCCGGTATTCATGAGGGGCTCAATTATCAATTTTGCACCAGGGCCCACGCAGTTAGTACGACACTTATTATAAGAGTTTATGAGAATATATTTACTGAAATTCACAGCGAAAATATACTTCAACAAAAATCTGTATTGCTATATTTTATACTTATTTGTCATTTAAATATATTTAATTGTCACAAAAATGGTGTAACTGCAAATTTTTGGCCCTAAAGAAAAATGATAAAAATCCTGTGTTATAACCACACTTATCAACAAAATGAAATTTCAATTATTAAAACTATAACCATTCTACAGATAAAATAATTGGTTACCCATGTTTTGTAAATTAATTTTCACATGCTGTTAAAAATAAGTCGATCAAGTGGACAGGCAACATAGTTGTACCAGCATTTTATTAAGCTCATTGTATGAGCGAAAATGACACCCCAGATGAAATATTAAGGCATAGCTACATCATCAATCACGGTTTTGTTTCCATGAGACGTCAAGTACCACTTCGTTTCGACGGGTACTCGGATAAACCTTGAAAGATAATAATGATATTACACGATATATTAATGCATATGCAGGTGCCCAAGAGGTGAAGACTTCAAACCGGAAATACTAAAGGGTCTCTTAATCACTAGTGGAGCTAGTATTTATATCCTACAAATTAATTAAATATAACGTATGTAAAAAATACGTAAGATCATTAAAGAAACTAATTTAAACATGGAATTGGAGCAAAGTGAATATTAAACATACTCAATTTGAATACATTCGTATACCTACCATTTTGACAGAAGATTTTTTTAACCTTATTTAAAATTTTTAAAACGCTATATCTGAAGTTTTAGACAAATAAACGGTGCATACCGCACAGTAATAGTCATTTATGAATTAGCCAGAGGTAAGTGATCGGAAATTTCGATTATGTAATGTCAATATATTTTCTTATATATTTTGCACACTAATTTGAATTGGTACCGGTAAGTATATACAGTGGAATCCACTTATAGTGAACACGCATATAATGGAAACTCGCTTAAAATTAACGTATCTCCAAGTCCTGATTAAAAACTTTTGCCATCTAATGTTAATCAATTCGTATAAAGTGAACTCGCATATAGTGAATTTTCGGATACAATGGACAAAATTTGTTTTTTAAATTCACTATATGCGAACTTTACTAAGTTGGCAATGAATGAACGGCAAAAAAAAACCGCAAAACCCCATGTATTTTAAATGGAAAATTCTTGTGGTCAACTGTTAAATGTTAAAATAAAAAATTGTGTATACGAGTACTCGTATATCTTATTATATAAAGCGCTAAGGTACGGCTCCTGCTGCTGCTGCTGCTCCGTGCCAGGAAGTGTTTTCATTGGGTGTTTTGTTGACAAAAGCAAAACAGACTAGGCCGACTATAAATGCAAGAGGCGATGTTTTGTTTATCTGTCAAATCACTGTTTTCTGTCATTGTCGTCGAACGAATTGACATTTAAATTAATAGTTTTATTATAAGTGTGATATTAAAGTGTAACAACATATTTAAAGGCATGTAAGTTAAAAATTTGATATTTAAAGTATTTATCAAATGGATTACGTTCCTCAAGTGTTTTTTACATATCCGTAATTAATATTTTTCCGTCGTATGACGGGCATTTCACCTAGTATAAAATAATTTTAGATAATCATTTTATTTTAAAAAATGAATTACTTTAGTCTGTTTATTCATAAACATGTATATATGAGTAAAATATACATGTATACTAAAAAAGAATAATTTTTAAATACAGTGTCTGTTTTAAACAGGCCACTTAAGGGATCTTGGAAACTATAAGAGTTACGATGTCGATACAGTTAGAGAAAAGTTGCCAATTTATGGGCTGATGCTAGTGATTTTGAAAATTTTACATGACTCACTGGATAATGACAATTTTTTTTTCGGTTTTTAATAATCTTTTATAACTCAGAAGGTACTGAAAATATTGAAAAAAAGCTTCAAATAAATATTTTAGCACCCATAAGAAGCTTTTCGGTGAATTCGATGAAAAAAAATTTAATTTAATATTTCTGGAGATACAACATACAAGTTAATTTTAAAGGTGCCCACAGAGTTTACATAGCATAGCATAACATAGCATAGCATAGCATAGGCAACTATCAATGTACAGATATCCGTATACCACTTCAGAATTTACATAAGCGGCATAGGTATACATAACTCAAATTAGCATAGCATAGGAAATGGTTATATTTTATTTCGCTATGCTATGCGGCTATGCATCGGACGACATCGTACTCAATCGGAATAAATCGTGTAATTTAAAATCTATTTCGTCTGTATTGGAAACATTCAAGCTATGTTTAAATAATTTTACTGCGATTCATCGAACATACTTAATAAATTTACATTTTAAGAAATATTATTTTAATATCAATTATGTTTGTGTTCTATCTGCCGCATCTTCTACGACATTAGTTTTTATCGTTTTTTGTTCAGTAATATTTGTTGTGCTTATTTTAAAATTTAAAATATAGTTGAAGAAGAATTAATTAATTTAATAGAAGGATATTCTATTCTTCTTCGGGTCTATTGGCGTTTGGAATTGTTCGTGTATTCAAAAAATTGTTCCAGGTCATTTTCTTTCAATTTAATAAAATATTCTGTATAAAATCCATTAGTTTTACTCTAGCGATTAACAAAATGAGTTTTAAATTTATTTATATATAATTTTAATATACATATTGTTTTAATGATAATAATCATTATCTTTTAATTACGAAACTACGAACCATAATAATAATACACAAAATTTATATTTCTAAACAAAGTAGGTTGTTCTTATTGAACGATCCAAACTTCTTATTACAGTAAAGTCGCGATTTAGTGAACTCTCGATTAAATGAACAACCCGATAGAGTGAACACTTAAATTTTAGCATTGCGTCCCGATATAGTGAACAGCTGTAAACCCCGATACAGTAAACTATGGTATTTGCGATACTTCTCGGAGGGATCCCACTAAATATGAATCTAGATGGCACGTAAACGAAAATACTTGAATTTAAAACAAAAATTAAATACTTAATGTCTGGGTAAATGAGAATGTGTCACTGCGTTTTCTGCGTTTTCTAGTAGAATATTGCAGTTTGCTTGTGTTACATGATTTGCGACAAAAATTAGTACAAATTAACCTGAAAAAAAGCGTAAACAATTCAACATTACTTAATTTTTTTCGCTTCTGCAATAAATAACCTTTTATATGTATCTTCCCATTACATAATACACGTATACATAATATTATGTAATAGGTAAATGTATTTTTTGTTTTTTTTTTTATTATTTTATTGTAGATTTTCTTTTGGCAATTGTAGATCTTGAAAAGAAGAAATATTGAATCCAAAATGATTGGAATAAATGACTATAGTTCAAGATGATAACAGATATGTGACGTTTCGACCAGATAGTTTTTGGTCATTTTCAAGCAAATAACAAAATTCTAGTGGAAAGAAACATAAACAAAAATATTCTCTAATATTTTTCAAAATATTTTTGTACTTTTTGAGTGTAATTCTCAAGAGATTTTGTTTATGTTTGTTTGAACTAGAATTTTGTCTTTTGCTTGAAAATGACCAAAAACCATATGATCGAAACGTCGTATATCTGTTATCATCTTGAACTATAGTCATTTATTCCAATCATTTTGGATTCAATATTTCTCCTTTTCAAAATCTACAATTGACTAAAGAAAATCTACAATAAAATAATGAAAAATCATCTTTATGATTAAGTTTTGAAACGAACAGTTCACATTACCTTGAACTAACCATTTTGGATTAAATATTTTTCCTTCTCTTTTATTATTTTACATATACATACATAATTTTGTTGATTTAGGTACCTAGAATAAAAGTTGTTTCTCAAAATATCTGAGTGAGACCAGAACCCCGAAAATGTAAACACCCCTATAGAGTGAACAGGCTTGGCCGGAATTAGTTCACTAAATCGCGACTCTACTGTATTCTAGTATTATGTTATGTAAACTGTGAAACCTGCAAACATGGGTTATGCAGGTCTATGCCATGCTATGCTATGTTATGCTATGCTATGTAAACTCTGTGGGAACCTTTAAAATGGGAACCATAGTTAATTTCATTCTTGATAAAAAGTGCTATCTTTTCTCTTTACAATAATGTATTCGTTTATATAAATATCTTTTTTCAATTTTGAATGAAAACTAAAAAGCATGGCAAAAATAATGATTTTCGTAGTGCGCCATTAAAATTTGGTATAAAATAATTGCATTTAAATATGATATGTACATTTAAAACAACTGATATTCAATAATATTTGTATGGCTTCAGACGAAAATCTGTCTAATTGGCGAAAAAACCTCATGTAGGTGGCAGCACAAAATGGCGTCGAGTCGAGGATAACAAATGGAAGTTTACATATGATTTGCTTGGGAGACGTTGTAGTTAGTGGTTTATTCAAACAATATTACGATTTGTGTTGTGTCGTTTAGTTTAATATTATTTATCTGTGCAATATGGTAGCTGTAAAAGTAAATTTAGCGGATATATTTCAATATATAAGCTCACCGAGACCTATTAAAGAAGGTGAAGCAGTTTCCCACGCAGGTCATGTTACTATGTGTGGCTGTAAAGAACACAATATAAATGAAATTGTAGGGTTTTGTCTACAAACAAGCAATTTAAATGGTGTATTTCCATAAAGTGGAAATAAAAATGCATGAAAATGTTTTACTTGTCATTGTAATAGTGAGCTAACCCTAAAACAGAAATTATTAATTTGCTTATCATTTGAATTTACACAAGTTTCACACGAAAGTGTTTTTCTTATAATGATGACGGATTACTAGTATCTTAATTTTAATATAATATTTATAAAAAAAACTAATAATAATAATAAATAAAAAGTAATAATTCCATAATTGATATGATTAAAAATTTTATTCATGTATTTACATTCTAACCTGTTTCTGTTATCCTCGACTCGAAGCTTTTCTTTTAGGCCACCAGATGTCAGCTACTTTGACTTTTTTCGTCAATAGTTTTCAGTTTATAGATCGAATTTTGTTTCGTTTATCAAATGTTACGGAACATAAATTTTTTTGCATGTACTAAACATATTTAGATGCAATTGTTTTATGCCAAATTTTCATGGCATGCTTCGAAATTAAAGAAAATATTTATGAAAATGAATACACCATTGTAAAGAGAAAAAAGCAGTTTTAAACTGGACTGAAATTAACTATGATTTTATTTAAAAAATTTAACTTGCATGCTGCATCTCCAGAAATATGTAGTAAAATTTTTTTTTATCAAATTCGTCGAAAGGCCTGTTCTCTGTATTAAAATATTTATTTGAAGCATTTTTTAATATTTTGAGTACCTTCCATGTTATATAGGAAAATGTAAATTCGAAAATTTCACACTTTTTTAATATCTAGTGAGTCATGTAATATTTAAAAAATATGAAATCGCCATCTATATCGGCTCATCAAATGGCAACTTTTGTCTAATTTAACCGACATCGTAACTCTTATAGTTTCCAAGATCCCTTAAGTGGCTCATTTAAAACAGACACTCTGTATGAACCTTCATTATAGTGAACATGGCTTATAGTGAACCAAGTTTAGGTTCACTATAAGCGGATTCCACTGTATTTGTATTTGATAAAATATTTTTACGTTAAAATCATAAATTTGAGTCAAATTAACCGATCGAATACAAATCAAAGGACATACCTGTATAAGCAAACTGAAATATGTAATCTCAAGGTACTAAACTTACGCATGGTTAATACACAAATATCTTGAAAATCTTTAGTTATTTGGAATGATCGTGCAAATATCAATGCGATCATTTTTAAAACGTCCGGAATTTTCAAGACCTAATCTAAAATTCTGTTCAATATTTCACCAGCAGAGGGTAAATGTCAGATGTCAAATTTGCTGCGAGATGCGTCATGCATGTTTAACATGCGGGAATTGGACACGACTGCATGATAGATGATGCATATTTTAAGTTATAGTTTTAATATTGGAACACGATCGAAGATGTTTTTGAAAAAATATACTTTTTACTTAGTCAATATTTGAGATAATATTTCGTTATTCACAGATACATAGTCTCGAGTATGGATGGCTATTCCGGATCTTACAAAAAAGGATTTTTATAAATCCAAAGTTGCTCTACAGTCAGTACTGCGCGGAAGTCTATGCGGAGTCTTAGGCTCTAATTATTATTTCTGAATCCAAATAAAATAAAACCATGTACCTTAATAACTAACCAATGGTAAAATTAAATAGTTAAAATATAATAATAATAAATTCGTTTAAAATATTTTAAATATCAATACACGCTTGAGCGTGTCTTACACGGGCATATTTATGTCTTAATAAGATTTTATGACAACTAAATGTAGTCGTGTAAACAGGAAATTTCAGTATAAATTAGATTTGTCTTATAAGACGTGCTGGACATGCTCTGTTCCAGTGTATACCAAACTTTTTTACCCTACGGCATACTGAGAATGGGAATTTGTTTCGCGCCACACCAATTAATATAAATAAAAGATTCTGAGTGTTGGTAACAATAAATAATATATTGACATGTCCGGTGGTATTTGTCGGTTACTATGGCGTCAAAATCGTGACGGAAGTAAAGCATTTACTCCCTGGGGACAAAAACACTTGCCGTAAGGGATTTTTAGCTCATCGACCTCCTGTCGAAGAGCTATAGTGTTCGGTTCGATGTCTGTAGCATTCTCCGATTTTAAAAATTTTGCGCAGAAATCCCGGACACACTCCTTGGATCACGAAATGACTATTACAACATGTAACCGTATGTATGTCGTTCGTCCGCTCGCTCGTACGGCTTTTGTTTCACTACCTCCTCCTAGACTTTCCAACCGATCTTGATGATTTTTTTTTGCAAATGCGTATTATGGTCTACTTGTGCAGTTGACTTTTTGTTTTTGAAAATTTCCTTTAGTACTTGAAAAAAATATTTTTCAATTTTTTTTCAGTTTTTATTTTTTCTCCTTTATCTTCCACTCAATTGTATTCAAAATTTTCTTGCATATACAGGAAATGAAACATTATTTTTTCATATTTTTTATTTTGAAAAATTATGTAAGACCAATGAAGAAAAAATTATTTTTTAATTAAAAAATGAACAAGAGAAGAATAATGCATTTATAGTCCGGCTTAGTCTGCTTTGCTTTTGTTAACAGAAGAAAATGTTTTCACACTTGTTTTAAATTTGTTGTTTTACTTCGACCTAGGCACCTACGATTTTAAGATTGTATTTAGGTAAATAATTTGTGATAAATTCAGACTTGGACATACGTCGATGAGCTGCAGGCATGGATGTCTGTATCCATTCCTAATTTATTATAACAAAGGTTTTTGTAAATAAATATCTGTTGTCATAGTACGCATTGCATGGAAACATTTCCAAAGGCTTGTAAATAATGCAATTTCTCTCGGATTTATTTTAATTCATTATTTATGAAATTAAGTGTTTCTACTCCCGATTGTGAAAAAATAGTATATACACCTCGGGAGAGACCACCATTTTTCCCTCGATGTATTTGTAGCCTTACGGCTTCGCCCTCGGGCTTCAAAATATACTTCAGGAAAAATAAGAGGTTTCTCTATCTTTGTGTATAATGTACTAATTTTAATTCTGAACATCTTTATTTACATTTTTCCTCTAAATTGTATTTTTCAGAAGTAATCACAATTTTACGTGATAATTCCCTATGTTCTAGTTTTCTTATGACACCCGGTATATGCATACGAAGGTAGCTAATACAGATAATGATTTTATTAGTTGATAAATAAACACGTAACTCATCTAACTCATCTACCATCTGTAACCGTTCCCTTTTTTTTTCATTTCTATGAGCGCTGAGAAATCTAATTTGCAAAGAAACAATGAGCAACAGGGATTTAACGGCTATAGTTGTTAATCGAGGATAGACTCTAAAGTAAAATAAAAAATGCTGGTAATTCTAGCTCAGAGAATGAAGCTTTGTACACAGGATCGTTTTCCAAGTCTTTTTAATTTTCTTCCATTGTTAATGTTAGTGATAATCTGGCGAAAGGATTGATGACCCACTCGCACTTTTAATAATCAAGTGATGGAAAATACTTAGAAAATGATGTTGAAATGGTTTCTACTGCCTCATGCACTGCTGCCAAAATTTGTTTGAGGAAGCGTCTACGCCTGGGAAGCAATCAAGCAGTGAATTTTTAACTTTTCTGATCCACAGTGCATGTGAGCATTTTAACATCGAAAGTGATAAATAAATAGGATGCAATACAGATTCTCAGACTTGTAAAAGAAAGAGATACTGTTAAGGTGAAAGATAAATAAAGGTAAATCGGTTGGTCATAGTAAATATAACAAAAATTCTTAGGCCCAAATATTCTTATCTATATTTTCAAATCCTTCGCGGCACACCTGGAACCTCCCGCGGCATTCTATTTTTCAGACACTCTCTATTCCAACACGTTTTTTACCGAGCGATTCCGAGTTGTTCCGGACAACCTCGAAGCGTGTCTTGTATAATCTTGCATATCCGTTGTTTCAACAAGAGTCTAGTCGTCAGACCAATTTATTTTCGAAGATACACGATGTCTGTTTACGAAATAATACGACGTGATACGAGCATGCCTGTTCTTAGTTCGTAACGTTGTGCTAAAGTTGTGTGCAATACATTTGCTGTTAGTGCAATTTATAGATTTGGCTATTTTACCCTACCCTACTTAATAATACACTCTTATCCTACCCGCCGGCTAACCTACCATAGCCTACCCTACCCTACCCAACTCTAAATGTAATAATAATTAATGTGGTTCCACCACTTCCCGATTACGCACATTTCGGACCTACTTGTTCGTGCGAGTTCGGAAATATAAATTGGTCTGACGACTAGACTCTTGTGTTGTTTCATGCCGTTTCAACGCGTGCTAACGTGACAGCTAATTGTAAGTACCCATTTTGTTAAATAAAAATATAATCCATTATTATAATCTGCAATTCGAAGACTCAAGGTATGTACGCAACATAAATTAGAAATGTATTGAAAGACATAAAATTCGCAGTTGATAACAGATAGATGTCTTGGACAAATGAACAAGTGGTCATCCTGATAGAGAAGTTCGAGAAATATCGTGCTCTCTACATCGTTGAACACCCGAAATACCACATAAACACAGAAAGAACTTGTATTTGCAAAAGATTGCATCGGAGTTAACGTCAACACGACACAATTGACGGAATCGGATATCCACAAGATATTTACTGGCCTCAGAAACACCTATGCATCTGAAAGGAGGAAATATGCAGATTCTTTCAAAAGTGAATTTGGTGACGATGATGTCGAGTAAAGAGTAATTAGAATTAAGGTTTTATTTTGTATATAGTTTGATATATAACCTAGAATACTTTTCATATTTCCATGTTAGGTAATTAGCATTAAGTTTTTTTTTTTTGTATAAGAGCCCGAACACATAAATGTTCGGACACTAATAATTTTTCAAACATTTCTCAAATATTAATAAAACAAATTAACTTTTTAATTTATTTTTGGTTATAAAGGTACATTATTCTTACACTATTTTTTAAATTCGGTTAAAAGAAAAACCTAATATAAACAAAATGAAAAATTATAAATCATATTATCGTCAAACTTTGCTGACACAGTACGCTTTAGTAAGACGTTATGTCACCTCTAGCCTGAATAACTGCTATTATAAGAGCTTCGCATTGTTCTACTGTGAAAGAATCCCAAATAGCCTGTGACTTTTGCCGCAAATCAGCAATATTTCTCTGTGGGTGATTCCTCGATTTTTGCTTCATTTTATTCCATATTGTTTTGATGATGTTCTAAACACTGTTTGTTTGTTTCTTCCTGACAGCTTTGTGTAGACTGTAGTGTAGACGAACAAATAAGTTGTCAAAAATATCCCTTTTTTCAAAAACCTTACAGGGAAGTTAATAAATTTTATATATTTATAAAATTCTTAGATAATTGCAATATGCAATTATTTCGGAAAAAAATTAACGTTGATAACAGGAAAATTCTAGAATTTGAGTTCTGCTGCTAAAATTATAATAATAACAAGTACATACAAATCAACTTTTAACATATTAATTTACCACGTAATATACTTATAACATATACATGCAGATATTCAAAAATCAAATATATTTGCAAAATAATATAGATGACAAATTAATTATGACATTTAAAGGTGATCTGCATTTAATTGTTTTGGTTACCGTTAATTACCTCGATCAAATATGTTCTTATAGCAAATTTATATATTAATTTTAATATTGTATTTTCTATAAATAATTTAACTAGGTATGGATACAGACGCCCATGCCTGCGCTCATAGACGTATGTCCAATTCTAAATTAATTACAAATTATTTACCTAAATACACTAGCCTAGGTCACAAATAAAACAACAAATTAAAATAAGTGTGAAAATATTTTCTTCTCTAGACAAAAGCAAAGCTGTCTATAAATGCATTGTTCAGTTTTGAATTAAAAAATATTTTTTTTGCAAAGGCCTTACATAATTTTTCAAAACAAAAAATGTGAAAAAATATTGTTACATTTTCTGCATATGCCTGAAAATTTTGAACACAATTGAGTGGAAGATAAAGGAGAAAAAAAATAAAAACTGAAAGTGAAGGTGATATTTATATAGTAATTACTTTAGATTTTATCGAATATGTTTTTTTCACCCAGGTATCATTTGTAGCGGTTTTTTTTCTGGTTAACCAGCCGGTGGGTTTGTATTTGATATTAATATAGAAAAGCCCTTGTCTGTCAGTCACGCATGAAGTTAACTGCAATTGCGTAATATAGGCATCATAGTCAACATTAATGATAGTGCATGGAATGACAACCACCCTTAGCAACATACAAATAAACAGTAATAACAACATTTTGACATCAATAGTGTGAATGAATGTTTAATAGTACATTATACACCAAGGGAGAGAAACCACTTATTTTTCCATGTACAAATACATTGAAGAAAATATGGTGGTCCCTCCCGAGGTGTATATACTATTTTTCCACGTTCGGGAGTAGAAACACTTAATTTCATAAATAATGAATTACAATAAATCGGAACGAAATTACAATATTTAGAAACCTTTGGAAATGTTTCCACGTAACGCGTCCATGACAAGGGACATTTATTTACAAAAACCTTTGTTATAATAAAAATAATTTTACGAAAAGTGTTTTCGTCCCTAGGAAGTAAATGCTTCATTTCTGTCCCAATTTTAACGCCACAGAAACCGACTTGTACTCCCGGACGTGTAAAAATATCTTATTTACGTTTATTTGTATGTTATTTTACTTATACGAAGTCTATTGAAGCTTCCGTGTCCAGGGTTAATTTTTTTTAAACCCCCGAAAATAGTAAATATTGTTTTTTTTGCAATGTAAGATCCGGCTGCAATAAAGATGGTTAGATGTATAAACGGACAAAATCTATATATTTTAGAGAGTTTTGCGAGGAAACGCAAGGGTACATGCAACGCAAAAACAGAAATTTTTAAAAGTATTTTATTAAAGAAATTATGAATGTGGGCACATGGTGGTATAAGTTTGCTTTGCTTTTGTCAATAACAAAAAATGTTTTGACACCTATTTTAAATTTATTGTTTTATTTCCGACCTAGTGTTCTGGATTTTAAAAATAAATTTAAGTAAAAATTTATTTGTGATATATTCAGACGTCGCGGCAGGCTTGGATGTCGTCAATTTTTATTTGAAGCATTTTTCAATTCATTAAATACCTTCAAAGTTATAAGGAAAAATAAAAATTGGACAAAATGACACTTTTGTCATTATCTAGTGAGCCATGTAATATTTTCAAAATAATAATAAATGTGCAACTTTTGTCTAAATTAACCGACTTCGTATCTCTTATAGTTTCGGAGATCCCAATGGTGAGCATTCAAACTTGAGTCACTCTGTATATTACATATTACAACAATAGAAACGGATTCTAAATTACTGTTTATTACTGTTATTATTTATCCGTAAATAAAGGCCTATGGGCTTCTATTTAGATGGGTAAGCCCGATAGGCGTATTATGTTGGAGCACAAGTTAATTCTTTAAAAGCAGCATAAGATTCGAGCATCTTAAGTAACTTCCCAAGAAATTAACTTAATATAATTAGTCGAACAATGTAATAGATGCATGCAGAATTATTCTATAGATATAATAGAATCGTGATCGCTTTTAATTGAATTAATCAACTGGCACCTGTCTCGTATTGGTGGAATCTATACTCCAGTTCGCATATTGTACAAGGAACTATTGAAATATGTAGAATAATGCTGTATTCTAACTTAATGCTATATTTTGAATAACATAAGATTTTCTAAGAAAGATTTATGATGATTGGATAAAGCAAAAGTGTTACGTCAAGAATGAAATTAATGACATAAAACCGTTCAAATGTCAGTGAGCAATGATTTAGTCTGCTTCCATACATTATAAATTGCCTTTGGTTTATTTTGCTTCATTTGCGTTTATCTAAACTTAATAAAGTAATATACTAAATGAATATATTTTCGCTGGTGTCATAAATAAACACTAATTTTAAAATGATCCGAATTTCAATAAATAATTTGATATATCCGAATAATAAATAACTTTTACATATTTAGTCTAATAGCTCATTATTATTTGGATCAATCTGTTTTTAATACGATGTATAATTCAATTGTACACAACAACATTTGGAAATACAAATGGTAGGTATAGTTAGTCGATTTCACAATACTATCACTAAACTAACAGGATTAGCTTAAGGCTGTTTTGCTCTAGGGCTTTAGGGATATTCTCTAAAATCAAGCAGCTTTAGTATTCAGCATAGTTTTTACTAGTAGACAGACCTCTATATATCAACACAAACACAGGCACTGATTTAATCTTACATCCCTACCTAAGTTAACAATGTTCTGCCAGTGTGGTATTGTAATTGATCAAAAGTAGAATGTGTCTAAACTGATATAAAACGAACAATTTTTAGATACCATCTTTACCTCTATCATAAACAAATTAAGTTTTCAACAAGATCACGAAATCAGTTAAAAATAAGATAAGAACGAATGGTAACGTGAATCGAATTGAAAATACGGAGAAATCTGCCGAAGATCAATGGCTCTCCGTGGTAATATAATTCACTAGAACCGCTACTTGCTATTCTTTAACTTTATTTAATATGCAATTCTGGTCTTTAGATTACTGATTATGTAACACGTACTGCGATTAGTCCCTTAGAAGCGAACACATTCAGAAATCCAAAGCAGAAATTATTATGGGGCGATGTAAAAAATACCGTTTTCTGTCTGAACCTGATGCAATATAATTACGGTGACCATTCGTCCTTTTTTTAGGGGACAGTCCTTTTTTCCGGATTCCTGTCCCCTAAAATTATTGTCAAAGCAAAAAATTCTAAATGTCCTTTATTTTGTTAGATGTCCTTTAAAAGGCCTTTTTTCAATTACAAATCAAAAACTATAAAAATAGCCGTACGAAGAATTCTACGATTCCAAGTATGTCCTTATGCTGTCTGTGTGTGTGTGAATGGATATGTGTCTGTCTATACATGGTTTATCGAAGCCTGTTCTACGTTATTCACACCTTTCAAAATGGCATCATGAACAAGGAAAATCAAACATTTCGAATTATTTGAGAAATTAAATCGACAGAAACTTTTCAAATAAAGACTGTAGAAAACGATATTAATAAAAGAAATGTTCCATATATTTTATTTCTCTTTCTATTGGCATGTTTTCAATATATCGTACGTGTATATGGAATATACATGTATGATACTCCTGTATTATACAGGTTAGTCAAAATTACCGGAACACCTAAATAATTCTGCTACCGTAAAGAATTTTAAAAAATGTTTCGTACAAAAGTTTTTTGGTTGTAAACAAGCTACCGTTTAAGTATTTTTTAATATACAGGGTGTTCATTTTATTGCGGAAATTAGGTAAACTTTTATTTTTCAAATGGAACAGCCTATATTTTTTACTTTTTTAAATTCTAAGGTTAATTCTTAATATTTTTTGTAGGACTCATTTTTTTATAAAAACGCATCATTTTTTAGTTATAAATGAGTTTTAGTTATTAATCTGTCGTTTAAATGTCAATTGAATGACAATTTGTCAATTGTTTCATGAAGTTGTGGAGCATTATCAAGCAGGCACATGTACTTTAATTTACATTTACTTTAATTTTATTTATTTTATTTGTTATTTTTTTGCTATTTTTTATCCCCTTGGTTAAAATAAATGTTATGTATGTATGAAAATACTCTTAATTTTAAGTTCAGGAGTTTGGATTAATTGCTTATAACTCAAAAATTGCCAACTTATAAAAAAATTATTCCTACAAAAAATACTTAGAATTAATCTTAGAATTAAAAAATGTAAAAATATACAGGGTGTTCTATTTGAAAAAAGAAAGTTCACCTAATTTTAACAATAAAATGAACAGCCTGTATATTACAAAAATAAGTAAACGATAGGTTGTTTACAACCAAAAAACTTTTGTACGAAACATTTTTTAAAATTCTTTACGGTAGGAGAATTATTTAGGTGTTCCGGTAATTTTGACTAACCCTGTGTGCTATGAATACGAACAAAAATTTAACAGAATATGCATTTGAAATGTCAAATATGTGTCAATTTAAATTGAGTTTCGATATGTATATAAGAAAGCCGTGTGCTGACCATAACAGATATTTTTTTGTTTATAATTTTGCCAAGATGTCTCAATGAGACGAAACATATTGCGATATTTATATTAATAAAAGTAATACAACGAAGAGAATAGATTTGTAATTTAATTTATTTTCCCATGTTTAACATTGACGTAAGAGAGTTCGCTAAATATTAAGTCAAATTAATGTTATCTAAATTCTAGAATACCTGATTTGAAATACTAGTTACTTGTGTAAATTATCAGATTTGCGACTGGAACAACTACCGTGCTCCGAAATATCTACACGGTGAATGCATGCAGTCGTATGTCTTCCACGCCATATACGTCAGAATCCACGAGCTGGCACAGGTCACATAACCATAAGATACAAAATTGATTAATTCACTGGAAATTGTACTTCCTATTAAAAATGAATTTCATTTCATTACCTACGCTCGCAAATAACAATATAAATTATGTTGCAAATCATTGGACGTGAATAAAACGATTTAATACGACAATTATGTCGTTTGTACAAATATTTCCTTCGCGAGCGAACTTAATTGAAAAGATAATTGTACGCAATACACCAAAAAACACAATTTCAGTATAAATTGTATGATATCAGCATTTACGTCACGCAAGAATATTTAATTGTAATACAGAATCACTGTATAAAAGGTAATGTCATCACTAAAGATCAAACTAACAAACAGTGAAATGGCAATTTATATTATGTACGTACAAGTATAATAAATAATTGAAATTATTTGTTACTCAGCAAATAAGTAAAAATTATTTTTATTGATGATATGCGAACTTGAAAATTTATGGTAAATATTGTAAAATTCTGTAAAATAAAACATAGCAATTGTTTTATCAACTAATGCAAAGAAAATACATATTAATTGAATATGTATTAAGAAATAATTATTTAAAATGTTCCAACTTGAATGATATAAGTTTCGTGTAAAATAAGTATAAGGTAAGGGCCATTATAAATATTTTAGCAATTAAATCGGGCATATCAATAAAAAAATGTAAATTGTAAACTGTTCAGTGAAACCATTGAATTTACTTAATTACAACGTTGATACTGTGTTAATGTTAAATAGTTGGGATTAGTATAATTCAGTCTAAACTTCATACATTTAAAGCAAAAATAAATTCTAGACTCTTTAAAAATATATAATTTAAATTAATATTGTCGTAAAGCTCATGTTTTATCGACTTACGTCGATGTCAGCGTTAGAAAAATTATACATTTTGATATACCTAGCAATAATATCATCGTATATGTATAGTATAACCTTTGCTTTTTCTAACGTACTCGCAGTATACCCTCAGTTGTTTGAACAGCCTCGGAAAAGTTTCTGATTAATATAAATATTCCCCTTTATCTGAATTCGCGGCTTAATTTGTAAATGGCACAATTCCTGTAAATAATTGAAAACAAATTTAAACCTTAATTTTTTATGTAAAATGACAACTTGTAACTTTTATAGCTCTATTGGATTTTGCATATTCTGTCGTAAAATGTTTATGTGAAAAGTTTTGGTCGAAACTTTTTTGCGTGAAACCAATATTTTCAACTAAATCGTATCAATAAAAAACTTTTATACATATATTTTAAAATTTGTTGTTTAATATATGTGCAATATTAAATCATATTCTCCCTTACAATTTATTCAAATATTTCTAATATATGAATTATTATATTTAACATAAATGTCTTACCTTTGTTTCAATGCAATACCTACGGGAAAATAATGTATACCTAATCTAGTAGTCCGCCATTACAATTGCAAATAATTTATTTATTTTGTATAACGAAGATAGTAAAATGAAACCTGAATTATACATATACAAATAATGTAACACCTGAATTACTATTTATATTTCCATGAGCAAAACCATGAAACGGAATCAGTCCAATTCGCAGGAAATTGAAAAAGCATATGTCGAACCAATAAATGCATTACCAAGTGTAGTTGAATATTTGACGACCGGGAGAGAACATTGATCTTGTTAGAGGAAGCGGCAACAGCACCCGCTGTAGGTAGCAACAAGTTGTGGCAATTTATGCCCTCGGCGTAGACTGTGTAGCAAACGGACGTCGCTGCATCACGCCCTATCCCTATAAAACAGGGCATTCAATTCAGATTTATCGTATTTCTCCGTTTCTCCTCGCCTTTCGTCTTGACTCCTCCACTCTTACATGGAACAATTCTACAAACATTGAATATTTCAAACCACAGCTCCCTTTCGTTCATTATAATTATTTCTACTCTACATGCATATGGTACATTCATACATATATAACATCACGCCTTTCCCATTACTGGGGTAGCAGGCCCTTTATTCCCTACAATCACTCAAAATATTTAATATTATATAGAAAACTGCCTTTCATTCCTTATATTCTAACAATTGCTCGCCAAATACTCCTATCCATGCATATGATGGTTTATTAATTCTATAAAATAGCTAGTAGGTACATTACAAGTGGAATACAGTTTATGGGAACAGCAATTTTATTCATCAACAACTGGTATTCAAATTATTTTTAGTGAATTATTTACAATACAGTATTACACTGTATTCAACCAAACAACCAATTCACGCCATCGTTTAGGAAAAACTTAACAAGCATAACTCTCGTTCATTATCAAGTGATAATCACTTTAGACGAAAAAACAATGAGTTTTCATTTCAAATCGCAATAAAATATACATATTTAAAAAATGAAAAACTCTGGGCTCGTCCGGGATTTGAACCCAGGACCTCTCGCACCCTAATCATACCCCTAGACCAAAGAGCCAGTATGATTTTGTAATTTCATAAATATTTTTTTTTTAAGTGTAAAAATTATATTTTAATTTTCCCATCTTCTTTACTGTTGGTGGTCCAACCTAAAACATTTTTTTTAATATTCCTAAAACAAGTTAGACTTATTGCAAAAATAGTCTATGTTAGGCTAATTAGACAGAATGTGATTATTTTAAATTTAAACTAAAATCGCATTGCATTGCGCCTAAAAAGTATCTGTCAATAGAGCAGTTCAGAACACGTGATCCGAGCAAAAATAATAAGGCGCACTTGACGTTTTGCCATAAGACACAATGTTAATATATTTGTAAAAATCTATTTATTGCCATGTCACCTGACAAAATAATTTTTTTCTGGTTTCATTAAACCTTCGGACTGGTATATATCGTAACAAAATTAAAAAACCGAAAATGATAATTTTGATGTGATGCAAAGCTGTCTAAAGGTACAAAATAGATTATTTTAAAAAATCCATCTGAAAAACGGCATTCAATTTTGAATTTGATAAACTTTAATTAATATTAGCTCTTATGGAAAAATGATTTGTGTGCCGTACCAGTTTTTAGCTCATCGACCTCCTGTCGAAGAGCTATAGTGTTCGGTACAATGTCTGTAGCATCTTCCGATTTCAAAAATTTTTGCACAGAAATCCCCGAACAGACCCCCTGGATCACGAAATGACTATTATAACATATGTCCGTATGTATGTCGCTCGTACGAGATTTTTTGTTCCACTCGGATCTCCTAAGTACCCAACGAATTTTTCTGCAGAAACGTGTTATGGTCTAGTTGTGCAAGGTATGTTTTATTTTTTTCTGCGTTATTTTCTATTCAATTGTATTCAAAATTTTCGTGCTTATGCAGGAAATGGAACAATATTTTTCCATATTTTTTATTTTGAAAAATTATGTAAGACCATTGGAGAAAAAAATATTTTTTAATTAAAAATTGAACAAAAGAAGATCAATGCATTTATAGTCGGCTTAGTTTGCTTTGCTTTTGTTAAGAGAAGAAAATGTATTCACACTTGTTTTAAATTTGTTGTTTTATTTGCGACCTAGGCACCTAGGATTTTAAAAGTGAATCTAGATAAATAATAATTTGTGATATATTCAGACTGCAGGCATGTATGTCTGTATACATTCCTAGTTTTAGCATGAGTTTGTGACGTCATGTTGAACTGCTCTATTTCGCATACTTATATCATAAGTATACATAATGAATTCAACAAATAACATACAATTCATTAATTAATAGGGTTCATTTAGTATTGCAACCGATTTATTTAAAAAATCTCTGTTTTAGTAATTAAATCCATGTACACATTGATTTATGACATATTTACTTTTCACAGAAAGAATAAATGCACGAAAATTATACAAAATAATGTAACAATTATTATGTGATAAAACGAGCATTCACAAATTAAAATTACAATGAACACCACGCAATTATTTTTTTGTTATCATTAAATTAGTGACTTACCCTATCATTGTTCTGCCAGAAACATTTAACGCAGTAAGTAGTAATAATTGTATATGTGTACTGTATAGGCAAACAGTTGCCTGTATCTGTATAGCTGGACAGTATATAATTCAAGGCGAAATTATGTCGCACAATTTACATTCATTATTAGCACCCAAATTCATTGTACTATGGAAAATTGGAAAACATACAAATTAAATCATTTTTATTGTCATCGTTATTACATTATGATTCATAGTGTATACAAATAAAAAATGTTTTTGCATTGAAAAATATGTTTGAAAACTGAGTGGAGCAGTTTTAAGATTGAGATTTGCTCCCCCTTGTATTTACGTAGGAAACTGAACTGCTTAAATTTAATGCTATGATGATGTGCAATAAAAATAAGTTTCAAACTGTACATACCTTTATAACTGCACTAAAACAAGAAGTAAACAAACTTCTGCATCTAATTTGAAATTTGGACCGTTGAGTAATTTGTAAACCTAGCTAAATAATATTACAGCAGAATTTCTAAATAGGTAGGGTAAGTTCACATGCCTGCGATTAAACTAAAAGTGAATGACCTCGTATGTACTGCATGGTATCCGTTTCACTTAACAAATGAATCCCTTAACATAATAAGATTCAACGATGTATGTAATATCAAATGGAATACGATGATGTAGTTTAAATAAAAGATCATTTGAGATTCTATGGATATAAGTTACAAATTGAAACTATGTTTACAGAAAAGATTTAAGCTGCCGCCACCGTCATCATCTGTGATATGCACCAGGGTGCGTTCTTGGGCGGCGGCTGGGCCAGGGGCAGCACAAGTACGGGGGTAGTACGCCGTGCACATCCCGCATCAGGTGCCCAATGGAATGTCCAAGTCGTCCGAGGCAAAGTCAACGGCCGCT
Organism: Carabus problematicus; assembly: GCA_963422195.1. NCBI lineage: Eukaryota > Metazoa > Arthropoda > Insecta > Coleoptera > Carabidae > Carabus > Carabus problematicus. The sequence continues at coordinate 10,096,614 of OY728585.1, read as the reverse complement.
GTTTGTGGAATGCTTGTAAAGCCCTGAGTCTTGGATTACTCTTAATGGTACTTGGAGCAGCTATGGCAACTATAGGTAATAAACAACAAAGAACTAAAACTGAAACAACAAAGAACTAAAACTGTATATATATATACAGGGTGGTGACCGCGACACCGGAACATAGGACTTTAACATGTAAAATCATATTTTTATAATTTCCTGCTTCCCTTATTATTTTAGAGGAAAAAGCTTCAAATAAATGTCGTAGAGCATACAATTCTACATTAAAATTAATAAACATAATTAATTTTTCATGCTTTATAACGGCACAAATTAAATTCAAAATGTTGAAAATCAGCTTCAAAATACTTAAATAGCTTAAAAGAACTCTATTGCAAAACTAGACAAATCCAGATTTGTTCAAAATTAAGTTAGATATTGGTTTGTAATACATATACATATGTACACTAACAATCGTTTTTATGAATCTTATTTTAAAAAATCGTTTATTTTACTTTTGTTTATAGTTGTTATTATTTTATATAATTTTTATTTATTTAAAGTAAGAGCTTTACGTGTTTTCTTCAAAATTGCGTAACTCATAATTGTACTTCTTTAACACATTAAATACAGTGAACAGGGGCGGACAGGCCATGTGTGGCATGCTGAAATTTCTACATGGGCCGCTCCAATCGCGGGAAGGTCCGATAATTTTTTTTCATACAATTAATCACATATACACAAGTACCGCAAGAACTGTTACGGTGACCCTACATATGCGGAATTGAAAGATTTCGAAGAATCCCCTGATTATTTGATAAAATGCCGTTTTAAGTTCGTTATAACCGAAAACTTTTGCGATTATAATAAAAATTAAGGTGCGTTATACCCGAAAGTTCGTTATAAACGGGTTCGTTATTTGCGAAAAAAATAACACAAATTTAATGATACTTTAGTTCGTATATATATATATATATATATATATATATATATATATATATATATATATATATATATATAATTGAACAATATGTAATGTTGTAACGTGGTATCCATAATAAATGAAATATGTAGTCCATAAATATGACCTCCAAAATTAAATGTTGAAAATAAAATGAGAGTAGACTTTTAGTTTCTAGTTGCTAAATGGTTTTCCGGCGACGTGAATATTTTAAACTATCTTAACGAATAGTTGCTAATATGTATTTAATATTTTATTCAAAATTCAGTAAACTTATATATATTTGTTCCACATTCATTCCACATAATCATTTGTCATTGCAGGTTACTATGCCGACCATTTATCCATGGCACAAGAAGTTCGCGGAAACCACACAATACGAGTTAAAAATGAGTCGAGAGGTTTTCATTTGAATAACTTATCGTATGCCGGTCCAATTGTGATGGGAGTAGGAGGTAACGAATTAATATTATAAAAAAAGAAAAAAATCAATATGTCCTAGCTTATTGAGAAAAACTAATTGCCAAATAGAAAAAGAAAAATTGTATTGCCCCCAGAGAGATTTGAACTCTCGACCCCTGGTTTACAAGACCAGTGCTCTAACCCCTGAGCTATGGAGGCTCTCTTAGATAAACGGAATTAGTAATGAGTTTTAAGCTACAATTGTAATCGTATATTTATTTATTTATTTTCTATCTTCATATTATACATATATGCATTTACATATCTTTACAATATCTTTTTAAATTTTAATATTTTGTATTCGATTTATCTCAGGGAATGCTGATTTATTGAGTTTTATTAATACCGTTATTTTTAACTAATTGAATAGTATTTGTAAACAATACTTTTGCATGTGCCTTGCCATATATATATTATTTATCAAATAATTTGCAAGCCGAACATTAAACCAAAAATTTTAAATGGTTTGCCCCCAGTCGTAATTTTTAACATACCCAAATTCCTAGCAATAAGTCTACATTCTAACGTATCGGTTTATAAAAATTCTTCCATTCATTACTGAATATGTAAGAACATAAGGAAAAATAATTTTACAGACATCTAAGTGGCATTTCACTAAACTCTGAAGTAACTACGAAAGAACGTGCGATTGACTATTCCAAAACGTAATCGTACACAGCTGTGTTCATGAATAAATCACGCTATCGGAAAATTAGAGTCGTTTCGCTCGGGTACTTCCATCGTAAATAAACAAAATATTGAATTACTTTATTTTATTGTGATGATTAAACAAAATAATTTAATATTTTGTTTATATAAAATGATATTAAATTTTATTAAAAATATTGTTTCTGTCCACGTAAGATTATCTGCAACACAGAATTTAACAAGATTTAAAAATATCAATACACCTAAATTTATTACTGATGAACATAAAATAAAAATGTACATAATTATACCGAAACAGATATTTCTAATCACCTTATTTTGTGAGTCTATTAAATATATTAAAAGTTTGAATGTTAAAATTGCATAATGCAACAACTGATAGGAATCGGGACTGCCAACTCCTTTCGGAGTCGATATGAATAGTCGCCTAACATGTTGGTTGTATAGAGCGACTTTTGGTTGCATATATGTATGTATGTTATATGATATTCATTGTTAGGTTTCATTGTCGTGGCTGCCTGTGTCATGACATTTGAAGCACGTGACTCAGCAGCGAAAGTCGTGCCAGCGCGGTTCAAATTGAACGCACAAGCGGCCCCTACGCCTGGTTCCTATCCTGCACATCGGACTGCCGGTTCACAGACCGCAATGTCGCAACTTCAGCGATCTCAGCGACATAACACCGCATCGATGCATAATAGGGCCGCGCTGACCCAAGCATTCGTGCAATTTTCACGAGGTTTAGCCTCCCTAGAGGCCAAGAGGAAGAGCATATCATCTACTGCCAGCGGCAAAATGGTTCGAAGTCCTTCGGCACCGGATTTAAACATGGGCAGAGGTAATACATTCACATATATCATTCTTATTTACATATCAAACAGGTTAGATCATTATAACCGATCTTAAATGAATACATTTCATTTAATATTTTTGTTTAATTAAATGCAAGTCCGAACAATTTAGGTATCACTCTAAGCACTTAAAACCACTTTCAAGCAATTAAATTTATATAGTTTAATAACATATTATTATGGGATCGGGTTACTGCTGGTTACCTTATATCTATAGGTTTCCATACGTCCCGGTTTACCGGGACATGTTACCAGCTTGATCACTCTGTCCCGGTCGTCCCGTTTGAAAAGCTAAATGTCCCGATCAAGAATTAGAAAGTATATTTTAGACTAAAAGGTAAATGTCAATTTTTATATTTTAAATCATTTGTAAAGTGTCATATTATATTGGTTCAGAAACGTTTTTTATTCCAATTTAAAATTTTATTGTTTTGTAGTTGAACAAACAGTAAACAGGAGTATCGTTTGCCAGTGCGCGATTGGTGAGAGCGCTAACCGCCTTGTGCCATCTCACACCACACACTTATTTCTTGCAGAAAGTAAACCGCCGAAGATGCTGGTTGCTTTCTTTTAGCATCCTTTATCATAAGTTTATTTTTTGTTTTTGCACAACCAAACGTTTTTATTTGAGAAGCGTATTAAGAAAATAGAATAGTCAATTATTACAATTATGGAAATAAAAATATTAATAGATACACTTGTACGAGCCCTGTATGGCCGAGCTCACGAAAAGTTCTTAGGAATAGAAACTAAGCATGAATATAATAAACTAAAGAGCAATGCTTAGCACGCGTATTGTATAAAATCGTTTGACGAAGAAATCGCGAATTATTACAATACAGCTATAGAATATTTAAAGCAGTGGAGTCAACCTTTTTCAAAATTGACAGACTGACAATTAGAAATTATCGAAAGCATTATTCAATGCAAAGTAAATTTTAAAATGTTGTGCACTGAATTTTACAAATATGTTAAACAAAAAAAGGACTATTGCAACAGTTGAAGAAGACACAAAAATATACTATTTGACGGTTCCTGTCTAGAAATAGCATATTAAATCAATTAACTGCTCAAAGAGTGAAGATGTTAGAAGTAGATATATAGGATATTAACAACATATTATTGCAAATATCAAATTAACATTAAATAAGGTTGGTATTTTAAGCCCGGGAATTAGATCTGATGTAATAAATGATATCTGACAACATTAAGTAAAGCAGTAACGGTATTACATGGTATATATAATGCATGTAAAATTTCATGGCTCTCTCAGTTGCTATAGAAAATGAATGTGCAGTATTTACGAGACAGATGACAGAACGCCGAATGAACATAGCTACAGCTACGTAATATTACGTCGATACCAAAATCCCAGGCGAATACTGACCTCTCTCCCTCTCTCTCTCTCTGTGTGTGCGAGCGCGACAGTTTCCTGATGCATAACAAAATTCATTCTGCAGATGCAGTTCTTGGTGTATAATGAATGTAACGTCTGCGTGAATACCCAATCATCAGCAAAATCCGTACAGTAATTCTGAATTCACTTACCTAATACTAAGCATATCATTCATAAGCTTTGCTACTTTTCCGTGTAATATTTTTATACCTACATATTTGCTTGCGCGAAATAAGTACCAAAATACATACACGTACTTACTTACTTATTTTTTAGTTAGTACACGGGGACAAAATTGGCATATAAATTATTAGTTATGCATTTTCTGACCAAATAGAATTACAGTGGAATCTACTTATTTAAAATAAAACATTATTTAATTTTTTATAAATATGTATGTATAGCTAGAGTGGTCGTTAATTGGGGGTTTGAACGAATTTGTATCAGGATGCCCCCAAATTAGTTCAAAATAAATTTAAAAAAATCCTGTAATTATGTGAATTTTTTATTTTAACAGTTAGTATTTTTAAGTTCCATTGAAAATATGATGCTCATATCGTTAAAATGTTGTGTGGATTATCCCATGCCAATATGATGTCATTTAGTTATTATATTATATATTGTTCCTCAGAAACACTGAAAATATGTTTATCGATGTTAAACATTATAAGGAAATACCTCGTACATCGTGCCTAAAATTTCCAACATAAATAAAATTCAATCAATTACAACCTACCGGAGTTAGCAGATAGTGAACTTATAGAGTAAATTTAGTCCATTGTAACCGAATTGATTTACATTAGGTGATCTATGTATTTAGTTGGGATTCAGTGTATACGTTCATTATAAGCGAGTTTCAACTACATGCGAGTTCACTGTAAGTGGATTCCAAATATCCAAATATCGACAGTTAACAGAGATAGTAATTAAAATTTAAAAAAATGCTTTATGCCTACAACGCAATAATTAAAATGAATAAATAAATAAACAATAATTTACCATATAATAAATTGTGCTGAAGACAAGTATATGGAAATGTAATTTCTGAGCTCATTCCTTTTCAAAAACAAAGTTTACGGACATCCATGTAGATACGGTGCACCTAAGGTCCAAGATATATCGTTGGGTAGTTCCCATCAGAGAAGGATTTACATATTTGAATGCATAATTAATAATCCTTTAGATATGGTAAATAGCACTAAAGTTTTTCCATGCAAGAAAACACAATTTAATAATTAAACTTGTGTAAACCACGGAGAAAATTAATTTCTTATATCTGTCGATAAATTGTTCGTTATACTGCATTTTTTTCAACAATTATACAAATCAATTATACTAAGAATTATTTATTTATCTTTAATAGAATAATATACTCATACATTTCTAATAGGTACGAATTCAGAAAATTGTTCGCCGAATTTAACTTCTAAAGGCGGAGTGAAACCTTCACCAAGAACATCAAGAAGAACATTTGCTGCTTGTGCATTGTTAAACCCTGGCCTACTTCACAGACACGCACTGAGCGTGGATGAAACGGCACCACCTTACAGGTATACCATTTTTGTTGCATAATACGATCAGAAGATACTCATACCTAGTGGCTGTGAGTACATCAGGCGAGTATCCGGGGTGCGGGTTTTTGACTTGAGCTCCCCCCTCCCCTAAAATATATTATATATATATATATATATATATATATATATATATATATATATATATATATATATATATATACATATATATACAGTAAACTTCGCTTATAACGAACCCGCTTATAACGAATTTTCGGGTATAACGAACCAATCTATAAGGTACGAACTAAAGTATCATTAAACGTGTGTTATTTTTTCGCAAATAACGAACCCATCAAAATTTTTATACTACCGGAAATAAAAAGTCTTTCTGATTCCAAAAATTTAGTCAAAATGGTGTGTTGCCATTTAAAAAATTAAAGTTGCACAGCGTAACGCATGCGCGTAATGACTTAAGAGAATTTCAAGGTCACATAAATATAAAGTGCTTTTTACCATGTAACTTTTGTCTGAAAATTTTTTGTCTAAATTCAATAATAACAAAAATATAGCCTTGTTGCATTACTTTCTCTACACCCTGTATATATATATATATATATATATATATATATATATATATATATATACCGGGTGTTAATTAAAAAACTGGCCATAGGCGTTTAACATGTAAAATCAGTTTTTCCTCCTGCATTAGTTACCAAATTATTTTAGAGAAAAATACTTTAAATAAAAGTTGTAGAGAATTAAATTCTGCATCTAAGTGAGCAATCAGATTTAATTTTTGACATTTCCTAACTGAGAAAATCAAGTTTAAAATTTCATGAAAACACTTAAGATATAGGAATAGCCATGGAATTTAAACAAAATTAAAAACAATTGTATGACATTGTAACTGTCAAAAAAATTTGTGTTTCGTAATTTTCGTTCAATAACAGATATTTCTAAAAGTATGGAACAGTTTTCACATGAAGAAAAGCTTCAAGTAATAAAATGGTTCTATTCTGGACAAATTTATCTAAATATTCGTGATTTAATAATTTTTTTGACAGCAAATGTCATACAATTGTTTATAATTTTGTTTAAATTCCATGGCTATTCCTATATCTTAAGTGTTTTCATGAAATTTTAAACTTGATTTTCTCAGTTAGGGAATGTCAAAAATTAAATCTGATTGCTCACTTAGATGCAGAATTTAATTCTCTACAACTTTTATTTAAAGTATTTTTCTCTAAAGTAATTTGGGAACTAATGCAGGAGGAAAAACTGATTTTACATGTTAAACGCCTATGGCCAGTTTTTTAATTAACATTCGGTATATATATATATATATATATATATATATATATATATATATATATATATATATATATATATATATATTATGTGTTTTCATGAAATTTTAAATTTGATTTTCTCAGTTATGAAATATCAAACATTATATCTGATTTCTCAGTTAGATGCAGAATTTAATTCGCTAAAACTTTTATTTAAAGTATTTTTCTGTAAAGTAATTTGGGAACTAATGCAGGAAGAAAAACTGATATGACATGTTAAACGCCTATGGCCAGTTTTTTAATTAACACCCGGTATATACAGGGTGTTAAAAAAAGGGTAAACATTTTTTAAAGTATATAGATTTCGATCTGCATCAAAAAGAATTTTTTCAAAATTCGCAGAATTACGGACATGCTTCTAGAAGAGTACATTTTTAGTGCCACTGATGACTGTATATTATCACAAAACGACAGAATAAAATTAATTCATATGTTATTCAACATCAGTTACTTGGTAAAAATTGTTGAATACTCGTACTCATTTGTTTGATGTTGAATAACATTGTCCGAGTTTATTTGTGTTTACAATAAACTAGACAATCAAATTTCTATAAGGTTTTTTGTAAAAACTACTTTATTGTACTGTTGTTTTTAAAATTGCTCGAGACGGAAACAATCCTAAGAAAAAATTGATAACATAAATCGATGTCATGATTACTATATTCGAAATTTTTTTAATGTAGTTGTATACGTCCGGGTCGTTCTTTGCGAAAGTGATAACAATAACTGATTGATAACATTATCCGTGATTCCAATAAGCGGCGTGCACTGTATATGTATATATGCTTCTTAGGTTTTCTATACTTCACATAGTTTTAAAAATTGCCTAGTAGTAACTAGCTTGTGAATTTATCAGAACTCGAATAAAACTTTTATACCAATAAGTCACTGACGTGCACGTGGGTGTCCGTGGGGGGGTCACTCACAATTGTGTTTTTGTCAAATATATATAATGATCGCCGGGCAAATATTACGAATTTACTATTATTAACTTCGTATGCATACGTTATTTTTTTATCATACGTTCATTGCAAAATCCCTGAAAAAATTCTTTGACACCCCTTCCGGAAATTGTATCCCCTTCCCTGGACAAATTTCTACGGACGCTCGTGGACGTGCAGTAAAGAAGCTTTATTTTGTGTTAAATTTTTAAGATATAGTAACGAATCTCTTGGTCACGCAAGCCAAGAAGATGCTGGATCGCTGGCTATGGACTTGCATCTACCTAATGACTGCCCAGTGACATTGCGCGTGCGCGACAGATCCAGACCACGTAGGCCACTCTGTCGGCAGAGGCCTGTCGTTATGGACGAAGAATCATGTACAGTCTCGTGTGCTGATGAACCAGTCAATTCTCGCAGAAGTTCTCACGCGTCTCCAAGGATGCAAACAGGAACACATAATGGTACAATTGCAGGTACCTACAAATATTAAAAGTAATAACAGTATAGTCGCAACACAAACTAGAACAGTTATAATAACGTGTTCATAAAAAATATTAAGGATTAACATAAGTTTAAAAATTGAATGTTAATTATTAATTATATAATACTTAAATATTAGATTGTTCACAAAATTCGTAGCATTTTGAAATAATATGACATTTACACATTCTGAAAGGCTACATTTCAGCGCATCTCCGAAAATGTATTGCACATTGATCCAGTTGTGCATAATACTTTTATTTAGCCTCATTTGTGAGTTAGATTGTCAGCAAATCTTGTAATTCAATGTCGACCCATTTCCATATAGCTGATCGGCTTAAATCTTTGCACACATACGTAGTTCCGATGACAGTACAATATTTTCATGAAAAACTAGTTTTAACAAATCTTTAACTAGTGTCAAAGCTAAAAATACATTTACAAAATATAGACAACATGGAAGTACAGTGGAACCTCTACTTACGAGTTTTTCTAGATACGAGCATTCTCTCGGCCGAATTTTTGCTTCCAGTTACGAGCCAGCTTCAAAACAAGGTCGTTTAAAATAAGGGAGCGAGATATGGCAATGTAAAAGACTTGCATCAAAGTGTTATGAAAAGAAAGACACATGGATTTATGGATAGACCGTGTTTTCCATGTTTTTACTTTTGTACTTATGCGCATGCGTAGTAGATCACGTGCTCATGTAATGCCTAAAAACTGGAACGGAACCACGTGTTGTGTTAGTCGTTGCCAGTATCGCCATTATTATTTTTACGGTTGGCCGATTGCTAGTACTGTGTCTCTGGTGTTATTACTAATGTTTGTATTTTATTTCGTTATTATCAATTTTTTAATTTGCGAATTGTAATTCATCAATTCAACTTGTATACAAAATTTATTGCAATCTAAATTAAAAATATGAATAATTTGTAATAAACACTGGAATAACATTAATAATTTACTTAATTGTGCATTTTAAGATAATGAATATATATATATATATATATATATATATATATATATATATATATATATATTACAAAATGCGGTTTTGGGAGAGCCCCGGAACGGATTAATGGCATTTCAATTCATTTCAATGGGGGAAACTGATTCCACTTACGAGCAATTCGAGTTACGAGCTCCGTCACGGAACGAATTAAGTTCGTTAGTAGAGGTTTCACTGTATATCCGGTTGCCTACGTTAAATTATACGTCATTTAAGCGTATTACAGACCTCGGAAAGACTGAAAAAGATCAAAGAAATGAAAAATATTTTTAAGAACCAAGATTTTATTAAAATGTACTAAAAAAGAAAAGATAATAAATAAAAATGTAGGGCATAAATGCCAACTAAACCAAAATACGCAGTTACTTTTGGAATAGAAATAATCACTGACACTATTTATTCACAGCTGGTAATATGCACCAATGGTTACCACCATCTTCCAGCAGTCGACGGAGTTCAAATGCGTCCGACTGTACACACCGATCGCGTCCACGGCGACGCGAATGTCCACATTCTCGTGGACGACTAGAGCGGGCGATCAGTTCAGATTCGAGGTTAACTGGTGCGACCGCTAGATGTCATCATCATGCCGCTCCACTGCTCACCGCTCGTATCACACCGAATACTAGTCCATCACATTCAATGTTAGAGGACGATTCACAACAACAAAATAGTTGTGCGTAGATTTGAATGTAAAATTAATGTATATCTGTTATTATCAATCGTAATCAATAATTATTGGACTGATTAAATATACTTGATGGCTGATTAGATGTAATCAAATTAATATTATGTACTATATATTGCTACACTGTTTTTTATTATTTTCTAAATGTGGTCAGAAAAAAAATTACTGTTTGTATCTTTCCTACCTACTATTTTTGTGTACCTTTAACCAGAAACGTGCTAGTAAAAAAAATATGTAATGAATTATCACTTGATCTTAGGTGTATTATATATTTCACAAGCAATAGTAGAAACTGAAAATTTATAGATGTACGTGTACAAACAGATTAGCATATGTAGCTTAGAATGAAAGAACAGTGTAGCAATGATCATAAAATATAAATGGCGAGGCAGAATTCTAACATGTTAGTATTTAGTCTTAAATTCATAAATTATAATTTTCGTACACACATAATTGATACATATGCTAGGAGCTGGTACATATATTTACAATAAGCCGTTGAAATAAATCAATTAACCACTGTGACAGATATAGTTCAAACTGTACAGAATTCTGTTTCCCCATTGCTAATATGCACAAACACTGTCACTACCACATGTTAGAGATAAGGAACAATTAATTTAGTCGACGTTTGTAATAACTATGAAGACATATAACGCGTGTTTATAACGACTGCGATTCACTCGATGTTTAATATCAAATATCAATCACTCAGGTGTCATTCAATGTTAATCGACACAGATCAGATGAAATTGCCAAATTCGTAGTTTTTTTTTTTATCATTATATGTACAAGTACTATTTTCTGTAAACATACATGCTATCTTTTAGTACTAATTTAATCATAATATTTTGTAGGCTATATCAGACATTTCGGATGAGAAGTAATTAAATGAGTCGCCATTTATATATTCGCTTAGCAAGAAAAAACAACTATTAAATAATTTGGACATCATATTATGTTTTTGCCGGCAGTGAAAAAATATCAGGCGCAATACATTGTTAGCAAACAAACAAAATTTGATCAGCAAGTATACAAATCTTTTGCTCAGCTTAATATTTATGTATATTCAAAATTAATATTCATGAAACAAAATGATTACTTGGTCAGCAGGATTATAAAATTGATCAGCAACAAAATTATGAAATTTGAAACTCATGTATGATCATTAAAATTTTCAGATGATCTTTAGCTTATATTTAATGTACGGACGGGTAGGCAGGGCGGGCAGGGAGTGTATTATTAGGTAGGGTAGGATAATATTTTATTTTTATATTTTTCAATGTTTTGTTTTTAATAAAATCACTGCAGGTAGGTTAGTCATTAGTTTATTAGCAGAATAAAATAAATTTTGCAGCTTACCAAAATTTTATTAATCTGACTGACTATTTACCTCTTTATTACTTATATTGCTGCAAATGTATATTTAATTAGCTATAGAAATAACTTTAGAACTGTCTAATACGACATTATTTGCTGACCAATCTTGTTCTACTTGCAAAACACAAGTGAGGATTCAACTGACTATATTTGCCGACAAAAAAACATTTTAGGGCTGACCAAAACCTAAATATTATGCTGACCGTTTAAATGATAGCCATTATGTATCAGTTATAATATATTCCACACTCATATTCTTGCCATTTTTATTTTTAATGTTGAGTCAATTGATGGTGAGGGGGAGTGCTATATCCTAACAATACAAATTCTGTGAAATATTTGAATAGATAGGAAGACACCAACAAAATTATAATCCTGTTCAATATTGACCTAGAGACGAATCTCAATACTGAGTCAATATCCGTACAGAGGGTACAATATCCACTGAATGATTGCCCACAGCAGGTACACTGTAACAGTTGGAATAAATGCATCTAATTTACCCATTAAATTAATAATGTAAAATTGTTTATTTATTACCTAAATAACCTAATAATTTAAGACATATTAACAAATAAGATTTTATAAAATGTATGTCGAAATGGTTCCGTATTAAAAATAGCGGTTACTAATTGTACTTATTCCATCTCTGTTACGATGTATCTACAGTGGTCAGTTATGCAGTGGAATTCTGCACATTCGATACGGTTATTTGCAATCACTCTTGTGGCCAGTATTTAACTAATCATTTACAAATCAAAAAGCCAGAAATATGCACTTAGAATATACTACATAATATTCTTAAGAAATTATTAGTTATATTACATATTTTTTATAGTCAAATAATCATCTGTTCTGTGTTACATACACACTAATTAGATGAGAAAACCGTTTCACACTTCGTAATCGATGTTATTTTTGTACCCATAGAATAGTTCTATGTCGAATAAAAATGGATTTAAAAGTGTAAGTACATTGTTTTAAACAAACCTTTTAATGTTTATCAAAAAAATATCAACAACTACTTCAAGCAATTTAATTTGTGTAAATATATATTTTCTATTTTTAATTGATTTGTATAATAAATGCAGTTTTATAAAAATATACTCTTAGAAGCTTATTCTTCTATCTACAAGTTTGAATCTACTTGAAAACAAAACCCTTCATTATACGCATTATAATACTCAAAATATGAAAACAAGCTCATTATCCCCTAGGGCATAATGAGCGAGCATAATAACTTTTACGCCTACTCATTCATCATTAACTTTTCTTTCCTGCTTCCAGTCAATAAATATTTTGAAGACTTTTTCATAAATTGCCTTCGATTTCGGAGGTAATAAATCTTCAGTTAGCTTTCTACGCTTTGATTAAAATATCTTTTGACATATCATTCAATAATAAACCAATTGAATGGGTAAATAAAAAAATAAATAAATAAAAATCCAAGTCCTTGGCAAGGCGTATGTCGTAATGAGGAACTTGCACGGATTTTAAATATTTAATTTATTAATTTATTTCGATTTATACATAAAATCTAATACGTAATTTCCAAAACACATATTTTTAAAATGAACCAATTAACAGTAATTAGAGTTTAAAAATACCAATTTTTTTTAAAAAAAAGACGTCATCGAAAAGGGAAGTGATGCAGCCACTGCGCAGCCCGGACTGCAAATGACATGCGCAAAACAACAAACTAATCATGTGCTCAGTGGCGGTACTAGTGATGGGCACCATCGAATAAATTTGACTATCGAATAATTAATTACTGAATGGTTCGAACTATCGAATAAATTTATTCGAATAAATTCATTCGTTCAAATAATTTATTTCTAATAGCCTAGATATAAATAGTTATTATTAAGTTGTTATGAACGAACTTTTGCTATAACAATTCACTTGAATACGTGTTTATTGTGTTTTCGTTCTAAAGTATTTACAATAAGAGTGTATTTAGTTTGTTTATAAATGTTTGAATTTGTACAATTTTTTTTTAATATATACATACGTATTTCTGATCAAAATTCTTACTATATCTACTCCACTCTCTCCATTCTACTGGCATATGCCAAACAAAACAACTTTTTTTTGCTTAAATCTATGAAATTTATTATTTTGAAATGTAAACAGTAATGCACGAGGTATTGAATTTCACAATTATGTAATTCTATACTACGTACTTCACGTTTCAAATTGTTTTCTATTTATATTGAAAATAATTTCCCGCTATTCCCAATTTGAAGCAATTTTCAACAAACAAGATTCAGAGTGTACTCTAATGCCTCTACACGGCTGAGACGCGAGTTGGCGTTCTATTTGTTATATGTTCATATGTTCTACAAGGAAGATTTTCTCTAGCTTATGCTACATGAGTCAGCAGTCAGCCAATTGTAATATGAATTCAAACGTAACAATTAAAAAAAAAAATATATAATGGAAAATACAAATCAGCCGAAAAAATATTTCTTGATTCATTCGAATAACTTTTTAGATATCGAATTATTTGAATACTTGTCAACTATCGAATAACTCGATAGTTTTTATTCGATAGTGCCCATCACTAGGCGGTACTATAACGCCCAACGCGGTGGGTCCTAGAATGATAGGAGGCACAAATCCAAATGTATATTAGCTAATAAAACCTCAACCGAATAATTATTACATAACTAGTATTCAAAGAATGGGTTAGTCACCCATGCTTGCAGCTCATCGACGTATGTGCAAGTCTGAATATATCACAAATTATTATTTATCTAAATTCACTTTTAAAACCGTAGGTGCCTAGGTCGCAAATAAAACAACAAATTTAAAACAAGTGTGAATACATTTTCTTCTCTTGACAAAAGCAAAGCAAACTAAGCCGACTATAAATGCATTGATCTTCTTTTGTTCAATTTTTAATTAAAAAATATTTTTTTCTCCAATGGTCTTACATAATTTTTCAAAATAAAAAATATGGAAAAATATTGTTCCATTTCCTGCATATGCAAGAAAATTTTGAATACAATTGAGTGAAAAATAAAGGAGAAAAAAAATAAAAACTGAAAAAAAGTTGCAAAATATTTTTTTTCTCAAGTCCGAAGGAAAATTTTGAAAAATAAAATGTACCTTGCACAACTAGACCATAACAAGTATCTGCAGAAAAAATTTCATAAAAATCCGTTGGGTAGTTTAGGAGATCTGGGTGGAACAAAAAAATCTCGTACGAGCGAGCGAGCGAGCGGACGAGCGACATACATACGGACATATGTTGTAATAGTCATTTCGTGGTCCAGGGGGTCTGTCCGGGATTTCTGTGCAAAAATTTTTGAAATCGGAAGATGCTACAGACATCGTACCGAACACTATAGCTCTTCGACAGGAGGTCGATGAGCTAAAAAAACCTCAGCTAAAATAAAAGTAGGTATTTATATAATATTTTGCCCGGTATTGGGGTAAAAATAGTTCAGTAACTGATGTACGGCTGTTATTTGCACTCAGCTATGTGTCAAGATTTTTCGTTGTGTGTGTGTGTGTGCGTCGAAAGTCAGCTCATCACACACGTTTTCGTGCGAAGATAGATGATCAAAATTTCAATAATTTGTTTCTCCAAAGGCATAGGGATTTTGAAAAAAAATTAGTGTATTTGTTTTAAAATACACAGATTCAGAAAAAAAATATAAAAAATATGTGCTAATTCTCCATTATTTTGAACTGTCACGTGCAATTTATTTTTGATGCAAATAATTGGAAAGTGTAATATAAAGTCTTGTATGCACCACGGGTGTTACTAGATGATTGTGCCCATCAGGCGACATCATTCCCTGGGGCCGAAGGCCCGCGGGCTGGAACATTGTCACCCTCCTTACATAATCATCGTCATAACACCCTTGGTACATAAATAACTATTTCACCATTACTCATAAAATGACCCAACTGTGAATGCTCACTATTGGGATCTCCGAAACTATGATATAAGAGATACAAGGTCGGTTAAATTAGACAACAGTTGCACATTTATGGGCCGATGTTGATGGCGATTTCATATTTAGAAAATATTGCATGGCTCACTAGATAATGACAAAATTGTGATTTTTTCGAATTTTAATTTTCCGTTATAACTCGGAAGGTACTGAAAATATCGAAAATTGAATGTAATTTTTCTTTATTACTTACTTCTGGAGATATGGCATGTAAGTTCAATATTTTAAATAGGAATAATAGTTAATTTTAATCCCGTTAAAAAGTGCTATTTTTAGCTCACCGACCTCTTGTCGAAGAGCTATAGTGTTCGGTACGATGTCTGTAGCATCTTCCGATTTCAAAATTTTTTGCACAGAAATCCCGGACAGACCCTCTGGATCCCGAAATGACTATTACAACATATGTCCGTATGTATGTCGCTCGTCCGCTCGCTCGCTCGCTCGCTCGCTCGTACGAGATTTTTTGTTCCACTCAGATCTCGTAAACTACCCAACGGATTTTTATGAATTTTTTTCTGCAGATACGTGTTATGGTCTAGTTGTGCAAGGTACATTGTATTTTTCAAAAATTTCCTGCGTACTTGAGAAAAAAAATATTTTCCAATTTTTTTTCAGTTTTTATTTTTTTCTACGTTATTTTATATTCAACTGTATTCAAAATTTTCTTGCATATGCAGGAAATGGAACAATATTTTTCCATATTTTTTATTTTGAAAAATTATGTAAGACCATTGGAGAAAAAAATATTTTTTAATTAAAAATCGAACAAAAGAATATCAATGCATTTATAGTCGGCTTAGTTTGCTTTGCTTTTGTTAAGAGAAGAAAATGTGTTCACAATTGTTTCAAATTTTTTGTTTTATTTGCGACCTAGGCACCTAGGATTTTAAAAGTGAATCTAGATAAATAATAATTTGTGATATATTCAGCCTTGGACATACGTCGATGAGCTGCAGGCATGTATGTCTGTATACATTCCTAGTTTCTCTTTACAATGATGTATTCGTTTATCTAAATATATTTTTTAGTATCGAAGAAAAACGAAAAAGTAAGATAAAATGAATGATTTTTGTAGTGTGCCATGAAAATTTGGTATAAAACAACTGCAACTAAATATGTTATGTACGTGCAAAATAATTGTAATTCAATAACATTTGATAAACAAAACAAAAGTCGTTGCGTAAACTGAAAGCTAGTAAACAGATTCTCGTATGAAACCCATACCTACATAAATTATTTTTTGTCTCTAATCTTTAGTTTACCAAATATTATTGAATTTCAATTGTTTTGCATGTTCATACCATATTTAGATGCAACTGTTTTATAGGTACCAAATTTTCATGGCACACTACGAAAATCATTCTTTTTGCGATACTTTTCACTTTTTCTTCAAAGCTGAAAAAGATATTTGTATATGTGAACACATTATTGTAAAGAGAAAAAATAGCACTTTTTAACTTGATCAAAATTAACTAAAGTTCCTATTTAAAAAATTAAAGTTACAGGCTGTCTCTTCGGCAATATCTAGTACAAATTTTTTTTTATCTGATTCATCAAAAAGTTTATTAGTTATACTAAAATATTTATTTGAAGCTTTTTTCAATATTTCCAATACCTTCTGACTTATAAAATAAAATAAAAATTCAAGAAAATCACACTTTTGTCATTATCTAGTGAGCCATGCAATATTTTCAAAATACAAAATCGCCATCAACATCGGTCCATAAATACGCAACTTTTGTCTAATTTAACCGACCTTAGTCGTTTTCCTTTTAACTGCGCGAGCTACCCCAAGCTACTCTGAGTTGAACTGTACTGAATCGTTTTGTTCCTTTTGTAAAATATATGTCTGGGGTAAAATGATCCCAGCTACTCGATTTCTTCCCCCTTTACCTCCCAAAACGCTAAAAAATTCGGGGTGCATAATGAACTACACTTCTCGTTTGCTGCGTTTTTTTGTGTGGTAAATTTTTAAGATATAGGCAGGGGCGGACTGGCCATGTGGAGCATGCGGAAATTTCCGCATGGGCCGCTCTAATCGCGGGCCGCTCCGATATTTTTTTTTCGTACAATTAACCACATATACCCAAGAACCGCAGTTAATACGAACATAGTAATTTCACAAAGTAATTAATTCATTTACGAAAGCTGCCAACGGGCCGGGTGAAAAATAAATTGCACACTAGATTATTTAAATCAGTGATGTACAACTATTTTTGTATAAAGAGCCACATATAACTTTGTTTTTGAGTCGGGGGGCGCAAAAGATTTTTACCCTTCTTTTTTCTTTTGGCTGAGGTTTACATTTTTTTAGCTGATTTTGTATTGTGAAAACTGAAAGTGGGCCGCACACAATTTGAAAACAGGCCGCGAGTTGTACATCTGCGAATTTTTAAAATAACAATCTGATGCTCTTTATTTAACTTTGTTCTCTCTCTACATAGAAAGTTACAGAAAGCATGGAATTTCGCATTCGCGTCGTTAATGCAAATGTTAGACGAATTCAAAGAAGGCTGCTACTATATATTTCTTTGTATTTTAACACCGAAAGGCGTTAACAACAAATTCACCTTAACTGCAATTTCTTAAGGACCAATATAATATTTATTTACATGAAAAATAGCCTTAAAATTGCAACATATATCGTGGTTTTTTTAAATTTTCTTTCCGGGGGAGCACCCCCGGACCCCCCTCTTAAAGGTATTCATGTAGGGTTGTTCAAAAGATACATTCATTGCAAGAAAATCTGCTATGATAATACTTTTCTTCAAATTATAAATATGGATCATTACTAAGAACTGTTTTAATTTTTAATCTGGGGCCGTTTGCTATGTGGGCCGGTCAAAATATTTCCGCATATAAATTTTGGAGCCAGTCCGCCCCTGGATATAGCTAAATTAATAAAACATCTCAACTATTAATCGTTGTTACTTGTCAGTGATTGTGAATATTGATAAATAAAGAGCGGATTATATGCAAAATGCATATTGTTGCATATTGATCTTGTAAAAAAATCCTTCCGTATCTAAATGAATCACATTATTTGGAGTTATATAACACGAACTTAATTTTGCATATTTTGCATATATTTGCAGTTGTGATCATAGTTTCTTAAAATGTGCATATTATTGCATAATTTGTGCTTTTTTAAATAACTCTTACATTTTACTCAAAAAAAAATTCACTCATGCAAAATTTTACATTTGCTACTATTGTTGTGAAGTTCGGTCAGGTTGTACTATTCAGTTCAAAAACATTGCTTTTGTCGTTATGGTGAAAATCAAAGGTAAAACACAACGACCTAAGTTACAGAATACACATTCGTAATATAATGTTTGCAAATTTCGTTATAAAAATATAAGATAGAACAATATATTTTTAGAAATTAAACAAATAATTTTCTGATGAATCTGAATCAATTATGACTATGGCACACCTATCATACAGCATCATAAAAAATATGATAAAACAACAGAACCCACCCGTCTACGACGAAAAATAGCTGCTCTTCTATTTTCATCGCACAGCAATACGCTGAAACGAAAGTGTCTCATTTCACACGTATCTTTTGTATCTCATTTTACGTTAGTTTAGGTTTATATTTGTCACTTTGGTTTGAGAAACCAATGCGTTCTGTTTTTTCATCGCATTTTCTACGATGCTCTAGGTGTGCCATAGGCACTTAGCATTTATAAACGCCGATTACAGTTTTGTGTACGTAATAATTTAAAAATTGGAGGCCAAAGGCCTTCCGTTTACAGACGCTGATAAATAAGTTTAGTATATCTTGTAGTGAAGTTCGTGGTCAAATAGGTAAAGCCACTGAAAAAAAAAACTCGATAGAGTTTTAGAGAAAAATTCAGGGTACCAAGTTCTTGTAAATGCTTCTAAAGTTATTTCTGTATAATCAGAATCAGAATGAAATATATTGTATCTTTTTCACATAAAAAGGTTTTGTTTAATACAGGTTGTTTTACTATTTCTTGATAGGCATACTTTGCATATAATGTTGCATATTTTAACAAACTTACTGCATATCTTCTATATTTTTAGTGCATATATATGCCCATATATTTGACTTTTTTGTGCATATTAATCCGCTCTTTATTGATAAATATCAATTTGTGTACAATGTATCTGATTTCATAAAAAAATTCTTACAAATACTTGTATAATAAGTTTGACTATCTTTATTAAAATACGTGTATGCAAAAACAATTTACCTCTATCAACTAACAGACAGTTAGCTAACCTATTATTTGTTTAACAAACAAGCCGCTCTATTATTGTGTTCCTTTTAGTTCAGTATTGGTTCATTTTACTCTTTCGGGTAGATAAAAGGAAAACAGCTCTTGTATCTCTTATAGTTTCGGAGATTCCAATGGTGAGCATTCAAAGATGGGTCATTCTGTATATCAGTGGTTCCCAAACTTTTCAGATCGCGGAATACTTTTTAAGTTCTAAAATTTTTAAGGAACACCTAGAGCAAAAAATGGGTTTTTAGTTATAATAAATGATAACACAGATATATTAGATAATCAAAATAAACATTAACTTTCAGTTTCATAATTTTTCGCGGAACACTTCGTGACTATTTGAGGAACACCAGTGTTCCGCGGAACACAGTTTGGGAAACGCTGCTGTATATTCACGATGTTTCAACTTCGCATAATATGCTACAACCATTCTTTTTGTATTTACAAGCAAGATTTACCTTACGACGAATATTTATTAAATCGTAATTCTCGTAAAAATGTTATCTTTACAATCTGTACATAATAAACGTCCTGCAAGGTAAAACCAACCTGCAGTGTCATCACAATATACCTACATACATATATATTGCACACTCATTTCCATATTACGTTTGTGCTTAACTATAAAGATTAACATTGTAGATTTTCTTTAGTCAAAATATAATATTGAGAAGGAAAATATATAATCCGTAATGGTTGGAATAATTGACTTAGTGCAAGGTGTTGTGAACTGTTTATTTCGTATAAATATCATAAAGATGATCACAGATGACCAACAATATGCTGATCATATTGCATGTTGAAAAAAACGCAACTACCTGTCAAGCACAAATCTAACTATAGCCGCACAAGACACCTAGCAGTCAAGAGCGCAATCACCAGTCAAGAAATAACCCGAAAGTGCCGTAAAGGCAGCAACTACCAGCCGAGACACAAATTGGGCGCCCAAGTCACCGGAGGGCGAGACATACAATCGCCAAACAAAACCCAAATGTAACTTACCATCTTATGAAACAAAATGCAACTACTAGTTTAGATTCATCCTTGGCCTTCCATACATCTGATAGCTGTACAATTAAAAAGAAAACCGAGCGCGCCATCTCTCGATAGAAAGTGCAACAATTAGACAGGACGAACCAAAATGGCGCCAAAATTAGAAATTGAGGCGAAATTAACACCAAGTCCACACATCCTGATTAGCTCAGTCAATTAAATGGTACAGTAAATTATATTTAGCGATTTATATGTGTATTTTTCTATAACTGTTTTTCTATAGTAGATTATACTCTAGGTATACAAAAAATAGGTATTCATATATGCATGCAAGTATGTACAGTGTGAACTGTACACGTTTAAAATATCTGAAACAGCTTACATGCCTTTGGCTAAATTATCATATTCAGTCTATATACAATACATAAGTATATAATTATATTAAAAACAGATCGCTACCTGTATGCAGAACTATCCTAGGTCCAATTTTACGTATTTTAAGGTTATATTAAAAAAAGGATATGCTAAGCGGCAATATTTTTTTAATACAGAAGTATCCTCTTTGCTAAAGGTAAAATAAAAATAAATATATGTCTCATACTGAAATATCCTAAATACAAATTGAACATATAGTGTGACCAATACTATCCTATCTTACTTGTGTTGGTTAGTTAGGATAGTTTTGCACGAAATGTGCACGAACTTTGCTTGACAGATTGAGACTTACAATAGTGATGCAGAGTATCCTAACTCCAAAATCACACGAGAAAGACTTTTCCTGTACAAAATAAATTGCACAAATGTAGCCCTTCTCCTGTAAATTATAAACAATTATTTAAAATTTAAAACTATAAACAACATAATTTTTTAGAATTATTTTCTAATTTCTGTTTTTAATTACTATTATAAATTAATAAGTAAATGTAAAATGAAAAAAGCTGAAGATAAAAAAAATATTTCAAATCAAAATATTCATTTGCATTTATCTCGGATGTATTAAATATACACTTAAACTAGTTCTGCATACAGGTAACGAGATATTTCTGGCTATTTATAAAATAAAAATTCTGTGATTTATTGACAATTTGAACTTCTATACCAATTATTTTACAGAATGGGTACAGACATCCATGCCTGCAGCTCATCAACATAAGTATGTCCAACTCTGAATAAATCACAAATTAATACAGTAGATATCGTTTATAACGACATCTGATATAACGACATATCGGTTTTTGCGACGACATTTCAAAGTCCCGGCCAGAAACTATACTCTTTATACGTGAGGCTTATCGCTTATAACGACATCGGATATTACGACGAAACTAATATAACGACGAAAAATGGCTTGAAATTTGGATAAAATTATCTTTTATAACGACGGATCGCATTGCGTAGTAGTACCGAATTGACTCCGGGAATTACTGAGTTGCGAAAAGGCAGGGCGAATCGCAACAGACGTATTCATTCAGTGATTAACTACGAATTGAAGGTATGTCGTCGATGTCGGTATGGCGAAACGAAAAGCAACGAAGTGGAAATGGACGAAACAACCGAGATGCAAACACCTACTATAAAGGATGCATTTTCAGCAGTTGTTGAAACAATTCAGCATTTTTTCATGTTTAATCAAAATTTAAAAGAAGCTAAAACAGATTTTGCATTGCTACATTTGGAAAAGATTATTCAAAGAAACTTTTCAGAAAACAAAAAATCACAAAAACAAACCAAAATGACAGATTTTTTTGTTAAAATTTAAATACTTATGTATGTAAAATTATGTGTAAAGTTGTTTGTAAAATAAATTGGATTGTTTTTTTTTTGTTTTGTAACAATATATGTTATTGAATATTGTTTTTGTTGCTTAAGCTTCTTGCACTCATGTAAATGTACTCTTTTCTAGCATATATATAATGTATTTTTTAACATATGTCGGTATTTATGTTGTTTGGATATAGCAACCTACTGTTATAGCGACCGAATTTCGTTGGTCCCTTCAACGTCGGTATAAACGATATCTACTGTATTTACTTAAATGCATTTTTTAAATCCTAAACACTAGCTAGCAAATGAAATAATGAAACTAAGCCGACAATAAATTCATTAATCGTTTGTTCAGAGTAACCTCAAAATTCATCAAAAATATTTCTATCTTTTCTGACTTAATGTATTTATACAAAATAATTTTTCGTAAAAAATTATTGCTATATATGTAAAACATTGAAAAATATTTTTTTAGCTCAAGGCCTAAAATAATTTTCGTAAAATAAAAAGTACTTTGCATAACTAGACCAAAATATGTATAGGCAAAAAAAAATATCATATTAACTGAGTAGTACAGGAGAACTGAGTGGAACAAAAAATATTGTACCGAACTCTATAGCTCTTTGATAGCTCTTATAAATATCTGAAAAATAATTTATGTAGGTGTGGCTTCATACGAGAATCTTTCTAATAGTTTTTAGTTTACAGAACGAATTTTCCTTCGTTTAACAAATGTTTTTGTATTTGATTTTTAAAATGTAAATATTATTCTGACTCCTTTTGTAATTGTCAATTTGACATTTGAATTCCTTGAAAATGTACTAACAACCAACCTACGTGTAGGAGACATGTGTCATGAGATACACGGTATAGCTTAATACGTGTTTGTAAAAAATAATCATGAAATGAAATTGATTGAATGAAATTTCAGCGCAAAATTTGTTTAAATCGGAATATGCAACAGAGATAATACCGAATATTATCAACCTCCTTCGAATAGTTAAAAACGACCAATAACAAAAATTTATTTGTTTCAAATATATATATTTATAATCGAATTTTGTAAAGGGTAACTATTAATAAATATATAAACAATTTCATGTTAATAAATAATATAATTGTAATACTATATAATTCAACTCAAAAATAAACATAGTCTTAAATTGAATTATCCAAACATGAGTTAATATTTACATTTTGCTTTCATAATTTTAGAAGAAAAAAAATATTTTAAACAAATGTATATTTTACTTTAGTGTTTCTACATATTCTCACATTTTTTCATTATTTCATAATTAAAAGTATAATTTCCTAGTTTGGGACCCCATGCGTCAGCATGTAACGCCAGTTCCCAGTCGGCAAAATCGTCTGGTGTGAATTTAAATTCTCGCTTTTCGATATTTCCACAGAGATCAATAATTTCAATCGTCCATTGGTATGACTGAATTTTATCATCAGGCACGTTTGAATATATGGAAACATACAAACCAAAGTGAAATATATATTCACATATAAAGATGTAATTATACACAACCATAATAAAATAATTTCGTTCACTGGCAATCTGAGTGCGATACTTGTTTGAGTAACAAACTACATCGGAATGTTTCGTTATGTAGTGATCCAGAACGTCTTCATTATAGGATTCTGAGCAAAGGTAACATCTAGAATACTTGCAAAAATATGATTTATGCTTCTTCATCTTCGATTCGAAATCAAAGTAATTGCAACCCTTGATTTTGTTGTCACATGGGTAAACTAACACAATGATTAATTTATTTTTTTGTAATTTAATAGCAGCTGGATACATAACTGGTTTACATCCACAGCATATTATTTTATTTTTGTCTACAAAATTATATAGACAAATGTCTCCACATTCAACACATGTGAATAATTTTATTAATACCGGATTTATTTTTTTCTTACAACTGAAATGCAATTCTGTTTCACATGAAATACTAAATTCTGCAGTACTGGTTTCAACTGACATTACAGCATTAATATCTATTTCACCTTGCGGTGCTATTGGATTATTATAATTAATGATTGTATTATTATTATTAATTATTTTCAAATCATATTCTAATTGTGAACAACATAAAGCAGGATTGCCCATGTATTGCACCAAGTGCCACAATTTCTCCAATCTGGCATTATATTTTATATGCATGAGAAATAATATACCACGTACTGTTAAAAATATGTTTCTGTCATTATCTGCAGTTAAATCTAATTTTATTCGCCAAGGAAAATCAATAACTATATTTTGATGTGTGTTCTTGCAATGTTCTCGTAAACCGGACCAAGTTCCTGTCCACTCACAAATTCCTTTAGGTAATATTGGACAGTTATAAACTCTACATTCACAATATTTTTCGTGAACTTCTGTTTCATGTAAATACAATTCTTCAATACACCCTTGAGGCTCGTACCGACATGTAAATTTCACTACAGATGCTAATTCTTCGTAAGTCTCGTTATGATATAATGAACCAATTCTTACATTTTTATTATTACAGCATCTTCCACATACGTTATCTCCCCTTTCTGTTAACATTATAGGTGGATGAGACAATAATTTCTGGCACAGTATACATTTAAATTCTGGTTTATTCAGTAATTCTTCCATTGTTTCAATTATTCAGTTTACTCGTATAACCTTTAACTTGCTATGACATGAGAATAGTAACATGATTTTATTTATGTCAACCAGGCCAACCTTAAGATAGAGTCGTGACATTTCCTATTTTTAGATATACAGTTTTGTTTGGATGTGGCGGGAAACTAATAATTACGAAGTTTTGAAATGCTTATACGAAATATACAAATCAATAAATAAATAAGAGTTACTTAGAAATATTAAACTACGAACATGAATATTAAAACAATATTCTGGAAAATTATTACCAATATACAACATGTTTACTCATTATGGTTGCCCATATCTCGCTGATTTATAATGAAGTAAGTAATGAGGTAACGCAACTTCGCTAAGGTAACGCAGAAGTTAAACCAGTGACGAGTAAGATGTTAAAATTATACTTGCAAATTATATTTATGCAAAAAATAATGCATATTTTATTCTAATGCGTATTGATTATAATTTTTAACTATAGCTTACGGATCTCAATTTTTTTTGTCTAGAGGCCCAGTACGTACTTCAAATATAGGCCCAGTTAAAATACTCATTCACTTGTGTGATCGAGAAGAAACACCTGTCTCCAGTATATATTGTCCATCTAAAATAAGTTTTACAAAGCAGTCGAACAGCGAAGATCATAAAATTATCGAAAGAAATAAATATTCGCTTAATTTCTTGTATGCTAAATGATTATTTATTATATTAGATCAAATAATGAAAATTAAATGGACATATTTAGCACGATAGCAGTTTAATATGACGTCACAAAGTCATATTAAAAAAATGAGTAAAAAAAAAATAATTTTCTCATAAGAGCTAATGCTAATTACAGATCATAAAATTCAAAATTTCAGGCCGTTTTTAACTGTATTCTTTGAAATAAGTTATTTTGCACTTTTACTCAGGTATGTAGAGCACATCAAAATTATCACTTTCGTTTTGTCCAAAATTCGAATAGTTTAATTTTGTTACTACACATACTTGTTCGAATGTTTAATAGAAATCAGAAAAAAACAATTCTGTCACAGATGACATCGCAATAAATATATTTTTACACAAATATTAACATTATGGCCCATGGCAAAATGTCATGTGTGCCATACCATTATTTTCTTTGTCGTGTTTTAGTCACGTGTTCTGAACTGCTCTATACCATTTTTAGCTCATCGACCTCCTGTCGAAGAGCTATAGTGTTCGGTACGATGTCTGTAGCATCTTCCGATTTCAAAAATTTTTGCACAGAAATCCCGGACAGACCCCCTGGACCACGAAATGACTATTACTACATATGTCCGTATGTATGTCGCTCGTCCGCTCGCTCGCTCGCTCGTACGAGATTTTTTGTTCCACTCAGATCTCCTAAACTACCCAACGGATTTTTATGAAATTTTTTCTGCAGATACTTGTTATGGTCTAGTTGTGCAAGGTACATTTTATTTTTCAAAATTTTCTTTCGCACTTGAGAAAAAAAATATTTTGCAACTTTTTTTCAGTTTTTATTTTTTTTCTCCTTTATTTTTCACTCAATTGTATTCAAAATTTTCTTGCATATGCAGGAAATGGAACAATATTTTTCCATATTTTTTATTTTGAAAAATTATGTAAGACCATTGGAGAAAAAAATATTTTTTAATTAAAAATTGAACAAAAGAAGATCAATGCATTTATAGTCGGCTTAGTTTGCTTTGCTTTTGTCAAGAGAAGAAAATGTATTCACACTTGTTTTAAATTTGTTGTTTTATTTGCGACCTAGGCACCTACGATTTTAAAAGTGAATTTAGATAAATAATAATTTGTGATATATTCAGACTTGCACATACGTCGATGAGCTGCAGGCATGGGTGACTAACCCATTCTTTGAATACTAGTTAATAATGTATCTATTATATAAAAGTCAATTTCTGTCTGTCTGTCTGTCTGTCTGTTCCTTATACAATTCTACACTCGTCGACCGATCGGGTTAAAAATTTGCAGAGATACCCTTTAGGACCATGCGGGTGTCATAGGGTACATGGGAACGACGATATCTACTTCGAAATTTAGAAAAAAAGGAAATAAAATTAAATATGACGTATGTTCATAATTAACTGAATATTATTCTTTTGTTGGCATATGCAAAGCCGACTAATACCACTCATATAGTATATTGTAAGTCTTTTGTTCGGATATATTTACTTCCATGGCAACGGTACTGTTACTGTATTGTTGATGGTTGACCAGGCGATTCAATCTGAATTTAATAAATGTACGTAATACTAATAATGTTACGTAATAATTTAACATTTATTACGTAAGTAATATGCATGTAAATAATTGTAATACAGTAAACTTAGCTTATAACGAACCTCATGGGACCGACGAAAATAGTTCGCTATAAGCGAATTCGTAATAAACGATAAACATCAAAAATTCATTATTTTTATTAATGCATAGGTACATAACATGAAGAACTGTTTTGCAAAACTAGACAAATCCAGATTTTTTCAAAATTGAATTGATATTATTTTGTAATATGTACATATACATATGTACATTAACAATAATTTTTATGAATCTTATGTGAAAAAAAATCGTTCATATTACTTTTGTTTATATTTATTACATATTACTTTATATTATTATTTTTATTTATTTAAAGTAAGAGCTTCACGTGTTTTATCCGAAATTGCATAACTCATAATTGTACATCTTTAACACATTAAATACAGTGAACAAGGGCGGCCATGCTGAAATTTCCGCATGGGCCGCTCCAATCGCGGGAAGGTCCGATATTTTTTTTTCATACACTTAACCACATACACACAAGAACTGCAAGAATTGTTACGGCGAGCCTACATACGCGATTTGATTTCAAGGAATCAACTGAATATTTGGTAGAATGCCGTTTTACGTTCGTTATAACCGAAAACTTTTGCAATTATAACAAAAATTAGGGTTCGTTATACCCGAAAGTTCGTTATAAAACGATTCGTGTTTGCGAAAAAAAAAAAACGCACGTTTAATGATACTTTAGTTCGTACCTTATAGATTGGTTCGTTATAAACCGGATCGTTATAAGCGAAGTGTACTGCATTTCAGTGGAAAATTAATAAATTGTACGCCAAGAAATTTATTCTTATTCGCACCGGATGAAAAATAAAAACATATTGTTCATCATAAAGCTTTAGAATAATAGCTATTGGTAGAACCCCGAGCGACGCCGGGTACGTTTTGCTAGTTGTCATATAAAAATCTAGTTTAATGTTTATAGAGTATATCAAGGAATTATTCTTCGAATTCCTATTTCTTCTAATAAAATACGTGTGGAAGATAAATATTCTCCAAAAAAACCTGCATTTAAATATGAAAAATTAAACAACATGAAATGGTTAATAACTTTAGTTACAAATCAGATCGACTCTATCTTATAGAGCAATAGCTGAAAATTTTGGATTTTTAATAACTAATTCAAATCGAATAACTCGTATTTATTGCTAAATATCCATTTTTCTGTGTATTGATAATAATTTGTGTAGATACAAATGCATGTATAAGTTACTAAATATTTTTTTCTGTGAAAATGGTAATGTAACTGTGTATTTGGAAACGTTGACTGCTATTCACGGCTTGATACAAACAGCACTACAAATAGCTGTTGCTGGAGTTGCTATAAAAATACATAATTTTCCTTAGTACAGTGCCAATTTTAGTAAAAAAAAAAAATTGTAGTTCTTTGTGGCGCCGTTAGTATCGAGCTGCTTGTGATTGTGATAAAAATCTTTGGATGTAATCATTTATGTTAAAATATTTTTATAATTAATTAAATAACTTTTTTTATTAACAATGCATTATAATAAGAGAAAACACAATATATATCTTTGAATTTTAAATATAAGACTAATAATTGTACTACCGAGAAAACCAATTCACAGAATAAGTGCTGTTACACACAAAAAAATATTAGACGCACGTTCGATAAATGTGGGGGTTGAAATCATGGCTATTGTTGGACAGGGTGTCCAGTCGAACGTTGGAGCGGTCAGTGTGACACGAACCGTGGTATAGATCGGATCCGAAAATCGTGCTACCGGTCAGTCATGGGGTGCGCGAGCAGTGGACCGTTCGCTAAGAACCTGGTGGACGGTGCCAAGGATACAGCACACGATGCCGCTGAAATGGGCGAAAATGCCTTACACGGTAAGTTAAAAAAATATAGTACATTATACACCAAGAGAGAGAAATCACTTATTTTTCCTGAGGTGTAATTTGAAGCCCGAGGGCAAAGCCAGAGGGCTACAAATATATCGAGGGGAAAATGGTGGTCTCCCCCGAGGTGTATATACTATTTTTTCCACATTCGGGATTAGAAACACTTAATTTCATAAATAATGAATCATAATAAATCGGAGCGTAACATGACAACAGACATTAATTTACAAAAACATTTGTTATAATAATTTTTCGGATGCATTGTTGGTTTTTCGGTTGCGAAATATTTTTTTTTGCTTCTATCGTTTCTGAAACTATAGTTTCAGATATCAATTGTTCAAAATACATACAATGATTTTAAAATATGGGCTAACTGAACTTGTTGCAATTGCCCTTAGTCCTAAAACAAATAGTTGCGACAAAATAATTATCTATTACAACTCTTTTCGTTGAATAAATTGTTATTTTTGTGTTCGTCTTCAATACTGCAACGATTGTTTTTTAAATTATTTAGTACTTCACAAGCTATTTATAGAGGTTTGACTGTATTATATTCGTTTTGTAATTTATTTTAAATTAGTTAAAGTAATACTTTTATTTGAATATTACGCTTGTTTTCAAATTTTACAATTGTAAATATAGAACTAATATTTGCATTAATTAAATGAGTAGTTCCATAGGTCAGAGTTAGCAGAATATTTTCAACGTACAACAATTATAGGAATAATACACAAATTATGTCTTAGTTCACTGATTCTCACTGGTGTAGCTATCGTGTGGTGCAGTTGGAGCAAATTGCTCCAGGCGCACGAATCATGAGGGCGTAAAAGTTGAAAGGGCGAAATATTTTTTGATAGGGCTAAAGTAGCTAAAAAAAGACGCAGCCAGAAACGAATATTAAAAAAAATAGAAATGTACATAAAAATTAATAATTCACCAGACAAAGGGAGTGCATCGATTTTACTTGCTCCAGAGTGTTGAATATATATATAACTACGGCAGTGCTCATTCTAATGTAGTTTAGTCATTCACATAGTGTGGTACACTAAAAATAATTTTAGTTTTCAAATATTCTTCCGAAGAATAGTATATGAAGCAGTCATATTAATGTAAAATTAAGATAGAATCTAAAAATAACAAAATCGGATTGATATTAATTAATGTTGGTATAACAATACATATTGATTTGGGAATTTCAATATTGATATTGGACTATGACATGTGTGAACCCGTATGACAAAAACAAATGTACATAAATGCTTTGTACTTTTTAAAACTATGATCTCAAATAATGCACGCAACTAGTTCAAGTCCTCCGTGTGAGTTCATTGTAATCGTATATTTATGTTAAAATATTTAAATGGAGCAACCAGTATCACGCAAAAAGATGTTATCTCTACTACACAATAAAATCAGCCATAATTTTTAAAATGCGCAAAAAGAAATTGTAAACTGTACATCATAATGCCATTTTGTTTATTGGGTTGCAATAAAAACTGAAAAAATGCTATTTTTACAAAAATATTTTTTAAATACTATTTTGTACATTTAGTTTGTGCTGTTATGCAGATAACATGGTTACTACTAAAAGAATCCTTTATCAGATACAATAATTAGTGTACTGATTAGAGATGATTATCTCTGACGTTTATTCATCTGACATCAATATCTCAGGGACATAGTATTAAAAAAATAGTGAAGAGGAACAAATTTATTATAAAACTAAAATATGTACCCGTAAAATTAAAAAAAATTATTGCAGTGTGTAACATATAGGATGAATGATCAACAAAAAATTTAATATAAATGTGCAAAAAGCCGATGGATATTTTTTATTAGCATAAGCATATTTTTACACGTCCGGGAGTCGGTTTCTATGGCGTCAAACGCGGGACAGAAATGAAGTATTTACTCCCTAGGGAGGAAAACACTTTTTGTAAGGGAGTTTTTATTATAACAAAGGTTTTTGTAAATAAATGTCTGTTGTCATGGTACGCGTTGCATGGAAACATCTTCAAAGGCTTCTAAATATTGCAATTTCGCTCCGATTTATTACAATTCATTATTTATGAAATTCAGTGTTTCTACTCCAGAACGTGGAAAAAAAATAGTATATACACCTCAGGAGAGAACACCATTTTTCCCTCGATGTATTTGTAGGCCTCTGGCTTTGCCTTCGGGCTTCAATTTACACCTCAGGAAAAATATGTGGTTTCATTCCCTTGGTGTATAATGTACTATTCAATTCTTGCTACCTCACCAAGCATTTCAGGGTATTATTATTTTGAACGTTTTTAAATACCAAGGTGGACATATCTGTCCTTATACTTTGATATTAAGGCATTATTCTCATGCTGATGTATTAACAGTATATTGATAGAAAAAAATATATTTATATGTTTCCATTGAAAGTTGTACAGTATATTTATTTTTATATTGAAAATATAAGAAACGAAATTATGCATAATCACAAAAAATTAGTTTTTATAGCAATTTAAAAGTAATTTAATAATTAGGTCGGATATAATAAATAATATTTGCTTAAAAACTGCCTTATCTTTTTTTACATGTACAAGCAGATAACTACGACCATGAATAAACTGTTATTCACCAAAAATAACGTGTTATTGATCGATTGCTTCGATAAGTTCGAAATTATTTACGAACTATTCGCTTCTGCGATCTAGCCTCAAATGATTTTTATAAACATATAAACGAACTGTTTACAAATTTCTGATCTGTACATTATTTATTAGACACCAGTGGCGTGTTTATGTATATATTTAAAGGGCGCACGCAAAAATATTAGTAAGCAATTCAGTTTTGATTTACGTTTATACAAATAAAATACATAGCATTTTTACACGAATATATGTCGGAGGCGTTCTTAAACCTTTGAAGGGTTCAGTTAAAATTATGCATTTACCATAAGCGCTAGAAATGATAATTGCTAATATAAACTGAAAATTACTAAACAAAGCGAAATTCGATTTTGATAGTGATATTCTCAGTGTTTCATTAATGTTCTGTATAACATATAATGTAACATATAATGGCCAGTAATATAATTTTATATATGCAGTATAACAGTAAAATAACGATAATCAATAAAAAAGGCATTACACATGCAGTCCCGGATTACATTTTTATTATTAATGATGAATCAGTTTAGAACGCATTCTGTTCACACTATCATGCAAATTAACTACACGAACCTAACGATATACCATCAAACATGCACTTTATAGAATGAATATTAATAATACTGTTAATTTTAAATACATTTTGCTAAAATCACATTTTAAAAGTGGTTTTACATTACATTGTACAACTGAATTTTATGGTCGCTGTCAAGCTTTTGCCTTGCATTTCATACTACATATTTAAAATAAACAGTAATTCATTATTGAATATTATTAACAAATAAGTATTTCTTGAGATAAACAAATTACAAAATAAAACTATTTTTATCTACATTTTTCTTATACTTTATGATGTTAATAATAATGCTATTTTATTTAATTAAACTTAAATGTAGATATAAGATACATGTGGCTGCAAAATGGAAATCACAATGTAATTTATGCTTTATTGAACACAGCGGTTCAATACTTCATTACTATTTATCCGAGAACAGTAATCAAAGATAAAATAAATGAAAAATAGAAACATTTCCAATAATCAGTGAAGTAAAAAAGCCGAATAAATTGTACCTATTCCAGTAACAAAATTATGTATTCTCATATAGAATATTATCTTTGCCTTTAATGGTATAGTAAAACTGAAATATTGATATGCCAAACACACACCATGTTAGACATATATTAGAATTTATGATGGCTCGTATGGTAAATATTAGTGCGATATTTGATAATCAGGAGTATGGACAAAGACGTTAGTGAACTGACAAGAGTTACGAAGAACCGATTGAAATCGGTATATGTTTAAGATTCGTTCACCTTGGAAGGAGAAAATGTAGGCGGTTGATCGCGTGTTTAACCTCTTAGAACAGGGTGATAACTTTAACCCTTTAGCCTTGTATAGAGGGGTGAAGGATAAAGTAAATATCACTTTTTACTCACACGCTAGCCTTGACAACAGGTACCGAATCTAGATCGTCGCGTCGGTCACGATATTTAAGACATATTTTTATAGAAAAGTGAAAACTTGGATAGCTAGAAAGAGACGTAAAATAGCTATAAATAATAATTATATAATAGTGATAATATATATATATATATATATATATATATATATATATATATATATATATATATGAAAATTCACAAAAATAAATGGATTTATATACACTATATAGTTTGTTATTATATGAAAGGGCACTTTTTTCACTGTTGTCGCTTTCCATTTTGACACATTTTTCCAATGACTAATAAGCTTTCTGGTTTTCCCCAAACATACTTTTCGTATTGTATGATAATAATGCTCACATTTATAATAATCAATATTATATTACGTCCATAAATGATATATGTATATATGATGTACCTATGATTACATATAGGTAATACTCGAAGTAGACATTGGGATACTAAGATACTATAACCGGAGTGGCCAGCTAAACTGCTTTGAACGCCACATTTCAGAAAGGAATATTTAAAAGAGCCATTTATTTATGATAACCAAACTTAAAAAGTAAATAGAAGAGAAATAAACACTCTATGCATCTCTATATTTATATATATTATTACTTTTGGACATTGATCAGTTTTAGCTTACCATATTTCATACATTATATTTACATAAGTGCCGAAACACTCGCTTGTGAGAGCCGCACGCAGCTCGCGAGCTGCGCTATTGTCACTGTTTCTTATAATGCAATTAACATATCTGTACTCCAAATTTAAATTGGTTATAACAACGCACGCAACAGTAGATATTAATTGCCACTTATACATAGTAGAATAACATCGACCTTAACAAGCAATGTGACTGTCCGATTAATGCTATTCATGTATGTATGTATTATGTATTACATAAACTTCAGTACAATAAATTGGTGTTAATATTATAATTAAATGTTAAATCACGCACATCGCGGAGTCAGTGGCCTAGGTCTGTTCACCCTATTTTGGAATAAGCGTGACGCGTAAAAGGTCATCCGCATTTTAATGATTCATAAGGGAAGATTTAATCTTCTACTAAAAACAATGATATATGACTTTAATGAATTATAGTTTGTATATAAATTAAATAAAATCAATAAAAAAATTATTTTTAAAAATAAGCTTTTATTAAATTGGACTAAAAATAAAAAGCCAATAAATAAAAGCGTGGGGCGTAAATGTTCATATAAATTGGACATTAGAACATTTACGCCCCACGCTTTTATTTATTGGCTTTTTATTTTTAGTCCAATTTAATAAAAGCTTCTTTTTAAAAATAATTTTTTTATTGATTTTATTTTATTCTTTTTAGTCTGTGGTAAGTGTATAATTGGATTAAAATTGAAGTTGATTTACTGTTTTGATATTCGGCAAATAGATGCACTTTCAATAAATGTGAAAATGACGAAATGTTCTTAAATTGGTCGATAAGTTTATTTTCGCTTACCATTTTTAACGCCACGAAGATCGGAATATTTTATGGACTGACCCTGTGCTTTGTTAATGGTCATAGCAAAGCAATCTTATTACATCGCAGAACTTCACAAATTTTTTGCAATGAGATAGGGAATTACACTAATTAATACTAATGTTATACACTGACATAAACACAGTTATAATTATAATAAATCACTTTTATTGTAACCAATTTTATTTTATTAATATCTAAATCGTTGTTGCACATTCCAAATGCGAGACACAACTGTCAAAAAACGTCGTATTTCTGTTGTTACCGGTGCTAAGCCGACTATTTACCGAAAACTTTATATCTAGTATATACTAATACATGCATTGATCTTCTTTTGTCCAATCCCCCCGTCAGACAGACAGACAGACAGACAGACAGACTGACTGACTCACAAGTGAAACTAAATAAAAGCTTATAAAAAGAAATTAACGGTAGTGTGATTAGGACTGTATTCTTTATGAATAATTATGACTGTTTTAATGATTTTTCTAAGTTGTGAATTATTATAGCTTTAACTATCAGTATTATGATTTACTTACATAATCCTCTATCTGAACCATCTGAACGTTAGTCAATTATTCCAACATGTTGGATCTAATACCTTCCTTTACAAATAATCCTCTATTAATAATTAAGAAAATATAAAAAAATTACATAATAATATACATATAATAATTTCCACAAATAATCTACTATTTTTCTTATTGTTGGTACAAAACATTCCAAAAAATTTCGGATCGGTATTCCAGATAGTTACTTTTGGTTTACATTTGATCAGTCCGTCATTAATTTTATTTGAACAATTAAATTAAGTGTAAATAATATAATGGTCAATAATATAATTTTATATACGCCGAATAGCTGTAAAATAACGATTATCAATAAAAAAAAAGGCATTACACATGCCGTCGCAGATTACATTTTTATTATTAATGATGATTCAGTTTAGAAAGCATGCTGTTTACACTATCATGCAAATTAACTACACGAACCTAACGATATACTATGAAACATGCACCTTATAGAATGAATATTAATAGTACTGTTAATTTTAAATACATTTTGCTAAAATCACATTTTAAAAGTTATTTTACATTACACTGTACAACTGAATTTTATGGTCGCTGTCAAGCTTTTGCCTTGCATTTCATACTACATTTTTAAAATAAGCAGTAATTCATTATTGAATATTATTAACAAATAAGAATTTCTTGAGATTAACAAACTACAAAATAAATAAATAGTTAAACTTATTAAATGAAGATATAAGATACATGTGGCTGCAAAATGAAAATCACAATGTAATTTATGCTTTATTGAACGCAGCGGTTAAATACGTCATTGCTATTTATCCGAGAACAGTAATCAAAGATAAAATAAATGAAAAATAGAAACATTTCCAATAATCGGTGAAATAAAAAAGGTGAATACATTGTACCTATTCCAGTAATAAAATTATGTATTCTCATATAGAATATTATCTTTGCCTTTAAGAATGAATATTAATAGTACTGTTAATTTTAAATACATTTTGCTAAAATCATATTTTAAAAGATGAATATTTTAATGTTTTTTGAAGTATGTGGCGAGTGAATATAGGGAAATAAAGGATCTGCTACCCCAGTAATGGACAGGGCGTGATGTTATGTATGTATGTTAAAAGTTTTAATTTGAAACAATAAACAAACAATAATAATTGCGTGTAAAACTAAATTATTGTTGTAAAATCTCATTCTTAATTATAGCAATCGGAAATAATGTAAGTGGTAACTTTGACGTTTCCCATGTAGCAATGATTAAATTTTTACTGAGGAGTTACTCTACTAGCTTCAAATTGTAGGAAAAATAATCGAAAAGAATTAATTTTTTTTTATATAAAAGTATGTACTTTAAAATGTCTGTTAGGTATGATCAGGTATGATATACGTGTACAGCCCGAATGTCTGAGTCATTAGTAACGTTACACGACATTATGTGCTGCCTCAAGTTCGCTTTGCACTACATTCAGATTATGTCAAAATGAATAAATGATTAATGTGTTTTGAAAGAAAGTCCTACCCAAAGAATTAACTTTGATTTGTTCTTCCCTACTATTTAATTCAGAATCAGAATTTACAGTGTTTTTCTAATAATCACCGTTTCATACCTCCATATTCTAATTTCATTTAATATTTAATTTTGAAACCATAGAAATTCTATTCCTATGGTACTAGTAGTGACAGATACTAAAAAAATAGGTTCCATAATGTTTCTCTAATTTCAGGCGCCTCTGATGTAGCCAAAGACGGAATGCAACATGTGAAAGTGGCTGTAGAATCGGCAGTCCATACGGCAGAACATGGATTAGGTACAGCTATACACAAAATAGAAGATACGTTTGGCCACAAGAAGGAAGAAGCAGAAAACACAGCTTCAGATATGAAAGATGCAGTTGATGGGCTTGAAGCAGCCGCGGATGATGCAGTAACAAAGGGCACCGAGGGCGTAACGGAAGAAGTATCCGAAGCAGAAACAGTAAGTTATTTTTATTTACACAAATATAAAATATTATCCAAAAGTGAAATGTATTTATAAATCCGGTTCATTATAAATATATTAGTTAAAATATATAATAAAAAAGAGTGAGAATTATATGCAAATTTTACTTGATAACTAAAACTATTCGAATATCTTGATAACTTGGAACAGGATATTTAGTCGATAAGTCAAAATTTTTGAAGGAATCTCGTAACTATATGTGTTGTCACCGTTTTAAGCACTCGTTTTTAAGCATAACGATATAGGCAATTCGATTTCTGCGTAATTTATGTTCATGTGTATACTTTATTACTCATTAATAAATGGAAAAAATACTGTGCCTATTTGTTTTATCACGTTATTGTTATTACTGTCAATATATCATTAAAACGTACTTTAAAAACTTTATTGATGAAAAATGTAAGGATCATTTGCAGCAACCACCTTCAATTGCAAAACCAATGAACATACAACCGTAACCGACTCTGTATAATGGTTTAAATAATATTGAAGCTTTTTTAAATCAAAATAATAAATATTCTTAACCGTCAGAAATAACCGATTTTTTTACATTAAAATAAAAACTATGTACATTTTACATATGTATGTACATATACTTTTCAGCACAGGAATTGTATATTCATTATAAAAACGATAAAAATCAATTTTCATTTCTTTTGTTATAGGTTCTTGCATCGGAAGCAGAGGACACAAAGGAAGTCCTTTTGACAAAGACAGAAACTATAAAAAAAACTATGAAACCAATGGAAGGTAATCTAACTATAGAAGACATGGAGGATGTGACTGACGATGGAATGGGCAGTAGTGTGGAGGTTGGTGTAACAAAGAAAGTAGAGGAACTAGTAGCCCGAGTACCAACGCCAGTGTCTACACCTCCACCAGAACTCAAGGAGGAGTAAGTGGGTATGATGTGAGTGTTTCACCCTGAATTATGGTTATAGTACACTGACTGCACTTGAACTGTGCACTTGTATGTGCACATTTAGTTTTAGTCGCACAGACAGTGATTACTTAAATGAATTTATACAGGGTAAAACAATGTGTCTTAATTACCTTCCGT
The DNA here is from genome assembly GCA_963422195.1 of Carabus problematicus. NCBI lineage: Eukaryota > Metazoa > Arthropoda > Insecta > Coleoptera > Carabidae > Carabus > Carabus problematicus. The sequence goes on along the minus strand of OY728585.1, from coordinate 10,057,926 downwards.
TTGTGATACAATTTGGGGAACTTAAATTCCTAGAGAGTAAACTACCGAACATTCCAGATTGCTGTAATAAAAATCAATGTTACTAAATTTGTGCGTATCAATGCAGTGATATCTTGTGAGCTCCACGTTACGCTAATACATTAGTTTTTCGTAAAAAAATTCGCTTAAGACACGGACATTTTTAATTGAAACTGGAAGATAATTATATCCTTAAAAGTATCACTACTTTTAATTAACATTTATAAGGTCATTGAAGAATAGGTAAATTAATTATTTATACAATTAATTAATTGTTGATTTTAAAGGTTTTTAAATATACATATTTACAATTATATAGTAGGCCAGGCGGCAAGTAATTTAGACCGTAAAAATTTTTAGCAAAGGTTTTATTGTTTGAAATAGTTTTATCGCCCTGCTGCCTGGCCTATAGTTAGCAGAGATTAATACTTTTTATATAATTTACTTTTCGTAAAACTAAGGTGACCCCGAATTTTTCGGAACAATCCCCAATTTTAGCTCTTTGCCTATAATTTTTCACAAGAAATATTTATCCTGAATTCAATTATCTTGAAACGATTTGTCCTGAAAGGCATTAATAAATAAACACTCATTAAACTTGTACCCCCATTTACTTCTAAACATACACAATCGTATTGTCTTAAAAACTTTAATTTATTTTGAGTCACGATATATGCTGATATTATTATTTTCCTACTAAACAAGAATTACTAAATTATATTTAATTACAATACAAGAAATTCTTAAATTTCTTAAGAACCAACATAAAAGTCTCGTTTTGCATTTTTTTACATTTTTACATTGCAGTAAAAGACGGTAAAATTTGAAATACGGTTAGATGATAGTTTTAAAAATGACCTTTTTAGCTCATCGACCTCCTGTCGAAGAGCTATAGTGTTCGGTACGATGTCTGTAGCATCTTCCGATTTCAAAAATTTTGCACAGAAATCCCGGACAGACCCCCTGGATCACGAAATGACTATGACAACATATGTCCGTATGTATGTCGCTCGTCCGCTCGCTCGCTCGCTCGTTCGTACGAGATTTTTTGTTCCACTCAGATCTCCTAAAGTACCCAACGGATTTTTATTATCCTAGTTAATACATTGTTATCATAGACAAACAATAACATTTGGTTAGTATTAACTCGTTGATAGTTTTAATTGTGTATTTCTTATACTCCGCCTCTCTTTAAAACTAGGAATGTATATAGACATACATGCCTGCTGCTCATCGACGTATGTGCAAGTCTGAATATATCACAAATTATTATTTATCTAAATTCACTTTTAAAATCCTAGGTGCCTAGGTCGCAAATAAAACAACAAATTTAAAACAAGTGTGAATACATTTTCTTCTCTTGACAAAAGCAAAGCAAACTAAGCCGACTATAAATGCATTGATCTTCTTTTGTTCAATTTTTAATTAAAAAATATTTTTTTCTCCAATGGTCTTACATAATTTTTCAAAATAAAAAATATGGAAAAATATTGTTCCATTTCCTGCATATGCATGAAAATTTTAAATACAATTGAACAAAAAATAACGCAGAAAAAAAATAAAAACTGAAAAAATATTGGAAAATATTTTTTTTCTCAAGTACGAAAGAAAATTTTGAAAAATAAAATGTACCTTGCACAACTAGACCATAACACGTATCTGCAGAAAAAATTTCATAAAAATCCGTTGCGTAGTTTAGGAGATCTGGGTGGAACAAAAAATCTCGTACGAGCGAGCGAGCGAGCGAGCGGACGAGCGACATACATACGGACATATGTTGTAATAGTCATTTCGTGGTCCAGGGGGTCTGTCCGGGATTTCTGTGCAAAAATTTTTGAAATCGGAAGATGCTACAGACATCGTACCGAACACTATAGCTCTTCGACAGGAGGTCGATGAGCTAAAAACTGTCATTCAGTTTAGTAAAATATATGTTAAATTATACGCGGTCAGCGGGCAAATGGTGCAGGTTGCGTTTGCCCGCCAGGCGGTCAGACGAACGCGGTACAACGCAGCACTAGAAGCGGGCGCGATCACGTGATCGCTTTCAGTTTGCGCACTTACGTTGTCTTACTTGGACACTATTTATTCGCCACCGCCACCGCTCCGTGACCGCGTTGGTTTGCGCTCCGCTTAATAGTCATTTCGTGATCCAGGGGGTCTGTCCGGGATTTCTGACAAGAGTCTAGCCGTCAGACCAATTTATATTTCCGAACTCGCACGAACATGTAAGTTTGCGATGTACGGAATCGGGAAGTCGTGGTTCTGCATTAATTATTGTTACATACAATATGAAATATATTATTCATTTGTTTTTTTTTTTGTACGAAGCTAAGTAGCTGTGAAACAAAAAATTAAAAAAAAAACGCAGTTAAAAATACGAGGAAAATAAATTAATCATTTATTATAATATATTAAACAATTTTTTTTTTTAAATTAACAAAAATATATGGCTATGTATTATATGTAAGTATAAAATATGTAGTATAAAATTATTACATGCTTTACAAGAAGTTACAATTATTAACTATGTAAGTATACATATAAGTAGTTTGTTTTTTTTAAGATTTTTTTATATTATATATATATATAATATATATATTTATATATATATATATATTTATATATATATATATATATATATATATATATATATACATACATACATATTGCACATAACAAAAATAGGTAATTCTTAAAAAACATTCTCTCTCTCTCTCTCTATAGATAAATATATATATATACATATATATATATATATATATATATATATATATATAAAACTCTTTAAAAAAAAAAACAAAGAAGTTAGTTATTAATTACCTGTACTATTATTGGCAAGATGCAACAGATTGAAGGCTAATTTGTTCTTTTCATCCATCGAAGGCTGTTTAAAAATATGTGTTGCCTTTGTCCTACATTTCTTAGTCGGGACAAATTTTCGTTGTTGTTTAAGTTTCCTTGTATGTTTCTCACTGCAACGTGGAAAACTCTCTAACTGCGGAGACTCCATAGCCGCTAACGTAGTTGCAAGAGGTGCTACTGCCTTGTGTAAGACACCACATTGCTCCATCGTCGTGGCTTTTGCCATAGCTGATTGAAATGTTTCATAAATTTTATCTTTATATTTATCTATAACGCAAATGTTAGTTTTTTTTTTTTTTTTGAAGAAACAGTACTCGTAAGTTGCTTCAAAGCGTTTTCTTTTTCTGCAACTGTGGTATCACAATGAATATATATATATATATATATATATATATATATATATATATATATATATATATATATATATATATATATATTTTTGTCTTCCGAAATAAGAACGTTGGGTCGTGTGTTTGTTACACATATTCCACTTCACTGATGAATCTGGACACGAACATATATAACCATGAATGCATGTGTCACATTTCATACATTTAAGTTCACATTTACAGTTGAGATTAGCCACTTCAATTGTATATAGTTCGTGCCCAGATGCAGAGGACAAAATGCATTTTCCTACTTGCTCCTCAATAATGGGTTTTTCTTTAATTTGCTCCATATTTTGATGCCTTTTCCTCAATGCACTTAGTTTTGTTGATACTTTGCCTAAAAAAACAAAACACATTGAAAAATTATAGTTTAAAAACAGTAATTGCTTTTATACCTTTATGTAAAATGATTAGTCTATCATAAAGTTTATCTCTCACCAGCGTCATAATAGCATTTATTGCTTTATCAAGTCGTTTTACAGTCTTGCCTTTCAAATAAATATATTTTAGAAGTATCAGTCTTTCCAGTGTCATCTTTCCACTTTTCAAATTCGTTGAAATTGTCAAATTTTATACATTCTGTGAATATTTCAATATCATGTTGTTCATTATAAAGTTTCAACACATTTATCTGAGAATCTTCGTAACGGCACATTGCACATTTTACCTATGTCGGTGAAGTTGACAGCCGATTTCTGGCAGCCGATAACATGTGAACAGATCACGCGCTAGGTGTAACCATGACCTACTCGATTCTAAAATAATACATATTTACGTATTTCCAGCAAAAGAAATGTATAATATATAAAATATTGATTGTAAAATATTGTAAGTACGTTTTAAAGATTATCATAAATAAAACATATCAAACAAAATACAATTTAACAATAATTGAAAACTAATCCAATAAGGCGCGAAATACAAAGGTTAAAACGAACCTTACAAGCAATAACAATAATAACATAGATACCAGTTCTTGTTACATTACCAAATTTTATATACAACATCCCCACATACACCGCTCTCACCCTGCACTATTAATTTTTCAATCAGAATTCAAGGGTAGCGGGGGAAAATTATTTAATAGTCGTTGCTCATAACAGCCTGCAGTATACACCCCCATAACTTTTAAACCAGATCTTGTTACAGTACCAAATTTTATATGCAACATCCCCACATACACCCCTCCCACCCTGAACTATTAATTTTCAAATCAGAGTTCAAGGGGAGCGGGGGAAAATTATTTAATTGTCGTTGTTCATAACAGCCTGTAGTATACACCCTCATAACTTTTAAACCAGATCTTGTTACATTACCAAATTTTATATACAACATCCCCACATACACCCCTCTTACCTTGCACTATTAATTTTTCAATCAGAGTTCAAGGGGAGCTGGAGAAAATTATTTAATTGTCGTTGTTCATAACAGCCTGTAGTATACACCCCCATAACTTTCAAACCAGATCTTGTTACATTACCAAATTTTATATACAACATCCCCACATACACCCCTCTCATCCTGCACTATTAATTTTTCAATCAGAGTTCAAGGGGAGCGGGGGAAAATTATTTTATCTGGAAACCATGTGAGAGGTTTAATCTGTAGGGTATGCAATCCCGTTGTACACTCGAGCAATGTTGGTCGCTGAACACATTTTCACTATATTTTAAAAATGACTTTAGTTGGCCTTGAAAAGGGCAACACCCCCACGCATATTCCTCTCACTCAGCATTATTGATTTTCCAAACAGCCGTGAAGGGGAAAGGGAGGAAATTATTTTATATGCAAATAAGTGCAATATACTAGTAAATTCTTTTTAACTCATTTTTGGCCCTGAAAAGGGCCGGTTGTATTTATTTGCTGAATGTTAGCGTAAGAATCAGTTTGGTTTTGAAAATATGTAACAAAATGTAACATATTTTCAATTAAGCTTGCTCGCCACGTCAAGGCACTGATTCATGAGCAAGTCATGCACTAAAACTACAGTTAGTAAGTTAATATTAGTATCTATATACACTACTTATGGAATAATAGGAATCAGTATTTAAATTTGACTAGGATTTCGATTTCTTTCCTGAATCGCTCCCCATCAAAAAATACTGATATTTTCGGAATTATACCTACACTAACAAGAATTAAGGAATATAATAGCTATATATTGTAGAAATTAGTGTAAACACTGTAAGTGGAAGTAATGCAAGTTGAAAGCAAATATTCTACTGACAAATTGGACAAAAGAAGTTATTTGGGGGCCTTCCTTTTTTTGACATGCCAATGCATGAACGGTGATACCAGTCTTTACACTGACCTTCACAATATATCATTTCTTCGCTAGGTTTTGTACACGCATGGAATGCACAATGCGAATCGGATGCTATAAATATTATTTTTGGGATTTGAGAACAGTATTGTAACGTCGAACTAAATCCGCTCGGAGATCCATAACATATTTTAGGTTTTGTTGAGATGAATATTTTATTCATATTATATATAGAATGGGATAATAAACTAGATCGTTTCTTCAACAATAACGCGGATGTAAAATCAATTTTAGAAGACGATTCGGTGGCTGTAATGAGCAACGACAATTAAATAATTTCCCCCCGCTCCCCTTGAACTCTGATTAGAAAATTAATAGTGCAGGATGAGAGGGGTGTATGTGGGGATGTTGCATATAAAATTTGGTACTGTAACAAGATCTGGTTTAAAAGTTATGAGGGTGTATACTACAGGCTGTAATGAGCAACGACAATTAAATAATTTCCCCCCGCTCCCCTTGAACTCTGATTAGAAAATTAATAGTGCAGGATGAGAGGGGTGTATGTGGGGATGTTGCATATAAAATTTGGTACTGTAACAAGATCTGGTTTAAAAGTTATGAGGGTGTATACTACAGGCTGTTATGAACAACGACAATTAAATAATTTCCCCTCACTCCCTTAGAACTCTGATTGAAAAATTAATAGTTCAGGGTGAGAGGGGTGTATGTGGGCATGTTGTATATAAAATTTGGTAATGTAACAAGATCTGGTTTGAAAGTTATGGGGGTGTATACTGCAGGCTGTTATGAACAACGACAATTAAATAATTTTCTCCCGCTCCCCTTGAACTCTGATTGGAAAATTAATAGTGCAGGTTGAGAGGGGTGTATGTGGGGATGTTGCATATAAAATTTGGTAATGTAACAAGAACTGGTATCTATGTTATTATTGTTATTGCTTCGTTTTAAGCTTTGTATTTCGCGCCTTATTGGATTAGTTTTCATTTATTGTTAAATTGGATTATTTTACATATGTTTTATTTGCGACAATTTTTAATACGTCAGTACAATATTTTACAATCAATATTTCACATGTTACACATTTATTGTGTCAAAAATCTTAATTATATCGAATTGTTATATCCACTTGGCCACGGTGACGCATGAGATATGATCCGTTCACAATTAACAGTATTGTCTATCGGCTGCTAGAAATCGGCTGTCAGCTTCACTCCAGTATTTTACCTTGTGATGTACTTGTGCTTTAGATTTGCTGTTAAGGTTATTTTTGTTGCATGTTGATGAATGTTTGGTTATGTCAAGTTTAGTGAGTTTTATAATGCTGTTGAAGACTGGGTTTTGTAGAGAATATTGGTTCACAATTGCTACAAATGTAACCTGTTTCATCCTTCATGTTTTTATCTTCCATTCTTAACTATTGAGAAAAAATTCTGGTTAATTTTTATTCATTATGTAGTTATTAAACAATTACATACCTGAGAAAAAGAGTCAAATATATAAATAACAACTACATATAACAACTAATAGCAAATGTGTTACACAAACCACTACACTGCACTTCGTTCCGTCATTCTCACAGACAATTACAAACAATCACAGACAATGTATGTTACAAACGATTGCCGCCAATTATGAACTAAGAACATACTTGCTCGTATTATGTCGTATTATTTCGTAAATAGACATCGTGTATCTTCGAATATAAATTGGTCTGACGGCTAGACTCTTGTGGATTTCTGTGCAAAAATTTTTGAAATCGGAAGATGCTACAGACATCGTACCGAACACTATAGCTCTTCGACAGGAGGTCGATGAGCTAAAAAGCGAGACGCGTCAGCCAATCACAGACCACTTGCATCAAACTGAGAAAAAATTAAAAAAACAGTCCTAAATAGAGAAGTTTGGTCAAATCTCGGCCTTGACGTCACGTTAGTCAGTTTGACAATCCAGAAATCAATGTTTGGAAAGAAAATTTGATCGTGTGACACCGATTTAATGCGTTTTTCTAAAATTTGCTTCGCCTCATATGTCGGTGAATCAAGTGTGTCGAGTAAGCACAAGTATAGCCCATTGTGTTATTTAGCTGTTGGTCATTGTGTCCCTGGGTGCCCACGGCGCACCCGTAAAGCGCTGAAGTTTACATCGCGGTTTATGCCCTTTTTTACTGAACAGCACGGCTGAAAATATTGTTGACGCTGTTTAGCCTGAGTATAATCAAATTAAATATTTTTAAAGGTTGAAGTGCGAACCATCTATTTGAATTTAACGATGTAGTTTTTCGAAAAAATAATCACACGCCCTCCAGCAACGCTGGTCTTATTCGACCGCATCCGCCAAAACTGTCCGAAATTATTGATTGATACTCTGTTATAATAACATAATCAGGGCCGCGTTTACTATTAGGGAAAATAACCAAGTGCCTAGGGCCCGCTGGATGGAAAACATGTTTTTTAACAAATAAAACCCTCATTCTTGTTTATATAAAAAGGGCTCAACTTTAATTTGTATTATATATCCTATATGAAAGATACTTACTAGTAAAAATTGCTAACAGAGCAAATATAAATGTCCATCAGCCATCACCATAATTCTTTATATTTCAACTAGAATGGTATTCTAATTATCGAATAAATGCTGTCTGCTTGGCACACGTACTAGACTATTACTTGACACATTAATTACATTATGCACTAATTAGTACGTTATCGAACATTCTGATTGAAATTAGTTGGTATGTGTTATTATAGTAGGTTAAGAGAGTTGCGCACGCCTTTTTGTATTATGTACTTTATTACACTCAATACATTCAGTATCCTCACCATAATGAAATAATCAATACATACACGTACTCACTAAAAGTAGGCATAATGTATATACATATTTCACATGCCATATTTATTCTCTTGATTCTAATAGATTTTAAAAATGACTATAATTATGAAGAAAACAATTAACCCATACAAATTCTAAATTGTTATGTAATTTAAATATTTTTATGAGAATGGGTCAGATTTTCGTCATATTTGTTAAAATGCCTTATTTTGTATGTTATAAAATCCTGCAACATATCTCTATACGTTCTGCGTTATTATAATTATAATATAGAATTATGTAATTTTTGCCAGCATATGCAGACGAAGTAATTATTATGGGAGAATCTGAGGATCAATTGAAAAGAATGATTGCGAGTATATTATTCAAGGCAAATGTTTGAATTTGGTCATGAATATCTCAAAATGTAAAATTTTAATTATTGAGAAGGATGAAGTTACGAAATGCAAGATTAACATTGATGGTGAACAAATGGAACAAGTTAATGAATTTGTGTATCTGGTATGCATGTTTTCGAAAGATGGACGAAAAATGCCGAAATTGAAAGAAGAGTAGTTGCAGGTCGAAAAGTATTGGACGCTTTGGGAATGTTTGCTAGAAATATAGATGTATCAAGAAAAGCTAGGCTATGTGTTTATAATGGTGTACCAGTGCCATCTTTGATGTATGGAACTGTATATTGAGTATGGGATAGTCGGAATAAAAAAGGGTAATTGCGGTAGAAATGAAATTCTTGAGAGGTGTGGTCACGTAAGTAGAAAACACCGTGTTAGGAATAAAATAGTGTATCATGAATGTGAAATTAGTCAAAATGTTGTGATAGAGTGGCTTCAAGTCAGCTACGTTCGTTTGGACATGTGGAACGAATTCCAAATGATAGAAAATATTTGAACGTAAAATTATAAGCAGAAATAATAAGAGAGCATGTATGATAATGTGTTTGGATATTAATGAGGCGAGAGAGTTATGTATGGATAGGAGTGTGTGGCGAGCAATAGTAAAAAATAAGGAATGAAAGGCAGACTTCTGTGCACGGTGTGCGCGGCATTACTGGCGAAAACCATTACAGAAACTGCGTAGTGTTTTGTTTAATTTGTAATGTTTCATGAAGAGATTGTGGGGAAATAAAGGGTCTGCTACTCCAGTAATGTAAAAGGCGTGATGTTATGTATGTAAGTATGTATGTATGTAATTTTACTAAGTGTAGTAGTTTTCCCTTATTATATGCGATATATTTTTTTTATGGGCGCCACAATTTTAGTGCGCTAGCTCATTTATCGTTAATATAGATTACAAATTCTGTATATGATATAGTAAGCAAACACAATATTATTCTTTTTTGAAAAAAAAAATAAAGCTTTTAAGGTTACAAAAAAATTCAAATCCATATTTTTGTAAGTAATCGCTATGATCGGTTACACTGTATTCACTATGTCTTATACTAGTAATTCACTGACCTTGGTAAAATAGGACTTAATGAAATTTTAATGCATTTATTTGAACTTGTATATATATTTGATCTCTGACCTTTACAATATAAATACGTAATTTTCCTATCCCCATTATAAAGGCAAGCTTCATTTGTTCCAAATTTGCATACACATTTTTCCATTACAAGGTCGCAATCCTTTCCGCGATGCACGATACAGATAATGTGGTCACAGAGAATTTATACGCGCAAACGTGATTAAATATGTGTTTTCCATGTTTTTATGTACTTAATTGAATTCAAAATCTATCAACCTAATTCGAAACTATACAGGTGATCCAAGTTTGAATGCTCACCATTGGGATCTCCAAAACTATAAGAGATACAAGATCAGTTAAATTAGACAAAAGTTTCACATTTACGGGTCGATGTTGTTGGCGATTTTATATTTTGATAATACGGCATGGCTCATTCGATAATGACAAAAATAAGATTTTTTCGAATTTTAATTTTTAATTAAACTTGGAAGGTACTCAAAATATTGAAAAATACTTCAAATAAATATTTTAGCATAGATAACTGGATTTTCGATGAATTTGATGAAATTTTTCTTTGTTATATACTTCTGGAGATGTAAGTTCAATTTTTTAAATAGGAACCATAGTTCGAAGAAAAACTAAAAAGAAAGATAAAATGAATAATTTTTGTAGTATGCCATGAAAATTTGGTATAAAACAATTGCATTTAAATATGTTATGTACCTGCTAAACAATTGAAATACAATAACATTTGATAAATGAAACAAAATTTGTTGTGTAAACTAAAAACTATTAAACAGATGTATGAAGCCATACATAATACGCAGGTTAGCGACATAGCGAGTTTTGAGCTTTGAAAGTAGAGCGAAAGTACAAAACCTTTCAACTACGTAAACTATAACTATATACCGTAAGACTAAAATTGTATGATAAAAACATATTTTAGTTAGTTTATAAACAGGGGGCCGGGGGCCACAAATTCAAACAACGGAGGCGCGCGCAGTGGCGTAGCTAGAAATTTTAGGCCCCTGTGCAAATATGGTCGGAGGCCCCCGCCCCCATGTTGGTCATAATTTTTAAAAAATACAAAATCTCTATTTTCCTTGTTAATTTTTTCTTATATTTTTATTTTCTTATATCTTAATGATACTGTGCATTTTTTCTCAGTTCACTTGTCCAAGGTAGGCCCCCCTACACTCGTGGGCCCCTATGCATTGCACACGTTTGCTCTACAGTAGCTACGCCACTGGGCGCGCGCCCTCCTCAAAATAGCTTGACCTCCTTAATCACTATCACGCAGACTTTATATGTGCAATAATTCTTTTTTGTTATTACTCAAATAGCTGTACATTATCTAAAAGATTTTCCTTATTTGCGGCAATTTAAAATTAAATGTGTAATGTATTAACCATTCAAATTTAGATTTCAATATTATTTGAACCGCTTATAAATAAAATTCCAGGTTCGACACCAACTCGCAGGTACTCCAGGGCTTCTCATACTTTTTCCACTTACGACCCCTTTTATCTATGCAAATAGATGCGAGTCCAGGCAGGGCCGGTTCTAAAAATTTGGCCGTCCGTGTGCAATTATTATTTGGCCGTTCCTGTCCAGTATATAAAATAAAAAAATAAAAGTCATAAATAAAGTACGAAAATCAAATTTTTATTATGTAAAAAAAATTATCATCCGTTTTACATTTGTGCAATGCAATACGTATAGCTGGAATTGGCTGGAATGTAACGGACCACCATTGCATGATTGTTTTACACCTGTGCAATACTTTTTGCTGCTACTCTTGATTTAATACCAACTGTCTATTTTGACAGTTCTATTTTAACCAAATTGTTACACTGTATAATTCATCAAAATATTGACATCAAGAAAAAAAAAATGGCAGAGATAATAAAAAATGCAGCAACATTATTATGTTCTAAAGTTACGCACAATAACTTATGATCAAATAGCAAAGTTTCTGGTGATAACTCCAGTAAGTTGGTACTACCGAAATACTCAAAAAAGCTACTAGACTGGCAGGCGCAATTCAATGAAAATATGTAGAGCATATTCTAATTCGGCAATGCAAGCGTCATTGCATTGCATCACCGTTTCATATTATGCAATTCTTATTGTGCACATGCGCAGTTTACGCCTTGCACTGTGTATTGCACTGCATTACACAAATGTAAAATAGGCTTTAGTTTGGCGAACTTTATTTTGCGCAAATTCAACTATCAGATCATGCATATTAATTTAATGTAGTAAATTGTACTCAGTTGATATATTATATATAATAGGCAAATTTGTTAAACGGTCTTGTAAAATGGTCAATCGTAAGTAGTTTTTTTATAATTTTTAATTTTTGAAAATGAACGTTTACCGGATTTTACATAAACTGGTAGAGTTTAAATAATTCTTAACATTACAAATAAATTCGGAAAATTATTTTTAAAGATATATTGGAGCACGTCATACGCTTGTAAATTACTGTCTTCTGCTTTTATATGTGCCCTTATTGACAAAATTCCATGATAGAAATCATGCCCTAGCACTTTCTTTTGTTTGTTCATCTGTTAATTTTAGATAAAGATCATTATCTAATTTTGAGTAAAATGTATTTATACACTGGTATGTATTTAAAATATCGTATATGCTATGAAAACAAAACGAAGACAAAATATTTACAGAAATACGCATTTGAAATGTCAAATATGTGCCAATTTAAATTGAGTATAAGAAAGTAGTGTGGTGACCACACCAGATTTTTTAGTTATAAGCAATTAATTCAAACTCCTGAACTTCAAATTAAGAATATTTTCCCACGTACATAAACATTTATATTTAATTATATAACTCTTTAATTTAATAACTCGAACATTGTATGATTTTTATTAATTACAACATCAAATAATCTGTCATTAAAATACAGTTTAATTTAAAACATGAAGTTTTTCTTACAGAGTTATTTTAAGAACGGTGACCGGCAAAAATGGAGAATGGAAGTATTCCATACACCACTGTGTAAATGATTTTCAAAATGCATTCCCTAATTTTCCTGTGAAATACCCAAAACTGTGACAATTTGAATAATACTATCAACTGTCAATGTTGCCAATTTAATTTAAAATTAATAGCCCGCTCTAATTATAAATTTAAATGATCATCCGATATTTTCCCATATCATAGCACCATTGCACCAAAAAGTGCAAATTTCTTTATAGAATTTTTAACATTTCACACTATGTATAGCACATGCAAATTATATTACCTAAAAATAAATAAAAATCGTTCTATTATTATTTTGCACCAACAATAAAAAATATCATTATGTGTGTATAAAAAGAGCTAATTAATTCACTTTACAGTTTTCTTATTTCGCATTCACAGCGCGCTAACCCACTTTTCTAGTATCACGAAAGATATAAGCAAAATCCATAAATTTCTCGACGTTTTATAAAAATATGTCATTATAACTGACCTATTTACATAAATATAAGCAAATTATCGTTCAACTAAATTTTTATAATAAAATAACAATACAGATATTTATTTTATCATGATTGTATTATCCTTTTTCAGATTTTTATTCTCACTAATTAATTATAAACTTGTATTCATATTATATAGACCACTAACGCCATGGGAAAAAGCAGCAGATGACATCGTAAACCGTCCAATTTATCCGTCCATGCGCAATCCAGACGTAGAACCAGATAAGGAGCCGGGCAGAACAGCTACGTTTGCCGAAAGTAAGTTAGAGGCAATAGAAAATGTGACGGACGATAAGAAGATAGAAAATCATACAGAATCGGACACGACGATTGAAGAGTTGATCTAAACTGATCGGCTAGAATGAGTTTACGTAACAGGAAAACGTCTGTGATTCATGTAGAATGTAGTACAATAGTCGATTCTTCCAAACGATATGCGAATGTTAAGTACGTAATACTATGCCTAATGAGATGGTGCCAGTATCGGTTTTGTAAGTTTCAGATTGAAATATATTACTGCGCAGACCTGAAAGATTCTAGATATAATTTTGTTTCTTTGGTACTTGAATGCATAATAAATTCCGTTAGCATCGTTTCACATTTAAAAAACGAAATATTTGTCCTTTATTGATATCATACAAACTTGACAGTTTAGTGTATATTTTAAACATCTTACTTTATAACAAATTGTATCTACAATCTTTTAGGTCGTTCCCAATTTTGAAAATGATCTTCTCGTTAAAATATTTCTTAATTTAATATTATAAGAATTATTTATAGAATATTTATCAAATCATTCGTTGAATACAATTTATTACGCCAAAATCTATAGTAATGAAATAATCTTGAATTATTAATTTAATTCTAATAGCTATTAAAACTCGGATATATAAATATAAGTATATATGTAAAAATATATTGATAAAATATTATACAAAATAATTATTAAAAAAAAAATATTTGTTTTTCGGTTCAATAAAATTATATAAATTTAATGTTCACGTCAGTATATCAACATTAATGATTATTATTTAATATTTGTAAAATACATATCCGTCCGATTAATGAGTCAATAATTTTAGACTTATTGTATAACATAGTTATATTCATTAAATGAAGTGTTACTACAAGCTATTAAATAAATTATATAAATCTAGTAACAATCTATTTTTATTTAAATTATTTTATCAGTGATATCACATTTTAGTATTTAGTGTACCCCTACATGTGTTAACAATAATTTAGAAATAAAATATCTATTACATTTTTGTTTTATATACAGTATTATTACGTGTTTCAAATATTATCTATCTAAAGTACTGATTGCGAATTATTAATGAGAAATAATAAATATCGCGTTAGAAATAGACCATCAATTTACAGGCGAATTAAACATGAACTAGGATTGTATATTTTAAAACAAATCGAAAAAATTACTCTACACTCTTTTAGTAATAACAACAACGTATAGTGAAAAATATCATTATTCTAGGTGTTCAAATGAACCTTTAGTTTTGTTACAGCTTATTGATAATAGATTAAACTAGTGTCACATATTATGTTTATGTTATTATATGATACTGTCGTAACAATAAAAATAAAGATTTCTTTCAGTTAATTAATGCAAATACCGGAACTATTAGTGTAATAAGTGTTACATAGCCTATGTAACATAGGTACACGTTTGTTTCGTTGTGCAATAGTTATTTATGTACCAAGGTTCTTATGGCGATGGTTATGCAAGGAGGGTGACGATGTTCCAGCCCGATGGCCGTTGGCTCGAGGGAAGGATGTCGCCCGATGGGCATAATCATCCAGTAACACACGTGGTGCATACACGATTTTATATTACACTTTCGTATTATTTTTAAAAATATCAATTGCTCGTGACAGTTTAAAATTATTACGAGATATGCGTTGCTAAGGACTTGGATTTTTATTTTTTTACCTATTCAATTGGTTTATTTTTGAAAATAGCGCCAATTGCATTATGTGTTTTTGATGATATGTCCAAAGGTTTTTTAACTAGAGCGAAAAAATCTACTGAAGATTTATGACCCACGAAATCGAAGGCAATTTATGAAAAAGTCTTCAAAATATTTGTTGACTGGAAGTAATAAATTAGCGGGCATAAAAGTCATTATATCCGCAAAGTGAAAAAGCTAATAATAGGCAAGTGTAATATAATAGTTATCTATGTACCAAGGGTGTTATGACGATGATTATGCAAGAAGGGTGACGATGTTCTAAGGATGTCGCCCGATGGGCATAATCATCCAGTAACACCCGTGGTGCATACAAGACTTTATATTACAATTTTGACTTTGATTTTTATTTATTTATTTACCCATTGAAGATTACGAAATCGAAGGTAATTTATGAAAAAGTCTTCAAAATATTTATTGGAAAATAAAGTTAATGACGAATGGGCGGGCGTAAAAGTCGTTATGCTCGCTTATTATGCCCTAGGGGATAATGAGCTTGTTTTCAAATATCGTATCCAAGGTGAAAAAAAGCTAATAATATGCAAGTCTGATATAAAGTGTATTATGTACGTAAGAGTATTGTTATTATTACGCCATTGATATTAACACTTTTTATCGTCACTTTGTTTGAACTAGCCCAAGGTCTTATATAGAAAAGGGGTGCAAGGAATGAAAAAAAAAAAAAAACGTCCTTAAAACGATCTAACATCTACGTGAAGGTTGAGATAAGAAACTAATGAATAATACATATAGCATTGCGTGCAATAATGTCTTCACATTTGGGGAAACAGTATTCACTTATTTTACATAACCGTATGAAAATTGTACACGTGTAAGAAATTCGCATACGTTTATAACGTCTTACGACGGTCGGGGTTTAATCAGAAAATAAATATTAAAACTGAAATTTATCGAAGATATATTATTCAATCAAAATACAATGAATTTACTAGATAGATAGATAATTATCTATCAATCTAGTAAATCCATTGTAATTATAATAATTATTATACATACGAAAATGTTTTTCGGGTATTTATAGTTGTATTCGCTTTTATTGAACATCCGCTTTTTACTGTTTATTGGAACAGATACAATTAACTTGTTAAGTACTTGTCTAAATGCAGTGAAACCGCATTGTTGAACAATAGTTACGGAAAAAACAACGTTGTATAGATATATCGAGACACCGTATTGTATCAGCATGTTTTCAGGAAAAACAACGAAACATTATTTATATCAATATAAAAATGTGCTTCCGAACATTTATTTCACTGTACGGGAATATACTTGATATATTGATGTCATGATTGGTAAGTACTTTTCAAGTATATAATTTAACAAGCATGCCTGTCATCTATTAATTAAAACACTATTATTACATGATTAATTAAACTTAATTATGTCTTGTTATACTATCTAATGAGACATGTACAATATGCAAATTCGACTGATGTATTTCTAAATATAGGAGAAATGTGTTGTATACCAATAAAATTATATGTATTTTATGCACGGTTTTCCGTTTTAACAAACACTGCGTCATAATTTGCTTTCTCACGACAGAAATGCGATTTCTCTTATTTCATTTGCACAATTTGCAGTTTCAATACGTACGACGATAATTTAATTTATACATTAAACTCTACAATATAAATTTAATTTATCTGCATCAATAAGCTACATAAGTTATCTATTGTATCTACAGGTCACATTTCCCAAGAAGCGTCTAGTATCAGCTAAAACACATCAAAGATCTGATGACAATTTTCTTAAACATATTTATATATCAAACTTAATTTAAATTGATATATACCTGATATTCTCACGATCTTCTCGATTAAAAGAATACTCTTTTAAGGTATGTCATCATCATGGGCAGAAAGTGTGTTGCGATCGTACAGGAAAATTTAATTTCACGAATTCCCGTCAATATTAATACGAAACATAAATGGCATAAATGTTTATCACTCAGAGATTATGAACTCATCCACGGCAACAATTTCATTGGTTTTACGAACAAAATATATTGCCGTTTTTGTTCTATGTAAAATACAACGGATATTTGCATCAATATTGCAATAATCAGTTACAATACTCTAACCGTGTAACAGAATTTCTATATCGATGATAGAGGTGACCACTACAGGAAAGATATATTTTTTTAATATAAATACAATTATCGAAAATAAATGATATGTAATTAAATTTATTTATTAATTCTTTTTTCGTTCTACCAAGCTTTCGAATAATGTTAATTTTTTCTAATTTACACCTTTCATGTCCTATAATTAGAATTAAAATCTGTCAATCTTACAACTGATCATTTCAGTTAAATAGTGCTGAAATATATCACTACATATTTTTTTTTACAAATTTAAGTGTACTTCTTGATCACGTTATTAATATTATTATTATTTACAGCAATATTTATTTTACAGTCGTAATAAAATAATTTTCTAAAAAAAAAAACATTTCCTAATTTTATCATATGTCATTTTTGACATTCAGTCCAGAACGTACACATTTAAATTAACCAATCAACGTGCAGTGCGACAGGCAGCGTCATAATTTTGGATTTCGCCACAGCTATCATCACAAGAACCTATTGCTTTATAGTCGTATTCACTGGTCGTAGAGTAAACGCGAAGGTCGTGGTACTGCCCGTAGAGTAATCGAGAAGGTTGTGGTTTCTGTAAGTGGACATTACTTTATTATATCAGTCGCCTAGAAGCAAAACCCGACAAGTCACACTTTTGTTGAAAATTAGTTTGATACGTCATTGGATTCGGAATGAAAAGGCCAACATTTTAAAACTGAATTTAAAGTTCAACTGTCAACTAGTCCAATGTAATTGGCCGGTAAATATTCACCTCAGATGCAAAAACCGACATGTCCTTTGAGGTGTTGTGTGCAAAATCCGACATTTCCAGAGAGTCAATAACGGCTACGCACTTTTATCATGTGACCATGTTTGAATTAATAATTACTGTCAATCTCGTCTGTGTTTATCTAAACAGTGTTGCTAATAGTTGCTTTAGTAAAACGTTTGGAACGAATGGAATTACTGGAAAAACTAAATAAACCAGGTCAATTGAGAAATATTCAGCAGTGTGTTAATCTGGCTCGAAAGAGAACTAGAGGACAAATAAAACGCGAGAAGGCAAAACGTGCAAGGTATATTATATATTATGTTATAGATTTAAATTAATTAATAACTCAATTTGTTGCCGAAAAAAAAAATTTTAACGTGATTTTACGCTAATTACCTTGCGTAATAACTTGAGACTGTCCAATTATTACCTGGGGAAGACGGTAACTGTGAAGAGGAAAGCATAGAATATGGAATATGAAAATGGTTGACATTCTTACACAAAATGTATTGAATAATAAGATTATAATAAGAAATAAATGGATTTCGTTGATATAAAATGCGTTTTTAATTAATTTATGTGCAAAAACAGACATGTCCATATTAAAGTTCAATTTTTCCGGAAAACTGTGTATCCCTGATTTCTAAATTGTAGTTGATTGCTATTTATTATCAAATTAAAGCCTATGTCCAAAATTCTACAGATGTTTTAAGCCAAATAAAGGTTTGGGAGGTTTTTAACATATATCTCAAATTAGATTTAAGAGGACTTGTCGGGTTTTGCATCTAGGCGACTGATATTGTGCACTGGATTCAGTATTTGTGGCGTTCATATTGATCAACCTCCACATTAGCACCATAAACCAGTTGTAAATTATTAGTTTTAACACCAATATACAAGAAATAATAAAAGTTGTACCTTATGCGTTAAACTACAGTAGAACCCCGGTTAACCGAGTCTGAATTAACCGAGTTCCGGGTTATCCGAGCCCAAATTTATCCAAATTATCCGAGGTTGCTTCAAAAGCAATCCGGATTATCCGATTTTGCGTGATTCTTGTGTCCGGGGAATCCTCAATTTACGTGCGAGTTCCCATCACTCGAAGCGAAATAGACGCGTGCTTTCATATGTGTGGTCCTGCAGTAAATTCGAGAGTGTCGTGTATTATTAATGTCCGTTTCACCATGGCGCAAAACAAGAAGAAAAGAGTTGTCATATCCCTTTTATTAGAAATAAACTGTTATGAAGCATTTCCTTTATATGACTATAAAATTTAATCCAAAGTACGCATGTATGTGATGCATTTTACTAAAATCCGTATTATCCGAGTTTTCAGTTATCCGAAGTGGGTACCCCCCCACATTACCTCGGATAATCGAGGTTCTACTGTATATCAGGTTTTAGCATAATTGCCGATCAAGGTTAGTCGATAACAGTAACGTCACACTGATTTAAATAATTTTTAGCATTTAAGCAGAGAATGGACAATAATAAAAATACGAAATTTGTATAGATTCTGAAAAAAATATTAACTACAAACATGTATCAATTTCCTTATTATCTTTTATTTAACAAACACTAATTATTGTCTTTTTACTACATACATAGAATATTAAACTACTGTATATTGTTAAAATTAAAAAAAAATAACAAAACATAATATTACATTTTGCATTTGCAACTAATTGGTCCACATGTTCTGCAACCCGCAGCGCTATCTACCGATCCCATTACAGTAGTAACCGGACCGGATATAGCAATGGCTTCAATTTCCACTTGAGCACCCAAGGGCAATGCAGCTACTTGATAGGCACAGCGAGCTGGGAAATCTTTGGTGAAAACTAATACATAAACAAAAATACAGAACAAATTAATATAATTAACCCTTATACGCCCATGGTACTAAAAGTTATGTTAATGCCCAAGTGGTGTACTTAGAGACCCCAGTTAATTTATCAATATTATTCATACATATCTTGTTATTGCAAATAAAAACGTCAATATAATTATTTTTATAATATTTACGTAATTTTAATATAAAAAAATTAATTAAAAAAGAATTATTTCACAGTTAACAATTATTTAACATCCTGACGGTTCGTCGTTATAATTGGCCATTTTAGAGTTCAAACCAGATTTTCTGCGATTTCATGGAGTTCTTTTTCGGTTAATGTTTTATTTTTATCAAATCTCTTCATTTCAAATGAATTACTACAAAAACAACTTATTAACGAAACAAATATTTGGTAAATCTAACTGTTCAATCGGGGTCCTTGCGAGACCCCACTCACCTAAATTTTACACAATTCAACAACCTCTTAAAAACGCGTCACTACGAACTAACAGATTGTACAGTATGAAGTTCTTAACACATAACTAGCGGTAATAATGCAAACATGTGCAAATAACATAAATATTACAAAATTTTCAATGTTGGGGTCTTAAAGAGACCCCGCTTGGGCGCATAAGGGTTAAATATAATTGAGTGCAGGTAATTTATTATAATACGAAAAATACTAATCCTAAAAAAACTTGTTTAAAAGTAATATTACAAAATTATTTAAAGAAATACGTTATGATTTGTTTCTGTCACGACCTTCTCGATTAAAAGTGTACTATTCCGGCCCGCGACTAGCGTGCCGCCGCTGGCGCTAACAACAGTAGGAAAACATTTGAACAAAATACGATTTTGACAGTTGTTAATCAACAAACTACAGAATTCAATTGTGATTCAGTTTAATACATGAACCACGACCTTCTCGATTTATACCGGCCTGCTAGCTGAACGATATAACAATAGATTTGTTGTGCTGACAGCTCGGCCAAATCTATGGGCCAAATGTTGAAGTATTGGCGCTAGTAACAGTAGCTACTTGTCACTGTCAAAAAATGGCAGTTAATATTGTAAAAGGTTGTTGTGTAAAAATTATTAATTATAAATACAAAATAAATCATAGAATATATAGATATATTAATTTAAAAAATGATTTTTTAAAGAAATTTGATTTTATAACATTTAAAAATAAAATATATTACTTAGGTATACAATTTATTGCAAAATATATCGCTTAGGGTGTTACGATGATTATTAGAACAATTCGGCTTAAATCTAATTTATTTTTAATCAGTATAAAATTAATTCAAATGAATACGTATAACAATTTTACAGAAAATACCATAAATAATGTAGGTAGAGCATCACGTTTAAATAGTTTTCGTGTACAAGACGTGTGACGAAAACAGTCTTCTGCAAAGTGATTACTACAAATATGAGGGTTTTTCACGTTGCGAATCGTTTCCCCTGAACAAACATATTATTACGTATGTACTTAATATAATATAATATAATATAATATACGTGCCAGTGTGTAACTGTATACTCTCGTGCCATTTATGTGCCATATTCATATTTGACGGGAATTCATGCAATAAACTTGTTCCTCGTCGACTGCAGCTTGGTACACAGCCCTTCTTATCATGAACCATAATTACAGTGATGTGTTATTAATATAACATACCAAATTACATTGCAGTTGAAAGTGTTGCTGTAAAAACACCTAATAATTTCCAGTAAAATGAATAATAATACCTGAGAATAATACCGACCTAAATATTACACAAATAATTAATTTATAATTGCACTAAATGCACTGGTTGTAAATAAATTTTACACAAAATATTCGTGTATCACGATTGAATTCTGTAGTTTGTTGATTAACAACTGTCAAAATCGTATTTTTTTCAAATGTTTTCCTACTGTTACTAGCGCCAGCGGCGGCACGCTGAAACTGGCCCTGTTAGCGGGCCGGAATAGAACACTTTTAATCGAGAAGGTCGTGACATGAACATTTTGTGTAAAATTGATATATAAACTGTGCATTTGGTGCCATTACATATTAATTATTTGTGTAATATTTGCGGTTTTATTATTCATAGGTATTATTATTCATTTTAGTAGAAATTATTAGTTGTTATTACAGGAACATTTTCAACTGCAGCGTACACAGTTTGGTGTGATATAATTAATAACGAATAATTGTAATTTGGTTCATTATAAGAAGTGTTATATACCAAGCTACAATCGACAAGCTACAAATGCACTACAAGAATTCCCGTCAAACATGAATATGACACATAAATGGCTTCAGGGTATAAATTTACACACTGGTACTAGCAGATTATTAAATGTTGGTTTTTCTGTTAAATGTTAAATAAAAGATATATTTTTATCTTTTGCAGTAAATGTATACCTGTGTTATATATTTTATTGTATGATGAAATTTTATAAAATCAAATTTCTTTAAAAATTATTGATAATATGAATATGTCTATATATTTCACAATTAATTTTGCATTTATAATTAATAATTGTTACGCAACAACCTTTTACAATATTCGCTGACATGGTTTGACAGTGACAAGTAGCTACTGTAACTAGCGCCAATACTTCAACATTTGGTCGAGCTGTCAGCACAAAAAATCTATTGTTCTATCGCTAATGTCGCAGGCCGGTATGAATCTAGAAGGTCGCGGTTTCTGTTTATAAACGAATAACTGCATATCACCTTTTTAGTATAGAAAATACTTACACTCTTGATAAATGCTGTTAACAGTAAAAAAATCATTCATATTCTGCAATAATATTGTTGTTTTGATCACTTTATCAAATGAAGATCCTCCTGCTTCTAAAATATGACCAAGGTACTGAAGCGCCAGGCGAGTCTGTGCAGTAATTCCGCCATCAACCAATTGCATTGTGTCCTTATCCAAACCAATTATTCCGGAAACATACAGTGTACGATCAACTAAAACGGCTTGACTATAAAAAAAAAATTGGAAAGGTCACCAGACTTTCTTATACACATGTACTCGTATATCAAAACTCAATATAAATTGACACATTTGACATTTTAAATGTATTTTTTTTCATAAAATGATATTTTGAGTACATACTAGGAACATATAAATATCTTTTATTAGAAATTGAATAGAGAAAGAATAAAAATGTATAAGTACATGTTTTCTTTAGAATATGGTTTTCTACGGCTTTTATTTGAATATTATTATCTCTTTTAGTTACTCAAATAATTAGAAATGTTTGATATTGATGTTCTGTAAACTTTTCCGGAGGTAGATATAATTTACAATAGTGTTAATTTATTGAAAAAAGAAAAACATGATAAGAATCAATTTTTTTTTCAATTTCGATTACGCAATATGAAGCACGTGATAAGGTCATTTTTCATATTTTATTTGTTTGTAATAAATTTTAATTAAATAAAAATTTAACTCAAACTAAAGGTATTCGTAAACTATTAATTATCTAAACATATGTGTAAATATATATTTAAAACAAAAAACGCAGCTGATTTAGTATAAATAAAATCTACAGGTTAATAAAAGATTATTGTACTTACTTATATGGTGCAACTGGTTTAGGTGCCTTAGGGGTAGTAATTAATTTCCTAATAATTGATGACATAGTGAAGCAATATTTAACTTAAAATAAATTAAACTAATTTAGCAGTTTGATTTTAAATTTTGTTGCAGTCGCACACTACACAGTTTGTTTGAAAATCTGTTACTGATATCAGTGATTGGAATGTCAATAGTTAAAAACATTTGATAATATTTTTGACTTTTTGTTTATATTAAGCCATCTATATTTCCATTACAAAACTATATTACATTTTAAAAGCAGATTAAAACTATAAATATAATTTGAATAATTTTATTGTAATTATAAATTACAGTATTTGTTACATATTGAAAAGTCAATATATAGTTTTCCTGCGAAATAAATACAGTTAAATAATATTTTAATTAAAATTTACAATGTTGAATTATACGGAAATATTTAGTTCTACAGTTGGCTATGCGTAATTTTGACAGTAAGCACGTGGTGTGCATCTTGTCGATAAGCAGAAAAGGTTATGTTTACAATTTTATTCATTAGTAAGTGGATTTGTTTAAGATATTAGCAAAATGACGGAACAAAGTGCATCCAGTTCCTTGTTAAAAGGAACTGAAACATTACCAGAAGCGGTGTTTATATATAAGATGTTAAAATCAAGAGCAAAAGAAATTCAAACTCTTGAAAATACTTTAGCCCAGCCAACAGGCACAAAACTTGTCTTTCAACGTTTACCAAAACATATGAGGCGACGTACTATGAGCCACAAAGTCAAACGACTGCCAAGACGGCTACGTGAAGCACACTTGAGTCAAATGAAAAAATCAGGATTGCCTCCAAAACAGAAAAGGCCTTCTCGAAAATTTAAACGAAGACCAAAAAATTTATTACAAGACTATATGCGAAGACAACGAAAGCATACTTGGCTTGAAACGCATATCTGGCATGCGAAACGGTTTCATATGACTGAGCGATGGGGCTATAGGTTGCCCGATAGACCTTGTGATAAAGCGTTTCGAGCTTGTTACAGAGCTAGTGCTAAACATTGCTTACTTCAAGATATTTCTTATGTCAGTTGCATAGAATTAACTGGTCCAGAGGAAATGCTGGCAAAACATTTGAAACTATTGACCAATCCGAACACTGGTTTAACTATTAATGCTCGGGCTTTTAAAAACGGCAATCGGGAAGGTAGTTCTATATTTTACCACAAAAACTCGTATCCATTTAAAGCTATTGGAGAAGTAAAATATATGTGGAAACCAGAACAAAATGAAACTTCGAGTAGACAATTATGGTTATGGATTCATGCTGCTTTTTATACAGAACTGGTAAATTGTTTGACAGAATTATTTACTTTGCAAAAAATGGAAAGCACAAATTGTGAAAATCCAAGTTATCTCGGAACAAATGGAATAAAAATGACAGAATTGAAGCATAATTTAAATAGATTTAGACTAACAGGTCCACTCTCACAATCCGTGATTAAAAAATCTCTTAAATTTGTATCAGAAAAAAATAAATCAGCTTGGCTTACAGAGTATTTGCAATTACCAGAAAATAAACAGATTTTCAACGAACAGACTTTGTTTTGGGATACTTTAGAAAATATTAGTGTATCATCTCAATTGAATCCATATCTAATTATAAATTTAGTTGTAAGCGATCCACGTTATAATTTACCATCCAAACGCACTAAAGCTTTGCTAGGAAATAGTGAAAATGTAGAAACGCAGGACGTACCTCAAGATATCAAGCATGGTTCTATTTGGAGTGAAAATATAAGAACAGAGGTGTCGAAGAATAAAATGTCAACAGCCCAAATTCTAAATCAACGTAGAAATAAACTTGTAGCTGATAATATCGTACCACTGGATACATCAGCTATACCACTCATGCTAGTTCAACAACCCGGCAATAGAAATAGCACAAATAATTTAGGTAACCATATTTATTTACTGTTATACTAATGTTTGAGTTTTGTTTAGAACTTGATCCTGTGTTAGTGGATGTTTTTCCATATCAATATTCATTACAGAAATATACAGTAAACGCCGTTTACTGGGATCAAGTTTGTCAATTGAATATTAATTCTATTATATGTACGACGATTCTAATAACCGAAAATCGGAAATATTTAATATGTAAGTGAGAAAAACAATGATACAACGAACGAATTAATAATTTCTTGGTTACCAATTTAAGAAAATTAACTAAAATTAGAAAAAAAATTAAATGAAATTTAGTAAATGTATAAAAATTTTTGGAATTTCAGACCCGTTTTCAGGTAATATGTATGTAAACGATTTCTAAATAACTAGTGATTACAATAAACGGTAATACAGGAAATAATACAATTTTTTTATAATTTTTTATTTTGAAGTAATTTTTAGTGAATTCTACATTTCTCTATGCAAATGAAGATCAATACAATTAATGGTCAGTTTTTCTTGTTGTAACATTGTAAAAATGTATTTCAGTAAATATTAATTTCTAATGATTTCTACGTCGATGAGTTACAAACAATTTGATCGTATTATTTAGTATCGCATTGAGTCAAGTTCGAATATTGAAATCAGCGCAATATTTTTCACTTAGTGTGTGTGACACCGAATGAATACTTTATATTTATTTTTTAATTTTTGTTATAGGTTACTGTAGCGGTTGGGATATCATATCTCCCTCCAATTGGGGCCGTCCATTATGGTTAAGTTTAATAATGTGGGGTGGCAGAGCAGGCGGTATCAGAGAATCACATATGCTTAAATTTGAACAAGGCCAACCTGATTTCTTACATCCAGATACGAAAGCTGGCGAAACAGAGGAAAATAGAGTCAGCAATTTATGCAAAGAAAAATTTTTCAATTTACCCCCAAATAAACGTGTTAATTACACTAAAATGGGAATAGTTAGTCCATTTACATTTGCATGGAAAACATTAATTGGAGAATGGAATCTGCAACCAAAACCAATCCTTGAATTTTACGTGTTAAGGGATCGGAAGAAAATACAAAGTTTGCAAGAATTATTTAAAAATAAAAATATGGATTTTCAAAATGTTGAAGTTAATTTTGCTGACAACTGCTTAGTACCTGTTGCATTGACACTACTGAAAAAAGGAAATATGAAGAAATTTTCCATAATTTGTTTACCGGAAGAATGTGATTTCAAAAATAAGAATGAACCTGTGGAACCGGTACATAAAGATGAGAATCAGGCGGTAAGGAAAGATTTGCGAGACGCACATCAGAAGCTACTGAAGAGATTAAGAAAAAGAAGAATAAGAGCTAAAGCAACTGCAAAGGTTTGTTATGTTTTTATATATGCCTATTAGCTTATAATCATGTTTTGCACGTTTTATTCAAATATTTTTAAATTGCTAAGCACAATAAATAGTAATTGAAATAAAATATATTTCAGGAACTTCCATCAAATGACAACCTCATTGAAGAACATGCCATTAAAATGAAATCTCTGTGGTTACCAGAGCCGAAAACCATCCGAAACTCGTGCGCTCGTCAAATATTTGGATTTGTAACTAATGGTGATTTTAGTTACTCCATAGGACAAGGGAAATGTGTAGGTTATGTGGCGATTGGTGCGTTACCCACAATTTTTAACAGAAAACAAAGAAATTTAATTTTGGTACGAGATACATCAAACAGGCAATATAGATTAGCGAATATTGAAATTATTTGTACATAATTATTTAAAAATTCGTATGTTTATTTCTATATATAACTAAAAGGTGTATTAAAAAACCAAATTCAAATATAAATTTATGCTAGCTTGTAATATGTATATTTTACAGTATACACCTAACTTCCGATTTGCACGAAAGATCGGTTCCTCGGAATACTGTGTAAATCGAAATCGTGTTTTGCAAAATTTTCAAAAAAAGTAGTTTTCACTAACATCAATTTATAAATGCGGATTTTTTTGTCTAATTTAACCAACTTCGTATCTCTTATAGTTTCTAAGATTTCTTAATGGCAGGGCTGTAGTTGCGCCAGGGCGCACCAGGGCGCCGCCCTGGTACTTTTTTAAGATACCAAGGCTAAGCCCTGCCACGTTTTTAAAAAACAAAATGAATAATTAAATATTCGATAGTAAAATGTTTTATTATATAAATGATCCGAAATTTTTAAGCAACTTTTTCATTTATTAAATTAAATACTATGAAAAAAAATTATGCGCCCCGGCACTACTTTTTTTAGGACTACACCTCTGCTTAATGGTAATATGTTGTTAAGCATCTTAATTTATTAGTACATATTAGTATATTCATCAAACTTTGATCCTTTGGTTACATAACCAAATGGAATAAGACCCATGTTCATATGACATTTTTTACTCAAAATGAATCCCAAACATCGTGCTAAACATTTTTATACTCTTCGTGAATCACCCAATATACAGGCTGTCTATTTTAAAAGGGGCCACTACAAGGATCTCCGAAACTATAAGGGCTGGTTTATGATGGATTTACATTTACGAAATTTATCAAATTTATTTCATTTATTTCTACAATTTTCTCTGGTTCATGATCCATTTCTCTTTAGAAATGAAAATACAGAATGAATCAATCAGAATGCAGATCTGCAAGCACGTGATTTGTGTCATCTGTCATTGTCTGTATTTGGTTATGTCACGGATAAGGGTTATATCGTTAAACAAGCTATACATATGGATTTATTTAATAACAAGATGAAATTATTATTTCCAGTATTTTAATGTTAGGTCGTGATAGTACCTATATTGCACTAAAACCAAAGAAAACAAAAACGTCGTAGGCGTAGATGGCCGATGCGACCAAATAATTTAAATAGAAATAGAATGGCCAAAATCATGATTTGTTTTTAAAAATGAAGGAGAATGCCGCAGAACTATTTTTAAATATCCAAGGATGAATGTAATCGTTTGTTTGTTCCTTTAAACGCACAGGTAATTGCTAGCGCCTCAGTTTCAAATTTGGGAACTATTGTCTGATTGGTCGCATATAGGAATATCGTTTAGAATATAAAATATATTTATATTTGTAAATTTTCTAAATGTGAATGAAAATTTCTTAAATCCATCATGAATTAGCATATGGAAATATATTCAATTTATATTTTAACTTGGAATGGATACAGACATCCATGCCTGTAGCTCATCGACGTAGTATGTCCAATTCTGAATTTATCACAAATTATTTACCTAAATACACTTTTAAAATCGTAAGTAAAACAACAAGTGTGAAAACATTTTCTTCTGTTAACAAAAGCAAAGCAGACTAAGCCGACTATAAATGCATTAATCTTCTTTTGTTCAGTTTTTAATTAAAAAATATTTTTTTCTTCAACGGTCTTACATAATTTTTCAAAATAAAAAATATGGAAAAGTAATTTTTAATTTCCTGCATATGCAAGAAAATTTTGAACACGAAAACTGGGACATAGGGAGTTAATTTGTAAATGTAAAAAAAGTCACAATTTTTCTATATTTACATGTTAATTCCCTATGTCCCTGATTTCTTGGGATTATAATAATGAAACGTTGACTTTGAACTATTTTATTTCGGCATTGAAGTATATAATAATTTACAAAGTATTTAATTGATTATATGACTATTGCTTGACATATATTTTATTTACTATAATACAAATTAATATAGGTGTAACGAAACACTTTTAAGTCTTAACTAAAATGCACTAATACATAGTGACGGAACTAAAATGCAAAGAATGTACAATGCATGTACATGTAATATTACCTAGACTGACATTAGTATACTAAATTAGTTACCGAAAGTGCATAATATTTTCCTATAATTAAAATTGTAAACTACGACAGCAGAACTGTTAATGAAAAAAAAATGCGCACACAGCCAATTGCACATTTCGTGCTATATGACAATATAGAACGGTGTTTCTCAACCTTTTGCCATGCGACCCAACATATTTGTATTTCACCAGTTCCTCGCTTTGACTCAAGGTAGCAGCTATCATTTCTCGACCCATTAAAAATTTAATGAACCCAGAAATGGATCGCGACCTATAGGTTGAGAAACGCTGATATAGAATGCACGCGCATTTCATTTCAGTCGGTTGTAATAGTTTCAGTTATATTTTAAGTTGAAATCCAAACAAAAGTTCAATGTAAATATCTGTATTTCTACGAACTTTGCAATAATTATTGAACAGTAATATTTGAAATGATCCTAGTTTTACCTGACTTTTCTTGATGATGTTGATATTATGGAACAAATATATCGAAAATCGTTCAATATAATTCAGTTGACTTGTCCGTTTCAGTACAGTACAGTTACAGTACATATATGAAAAACGATCCTAAGTTAATGTAAAACGTACTAATGCAGAATTTAGTGATTTACTTGTCCAATACTTTATTTTGTCATGCATATATTTAATGTATATTATAAATAAATGTCAAGTAATACAAATTATATTGAACTTTTAATGCAAAATTTATTCCACATAAATGTTAACGATTTCAAATTGAACAATTTTCATTTATATAATTTAGATTATTTATCATTTTAGAATATATTTAATCAAGCAGTGTACGATAAGGAAAACTTTAAATTAACATAATTCTATAGGATTTTAAAACAGTTTTATACACTTATTTACATAAAAAAACACATTCAATAAAAAATTAAAGAAAATTTATTGTTGTAGGACATTTTAAGTCTTTATGAAAAAAATCTTATTTATTATGCTAATTGTTCATAATTTTGAATGTTAATTTATTTAAGTAATTTCATACACTAGAAATATATCAGTACTAAAATTTAGCGTCTAAAGGTATTTGAAATTTTGCATTTTTTTTCATGAGTAGGAAAGCTAATTTTAAAGTAGTAAATGAAAATTGTTTGCTTTTTTAACATTTGAGCAGTTTACATTTTATTAATGTTATGGAAGTAATATGTAGAGAAGAGATTACATGATGTGATATTTTCATGTACTTGCTATTCTTAAATAAACCAACGAAAGAGGAATAATTTTATTTCTCTTTGGATTTGAACTTTAGCACGGGTTCAGTTTATTTTCGGTGCTAGTTACTTATTGTAATGGCATGTTTCGTATTTTAGAATGAATTCATAATAGACTGTTTATAATAAACATATTTATTTGGAAATATGTCAAGTTAATAAAGATAATCGCTGATTTAAACACAAACATAGTAATAGACATAACCAAGACTCAATTGAAATAAGTATTTATTTTCGAAGAATAGTTAACAGAACAATTGTATGTGTGCGATCTATCAGTTACATGTTTTCAGGCGAATTTTAACAGATATGAATTTATTTTAATTGCAGTGTAAACGTTTCTGTGTTTCCTGTTATTGGAAATTAAAACTACCTAAACCTATATAGAATACACGCAATGTCACAAAACTAACCTGATCAATTTAATTGTTTGATAGATGTTTTTCTAGAAATGCTTTCATATCTCTCAGTTCTTCGTCAGACGAGGAATGGGCAAGACCACGGTAAGAACGAAATTCGGGAGCCTTTAAAAAGGCTTTCAAATAAGAAGCGGTCATTTGACCCCATTTATAGGGAACCACTGGGTCACAGTCACCATGGCACTGTAGAACCTGAACACAAATTTTCAGAATATATTTACATATTTGAATTATACCAGTATTTTAACCCAGATTCAAACGTCACATCATGCATTATACATTTGAACTTAACCACTTAGAAAGTAAATACGCAATAAATAAATATAGGCATCAATCATGACTGGCACCCGTAATCGCCCTTGAAACATGATTTAAGTTTTTTCAAGAAATAAATTATTTAAATAATGCAGCTTACAATATTACTAGTAATAGCCTAATAATTTAAGCAGAATGCTTGTCATCCGTACACTATACATGTATATACGACTTACAGGCAGATCTGCAGAAGTCTTGAATGAAGCTGGGAAGCTCTTGTGTAACGGCAGCCAACATGATAGAGATACTACCCCAGCCAATTTTTGTGGAAATGTCAATGCAGAATACAGTGCTAAGGCACCGCCCTGCGAGAAACCGCCTAATAAAATGCGATTTGCTGGAATGCCACTCTGAATTTCACTCTCAATCATACTATGGATTTGAGTTGTAGCATGTTTAATACCTGAAAATATACATATAACGTATAATAAATAATGTATGTATCACATAAAGCTAAAGTACGATTTTATTTGCAGAGATTATTTTATTTTTAAGACTTTAAAATCTTTATTTTGTTTTCTTGGAGCTAAACATTCTAAATTGTATACATATAATTAATTTCTCTCTACATTTACTGAGAATCATATTACTTATAAAGAGAAATCCAATATTTACCGATATAACCAGACGTGTGATCGTAAATTTAGCAGAAGGTATACTGTACAGAAGTCTAAAAAAAGCAGAGGGTATACTTTGGGGGCTTTTGGAGTGAGGAGGTAAATTTTAAAAAGCAGAAGGTATACGCTATTCCTTTGAAAATTAGTACACAGTCCTGGATATAACTTGAACGATATTAACCAAATTGACAATTTATTGAAGCTGGTTCTAGTTTTAAAAGACAAGAGAATTACGCTAACGAAAGTACTACCTTCTTCGTCCTCTGGTCCAGAAGCATCTAAGGTACGTAAATCAAACCAACTGGGCATTCGGAAGCCTGCATTTAAAGTAACAGGCATTGTAGGTGCAGTTGGGCAAATTACTTTGACATAGGGGGGTCGAATGGCCGCCATGGCACTGGCCCAACCTTGACTGAAAGTATATAGACAATTGCATAGTATACTTAATCTACATACAATTACCTATAATTCTGCCACAAATACACTTCAATATATAAAATGACAGTGTATAACAATTATATTATACCTGCATTCTCTGAATTGCAAATTAGCATCTAGCACATAGTCTGCTTGAAATTTCTACTATTAAATGTTTAATAAATGTATATTATACTGGGATTTTGTTTAATAGCTCTGTGTAAAATGTCCGGATTTATATAACAGTTATTAATCTAGTTACAGGCTAAAATATGTTATAACCATTTCTTTACATCTGTACTTGCACTATAATATTCAATGGTAATTATATATAATTAAACAAATGCACAGGTAGTATTTAAAGGTTATTTAGATAAGAACTATAATGAACAACAATTAACACATTTTTGTTGGTTATTAATGGTATTTGATTAAATTTAAATATTTATTAGTCTAATGAATGAACTTCATATTTAATTAATTTTACTAACCCTGTATCGCCCAAGCCATGTAAAAAGATCAGCTGAAACCGAAATGAAAATTAAATTCAGTGGTGCATATTTATCGAAAAATTTATTTTACTTACAGTTGCAGAATGTTTTGCAGTTGCAGCCAAAATTACTGGACTTGTCATTTTATGTGTATGTATATTTGCACACAACTAAAATCTAAGACTATATTGAATTATTTCTAACGGAGCTGAACACATTAAACACAGTTACACAACTGATAGCTTATGTTTATTATCTCTATTACTAAAATAGATTTATTCCCAAAATGTATTAAACTGAACAAGCCTAAAAAGAATTTAGGACACAGTACAAATCTTGGTACAAATCATCGACCAAATTTTGTATATGAAACTGACAAAATTTAAATGTCCCTATACTTAGTTTTGTTATGTAAGAAACCAGTGAATCTCAAACTACATCTCGCATGAATATTTGTTCCAGTTAAGAAGTCGTATAGCAATAATTATTCGTACATGAGACAAAATATATCAAAGTAGTATTACACAATACAATATAACTCAATTTAATAATCACAGAAATTTTGAACGGCATTATTTGGTATACATGCAGCAAAATGTTTTTGTTTTATTTACATCAAAAACTTGCTAAATAATCAATGAATTAAATGTTAAATTATATAATGAAAACAACTGATAAAAAACCATGTTTATGCCAAACTTGACAAATGAATGTATTATTTTTCTGTATTTCTTAATAAATCGAAAATTCTGAACAATGGGGAACTTGCATAGATTTTTAATTTTTTAAATTTTATCTTAATACGACATACATATTTCAAACAATACATAATATGAAAAAAAAAAATTTTAAGTCTATCAATTAGCAGAAATCTCCATTTTAAAATAGCAATTTTTCAATAAAAAATGACGTCATCTAAAAGGGGTCGAGCGAAGTGACGTCATAATTCATCGAAATGTCATGCGCAGAGCGAACAGAAACAGCTGACAGATGCACACTACTGAGCTATGTGTGTCCAAGACCTTTTGTTGTGTGTGTGTGCGCGCCCGGCAGCGTCCATGCAATCCTGACGTGACACCGCGTTTTCGCGCCAAGATATTGTATCAAAATTTCAATAATTTTTTTCTCCAAAAGTATAGCGAATTTCGAAAAAACAAGAAATAAGAAATTTGTTTTAATGTATACAGATTCAGAAAAAAAATAGAAAAAAAATTTGCAAGTTGCCTGTTCCAAAGGTATCTGATTCATGGAATTGAATCTAGGAACTGTTTCCTGAACTATTCGATTCTTGGAATCGAATATCTTAAAGGTGAAGTATTCGGGTATCCGAAATTACAAATTCCTGCAAATTCTATGCCTGCAAGAGTAAAAAAAAATCATATTTTTCTTAATTGTCTTTCACATAAGAAAATATAAATTAGCAGTGAAACAAAAACAGCGTCTATTAGAAAATTTATTCAAATTAATAAAAAATGAATCAATTTATGAACGTATATTAACAGAATGTGCAAATTGAATATACAAATTATTTAATGAATATGCAAACACTAATACCTTGTTATAATTTGATTATTTTCAACAGTAGTGTGTGGAGCAAATAAAAAAAAATTAATTGGAGCCGTATAAATAATAAGTTTTTAATAATAAATAGACAAAATATTAGTATATTAGATAATTTATCAATATGTATATTATTAAATACATTTTTAAGTATTAATGAACATTAATATAAAATCCCCTACGCCACTGGGAACGAAGCACAACATTTCAAGGTTACGTTGTAATAAATAAATATTGAAATTTTAATAAAATGTGTTAATACAAATATTTATCAATTTTCACTTTAAAAAACGCAAACGTATGCATATAAATTTAGAAGGGAAAATAATCCCAGTTTCAAAGATCAATACTCGTGTCTTATCAAAAATGATACACTTTTGACACGGACTTGCTAGCGTGCTCACCCGCATATGCCGACTATTTTAAACTTCTAGCTAAATATATGACATAACAGTACTAGTACAATTTAAGTTTTGGTTTGCACACTCGTCTGCTGTGACTCCACGAATTCGTACATATTTGTTCCAATTGACAACGAACACCTGTAGGAGAGATAGTATCGTGTAGTACCGTGTTATTGACAGCTGCTAGTCACAGGTAAGGAATATGTTGGTTATGTTTTAGGTTATATAATAGTATATCGTAATAAATCCAGTGCAGTGATATATGTATATTTATTCGGTGTAGTCAGTTAGAATGTCGTCTTGTCGGTTATTATCGCCGGTTATCTCTGCCGGCTGTTATAAGATGCGATGCAGTGGTTTCTCAACTGTGAGTAGAACGACCGAAATTATTAAGGCAGTTCGATTAACGCGAGCTATGGCGACGGACGCTCCACGGTGCCTGTCAATTGATGACATCAATCCTCAAGTGAGGATTATGGAATATGCAGTCCGAGGACCTCTAGTCATCAGGGCCTCGGAAATCGAAAAAGAACTTGAACAGGTTAGTAAATTAGTCACGTATTGGAAATGTGGGCGGTACCCTTTATGAAATCAATGACAATGGATAATACAGGATCATGTGTTTCAATGGAAACATAGCTATTGTATGATAATTTTACATGATACATAATTTAATGTAAAATATCTATTGTAGATATACTTGTACACAAAGAGTATAATTCATTGTTTTAATCTCTTCCTTATCTACTTGTTTAATATACATATATTCATTGTTATTTATGTAGGATTACATATTTAAAAAAGACGAAATAAACTGATTTTTAAAGAATATAATACAATGTAAAGGTCATAAGGTCAACGAATTTCATAATAATTTAGGTTTTAAGAGTAGCTGGTTTTGTGCCAAGTATGATTAAAAAATTGTAAAAGGTATTATTATGTGCCTATATTTTTTTTTTACAAATTTCTGTTACTATGTCACCTATTGATTCGTTTATTTTGAATGTTACAACCTATCCAATATGTGTGGTTGAGAAATTAGTATGCTGTAATTATCGTTGAACAATTACCAGCGTAATATCATTTTAGTATAGAAGGTATATGAAAGTAACTTATCTAGTTTGTTTTAATGGGGCCATTGTGTTCGTCATTTTTCACAAAATTGTATGAACAGTAAGATACGTCTATAATCTATATGGTACTTAAAAATCTCACTATTATTAGATTAGATGTGTATTCACTATACTAACCAATTTAGATAAGCTTTACAATAAAAAAAACAAAAAAACTTATGCCTGTTAGAGAATCATAATTTGTATGCGCTTAATTTGATAAAACTACTATAGTTAAGATAGAAATGTCTTGCTGTATTTGAATTTGGAATATTTTTTCTTTGTTTATTTATAACAACCTTGAACATGACTGCTTCCTAGTATTCAAACGTATTTTATTACCGATTTTGTCATATGTCCTTGATATTTGACTAGTATATCAAACGCGTAAACATAATAACAGGAGGTATACTTTTACGTTATTTAATAAAATGAAAATAACTTGATATTGACGATAATGGTAAACCGGTTCTAATTCGTGTTAATAGATGCTAATAAGAAATGATCTGTTGCTTAGCAACACCTTGCTGAATCCTGACAGCAG
Source organism: Carabus problematicus (assembly GCA_963422195.1). Taxonomy (NCBI): domain Eukaryota; kingdom Metazoa; phylum Arthropoda; class Insecta; order Coleoptera; family Carabidae; genus Carabus; species Carabus problematicus. The sequence goes on along the minus strand of OY728585.1, from coordinate 10,021,433 downwards.
AAAATCATTCATACAGCACAGCAATTAACAACTAATTTCATTTTATTACAAGTACTTATTCATTATGTTTGTACATTAAAAAAAAATTTATTAAATTAATGATGGGCAAATCATTTGTATTGAAAAATATCATAAAAAATTTAATCTAGGTGCAATTAATAAAAAGTATTATTATTATTATTATTACACGATTTCGGACTGCGTGGTGTTTTACGGAACGGGAATTGAGGGATTACTGTATTAAATGTTTTGTTTAAAATATGTAGTTTTATTTGATAGTTGCAGTAGAAAACGACACCCATATAATATGACAAAGAAAGTGTCAATATATCGATATATAATAAACTGAATTATATTTTGTGTGTGTCGTGCTGTGCGATCAAAATGACTGATGATATGTTAGAAAGAAGGGGTTGTCACTTAATGAATAAACTCATTTCTCAAAAATCCTGTTGTTGATATCCCTTAAAATTTTTCAAATATAGTACTTATGTATCAAAATATAATATTTCAATAAAGTTTGAAATGTACTTATACATTTTTAGTAAATATTTGTTTTGCATTCGGCCAGTCCTGAATTCCCACAGTTACGTAATTCAATATATGATGTACATACATAGATATTATACTTCTTAACTACAATATTTATATAAATGTCATTTCATACAGGGTGTCAAGAAACCATTCACAGAAGTTATCAAGGCCAACATCGGTGACTGCCATGCTATGGGCCAACAACCTTTAACCTTCATGAGACAGGTGTTGGCTTTGGTGAGTTACCCAAAACTACTGGACGATAAGTCCTTCCCAGAGGATGCCAAGCAGAGAGCCCGTGAAATTCTAAAGGGATGCAGAGGCGGATCTGTTGGATCTTATACTGACTCTACGGGTATTGAAATCATTAGGAAACATGCCGCAATCTATATTGAGAAACGTGATGGTGTACCAAGTGATTGGCAGAATATTGTCTTATCAGCAGGTTAGTCAGATAAAAGTAAATTGCGGTGTTGCCACTGTAATATAGTTCATTTCATTGCATAATAACAGTTATATACTAGTAGTATTTATAAATATTATCTAAGTGCGTCGTCTTAAATGCATAATATACAAACATGTGACGCAGATAATAAAGCAATAATTATATTTTTACACGTCCGGGAGTAGAAGTCGGTTTCTATGGCGTCAAACGCAGGACAGAAATGAAGCATTTACTCCCTAGGGACCAAAACACTTTTCATAAGGGAGTTTTTATTATAACAAAGATTTTTGTAAATAAATGTCTGTTGTCATGGTACGCGTTGCATGGAAACATTTCCAAAGGCTTCTAAATATTGCAATTTCGCTCCGATTTATTATAATTCATTATTTAAGAAATTAAGTGTTTCTACTCCCGAACGTGGAAAAAATAGTATATACACCTCGGGAGATACCACCGTTTTTTAATATATATTCATTATATATAACAAAAATAACAGACTTCTTTCCCTTGGTGTTTAATGTACTATTTTATTTGACAATAATATATTCTCTCCTTGAATAACACACCATGATGAACCGAAGTATTTAATGAATTATAACAATTATAGCATTAAAAAGTAGGTACATAACTTAATTACAGTGCAAATTATTTCAGTACATGTTGGTATTATCCAATATAATTTTTATGAATCTGAGTGTTCATATTGCTGCATAATTCCAGCTGTTTGTTTGTGATAACATTCATATATAAATAAGTGGATTATATTGAGTTAAAATAATTTATTATTTTCGTATCAAATTTTTATTAGATAACATTGTTAGTATCTGCTGTATGTGCAAATTGATAAAACACATCATATAAGTCGTATTAATAGAAAATAGAAAGTTATATTCTTTCATAAAAATATGCCGGTTATTAGAATTGGCTTTACATTTTATGTAAGACAAAATCAATATTGAGGTAGAATTGCTGGGTCAACAAAGTTTGTTGACCCACAATATATTGCTGACCGTACAAGATTTACTATTACCGTGTTAATCTAGATTAAATATTGTTACTGTACTTGCAATCCAGTATTAATTTTACCAAAAATTGTATTATGAGAATTGAGACAAAATTTTACTGTATCCATAATCTGCAAAAGATAGTGTGACAATTTTATATTATTATGAAGATAATTTTACCTATTTGTAAATCATAAAAATTTATTAAAAACAATAAAACATCTATTGTTGACCGTAGAGGTTAAAACACTTAAAATTTAACCGAATGTATAAAGACCAAATATTTAGTGTTTTATTTCATGTTGTAAAGATTTTATTTTGATATAAAAATGTAACATACATTTTGTAACATATGATATAGAAATTCGTCTGGAGTTTACTTTAAAACGAAAGTTTACAACTTTATTTTACCGCTGTAACGCAAAACAATATATATATGAAATTTTTATATTTCAGGTGCCAGTGATGGTATTAAAAACTTATTGAAAATGTTAAACTGCGACATGCATGGCAAGAAACCCGGTGTCATGGTTCCAATTCCCCAGTATCCCCTCTATTCTGCTACATTAGCGGAATTCAATATGCACCAAATTGGTTATTTCCTGAATGAGCAGAAAAAATGGGGTCTTGACTTGTCCGAATTGCAGCGATCCATTGATGAAGCGAAGAAAGTAACACATCCTCGTGTAATTGTTGTCATTAACCCTGGTAATCCCACCGGCCAGGTACTGTCAAGAGATAACATTGAAGAAATCATTAGATTTTCGCATAAAAACAAATTATTTATCTTCGCTGATGAAGTGTATCAAGACAATGTTTATGCTGAAGGATCGAAATTCTACTCGTTCAAGAAGGTATGTACAATAATTGTCTCTAGATACAATTAGAAACATTTTTTTTGCTCACATCTAGTAAGCCATGCAAAATTTTCAAAATACGAAATCATTACTAACATTCAGGCCAATTCTGTAACGCACCTTGCTATCATAGCAAGAATGTCATAAATTGGTATTCTGTAAGGACAATTCTTGTTATGCGCTGAGCAATTTTCTTGCTCACTAGCAATTGCTCTAGCTCTAGCATTTGGTACGTAGCAAAGACCTGAATGGTCTTGCAATGATCTTGCTAGCTACCTTATTTGAGACTTTTTACTAGTTTTTAAATATTTTGTGCCCTTTACGCTTAGATAATGTGGTGTAAATTCATTTTAATTGTATACCTGAGTATTTCTGGTATTTTATAATTGTGTTTTAAAAATAATTTTAAAATTAATACGTGTTTTATGTTTGCCTGTATGTACCTGTCAAATGTCGGGCAGTGTTAGAATTTTTTTTACATACAGTTCAATTACGATAAATCTACTTATATTAGTAAAATGTATTTTAATTAATATTTTGTAGTATAAAGTGAAGAAAATACTATAATATAAACAACATTTCATTAATTCAATCCAAAAATATAACATAACCAAACATATACTTTAAAATTATATTTAAAAGTGTTACATGAATGTGCTTACACAGTATATAATTATTACATTATTTTTCACGTATCACACAATTATACATGTAAATGTACACAAAATTTATCAAAAAACATATTCACAAATTAAACGTCAAAATAATTCAAAACGAATCACAGAAACGAGGTTCATACGCATACGCAATAGTAGATTTATTAGGTGAACAGTACGACGTACTAATTTCACACATATTTCTTAGCAAGTCCGGCAAGAATTCAGACTGATAGTAAAATTGCTATAAATGTTCTTACAGAATACCATTTTTAATATATTTGCTAGCTTCTTGCTGGAAACTTGTTACTGAGTAAGAATCATGACAATTGCTATGATTGCAAGGTGTGTTACAGAATCGGCCTGATTAACTTATAAATGCGCAACTTTTGCCTAATTTAACCAACTTCATATCTTAGAAACTATAAGTAGTTGCTAAGATTTCTTAATGGTAATGTGCTGTTTAGCATTTGAATTTATCAGTACATTCATCAAATTTTGATCTCTTGTAGTTATTACTTAACCAAATGGAATAGGACCTATGTTCATTATGACATTTTTTATTCAAACTGACCTCTGCAACATCGTGTAAAAAAAATCCGCTCTTCGTGAATCACTTTGTAAATCGTTGTCGAAATAAATTGTCTTGACGAAAAAATACACCAACAAGAGTTTCAAAAATAAACAGTTTTATTAACACACAGCATTGACAGCAACCTTTCTATTTCTTAAAAACAACTACACTACTACCCCCAGTTACCAGGCCAACACTACCTTTTTCTCTGGTCGTCGTAACCAGCGTAACACTATATTAAGGTATTATTATTAACACGACCTTCTCGATTTATATATAGTACACTTTTAATCGAGAAGGTCGTGATTATTAATATCAATGATGATAGAAAGGGAAATTTACACAACGCTTACTTTTAATATACTGGGTGTTAATTATAAGTTGCATAAGTTCTCAAATTATTGTAGATAAAAATACTTGAAATAAAAATTCGAGAGAATTAAATTCTGGATCTAAGTAGGCAACCAAATTTAATTTTTAAAATTTCATAACTAACTAACATTTTTTAGAATTAAGCCTGTAGTGATTATTACATCAATGGATGAAGTAAAAAACATTTTGTTTAATAAATAGAAAAATACAATGCATACAATTTTATATTAAATGTTCGAATAATCCCAATTATATTTACAAATACATATTGTAAACAGATACATATGTAGCTAATTTCAAATTCACTAGTATTTCTCTTAAACTAAGAATATGGTTTGTTTCGGTTAAAGCTAGGACATTTTCTTCATTATTAAAATAAACATGTTTAATTTCTTGTTTCTTAAAATTTAATGTTAGAATATTCCTGTGCGGCCAGACTGCACTTATTAAATAACGAATTTTTCTATAGCTTTGTGCAGAATAAAATCATTTTATGACCTGAATGATTTTTTGTGAAAAACTGTTCCATACTTGTAGAAATATTTGTTGTTGAACAACAATCACAAAACACAAATCTTTATTGACATACAATTGAAATTTTGTTTAAATTCCATGCATATTTCTATAATTGTGTTTTCATGAAATTTTGAATTTGATTTTCTCAATCATGAAATGTCAAAAATTTAATGATCGCTAACGTAGATGCAGAATGTAATTCTCTACAATTTTTGTTTGAAGTATTTTTGTCTAAAATAATTTTGAACTTATGCAGGAGGAAAAATTTATTTCCTATGTTAAATGCCTATGGCCAGTTTTTTAATTAACACCCGGTATATTTAGTACGTACAGTACATGATTTACAACTGAAAAATAATTAAAATTATAAAATTTTCAGTATCACGAACGGAGATTTAATAGCGATGTTACTACGAACCGTTATTACGTGGTGTTACTGTACAATTAAACGAAAACCTATTACAATAGTATGTATATTATATCACTTATTTGTTTTCTAGGTAATGGTAGAAATGGGTGAACCCTATAATAAGATGGAGCTGGCTAGCTTCATGTCTTGCTCCAAGGGTTACATGGGAGAATGTGGTCTTCGCGGTGGTTACGTAGAAGTTATTAACATGTGCCCCAAAGTAAAAGCAATGTACCTGAAGGCCATCAGTGCCATGTTGTGTCCTACAGTTCTTGGCCAAGCTGCTCTTGATATAGTCGTCAATCCACCTCAGCCTGGCGAACCCAGCTATGACCTGTTCATGAAAGAGAAAATGGGTGTATTAGAATCACTTAAAGTAAGTACAAATTGTATAATGAATATTCCCTCTAAATGTAACATCCGATATTATTTCAGACAAGAGCTACGATGGTAGCTGATGCTTTCAACTCCTTCGAAGGTTTCAGTTGTAACCCAGTACAGGGTGCCATGTATGCTTTCCCTCAAATAAAATTACCCCAGAAAGCTATTGAGGCTGCTAAGGCAGCTAACCAACAACCAGATGTATTCTATGCGTTCCAGCTTTTGGAAAATACAGGTAAAACATGGTTGCTTTGCTGTATCAAGAATCTGAATTTGAATGTTAAAATTTTAAATCAAGACCAAACCCGTACATCATTTTAAATTAGTTTATTTTATACAATTAGATATTGATTGATTGATGAAAATCTGAGTACATTATTGTAATTTATTTTTGCTATAGGTATCTGTATTGTGCCTGGCTCCGGTTTCGGCCAGCAGCCTGGAACTTTCCATTTCCGCACTACCATTCTGCCTCAGCCGGAAAAACTCAAGGTTATGCTTGAGAAATTCAGGGTGTTCCACGAGATATTTATCAAGAAATATGCTTAAATAACATAAATGAAGTATTACGATTTCAAACAGAGAAAAACGATATTTTATGATTAACAATTTTAGTCGGTTCTACTATATATATACATTCTGTGATTTTATTATTCAGTCTATCTGATGAAATACATTTCTTTAATTATTTATTTTTTATCATTTTATTTCTTGTTGAAATTATGCACTCGGACAGTTTTATGCATTTGTTATCATATATTTAGACACAAGTGATAAATATGTATACAAACGATAATCGTCACATATTTGTACAAAATCATACTCATGATTGTTAGCAAAAATACAAAATGGAGTGAAGAAGTAAATTTCACTACTTGTATGATTCAGTAAGATGTACAGCCTGTACATCTGCACCTATACAATGCAGATCATTGTACATTGTTATACTGTCATTTTTATTTGAGTGCATATTGTGTAATAATTATTAATATTGTTATGTATACATAATATACGTTGTTTATATTAAGTTTTTAATACGGAAATACTTTTTTTCAAAAGACATAATTACTTAACAAGTACGAGTATATCTTCTATAATTTTATGTATACAAATAGGCATGTTTTTTAAACGCAATAATTAAAATTGCATTTCAAATTTTTTATGTTCATGGTCTTCTTTTTTAAAATGTACCACAAATAGGCAAATATCAGAATATGTTAAAGTATCACACACGAGAGTATTGTTATTATTGTTAGCAGTAACAAAGCATAATTGAAACTAACCTTTACATTGTTCACAATTACTAATAAAGGGCATTTTGCGGAAACAACTATTCATGAATTTATATTATTTACCAAAAATCTGCGCAGCATTAGATCTCAAATTTCTCCACAAATCAAATAATGGAATTTTTTAATGAGATTGAACGTTAATATTATAAATATACCCAGCCTTAATTTAGGGCACAATTAATTTAAAATTCTGTTTTCGAAATTCCTAATACAGTGGAATTCGCTTATAGTAAACCTGAAGGGACAAGGAATTTGGTTCATTATAAGCGAATGTTAGTTAGGAAAATTAGTTTTTATTACCATATACAGTATGTCCCAGCGACTACCAGACATAGGAAAATTAACATTGGGAAATTATGTAAGGATCAAGTATTGCTGTATACTCATACATGCATGTTTATGAATAAACAAACTAAAATAATTTATTTTCTAAAATAACAGATTATTTAAATTTTTATAAATATGTATGTATACTAGGGTGGTCGTTAAATAGGGTTTGAACGCATTTTTATCGGGGCGTCCCCCAAATCACCCCAAATAAATAAAAAAAACCGGTTAATTATATCAACTTTTTATTTTAACATTTAACTCTTAACCACAAGAGTTTTCCATTTAAAATACATTTTGCGATCTTGGCCGTTAACTTCAACATCATAAGGAAGTACAGTAAAGTCGCGATTTAGTGAACTCTCAATTGAATGAACTACCCGATAGAGTGAACACTTAAATTTTATCATTGCGTCCCGATGTAGTGAACAGCTGTAAACCCCGATACAGTAAACTATGGTATTTGCGATACTTCTCTGGGGAATCCCACTAAATATGAATCTAGATGGCACGTAAACGAAAATACTTAATGTTTGGGTAAAGGAGAATGTGTGACCGTGGTTGTTAGTAGAATATTGCAGTTTACTCGTGTTACATGATTTGAGACAAAAATTATTACAAATTAACCTGAACAAAAAGCGTAAACAATCCAACATTACTTTCTGCAATAAATAACCTTTTATATGTACCTTCCCATTACATAATACACGTATACATAATATTATGTAATAGATACATGTATATTTTGTTTTTTATTATTTTATTGTAGATTTTCTTTAGTAATTGTTTTTAGATTTTGATTATGTTTCTTTCCACTATAATATTGTTAATTGCTTGAAAATGACCAAAAACCATATGGTCAAAGCGTCGCATAACTGTTATCTTTTTGATTAAGTTTTGAAATAAACAGTTCACATCATCTTGAACTATAGTCATTTATTCCAACCATTTTGGATTCAATATTTTTCCTTCTCTTTTATTATTTTACATATACATACATAATTTTGTTGATTTAGGTACCTAGAATAAAAGTTGTTTCTCAAAATATGACACCAGAGCCCCGGAAATGTAAACACCCCTAAAGCTCCGTACTGACTAGAGCATTCGTGCGCGCACGAAAGATTTACCCGCACGAACGTTCGTGCGTGTCAAAATTTTGGTACACACAACTTTCTTGTTCGTGCGGTTAAAACCTGTGTGTGTAAGTTGTGCGCGCACATTAGTAGTATACAAAATGGCGAAAAATAACGTTGCTTTGGCAAGTGCTGCATAACATATTTAGTTCAGTTGTTTTATACCAAATTTTCATGGCACACTATAAAAATCATTCATTTTATCTTACTTTTTAGTTTTTCTTCGAAACTAAAAAAGATATTTAGGTAAACAAATACATCATTAAAAAATTAAAGTTGCAGGCTGTAACTTCGGCAATATCTAGTAAAAAAAATTTTCATATGATTCATCAAAACGCTTATTGGTTATACTAAAATATTTATTTGAAGCTTTTTTCAATATTTCCAATACCTTCTGACTTATAAAGTAAAATAAAAATTCGAGAAAATCACAATTTTGTCATTATCTAGTGAGCCATGCAATATTTTCAAAATACAAAATCGCCATCAACATCGGCCCATAAATACGCAACTTTTGTCTAATTTAACCGACCTTGTATCTTTTATAGTTTCGGAGATGCCAATGGTGAGCATTCACAGATGGGTCACCCTGTATAGTACGAGAAGGTAGAAAAATAAGCGCTCAGCGGTGCGGCGTGTAGAACTCGAACTCAGTTTTATTATATTACTTAGAATGAAATGAACACAATCAGGCCCAACGAGAGCCCGCGCTTGTACAAATAATAATGACGTCATGTTGCATTATTTATTTTCCTTGTTAATTTTTTCTTATATTTTTATTTTCTTTTAACTTGATGATATTATGTATTTTTTCTCAGTTCACTTGTCCAAAGCTAGGGCCCCCTACACTCGTGGACCCCTATGCATTGCACACGTTTGGTCTACAGTAGCTACGCCACTGCCAACATACCTTAAATTCATTCATTGACAACCTACTCGAGTTCGAATATAGTGAACTTAAAGAGCAAATTTAGTTCATCATATCCGAAAACTCACTATATGTGAGTTGACTTTATGTGAATTGATCAACATTGGATGGCATATGTTTTTAGTCGGGACTCAGAGATACGTTCATTATAGGCGAGTTTCCATTATATGCGTGTTCATTGTAGGTGGATTCCACTGTACTTATATAATCGTGGACATTGATATGTTTGTAAACTACTCCTAGGCAATTATGTGACATATTTGAAATTATGTTGAATGTACTTTTTAATAATTATGAGTAAAATAGCACTGTGACAACATTCAACAATATTCATACAGCATTTGTTACTTTCTACAACACTAATTACCTATTGTTAAGTCACGTTTTCATTTTTTACTTTCTTATACGTAGTATAAAGGAAGTATAGGAATTATGAAAAACTTCGATTGCGAGATTTTGATGGAAATACATGTTTTGAGGTCCCCTGAATACGTTTTGACTATTTTCGCAATGACGTCTATGTGGATGTGTGTCAGTATGTTCATTATGTTTAAAACAAGCAAAGACAGGACAATGAAACTTCGTACTTAAAAGTTTATTGCTTATATGAAGAGCTGATTTCTAGCATAATCGCACAACCGGAAGAGGAAATTTACTGAACATTAAAATCAAACATTGCGAATTATTGGAGAAAATAAGACAGATATGGAAAAAGTTTTGAAATAAAAGTTATAGGAGAGAATAATCTTAAGAAAAAAATGTTCTATGCATTTTTGTTCTATCTTTATCTAATTTGGAGTAAAATGTATTTATATATTGGCATACATACATACATATATACATAACATCACGCCTTTCCCATTAGTGGGGTAGCAGTCAAAATATTTAATATTATATATTATATAGAAAACTGTCTTTCATTCCTTATTTTCTAACAAGTTCCCGCCAAATACTCCTATCCATACATAACTGTCTCGCCTCGTTAATATCCATACACCTTGTCATACATGCTCTCCTATTATTTCTGCTTATAATTTTACGTTCACTCAAAACATTTTCTATCATATTCATCTATTTATTCCTCGGTCTTCCTCGCATTCGTGTTCCTTCAAGCCACTATTTTCACAACATTTTCACTAATTTCACATTCATCATACACTACTTTATTCCCAATACGGTCTCTTCCAGTCACTCCGCACACACCTCTCAAGAATCTCATTTCAACCGCAGTTACCCTTTTTTTATTCCGGTTATCCCATACCCAACATTCACTTCCATACATTAACGAAAACATGCATCCCAGATACATAAATTCATTAAATTGTTCCATTTGCTCACCATCTATGCTAATCTTGCATTCCGTAACTTCATCCTTGTCAAAAATTTAAATCTTACATTTTGAAGCATTCATGATCAAATTCAAATATTTTCCCTGATTACTGACACTCTCAATCATTCTCGTCAATTGTTTCTCAGATTCACCCATAATAACCACATCGTCAGCATATTCTAATGCAGGCACAACGAAATCACTTATCTTAACATCATCATTTTTACACGCTCGTTGTAATAACACATCCATATACAAGTTAAAGAGCCAAAGAGACATCACACAACCCTGTTTAACCGCTACGTCAATACTGAACCATCTACTCAAACTACCATCCACACGAACTGCTGCTTGATTATTTTCATATAAAGCCATTAGTGCTCTCAATAACGTACCACTAACGCCATACTCCTTCAAAATAGGCCATAATTTTTCACGCACAACACTGTCATATGCCTTCTTTAAATCAATGAATGCACAAAACAATTTTTTGTTTCGGTCCAATGTCTTTTCCACAATCATTCGAAGCGAAAACAATTGATCCACACATCCTCTTTCAGACAAAAATCCACCTTGCATACCATTCAGTTTAGTACATGTAATCTCCCTTACTTTATTAATTAGAACATAAAAATAAACAATAATATCATTTTGACATCCCACAGATGCACACAAGTAGTGTTTGTGAATGTATGTTTAAAATATCTAAAATACGTTATTTGTACTTCTACGAAGTCTATTAAAGCTTCCGTATAGAGGGATATTTTTTTTAAACCCCCGACAATAGTAAATATTTTTTTGCAATATAAGATCCGACTGTAATAAAGACAGTTAGATGGAGAAAGACACAAAAAATGGATAAACAGATAAAAACAAGATATTTTAGACTAGGAGACGCAAAGGTACATGTAACGCAGAAACGAGAAATTTTCAAAAATAGTTTTTTTATAGAAATTATGAATGTGGGCACATGGTGCTCACGGGTAGAGCCTAGTTATATATAGAAAAGCCCTTGTCTGTCAGTCACGCATGAAGTTAGCTGCAATTGCGTAACCTAGGCAACGTAGTCAACGCTAATGACAGCGCATGAAATGACAGCACCCCTTAGCAGCATAAAAATAAACGATAATAACAACATTTTCACATCTCACACATGCACACAAGTAGTGTTTGTGGATGTATGTTTAAAATATCTAAAATACGTTATTTGTACTTCTACAAAGTCTATTAAGGTTTCCGTATCGAGGGTTAATTTTTTTTAAAATCCCCGAAAATTGTAAATATATTATTTTCTTTGCTATATAAAATTCGTCTGCAATAATGATGGTTAGATGGGGAGAGACAGGAAAGATGGATAAACAGACCAAATAGAGATATATTAGAAAGTTTGCGACTTGGAGGCATATGGAGGTATATGCAACGCAGAAACAGAAATTTTCAAAAATAGAGTATTATAGAAATTACGCACGTGGGCACATGGTGCTTGCGGGAAGAGCCTAGTATAATAGATTGAATGATGATATAATGATCTGACACGTATTTAATACTTCCTTCATCATTATTCTTCAACACATGACAAAAGATTATAAAGGAACTTCCCGACTTTTTGGCCGTATATGAAAAATTGTAGACGAAATTTAGTCATAATTACAAAAGCTGTTATAGCGAAAAACCGTATATCGGGGGTTCGGTTTACATCTTCATATCTATCGTCATAGAAATTTAAAGATCGTTTAATTTAGTTAAGGAGGTCAAATTTAACGTAAATTATATTATTAATAAAATGTAATATACCCGTTTTATGAACTCGTAAATTTTAGTTTTACTTAAGATTGAAACTGACAATATAATATTTAAATTATATTATCTTTGGACAGTGCCGGATTTGAGGACATTGGAACGATTAATGCCAATCGGGCCCCGCAGCACATTAAAATATATATATTTAAAAATAGTATATGATACAAAAATAAATATCTAGGTATATTATTATTAAAAATTTAACAATTTTTTTCTTAAAACGTTCGAGACACTGCTTTAGCAGTATGTTTAATAAAATGTAGTTTTTTTTAGCTCATCGACCTCCTGTCGAAGAGCTATAGTGTTCGGTACGATGTCTGTAGCATCTTCCGATTTGAAAAATTTTTGCACAGAAATCCCGGACAGACCCCCCTGGATCACGAAATGGCTATTACAACATATGTCCGTATGTATGTCGCTCGAGATTTTTTGTTCCACTCAGAACTCCTAAACTACCCAACGGATTTTTTTCTGCAGATACGTGTTATGGTCTAGTTGTGCAAGGTACATTTTATTTTTCAAAATTTTCCTTCGTCCTTTTAGTGCAATCGTGGCCGGTCCTTCCGGAAGTGGTAAATGATATTTTGTTACGAACTTTCTCCGCACCATAAATGAATCATGCGATACTGTATTTCCGCAAATAATGTGGTGCTATGGTGTGTGGCAGGATTTATACAGTAAAATACCTAACGTGAAGTTTATCCAGGAGCTTCCTGACATGGAAAATTTGGATGGGAAAACTGCACAGTTAATTATAATTGACGATTTAATGCGCAAAGCCGATTCACGAATAGTCGATATATTTACAAAGGATAGTCATCATAAAAATATGTCCGTATTAAGGCCAGGGTCTAAGAGATATATCGCTTAATGCTAATTATATTATTTACTTTAAAAATCCTCGTGATAAAGCCCAGATATTGCACTTTATTCAAGATGCTTATAACGACGCTACATCAGAACCATATGGATATTTAATCTTTGATTTGAAACAATCAACACCCGAGTGGGCTCGCTTTAGAACATCACACTGGGGAGTTATGTATGCATATATCCCTAAAAAAGCTTATAAATACGGTGACAAACATCTGCCACAGATTATTACGTAAACACTGCTGCTGTTCCAAACATGTCTAGTACTGTCATTAAGAACGCAGGTTTACCTCAAGCTCTACTAAAACTTAAACCTCAACATCCAAACGCTCTACTGAAAAGTGCTGATTCTAATACTGTACGCTGTAAAGATCGCATTAATCAAATCCAGCGAGCTCGTCTTTTAAGGTATAAGAAGACGTTGAGAAACATTGCAAAGAGTGGCGAGGGCTCGAATAAGAAGAAACAAATCTTGGTTCAATCCGGTGGAGCATTCTTACCGTTTCTGCTAGCACCAATACTCACCGGTGTGCTGAGTAGTTTTTTAAACAGTAATGGAGCATGCTAGAAAAATGGTTTTAATAGCCCCTGAGGCAATAGAACGATTTAGACAGAGTAATGCAGAAAGCGGTAATATAAATTCACAGCTAGATAACGATATGAAAAAGGTGTTAAGTTCTAGAATCCCCGATCATGAAAAATTGATGTTATATCAACAAACACTACAGCGATATTTACATTTTAAGAATCATCAAATGTCAATAACAGATGTCAATAACAGAAGAGAACCACATTCCCAATATTGAAGAAGAAGAAGAACGCTGTGAAGATGATACATCGGGGATTATAAATACGCTGCCGAAAACATGTCGATCAAAGGCAAAACTTTTGTTGCAACGATTATTGGTCGACAAGAGTGTAACATGGAATAAACTCGGCCGTGTTAGTAATAATAATGTTGAAATGCCGCACTCGAACATTACAAGCTTAAAATATACAAGCGCAAAATATACAGACGCAAACAGCGGAATCATAATGACGAGGCGGAAACATCAATATCAGCAATCAAAAATAAATGGAGAAAATTCCGATTGTAAACAAGAGAATAATAAATTGACAGGCATTTACTTTAATCCTAAGCATACTGACAGTTTTTCTGGAGCCTCTAATCTCATAAAGGCTGTGAAGGATAACATTAGTGGTAGAAACGTTAGACAATGGTTAAGTGCTCAAGATGCAAATACGTTACATAAATCGGTTAGAAAAAGATTTCCCCGAAATAAATATCGAGTGTCCAACACTAATGATCTATTCCAGGCAGACCCTAATGACATGCGAAGTGTAGCCCGTCATAATGATCGTTATAAATATATTATATTGATGGTAATTGACGCATTTAGCCGCTTTGCCTGGGCGGAATCACTAATGGATAACAAGCAGTTATTTCTGCATTTGATAAGATGTTTAATGAGGGTAAACGTAAACCTGTACATTTACAAACGGATAAGGGATTAGAATTTATTGCAAACAATGTACAAAAATATTTAAAGAAGAATGATATAAAATATTATGTAACGAAAAATCCCGATGTAAAAGCTTGCTTCGTAGAACGACCAAATAGAACTTTAAAAACAAGAATGTATCGATATTTTACGCGGTATAATACATTCGACGTGCTACATAATCTTGCATCAGCATACAATAGTACTGTACACTGTACTGTTCACCCAAACTATCGCCTAAATTCTTCCTTCAACCAGGTTACGAGCGGCAAACTAATTTATTTGTAGGTGACATCATAACTCCCCTATTGAGAGTGGTACATGTAGACAAAATATCTCTATAGTACTAATAAAATAAAACCGCATTACATCGCCGTGTTGAAACGAGAATTTCAAAATGTGGAAATAGATATAAGATGTGATAAGGGTCATGAAATACCATTCCAGTTTGGAATTCTATGCGTTAAACTACATTTTAGACGGATACGCACACAATGAATCCGTGTCCGTATTTATAATGCTAATACAGTGCTTAAAGAGGTAATGCGCGCCGATGTTAACATTTCGGGGAACCTACACCAACGCCATCCAAATAAGGAAATTTTTAAATCACGCCTGACTGAGGCGGGAGGGAATCTGAAGTGAAAAGCTGAGAATAAAATTGATACACTATTAACGGGGTCGGGCTATAAAAACGGACGTAAAACTGTCAAGCGCGTTCAGTCACGTACACGTAGCAAGAAGAAGAAGAAGCGTAGCAATATATTCGATTAACATAGCGTTCCTACACCCTCAATCGTGCGATGTATAAAATCAGAACTCGACTTATTCGCTATACCCCCTACACAGACGAGTATTGAAAGTAGACAATATGTTAATTATAAACATCTCTCTTGTCTCACCGACGATGCACCCATAGAATTTGTAATCCCCGGTCAAGGAGATGATTATATTGACCTATCTCAAACTATGTACTTGAAGGCTCGAGTAATTCACGCTGACAACACCCCGCTGAAGTAGAATTAAAACGTAGCACCGATAAATAACTGGCTTCATCAGAAGCTAGTTTCACCACCAAACAACACATACGCCTATCATATACATTAAAACATTATTAAACTATGGCGGTGATGCTAAAAAATCGCATCTAACAGCCGGCTTATGGTATGTTGATACGGCCGGAAAACTAGACGATCTTACTGGTGGTGCAAACAATGGACTCGTAACGCGTAAAGCGTACAGTGAACTAAGTAGCGATATTGATATGCTAGGACACTTACACGTCGATTTGTTGAATAAAGAAAAATTTTTAATAAACGGTGTTGAGATGAGACTCCGTCTTATGCGTTCAAGAGACAGTTTCAGTTTACAAGCTGATTCGGGGAATTTTAAAGTTCAAATAAAAGAAGCTACACTAATGGTATGTAGAATGAAAATTAACCCTAGTGTTCTGTTAGCGCATAATTCTGCACTTGCAACGACAATCGCCAAATATCCGAATACTAGAGTCGAGTGTAAAGCTCCGTACTGACTAGAGCATTCGTGCGCGCACGAAAGATTCACCCACACGAACGTTCGTGCGTGTCAAAATTTTGGTACACACAACTTTCTTGTTCGTGCGGGTAAAACCCCGCTCCAGCTGTGTGTGTAAATTGTGCGCGCACATTAGTAGTGTACAAAATGGCGAAAAATAACGTTGCTTTGGCAAGTGCTGCATACATAGTAATCCCTAGATGTTACATTATTGTAATCATTGTAATTGCTTTTTTTAATAAATGCATACATTTAAAAATAATTAAAAGGTGTTTAAATGATATGTATAATTACAATTTTTAAAGTTAAATTATATAAATAATTAAATTAAATTATTTCTAAAAAATATTTGCTATCAATTCACATTCATTCATCAGACACATTAAAAAATGTACAACAATTAATATAGTCTAGGTGTAGTCTACATGATTTGTGCGCGCACAAGAACTGAACCGACTAAACCCCGTCCAGACTGAGCACACAGGTTCTTTGATGTTTTCGAAGAAACCGACAAGCGATGAATAGCGTTCGTGTGCGCACGAACGTGCGCGAATACCACATTCAACCTGTACTGACTTGAGCAATTTACGCGTACAGCGTTCGTGTGCTCACGAATGCTCTAGTCAGTACGGAGCTTAAGGCCATTACTATTGCATCGGGGATTCAAAACAAGTGTATGGATAATATCTACCAAAGAGATGCATTACAGGATCCGTATCAAACAGAGCATTCAATGGGGATTATAGTAGTAATCCGTTCAATTTTCGTCACAATAAAATTAATTAACTTGCACTATGCGTGAACGGACAACCGTTACAACCGAAAATTATCCGACGGATTTTGTTTGGCTGTATTTGACTAGACGCCCGACTTATCTGCCAACATGATGTCCCACTGGAATTTAACACGTCATGGATCTCTAGTTCATTTTGAAGTAGCACTTTCTCAAACCGTTAATTGTCTTAATTACGCTGAATTTGATAACATAATAGAAATAGATAAAAATAGAAATGTTATTGTAGATTTTAGCAGTTAATATAAATAAATGAGGTTATGGGGAAATTGTTAGTTTTACTTAAACTTTAAACGAAAATGGTAATAATAGATATTCAAGGCTTCTATGGTAGTGATAGAGTTTATTATTAAAGAGCTAGCTATAATATCGTTGGATAGCGAGTATTTTCATAATTTCCTATTCAAACCACCATTCGCTAGGGAATACCTATCGACTTCTGAGCGGGCTCAAGCGACCTGGCTACGAGATTATCACCATGGGTTCGACAGGGACGATGGTTTCGTGGAATACAAGGATTTAACTAAGATAGTACACAGTATTATTACATCCGATGTAGAAAACATATTTGTGAAGGGTGCTGAAAAGAAGAAGCGAATGCAGAATCTACTACTGAGGAATGACGTTCAAGATTTAACTGAGTTGGGGTGTCCATCAATAAAGAAACTACGGACTGGAAATCACAAGTGTCGCATACCGTATACTCATTCGAGTATGGTATGTGCCAGTGAAAACGTCATTTTAAAAAATTGGTACAATCAGCAACAATGAATTCTACAATTATTGAGAAAATACTTCACAAAGAATTCAAAAGTGATCATTTCGGAGTGTATGCTGCCGACAATCTGCCGCTACGTGTAAACTATCCTTGTGTAATTGTAGTTAATTCGGATGAACATACAAAACCCGGGACATACTGGACAGCCATCTTCATCGACAGGAACGGTTACTGGGAATATTTGAACTCTTACGGAAAACCGCTACAGAAATATAGTCTCGACCACTTACATTTCATGTCTAGAGACACCCAGAGATGGACATATAATACTATACAGTTGCAGAATTACTTTTCAGCAGTCTGTGGACAGTACTGCTTAGTATATCTCTGGTTTAGGATAATTGAATATGCAATGTATGAATTTGTAAATATATTTAGTAACAACAATCTTATGTTAAATAATAGGAATGTGGAAGTGATGTATCAGCATTATTTTAAATGAATAAACTATTAAATACTCTATAATTTTTTTTATTCAGCGTCTACAACCAGTTTATCCGTTTTTTTAATGTGTCTGTTTACATTATCTAAATCAAACATTATCTTAGAGCTATAGTATATGTACATCTCCCACCAGCAATCGTTCAAAAAATTATCTTTTACACTTAAAATTTCTTTTCGGAGGTTTTCTTTTAGTGAGGGCTCCGTCAAACTTTGTTGAATCATTCTTACTGCACAGTTCTGCAGTAGCTGCAAATATTTCTTTTCCAGATTTTCGCCAAGCTGGTTCAGTATGTTCAACTTGGCCACTATAAAGGCTTCGCATTCGATGATAGAGTCTATCTCAGCCTCCGAGAGTATTATGTACTCATTGGGCTTCAATGATTTTAGATTTACCCTGTGCAGCGACAGCCTTAATCGCCTACCTGGGGCTAGTGTCGACTGCATGGTGTCACACGACATAATCATGCGATCGTTGCACCCTAGGGTGTTCACCAGACGTCGTTTAACAAATCGTAGATGGCGTAGTACGGCTCCAAATTTTTTTATTTGGAATTTTGCGGCATCAAAAGAGACACACACAACTGGTTTAAACCCTTTGTGCGGATTGACGCCGACAGATAAAAACTTTCTCGAATACTGGTCAATTACTGCGTATGAACACTTTAACATTCTATTGTTTTTGTCTTCTGTTGAATAAAAGGATTGTAGCGCAAACCCAGATCCGACCGTCGCTGTACCGCACAACACGTCGAAACATGGAAATTCACTAAACACCTTATGATTTCCCATCAGCTCTGCCTCATCAGGGTCGACTAGCGGCTGCGCATCTTGCTCATAATCCCTGCGTTCTACCGGACTGAAGTCTGAGGTGCCTGTACGTTCCGGTGTGAATACCAGGTAGTCGCTGACCTCGTCCATAAGCTCCGCGTCTGATGCTGCTGCTGCTGCTAACCCTGATGCTGTTGCTGGTGGCGCAGTTACACTTGCTGGTGATGGTGGTGGTGATGGTGCTGCTGTTGCTGCTGTTGCTGCTGATGGCACCACTGATGCCGACGGACGGGCTGCCTTCACAATTTCCACTCTATCGACACTAATTTGCCCCTGCTTCGTGGTCCCGATTCTCGACCGTTTCTTCTGAGTGCGAGGAGCAACAAACTCGTCTTCGCTCTCAGACCCGAATATACTTTTCACCCTCCTCTTCAAGACTGTATGCTTTGTAGTTTTAAACACTTGTTCTTGCTCGTCGTCGCTCACAATAACTGGTAGAGAATTCATGTTTATATTTTAACATATGCAAGAAAACTGTACTGTTCATACCCTGTACATCGAGAGTATATATACACCCAATGAGTCCCTGGTGGAGGTTTTTTCTCAGAACCATCAGTGTGAAAGCATAATTACTGTATCGTGGAAATAGTAATTAAGCAA
Organism: Carabus problematicus; assembly: GCA_963422195.1. Taxonomy (NCBI): domain Eukaryota; kingdom Metazoa; phylum Arthropoda; class Insecta; order Coleoptera; family Carabidae; genus Carabus; species Carabus problematicus. The sequence goes on along the minus strand of OY728585.1, from coordinate 10,001,524 downwards.
ATTCGGATAAAGCTCAGAGTCAGGCAGACAATATTCATTCGTATATCAGCGCCTCGCGGTGAGGGGTACAGTATAATCTTAGAAGATAAAATGTATGGACAAAAATGTATTTAGTAAATTTTGTCCCTTTTACAATCTTATATTATTATGTTTACAAATACTTAGTAACAATAATTCAAAATAATAACACATACCGAGTAAATGTAAATAATATTGCCGGAAGGGTGCCATTGTTTCAGAAAATTCAACACAAATGGCATTTTATTTAACAAAAGTTTTACTCAGTGTTACAATAATTTAGTCATATTTATATTCGGATATCGGTATGCCCCAGTCATATTTCCAAGACAGTGTAAGATATATACAGTGTAAGATATATACAGTGTAAGATATATACATTACATAAATATTTAAAAGGATATACTAAATACTTCTATTTCATATAACCACAAATGATTGGTATTGTTTCCTTCTTAGCGATAATCACATAAGTTTGCAAACCATTACATTACACTTGCTTGGATTACGACCTCTAAATTACTTAAATATATATATCGGGTGTCCCAAGATATCTGGGACATAGGGAATTAACATGTAAAATTTAAAAAGTTGCGATTACTTCTGTATTATACATTTTAGAGCTCTGAAACTTGGCACAGGTGTAGGGATAAGTTATTAGCATCGATTGGTTTTAATTAAAATGATATTAATACTCATATTTCTGATAAAAATGCTTTTTAAAAGTAATAATTAAAAGGTGTAGCTTAAATACCATATTTGTAAAATTTTGTTTATGACGTTGCTAGCACAACGGTAAGATGCATATTTGGTAATTTAAATATTTCTATTTGGCATTCTCTCTCGCTCTCTCTCTTGCTTAGCAATAATTCTATTCCATACAAATCATGTAAGATTACAAACCCCAAAGGGATTACTATAAATTTTACACTTGCTTGAATTACAGCCGTTAAATTCTACCAGGTATAACACAAGAATATTAATTTTCATATTATTATTATTTTTATTTTTAACTTTTATTGGTACACACATATTCATTCTCTCTCTATCTCTCTCTCTGTATTAAATACTTAACAATAATTCCACTCCATACAAACTTGTAAGATTACTTGAAATATTTAAAAACGTACTATACTCTAAATACTTCTATTCCACATGACCACAAATGATTGGCATTGTCTCTCTTTCTTAGCAATAATTTTAATGTAGGATCACAACCCCAAATAGATTACAATACTACCAAGGTAACGAATACACGTAAGAATACGAATTTCATATTATTTTTATTTTCAACTTTATTCTTACTAACAAAGGTTTTAATCCGGTGACGGTTGGAAAGAAGACAAAAATAGTTCTAGATGTTCAGAACAGTATATTATAGCAATACAAATGCAGACGTTTGGGCCATATTGATTGTGGCCATTCTCAAAGCGAAAATACAAATATTTTTAAACCAACAAGTACTATCACAGAAAGGAAGTGAAAAAATAAAGCAATTGAAAAACATGGCCTAGCAAGGTCATGTTCAATGTCGACATGTCAGTGAATAAAATGGAGATTAATTAATAACAAATTGAAATAACATGAAAACTGCTTCATTAAACACTCTAGCGTCCATTCAAGTAACTGCAGAAATTAACGCGCCATAATTGGAATTTATATTATGAAAGTCAGTGATATGGTTAACAATATTATTGTTCCAATTAATATAAATACTTTCTAAAATTTATCTGTTGTATTTGTTGGGTTCAGAATGTAAAATTTTAAAATTAATGAAATCTATAGAATGTCCAGTATGTAAAGCATATAGCACCATGTTGGTCATTTTTATTCTTATGATGATATTGATGATACAAACGTCTTTCGATATATTGACAAGTTTCTCCAATATACAAAGACGGGCAGTCAGAACAATTTAATTGATAGACGACGTTACTACGTTTGGTTATGGGTGTGGCTGTTTCTAATATAGAAAAGAGAGAACTAATTGAATTTAAACTTTTGAAAACTGACTTAATAGGTAAATTGTTAAATATACTTTGTAAAGAATTAAAATTTTTATAGTGATAGGGAAGTGCTAAAAATTCTGGTAAATTTGGGGTAGAAGTACTAGTTTGATTCAAGTTAGGTACATTATTATTGTTGTTATTTGTAATATCTGGATTGAGAATTTTTTTAGATCTATTTCTGTTGACTGTATTAATTAATGTTTGGGGATAACCGTTAGCTGTAGGGATGTTATATATACATATATTGACATTTTTTTATGATATGAGGGATGTGACAATTTTAGGACCCCGTCAACTAAGGCAATTACTACTGCTATTTTATACCGTTTGGGGGAATAATCAAAATAAGCCAAATATCTACCTAAAGCAGTGGGTTTTCTATACCAATCGAAAATGAAACTATTATTTAACAATTCGAAATCATTGTGGTTTAAAATACTGGATTCAATAAATTGCATAACTAATTCTGCTAGTATCGGACTAAGTTCAGAACCCATGGGAACTCCCAAGGTTTGTGGGTAAAAATATGTGCTGAATTGTAAGTATGATGTGTTTAGTGTAAAATTAACACATTCTAAAAAAAAAAATTTTAAAGGAATATCTGTACGTGTTTTTTTTTCTGGGCATCTATTGGTAAGAGTTTTCTATAAAATATTGGGAATTGTATTTTAAGGGGGATAGTATATTAGCGAGATATTTTGATATTTTACAGTTAGGTGTGTTGATATTAGTAATAATGGGCCTAAGTGGACAATTATTTTTATGAATTTTGGGTAAGCAATAAAGTTTCGGTGGTAATGCGTTATTAATTTTAAGTGTGTATTTACATTTACTAGGAATATGATTTGAAAGAATAAGGTCATCCATCAATTTATTGCTCTGATTCTGAAATTTAGAAGTGGGGTCATTACTCAATAATTTGTAAGTACTATTGTCAGCTAGTAATAGTTCAGTTTTGTTGATGTAATCTTGTTTATCTAGAATTACTGTGGTATTAACTTTATCAGCTTTGGTGACTAAAATGTTAGAGTGTAATTTAAGAAAGCTTTTAGTAATTTTTATGTATTTAAGTAAAATTATTTCTGAGCAATGTAAACTGTTATTATATTTTGAAGATTTTATGTTACTATTATGAGATTTAAGAGTGTGAACTAATTTTGAACGTATATTGTTTAAAATTATAGGATCAAAGTTATGTAAACTATATTCTATGGACGATAAAGTGTTAAATAAATCAGCTTTTACAATATTTGTATTACAATCATTGTAGTAGTGAAATTTACTGCCTAAAGCGAGGATACAAACCACCTCCATCGGAACATCAATGTCTATTATTCGTGAACCAACGGTGTAAATTGACTTTAATTAAGTTAATATATTTAAAAGCGTCATTATCATTGAGTATTTTATTAAATTTATTAAAGTTTCTAAGTTTAATGCTATGGAATAATTTATTGTATTTCAAATTTTGAAAACTCATAAAGTTATCAAGCACACTAGGTGGTAATAAGTTTTTGAGGTTGGATTTACAGTTAATGATGGATGCAATTTATTCTCCTGATGGTGTTATACATACATACATAACATCAGGCCTTTCCCATTACTGGGGTAGCAGGCCCTTTATTTCCTACAATCACTCAAAAAATTTAATATTATATATTATATAAAAAACTGCCTTTCATTCCTTATTTCTATCAATTGCTCGCCAAATACTCCTATCCATACATAACTGTCTCGCCTTGTTAATATCCATACACCTTGTCATACATGCTCTCCTATTATTTCTGCTTATAATTTCACGTTCACTCAAAACATTTTCTATAATATCCATTCATTTATTCCTCGGTCTTCCTCGCATTCGTGTTCCTTCAATTTCACCCAAATAAATCTTCTTAGTCAATCTATCATTTGACATTCTTTCCACATGTCCAAACCAACGCAGCTGACTTGAAGCCACTCTTTTCACAACATTTTCACTAATTTCACATGCATCATACACTACTTTATTCCTAATACGGTCTCTTCTAGTCACTCCGCACACTCGTCTCAAGAATCTCATTTCAACCGCAGTTACCCTGTTTTTATTCCGGTTATTCCATACCCAACATTCACATCCATACATCAACGATGGCACAAGTACACCATTATAAACACATAACCTAGCTTTTCTTGATACATTCACATTTCTAGCAAATATTCCCAAAGCTCCCAAAACTTTTCTACCTGCAACCACTCTTCTTTCAATTTCAGCATTCATTCGTCCATCTTTCGAAAACATGCATCCCAGATACATAAATTCATTAACTTGTTCCATTTGCTCATCATCTATACTAATCTTGCATTCCGTAACTTCATCCTTCTCAAAAACTAAAATCTTACATTTTGAAGCATTCATGATCAAATTCAAACATTTTCCCTGATTACTGACACTCTCAATCAATCTCGTCAATTGTTCCTCAGATTCACCCATAATAACCACATCGTCAGCATATTCTAATGCAGGCACAACGAAATCACTTATCTTCACACCATCATTTGTACACTCTAACGCTCGTCGCAATAACACGTCCATATACAAATTAAAGAGCCAAGGAGACATCACACAATCCTGTTTAACCCCCACGTCAATATTGAACCATCTACTCAAACTACCATCCACACGAACTGCTGCTTGATTATTTACATATAAAGCCATTAGTGTTCTCAATAACGTACCACTAACGCCATACTCCTTCAAAATAGGCCATAATTTTTCACGCACACACTGTCATATGCCTTCTTTAAATCAATGAAAGCACAAAACAATTTCTTGTTTCGGTCCAAAGTCTTTTCCACAATCATTCGAAGCGAAAACAATTGATCCACACATCCTCTTTCAGGCAAAAACCCACCTTGCATACCATTTAGTTTACTACATGTAATTTCCCTTACTTTATTAATTAGAACACTACTGTTACAACTTACACACAACACTCAAGAGACTAATCGCACGATAATTTGTACATTCACTCATATTTCCTTTTCCTTTATACAATGGAACAATTACAGCACGCTTCCAATTTTCTGGGACAACATTTTGCCGCAAGCAGCATTTACATAAATAAACTAGCCAAGCAAACACTTTTTCGTCACCATACTTTAACATCTCTACTGTAATATCATCTATTCCTGCAGCTTTTCCAGTTTTCATTCTAGCCAAAGCATTACTTACATCGTCTTCATTTATATCCCAATATTCATTTTCACCACAATCAAAATCATTCATATTATCATTTATAACACAATTATAATGACAATGTGGGAATGACATTAGGAGAAGCCCTTAACAGCATGTTCACACATCACCAAGCTGGAGCCTTAATAGCTGCATCCAAGACGCTAGCTGTCATGCATTATGACAATAAGTATTACTTCACCGACTGACATTCATGCGGTCTGAAAGGTGCTAGTGCAATTGATGGTAGATAATACCTTATAATTACAGAAATCTAGAATCAATTCTTACTTTTAAGAATCAATTCGAAAAATCTCTTTACTTTATTAAATAAATATATACCGAAAAAAAGCTTGCAATATGAAACGCAATGAATTAAAAAATAGATATAGATTTCATATTTTTCCATGTCTAATTCAGATTTAAAACTCGTTTCAGTAAACAGAAATGCTTCTATTCACTGTACTCCGGCATACACGAATTCATACCCATAGTTCTATTGTCCTAGTTATTACCCCTAGCAGGGATGTTGTAAATCATAAGTACACTTAGCGAAGCAAGTTTTCTTGTGACCACGACGATCACGACGACATCTAACGCGCCAGAAGCAAATTAAACGGGCGATCCCGGAGCCTTAATATCTCTGAATTTAAATCTGCTACTTCTCCCTGAAGTTCCTCAGCGACCAAAGGTAGAAGCTAGTATTAATTTTATTTTGGAAAAAAGAGTGAGTCTTCAGTTGAATGATAGTGAATTGTTTAATGAATTTTCCTGCATTAAAAGTTATGTGAACGCTAATAAAATAAAAGAATGGGCGGACAATAGTAAAATATCTGAACAAAAATGAAACGAGATATTTACACACTTTCATGGTAAACACATTTCCTACGAAAAGTGTGTTTTTTTGTCCGTTTTTTTTTTGTCAGAAAATAATGATCATCGTAGGTATATAGATACATAGCCAGATAGATGCTGAATAAAACGAAAATTATAACTAGAGAACGTATCATTACTCTTAGCTAATTTCACTAAATACAGAACCTGTTTTTTAATCAAATAAACTACCTACAGCGCCGCTGGTGGCACCAGTAGCGGCGGGTGGGCGTCCAGGGACGGATTAGTAGCGGCGTATTGTCAGACATCCACTGTGTACAGTACAGTACAGTAAAAGTTGTAAAGAATTAAATTCTGCATGTAAATGAGCAATCAGATTTAATTTGTTTGTAATTTTATTTAAATTCCATGGCTATTCCTATAAATTATGTGTTTTCATGAAATTTTAAACTTGAATTTCTCAGTCATGAAGTTTCAAAAATTAAAACTGATTTCTTAATTAATTCTCCACAACTTTTATTTTGAATAATTTTTCTATAAAATAATGTGGGAACTTATGCAGGGGGGAAATGATTTTACATGTTAAACGCTTATGGCCAATTTATTAATTAACACCCTGTGCATAAACTAAACAGTTATTCAGATCAAATAAAACTCATACATGTATTACCAATTCAAAAAGACTGTAGAGAAAAGAAACAAATCAAAAATCTGATACAAAGAACTAAGTGCCGGAAAAGAATCAAGAAAACATTGGGACTGTGTTAGAAAACATTGGTAAAACAATAACTGTCGTATTGACAAGCGGGAAATGGATACTTATCATAGAGTTGCTCAGTATACCTGAAAAAAGCACAAAATATTATTGTTCGATTCACATCAAAATTAGCAAGAGATAATTTTCTAGCAAGCGCTTGCAAACTAAAAACCTTAAAATCTATTCAACTAAACTTCCAAGAATCTGTAATAAAAAATTTATTATAAAGCCGTCTACCGTACAAAAACAAGATGTACAAATGCGAAGCCATACGATATTACAGGCCCGAATGCTCAATCTGTGACGGCACAATAGGAGGCTCAGAAACGCACAGTAAATATAGGGAATATAGTAATATTCCTTATAAAATAATATTATTTTAATAAATAAGTGAATAATAATTCTTCAAAAGTCAATTAATCATTGTTGTACCATCCAATACTAAGGAAATACATATAAACTCATGCGTAAATGGAATAAAAATACAAAAAAAAATATTATTTTTACACGTCCGGGAGTAGAAGTCGGTTTCTATGGCGTCAAACAGAAATGAAGCATTTACTCCCTAGGGACGAAAACACTTTTCGGAAAGGAGTTTTAATTATAACAAAGGTTTTTGTAAATAAATGTCTGTTGTCATGGTACGCGTTGCATGGAAACATTTCCAAAGGCTTCTAAATATTGCAATTTCGCTCCGATTTTTATAATTCATTATTTATGAAATTAAGTGTTTCTACTCCCGAACGTGGAAAAAATAGTATATACACCTCGGGAGAGACCACCATTTTTCCCTCGATGTATTTGTAGCCCTCTGGCTTCGCCCTCGGGCTTCAAACTACACCTCAGGAAAAATAAGTGGTTTCTCTCCCTTGGTGTATAATGTACTATTATCTAAAGTGTAGGCAAATACCTATTTCACGTGAGATTTGGATCTCTAATTTAATAACACAATATTGTTAATTTATGTTTTATTTTTTTGTTTATATGAAGTAATAAAAATTCATTTGAAATAAAAATCATATTATTGCGATATTATATATAGAATAGCCCTTGTCTGTCCGTCACGCATGAAGTTAGCTGCAATTGCGTAACCTAGGCAACATTATTGTTAATTTATGTTTTATTTTTTTGTTTATATGAAGTAATAAAAATTCATTTGAAATAAAAATCATATTATTGCGATATTATTATATACCGTGTGTCTCATGACGATCTACACATAGGAACGTTGCGCGCTCATTTGATTTTTGAATCAAAATATTAATCTGATTGTTTTCGTTCTTTTTTTTTGTAATTGGAATGTCAATTTGACGTTTAAATTCGTTGAAAATGTACTATTACATCGAATATGTTACAAAATTATACTAGAATATCGAAGGAAATAAAATAGTAAGTATAAAATTAACAATTATGTTATCTAGATTGCAAAAAAAACTAAAACGATCAAATTAATATTTCACGATCAAGAGCGTATGCAACGTTCCTATGTGTAGATCGTCATGAGACACACGGTATAGAAAAGTCCTTGTCTGTCCGTCACGCATGAAGTTAGCTGCAATTGCGTAACCTAGGCAACATTAATGACAGCCCATGAAATGACAGCACCCCTTAGCAACATAAATATAAACGATAATAACAAAATTTTGACATCTCACACATGTAGTGTTTGTAAATGTATGTTTAAAATATCTAAAATACGTTATTTTTATTTCTGCGAAGTCTATTAAAGCTTCCGTATAGAGAAATATTTTTTTAAACCCCCGACAATAGTAAATTTTTGTTTGCAATATAAGATCCGACTGCAATAAAGACAGTTTGATGGAGAAAGACACAAAAGATGGATAAACAGACAAAAACAAGATATTTTAGAGAATTTGCGACTAGGAGACGCAAAGGTACATACAAAACAGACATTTTCAAAAATAGTTTTTTATAGAAATTACGAATGTGGGCACATGGTGCTCACGGGTAGAGCCTAGTTATAAATAAAAGGCTATTTTATTACCAATAAATGCTATTTTTGGAGAATACATACTCTTAAGTTTATTAGATTTTTTCTTGAACGTTTTGCTATCACAATTTTTTTTATGTATTTTGCTGTAATTATTCAGTAAAATGTTGCTAAATGTCCAAAATATTTTTTCATGAGCACTGAATTTTAAGTTCCACATTTATTTCTAGTTTTTTTAATGCCAAGTAAATCAATGTTTTCTTTTGTGACTTGCACTGTAGGAAACTGGTTTCATATCTATCACTAATTAAAATTTGGAAAACGTGAAAGGATAAAAGAATAATCTCCAACAATGAATTTTAAGGGTATTTTAAACTGACTGTATAAATTAATTTAAGATATTTATTGCATTCTTTTGAAACAGTTTCTATTTCTATATCTTTGTCATAGGTAATTGTCGACTTACAAGGTAAACAATTATTATTTATTAAAATTTCCTTTATGTATTGCTTTTGTCTATTTTCAGCGTTTAAAAGGATCGCGTGGAAATGTAAATACTTCTTATTACTTTCATAACTCGAATCACCATTATTATTATGGTTTAATTACACACGTTTTATTGAATCCAAATCGTGTACTTATTTAGAAAATCTACCTTGTTCCCTTGCATGCCCAGCAAACTTATAAGAGCGTGTTTTTGTGTGAGTGTTGCTATAAATCAAGTATTTTCCTCATATGATTATATTTTTGCACTAAAAAGTGTACCACCTTTTCGAAAAAATCACAACAGAGCTGTGTTTTTATGCGTGATTGATCTTCCGCTCTAACCCTAATTTTGTTTGCATTGAGGCACAATAAGATCTCGTCACAAGCGAAAAGGGACTCTCCGAATAAAATAAAGCGAAAACAAAACGAATCAAGCACACAAAAAAATTCCTTCACAAACAACGATTTCTCTTAAAAATACGACTTATGGAATGCACGCACCAATCATTTTATTCGAGTTATGGAGAAATTCGAGTTATAGAAGTAAAATTGCATGTAATTTACTCCCTAAACGCTATTGACACTCGATTCATTTCGAGTTATAGAAGCTCGGGTTATGGATGTTTGACTGTTCATTAACAAATACAGCCTTCTTGCCATAATTATTTCTACTCATGTAATACATAATAGTCATGTGTTCTTTTCAGTGAAAAATTATTTTCCGTAAATCTGGCAAAATTAACCATTTTTTGTTCTATGGCTTATCGGGGACTTATCGTACTTAAACTGGTAGGACATTTCACTATCGTATCATTGCCAATCAAACCATCCGGACTAGCAGCAAGATAGCTTTGTTCGTTATCTATAAGCAGTTCACATTTCTCAACGGTAATGTGACTTGTTTCCTCAAATTCCTGGAGCGCCAAGGGCTCCTTTTCAATGCCGTACCGAGTACACTGGTTTTCGAGAACATTATATGTTTACCAGAATAATACATTTTTTTATCGGACGGAATAACGAACGGCTGCATTATCGAGCGGGCGGATTATCGAGTGGACCTATTAGCGAGCGCTAAGATACATAGTATGTATACAGGGTGTTAAAAAAACGGGTAAAATAATTTCATGGTATATACATTTCGATGTACTGATTCACAATCAAAAAGAATTTTTTCAAAATTCGCAAAATTATGGACATGCTTCTAGAACAGTACATTTTTAGTGCCACTGGTAGTACACAAATGAGTACCGGTATTCAATATAAATTTGTTACCACGTAACTGATGTTGAATAACAAATGAATTAATTTTATTCTGACGTTTTGTAATAATGTACTGTCACCAGTGGCACTAAAAATGTAGTCTTCTAAAAGCATGTCCTTAATTTTGCGAATTTTGAAAAAATTCTTTTTGATTCTGAATCAGCACATCGAAATGTATATACCATGAAATTATTTTACCCTTTTTTTAACATCCTGTATATCCCCCCACCTCCCAAGGTCATCTAGCGAGCTTTTATAAATAACATTCTTATCAAATTGCAGTAAATTCTGAAATTAATAATAATCATTGAATGTTTTTTTTTGTAGATGGTCCTTCTAGTGGCATGTGTGTAATTACACTGACCGGACGCTCAGGGGACACCGGGAGCTCTATGATTGGACGCACCCGGGCATGAGACTAATTAATAATTAAATCATAACTAACGATTACGAGTTGCTAATTGTGATTTAATATGGAGCAAAAAAAAAATATTGCCTTAGACTAGATGCTTCAATAAAAGGCGTTTTACATCTGTCAAACTTCAAATCAATCAAATTTGACCATGCGCCGGCATTGAAAAAATGGGCAATACTTCAAATGCTTCATGAATGTTCGTCACGAATTAAAACGAAGAACAAATAAAATTGAAGTATTTCATATTAGTCAATGGTCACTGACGGAAAAGTCAATTTTACGTTTGTTTGATGAAAATTTGCACCTTGCATTTCTTCGCCAATGACAAATAATTGAAGAGCATATATTATTTCATATTTGAAGGACATATATCATAAATAATCTATAATATAAAATATTTTTTAGCTAAATATTTAATTCAAAATACCGAGATTCGAATATCCGTATAGTGAAGTATCCAGATATCCGAAAATAATCTTCCCAACATAGTGTTAAAATTTTTTACACTCTTCGTTTATCACCCTACGTATATTTATTCGATGTAGAATCAATTAAAATGTCGTCTTGCCATTTATTATCGCGGGTTATCTCACCCGGCGGTTATAAGATGCGATGTCAGTAGAACGGCCGAAATTATAAAGGCAGTTTGATCAACGCGTGCTATGGCGACGGACGTTCCACGGTGCCTGTCAATTTATGACATCAATCCTCAAGTGAGGATGATGGAATATGTAGTTAGAGGACCTCTAGTCATCAGGGCCTTGGAAATCGAAAAAGAACTTGACCAGGTTAGTAAATTTGCTACGTATTAGAAATGTAGGCGATACTTTTCATGAAATCAATGGCAATGGATAATTTTATCATATTTTTGCATGGAAACATAGCTAATGTAAGATAATTTTAAATGATACATAACTTAGTGATAAAACATATTTCTTAAAAAATATATTTTTACCTAAATAGTCAACAATATAATATATATATATATATATATATATATATATATATATATATATATATATATATACAGGGTGTCCTATTTAAACGGGCCACTATAGGGATCTCGGAAACTATAAGAGTTACAAGGTCGGTTAAATTAGACAAAAGTTGCGCATTTATGGGCTAATGTTAATGGCGATTTTACATTTTGAAAATTTTGCATGGCTCACTAGATAATGACAAAAATGTGATTTTTTCGAATTTTAATTTTCCATTATAACTCGGAAGGTACTGAAAATATTGAAAAATGTTTCAAATAAATATTTTAGCATAGACAACGGGCTTTTTGAAGAATTTGATGAAATTGTTTTTTACTTTTTTATTTTGGAGATACAGCATGCAAGTTCAATTTTTTAAATAGAAACCATATTTAATTTTAGTTTAGTTAAAAAGAGCTTTTTTTCCTCTTTACAATAATGTATTTGTTTATATAAATATCTGTTTTAGTTTTGAAGAAAAACTAAAAAGTATGATAAAAAGAATAATTTTCGTAGTATGCCATGAAAATTTGATATAAAACAATTGCATCTAAACATGTTTAGTACATGCAAATCAAATGAAATTCAATAACATTTGATAAACGAAACAAAATCCGTTGTGTAAGCTGAAAACTATTACGCAGATTTTCGTATGACCTACATAAATTATGTTTTGTCTATAATCTTTTGTTTACCAAATATTATTGCATTTCAATTGTTTTGCATGTACATAACACATTTAGATGCAATTGTTTTATACCCAATTTTCATGGCACACTACGAAGATCATTCTATTTGCCATACTTTTTAATTTTTCTTAAAAACTAAAAAAAGATATTTATATAAACAAATACATTATTGTAAAGAGAAAAAATAGCGCTTTCTAGCTAAAGAAAATTTAACTATGGTTTCCATTTAAAAAATTCAACTTGCATGCTGTATCTCCAGAAATATCTATTAAAAAAAAATTTCATCAAATTCATCGAAAAGTTTCGTATGTATGCTAAAATATTTATTTGAAACTTTTTTCAATATTTTTTATACTTTGTGAGTTATAACGGAAAATTAAATTTCGAGAAAATCACACTTTTGTCATTATCTAGTGAGCCATGCAATATTTTGAAAAAACTAAATCGCCATTATCATCGGCCCATAAGTGCACAACTTTTGTCTAATTTAACCGACCTTGTATCTCTTATAGTTTCCGAGATCCCTGTAGTGGCCCGTTTAAATAGGACACCTGTATATATATCCCAAAAAATCTGGGACATAGGAAATTAACATGCAAAAATTGAATAAGTTGCGATTATATATATATATATATATATATATATATATATATATATATATATATATATATATATATATACCGGGTGTCCCAAGAAATCTGGGACATAGGGAATTGACATGTAAAATTGAATATGTTGTGATTACTTCTGTATTATATATTTTAGAGCTCTGAAATTTGGTACAGGTGTAGGGATTGGTTATTAGCATCGACGGGTATTAATTAAAATGATAATAATGCTCACATTTCTGTTAAAAATGCTTTTAAAGAGTAATAATTGAATCGTTCACTGGCCAAATCGATTAACTCCACTTTTTGAATTTTTCTACATTTTAGTATTAAAGCATTTAGTTGAGGCTTCACTTTTTATATACATAATAAATTTCCCTAATAATATGCCTTAACATCATTAAATGACAATTTTTTTGGCCAGTGAATAATATATAATTTATTTCAGAAACCAAACCGATTGACACCATACTCAAATGTAAATTATTCCAATAATGAAAGTCAAACGCAGCAGTAAAAAAAAATGCGCAGAAATCTCGGACCCCTTGAATCACGAAATTACTATTACAACATATGTTCTTATGTATGTTGTTCGTCCGCTCGCCCGCTCACCTGTTCACACGTACAGATTATTTTTCACTAAGTCCTCCTAGACTATTGAATCGATCTTGATAATTTTTTTTTTTTACAAATACGTATCATGATCTAGTTGTGCATGTGACTTAAAATTAATTTCTTTTAATACTTAAAAAAAAATATTCAAAATAAATCGGTTTTATTTTCTTCTTCTTTATTTTCTACTTAATTCAATTCAAAAATTTCTTGCATATACAGGAAATGACACAGATAGTTTCGATATTTTTAATTTGAAAAATTTTGCAAGACTGTAGCAGTAAAAACGCTTCTAAATTATAAACTCTGATAACGAGACCACAAATACAGCTGACGAAGAAGACAATATTTATATTGCTGATAAATCGCTAACAAATAATAGTAATATATTGTAACATAACGGTAATAAAAAATATATGAATATTGTTAAACAGAAAAATTCAAAATAATTTGAAGAGTGAATTTGATGTATTTACTTTTTTTTCACTTGCCAAATCAATTAACTCCATTAGTCACGTAAAAATTGTAATATTAATAACAATTACTCTAAAGCTAATCTATTTTATTCATTTTATGTGTCGTTAGATGAAAGCTAAATATATATTTATACATCCTACAATGTTTATTTGAATTTATATTTTCAAGGGAATTAAAAAAAAAAATCAATGTATATTATTTCATCAAATTTCTCCACTTTTTGATTTATGGAGTTAATCGATTGGGCCAGTGAACGATCCAATTAAAAGATGTAGCTTAAATACCATTTTTGCAAAAAAATTGTTTATGGTTGCTAGCACAACGGTAAGATGCTTATATGGTAATTTAAATAATTTATAATTGTTATGGTTCGAATCTCCCGGAATCTCGAATATACAGTAAACTTCGCTTATAACGAACCCGCTTATAACGAACTTTCGGTTATAACGAACCAATCTATAAGGTACGAACTAAAGTATCATTAAACGTGTGTTATTTTTTTCGCAAATAACGAACCCGTTTATAACGAACTTTCGGGTATAACGAACCTTAATTTTTATTATAATCGCAAAAGATTTCGGTTATAACGAACTTAAAACGGCATTTTACCAAATAATCAGGGGATTCTTCGAAATCTTTCAATTTCGCATATGTAGGTTCACCGTAACAGTTCTTGCGGTACATGTGTATATGTGATTACTTGTATGAAAAAAAATTATCGGACCTTCCCGCGATTGGAGCGGTCCATGTAGAAATTTCAGCATGCCCCACATGGCCTGTCCGCCCCTGTTCACTGTATTTAATGTGTTAAAGTACAATTATGAGTTACGCAATTTTGAAGAAAACACGTAAAGCTCTTACTTTAAATAAATAAAAATCATATAAAATAATAACAAATATAAACAAAAGTAAAATAAACGATTTTTTTAAATAAGATTCATAAAAACTATTGTTAGTGTACATATGTACGTATATGTATTACAAACCAATATCTCAATTTGAACAAATCTGGATTTGTCTAGTTTTGCAAAAGAGTTCATATTATATATCTACTTGAAACATGTACCTATGCATTAACAAAAATAATGAATTTTTGATGTTTATCGTTTATTACGAACTTCGCTTATAGCGAACTATTTTCGTCGGTCCCTTGAGGTTCGTTATAAGCGAAGTTTACTGTACTTTAGAGTTTTTTTAATTCTAAAATAATGTACATACAATTTTATTTATTTAAAAAATAATTATTTTATTTATACACATAAAAAAGGCCTATAATCGATATTCAAATAAGCTGCCATTTTTTGAGACAATAGCCTAATAATCTATCATAAATATTAATTCTTACATTTTTAAACTTTCTTATATTTATTTTAGCAAATTCCTGAATTACAGCACTTTTTAAATCGATTGTGTTTACGAATGTATCCCTATAAATAAATGATTTTAAATATCCTCATACAAAAATCTAGACGCTTTAAATTCGGAGATCGAGCTGGCCACTCGATTCTTATTTGGGAATACAAATTTCAAATATTCCTTTACCATACGGTCAAAAATATAAGAATTATTTTAGAATTTAAAAAACGTTGTAAAGTATAGTCGAGATTCGAACCATATCATTTATAATTTATTTAAATTACCAAATACGCATCTTACCGTTGTGCTAGCAACGTCATAAACAAAATTTTGCAAATATGGTATGGCTATACCTTTTAATTATTACTTTTTAAAAGCGTTTTTATCAAAAATGTGAGCATTAATATCATTTTAATTAATACCAATCAATGCTAATAACTTATCCCTATACCTGTACCAAATTTCAGAGCTCTAAAATGTATAATACAGAAGTAAACGCAACTTTTTCAATTTTACATGTTAATTTCCTATGTCCCAGATTTCTTGGGACACCCGGTATATATATATATATATATATATATATATATATATATATATATATATATATACATATATACAGGTGTCCCTAAAATGTGTGGACATCGATTAACTATAGATTCCTGGTTCGAAAATAAGACGATTTAATGCAGTCCGCGGTCCCTCAGATTTTATTTTTTTGTGTCTAAACCTTAACAGATATCAGTACAGATAACAAGAACAAAAAATTACTATTGAATGTCTCTTTCTGAAACTATTTTTTTGAAAGTTATTGGCCTTAACATTAAAAAGTTTTTGACTGATTTATGCCGGGTTACCCGTGTTTCGTACACTAATGGTCCACTGATAATAACTAATATCACCTTAAAAGATGACCTACATCTGTAAGAAGTACAGTACCGAATGTTATCCAAATCGATCCAAGCGTTCTGTCGTTATGGATAAAATAACTTTTTCTTGAAAGAACTTTGAAGCAGAAATACTAGCTAAACGAAACATAATTGCATATAGGTAAGTTTAGTTAAATCGTCTTATTTTCGAACCAGGAATCTGTGGTTAAGCGATGTCCACGCATTTTAGGGACACCCTGTATATATACAAATTTCAAACATTCCATTTAAATTATTCAAGTGTGATTTAAGAATAAGTAATTGAATTATATTCGTTAAATTGAGAGCTCGAAAAATAAGGATTCAGTGAAAAGTAAATGAACTAAAACCTTTATCGCCTAATACATCAAAATTTCAGTCTCTGGACGACTAATTTTTACAAGTTAAAAAATACACTGAGATATACGTTATATTCATAAACTTGAATGGACACTGAATTAATTGACAAGGTGTTGAATAATTTTGTTAACCATCTAGACACCTCAAGTTCTTATTCACACAATATCTACCGTAACTTTGTTATTACTTAATAAAAAATAATTAAAAAACATACTTTATATTTTTTTTTCTGTATTTTCTTCTTTCTTGGTACAACCAAGAGAAGGTGAACCAATGCACCTCCTTTCACCCCCCCCCCCTCCGGCGCGAATGATAGTCACAATACATGCACACATCAAAATGTAGATCACGCAACCGAACAGGTACACTAATGCGTTAAACGGTAGATTCATTCTATGTGAGATACCACAGAACACCAAAGTATTATGACAATGAGGAACTTTAACACTTGGTTCGATGTATCTTATAGATCAGCCGATCTCAACCTTTGGGTCGCAAAAGTTTAACGGATCACATAAATGTTTAATGGATGTAGGATAATGAAACACAACGTATGTGGAAGCCAACGATTTATATACGAGTACTTGCTAAATCCGAATACTTGCTTTAAATATTGGCGGTTAGTAATTTTAGTCTCTTTTAGGATGAGGTCGACGGTAGAGGCGCTGTTATACATTGCCGTTTTCGCTACGACCATCGACATACAGTGAGGCGGAAAATTGACAATTGTATTAGAGCGGCACTCTTCAGTCATTCTCTCTGTAGAAATGTACTGCGTAAGGCAATGTAAACACGTGAGACTATAAACGTGGGAGGAAATATTTCTGAAACACTATTGGCTGTCGTGGAGCGCGAAGCGTATCCGCATACTTTCATACTTGTGCTTGACATAACAAACATTACGTTGTTGTTTATGTACATATGTATCAATATTATACTCCTAGTACTTAAACTAAAATATCCGAGGAAATATCAGAGAAATGAAGAAAAGTTGAAAAATTTGTTTATTAATATCAAGATAAATTTATAAATTAGAGCTTTACATGTATACACTAAAATGAATTTGATTTACCACAATGCGTTATTTGTGGCACTGTATTAGCAAACGCTAAGAAAACCGATGCCAAAGTAATCTGGGATACATTATTGTCAGTATTCGAACAATCATCCCTGCAGAGGTTATACACATTCACCGGGATTCTGAAACTCAGCGTTAGCCAACGACTGACGTTGTGTAACGTTGACGATTTAACGCTCGTGCGTGAAATCGGAATTCTGAAACTTCAGCGTTAACGTTAAACGTTAGCGTGAACCGACGTACGATCGTTCCGAATAACTTTCTCCCTATAACCAATCAGAATCACGTATTAGTCAATTTAGCAATTGTTTCAATTTTGACAGTTCATTATTTTTAAACTATCAATGGTACTGAGTTTAATAAGTATTTAGAAGTATTATTTAGTATGAACGGTGCAATATTATTATTATTAGAAGAAAGAAACGAAAATTAATTTAAATACGAAAGAATCTGACACAAAATGTAGATATATTAGATACACCGTAACGAAGGTTCAAGGAATTGAAAGGATTTACACAGGAAGATGTGCGGGATATTAGAAATAGGGTTTTATTAAAAAACTGTGCAAATTATATGTAATTTTTCATTGTTTATTGTCAAATATAATTTTCAATTTATTATAATAATTAAATTTGTGATGTTGGCCTGAAAATATTAACGCATGACATGCTGGCAGTTCGCACGATTCTTTTATATATCGAAACAGTGCTGTTTCGCGAACCTGAGAACAGTGTTGTACAGCAGGAGATCGAAGTTCCTGGCTTCTAGGTAGATGTGTTAAAAACAGTGACAGTAATAAATAACTTATCATTACTTAAATAAACAGGCGACTCGGGTTACGTTCTTCAACCACGGCAAATAGTGCAATGGCGAATTACAATAATTCATGTTAATCATGAATACTCACACAACTTAGATCTAATAATAAAAAAACACAACATATATACCACATCAAATACACTTATTAAATTTAAATTTATTAAACTTAAATATTCATTTTATAAACCTTCAATCAAATAAAAATACTTATAAAATAACACCTTCGGCCACTTTGAAACTTATCGCGAAGTACCGGTTTCGCAGTTTACACTGTCACTGATTTCTTTCTAGCTTGCTCGAATCTTTTCTTTTGCTTGGGATCCGCATAATTTTCCTAAAGCCACATCTGGGTTTGTCAGCATAAATTACAGCAATTTTTCATATTGCTTGGCGGTGGTTCTCTTCGATTTTACACTCACTAAAATATAAAGCAAGATTACTGTTATTTTATGAAATAAAAATAAAAATAAAATAAAATAAGGGAATAAAGGGCCTGCTACCCCAGTAATGAGAAAGGCGTGATGTTATGTATATATGTGTTTATGTATGTATTAACAAATTCCTTGATATTTCACTAGAGCTAAAGGTTTAATATAATTGTAATTAAATTACAAAATTTAGTATAATAATCTCCGAAAATGTCACAATGACCTTGATATATATTGTACATATTACATATTTTTACCAAAGGTGAGTTGTAATGATAATTTGTTAGCGGTGTGGGAGTACAAAATATAAATGTATATCTTGTCTGAACAGACGGTATTCTAAAACTAATTTTACTTAAAAATAAGGGATCATCCACTATATTATGAACAAGTTTATATAAAAACTAGTATTCAAAGAATGGGTTAGTCACCCATGCCTGCAGCTCATCGACGTATGTGCAAGTCTGAATATATCACAAATTATTATTTATCTAAATTCACTTTTAAAATCGTAGGTGCCTAGGTCGCAAATAAAACAACAAATTTAAAACAAGTGTGAATACATTTTCTTCTCTTGACAAAAGCAAAGCAAACTAAGCCGACTATAAATGCATTGATCTTCTTTTGTTCAATTTTTAATTAAAAAATATTTTTTTCTCCAATGGTCTTACATAATTTTTCAAAATAAAAAATATAGAAAAATATTGTTCCATTTCCTGCATATGCAGGAAAATTTTGAATACAATTGAACTAAAAATAACGCAAAAAAAAAATAAAAACTGAAAAAAAATTGGAAAATATTTTTTTTCTCAAGTACGAAGGAAAATTTTGAAAAATAAAATGTACCTTGCACAACTAGACCATGACACGTATCTGCAGAAAAAATTTCATAAAAATCCGTTGGGTAGTTTAGGAGATCTGGGTGGAACAAAAAATCTCGTACGAGAGAGCGAGCGAGCGAGCGAGCGGACGAGCGACATACATACGGACATATGTTGTAATAGTCATTTCGTGGTCCAGGGGGTCTGTCCGGGATTTCTGTGCAAAAATTTTTGAAATCGGAAGATGCTACAGACATCGTACCGAACACTATAGCTCTTCGACAGGAGGTCGATGAGCTAAAAACAAACATTTATAAGGATTCTTCTGTTTTCTAGAATACCTAATGAAAACACTTTCAACAATTTCATTATAATTTATATGACCATATTGTCTAGTCATGTGGTAGCTGAGATATTTACATATTTTTATTTGAACCTTTTCAATAACATATTTCGAATAATTTGGATCCCACACAATTGAGCAGTATTCTAATTTGGAACGTACTAAACAACAATATAGCAATCTTATAACGCTAATATTAGTAACATCTTTACTATTTCTAATTATGAAACCTAATAGCCGATTACTCATTTATCATATGAATGAAAAGGTCCGAGAATGAGAGTCAAAAACTATACCTAAATCTTTGACAGCGGCAACACGCGTCAGTATAACATT
Source organism: Carabus problematicus (assembly GCA_963422195.1). Lineage (NCBI taxonomy): Eukaryota > Metazoa > Arthropoda > Insecta > Coleoptera > Carabidae > Carabus > Carabus problematicus. Next base: position 9,980,771 of record OY728585.1, on the reverse strand, counting down.
ATTCATTTCATATTCATATGAAATACTACATGTTTTTCGTATATAAGTCATTACTTGACACTTGTTTATGTTGAAGGGTAGCTTGGACAAGACAGACCATCGATAAATGTTATCAATGTTATGCTGAAGAAGTGTACAATCATTGATATTTTCTACAGATACGTACATTTTTTATCATCAGCATACAACAGAATATTAGTATTAACAGTAGTTACAATATCGTTCATAAGCAATAAAAACAACCATGATCCAAGATTTTATCCCTGTGGAACACCTGAGAACGAAGAGTATTCAGACGACGCATAATGATTATGAACAACGGCCAAATAATTAGCAAGAAGAGTTATTAATACTGGAGATATATCATATTTGCTTAGCATGTGTAACAAAATTTGGTGATTCACGCGATCAAATGCCTTTTCAAAGTCTGTGTAAATAACATCAACTTGTGAGTGATGCACCATTGCTTTAGTTACATATTGTGTAAAATTACATAGATTGGTGGTCGTAGATCTTTTTTTCAGGAAACCATGTTGATTAATTGTTATCGAACATTTTATATTATTATAAATTCTATCGTATAAAAATTATTCAAATTCTTTATAAACCGAGTATAGAATAGCAATTGGTATGTAATTGACAATTTCATTTCAATTTTTTGATTTAAAACCTGGGGTTATTTTAGTACGTTTCCACGTAGATGGAGATTTTGAACAAAGGAAGAACTAATAAGTCCTTACACTTCTTAAGAAGAAATAATACGACGGTATATTATCAGATCACATGGCACATTTAGGTATCAGCTTGTCAATGGCATTAGTAATTTCGTGTGCAGATATTTGATTAAAAACAACATTACTTGAACTATACTCATTTAAACTACTTGCATCTGGTAGCATTTCTTCAGGAGCAAAATTATTACTGAAATTTTCAGCGAAGGCCTCGAAAATATCCTTCGGAATGCTGAGCTCTTTATTCTTGTAATGCACAATAGGGGTATCCTAGAACATTTTTTCTATATATTTATATAGTCGCAAAACTGTTTTGGACAGTTTTTTATGTTTTCTTGAAGCTCTACAACATATTGTTTGTAAGCATGTTTTATGTTTCTTTTGATTATAGCCCTCAAATATTTATAATCATATTCACACTGTGTAAAACCATGTTTTCTGAGTAGTTTATAATATTGAGATGTGTGTACCGAAAAGTGTATTTAAAACAAAATATCCGCTCTGGTTTACAAAGGAATACATATGCGATATTAGAGCCAAAGAAAGAAACTATAAACTTTATAGTTTCTTTCTTTGGCTCTAATATCGCATATGATTTCCTTTGCAAACCAGGGCGGATATTTTGTTTTAAATACACTTTTCGGTACACACATCTCAATAATTTCATAAATATTGCGATAAAAAAATTTAACAGCTTCATCAACATGTTCAATATGATCCAACTCATCCCAACTCATATCAGAGAGTAATTGATAGATCAAGTGAAAATTCGCATTCTTGTAATTATAAGACGGGATTGAATTAGGTGTAGATGAAGTTTTGGTAGAATTGGTCAATATAGGAACCGTTATGGTTAAGGGTGGATGATAGGGATCTACATTAAGTAACGAATCATCATATTTTGCAACTTCACAAGATAAATTCGACAACAAATAAATATATTTTTGTGTTATGACTAATCACTAGTTGAACACACAGCAAGTCGATTCCATCAATATCAATGCCCGTATCAACGAGTGGCGAGCGGTGTGTAGAATTAACAGTAATTAACACGCCACCACCTCTGCTTTTGTTTTTTCGAGAAAAATTACGATCTTGTCTGTATGTGACGAATTCACTATTAATTATTTCCGTATTTAGGACACTATTAGTCAACCAAGTATCATAAAACGAATAGCCAAGTTTCATGGCATACTACGAAAATCATTCTTTTTTTTCATACTTTTTACTTTCTTACACATAGTATAAAGAAAGTATAGGAATCATGAAAAATTTCGATTGCGAGATTTTGATGGAAATACATGTTTTGAGGTCTCCTGAATACGTTTTGACTATTTTCTCCATGACGTCTGTGTGCGTGGATGTGGGGATGTATGTTCATTATCTTCAAAACGAACAAAGACAGGACAATGAAACTTCGTATTTAAAAGTTTTTTGATTATATGAAGAGCTGATTAGATTTCTAGCATAATCGCACAACCGGAAGAGGAAGTTTACTGAAGAACAAAATCGAACATTGTGAATTATTACAGAAACTGAAAGGGATATGGAAAAAGTTTTGAAACAAAAGTTATTGAAAACAATAAGCTTAAGAAAAAATATTCTATGCATTTTTGCTCTATCTTTATCCAATTTTGAGTAAAATGTATTTATATATTGGCATGTATTTAAAATATCATATATGCTGTGAAAACAAAACAAAGACAAAATATTTACAGAAATACGCATTTGAAATGTCAAATATGTTCCATCAACAAGGCCAGTGACCCGCAGCGCAACCGCGAACTGTGGCAGAGCCACCGCGAATAGTGTTAATGCAGCAAACACAAACTATCTCTCTAATAGTAACAAAAATGAACATATCGAGACAAACAACATAAACATAGACGACATAATCATGACTGGAAAACAAAATCCAAAAAGAACCAAAAAAGACAGCATACCAAAACCAAGCACAAGCGGCATCAACACACGCAATAGTTTTGAAGTACTAACCAACCTAGACGAAGAGGGAGAACTAGACGACATGGAAATAACACAAGAACAAGAGGAGACAACTAATAAAATAGAAAAGCCGCCCCCACCAATCGTAATACACGGACAGACAAATCAACACAAACAAATCGTGCAACTTATAAAAGGAATAATCAAAGGTAATTTCAATATAAGATACACCAGCAAAAATATAAACGTAACAATAAATAACGGACAGGACAGAGAAAAGCTCATCACATATCTCGACAAAAACAAACATCATTCCACACGTACACAGATACTGCTGAAAAAACGCATGCGTTTGTAATTCGTGGGCTAGCTGAAGACGTCACGACGGAAGATTAGAAGAAGAACTAATAGAGAAATACAAAATCTCCGTGAAAAAATACTATAAGATGAAAAATATAAACCGTCCACTCTACTTACTAATCACCGACAACACTATTACAATGAAACACCTAGAATCACATAGCAGAAACATAGCATATACGAAAGTGATGTTCGAAAGAAGAAGAAACACGAGAAAAATCACACAATGCCACAGATGTCAGGCATGGGGACATGCAACATCCAAATGCAGAGGACCGAAAACAAGTATGTTCTGCTCCGCTAACCACTGGACCAAAGATTGCCCCAATAAAGAACAAACACCGAAATGCAGCAATTGCAGTGCGACACATCAGTCCAACAGCCTCGACTGTCCGGTATACACACAAAGGATGAATTGGATAAAACAAAAACAAGAAAGCCAAAACAAACCAACACAAGACAAACCGAGACTAGACAACAACAAATATACACACAGCGACACACATTACCCGCAATTACAATACAAAGATGCACCGCAACCAAAAAACAACGCATGGGCGGGAAGACCTACAACGTCAACCCCAACAACAGCGGACCCAAACATAACAGGACAACAACAACAACGGCAACCTGGTAGTGAACAACCCCACAGTGACGACACACAACAAAGAGCACCATGTACCAACAACAGAAACCCCCCCTCCATGAGCTATCAACAACCAATTGACTCCTTCAACGAACTCATGAATGAATTAGCCACATTACATACCCTGGTGAATATCAGAGGCTTAACTAAAGCAGTCAAAGACCTAAACACATTGCTAAAACAATGCAACACACAAGAAGAAAAATTCCATACATTCACACAATTCACAAGTAATCTAGCCGACTATGACATATAAGAAAATAAAGATATGTACATGGAACGCCAACGGTGTTAGACACCGAATTGCCCAACTAATCAACTTTTTTACATACGTATGAAATCGACATATTACTAATAAATGAAACCAAATTAACACAGACAGACAAACTAAAACTACGAGGGTACAACGTAATACGAAACGACAGACAGTGTGCACACGCAGCGAGCGGTGTAGCAATTGCCATCAAACACAACATTCCACACACGCACATACATACACCAAACACAACTACATTAAACTGCATTAAACTCATAGACAACACACACATAATAGCAGCTTATAACAACCCACGAAACAATATAACACACACAGACCTCGACACTCTACAAAACATCGCACAAAAAGTCCTAATAGTGGGGGACCTAAACGCAAGACATGAAACATGGAACTGTCACGTAAGAAACAGAAACGGAGTCACAATACACACACATATGTTAAATCACAATACAATCATCCTACACACCAACACATTACCCAGATAATAACACAACACGAACAACCATAGACATAATATTCATTATGAATATTATTAAGCCAAGGATATGATTTATAAACAGGTTGTTGGAGTTAGGACTTAAATTGAATTCAAGATGATACGAATTCAGAAACGTTTATTAAATATATGACGTTTCGCTTCTAGGTTTGAAGCCTCATCAGACTAAAATAAATTGAATGTATTACATAACGTCTAAGTTGTAAAAAATTAAAAATACTTACAATTAGGATACATGAAGCATAGAGTTTAATAACTGGTGTGTTAACATTGTATATAACAATTGTGAATTTCATTATGTATGCAGAGCTAGTCAATGAATGTAATGTAAATCTAAATAATTACTGAAATGTAACAAAACACAATAAAACTGCATTGTTCATTCACAATGTAAAACAACTGAACTAAATAAACAATTAATATTGAAACATACCGGAAAAATAGAAAAACCAGTCAACAAGAGTGAGCACATGTTGAACTAACAAGTTGGAACAATATCAGAAAATTACGAACAAAACACTACTGACCTCACGGAAACAGTACGAACTAACCAAGGCAAAAAGAAAAAAAAGAACCTAATTATTTAGATTATTTTGAATTGTTTGAAAGTTAGTTTTATGATTTACAGCTGAACCAATTGGACAGACTTTAGACACACACTAGACAAACACAAACACATAAACAATAACATAACAAACCCAAACGAACTAGAAGAGGAAGTCACTAAATTCACACAAGCAATTACACACGCAAAACCAAAACACACGCAGGAGAAGAAAATAAGCACAACACAAGACAATCTACCACAGCACATACTCGACATGATCAAACAGAAAAACAGACTACGAAAACATTGGCAAGCTACACGCGACACACACATCAAAACACACATGACAATCATGAACAGACAAATTAACTCTGAAATCAGAACACACCTAAATACAACATGGCAAACAAAACTTGAAGCTCTACATCCACAGGACAACTCACTACGGAAAATAGCCAAATCACTAAGCAAAACATACAAACCAATCCCCACCCTAGAGCACAACACCACACACGCAACCACAGATATCGAAAAAGCAGACATGTTAGCAAGCACATTCGAACAAATACACAACATCCACACAGACGAACACAAACACATAAACAATACGGTAAAATTGTTTCTTGCGACAAAACATCCACCAGACACAGAACAACGCAAGAAACTCCTCACAAAACCCTCCGAAATCGCACAAATAGCCAAAAAACTACCCAGTAATAAAGCACCAGGACCTGACAACATTGACAACGTAATACTAAAAAATCTCTCCAAAAAGGCATATACACAACTAACATACATTATCAACACAATTATCACCCAAAAATTCTTCCCGCAGCAGTGGAAAATCGCTCACATAATACCCATCCTCAAACCAAACAAAACCCCCAAATCACCCGATAGTTACCGCCTCATCACTCCCAACACTTGCAAAACTCACGGAAAAGATATTACACAAAAGACTAACCAAAATAGACACAAAACTAAAAATAACATCAAATACACAATTTGGCTTCAGGGCAAAACACAACACTGTTCAACAAGTAACCCGAATAGTAAATGACATTATACTAAAATACAACAAACAAAACATCACAACAATGCTATTACTTGATATACAAAAAGCCTTTGACACAGTATGAATTAACGGACTGCTATACAAGCTCATACAAATACAATACCCCCCAACACTAATCAAACTGATACACTCATACCTAACGAACCGACAATTCCAAGTTAGAATAAATACCACACGCTTACGAATAATAACGGTGAATGCGGGGGTCCCTCAAGGTTCTGTACTTGGTCCAACAATTTTTAATTACAACATACACGACATTCCAACAACCGCAAAAACACACATGGCTTTATACGCTGATGACACAGCCATCTACGCACACTCACACAAGACAGCCGAAGCAAATAAACAACTTCAAAAACACGCAAGAATTCTTGAAAAATATTTCGACAAATGGAAAATCCAACTAAATGCAACCAAAACAGAAAATATAGCATTTACAAGAAAATACAAAAACACGAAGATACTCACTCCAATAATAATAAACAACACGCCCACAGTCATCACAGAAAAAAGTAAAATACTTAGGGGTACACCTGGACACACGATTAAATTTTAAACAACACATTAAACAATCAATACGGAAAGCATACATCATAACCAAATCACTGTACCCATTACTGGTTAAGAACACAAGAATGAGCGCAAAAACAAGAAACTAATCTACACAGCCATAATACGACCAACTATAACATACGCCGCCCCGGTATGGTGCCACATACCAAAGGCAACAATGCAAACACTACAAATATACCAAAACAAAATATGTACAAATATATCTTTTTAGTACGGTTATTTTCGACGGATAGAGTAGTATAGTGTAAGGAAGATGTAGGTTATAGTAGTGTAAAGTTATTAAATGTATACGTTAGTAGTGACTTTATACATTATTTACGCTTTAAGCTTTTAATGTAATACATGGTATGTCCAGAAAGTAATGCGACTACGTTCGTAAAAAAAATATTTAACATATTGGTCGAAATCTTTCAAGTCCTTCTAGGTCGAACCCTTGGGCGTCAACACAATTTTAGTGTGCGATTTCCATGGTTGGTAAGCACCCTGGAAGGCCTTTTCTGGAACTTCGCGTAGAACTCTCGTCGACGCCTCTTTTACGTATGTATATCCATATTTTGTGCCATTTGAACGGAATTGTACTGGCTAATAATGAAAATGGTACCGACAAGAAATGGCAATAATACTAATCAAATATAAATTTAATATTATACTAACAAAAAATTATAACCATACGGATCAAATATTGAAATTGATACTGACACTGTTATTTATACTAATACAAATATGATTACGCTGCGAAGAAAAATACTATCACACTATTATTTACCAGGATTTAAGTCGGTCTACGATGGTCTGAATCACTAGTTATTATTAACCAACCAATGAATTGATTAGTACATCACATATAACCAAGTATAAAATTTCGCTAGACAGTCGATTTTTCTCAACAAACGAAATTAGTTATTTTTTTCGTACATATTTATTAATACTGACAATTTACTTAAATACTTATTAAATAATATATGAGTGATATTAAGTTCTGTTACGAAAAGCGGTTTTATTAATTAATTGTTTAATGTTTTGAATGTTGCATCAAATTGTTCGTGGCAGCAGTTGCCATTAGATATGTCATGAAGTTAGTTCAGGCGATTCTATACCCACCCGATTTTTAGCCTAACACGAACAAATCGCCCGCCGTTCTCCTACGTTTACAAAAGGACACATCAATATAATTATTTTTGCATATTGTTCTTGAAGGAAAAACTACAAAATGGTGCTAACCGATTATTGAATTTCAAATGTCATTTTTTATGTAATTAAAACAAAAACTTAAAAATCTCTTTCCACCATTTTCTAGTTTTACCCCTTTAAGAATAATTTGTGAAAATAATTACATTGATATCGCTTTTTATAAAGGCTGGAGAACGGAGTTAGTCAATTTCAGACTGATCGAAGCTGTGATTCAAGCATTTCTTCAGGATGAGAAGATCAAGGAAATGAGCAAATATTTAATTGTTTCCATGCCTAGACAAGTTCAGGCTGTCTTACAGTCATAGAAGGAAATATTTTATAATATGTAAAAATAAAATTACTTTGCAATAGCGCCTAAATATAATTTTATTTTAAATAAATTATATTATGAAAATACTGTCTGTGTTCAGATTAATTCGCACAATACTGTATAATTTGAAATAAAATTGTCGACATTCGGACAAGGAGCAGGAAAATAAAGACTCAGGCTATCTTTGCTGACGTTTCGATATATTTTGTATCTTCTTGAGAGCAGAAATGATGCACATACCAAGGATAAGTGTACTATAAACAGTAGAACTGATATTGATAATCTTAGTAGTCATTACATTAATTTATTAAAATAATTAATAATTATAATAATGTTTGTTTCTGATTTCAAATTATACAGTATTGTGCGAATTAATGTGAACACAGACAGTCTTTTCCTAAATATAATTTATTTAAAAAAATATATTTAGGCGTTATTACAAAGTAGTTTTATTTTTAAATATTATAAAATATTTCCTTCTATGACTCTAAGACAGCCTGAACTTCTCTTGGCATGGAATCAGTTAAATTTTTGCCGATTTTCTCGATTTTCTAATTCCGAAAAAACACCTGAATCACATCTTCGATCATTTTGGGTTTTGTCGAATAGTAAATTTTATGTAATCTGATCTTGCATATGCACCACAGGTTCTCAAGAGGATTCAGGTTTGTTGACTTGAAATATTTCACTATTGCCTTGGAGACATGTTCTGCGACCAAGCATTTTTCCAACATTGTTTTATATTTTTCAATGTTCATCATATATTCAATTGGGATAAGCTTTCCAGTCCCCATATATGAAAAACAGCCCCAAAACATTTTTTTTACCTAATGTTTCACCATCTGGGCCAGGTGAGCTACAATCAGCATTTTGCCGGTGCAATTTCATACGAAATTTTTTCGGCTACCATGTACTAAAATGTATGTTTACCTTTCTGAACTGGCCTAGAAACTTACCAGCCCTTAATTCGATTGAGAACCTGTAATCCTCGATTCCAAACAATCCGAGATACAAGCGCTACACATCACAATTATAAACTCGTTTTTTCTTATAAATGCAAATTTGTATATTGTTCAATAGTAATTAAACGAAAATAAATAACAGTAAGTACATTTTAGAATGTTTTTTTCAAACAAAATATGGTATATTTTAATAATTATGAGCAAATATCACTTTGCCGTAATGAGCCGGGAATCAAACGATATTACTTCACATATGCAAATGGCATTTTTATTGAGAAAACGATATATTGACGAATGTTAGCATTTGAAAATAAATACTAATATATACAATTTTAGTTTTAAGTAATTTTTATAACCAATATTACGTTTATTCAATAGCAAATATGAATGTAATTCTTCTGCACTTTTCCGTAAATTTAACACTATCACTTCACCCGTCACGAATCAATTTATTATTCAAATATACTTACTATACAAGAACTATATTCAGATAATTACTTTATTAGTAAATAAATACATTATTAATTAATTTGTATGGTCTATTATATTTAATAGTTGTCACTTTGTTGTAATTTACGAAATATTTTTACAATTTCGATGCACATATGTACATAATTTATATATTGATTAATCACATTAAATACATGTATTTATAGATGTTTGTGATGTGCAATACAATTTCAATTTAATTAGAAATATTATTTATTTACAATACATTTCTTGTGCACATAACCAAAATCAAAATAAAGGTTATAACCTGTTTTATTAAAAACAAGTAATATGTCCGTATTATGAACTCGTCAATTTTAGTTAAGATCACGACGCGTTTCGAACTCTCGTTCAATATCAAGTGATAAGGTGTGGTGTAATGTTGTGGCTTATATACCTGCCGTGTTCATTGGTGTGTGACTGTTCAATGATGCGTGTTTTTTTGTGTAATATTTTGAGTGGTGTGAATATGGCATTAGAGGTTTTCGATGATGTTTAGTTGAGATATATAAAGAAAAACTTAAACAACCCATAATAAACATACAAATAAACAGCCAATCTAGTCACTTTACTTATACTTGACAGCTGTTTTGCTTGTGGTCTTCACATTCACGTTACTAGTCATTTATTTGAAGAGTTTCAACCAATCAGAGAGCGCGTTACAATTGTGGCGCGATTAATCCGAGATTCAAATAATCCTCGTTCTAGCAACGCATCGTGAATTAATTCTCGAATCCAAAAAATCCGAGAATTAATCCACGTCTTAGCAATCGGGCATAAGACACACAATTACAAAAGCATTTATGCCGAATAAGAGAATATACTTTAAATATTCTTTTATTTGTTAAAGATTTGATTTTCCATGTATATGCGAAATTGAATGAAAAATATTTATTTAATTAAAAATATTTGTTTATTTATGAATGTATGAATTTCAACTATATGTTCATATTTAATTTCGGTAAATATTTTTCCACTTTTTTATATGAAACCGCAAATGTAAAAAAAACAATTAGCATAACTTATACATAAACAAATAATAAATAAAAAATCGGGGTATAAACACAAGACTGTGTAGGAGATTCCAAAATAAAGAATTGTAATGTACTGTAAGGTGCAAAGACAACAATAAAAAGATTATTGAAAAAAAAAAGAAGTTTTTCTTCGAAACTAAAATTGTAAAGAGAAAGTGCACAGAAATTAACTATGGTTCCTATTTAAAAAATCGAACTTGCATGCTGTATCTCCAGAAATATGTAGTAAAAAAAAACGTCATCGAAAAGTCTGTTCTCTACCCCGTACACAATATTTGTCAGTTGGTGCTAATAAAAATAGGTTATTTGACGAACTGAACCTAGAACATGCAACATAGAACTGTTAATGTGAAAAGCAAAGGGTTCGTAATTCGATCTCTGTCAATTTCATGGGCTGACTCTGATTGATTGATTGATTTATGGTGGTTCTCTGCTATAGGCCTGAGCCTCTTCAAAGTGTATGCGTCAGTGTAGTGCAGTGACTGTGCTTTGATAATGGTCGAGCAACTTATTACATCTCAGAACTTCACACATTCTTGTAATGAGACAGAGATTAACACTAATTAATACCAATGTTATGCACTGACACAAACATAGTTATAATAAATCACTTTTATTGCAAAATGCGAAACACTACTGTAAAAAAAAACATCGTGTTTCTGATATCATCGGTGCTAAGCCGACTTTTCACCGAAAACTGTATATCCGGTATTTAGTAATACATGCATTGATCTTCTTTTCTTTAATTCCCTCCGTCATCTGCTAACTCCTCACTCGTATACAGGCTGACCCAAGTTTAAATGCTCACCATAGGGATCTCCGAAACTATAAGAGATACAAGGGCGGTTAAATTAAACAAAAGTTGCGTATTTATGGGCCGACGTTGATGGCGATTTCGTATTTTGAAAATATTGCATGGCTCACTGGATATTGACAAAAATGTGATTTTGTTGAATTTTTCTTTTTATTTATAAGTCAAAAATTGTCGAAAATATTGAAAAAAGCTTCAAATAAATATTTTAGTATACCTAATAAGCTTTTCGTGCAGGAAATGGAACAATAGTTTTCCATATTTTTTATTTTGAAAAATTATGTAAGACCATTGGAGAAACAAATATTTTTAATTAAAAATTGAACAAAAGAAGATCAGTGCATTTCTAGTCGGCTCGTGTCCATTGCACCTATCATCCAGCATCATACAACGTCGTAGAAATTATGATGAAAAAAAAAGAACGCACCCGTTTATGATGAAAAATAGCAGCTCCTCTATTTTCATCATACAGCAATATGATGAAACGAAGGTGTCATTTCACATGTATCTTTTGTGTCTCATTTTACGTTAGTTTGGGTTTATATTTGTCATTTTAGTTTGAAAAACGGATACGTTCTGCTTTTTTCATTATCATTTCTACGACGTTGTATGATGCTGTAGGATAGGTGTGTCATGGGCATTAGCCTGCTTTACTTTTGTTAACAGAAGAAAATGTATCCACACTTGTTTTAAATTTGTTGTTTTATTTCGACCTAGGCACCTACGATTTTAAAAGTGCATTTAGGTAAAAAATTTGTGATAAATTCAGAATTGTACATACGTCGATGAATTTTTTTTCGAAATTAGCTATCCTTTTAGAGAAATAAATTACTGAAATTCTGATACATTTTCGCGCGAAAACGTGGTGAGCACACACACGAAAGGTCTTGCACACACTAAGCTACATGCCACATAGTTCAGTAGTGCGCATCTGTTAGTTTAAAAATATTTTTTTTTATATTATGTATTATTTGAAATATGTACGTCGAATTAAGATAAAATTAAAAATCAATGCAAGTTCCCTATTGTCGGATGAACGAATCTTTTATTGGAACAATGTTGAAACTCGTAGATAATGAGAAACATCGATAATCCGGGTCAACCAGTGCAATTATTAGTTCGGATTAAAGGGGTCGTACTTTTCAATAATTTACATTATTTGGCAAAAATATAATCTATTTTGTAAGTATATAATTTTGAGAATATTACGCAGAGATGTAATTAGTACGAATTCCAATAAATTGTAAATATTTAAAAACTCGTGTTGATTTGTTAAATATATTTTATTAATTTAATGTATATAAGAACCTTTCGAAAAGTGTGTACGGAATAGCGAGGAACATTGCAGAGAGAATTATTCCTTCCATGCATTGTCAGAATATTTTTATTCACCTGTGTTATAAAAAGTCATGTTTAAATGATTTATGATGGGGTAAGAGTCTACTCGGAATTGAAAAAAGTGTTACTTGGGTTTCTTCCATTTGAAATTTAGGCATTTTAAAATATTTCAGATACGAAATAAAATTTTGGCAAACGACAGCTTTAATAGAATAGTACATTTTTCACCAAGGGATAGAAATGCCTTATTTTTCTTGTAATTTGAACAAATACATCGAGGGAAAATGGTGGCATCTCTCGAGGTGTATATACTATTTTTTCCACGATCGGGGGTAGAAACACTTAATTTAATAAATAATGAATTACTAGAAATTGATGCGAAATTACCATATTTAGAAGCCTTTGGAATGTTTCCATGTAACTGACCATCCAACGTACCGTGACAGATATTTATTTACAAAAACCTTTATTACTAGGCTGTACCCATGAGCACCATGTGCCCACATTCGTAATTTCTATTAAAAACTATTTTTGAAAATTTTTGTTTCTGCTTTGCATGTACCTTTGCATCTCCTAGTCGCAAACTCTCTAAAATGTCTTGTTTTTGTCTGTTTATCCATATTTTTTGTCTTTCTCCATCTAATTGTCTTTATTGCAGTCGGATCTTATATTGCATAAAAAAAAATAATATAAAAATATATTTGTTGCTAAGGGGTGGTGTCATTTCATGCGCTGTCATTAGTGTTGCCTAGGTTACGCAATTGCAGCTAACTTCATGCGTGACGGACAGACAAAGGCTTTTCTATATGTAATAATAAAAACTTCCGTAGCGTAATTGTTATCTTATTTCGTCCCTGGGGAGTAAATGCTTTACTTCTGTCACAATTTTGCGGCCATAGAAACCGACTTTGGGGAACGTAACTCCCACGGAAATTGAGGAATTACTGTATTAAATGTTATGTTTCAAATAGTTGTTTTATTTGAGAGTTGCAATAGAAAACGAGACCCATATACAGAGTGACCCAAGTATTGGGCTCACTATTTGGGAATTAGACAAAAGCTGCTTATTGATGACGATTTCGTTTTTTTTTTTTTAATATTGCACAGCTCACTAGATATGAAAAAAGTGTGATTTTGTCGGAATTTAATTTTCCGTAATAACATAGAAGGTACTGAAAATATTGCAAAAAAGCTTGAAATAAATATCTTAATAATTTCTAATTAGGTAATTTTCATTTAATTTAATTTTATTTTTCGTAACAATATGATCTATTCCAGAATATTCCCTACATTGAACACATGCCCAGATTATTCGCCACTCATGCTTATGAGTCATGCCACAATACGTCACGGCCGTTCCCTTCTTAAGACTTCCATTTTGGTCTAGGTCTAGGGTATGCTTAAATGGACAATGTACCTTAGTACAGCCGGACACCTTAAACGCCCAGTGATAAGGCATTTCGCTGCGTCTTTTAGTATTTATGATATACTTCAGCCGGCATTGTCCTTTGCATTTCCGGCTTATCTAGTTTTGGCATACCTACTCGGTTCCATGGGCGCCCATTGCGTGTCGGTACCTGTACTGTTCACTTTTTTGCATTCCCGGTTATAGTAGAATTAGCAATCCACATTTTTGTTGACAGACTTCCAACCTTTGCACTGGCAGCATACAGTCACTCGGACTTTCGAGCCTATGAAAATCATTTCGATCATGCTTTTTATTACTCTCCAATCTAACCGATCAAGTCCATAGGCTACCTTTAGCATGGCCAACTTCATTATACCAAGTTTCTCGGTAATTTGCCTCAAAATCATGGAGAGTAGTCCATAGATTCTTCTGAAAATATTTATCCTTCGTCACCAGGTAAAATAATAGCTGCCTCCTACTTCGAAGAGTCAATACCTGTCTTCGGAGCCTCTTCTCGAACTTCTTGGATACTGCAGCTATTCCTTTATTCATATTTAGAGCCGCGGATACGCAGTAAACTAAGGAATGGTCTTTGGATACTTTAAATAGGTTACCTTCTTTTTTCTTGATCTGTGAATGATCGAATAACTTAAATTCTTCGTTCGTCTTCATTATGCGTGCCGTTGTCAGGGGCTAGATGGTTTTTATGAATGATTTTAAGTTGACCCGCGGTGGCTTTCGAATTCTATGGGCTACGTCGTTAATTCGAGTGACCACTTTGTAAGGTCCTTCCCAGTTCGTCTGTAGTTTAGGAGAGCATCCTTTTCGTCCAATGGAGTTATAGAGTCTCACGTTATTTCCTTCATGAAAATCTCGTGCTTCCGCTTTGATGTCATAGCGGTCTTTCATTCGATCGCTGACTTCACTGATTCGACGCCGAACTACTTTATTCACATAGTTCATTCTCCGCTGCAGGTACGCCCGAAGACAATGTTTTCAAGTACCACTGCAATGATTTCATGGATTGATGAACGGTAGTGCAGATGTCTATCCCAGTCGCGCTGATTGTCTGCTGCAATCTTAGCCAAATAACGCAAAGTTTTTGAAATAATCGGGATTTAAAATTTCTTTAATGATCCGAGTGACCCATTTACTGAAATAAACCATAATTACCAGTATGTAACAGTTTCCTGACCCAATGCAACTTTGTTCGAACTTTGTCTATAGTTATATTGATGCTAAGATTCCCACCAGATATTCCATCATGAGTATCACGTAGTACTTCAGCTCTATATGATCTTGGTATCAGGAAGTCCCATTATGTTCAAATACTTTTAACACTGGGACTTTAATTCAAGATTTCTTGCCAAGACGGTCTTCGGTTGCCGATTTTCCATTGGGCTACCGTCTTCCTCTTGTGCCACTCGTAGTTTTTTAGTGCCCCATTTGTCAACTTATATTGTGGTCATTGCCATCGTGGAGAACTTCCTATCAACCTCTGACGTAGTTGGTGAACATTTCATCTTTTGGCCACTCATTATGATTAGCTATTATTTCAAATTGCTGGAGATAAATCGCCCAGAGTTTTGTCATTGTACATGAGTAATTTTATTCTTTTGCGGTTGGCAGCTAGTTATTTCATTTGCTCCTATAGTTACTGTTTTTAAATAAGCACCCACTTCTTTTATTCTAGCCACAACGAAATTAGTCAATTCGTTACGCTGATCTTTTATCTACAATTTAAATTTTTCTCGTAAGTCTTTAGAAATTTTTGTTTTTAGAGACTTAGAGTCTGCCAGAAAATTATTCAATCGGTCGGAAACTTCTTGCATACATGTATACTTCCTGGAATTTGCTAGAATATTCTTATTTAGATTTGTACAAATTTGTGTATGATTATTCTAGATTTGTTATATTTTTTCTTCTAAGCTTCTCGAGTTTTCGAGAAACTCTTTTTTCAAGCTTCTTGAAATTTCTTTTTGGTTTTCTGTGAATTGTTGTAATTTTTATTCTAAATCTAATTTTAGTTCTTCTTTCAAGTTTCTAGTTTCTTCTAACCGACTGCAAAATTCGAATGTTTCTGAATCTTTCCCATCAACGATAATTGCTTGTTTTAATCAGTCTTGTAATTTCGATTTCCTTCCACTTACTTCCAGCTTACGATCTTCTTTAACTACCGCCAGATATGAACACAGTATAAACTCACAATCTGTCACATGAATAAACAATTCACAATTTCCGACCAGTCACTAGTCACTCTACTAGTCTATTCTGTTCTGAGCTACCGCTCAAATGCCGCTCTTTTATATGTCACGCGATCTGTTCTAGAATACTTCAGACTCTTCCATTGTAGCATATTCTACGTGACATGCATATAGCCCACTCGCCATTCATGCTCAGTATATTATTCGGCACTAGAAGACACATATAGTACCAGTGGTACCTCATTTGTCACGATATTTTAATAGGTACCCTACGGTATATGTATAAGATACAACACAGTTTTGCATTCAGCCAATCCTAAATTCACACGGTTACGTAATGCAATGTACAGAAATTTAAATGAAAGAAGTCCCATGAAGGTTATCTGTATTATATACGAATTAACGTATAGTTATATATCTATCTCTCTCATTTCAATTGTCAAACAGCACGCGCGACAAGGATGGATATAACGCGTTTGTCTTTAGAATGTCCGAACAATACTACGACAAGCAAAACAAAATGAGGCTCGTTGTACTCGATAATATTGCAATAACGTACGTTGATTTCTTATTCCCTACACTACTAGCTGTCGCATAGGCGTGTAGTGTCATTTTGCTGCATTTTCTGTCAATTTGTCTTATTTACCACTAATTAACACCAATATTATGCACTAACACAAACACAGTTATAATAAATCACTTTTATTGCAACCACTGATATTATATCATTATCTAAATCGTTGTTGTAATTCAAAATGTGAAACACAAATGCTTAACGCACGACCTTCTCGATTGAGTGACAGTTGTGTACACTCTACGGCCAGTAAATACGACGAAAGAACAATAGATTTTTTGTGATGACAGCTACGGGGGATCGCAAAGTTATGGCGCTGAGAGTTGTACATCATGTACCGCACGTTGATTGGTCAATCTAAATGCGTACGCTCTGATCTGATTGTCAAAAATGACAGATAAAATTAAGAAAGGTTTTTGTACGAAAAATTTATTTATTACGGCTGTAAAACTAAATATTACTGTACATAATTATATTAATAACGTGAAAATCCATTTATCTGAAATGATCAGTTCTATGGTTTGACAGATTTGAGTGCTAATTACAAGACACGAAAGGCGTAAATTAAAAAGAAAAATTAACATTATTCGGAAGCGTAAGAGAACATATAAAGAACTAATAAATAAATTTCATTATGTTTTTTATTTTAGATAGCTGTATTTTTATAAAAATATATCTTTCTTTTAGTGGTGAAAACTAGCATCGCTACAGAATTTATGTTACAGAGTTGGAGTATTTTTTTATTACTACAATATTGATGCAAATATTCGTTATATTTTACATAGCACAAATTTTGTTACTGTTGGTGAGTTAATAATATCTTTGACAAATGTTAAATATTTAAGCCATTTATGTTACAGATTAATATTTGACGGGAATTCGTGGAGTGAATATTTTCATCGTTGATTACAAAATGGTACACAGCACTTTCTATACATGACGATAACACACTGCACTATTATACCACAAAAACCTACAATTAGAAATTAAAACACGGAATAATTAATATAAGAGTGTCAAATTAATAATACTAATAATAAAAACTAATAGCACAAACTTAATTAAGGCCAATTAACACAAAAACCACAATTTATGCATTACTTATACGCAAAATATCTCAATATTCGTTATTAGAATGAATATTGTTTGTTGATTGACAACCGTCAAAATTGTATTTTGTTCAATTGTTTCGTGCAACTGGCAGCGACAGCGGCGTCACGCTGAAACTGGGTCTATTTACCGGCCGTAGTATAATCGAGAAGGTCGTGGCTTAACGTAATGAACTGTCAAAACATCGTATTTCTGTTGTTACCGGTGCTAAGCCGACTATTCACCGAAAACTTTATATCTGGTATATACTAATGCATGCATTGTTCTTCTTTTGTTTATATCTCCCCGTCATCTGCTAATCCCTCACCATCGGAAATTACAGTATCTTATATGCCCCATTAAAAATTAGATAAACGACGCTACTGAATATGAGAAAATGGGCGTGGTTAAAATCTAAACTCTTACTGTCCTTCAATGACCTTCAAGGGACTTCTTTCATTTAAACTACTGTACATTGTACATAGATATATGGATATACATACATAGATTATACTTGACATTTATATAAATGTCATTTCGTACAGGGTATCAAGAAACCATTCACAGAGGTTATCAAGACTGACATCGGTGACTGTCATGCTATGGGTCAACAGCCTTTGACCTTCATGAGACAAGTGTTAGCTTTGGTGAGTTACCCGAAACTGCTGGACGATAAGTCCCTCCCAGAGGATGCCAAGCAGAGAGCCCGTGAAATTCTACTGGGATGCCAGGGCGGATCCGTTGGATCTTATACTGACGCGGCGGGTATTGAAATCATTAGGAAACATGCAGCAAACTATATTGAGAAGCGTGACAGTGGTGTACCATGTGATTGGCAGAATATTTTTTTATCGGCAGGTTAGTCAAATAAACGTAAATTGCAGTGTTGCCACTGTAATGTTCTAATCAGTTTTCATTTTAATACAAAAAAAAAATGCACAATATACAAACATGTGACGCAGATAATAAAGCAATAATTATATTTTTACACGTCCGGGAGTAGAAGTCGGTTTCTATGGGGTCAAACGCGGGACAGAAATGAAGCATTTACTCCCTAGGGACGAAAACACTTTTCATAAGGGAGTTTTTATTATAACAAAGGTTTTTGTAAATAAATGTGTGTTGTCATGGTACGCGCTGCATGGAAACATTTCCAAAGGGTTCTAAATATTGCAATTTCGTTCCGATTTATTATAATTCATACATACATACATACATACATAACATCACGCCTTTCCCATTACTGGGGTAGCAGGCCCTTTATTCCCTACAATCACTAAAAAAAAAATATATATATATATATATATATATATATATATATATATATATATAAAATATATATATATATATATATATATATATATATATATATATATATATATATATATAGAAAACTGCCTCTCATTCCTTATTTTCTAACAATAGCTCGCCAAATACTCCTATCCATACATAACTGTCTCGCCTCGTTAATATCCATACACCTTGTCATACATGCTCTCCTATTATTTCTATAATTCATTATTTATGAAATTAAGTGTTTCTACTCCCGAACGTGGAAAAAATAGTATATACACCTCGGGAGAGACCACCATTTTTCCCTCGATGTATTTATTATTAATTTGACAAGAATAAATTATCTCCACACATTATGTTGAACCGAAATTCAAAAATAAATTTAATAAGTTATAATATCAATATAGCATAGTAGTAAAGTAGGTACATTATGTAATTATAGTATAAATTATTTCGGTATATACAGTATATATATTAGTATTATCTGATAGTTATTTATGTACCAAGGGGTAATGGCGATGATTAAGATTATGTTCCAGCCCGAGGGCCTCTGACCCGAGAGAATGATGTTGCCCGATGGGCATAATCATCTAGTAACACCCGTGGTTCATACAAGACTATGTTACAGTATTATTTTTATCAAAAATAAATTGTCAGTGACAATTCAAAATGATTACGACATATTCGTTGCTAAGGACTTGGATCTTTATTTATTTACCCATTCAATTGGTTTATTATTGACAGATATGTCAAAAGATATTTTAATCAGAGCGAAGAATGCTAATTGAAGATTTATTACCCACGAAATTGAAGGCAAGTGGCGAAAAAGTCTTCAAAATATTTGCTGACTGGAAGTTGGAAAAAAGTTCATAGTGAATGAGCGGGCGTAAAAGTCATTATGCGCGCTAATTATGCCCTAGGGAATAACGAGCTTGTTTTTATATTTCGTATCCAATGTGAAAAAAGCTAAAAGTGTGATACAAAATAATTTTTAAGAATCTGAGAGTACATATTGCTGCATAATTACAACTATTTCCTTCTGATAACATTTACTTTTCATAAATAATTTTATTGTTATGAGTCAAAATAATTTATTATTGTCGTATCAAGGAAAAATGTACATTTGACAAATGGAATTTTGGATACATATTTATTTATCTTTTTATTTGCACTGTGATAAACTGTTTTTCTTATTTTACAGTCAACTAATCACAGTGCATGAATACGCTTGTTTCGATAGATTTTTGTGTCCATATTACGTCATATAGATAGAAAACTATATGCTTCCATTAGAATATTCCAGAATACAATAAATGGGATATAGAACAAAATCAATACTTAAAGTTATTACGGTTTTAAAATCCGTCGGGTATTAGATACCCGGCAACAATGACGCCGGGTTAAGTAAAATTACCTTGTTGACCCACAGTATATTTCTAACACTGTGAGATACACTATTGTCGTGTCGATGTGGATTAAATATTATTAGATTGTTACTGTCCTTGCACCCCAATATTAATTGTACCAAATCTTTCACTATAAGAATTAGGACAAAGTTTTAGAACTATTTTTCCTGTACCCACTATGAAAGTGTGAAATTTTTATCTTATGAAGATAATTATATAATGTACAAATTTATTAAGAACAATAAACATCATTAATAACCATAGAGGTTAAAACATTTAAAATTTTACCGAAGAGATGGCCCAATAATTTAGGGTTTTATTTAATATGTTTTTGATAAATTTTGTAACAGTTATCGTATAGGTGTGAGATGGGTATGAATGTGTGAATAAATGTGTATTAGGCTCTCTATTATACCTGTATTGAATAATACAATTTACTTCAGTGATCAAAATTAATGTAATCATGACGCAATATGATCGGTAAGTAACAGTGCCATCCCAAACGTCTGTCTGAACAGACGTAGGATTGATACTGTTGCGTTGCCATCGTTGGAGTTTAGACTGTGAGGCTTCCAGTTAGTAACTGTGTGTTGCCATCATGTCAGAGAGAAGGATGTAACCTCTGGCATCCAGTATCCAGCCGAATTATCCGTGTGATTGATTCTGCCAACATACAGTATAGGTGTGCATTCAAGCAGGTCATTAAAATCACTGCAATTGAGTGTCTTACATATAGAAAATTGCGGATGCAGCCCCAATTGAATTAAGTTGTGTGATGAGCCCGTTTGAAAGATAAGCACGCATTTTGATAGGTATATCTGGGTAGAACCGGGCCTGGCGCGACAAAGACAACGGCACGTTTGGCATTGACTGTATGACATGTAAACCCAATCCTGCCGCAACGATCGTTGTGCTCTGGGCGGCGTGTCTGACGCCAGGTAAATCAGCGGACTGGGCATGGCAGTGATAAGATTCGTGCATGTCGGCCACGACAGTGGTGTTTTTCTGTTTCAGGTAACCAGTGAAAAAGAGCATACAATAAATCAATATGGTAAGAATGCAAAGAGAGAAGTAGTCGGATCTGGTGAGCAGTAGGCGCAGTAGGTTTCAGGAGGGACCAGTAAATACAAATAGTGATTATGTCTAGAGACAAGTGTTAATTATATTGTTAGTTAGTAAGTAGTTACATGTACTTCCGAATAAAACGATGAGCCACGAAGCACATAAAGACGGAGCGGACGGTTAGTGAGCACACGTGGAAATATGAATATTTTCCTTTTATCTAGTCGAAAAAGTAAAATTAACTGAAACTGAACTGAACCAAAGTGAACTGCATCCGACGCTTTTGCACCTACAAGAATGCTGACAGTTATCTGGTTGAAATAAATTGTTTATGAAATAGAGGAAAAACTAGACAAGATAAAATAATTGTACGATATAAATACATACAGATATTTTAATAAAAAATAAATTAATTTAAAAATATTTTTTAAAACCTAGTTTTTACTAAATTGCACTAAAAAGGATTAAATAAAGAAATAAGAGCGTGGAGCGTAAATGTTTATATAAATTGGACATTACAACATTTACGCCCCACGCTTTTATTTCTTTATTTATTACTTTTTAGTGCACTTTAATAAAAGCTTGGTTTTAAAAATTATTTTTTAATTTATTCTATTTTATTCTTTTTAGTCCTTATTCTGGCTGGTCTTTTATATTTGCTATAAATAATATGAATAATGAGTGTGCTTTTATGTGCTTCTGATACGTAAGTGATAAAATTCGTCTATCGCAACGCAATTCAGTAAAAACCTCTTGAATTTATGCTATCCAGATACGGGAAATGAAGGAACTGATTAATATTTTGTGACTTTTTCGTGTTTTTCTCATTTTCTGGGAATCTGAGAGGATGTAAAAAAAATTGCACAAAGTATTTTTAATTTGTATGACTTTTGTGAATTTTGGTCGATCGGATATGTACAAGTGGGTTAAAATAGAATCCGAAGATTTCAGACAGACAGCAGACAGATAGACTCACAAGTGATACTACATAAAAGCTTGTAAAAATAAAAATGAGCATTCGCAAATCTGTAATACAGATTAAAATAAAACCTTGTAAATAACCAAAATTATTATACAAATATTTTTTTTAGAATTTGTTTATAAAATCTGATACATTGTACACAAATTGATATTTATATATGTTCACAATCACTGACAAGTAACAACGATTAATGTTTGAGATGTTTTATTAATTTAGATTTTCTCCAAAATAATGCAGCGAACCAGCAATGTAGTTCATTTTGTACCTGGAATTTTTTTGGCGTTTTGGAATGTGAAGTGGGAATAAATTGAGTAGCTGAGATTATTTTATCTCAGGCATATTTTTTTACAAAATGATTCAGTTCAGTTCATCTTGGAGTAGCTTGGGGTAGCTCGTGCAGTTAAAAGAAAAAGGCTACGAGCGAAGCGGAGAAATCGAAGGAAACGCAGCGCAAACCGTTCAGAAGCGATCGGTTTAAAATCCGAAAACCACCGACGAGCTGTTCTTTCATTCATAACATCGTCTCCGTACACTGTGCAAATATCGTGAACTGCTTTATAGGTTTTATTCCTCTGATTTAACGCGAATAGAACGAGGTGTCGACAGTGCTCACTTTTGTCTACTTAACATTCCAATTTGAAAGCCTCTAATTAAATTAAATAATGGTTTTAACGTAAAAGCCAACACAATAACTTGTAGAGAAGTGTAACGAAGAAAATTGGTATTAGTAGATTATGTTATTGTTTAAATGTAGTATATAGGTACCGGTGAAGGACTATTGTAAATATATATCATGGGAGTGTGAATGGGGGTCAACGAATGCTCAACGCATCTCACACATGTCAATTGACACATGAGCCGTTTTCCTTTTCTACCCGAAAGAGTAACATGAACTAATACTGAAATGAACCAAGCTGAACTGCATTTGACGCTTCTAAACCTAAAGGGAACACAATAATAGAGTATATTTTTTGTTAAGCAAATAATAAGTTAGCTAACTGTCTGTTATTTAATAGAAATAAATTGTTTTTGAAATAGACGAAGAAATAAACAAGGTAAATAAAATAATTATATAGTGTTAATGCATACACGTATTTTAATCAATTATTATACAAGTTTTTCTAAGAAATTCTTTATGAAATCTGATACATTATACATAAATTGATATTTATCAATGTTCACAATTACTGACAAGTAACAACGATTAATATTTGAGATGTTTTATTAATTTAGCTACATCTTAAAAGTTTTCCACAATAAAAAAAGGAATCAAACCAGCAGTGTAGCAGTGCACCCCGAATTTTTAGTGTCTTGGGGGGTTAAGGGGGAAAAATCAAGTAGCTGAGATCATTTTAAACCAGACATATAGTAGCACTGGGTAGCTCGTGCAGTTAAAAGGAAAACGGCTATGGACTAGTTTACACATTGATGTACAAAATCGATTGGAGCACACTTTGAAAAGAATGTTTACAATTTATTTTGACCACTGTAATGCAAAAAATGTATATATATATATATATATATATATATATATATGTATATATATATTGGACAATGTAACTACATACACCAAATAGTATATAATGTGACCACATAACTGAAAAAATACCTAAGCCAAGTAATTGATAATCATTTTTTTATTATTTTTAGGAAGGTATAACTGGTTTTTAGCTATTATATAAATGAAAATTTCCTCTCAACCAGTTGTATTAAAATATATTTTATTATAAGGTAAATACGTTTTTTAATTAATATTGTTTATATTTCAGGTGCCAGTGATGGTATTAAAAACTTATTGAAAATGTTAAATTGCGACATGCGTGGCAAGAAACCCGGTGTAATGGTTCCAATTCCCCAGTATCCACTCTATTCTGCTACATTAGCGGAATTCAATATGCATCAGATTTGCTATTTCCTGAATGAACAGAAAAAATGGGGTCTCGACTTGTCCGAATTACAGCGATCCATTAATGAAGGGAAGAAAGTATCACATCCTCGTGTTATTGTTGTCATTAATCCTGGTAATCCTACCGGTCAGGTTCTGTCAAGAGATAACATTGAAGAAATCATTAGATTTTCGCACAAAAACAATTTATTCATTTTCGCTGATGAAGTGTATCAAGACAATGTTTATGCTGAAGAATCAAATTTCTATTCGTTCAAGAAAGTATGTATAAAAATTACTTGTCTCTAAATACGCATATAAACATTTATTAAAATAGACGCTAATTAGGAGGATTGAAAATAAATACAATTGAACGAAAACCTTTTACATTAATGTGTATGCTATATCACTTATTTGTTTTCTAGGTAATGGTAGAAATGGGCGAACCCTATAATAAGATGGAGTTGGCTAGCTTCATGTCTTGCTCCAAGGGTTACATGGGAGAATGTGGTCTGCGCAGTGGTTACGTAGAAGTTATTAACATGTGTCCCAAAGTAAAAACAATGTACCTGAAGGCCATCAGTACCATGTGTCCTTCAGTTCTCGGCCAAGCTGCCCTTGATACAGTCGTCAATCCACCTCAGCCTGGCGAACCAAGCTACGACCTGTTCATAAAAGAGAAAATAGGTGTATTAGAATCTCTTAAAGTACGAGTTGTGTAATGAATTTTCCCTCTAAATGTAACATCTGATATTATTTCAGACAAGAGCTAAAATAGTAGCTGACGTTTTTAACTCCATCGAAGGTATCAGTTGTAACCCAGTACAGGGCGCTATGTATGCTTTCCCACAAATAATATTAGCCCAGAAGGCTATCGAGGCTGCTAAAGCAGCTAAACAACAACCAGATGAATTCTATGCGATGCAGCTTTTGGAAAATACAGGTAAAAAAAATAGTTGCTTTATCAAGAATCTAAATCTGAATGTTAAAATTGTAAATCAAGACCAAACTTGTACATACATCATTTAATTTATTTATTTATATAACTGGAACTGGATTACTTATGAAAATTTCAGTACGTTACTGTAATTTGTTTTTGCTATAGGTATCTGTATTGTTCCTGGCTCCGGTTTCGGCCAGCAGCCCGGAACTTTCCATTTCCGCACTACCATTCTACCTCAGCCAGAAAAATTTGGAGTTATGCTTGAGAAATTCAAGATGTTCCACGATAGTTTTATCAAGAAATATGCTTAAACAATACTTTTTTTGTCAACAATTTTAATCGGTTCTACTATATACACATTCCGTGATTTTATTATTCAGTCTTTTTGATGGAATACATTTCTTTAATTATTTATTTTCTACATATATATATATATATATATATATATATATATATATATATATATATACAGTAAACTTCGCTTATAACGAACCTCAAGGGACCGACGAAAATAGTTCGCTATAAGCGAAGTTCGTAATAAACGATAAACATCAAAAATTCATTATTTTTGTAAATGCATAGGTACATGTTTCAAATAGATATATAATATGAAGAACTCTTTTGCAAAACTAGACAAATCCAGATTTGTTCAAAATTGAGTTAGATATTGGTTTGTAATACATATACATATGTACACTAACAATAGTTTTTATGAATCTTATTTAAAAAAAATCGTTTATTTTACGTTTGAATACATATTACAATTGTCTGACAGCTGACTCATGTAGCGTAAGTCAGAGAACATATAACAAATAGGACGCCAACTCGCATCTCTGCCGTGTAGAAGTATTAGAACACACCCTGCATCTTGTTCGTTGAACTAAATTGTTTTAAACTGGGAATAGCGAGAAACAATTTTCAACATAAATAGAAAACAATTTGAAACGTGAAGCACGTATTATAGAATTGCATAATTGTGAAATTCAATACTTCGTGCACTACTATTTACATTTCAAAATAATAAATTTCATACATAGATTTGAGCAAATAATTTGTGTTGTTTGGCATAAGCGTGTAGAATGGAGAGAGTGGAGTAGATACAGTAGGAATTTTAGTATGAATTATGTAAACATTTTAAAAAAATTGTACAGATTCAAACATTTATTAACAAAATAAATATGTACACTCTTTGTTCATGCGTTGATAGTTTTCTTAATAATTTTCTTCAAAACCACACTTCTCTTTGTTTTCGTTGATAAAGCGTAGTTCCTCAACGCATAACACAAAATGATTAAGATGTAATTATATGAAATAATAACACGTTAATATTAAAGTAAAGTTGTGTATTTTAATGAATGTTTGAAAACAGTATGAATGTTTTATAATTGAAAGAACGTTGAATGAATATGGATATTGACATAACGTTGAAAATATTATATAAACAATGTGTTTTCTTGTGTAACTAAGTGATAATTTTTTTCAAACGAAAAACCTAGTTGGCCTATATATAAAAAAAATAATGAATAAACAAAAATATCAAACTAGCTGGCTTGGCACTAAAAAGTCAAATTGCAAATACAAATATGGAATGTTGCAACACATAACATCCCGCCCGCCTTGAAAGGTTGTACTTTCAACAAAATTGACAAAATGCATATAACTGAAATAACTATGCTAGGGATGAATATTAAATTTGAATGCTAATTGTTTACACTAATTGTTGGTAACACTAAACACTAACTAAATTCACTGAACACTAAATATCAATGGGGAGAGGGCAAAGTCTTGTTACGGGTCTTTTGAATGATCCATTTGATGTTCGGACGGTTACCGCCCGTATAACTCCATCTTCACCTGGATGAGTTGACACAATGCGGCCCATTGGCCACTGAAGAGGGGGAGCGTTGTCCTCCCGGATGAGGACGAGGCGATCCACTTCTATACAGCTGGGCTCCTTGGTCTGCCACTTGTTTCTCACCTGCAATTGTGATAGGTACTCCTTGGACCATCGTACCCAGAAATGCTGCCTAAGACGCTCAATGTGTTGCCATCGAGAAAGTCGATTCATTGCAATTTGCTTTAAATCAGGTTCCGCGTTAGAACAAAGAGAGTCTCCAATCAGAAAATGGCCAGGGGTAAGAGCGGAATAGTCATTAGGATCGTTCGATAACGGTGTTAATGGTCTAGAATTTAGAATTGCTTCGATTTGTACTAGTAACGTGTACATTTCTTCATAGGATAATGAGGCGTTTCCTACAATACGACGTATATGGTATTTTACGGATTTAACCGCTGCTTCCCAAATTCCACCGAAGTGTGGAGCCTTTGCTGGAATGAAATGCCAGTTCACATTGCTCTCTGCCATTAACGAACATAAATGCATGCCCCATACGCTTGCTCACTCGCGTCCGAGAAACCATGAAGCTCAATACGCCTCACGTCATCAAAACCAATAATCCAACGCGGAATGCGTAAGTCATCTAAATGGGTCAGCTGATTTTCAAAGTTAAGCCAATGAGTGTGAATAGAAATGGGCACGGATTCATCCCAACTTAGTTTTTGCTGCCATAACTGTTGCATTATTAGTTTAGCATTAACAATAATAGGTCCAATTAATCCAAGAGGAACAAATATTTTTGCAATATTAGACAATATTCTTCTCTTCGTTATTTTTGTGGAATTGTCATAATTGGGCCGAGAGAATTTAAAGGTGTCCCCGTGTGCATTCCATTGCAGACCGAGTGTTTTTATATCTTCATCTTTATCTAGACTTACAGTAGCATGATCAACGTCACTAGAGATGCTGTGTATAATTTCCGGACAGTTAGACACCCACTTACGTAAGTCGAAGCCGCCTTTTGATAACATTTCAATCATTTCTGATTGTATTTTCTTAGCTTGTTCTATGCTATCTGCTCCGGTAAGTAAATCGTCTACATAGAAATCGCGCAATGTTAATTTTGAGCCTGTCGGGTAGTTTGCCATCTCATCCATAGCAAGTTGGTGCAGCGACCGAACAGCAAGAAATGAAGCAGAAGCGGTACCATACGTTACGGTACATAGTTCATATGTTTTTAATTCTTCAGCAGGTTTGTCGCGCCAGAGAATACGTTGCAAACAATGTTGCGATTCATCTACTTGAATTTGCCGATACATTTTTGCGATATCAGCTGTCATGACGTATTTGTGGGTACGAAAACGCATTACTATGGATAGTAAATCCTGTTGCAGAGTTGGACCGATCATTTGTATGCTGTTTATAGAGACACCAGTAGTAGTTCGCGCTGATCCATCGAAAACAACTCTCAGTTTTGTTGTTAGGCTTGTTTGCTTTACAACAGCATGATGCGGAAGATAAAAGGAAGGCTTGACTTTATCAGTTTCTACTGGAGCGAGTTTCATGTGTCCAAGAGAAAGGTACTCGTGTATGAAAGCTGAGTATTCTTCGCGTAGAATGGGATTTTTTTCGAACTTGCGCTCTAGAGAATGCATACGCTTAATTGCTTGCATTTTTGATTCGCCAAGAGTGTTTAAACTACCTGGCTAGAAAGGTATTTTTACAACGAAGCGACCAGATTCATTTCTATGAAATGTTTTAATGAAGTGTTCTTCGCAGTATTTTTCATCTGGTGATTGACAGTGCAATCCACTTCCAGCCTCCAAAATTTCACAAGTAACTCATCAAGATCTGTACAAGTTCTGAGGCTACATGAAATGCTGCTGGTAGTCTGCTGATTTAGGATGAGTTGACCGGAGATGATCCAGCCAAGCTGCGTTTTATGCAATATAGGTTGAGATTTTCCTATCTTAATCTGGCCCACGCAGAGCAAGTCATAAAATAGTTCTGCTCCAATCAATAGATCTATATTACCGGAAATGTTAAATTTTGGATCAGCAAGTTTAATGTTCTTCGGTATCTTTATATCTCCTTGATTAAACGAACTAATGGGGAGTGGCTCCGTGATGTATTTAAGTAGTAAGCAATTTATAGATCTTGTGAAGGAATTATAGCGCGATTTTATTGTGATTTTTGCTAGTGATTTTACTTGAGAATGTGCTTGGCCTATTCCGGCGACAGGGATGCTAACAGCTTGCACCGGGAGTCTTAGAGACGATGCAAATGATTCTGTCATGAAGCAAGATTGCGATCCCGAATCAAGCAGGGCGCGACACTGCCGATATTGTCCGGTAGCATCACGAACATCTACAATGGCGGTAGATAAAAGTACTTGATTTGATTGATTTATGGGATAGGCGTGGTTTGAGATCGAGGTTGTTTCGGCTGCAGATTCCAAATGAAGCAGTATATTATGGCGCTGTTTACATTTACGGCATGAACTGGATTTACAAGCGCTGAGGAAATGACCTTTACGCAAACAATTTAAACACAGGTTCTTAGCTTTAGCTTCTTTAATCCGTTTATCGATTGAAAAGCTAATAAATCTTTCACAGCTCTGAATTCCATGATCTTGATTACAATACTGACATTGTGGTTTATTAGCAACCACGTGTGAAGCTAATTGTTTGTATTGCTTATTGTTAGGCAAGGATTGTTGGCTATTATTAGGGCTATTGCTGGAATTTGTGAGATTTCCTTTTCGCGCAACCGTCTCTAGAATATTGCATTTAGTAGAAAGAAATTCTGTTATTTCCTTTAAAGTGGGTAAAACATTTCGTTTTAATGTTGATTCCCATTCCTTGATAGTTGTGGGATCGAGTTTGTTTGACAGAACATGAATTAGCAGATCATCCCATGAATCCACAGGCCGATTGAGTGATTTTAATATACGTACGTGTTTATTTAAGCCGTCTACAAGCTGACGTAGCACCGTAGCGTTTTCGCGAGACATGGTGGGAAGATCAAGAATACATTGGATATGTTTGTTAATAATAATTCTTTTATTGTCGTACCGCTCGCGGAGCGTATCCCAAGCACAGTCATAATTCTCCTCAGTTATGTCTATTGCGGCTAATACACCAGCAGCTTCACCATGCAGGGATGAGATTAAATATTGTAACTTCTGTACCTTTGATAAAGAGCTATTAGTATGAATTAGCGCCTTAAAAGTGTTGTAGGAGTTGAACCAATCTTCGTATGATCCGGAGAATTTAGGCATGTCTATTTTTGGGAGGCGAACTTGATTAGATTTCAGCGGCTTTGATGATTGCGAGTATTGCGCGGATACTGATGCAGAGTCAGAAATCTGGCATTCGCTTTTTCGTATAAAGGTTTCAGCTTTGCTGAGTAGAGAATGGTAATTGTTTTCAAATTGCTCAAATTCTTCGAATGATATTTGAGAGTCTTCACCATCATCATGTAATTCGATTTGCTCTTGTACATCTTTGAATTGAGTAAATACCGATCGAAAGTTCGTTAAGCGATTTTGTAGCGTAACAATGTCAAATTCATTATCATCGCTCAATGATTTTAGATAATTCGCAAATCGCGTAACTGAGCCTTTAACCATGCGTCTTTTAATTTTAAGCTGCTTTATGTCTAATGCCATTGTCATTCGAATTGCGATACAGTTAGGATGATTGGAGACTCACCTTTGTTCAATGGATTGTTGTCTGACAGTCGAAGTAAATATTGAATGATTCAATTGTGGCTGATGATATCCGGCTCGAAGGACCAATGTTCATGCGTTGATAGTTTTCTTAATAATTTTCTTCAAAACCACACTTCTCTTTGTTTTCGTTGATAAAGCGTAGTTCCTCAACGCATAACACAAAATGATTAAGATGTAATTATATGAAATAATAACACGTTAATATTAAAGTAAAGTTGTGTATTTTAATGAATGTTTGAAAACAGTATGAATGTTTTATAATTGAAAGAACGTTGAATGAATATGGATATTGACATAACGTTGAAAATATTATATAAACAATGTTTTTTCTTGTGTAACTAAGTGATAATCTTTTTCAAACGAAAAACCTAGTTGGCCTATATATAAAAAAAATAATGAATAAACAAAAATATCAAACTAGCTGGCTTGGCACTAAAAAGTCAAATTGCAAATACAAATATGGAATGTTGCAACACATAACACTCTTATTGTAAATACTTCAGAACGAAAACACAATAAACACATAATCAAGTGAATTGTTATAGCATAATTACAAACTATTTAAGAGCACAATCATATCCAGGTTTTTCCCAGAAAGTCTATTTCGACGTTCATTTATAATTTGGACAGTTTTCGAAAACACTCGTTCCGAAGAAACGAATGTAGCTGGAACGCAGGAATATTTTTTATAAAGTTCGTACATTTCCGGTAGCACATTTTTGTGATGCTTCCAAAATCAAAAGTGATTTATTGCTATCGAAAGTCCATATATCAGTAGTTACAGCAATATGATCAACTTTTGCCAAGATTATATTAACTTTCTCATAGGTTTGATTGTATATGTTAGGCAACATTTTTGAAGATAATAATTTTCTATTTGCCGGCTTGTATAGTGGCTGCAACTTTTTGGTATATTCCAAAAAACCTGGATTTTTTACAACTGATAGAGGTTGAAAATCAAGAGCTATCATTTTAATTATGCTTTGGTCAATTGCATCTATTTTAGCTTCCGATAACTCTGTATTTTTATTTGTTACAAACAATATCATTTGCCTAGGTCGTTTTCTGAAACTAAGGGATGATGCCGAAGTGGATCGTCGCTCTTGAGATTGGGATGATGTGGAATATAGCTGTTGATCTTGAAATTCAGATTGGGCTGATGGTGAAGGTTCCAAATTATGTTGATGTAGTAATGGTTCATCTTAATTTTCTTGAGATTCAGTTTGCATATTTAAACTTTCTAATTGAAAAAACCCCAGATGTTTCCGTCGAAGATGATCTCTGATGTTGGATGTGTTACCACTAAATTTAAATTGTTTTTTTGCAAATTTCGCAGGATACGTTACTAGCTGAATCTTTTTTAAAAAACTTGCATACAGCCGACCGCTTTGCACTGGATCTCATTTTTATTTTATCAGATTAACTGCACAACTACAGTATAATATGGAACAATACACTATTTACAAACACGAAAACTGCACTCAAATATGAAGATTTCGATCATACCGCTTCACAGAGTTGGAATACACGAGTAAAACGTACTTAATCGGCATTATTCGGCAATCTAAACGAGCCCCGACTATATACTTTACTAAGAACAGCTAAGAACTTGTAATACACGAGTAAAACGTACTTAATCGACATTATTCGGCAATCTCAGCGAGCCGACTATTACAAAATTCGAATATGCTCTTTCTGTAAAGTAAATTTCTTCTCAACACTCCTGTATCAACAGATGATCATCAAAAGAACATAAATAAAAATAATAACTATTTTTTTTTATTCTATTAGAAATAAATTTATTCGATAGTACCCATAACTACGTTTATCAACAAAACGTCCAATGAAAACGCTCCCAGGCACGGGGCAGCAGCAGCAGGAGCCGGACCTTAGCGCTTTATACACTGCGAGCAAAACTAACTGTAGCTCACGTGACCAAACAAAGTTCGCATTGTAGTCGAAACTACCTTCCACGGAATAAAAATAAGATCGATATTTAGTAATATTTGACGTTTACCGACCGAGCATCCAGTTGTCATTCAGTAGCGTCGTGTCTATTTTGCCCAAGGACGTTTAAGGGAATAGACGAGACATGTCAATATAAAAGACTTGCGTCAAAGTGAAAACGAAAGAGAGAGAGATGGATTTATGGAAAGACCGTAAATTCTATGTCTACTTTTATTCCATACTAGTGCGCATGCGTCGTGGACCACGTAATTTTGATTTCTTACTTATGCGCATGAGTAGTACACCACGTGGTCATGTAAAGCCAGGAAACTGCAACGGATCACGTGTTGTGTTTGCCGTTGCCACTATCGCCATGCGCAGGGCCACCGCGTACGGGTGTGCAGGTTGTGCCCCGCACAAAGGCGCCTCGTCGAGGTGGCGCCATGTCGAATTAATAATTTCTGTATTTTTTTCGTTAAAGCTAAGGTGTCGAAATTTGTATAATGGCAATCGATAAAATACATCTTACAACACTAAAAGTACTAATAGACTAGTCAACTATGATCATAACAATTATATTTGTATTTCTAAATTTAAATGAACAGCCAGATGTCAACATTTTCTCACTTAGTCAGCAATTCATTTGTTACGGACCACACGCATCTTCGATTCATTCGAGGTTAACAAAACATTCCCTCAGCATTTTATCCTAGCCTAGCCTAAACACTTCATTCATCACAGTAATTGTTCGGCGCGAACAAACATCATAACATATTTAGTGTTACCACGCGCTCAATTTCCCGTCCACAAGAAAGTAGTTCCTGTATACTTCATTTTAATTGCTGACTTACTATATACCATTTATTGCTCTGCTATTATTTTTAGGCGTCAGTCAAAATACATTCGTGAAGACGCAGTCAGAATGCGCTATTAAAATAACAGTATTTTACACAAAGTAGTTTTTATTTTCAATATTTTCTATCGTGTTTCAACTAGTGCAAGACGTGAGAATGAATTTCTGGAATTTATAGAATAAACAATGTAAGTACGAAAATCTAAATTAAAAATGATGTATTGTAAACCACCTACTCTCTACATGTCGGAAAAAAGTCAAAGAAGTTATCTGGAGCTCAAAACAAAAAAAAAGACGATTAGAACGAGAAGAGATCGAACATAAATTGGCCGGATCACTAAACAAATTCCTGACACCAACAGCAAAGCAACAAAAGACGCATAGTGTAGAACAAACATTACAACATGAAGATGCAGCTGACCATTCAGAAACAACATCCGAAGTTAAAGAAATTTGTGATTTTGTGAGTGATAAAACTGAAACTTCAACTTCAAATTTTACTGTTAACGATCCAGGCACCTGCGCCAAAAGATATGAACATTAAAGTTATTTAGACTATTTAGTTGAAAATTCTCCTAATCATCAAGTTAATAAAGATTTTCCTAAAGACGATTCTGGTCGCAAGTTTTCCGAATCGTACTATTATCGTTTTTTACCAAATGGTGAAAAAATTTCTAGAAATTTTTTAGTTTATTCTGAAGCACGAAATTCAGTTTTTTTGTTATTATTGCAAATTATTTGGAGAATATAATACGCAACTTACTAATGATTACGGTTGTAATGATTGGCAACACTTGAGTCATGAAACAAGTTCCGCCCACATCAAAAATGGGTCAAAATTTAGTAAATTGAAAATGTCGTTAAGTAAAAAATGTACAATTGATTCTACTCAACAACGACTATATGAAACGGACAAAATATATTGGCAATCTGTTGTAGGACGATTAATCTATATAATACAATATTTATCAAGACAGTGTTTAGCTTTCAGAGGTTCTTCTAAAAATCTTTTTGAGAATAATAATGGAAACTTTTTAAACTTGGTTGAAACCATCGCTAAATTTGATCCAATAATGGTAGAACATTTGCGCCGTATCCAAACATCAAACAAAAAGAATGTTGCTCATTATTTAGGTGATCAAATTCAAAATGAAATCATTCATATTATTTCTGAAGCTACTAAACAAAAAATTTTAGAAATGAATCAAAGAATCAAAATATTATTCAATAATTCTTGATACTACCCCGGACGTAAGTACTAATAACTATTGTTATTAGATTTGTATATCATAATAAAGATACAAATATCGCAGAAATACGTGAACATTTTTTGGGCTTCCAATTTGTAATCGATACTACTGGCCAAGGGTTATTCGAGTGTATTACAAATCATTTAAAATTAAATAATATCAGCATTTGCGATTTCCACGGACAAGCATATGACAATGGTGCCAATATGCGAGGCAAAAATAAGGGACTGCAACAAAAAATTATTGAGATAAATTCAAGAGCTTTTTTCATTCCATGTTCTGCTCATTCTTTAAATTTAGTAGTTAATGACGCAGCCAAGTTCTCATTTGAAACAGTAAATTTTTTTGGAATAATACAAGAACTGTTTAACTATTTTTCAGTGTCCGTAAAACGTTGGGCAATATTAAGAAAATATATTAGAAATTTAATTTTAAAACCGCTTTCTGCAGCTAGGTGGGAAAGTCGAATTGAAGCAATAAGACCGATTAAAAATAATATGAAAGAACTATATCAGGCTCTATCAAATATTGCGGAAGATGATACTAAAGATATCGATTCAAGAGTTCAGGTTGAAAATTTGATTTAAAAAATTTTTTCGTTTAAATTTGTATGCTCTGTTCATATTTGGCACGATATATTAAATCTCGTAAATGTTGTAAGCAAAATGAAGCAGAATCCTAAATTTAATATACAAGCAGTTACAGAAAATCTCGAACTTATTACAAATGATTTAAAAGGTCGCAGGACCGATCAAAGTTTTGAGAATATTATTACTTCTGCAACAGAGATAGCAAATCAACTGGACATTGATCCCGTTTTTCCAATAATTCGAAAGAGGAAAAAAAAACGAAAATGTTTGAATACGAGGCAGCAGATGAACCAATAAATGATGCTAAACAGTATTTTAAAATCAATTTATTTTTCGGTATTTTAGACACCACTATTCAATCAATTACAGAGAGATGCATACAGTTAAAAGAACACAATGAAGATTTTAAACTTATTCACGATATAAGCAAATTAAAAGAATGGAATGATGACGATTTATTAAAACACTGCAAAGATATGCGTATGAAACTAAGCGATAATCAAAATTTTAAAGATCGTGATATTGATCGTATGGCTCTATATGAGGAACTGAAAACTTGACAATGCTTTGTAAATTCTGAGATGTCTCCCCATGCTGTTTTGAATTATATGTATGAAAACAAATTAAGTGAGACCTTCCCAAACGTAGCAATTGTACTGCGCATTTATTTAACTTTACCTGTTTCGGTAGCTTCCGGGGAAAGGAGTTTTTCCAAACTGAAAATTATTAAAAACTATTTGCGTTCGACAATGTGTGACGAACGATTGACTGATTTATCAGTTATATCTATTGAAAATGATATCCTAGATGAAATAAATATTAGCGACTTGATTAAACATTTTGTAGCGGCTAAAGCTCGAAGAATTAATATATGGATAATTATAATAAATAATAAGTAAATAATTGTAACTGTACCTAAATGTTTTTATCAATTAAACTTGTATACAAAATTGATTGGAATGTAAATTAAAAATATGAATAAATTGTAATATTTCAAGATTAACAATAATAATGTACTTAGTCGTACATTTTAAGTTAGATAAATATATTTTTCAACATAAATATTTCATTAAATACAACAGCTGATTGAAGACCACTGATTACGCAGACGCAGAAGCATCAGGTAAAAATAAAGATAGTCAAAATAAACTCTCTCTTTCATTTTTAGTAAAAGAGCCTGCATGTCTCGTCCATTCTCTTAAACGCCCTTGATTTTGCCGTTATTTCTTTGTGATTGTGTTTTAATTTTTTTCATATATTCTTGTACAATCAGTCTTTTTTAAGACTAATATCTTTATCTTTGTATAATAATAACGTAAGTACCTATTTAATTAAGTAATATTTTCTTGTATTTCTAAACAATAGTTTTATGAATATTTTAAGTTATAGTGTTTGGTGAAGAGCACGATAAATTTATTTTAGAAGCTTATTTTCGTTCTGGCGTTTGAAATGAAAACGAATGGAAGTTTTCTATTCAAAATTGCCATGAACAATTTTTACAGAACTACCCTACAGTACTACCTCTTGGGTGACTTGAAAATGTACTGATCTCACAAATAATGTTATAATGTAACATAAATATTCTAAATACATAAAAATAAAAAATATTTTCCTTTCGTGGTATAAAATTATTTCCAACTTCTAAATTATTTTTATTATAAAAGTATTATGTCACCGGCCGATATAAACCAAGAAGGTCGTAGGCAGGCCTATGTATTGTGTTTGTTGCAAATCGTCCAGCGCGTCGTTTGAGGTCTCGATAATTAATGCATCGTGCACTTTGGGGTCGAAATGGGTACTTTGGGGTCCGACCTCAAACGGTGTTTTTATGTAATGTGCACATTGAGGTCTACTCTTTTAACGCCACTGTAGTGGAAATAGGTATTAAAGAAAGATGGTTTGTGTCCAGGATAAAGTTCTTTTCAATACAGGCTACCAGTTCACCGTGCACGTTGCATATCTTCTACTAGGTGCAACGTTTATATAGTTCATAGGTACATGTAATCATCAATTAAGGCAGGGATGGACTGGTAAAATTCAAACGGGTCGGGCAAATTTATAATTAATTCGTTTTATTAAAAAATAGAATACATTTTCACTTGCTTTTTTATAGTTCATTATTATTATAAGCTTTTATTTAGTTTCACTTGTGAGTCAGTCAGTCAGTCTGTCTGTCTGTCTGTCTGTCTGACGGGGGGATTGGACAAAAGAAGATCAATGCACGTATTAGTATATACTAGATATAAAGTTTTCGGTAAATAGTCGGCTTAGCACCGGAAACAACAGAAATACGACGTTTTTTGACAGTTGTGTCTCGCATTTGGAATGTGCAACAACGATTTAGATATTAATAAAATAAAATTGGTTACAATAAAAGTGATTTATTATAATTATAACTGTGTTTATGTCAGTGTATAACATTAGTATTAATTAGTGTAATTCCCTATCTCATTGCAAAGAATGTGTGAAGTTCTGCGATGTAATAAGATTGCTTTGCTATGACCATTAACAAAGCACAGGGTCAGTCCATAAAATATTCCGATCTTCGTGGCGTTAAAAATGGTAAACGAAAATAAACTTATCGACCAATTTAAGAACATTTCGTCATTTTCACATTTATTGAAAGTGCATCTATTTGCCGAATATCAAAACAGTAAATCAACTTCAATTTTAATCCGATTATACACTTACCACAGACTAAAAAGAATAAAATAAAATCAATAAAAAAATAATTTTTAAAAATAAGCTTTTATTAAATTGCACTAAAAATAAAAAGCCAATAAATAAAAGCGTGGGGCGTAAATGTTCTAATGTCCAATTTATATGAAGTCAAATACATTCTCTGCAAATATGTCTTGAACATTGTAAACAAATAGGTTTATGGTAAAATATGCAACATTGCGATGCTTTTCTGTAAGTTTTAACTGTCCTTTCTAATTTCTAAATTTTTATCTGCAATAATAATAAGAAAAATATTAAATATAACGTACATACTACTTGCGGTCTAATTGACCGGGATGGAACGAAATATTGTAATATCTTAACAATTTGTACGTCCAAACAATTGCGAGGTTACTAGTTGATTGACATTTATTTTATGTGAAAATGCAGTAACGAAAACATGCGTAAGTTTAAAGTTCACTGAGAAATTTAAAAAATGTGAATGTTAATGTATATCTGTTGCAGTGATTATGATTATGCAAAAATTACAAAGTATTCTGACGTACACGTTTGAAGATATTTTATAATATAAATAACTGAAAATTAAATTTAAAATAA
Source organism: Carabus problematicus (assembly GCA_963422195.1). NCBI lineage: Eukaryota > Metazoa > Arthropoda > Insecta > Coleoptera > Carabidae > Carabus > Carabus problematicus. Next base: position 9,941,649 of record OY728585.1, on the reverse strand, counting down.
CTGGCAAATCCGACTAGTGAACGTTTGAAAACGTCAGATGAAAAAATATTCTAAGTGTAAAATATTGTAAATGTTTTATACTGTCATTCATAGTCATTAATTCATTATAATTCTTAGACAAATTCAAAGAAGGCTGCTACTAATCCTGTAAGTGTGATTTGGCTTGAGAGGCATTAAAAACAAATTCTGCATTTCAAAAAAAAAAAATTGCCCACTCCCCTGGAAAAATTTTTGCCTTCCCTGGCCATATTTCTGCGAACGTCAATATTAAGAACCACTGCCTTTCACAACCCGCCACTACTCTCTCCTAGATAGATTCGTCTTAGAAATATGTAGGTACTAGTATAATGATTATAATATTAAAACACATAATTAATTGTAGTCTTCTAAATTATACTTAAAAAACATATTAACGTTACATTAAGGAATATAAAAAAAAATATCATTTTGACCAATAACCTATAAGCAAATATGTTCTATAAATATATATTTAATACATTGATTATGATATTTAAATGTATATTTCTATTAAAATAAAACATTTACATGTAAAGACGGGTCAATTTATCTGTTAACGCTATTATAAGGAATATAATAAAAATGTTAGATTCAAGTAAATAAAATATATGTAAATACATGTTAAATTTTGTATTAAGTATATTGACCGCAATATCATAAGACATAATTATAAATAAAAGTTTAGATCCGGATTCATTTGATAATGATATTTCCAGAAATATAGTAATGTTACCAATATAGGATAAATAAATTATGTAAATGTATACTATATATTATGATACTTATTAATATAGAATATTAAGTGCATTAACTTTCAACTAGTTTCGATTTTTAGATATCATATCCTACGGATTCATTAGAAAATACATAGAGTATTTTTCGCATGTTTAGTTCTTCTATATTTGACCAACCGACTATATGCAGAATATAATAAAGCCAGTATTTTCTATTTTATCAATTATTTTATACATAGTATGTGTCAACAATAATTAATTTTTACTATTAATTATGCCAGCGTAATAATGATGGACAGTAACAAAAAAAATATAACACATATAGTAAGACTATAGTAGGATTTACGATAAAATAAATATGTGATAATATAATTGTTCAATATTTTAGTTATTCTTATGTGCATGCAGTATGTTCCAACATATTTTTGAGATTCAATGATGTAATTCTGTTGTCGATTCTATATGTACCACATTAACATTACAGTATTTTGCCCGCTATAAATTTACGTCGTACAGCGGTACTACCAGTCGTTCACCGATATTTCTCTTACATAGTGGGAACAAGTTATGTATCCGACGGTAGAATCATATTGTGGTACACGCCAATGTCAACATGTTTGTTATTTCAACAGGATGTGACTTAATCCTTTTGGTGAAGGATACAAAATAAACCAAATCGTATTGAGTAAATATAGTCTAGATTTTTGCTTTACCTATTTATGATATTTTATAATCTGTATACTTGATGATGTCAGATACGGTGCGTTTTTAGGGATACCCTTCACACTAATACTTCACACTCTCATGATGCACAGGCCGTGCTAGTCGGTACCTCTTTATAAAAAATAAATAAATACCTTACCCGATTTATTGAAACACTTAGTTAGATGTTAGACGCAAGAAATCTAAATAATTGCACTAATAAATACCGTATCGTCATTTATTTCTTAGAATATCAGACTGCTAGATTACATTTTCTTTATGAAATGCAGTGCGCGGTCCCTCAGATTTTATTTTTTTGTGTCTAAACCTTAACAGATATCAGTACAGATAACAAGAACAAAAAAATTACTATTGAATGTCTCTTTCTGAAACTATTTTTTTGAAAGTTATTGGCCTTAACATTAAAAAGTTTTTGACAGGTTTATGCCGGGTTACCCATGTTTCGTACACTAATGGTCCACTGATAATAACTAATATCACCTTAAAAGTTGACCTACATCTGTAAGAAGTATAGTACCGAATATTATCAAAATCGCTCCAAGCGTTCTGTCGTTATGGATAAAATAACTTTTTCTTGAAAGAACTTTGAAGCAGAATACTAGCTAAACGAAACGTAATTGCATACAGGTAAGTTTAGTTAAATCGTCTTATTTTCGAACCAGGAATCTGTGGTTAAGCGATGTCCACGCATTTTAGGGACACCCTGTATATATATATATATATATATATATATATATATATATATATATATACAGGGTGTCCCTAAAATGCGTGGACATCGCTTAACCACAGATTCCTGGGTCGAAAATAAGACGATTTAACTAAACTTACCTATATGCAATTACGTTTCGTTTAGCTGGTATTCTGCTTCAAAGTTCTTTAAAAAAAAAGTTATTTTATCCATAACTACAGAACGCTTGGATCGATTTGGATAATATTCGGTACTGTACTTCTTACGGATGTAGGTCATCTTTTAAGGTGATATTAGTTATTATCAGTGGACCATTAGTGTACGAAACACGCGTAACCCGGCATAAATCAGTCAAAAACTTTTTAATGTTAAGGCCAATAACTTTCAAAAAAATAGTTTCAGCAAGAGACATTCAATAGTAATTTTTTTGTTGTTGTTGTCTGTACTGATATCTGTTAAGGTTTAGGCACAAAAAAATAAAATCTGAGGGACCGCGCACTGCATTTCATAAAAAAATGTCATCTAGCAGTCTGGTTTTTTAAGAAATAAATGACGATATGATATTTATTAGTGCAATTATTTAGATTTCCTTATAAAAAGGAGCTGCAAATATTTAAATCTGGTGAACGAGGTGCCCATTTTGCAAAAATTCAAAGGAAATCTAAATAATTGCACTAATAAATATCATATCGTCATTTATTTCTTAAAAAACCAGACTGCTAGATGACATTTTTTTATGAAATGCAGTGCGCGGTCCCTCAGATTTTATTTTTTTGTGCCTAAACCTTAACAGATATCAGTACAGACAACAACAACAAAAAAATTACTATTGAATGTCTCTTTCTGAAACTATTTTTTTGAAAGTTATTGGCCTTAACATTAAAAAGTTTTTGACTGATTTATGCCGGGTTACCCGTGTTTCGTACACTAATGGTCCACTGATAATAACTAATATCACCTTAAAAGATGACCTACATCCGTAAGAAGTACAGTACCGAATATTATCCAAATCGATCCAAGCGTTCTGTAGTTATGGATAAAATAACTTTTTTTTTAAAGAACTTTGAAGCAGAATACCAGCTAAACGAAACGTAATTGCATATAGGTAAGTTTAGTTAAATCGTCTTATTTTCTACCCAGGAATCTGTGGTTAAGCGATGTCCACGCATTTTAGGGACACCCTGTATATATGTATATATATATATATATATATATATATATATATATATATATATATATATATATATATATATATATATATATATGGACCGTTTATTTTGAAAGTGGTGTAAGTCCATTTTTGAAAAAAATGTGATATCACGTAATTCATGCTTAATTTAATGTAAATTTTTTATGTATAACTAGTCCGTGTTGAATTTCTTAAAACATTCTCATGTTATGTACAACTTAAAATCGGTCGGTAAATGAAATTGCATTATCATCGATTATGAAAGTGGTGTAAGTCCAAATTCTTATAGAAAGACATGATGTTCACTTGCAAGATGCTGAATTACCAAGAAAAGAATTACAAGAAGACAAAATTCTGGCATCAAAAAATCCTGATAAATACTTTGCCTTCTCTTTTGACTTACAAAAAGCCTTACCTTACCCGAAATTATCTGTCTCAATCGCATATTATAAGCGAAACATGTATGTTTTAAACGAGGGTTTTCACAATTTCCACGATAATAAAGTTAATATGAATGTGTGGGACGAAACTATTGCTTCCAGGGGATCGCAAGAAGTAGCTTCTTGCTGTTTGAGGCATTTAGAAAATGTAACGACCCAATGCCATGTTATTGCCTACAGTGACATGTGTACTGGGCAAAATCGAAATATACAAATGGCATTGATGTGGTCGAAGGTTGTCCAGTCATTGGAAAACACAATTGATCACAAATTTTTACTCTCGGGGCATTCATACCTTCCGAACGATGCAGATTTTGGAATTATAGAAATGGCATTGCGAAAAAAGAATTTTCTGTATACACACCACAAGATTATTATAATGTAATAACACAATGTAGAAAACATGACAAATTCATTTTACATGATATGAAACGAGAGAATTATCGTTTCAATAAAAAATCTTCAAATTTGAGATAATCGCCCTTGTATCACAATGCCAGGCCTATTACTTATGAAAAATATAATGACATCAAGCAGTTATTACCTTATATACGTCCAGTGCATCATGCATATTTCGAAACACTGCCACATGCAGAGCATAAGTAAATACTATCAAGATCTTGTAATTTTGACGATGTAATTATCGTCTAAAATTAAAAATACTACTATTTTATGTCATGTCATGCGTATTTATAAACAAAATTGGTATTAAAATGAAGTCTATTTTAAGTGATATTTCATTTTTCAAAATTGAAATTAAACGATTTTTACAATTGTCTAATTTTGAAAACGGTGTAAGTCCATTTACAGCCTATAAATACATATTATTATAGTATAATTCGCCTAAAACAAATTTACATAATCAAATTCAATATTGATAAAACAGTAGAAACATTGCCAGACTTCATATAATTTGCCTAAATTTTTTAATTAACAGATATGCTAACCTTTAACTTTTTCGAAACAAGAGAAAATGGACTTACACCACTTTCAAAATAAACGGTCCATATATCTTTTTCACTTGTACTGATGTAGATCTATTAATTAAACCCTTTATTTTATGTAGATTTTTCCAAATCGTGGAAATTGTTGAATGCTCCACCTAAAAAATAGCAAGAATAATATAAATATGCGTAATATTCTTATACAAATCAAACAAAACTTACGTCAAATTCTTTGGCAATACAAACATTAGACTCTGCAGCCTCTAAACGCCAAATAATTCCTGCTTTTTCTTCCACTGTAAATGCTTTTCGTTTCGCCATACCGACATCGATGACATACCTTCAAATCGTAGTTAACCACTGAATGAATAGGTCTGTCGCGATTCGCCCTGCCTTTTCGTAACTCGGTAATTCCCGGAGCTAATTCGGTACTACTACGCGACGCGATCCGTCGTTATAAAAGATAATTTTATCCAAAGTTCAAGCCATCTTTCGTCGTTATATTAGTTTCGTCGTAATATCCGATGTCGTTATAAGCGATAAGCCTCACGAATAATGAGTATAGTTTCTGGCCGGGACTTTGAAATTTCGTCGCAAAAACCGATATGTCGTTATATCAGATGCCGTTATAAACGATATCTACTGTATATCGACCGCGCGCTACCTGCGCAGCGCTCGGAGAACCTAGTTTTATCTCTTTTCATGGGAGCTGTAGTGGGCTAGGGAATTTGGAAATGGCTTAGATAGTTTCTATTGGTATTCTTTTAATACAGTAAATTAATTTCACATGATTCCGTAACAACGTGGTAAAAGTTAAGTGCGTACATAAGGATTAATAGACTTCTGCATTATAAATGAACTGATAATACTGAATACAGGTAAACCTCGTTTTACGTCGGTTCGATTTACGCCGATTAACAATTACGTCGGTTGGTGTCGGCCGTGGGATTTCCCGGGTTTGGCCGATACCAGACGACAGTAGGCGCCGGAATTCTAATAGCAGACACACTTTTACACGTTGTTTTATTCTATTACCGTGTACGTGAGCACCCTATTGTGTATCTGAAATTGTTTCGGAGTTAGTTTTCGTTTTGTTTTTAAGCTACCGTTCGACCTTATGCTAATGATTCTGCAAGAAAGGAAGCAACATTCAAAGCAAATGAAATTGGATGCTTTTTTCAAAAAAGGGTGAGGATTTAATTTCGTATCAACGAACTGGTGAATTAGTATTTACATATATTAAAATAGTACATTATACACCAAGGGAGAGAAACCACTTATTTTTCCTGAGGTGTAGTTTGAAGCCCGAGGGCGAAGCCAGAGGGCTACAAATACATCGAGGGAAAAATGGTGGTCTCTCCCGAGGTGTATATACTATTTTTTCCACGTTCGGGAGTAGAAACACTTAATTTCATAAACAATGAATTATAATAAATCGAAACGAAATTGCAATATTTAGAAGCCTTTGGAAATGTTTCCATGCAACGCGTATCATGACAACACACATTTATTTACAAAAACCTTTGTTATAATAAAAACTCCCTTATGAAAAGTGTTTTCGTCCCTAGGGAGTAAATGCTTCATTTCTGTCCCGCGTTTGACGCCATAGAAACCGACTTCTACTCCCGGACGTGTAAAAAATTCATTAATTATATCAAGAGATTATTATTTATTTTGTAAACGAATTTAAACTTTATTAATTAAATACATTTATATTTTATTTTGAATATATATAGGCTATGTATTAAATAAACATGTTAGATTGTTCTTAGAAGTTTAACACGGAACTGAACCTTATATCGTCCATTATATTTGTGTTCATTTTACGCCGGTGTCTCTCGGAACAGAACCCCGGCATAAAACGAGGTTTACTTGTACTATATTTAAACACAAAGAGATACACACATACACCAGAGAAGAAAGAAACAGAAATGAAAAATCCATGATAGACTACTTCCTCCGACCACTAACTAGTAGTAGCACAGACAACTAAAAGAGAAACATGTAAGGGAGAAGTACCAAAACTATATAAAAAAAACCTGATTAAATACATACCAAAAACCGGACATGGACAATGTAGAAGAAATATGGAACACTTTTAAAAAATAATGACAGAGGCAACTGAGTGCGCATGTGGAAGAACTAAAAATACACACGACAGGAAACAAACGCACTGGTGGAACGAGAAGGTGAAAGTAGAGGTAAAAAAGAAGAAACAAAAATTGAAGAAATATCTAAATACAAAAAATGGGGTAAATTACGAAGAATATAAAACACAGAAAAAGGCAATAAAACACATCATAAAAAAAGCAAAGGAGAAAATATGGGAAGGATTTGGAGAAAAGGTAGAGGAAAATTTCAGGGAAAACCAAAAACTATTCTACAGAACTCTAAACAGCAGCAAGGGTAAAAAGCAAATAACACTGAAACAACTGAAAGATAAACAGGGTAAGGTAATAAATGAAAGTAACGAAATCATGAAAAGATGGAAAGAATTTTTAGAGGAAACACAAACAGCAGAGGGAACAGGAGTAAATGAAAGCAGTAAAGAGGAATCATTGCAGAAAACGAAATGAAAAATGTACATAAAAAACTATAAAACGGAAAAGCACCAGGACACGACAACATGAAACCAGAGCTGCTGGAGTATATGGAAGAAGTAGGTGAATAAATTATATTAGAGATGTTAAACAGAATGGCTCAAAGTGGCTTCAGGAAAGGTCACTCAACGCAAGATCGCATTTTCGTACTGAGAAAACTGATAGAAAATAATATGGAAAAAAGAAGCAAACTATTTATAGTATTCATTGATTTGGAAAAAGCATTTGATAGAGTACCGCGGCAAAAGGTCTGAGAAATATTGGAAGAGAGAAAAATAAACGAACACCTACCGAAAGCTGTGAAATGCCTATACAGAAAGACAACGAACTATATAAGTGCAGGAAACGAAGCCTCGACAGAATTTGAAACGACCCAAGGACTAAGGCAAGGAGGAGCGCTAAGCCCACTACTCTTCATTATATTCCTGGATAATGTCATAAAACAGATAAAAGACAAAACTAAAAAAGTGGAAATAGGGTACCATAATGTAAGCAGAATCTTGATAGGTGAATGCGCATTTGCAGATGACCTAGCAATACTTGCGAAGAGCGAAAAAGACCTCCAAACCAACATAAACATATGGAACGAAGAACTAAAAAAACATAATATGACTATAAATATCGATAAAACTAAATTAGTCGTGATAGCGGCAGAAGAGGTGGTTATGGAAATTACACGGCAAACTAATAGAACAAATGGAATCGTTAAAATATCTGAGAACGACACTAGACAACAAAGGAAGCTTGAAGAGATGAACAACAGGATACAGGCAGCAAACAAAACATTCTTCCTGGTTAAAAAAATAATCCTAAGCAATAAACAAGTATCGAAGTAAACAAAAATGACGCTATACAAAACAGCTTATAGACCGGCACTAATATATGGCAGCGAAGCATGGGTACTGAATCAAAGAACAAAAAGCAAAATACAGGTGGCAGAAATGAAATAGCTAAGGAAAGTATAAGGGTTCACTAGGCTAGACAAAGTAAGAAACGAACAAACTAGAACAAGGCTACAAATTGAAAGTATACATATGACCACAGAGAAAAAGCATTAGAGCAACATTCGCGTTCAGGAAGCGGGAGAAGCAGCGAGGGACAGAGTAAAGTGGAAGGAGATAATTAATGCGATCAAATAAACAGGAGAAGAAAATAATCTCGACACCCTGTGACGCACTTTCTTCCTTTCTTTGCTCGATTTTTGCTCGGGCGCCAATCAGACAGTCAACTCTTCTCTAGTCCCCAGTTTACAGAGTTGGCCACGGAAACTCAGTGGAGTGGTCAGGAACTTCCAGGGGTCAGCGCGAATAAACACACTGTTCTCCTTCTCGATGGTTGTAACAGTTTATTAACAGAACTTACTTTATTGCGTTATTACAATTATTATTGTTACATTTGATAATTTACAAAATATAAACATACACAAATTTATATACAACAGAGGGGTTGGTCGACGCCCAGTACGCTTCAGTGTACGGACTGGGGGTGAAAGGTCAACCTTGAATGTAGTTGGGCGGCTTGGTTGACAACGGGGATTGGTGCAACCCGTGACACACCGTGTCTCCAATGGTTAAACGCTGAATGTAGAATGCTCTAGACTGATGATCTCTTGGTTCGGTCGGCGGCGAAGAGTGGCTGTAGGCCTGGACACGTTGGCGTCCAACGTAGACGTAGTATTTTAGTGCTTAGTTCCGTATGCCCGAGGAGTCAGGCAGGTGTAGGATGGCTAGCGACACACCGTCGTTTCCCAGAAGAGTAGTAACGAACAAATTACCACTGATTTAACCGTGTCACTCAGATAGTACAGAGATAGGTAGCACCACTGAAATAACCCGTGACAACACCGTGTTATTCTGATGGCAAGAGTTAGAGTACCACTGAGCAACCCGTGACAATACCGTACCACTCGGACAGTACAGTGATAAAAAGCACCACTGAAATAACCCGTGACAACACCGTGTTATTCTGATGGCAAGAGTTAGAGTACCACTGAGCAACCCGTGACAACACCGTGCCACTCAGATAGTACCAAGATAGGAAGGAGGTTTGAGCAAGGGTTGACTCTAGGCACCAGTTAGGACAGACTCTACCTGGGCTAGTGGCGAACACTCACTGAATAAACACTGCCGAAGCACCGCCTTTTATACCCCCTTGGACTTGTTTGTTTGGCAATTGTTTGACAACCTTGTGTTTGTATTGGCCGGCTAGGCAACCGAGTGTTTGTATTGGCAGTTGCTTGGCGGGAAAACAAAATACAAACGTGTAGCCCTTCGTAACTTACCCAAAAGGGTAAAAAGAGATACAAAACGACTATATATATATATATATATATATATATATATATATATATATATATATATATATATACAGTGCGAATAACGTAAGACTATACATTGGCGACTTTATTTTAGCTTTAATCAATTTGCACATGTCAGTAACAACTGAAATTACAATGACGTTCATTTTGGTAAATGTCACTATTTTCAATATTGTGTTACTGATATCTCACGAGTTTGCGTAATAATTAGTGCAAAAAATGTACATCACAGAAGAAAAGTTTAAGATGTATTCCTGGTATTTAGAAGGGGCGTCTTTGCGAGAAATTTCTGATTATTTCAGCTTTGAATTCCCGGGCAGGGCCCATCACATGTCATCAAACGATGGCAAATTTAGTTATCACCCCCAAGTGATTTTGGAAATGTACTGATACCAATTACAATTTCAGTACTTGAAGTGTACTTTTAATTCAATAACATGTAATAGATTTAATAAAATATTGGAATAAATTCTGTAAATGATTTAAATAAATATAGTAGTCTGTGGACTGGTGTCTAATTTTACATTATTCAACCATAATAAATTGGAGTTTTTGTATGATATCACCATGGTAACATTAAGTAAATGCCCTATGTCTAATTTTAAATTATTCAACGAGTTGATACTAGCATGGGCAAATTGATTAACGCTAAAATAAAGTTGCCAATGTATAGCCTTACATTATTCGCACTGTATATATGTCGCAGCGTGCGAGATGATGAAGCGTCAAACGCTGGCTATCGGCATTTGTTTATTATTTAGTCAGCGTTTGGGTGAAATCAGAAGGGGTGAGGAAGGACCAGCCATCACGGTGGCCCTGAGATGGCGGAAGGCAGACAGAGCTAAGCCAGACACCCGAGATCACCTACGGTTCCTTATCTTAGTATTGTGCGACATCAAAGTGTAAATTAACATTGTTGAGTGTTTTGTGTGGAACAATGAACGAACAATTAGAAGACGACAACATCACGACGGACAGAGTGCGTCCGTCGACATCAGAAGTGGGATTTGCACCACCGCAAGTGCGTAATGAAAGTGATAGTGATGATAAATGGCGTGCACTTCTTGAACAGCAAAACCAGAACTTTTTGACACTGATTCAAGCAATGAAAACGTCAACAGAGAATAACGATATCACACTACCTAAATTTGACCCGGAAATATATATATATATATATATATATATACCGGGTGTTAATTAAAAAACTGGCCATAGGCGTTTAACATGTAAAATCAGTTTTTCCTCCTGCATTAGTTACCAAATTACTTTAGAGAAAAATACTTTAAATAAAAGTTGTAGAGAATTAAATTCTGCATCTAAGTGAGCAATCAGATTTAATTTTTGACATTTCCTAACTGAGAAAATCAAGTTTAAAATTTCATGAAAACACATAATATATAGGAATAGCCATGGAATTTAAACAAAATTAAAAATTTGTCCAGAATAGAACCATTTTATTACTTGAAGCTTTTCTTCATGTGAAAACTGTTCCATACTTTTAGAAATATCTGTTATAGAACGAAAATTACGAAACACAAATTTTTTTGACGGTTACAATGTCATACAATTGTTTTTAATTTTGTTTAAATTCCATGGCTATTCCTATATATTATGTGTTTTCATGAAATTTTAAACTTGATTTTCTCAGTTATGAAATGTCAAAAATTAAATCTGATTACTCACTTAGATGCAGAATTTAATTCTCTACAACTTTTATTTAAAGTATTTTTCTCTAAAGTAATTTGGTAACTAATGCAGGAGGAAAAACTGATTTTACATGTTAAACGCCTATGGCCAGTTTTTTAATTAACACCCGGTATATATATATATATATATATATATATATATATATATATATATATATATATATATACCGAGTGTACCAAGAAATGTAGGACATAGGGAATTAACATGTAAATGTAGAAATATTGTGATTACTTCTGAACAATACATTTTTGTTACAGGTATTTGTTAATTTATTAATTAAAAATGAACACCCTGTGCATCTGTTTTGGCTTTTATTGTTGTTAACGTAACCACCCAACACTGTACGCTATGAATTTTGCTTGTTCTATCGCTATTTAATGTATTCCAAAAAAATTCGGCAAAAAAATCGGCATTCTACATGGCCACGGGTTATACGCTTGGGAATTCAGATCTTTGTACAGAAAATTACCTGTGGCCGCCATGCCAGCCGGCTTGTACACATTAACCCTGCCTTTACGAGTAACTCACACGCCACAGCTCGCCCGGATAATCAGAGGGTTGCCAACCGTCCCGTTTTTAGCGGTATTTCCCGCTTTTAGATCATGAAATCCCGCGTCCCGTCGTATCCATTGGCGTGACACTATTTGTACCTATAGTAATCAAGCCGCTGCTAGTCAACTGTTTAGTGTCTGTGGAGTAGATTTTTTAGGACCAGATGCGCAGTAAAAATATTACAGCAACGTTATTGAAATTAGGTAAGTAATATAAGTCTATAAATGTTAATTAGCATTTAAGTTTATTAAATAATTTTTATTACCAATGGGTCAAAAAGTTATTATGATTTACAGATTAAAATGCCTTCTAGTGACGACGGAATTATTACACCACCACGAAAAGTTAAAAGGTTATGTAATTATAAACCAGAATGGGAAAATATTATTCGTGACTAAAACCGGCAGAAGATACTTCAGCCGGTGGATCCCAAACTTCAAACGCATTTTGCAATATGTATATGCAAAAAAAAAACATCAGTATCAGCCATGGCGGTCTTAATGATGTTAAAAGACATACAGGAAGAGGTGAACATATTAGATGGAATACTTCTGTAAAGGCAAATTAGACTCTATAAGTATTTGTAGTACAAGAACACTTAGACACTGAGCAGGAAAAAAGCGTAGCAGCTGAAATAACAAAAATTTATCACGCAATTAAACATACACATTCTTTTAACTCTGTAGAGAGAAAATTGTGTTAATTTACTTATATATGTACTTGAATAGGCCGGTATTAAAATAATATTAATATTTGGTCTCATATTAATTCATTTTTATTATACATTAATTTTTCTTTTTGCCATCTGCTATTTTTACTTTACGTAATATCTGTTTAATTATGTGATAAAATATAAGAAAGACAGAGACAGCTATCAATAATAGAAATAGAGCAAGGTCGATGGAATATAGTTGGTACCACTCCAAATCCATAGCGGCTGTACGCAAGTGTGCCGCTCCCTTGTACTTGATCACGTACTCTGTCCAATACACGGCTGCGTCCATGGGCTTTACAGACCGATCACGAAGTAATTTTGATCTTGTTTTTGCATTTTCACGATATCTGAATTAAATAAATATTATTTGTTTGTATTTGAAAAATTAATATACACATTTTATTTTTATCATTATACAAATATTTATTGTTTGTTTTTAACGTACTTGGGATTTTGTAACAGCTCGTTCAGAGCTGTACTCAGTGTATTTTCTGATAAATCATCTTGGTAGATACCAATACCGAACTGTTTTCGAGTTGCAATCGCCATATTCATTTTTTGGTCACCAAATATTGGTAATATCAGTAATGGTACACCAAAATTAACGGCCTCTGTCATACTCAATAGTCCGCCATGAGTTATAAATAATTTCAAATTTGGATGGGCTGTAAATTTGTTAAAAATAATATTTTCTTTTTAAATACTTTATAATTTTTTACCCAAGATATCATTCTGCGGACACCATTTCATTATCCGTACATTTTCTGGTTTTCCCGGCAGCTTTTCATCTTCCCACTTCCAGATAATCTGTTGTCGAACTTTTGCAAACGCTCGTAGGATGGCACTGCGTGTATCGTTACTTAGATTTCGGCTTTTCAGGTTTGAGCCCATGCTAAAGAAGATAACCCCATCTGTGGCATTATCCATGAACTGTTGCAGGTCCTACGAACAATTTATACAAATTCATTTGGAAATTCCGACGGGAAATGTTGGATATGTACCAGTGGAAGGTGTTTTGGTTCATTGAGATGTAGTCCGCCTACTTCTATTATACTCGGCACTTGGGGCTTGGGCTCTTGGACGCTTGGGTGGGTATTTAGAAGTATTAGGGCCGTTCTATTGTACAATAGTTCTTCCAGTTGAGGTGCAGTTGGAAAGAATTCATGCAATTGTTGATTGAGTTGTGGCAGTTGATAAAAATATCGATGTAAGTGTATAATCAAACTATGCTTCAAATTTTGAAGTCTTTCTAAAAAGTTCATATGACCCGCGAAGTGTAAGTAGAAATCGGGCACGTAGGAATTGGGCGCAGGATTGCCAACCAAGTAATTTATCAAATGTGTCCCATCTGAAATGACAAAATTGTCTTGGATTACTACACAAAATTATTGTTTTTATGGCATAATCTTTTTAATTAAAAAATAGTATTTTAAGATGGAAAATATAGAATCCAAAACGGTTGGAATAAATGACTATAGTTCAAGGTGTTGTGTAAATTAATCATAAAGATGATAACGTAGACGTCCCATCACGTCAAGGTACATGATGTGGAAAGTTTCATTTAAAATTTTTTTGTACGTTTTAAGTGAAATTTTCACTTTACTGTTTTACGTTTGTTTGCACTAGAATTTTGTTTCTTGCTTGAAAATGACGAAAAAATGTATGGTCTAACGTCGCTGTATTTGTTATCTTCTTTATGATTAATTTATGAAATAAACAGTTTACAACACTTTGAACTACAGTAATTTATTCCAACCATTTTGGATTCAATATTTTCCATTTAAAGATTCTAAATTTGACTAAAAAAATCTACAATAAAAAAAAAATGTTTACCAAATGTATTCACAATGATCAAGGGACAATTGTAATGATAGCTGAAACCCCAGAGAGCTTCACTATAAATCATATCCACTATTACGAGATCAAACGTTTCATTATTATTGTTAAGTAAATCCTGAACTTTCCGGTTCTGTAGTAGTATTTGATTGAAAGTAAATCCAAAGTGATAAAACATAATGGCTGCTTGATAAGATGGAAGCTGTTCTAGATAGAAAAAATCGAATTCGGATCCGAATTTTTCTGAAAATATACTTAAGTGTTAACTTTAATGTCTCCAAGGGATTCTAGCATCCTAGATAATATCGATGATGTTACCATGTATCTTCGGTATTGCATCCTCCAGGTAGATATTCCTGTAATTCTTTATGTTCTCCTGACTGTTAAATGGTGATATCATTGTAACATTGTGACCACGAGTGGCCAATTCCATCAACAACTTCCGCCCCACGGCGTAGTGGCTGTGCGAGGGCATGGGCCAGAGGCTTAGAATACAAGCTCCCTCTGTAGCCGACGTCCACAGCACCAGGTTCAACACTAGTTGATACCATACACTTGGTATCATAGCGGTTAAAGCTTCAATACTAGGAAAGCACTACCGAAAGTTACTGAAACGAACTGTATATTAGCGAGAATACTTAATAATATTATTCCAGTTTTGTTCTATATTTATATGTGCAAAATAGATATATTTTTCTGTGACAAGACGAATAGCGCATAGATACTCATATATTGTTTATTTCATTTGTTATCAATGGAATAATATTATAAAGTGTCTTACTAATGATTAGCGAATAAATTCATAGACACATAGGTGTACAGAGGGGCGGTAAAGGGAGATTATAAAGCGTACATCGATCAAAATTGGAAATTATATATTTAATATAATTTTTTATCAATATGTTAATCGCATTTTTTTAAAAATATTTTCTTCCACTTCTAGTTGTGGAAACACAAATAGACTGATACAATTACATTTGACTAGTATTGGATCGTACTAACAATTACGGTCCTAATATTTATTTTCCACTAGCTGTGCACCTTCATTTTCTTTCTCTGAAGGTACGCCGCTGTTTTTTACTACACTGCGCGTGTGTTGACATATTCGTAAACTGACAAAGTCTTAATAATTTCTCTAATCTTCTAGCTGATATCGACATTATTTATACAATAATATTTTACGGACACATTATGAATAATTACATTTTCAAATAGTGTGGACTAGAAGGAACTGCACGTGTTTTATTTCAATACAAAAAACTAATAAAACAAGTTTGGTTTTTATCACATTGGAAGAATTAGGCAACCACGGTTTCCCAGGTAACACACAGATGACATGACAGATAAGAGACTGCATTTAAACTATATAGAATGAGTACGTCGACGTAGTCCAGTTCTGAATACATCACAAATTAATATTTACTTAAATACACATTAAAAAAATCTAGATGGCAAAATAAACAAAAACTTTTAAATAAATGTCAAACATTTACTTTTGTTGACCAAAGCAAAGCAGCTAAGCCGACTATAAATGCATTGATCTACTTTTCACAGTAACGTCAAAATTCATTAAGTTATCTTTTTTCTATGCTCTTACAATTTTTCAAAATAAAAAATATAGAAATTTCTGTATCATTTCTCCCATATGCAGGAAATTTTTAAAAATAAAATTCAATTAAAAGTAGAGAAGAAAATAAAATAAATAAAAAATAATTTTTAAAATCAAGTTTTTATTAAATTGCAATAAATAATAAAATAAACAGAAGCGTGAGCGCAAATGTTTATATAAATTGGATATTACAACATTTACGCTCCACGCTTTACTTTAATTTTGTTTCTTTTTAGTGCAATTTAATAAAAGCTTGTTTTTAAAAATTATTTTATATTTATTTTATTTTATTCCTTTTAGTCTTTCGAAAGTGTGTAGGCTTCGGAGTATGCATACTTCCATTTATTCCATAAACCTAATTTTCTTTTAGCTTACTTAGACAACCAGACAGTTTCCTACATTGCGTAACTATAAATGAATTTTTTAGCTAAGGAAGATATAAGATAGTTGTAAGAAAAAAAATCCTGACTTTATTGTATTATCATCGGTGTGCAAAGTTTCAAATCGATCGGATATGTAGAAGTGGATTAAAATTGAATCCGACATATATTGCAATCGACAATTCGTGGACTAGGGAGTCTGTCCGGGATATCTGCGCACACATTTTTTATTTCGGAAGATGCTACAGAAATCGTACCAAACACCATAGCTCGATCGCGAGCGATGGGCTAAAATGATATTTCTTAGAAATAATTTAGCTAGAAATGTTTTATTTTCTGCACAATTATTGAGAATTAAAATTATATAAAAACATCAAATTAAATACTTAATCCCGAAAATTCTTATAATATTTTTCTTCAATTCCTGTTGATATGTTTCTGGGCCTTTCTGGGGCAACATATTTTCTTTACCTAGAGGCAAAATACGGCAAACACCAGGACACCTTTGATTAATATCTTTATAGATACATCAGTAAGCTCAGAGCAGTAATTGATAGATAGATCAATGTCGTATTTGATTAGTAACCTTTTTTTATTTACAACTTCTTTTATACCGTTTGATAGTGATTTTACGGATATGTCATCGAAAGCTACAGTTATACCAATACCTAGTTCTTCAGCACGCGCCGTATTGGCCTTTTGGTCGTCATATATTGGTATACCAAATTTAGATAGATGGCTTCAGTGGCCCCCAAAGTCCGCCATGCACAATAAAGAGCAGCAGATTATGGAACGCTCATATAAATAAAGACACAATAAATTGTTGATAGTCTATTGTTTACTGATAAACGTTGAAAAACAAATGGCACACAAATAAGAACTGCCACTTCATAATACTTTCGATAAATAACGCTGTTTTAAGTAAAATCATTGTGTGGTAATCATTTACTAATTTTCATACTAACCTGTTTTCCCGGCAGCTTTTCGTCTTCGAATTTCCACATTTTTATGGGTATCATTGTGCTTTGAATGTTGAAACCCAGACTGAATAGTCGATCCTGGCGTTGTCCTGATAGTTGCCAGACTTTCGAAATGCAAATGTTCTGTCAAAAAAACACATAATTACATGGAACCTGGTAGTACACGTTCATATACGTTAAAAGTGATGTTCTGTATATATCTGTTACGTGTGCTATAATGATGTGCACCAAAGAATCGACAACATTTCTCATAAGTTATGAGAAAGTTATTAGTTATGAGTAACAACACTGCATGAAACGCTTGATTGTTTATTTTAACATAACGTCAAAATTGTATAACAACCTAAATAATTTTTCCTTTTTTCTATTAGAGCACATCCTGCTATAATTATTGAGAGAGGAGAGAAGAGGAGCAAAAGTAAGTTAACACATTAAATTATTTATAACGATAATAAACATTTTTAAATTATTTTATATTTTCAGAAGAAAATGGATACAGGAAATCAACGTCGATCGAGAGTCAAAGGGAGAATACCATTCGCTGATTCAAGAACTTCGCAATCATGAAGAGCAATTTTATGTATATTTCCGAATGAATATTGAATATTTCGATGAACTCTTGGATTTAATAAAACAAGATATTAAAAAGCAATTTACGAATTACAGAAGACTTATTGAGCCATCTGAACGTATAGCAATTACACTCAGGTAAGATACAAGTCTGTAATGGGAATTTAATAATTTTAATAATCATCAGGCAAACAAAATATATAAACAAATTACAAGCATATTATAAATAAAGCAACATTTCAACAAAAATTTACCAAAACTACTACAAATTACAAAAAATATTTAAACCACTAAAATAAAATAAAACAACATTAATTTAAAAATAAAAATTTAAATAAATCAATTAATGCTGTTTAAAATTAATAAAATAATTATTATTTCATTTTAAATTGTGAAATATATAAAATTGAATTTGTAATGTATATTTGTTCAGTTAATATTGTAAATTTCTTACTTAAAAAATGTTGTTTTATTTGCAATATGCTTGTAATTTGTGGTTTGTTCCTACATAGCTCAGAACTGGTACAGAACTGTATGGAGCATGCGCAGTGTGAAATTGGCGTTCCAACTAACACCAAACGCGAACTCGGACTGTTGGGCGATGCGTTCCAACATACATGTAACCAATTTCAAACCAGTTTGCGGACTGTCAAAACAGTTTGCGGACTGGAGCATGTACTGATAGTCTGGGACAGGCGCCATAAAGTAAATACAGTGTATATTTCACTGTTGTCAAGTTTTGACAGTTTCATTTAAAGAAATTACATAATAAAAATAAAAATTTAATAAAATTATTAAAATAAAGCCAAAATAAAATTAATAAAAAATTTGATTAAAATAAAATGATGATCACAGAGATGTAAGCAGAGTTGGAAACGATGTCGCCAATAATTTGAGGATATGGGTTAAATAATTTAAAAAATATATGAACTTATGATTCTGAAATTCAATATTTTTCAGTAAATTGCGCCGGTATGACGTTCCAACACAAACCAATTTCAAACTAGTTTTAAACCAGTCCACTGCTGGCGCATGCGTATTATGTAATCCATGAACTGATACGTGAATCGGTTCAAAACTGTGTGTTGGAACAAACCTGTTTTTGTTTACCTGATGACGTCACAATTTATGTACCAAATATGTAGTTTTAATGAATATTTTGATATTAAAATAAAAAAATATATTTTATAAGTATATTTTATATTGAATATAATTTAATAATTTTTTTACACGTCCGGGAGTAGAAGTCGGTTTCTATGGCGTCAAACGCGGGACAGAAATGAAGCATTTACTCCCTAGGGACGAAAACACTTTTCATAAGGGAGTTTTTATTATAACAAAGCTTTTGTAAATAAATGTATGTTGTCATGGTACGCGTTGCATGGAAACATTTCCAAAGGCTTCTAAATATTGCAATTTCGTTCCGATTTATTATAATTCATTATTTATGAAATTAAGTGTTTCTACTCCCGAACGTGGAAAAAATAGTATATACACCTCGGGAGAGACCACCATTTTTCCCTCGATGCATTTGTCAAACTACACCTCAGGAAAAATAAGTGGTTTCTCTCCCTTGGTGTATAATGTACTATAATGACTATAATATATACCCTTAATTGTAGAACAATGTTTACAGAATGAGGGATTGTTAAAGATTTTGATAATTACTATTCAGTGACGAGCCAAAGTCATCGTACCAAACTGCGGGTGAGGTAGCCTCTGGTACAGGTTGTAAATATACTTCGGATTCATTTGGTGATAATAATGATGATCCCGAGAATGTTCAGAGGTCTTTCGGATGTTAACGGTGCCCGTTCCTTAATATTGGTCATCTTCAGTCTGTTGTGCCAATTCGACGTCTAATATAATTTGGGATATTTTATATTTAACCATTGTTTGCCTGCGCGGTGAAAATTTCTTCATTGTTCTAGCGTAGCCCATCATAATCAAAACTTTATTGTCGAGGGCTGCACTATTATTGCTATTTCTGTTCTCTAAATATGTCAGTACTTGTTGTACTGCCATTGGTTGTGAAGAAGCTTCATCCGATTTTCGTTTTCTAGAAATTATAGGGGTCTCCTGTCGCGGTTGCACTGGAGTTGCAGGTGTGGATTTATCCTGCAACTTTCGTTTTCGTAATGTTGTAATTGTTTACGGTTGAGCTGATACAGGACTTGTTTCACGTAAAGGTTGCAATTGTTGAGAAACTTCCTCTTGTTGTTCTTCGCTATGGTCCATTGATTCCTGTGGTTTACGAAATCTCTGTTTGGATATGTTAGAGTTCGTATTTGAGAATTTTAGAAATGGTTTAAGAAACTCCATTTTCTGAGACCTTCATTTCTTGTCCAGTATGCGTATTTTCTGTTTTTAAGTGTTTGCTGTAGGAGTCTCTAAAATTTTTCCATTTTTTTTTCAGGTCATCGGCTGCAGAAGCAAATCAAATTCATAACATTTTTACTTGGGCTGGGGATTCTTTCAGCACTATCGGTCACAGTTTTCGAATGGGATTTAGAACCGTAAGCACTATTAATTTGGAAGTTTGCTGTGCTATTTGGAAGGCTTTACAACCTATCTACTTGCCCGAACCGACAGAAGAAATATGGGAATCGATAATTGCTGGTTTTAATGATAAATGGCAATTTCCGTATTGTGTAGGAAATATTGACGGTAAACATATCACAATAAAATGCCCTAACAATTCAGGCTCTAATTATTTTTGTTATTTGCAAAAAAAAATCTATTGTATTGCTGGCAATAGTGGATCATGATTACAAATGTATTTGTATTGATGTCGGTGGGTAAGGCAAAGACACATAAAACACTAAATGTTCCTAAAGACACATTTTTGCCCAATCAAGTTGAATCTACGCCTTGTGTAATAGTAGGAGATAAAGCTTTTCCATTCAGTGAATATTTAATGCGAGCATTTCCTCACCGCCAATCAAGATCCGACGTGAGAAAAGAAAAATATAAGAGATTATGCCGAGCACGACGTGTTGTGGAAAATGCTTTTGGGATTTTGTCTAATAAATGGCGTGTACTACATAAACCTATTGAAGTTAAAGTGGATTCAACTATAGCTATTGTCAAAGCCATCTGTGTTTTACACAATTATCTTCGCTCGAAAAAAAGTAATTAATTGTTTATAAATTTGGATGAAGATGAACAACTACCTGTTGGGGCTCTTCAAAATTTGGCAATTTATGGGCGAAGACCAACTTATACATCTTTTAAAATATGTGAGAGATTTGTATCATATTTTGATATATGAATACAATGTCAAACAGAATGTTATTCACATTTAATAAACTTGCATGTATTTATATATACCGAGTGTTCCAAGAAATCTGGGACATAGGGAATTAACATGTAAATATAGAAAAATCATGATTACTTCTAAGCAATACATTTTAGAACAAAAGTGTAAATAAAACTAGTATTCAAAGAATGGGTTAGTCACCCATGCTTGCAGCTCATCGACGTATGTGCAAGTCTGAATATATCACAAATTATTATTTATCAAGATTCACTTTTAAAATCCTAGGTGCCTAGGTCGCAAACAAAACAACAAATTTAAAACAAGTGTAAATACATTTTCTTCTGTTGACAAAAGCAAAGCAAACTAAGCCGACTATAAATGCATTGATCTTCTTTTGTTCAATTTTTAATTAAAAAATATTTTTTTCTCCAATGGCCTTACATAATTTTTCAAAATAAAAAATATGGAAAAATATTGTTCCATTTCCTGCATATGCAAGAAAATTTTGAATACAATTGAGTGAAAAATAAAGGAGAAAAAAATTAAAAACTGAAAAAAAGTTGCAAAATATTTTTTTTCTCAAGTGCGAAGGAAAATTTTGAAAAATAAAATGTATCTTGCACAACTAGACCATAACAAGTATCTGCAGAAAAAATTTCATAAAAATCCGTTGGGTAGTTTAGGAGATCTGAGTGGAACAAAAAATCTCGTACGAGCGAGCGAGCGAGCGAGCGGACGAGCGACATACATACGGACATATGTTGTAATAGTCATTTCGTGGTCCAGGGGGTCTGTCCGGGATTTCTGTGCAAAAATTTTTGAAATCGGAAGATGCTACAGACATCGTACCGAACACTATAGCTCTTCGACAGGAGGTCGATGAGCTAAAAAGTTGTTCAGAATTAAAAAATGCATATGATGTTGTGTTCAGTGCTCAAATATGTTTGTATGAAACAAAACATGAATATTTTTTGTTAGTTACAACAACAAATAATCAAAACGTTTCACGACCTCCTAATCATTAAAAAGTAGTATTTCAAAATTGATTTACTCGTTATAGAAACATATTTGAGCATTGAATATGACATCGTATTATGCAGTTTTTAATTCCGAACAACTTTGTATTTACACTTTTGCTCTAAAATATATCGTTCAGAAGTAATCACAATTTTTCTATATTTACATGTTAATTTCCTATGTCCCAGCCTTCTTGGGACATCCGGTATATATACAGGCTGTCCTATTTAAACGGGCCACTACGGGAATCTCGGAAACTATAAGAGATACAAGGTCGGTTAAATTAGACAAAAGTTGCACATTTATGGGCCAATGTTAATGGCGATTTCATATTTTGAAAATATTGCATGGCTCACTAGATAATGACAAAATTGTTATTTTTTCGAATTTTAATTTTCCATTATAACTCGGAAGGTACTGAAAATATTGAAAAATGTTTCAAATAAATATTTTAGCATAGACAACAGGCTTTTTGAAGAATTTGATGAAATTGTTTCTTACTTTTTTATTTTGGAGATACAGCATGCAAGTTCAATATTTTAAAAAGGAACCATATTTAATTTTAGTATAGTTAAAAAGAGCTGTTTTTTCCTGTTTACAATGATTATTTGTTTATATAAATATCTTTTTTAGTTTCGAAGAAAAACTAAAAAGTATGATAAAAAGAATGATTTTTGTAGTGTGCCATGAAAATTTGATATAAAACAATTGCATATAAACATGTTTAGTACATGCAAAACAAATGAAATTCAATAACATTTGATAAACGAAACAAAATTCGTTGTGTAAACTGAAAACTATTACACAAAAATTTAAATGAAAGTCTCATGAAGGTCATCTGTATCATATACGAATTAACGTATAGCCAGTGGCGGCCGGTGACAATTGAAACAGGTGGGGCCAGGGACTAAAAGCAACTATTTTTTTTATATTTATACAGCGTGTCCCAAAACGTACCGGCAATATTTCAGGGATGAATTCTAGAACTTATTTAGAATCTAAAACTCTATATAAACATATGTCCTACACGTAACCGTTAACGAGTTATTGTTTATTTCATACGTGATGTGAGTAAAATTTTAATTTATCGAATTTTATGAAACAAATCTTTTTTAATACATTTTTATTACTTTACTTACCAGAAATGTTCAAAATTATCTCCATTGTGTACGATACACATAGCCGCACGACGCAGAAGAGATCGCTGCGTTCTTAATATGGTTGCGAGGCTTTTCCTAAGGATATCGGCAGCCTGCTGTATTCTTTGGCGTAATTATTTTACCGTGTGCGCTTCAGTTGCATAAACAATTTGTTTCATGTGAGCTGAAATATAAAAATCTACTGGCGTCAGATCCGGCGAACACGGTTGTCCTACAAAAGATGCCATCATGGCAACTAGATCAGTATTTCAGAAATCCGTTGAGCTAAAATTTTAGTCATATGAAAAGACAAATAAACTATAGTTCGTTAATGGTTATGTTTAGGACATATGTTTATATGGACTTTTCGACTCTAAATAAGTTCTAGAATTCATCCTTGAAATATTGCCGGTACGTTTTGGGACACCTGTATAGTGAGTTCTATTATTGATTTATAGTTATTATTTCTATTACAATAATGTTTAGTTACAATCCACTGATGCCGAATATATTGTTTAATTAAGATGACTAATAGAACCCATAAATATAAACACATAAAAGTCAAAGAATAATCATATTTTTTTTATTTATTACAAAGTAAACATACGTAATGTGTACTCGTATTATACATATAGTGACATTACCAAAACAAAAGGGATTCAATAAAGACAGACACTAAAGGAAGGCAGAAAAATAATAGTAAATTAAATTAGAACTACTGATAAATCCAGGAAAAAATATAAAATACAAAAAAATACAAGACTCTGGAATGGTAGGCGCCAAGTCTTTTGATTTCCAGTTTTTCTTCCAAACTTCCAAACGAGAAACGTTTTTCTAATAAACTATCGATTTTGTTCATGGTTAAAATGTATTGTTTATGGACGCGTAAAACATTAAACTTTAAAATAAATTATAATAAAAAACGATAACAGTAATTAGACCCACTATAACAGATCAAAAACGAAGACAAAGAATCACATTTACATAAAACACGCTAATTCACTTGCTTGACAATCAATGTGCGCTATGTATGTATGTACGTGCTACGTGCCAACACAGTTGAATGGGCCAGTCAAGCCTGGCCTAGGGATGTTCGATTCAGAATCGATCTTCAATTAGATCGATATTTTCTGTTCAAAAGATCGATTTTTATATCGATTCTTATAAAGCCGATTCGTTGAGGGATCGATTTTTTTTTACGAGTATCGAATCGAAATTGTACGTCGCTTGCCAACACTAATTTAGAATTTGCAGTATACTTCTATATGTGTTTATGTAGTGAGGTGTGCAGTATGCAGATTGGTGTGTTGTGTGTTACTATTAACGTTTTTTAACCGCTGTTCGCTGCTGCCATTGCTTTGTTTGTGGTGCGTCGCGCACGCGCAGTAGATAGTATATACCCGTTTGGGCAGTCACTCACAGTCAGCTGTTGTATTGCGTACTTTAGTTTTTAATTGTTCTTTAAAAATAAAGACAAACGAAGTTTTAATACTAATAGCTTGATCTATATTAAATTTTATTTAATAATATAGTCATTATGTGTGCAAAAAAAGGTCCCAGTATTGTGTGGAAATATTTCATGAAAATCAAAGTAGCCAGTGGTTATGAAGCTCAATGCAAATTATGCAATGTTCGTGTTAAAAGTAGTGGCAATACAACCAACTTAAAAAATCATCTGCACCGAAAACATAAACACTTAAAAGCGAGTGATGATGGTGAACCTTCATCTAAGGTAATTGAACTTTTGTAATGTATACAATGTACACATGTACATGTACACATTTCTGAGGTTTACTTTACGTTTTTTTATTGTATAGATTACTAAAAGCACACCGTCCATGGCAAGACTTGCAACAGAAGGTTCACAATCAGAACAGACCGATGAAGATGATCCTGAACCCGAACTTACATCTGAAAATGAAGTTCACGATTTCTATGAACAGAATGGCCTGAATATGATTATGAATGGCGATGGTGGCGGCCTGTCATCAGCGTCACTAGTATCAATATCAACACTCTCAAGATCAAACTCTTCTGTTTCAATTGAATGTTCTACAACAAATTATAATACACCTAAAAGCTCTCGTATGAAGCAACCGCAAATTAATGATGCTATTTCGGAAATCAAGTCATTTGAAGGTTATAGTGTGAAAATTTTTACATTAGTTTTTTGTAAGTATGTAATGTTTGTTTTTTAGATGGTGGACAAAAGGCAGGCTGCATTATTAATGCTATTTTATTTATGATTGCAAAAGATAACTTGCCATTAAACACAACGGAGCACAAAGGTTTTCAATATTTGATGAAAATTGTTGCGCCGTTGTATTCGCTACCAGGGCGAAAAACTATAACTCGTCTAATAGAACAAAAATATGAATTACTCTCTAGCCTAGAAAAAGATAAACTATTAAATGCTGATTACATCACCTTGACATGTGATGTCTGGACCGATACTCTCAATACAGTGAGTTACCTTGGGGTAACGTCGCATTTTTTGAATGATGAGAAGTTACATTCTGTTACAATAGGAGTAACTGAATTAAGTGACAAACACACTGCAGATTATTTGGGAATGTGGTTATCTGACATTTGTAAAGAATGGAAAATATCTGAGGATAAAGTTTTCACAGTTGTTACCGATGGTGGTGCAAACATAGTGAAAGCTGTTTGTGTTTTATTTGACAAATCTAAACATTTGCATTGTTTTGCACATATGCTAAATTTAGTAGCCACACAATCTCTAGCAATAAATGATATTGAAACAATATGCAATAAAATAAAAAGCATAATTACATTTTTTAAACATTCGGTGTCTGCATATGACGACTTAAGGAAGTTAACTTCTTTAAAATTAATTCAATCAGTAATAACTAGGTGGAATTCCACATATATTATGTTAGAACGGTTTGTAACTTTGTATGAACATGTTGTATCAGTACTTCTGAGATATCCAAAATCACCTTCTATTTTATCGGCAGCAGAAATTGAGATAATAAAAGATATAGTTGTTATTATGAGACCATTCTTCACAGTTACAAAGGAGATCTCTGGTGACAGTTTCGTCACAGCCAGTAAAGTTATCCCACTAGTTAATTGCTTAAAAAGAAAGGTAGAAATAATTGAAACACACTCAGAAACCAGTAGATCTCTCAAAGACAGAGTTCTCCAACAAATTTCAAAACGGTTTGGTTCAATTGAAAATGTAAAAATCCTCTCTGTTGCCACATTACTTGATCCGCGCTTTAAAAAAATACATTTCACAAATCCTGTATCATGTTCGGATGCTGTGCAAAAGGTATTGCATTTTATACGTGAAACAGAAGAAAATGCTTCAGTTACCACGAGAAAACAACATGAAATGCCTAATGTAATTTCAGAACAGGACAGTGTATGGGATTACCACAAAGAACTTGTCAATAAGGCAAACACTAGTTATGAAAATATTACTGGGGAAATGCCAACAGAATTAAAGTACTTTCTTAATCAACCCCTCGTAGATATCAACAAAGACCCCCTAGAATATTGGGCTCTTAATAAAATTTCACTTCCGAAAGTATACTCTGTTGCGAAACAATATTTGGCAGTGGTTCCAACATCGACACCTTCAGAAAGACTCTTTTCATTAGCTGGAAATATTTTAGTGGATCATAGAAGCAAACTCACCCCTAAACACCTGAACCAGCTATTGTTTTTAAATTCTTTAAATTTAGAAGATTGGTGTTTGTAAAGATTTTTTGATATTTTATTATTGTTTTAATTATTATAATATGTACTTTGTAAATTTTTAGTTAAAATAAAAGTGCTGTTCCGAATAATTATTTTATTTTCATGTAATCACTGTATTAATCATAATAATTTTTTTTCAATTATGAATCGATATTTGGGAAATCGATTTTTTGCATTTCGATTTCTTCCTTATCGATTATTTATATAACGATTCAAGGTCGATTCGAAAATCGATTCTTTCCCTGCAGATCGAACATCCCTAGCCTGGCCCCGAGATAGGCGTTTTCGCCTGTATATAAAACACGATCGATAATGTGCGCGCATCATACATGCTCCGTGATACAAGGTGATATACACGTATACAATAGGGCCTGCTCCGGCTGGCCCCAGAGCCCGTACTAAGTCGCATTATACAATATTGCCACAAAATACGACTGTAATTTTTTTATTAAACAATAAGACGTGTTGAAAATAGATAAAAAAATATTAATTACAAGAAATACATGTTTTAAAGCTACATGTATTGAACTAGTTATAAAAATATAGGTGGGGCCCGGCCCCTAGGGCCCCTATAGACGAGCCGCCCCTGCGTATAGCTATATATCTATCTCTCTCATTTTAATTGTCAAGTAGCACGCGCGACAAGGACAGATATAACACGTTTGCCTGTAGATTGTCCGAACAACACTACGACAAGCATAACAAAATGAGACTCGTTGTACTCGATACTATTGCAATAACGTACGTTGATTTCTTATTTCCTACACTACTAGCTGTCGCATTTTGCTGCTTTTCTGTCAATTTGTCTTATTTACCACTAGTAGTAGTAATTATTTTATTTCATACCTCTCGGTGTTGAAATCTACATTAAATTTTTCCCCAAAACATGACATTGATGTGTACAGTTTTATTTAAATATTTACAAATCATTTTATATTAAGTCTCCGCATTATTACATCCTTCATCCAGTCCAGTCCTTTGCCCGTGTCGTCTAATATGTCTTCTAGATTACGTTGTTCTCCATTCCTATTTTCGCATTCTGTTACTAAATGCTCTATAGTCTCTGGTTTTTTCTTACATAGTCTGCATTTTCTATCTTCTTCTTCTGTCCAGTATTTGTTAGCGTTTTCTTCGTTTCCACATCGGAATCGTGCTATCGTTTTCATATCTTCTCCGGTCTTTGCCGTTTGGAGGTATCGTGGTAACCCTGGCGTTATCAGGTCTGTGTACCTGGTATTATATCTGGTATTGTCTATTTTTATTCTCTGTTCCTGTCTCTGTATGTCTGTGTCTCGGCTTGTTATTATTTCAGTAACATTCTGCCCTTGTCTTCTCCTTCTTTCTATGTCTCTTGCTGCGTAACCATTTTTCTCATAGAAGTGAACTCTGTAATTTTCCCATTTGTTCCTCTGTGTTTTTATTTCTTCGGATTTTGAAATTTCTTTCCAGCAGTCGTTTGCGATTTCTTTTTGCGAGTTGATTCTTAACTTGGCTTCATATTTCATAGCCCTTTTCCCTGTCTCTATCCTCAGCTTGTTCCTTTTCGTTTCTTCTAAAATTATATGCTTAGGGGTGTAAAAGTCTAGTCCCAGGATCCATCTTATGTACTTTGTCTGTATATTCTCTATCTTTTCTTGTTCCTTCCAGCCCCATATCTCTGCCGCGTACATCAGGATGCTTTTTACAGTGTGGTCGAACAGAAACATTCTCATTTGGAAGTTTTGTGCGAATTTTCTCAGCCCTATCCCCCAGATTTGAGCCATTGCAGTCGTTGCTTTTTTGGTTATGTTCTTAATATGCGCCTGTTCTCCGTTGTTACTCTGGAACGTGTATCCTAAATATTTAAACTCTTTCACTGCCTCGATTTCCTCTTGTTGCCACTCCCATTTTATCTTCTTTTCTCTTCCTCCTCCTTTTCTGCACCTCATTATTTTCGTTTTTTCTGCGTTCAAGGTCATCTCTTTTTGCCTCAGGTACTTGTCTAATCTCTTCATAACTGATTTCATTTCTTCCTCCGTTTTTGTTACACATGCGAGATCGTCTGCATATGCTAGTGTCCAAAACTTCTTTGTTCCAATTACCAGCCCGCCTGTCTGTCCTTTTGCCATATATTCCTCTATGTCCGATAGGTACAGTGCAAACAGTGTGGGGCTTAGTGGGCACCCCTGTCTCACGCCCTTGGTTGTCCAGAACGGCTTACTGATGTTCCCGCCTACTTTCACTGAATTGATCGTTTCTTTGTAGATTTCCGCAATTCTATTCGTTAACCTGCCATTTATTCTTTTTGCATGCATCAAATCTATCAGTTTTTGCCTGTTTAATAAGTCGAAAGCCGATTTCAAGTCCGCGAAAAGTATATAAAGCTTTCCTTTCTCTTTCTGAATCTCTCTTCCTATAGCATAG
The DNA here is from genome assembly GCA_963422195.1 of Carabus problematicus. Taxonomy (NCBI): domain Eukaryota; kingdom Metazoa; phylum Arthropoda; class Insecta; order Coleoptera; family Carabidae; genus Carabus; species Carabus problematicus. Next base: position 9,912,100 of record OY728585.1, on the reverse strand, counting down.
TTCAAGATGTATATATTGTCTATCGCGCTCCTACCTTTCCTGAATCCTGCTTGGGTATCCGGTAGTAGTCCACGTCTTTCTATCTCTTTGGTCAGTTTTTCCTCTAATATCATAGCGTAAATCTTATAGCTTGTATTCAGTAGCGTTATCCCTCTGTAGTTTTTTGCTTCCTCTCTGTTTCCTTTTTTATATATCGGACTTATTAGTCCTTCTCTCCACCTCCGTGGGAAGCCCTTTCCCTGCCATACTCGGTTGATTATGTGTGTCAGTTTTCTTATCACGCTCTTATTGCCATGTATCCACACCTCATTTTGCAAGTCGTCTTCTCCTGCCGCTTTTCCTTTCTTTAGCTTTGCTATCTGTCTACGTATTTCAGCTTCCGTAATGTCTTGCTCTGTGTTTTCCTTTTTCTTTATTGGTAGGTTGCATTTAACTCTCTTATTTTCTCCGTTTAGCTGCTCCTCGAAGTGCTTCTCCCACTGCGCCATCTTTATGTTCTCACTTGCAATGTCTCTGCTTTTCCTGTCTGCACTTATGTACTTCCATATGTCGTTTTCTGTTTTTATATTTCTTATTTTATCCCTTTCAACTTCGATCCTGCTAAGTTTTGTCTGTTTACATAATACCTTGTATTCTTTTCTGTGTTTTGTATATTCTTCCTTTGTCCCTTTTCCCTGTCTCCATGCTCTCAGTGCTTTTTCGACAATTCTTTTTTTCTCTCTGCCTCTTTATTCCACCATGTATTCGTGCCTAAGTCAATGCTTCTTTTCTTTATTGTTTTCGTCGTTATGGCTTTCAAAATTGCTGCTATGAGCTCTCCCAATTCTGCTCCTGTGTCGTCTGCTTTGTTTATCTCTAGTTTTCCTATTTTTTCCTTATATTGCCTTATTGTCTCTTCATTCCAGATTGTTATTGTTTTGGTCTCTGTACTGCACTTTGTCTTCTTTTTTGATTTTGCTTCAACTTGAACTGTTACTGGTTGATGATCGGATTCTACCCTTGATTCCACTTCGAATTCTTTTATTTTATTTATTGCCTCTTCATTCGCGGCAATATAGTCTATTACTGACTCCCCCCTTGGACCGATATATGTGTATTCTCCTTCTTTATCCCTTTCCATATTCCCGTTTAAGATTGTCCAACCCATTTCTTCTGTCATGTTCATCAAGATTTCTCCCTCTTTATTTAGTAGCTTATCTTTGGATTTTCTTGCTTGTTCCGATCCGTCTATTGGGTTCAACCTCCCTCCCTTTTCTCCTATCCGTGCGTTAAAGTCTCCTCCAATTAATATGTTGCTATCTGCTCCTTCATAGTCTGCCATCTGATTCTTTATTTCTATCATTTTTCCATTATTATAAATTGTAATGATACTCCAGATTTCATTCTTCAGTTTGATTCTTCTTTCTTGCAGCTCTTCTGTTCCAGTTTCTTGTATTTCTATTTCTTCTATATTTTTCTTAATACCCGTCAGGATTCCCCCCATTGCTCTTCCTTTCTTGTGCCTTCTTTTTGCGTGCTTGCTTTTCCACGTAAACTCTTTTGGAAGCTTTTCTTTTGTCTGGTTCCATTGCTTTTCTTCTATCCAGGTTTCTGTCAGTCCGATCACATCAAATCCTTTTATATATTCCCAAAATTCCTTATCTTTTTCTTTTATTCCCGCCACGTTCCAAAATCCTATCTTAACTGTGTCGCTCTCAGCCTGTGCTTCTGTCCTTCTGATAATTCTATTTAAAAATTTGCCGTATCTATTTTCCTTTCTACTGGTTTTCCTAGCGCTTCATCCCATGTGAACCACTTTTCATTTATTTGTATTCTCTTGTATGCCACTTTCGTTTTGTTTCCTCTTTGTTTTTCTTTTTCTGCCATATCTTTCAATTTCATCTGTATTTGTCTTTCTTTTACAGTCATATCATTATCAATATACACCCTGCTGCCTTTTAATTTGTGTTTGTTCTTCATTATGTTTGCTTTCTCTTCCCATGTCGACAATTTTGCCATGGTTATCTCTTTACCGCTCTTTTGTTTCATTTTATATGTTTCCTCTATTTTTACCTTTACTCCTAACTCTGTCTTTATGAATTCCGCTATTTCTTGCTTGGGTTCGCTCCCGGTTATTTCTTTTCCATTGATTATAATATTATTATTTCGGGTTCTCCTTTCTTTTTGCTCCTCTCTATTCTCTAGTTGATCGAGCCGATAACTTAGGTCCATTCTCTCTTCTTCCCATTTTTTTCCTTTCTCTTTCCATTGTTCCATGTCACTTTTAATTTGTTCAGTTAGCGTCTTCAGTACTGTGTTGTGGTTTTTTATTTCTTGTCGCAGTTCTGTATTTTCTTTTCTCATCTCTTTCATCTCTTTTCGTAATTCCATTAGCGTTTTGATAATTTCTTCTTCCATACTGTCTGGTTCTTTCCTTTTTGCTGTTGGGGACCTTCCCGTTTTTCTACTCTTGGTAAATACGCAGCTTTCTGTACTTAAGCTACTGGATCTTCCTCTTAATTCTTGACTCATTACCCCCTTGAGCAATGTGTTTTAGGCAACCGCCTTGTCTGATATGTAACTCGGGTCCCAACGCCTTGTAGCCTATCGTTTCTGCCTCCCACTTCTAGCTGTCGCTAGTTTGGCCTTATTTAGTTTTTTTTCCTCTTTTGTTATTCTTGTTTCAATTATAACCTCCAATAAAATGATTTCAGATTAAAAGTCAAATATTTTCACTTACTTGTGTTCGCTTTGGCTGATTTTTATTATTTTGTCTTCTTTTTATATATTCTTCAGCTTGTAAGTATCTGTTATATTTTATTTTTCCTTATTCTAGCTTATCAGCTTGAAATAATTTACTCTGATATTGCACGTGTCCACCATGTCACTTCTCTCTCCGATCTTCCTAACCAATATTATGCACTAACCCAAACACAGTTATAGTACATCACTTTTGTTGCAACCACTGTTATTATATTATTATCTAAATCGTTGTTGTAATTCAAAATGTGAGACACGAATGATACACGTAATGAACTGTCAAAACATCGTATTTCTGTTGTTACCGGTGCTAAGCCGAATTCACCGAAAACTTTATAGCTGGTTTATACTAATGCATGCATTAGTCTTCTTTTGTTTATATCTCCCCGTCATCTGCTAACCCCTCACCATCGAAAATTACAGTATCTTATATGCCCCATTAAAAATTAGATAAACGACGCTACTTAATGTGAGAAAATGGGCGTGGTTAAAATCTAAACTCGTACTGTTCAACGATGACCGTCACTGGCCATCTTTTATTTAACAAACTACTTAAATTATTTTTTGTCAGTAATCTTTTTTTTATCAAATATTATTGAATTTCAATTGTTTTGCATGTACATAACACATTTATATGCAATTGTTTTATACCAAATTTTCATGGCACGCTACGAAGATCATTCTATTTGTCATACTTTTTAATTTTTCTTAAAAACTAAAAAAGATATTTATATAAACGAATACATTATTGTAAACAGAAAAAGTGGCGCTTTCTAGCTAGATACAAATTAACTATGGTTTCCACATAAAAAATTCAACTTGCATGCTGTATCTCCGGATATATCTATTAAAAAAAATTTCATCGAATTCACCAAAAAGTTTTTTATGTATGCTAAAATATTTATTTGAACCTTTTTTCAATATTTTTTATACTTTGTGAGTTATAACGGAAAATTAAATTTCGAGAAAATCATACTTTTGTCATTATCTAGTAAGTCATGCAATATTTTGAAAAAACTAAATTGCCATTATCATCGGCCCATAAGTGCGCAACTTTGTAGAACATTAACGATGTTTTCGGGTCAGCTCCCCATTTAAATCGGCAGACGCTTCTCAGTATGTTGATTCCTTTCTCGCAACTTTTTTCAAGTTCTCTGATGTGTTTTGCCCAAGTGAGCTTAGCATCTATATGTACTCCTAAAAATTTGGCACATGGTATGATTTGGTAGTGATTACTTCCTACCTTTACCCGACCAGGTAGACCGGTTAGTCTGTGTTTTGTGTATACTGTAAGAGTTGTTGTCGTTGGTGATAATTCCAATCCGTGATCATTTAACTAGTTTTCCAATTGGGCCATGCAAATATTTAATTCGTATCTAGCTTCTCGGAACTCTTCTGAGCTAGTATATATAACTATATCGTCGGCGTAAGTTAGTATGTTTATCACTTGGTTAACTGTTTTATTTATGTCGTGCGTGTATAGATTAAATAAGAGTGGACTTAGTATGGCACCTTGTGGTAGTCCTATTGATGTGTACCTTGGGCCTATAAGTTGCCCGTTTTTCCTCACGTATACTCTTTTGATGTGTGTTAATGATGTAATTATGTTAATTATTTTACTAGGGAGATTTAGCGCCGTTAGTTTTGATTTTAAAATTGAGATATTGACGTTGTTGAAGGCATTTTTTATGTCTATGAATATGGCCGGCACATATTTATTGGCTGCCATATTGTTGTGTATGTTTGTTACAAGGATTGCGATATTGTCCGCTGTTCCCCGTCCCTTTCTAAAGCCGTTGTGCCAGTTTCCTAATATACTTTTGGACTCTATCCACCATTCTAACCTGAATTTTATTAGTCTTTCGAATGTTTTTTTGATGCACGATGTGAGGGCAATTAGCCGATATGATGAGGGATCTGCTGGGTTCTTTTGTGTCTTTAGTATCGAACTGATAATTTGAACTTCCCAGTCTTTCGGTGTTGTGCCCGTTTCGAATACATGATTGAAAAAAATTAATAATATGTTTTTTGTGTCGTTTGGTAGCTGTGAAATCATTTTGTAATGGATGTTATCCCAACCGGGAGATGAATTTGCGTTCATTTTTATTGCCATTTCCAGTTCTTTTTATTAAAAGTTGCATGTTAGCATTGAGTTGGGATTATGTTGTGCGGGAATTGAAGGTGTTAGCAATTCGTCCGATTCCATAGGCGTATTGTTCGTTAGTATGTTTTCCATTAATTGTTGCGTTTCTGCTTCGTTTAACTTTCTTTTGTATGTTACCGTTTTGTTGTTTATTCTTTTTATTTGTTTCCAAATAGTGTTGCTTGGCGTATTTCTGTTTAGATTGTTGCAAAAGTTTTCCCAGCTTTCTCGTTTCTTCTTCTTGTGCAACTTTCTTGCTACCGCTGTTGTTCGTCTAACCTCTATATAATTTTCTATGTTAGATAGATTTTGTATTTTTTGAATGCTTTAACTTTTTCCACTTCAGCTCTATCACATTCGTCATCCCACCAAGGATAAGATTTCTGGTTGAAAGATTTGGATTTTCTTAATGGTATTGCTTCTTTTGCGGCGGCGTTGATGAGCTCCAGAATGTTTGCGTAGTCTTCCTCGACTTCGTTCATAGCCCTTAGATTTTGTGATAATCTTTCTGACTCACTTTTATATACATTCCAATCTGCTCGATTGACATTCCATATAGAGTTTGGGTGGAATTTTGAGTGGCCCGTAGTTTGATTCTTGGAGATGGTAATGAGTATGGGGAAGTGATCAGATCATATGGTGTTGTTATGTACCGTCCATGTACATTGTTGTGCTAGCCTTGGTGAACAAATGCTAAGATCGATTGCTGTTTCACGAAAGTTTGGCCCTCTGTTGAATGTAGCAGATCCATCGTTCATAAGTGTTAAATTATTATTATTTAAGAAGTCCAGCATCTCGAGTCCTAGTTTATCGATGATGTCGTTCCCCCAACATGTATGATGTGCATTGAAATCACCTAGGATGAAAACCGGTTTGTTTGCCCTTGCACCAGTTTTGACCATTCATCTGCCTTTATTGAGTTTGGATTAGTGTACACCGAGATGAATCTGACGTATATATTTGTGATAAATATGTCGGCCGCTGCTATTTGTGCGTGCTTGTTGTTGTGTGCACTCATGTCTACTTCGTAGTAGGGGATGTCTTTTCGGATGAGAATTGCCGTTCCTCCTTTACCGTCGTGTCTATCAGACCTAGTTGCGTTGTAATTTGGAATTGTGAAGTGTTTGGAAGACTTTAGCCTTGTTTCTGAGAGACAGCATATTGATATTTCGTGTAGTAGTAAGAAATGCTCCAGACTACCTTTGTTAGAATTAATGGATTTACAGTTCCAGTGCATTATTGTGTGACCTTTCATATTGTAGTGGTTTGTTGGAGTGCTGATATTTGATTTTTTATTTGTTCCAATTCGTATGTAATTTGATTCTCGCTAGTCTGTTGTGTCTTCTCTAATAGTGTATCGATTAGTTGTATTATTTGTATGACGAATCCGGTGCCCGTATTGGCTTGATTTAGATTCACGGTTCTGTGATACTGTGGAGCTTCTGGATTTGGAGTGTTGGAATGAGGATAGGTAAATATTATATTCCTGTTTTCTGACGGAAATATGATCCTCGTTTCCTGTTGTCTAGAATTGTTCTGTGAGTTTTTCGTCTGCATCTGAGACGTATTTTTATTGTAGGTATTGGTCTGTGGGAATGTTTGTCTTGGCGTCTGTGGGTTTTCGTCTTCTTGCACTAGTGCTGGGAATTCTTTGTTGTTGTTAAGGTTGTTTGTTGTTACTTCCCAGTATGCTCTACCTTTGACTTCAGTCAGTGCGTCGTAATAAGCAATATTTTTAAATGACATTACACGTTTTATATCGACCTGTGTAAGGTACACGTTGCATTTTTTGTCGTTTGATTTGTGGTCTTTGCGGCAGTTGGCACACTGTGGTGGTGTTGAGGGAGGGCAGTGGTTTTCACTGTGGTTACTTCCACAATTACAACATCGAGCAGCGCTCCTGCATTGCTTCCCTATGTGTCCGAATCTCAAGCAGTTATAGCATTGTACAACTCTTTGTATGTAAGGCTCTACTGAGCAGCGTACATAGTGAATTGTTACGTAATTTGGTAAAGCTTGTTCTCTGAAGGTAACTATTATTGTTTGTGTAGGTACGTATTGTGCCGTGTTGTTATCTATAATTTTTCAATTGATTCGTTTGACCGCAAGTATCTTACTTTGGCTGTTAATGTTGTTTATGAGTTCTGTCTTCGTTAATTTGGTATCCACATGTTTAATGATACCGTAACGTACAATTGAATTGAATGGTATGTATCCCGTCAGCTGATTATTGTTGAGAAAATTTGAGTCTAGTAGCTTATTGGCCTCTTCTCCTGTTTTGAAAGTTATTTTGATTCTATTTCGTCCGTTTGCCTTGATTTCTGTGATTGTGTTGTTACTTGTCGACTTTTCACCATAGAAAAGTATACCAATTGCCATGGGGTGCAGTTTACCAATGTTTCTGTCCCTACTTTCTATGTAAATTGAATAAGGTCCTTCGTCTTTGCTGTCAAAACGATTGTTTTTATTGTCAGCTGATTGTTTGTTTATATTTGCTGTATTTACGTTTGTAGCGATCGTACTTGTCGGATTATCTCTGTTTGAATTTGTTTCGTTTGAATTGGTTGTATTTTGCGGTGTCACGGTCATTGCCCTTTGTGCCTGTACAGGTTCGAATGTGATCTCCATGGACGTATTAATGCTTGTATTTTCCGTTGTGTGAGTGTTGTCATTTTTTTCTGCTCTTTTTCTATCTTTCGCAATATTTTGCAATGTTGCAATCGCTTGAATTTTTGCTGGTGCTGTGGTCGCTTTCTTGTTCGTTTTGAATGCTGATACATTATTAAATTTTTTTGGCCTACCTTTTTTCCGCGGCGTTGTGGGTGCCTGAGAACTTACGGGACTGCAGTTGGATACTCTTTCCTGTGCTGCCTTTCTGTCATTGGGAGTTTGCGACATTTGCGGCCCAGTCGCCCTCTGCCTTCCGGGCAGGTAGCCCCCTTCGCCATATTGACCGCTATCCATTTACAACGTATTGGTGTTGCTCGTATCACTGCAAAAAACTAACTGGCCTAGGCAACATTTGTATCACTTTGTAATATTTGTTATTATAAAAAACAATCTCATTAGGTTGAAGACAAAAATGATAATATAGAGTGCCCCCGTAATGTATAGGTATATATATATATATATATATATATATATATATATATATATATATATATATATATATATATATATATATATATATCTATATATATATATACAGTGCGAATAATGTAAGGCTATACATTGGCAACTTTATTTTATCGTTAATCAATTTGCCCATGCTAGTATCAACTCGTTGAATAATTTAAAATTAGACATAGGGCATTTACTTAATGTTACCATGGTGATTTCATACAAAAACTCCAATTTATTATGGTTGAATAATGTAAAATTAGACACTAGTCCACAGACTACTATATTTATTTAAATCATTTACAGAATTTATTCCAATATTTTATTAAATCTATTACATGTTATTGAATTAAAAGTACACTTCAAGTACTGAAATTGTAATTGGTATCAGTACATTTCCAAAATCACTTGGGGGTGATAACTAAATTTGCCATCGTTTGCTGACATGTGATGGGCCCTGCCCGGGAATTCAAAGCTGAAATAATCAGAAATTTCTCGCAAAGACGCCCCTTCTAAATACCAGGAATACATCTTAAACTTTTCTTCTGTGATGTACATTTTTTTGCACTAATTATTACGCAAACTCGTGAGATATCAGTAACACAATATTGAAAATAGTGACATGTTACTGACATGGGCAAATTGATTAAAGCTAAAATAAAGTCGCCAATGTATAGTCTTACGTTATTCGCACTGTATATATAT